>CM062817.1:831347002-832643764 GCA_031772625.1 Pinus tabuliformis | reverse complement strand
TATGAATTTATTCTATTCATAAGTACTATTTGTGCTTCCAATGAGGTTATCAAGAGATACTTCCTTCTAATGATGATTGCCATAGACTTCTACTTCAACTATCTTTCAAGATTCTGTTGATGATGTCATGAGCTCTTGCTTCATTTGTATGTGTTGGATGTGTGTTATATTTTTCCATAACTAATCACTACCTATGTTTTTGTAGGAGTTTTCGCACATGGTTTTAGGCATAATGGTTTTCTACCCATGGTATTTTGTAGATCTAGTCAAGGGAACTATGGTTATGTTCTAATCCAGGGTTAATGGATTGGGGTTTATGGATGCTTAAACATGTATATATATGTATTGTAACATTGAAAGGAATATAATGAAAAATCAATTTGGTAGTCCCGGATTTGGGATCTAGGCGAAAATCTCTATGTATATCTATTTTATGTTTTATGCTCTCGCCATTGTTTATTTTCTGTTTTTAGAATTCATATGCAGTTAATTTCTGTATGAGGTTAAAACCTACAGTATGCTCTTATGATGCCATCTCCTAAAATTATGTATCTTATCATTCTTCTAATTCTTCCTACCATGATAGTTATACAAAAACTGGAAAGAACTTGGTGAAGAAGATTGTCTCAATCATAGTAGAGATCTTTCAGTTCTTCCTTCTTTGAATTCTTCTCAGCATCTTCCACTTCTTTGGTTATATGGGATTCCTCCCTTCCTCTTTTTGTTGTCCTTCTTGAGCTTGGGACAATCTCTATTGTAGTGCCATATTCTTGATAACCATAGCATTGAACCTCCACCATATTCTTCTTCGTTTTATGAGGACCAAATTTTCCAAAATTTCCTTTCTTTTCACCATGGCAGCAAATGCTTGTGTTTGCTCATTTTATCCAAAATCATTTTTTTCCTTTATCCTATTTTCTTCAATTTTGCATAGCGACCACATTTGATTGAACGAGGTAGCCTCTTTCTTTCCATAGATGCTTGAAGTAAAGTTTCCCCATTCCTCTGGTAGTGCGTTGAGTATTATAGTTGTCATTTCCTTATCAGACATTATTTCTCCCAACTCTTGTAGTTAGTCTCTAATTTTTAAAACCCTTATAAAGTATGAGGCTATTCCTTATTCTTTTGATATATTCATCTTGTAGATTTCTTGTCTTAACGAGATCACTTCTCCTGCAGTGATTACGAACAACAATTCTACAAGTTTGTCATATATTTATTTTGATGTTTCTAATTTTGATACATAGGGAATGAGGGGATATTTTATGGATTCTATGAGAATCCTTTGAGCCCTTACTTCCAATTTCAAGTACTTTGCAAGAGGTTGAGCTTATTCCTTTGGAGGTTTAGTGATTGAGCTCTTAACGTGATCCACGATTTCATTTTCTACGAGGATTAAATATGTCCTCTTCTTCCATTTAAGAAAGTTTGATGTCCCAACCAACTTGTTACTTTCCTTGCAAAAATACATTTTGATAGATTTAGATGTGGATATAGAGATAATTACTTGAGAAGATACTCCTTGATGACAATATCTTCAATTTGCTGTTTTCTTGATTTTGATAATGATATTGAGAGTGGAGGATGACTTCTTGATGGAGATGTCTTCCTTCAAAAGGTGATCCTTCAAAGACGGGGAGGTCGCCTTGATGATGATGACAATGTCTTCTCCTGCTTCCCTTGGATGTGTAAACTTCAATATGCTTCAAAGTCCTTCATTTAGTGGAGGTAGGGTTTTTAAGGTCTTCCCTTTCTTAAGTGAGGTTCCCAAGGATTCTTTTAAGTGTAGAATCCTTCTTTGAATGAACTAGGGTTTGTAGGTCTTCATCTAGTTACTTTGTTCAAGGTGATGATGTAATATTTTTCTTGTAGTGCCTTTGAGATGAGAGGTTCCTTTTTATTTTTGATGCTCTTGATGATCTTCTAGTGCTTTAGTACTTGAGTGTCCTTCTTTAAGCCACCCTTTATTTTGCACCTTAGCTCTGATACCATGTTGAGAAATCTAGGGGCAACAAGGTAGGTGATTTCTCTTCTTGATAACTACTTGTGATGTGTTTTTTTACTTCACTTAGTTAGCTTCTTTTTATTCTTATTATTAGTGTTTTCTATCATCAAATAGCTACCAAAGCATTAAAAAAAAATGAGACAATAAGACACAATATGTAAGCTATCATCCAGTACCAAAACCTCTCCAACCTTAGAGGAAAACCTATAAGAATTTTTCTTCCTATAGAATCTTCAATCGACGAATTCCAAGACCTATACCGTTGACCAAAATCTCCTCCAAGACCAAGTCAATACTTGCCTCAAGTCAAAATCAATTTCTTCTTGATGCTATAATTTCTGCTTCTTCTTTAAACTTTGTCCCTAGTTTGAGATTTTCGGCCTCTCTTCCTACAATTCTCGGCCTCTTGCAGTTGACTGCAACTTCCACACGTGTGATAGAATTAGGGCAACTTTAGCCCTTTTCCTCCTTCGCTTGGCTTGTGCTAGTCTCTTTGGGACTTCAACCTGCAAGATACCCTTTTTCCTTGATTTGTTTCGGCCTCCTTGAGTTGACTATACCTCTGATTTACTGCAGTAGGATAAACCCTAATCTCTTCACACGTGTGAATATAAATAACCCAAAACAGTTCCAAAATCACTTCACTCTTCCTTCTTTCTTGACCTCCTCTTCTTCACTTGATGTGAGACTCTTTCTTGTTCAATGATCGAACTTCTGTGATCTTGCTTGAATACCCTTCAAAGTGGTTGACTAGTCTTGTATATATAGACTTCTTGTCACATTAAATAGGCCGACTTGTCACTATCCCTTAGGCTGACTTGTCTTTTGAGAAGGCTAACTTGTTGCATGCATTTTGACTTGGTCTTGGAGGGTTCCTTGACTCTATTTTGACTTAAATAATTTTCTTTTACAATATGTAACATTCCCAAATGGGTTATTCATACATGGAAATGACTCATAAGCCCTAGAAGCTCTCAATGGGAACTTGACCAATAAAATAAATTCCTCTTGAGCATGATACCCATGACTCAAGAAAGCAATAATTTTTTTTTTTTTTTCTTTTACTCATTATATGAAATACATAAACATCATGATTACATATGTCATTATGAATATTGAACCTAGTTACATATTTCAACACCTGAGAGCCTATATTTTGTGTCTTTTGTGCTTGTGATCTTCATACATTTTTGAATTCTTAATTGCTTGATGAAAGAAGAAATAATAAAGAATTAAAGGCCAACATATAATCACAAGTAATTATCAAGAAAAGAGGAACAAAAAACCCTAATTTCCATCCACATTTATTTCTCAACATATTTCAGCCTTACGAAATGATGTTAATATGTGCCTTCTATCTAAGGAAAAGCATCTGCAACTGCCCGAAATCTCGAATCAACCACTAGGAACTATCTTCTGTGCCCATGGGAACACACAAAATTGGATGAAATCTTTGCTAAATGCTCAAGTGAATCCATGAATTTGACTCTAATTTTCTTTACTAGGGAGGCACTCAAAGTCCTCTAAAATGGGGGTGGAATTTCGACTTGGAATTCCTATGCTAAGTAGCAATTCTCTTCTTGTTCTCAACAACTCCAAGAGAGTTTGATTTATGTAGAGTGATAGAAAAAATATCCAAAAATGAGGCTTCCTTGTGATATTTATAGATGTTGGTCTCTTCTCCCTTGGTGGGCTCCCCAATTCTACTAATTCGAATCACTTTCTCTCTTCACTCTCTCCTCTAGTGTGAATTCCTCAAGGGGGTTGAATTCTCCTTTTTGTGGCCCCCACGTTCCACGAACAAAATAATAATTCTTTTTTAATCTAATGTGTATAACCTCCTTTTTCTCCAAAAATCAAGTGGGGGTCTACTCAACCCACTTTTCCTAAGTCCACAATATAAAAATGTAAAAAATGCAAAAATTGAGATTTCCTTAGCATAATTTTATTTAATGGGGATATCAAAGTCCTCTCCACCCAAATTTTTCTTATCCTCAAGCAACTATAATGTTGTATGTTGTAGCACCTTCTCTCCCTCCCATGTGGCAACCTTCTCTAGGAAACCCTTCCATCTGACTAAGAAATCTCTCATGACTCTATTATGAGATTTATCTCTCTCACCTCCAAGATAGCCTTTGGTACCAAAACTAAATGCCCCTCATCATCCAAGGGTGGTAACCCTAAGGAAACTGTAACTTGTTTTCCCAAGGAATTTTTCAGGAAAGCCAAATGAAACACATTGTGTACCTTTCTTCATGGGGGAAACTCCAACTCATATGCCATGTCCCCAACACACTTGATCACCTTGTATGACCCATAGATGGGAGGATTAAGCTTCTCAACCCCATTTTTCTTGAGCATATACGGCCTCTATAACTGGCAGCATAAGAAGACCAAGTCCCTAAAATCAAAGTGCCTCTCTACTTTATGCCTATTTGCATACATTTTCTGTTGTTTTTGAGTTGTTTGTAGATTATCCTTGATGGATCCAAGGATGGTATCGTTCTCCTGTATCCAATCTTTGGCCCCTGGGGGCCCACTGTATCCAAAAACCATGTCAGTAAAAGATAAAGCACAAGAACCATAAAGTTCATAGAAAGGTGACATACCAATGGATATATGGTAGGTTTTGTTGTAACAATACTTCCCAAGATGAAGCCACTTCACCCATGCATGTTGTTGCCTTATGACATGGTTCCTCAAGTACCCTTCCAGCCACTTGTTCATTATCTATTTCTAGTCGTCGGTTTGAGGATGGTAGATAGTGTTAGATGCGAGGTTGATCCCCACCAATTTAAAAATCTCCTTCCAAAAACCTCCCATAAATCTGTTATCCCTGTTACTGATGATGGGCTTGGGGATATGATGCAATTTGAACACCTCTTCGAAAAATAACTAGGGCAACTATGAAGTTGAATATTTGGCCCGAATAATGAAGAAATGGGAAAAGTTAGTCAACTTATTGCAACTACATTAATGCAATCACACCCCTAAGCAGTTGGGAGTCCTGTAATGAAGTCTATAGAAATACCCTCCAACTTCCTCTTAGGAATGGGAGTGGCTGAAGCAACTCGGCTAAATGTGTCTACTCACTCTTCTCCCTTTGACAGATGTTTCATTCCTAAACATGCCTCAATGCATCCTCCCTAATCCCACTCTAAGAAAAATGCTCTCCGATGGTCCTATATGTGTTGAGGAACCCCTAATGGTCTGCCATAGGTGAATCATGGGTTGCGTGTATTATTTTCTCCCTCAACTATGAACCTAGCACCAAGTATATATTGTCCTTATAATAGATAACCTCATCCATCACCTTGTATCTATAATACCCAAAAGTACCATTCAATATCTCACATGTCTGTTCATTCTTAGAGTAATCCATTAGTAACTACGCCCTCCAATCCTAAGGGATGTCCATTGTAACGTGCCCACCCCACATTTACCCAATTTTACAAGATCCAAGGGTAAATGTGAGGCTAAGTTCTAATATGACATGACCCAACCTCCTATTTCCAATTATGGAAGTGGTGTCGACATGCCGACAACTTATAGACATACCTTAGGAACACTAGATCATCCAGAAGTCAGTCCTCAACCTCTGGTGATCAGATCCCGAGTTGGAATAACTTTTTCTCAAGAATAACCCCCAAAGGCACCCACAACTCAGTATGCATGGAGTTTTGAGCCTCAAAATGCATCCATAAGTGTAGATCCATGCATTTATAACCCAAATCTTCCAGTATTGTGCATGCAATTATGAGATCTGAGTCACTTTCCAAACCACTGCCCAAAATTGCTTGTAACTTAATGAATTCATGATTTAGGTGATAGCAATGTCAGATATTCAAAGTTGAGGCAAGAACTTGAGCTAGACTACCTAATACACCTTAGACGTTTCGCCAAACATATGGTAAACATATAATTTACAAGTCATGAATGCATATCTGATCATAAACCTTTGAACTTCATCTAAGAATCACCAAGGAGGTCTATTACCCTCTCAAGTAGTTGGAACAACACTTGTTAGACCATGCATTCATCAACCATTCAAATAATTATCAAATCATGAGCAAGATCCATAGCTAGAGCACATCATATGACCATGTATATAACCAACATATAACTAGAATAGCAACCATAGAAAATATGCCATAAAATCATCATAATAACAAGTACATGTTCTCATTAAATACATTAGAAGAATATCTCATATTAACTTATGCAAAATCCAACCAACTTAGGGACTTCCACGTACCACTTGACCATAGATTGGGTTGAACCAAATATTTTTATGCCATATTCCAAGCATGAATGTGGGATCTCATGGGATAAACCAAGACATTATAAACCGGGGACTCCAGAGGTTAAACCGCCTCCATCCTCAAGATACCATGATCTCACCTAAACTGTTCACGAGATCACAAACCCACCCAAGCTTGGATTCCTTAGAATTTCTTCACCATACCATGAGTAATTTTCCTATCTCCACCCAACTGTCGAGGGCTTCCCAGAGAAAACCATCTCCACCCCCAACCTTTGTGAATTTTCCTAAGACCACCTCACCTAGTTCCAAAACCTTCCGACAATCTAGAGCTCAACCAAGAAGGAATCCCATCACACAATGGGTATCCAGGAAATGGCAAGGCAAGGCTGGAACCACTATGAATCCAGGAAAAACCCATGCCAATTACAAAAACAGAACCAAGGAATCACATGCATATACCATGTATCCAAAAACCAACAAGGAAATCACACTTGCAACCTGTTACTTGCAATAGAATTTGGTTGTAGTTGTTGATCCAACCTTCTCCTTATGCTCCCTTGCTTTCCTTTTCTTGTCCTTTGCTTGCTTTCTTTCTTGTCCAAGTGCTTGTTCTCTTTCCTGTGTTATACCTTCTCAAAAGCTTGGAAAAAAAAAATCAATTGTTTATCAGGTTCCTTTTTATCCTTGATGTCTCCTTTTTCTTAATTTTTCCTCTAATTTCCCTTTCATGCAAGTTTGTGTCTCTTCACCCTACTTTTCTCCTATTTTCCTTTATTTTCATAATTAAATGGCAATTATTTCCTCTTCGCCTTTTCCAATTTCCTTAGCCATTATAAACTAAAAGTGATGCCCACTATATTGTTTTTCCCAATATTTAGCTTGGAATATGTGTCCCATGACCTTGGCATTATTTTGCGTTTATTACATAAAAATTTAACCTGGAGATGTTACATCCATGAGTGAGAGTGTTGCAGGTCTCCTAGATAATGCATTTGCTACTACATTATGCTTCCCCTTGACATACTCAATCTCAAAATCATAGTTATGGATCTTACTGAACCACTTTTGTTGTCTCACATTGATCTCCTTTGACTCAAAGAGTAACCAAAGCTTGTTTTGATTGGTCTTCCCTTAGAACCTATTTCCCACTAAGTATTGTTGGAACTTGGCCAAGGCATGCATGATGGCCAACATCTCGTTGTCGTATTTACAACGACCCATAATATTGAAGCTTCCAACTCTCATAGGCTATAGGGTGCCTTCCTTGCATCAACATTATCCCAATGCCCTCTCTAGATGCATCACACTCCAAAAAAAAAGGCTACGTAAAATTAGGAAAAATTAACACCAAGCAACTACTCATCACCCTTTTGAGGTGCTCAAAATCCTCCTGTGCCAAATCTATCCACTCAAAATCCCCCTTATTTATCAGATCCATGAGGGGTGCTGCTACCTAAGAAAGCCCATTCACAAACCTCTGGTTATATGTGTATATACCTAAGAACACCCACAACTCAGTCACATTCTTTGGTGTAGGCTAATCTAGAATGGCCTTAATCTTCTCTTCGTGAACAAGCATTGCATCCTCATTGATCACATGGCCAAGATATAACATCTTTGCTAGTCCAAACTCACACTTGGACATCTTGGCATATAACTGCCACTCCTCAAGAATGCGCAATACCTCCTCCAGATGATGAAGATGCTCCTCCCATGTCCCTTTGTATATGAAAATGTCATCAAAGAAATACCATAACACATCTGCGCAACTACTTGCAAAACACATGGTTCATGCAATACTAGAAGGTAGTTGGAGCATTGGTTAGTGCAAAGGGCATAACTAAGAACTCAAAGTGTTTGTAGTGGCATCTGAATGCAGTCTTTGGGATGTCCTGCTCCATCACCCGAATCTAATGATACCCAAAGTGCAAATCTATCTTAGAGAAGTATTTAGCTCCTTTAAGCTCATCCATCAACTCATCAATGCATGAGATTGGTTATCTATTCTTCAACATCCCCTTGTTCAAGGCCCTGTCATTAATGCACATGCGTGTAGAAAATCTGTGATAGGTTAACTCGATAATGCAATATAAATCAAAGCAGAATACTATAACCTACTTCTACTATCAATTTGTGGAAGCTTAAAGATCGAGTTGAACAATATATCCAAAAGAAGAAGAATAAATGGCACAATACACATGAAAATACTTTGGGGAGAGTCTCAGATAAAAACCCCACACTATTGTATTATCATACATGGTGGAAATACATAGGAATTATACAAAGCCTTAGCTCTCACAACTAGCCAGCTCTCAATACAATCCTCACAGATGCTCATAGGCAATCTTGGCTTCTCTCCAACCTTCCTCTATGCCCTCCAAGCTCCTATTTCCTTGCACTATTCCTTGTGGATGATTAGCCTTGAAAACTGTGCAATCCTCAAGGATGAATCCTTGACTGCATGCATGAGTTTTCTTCATGAGAAAACACATGCAACTGATAGTACACTGTCCTTGAACATTAATCTCAACTGGGTCTTTCTCAAAATAGACATGCATGAGTTTCTAATGAGGGACTCTTCAAGTTAACTGGAGTAGCACTAGTTGAGTGCATTAATGCATCAACTGACTGTTAACTCACTATTAGTTCCTCAAAAAGTTTGGAACTAGTTTAACTGGACTTAACTCAGTAAATTGAGTTAACTAATTACAACTCAAATATAACCAAATCTTATCTCCTTAATTTAAGGGATAACTCTTGCATGAATTCAGAAAGACTTCTAACTTGAATTTCTCCAACTAATTAATTTAAAATAAATAAATTAATTATTTCCAAGTATATGTTAAGACTATATTCGATTTTAATTCACAATTTAATTCAAGGACAAATTAAATTGGAATATTCTTGTTGCCATATTTCAACACTCCCTCTCAACAAGAAAGGGATTATCTGCCACCCCGATCCTGTCTCTATGGCACTCGAATTTACACTTTGACAATGCCTTTGTCAAAATGTCAGTGTCTTGCTCCTCTGTCGAAATATACTGCAGCAACATGATCTGTGAAAAGATACGGGCAACAAATCTTGCCTTATTCTTCTCCACACTACCATCAGCAGCTTGCTTTACCTTGTAAATCCAACAGGAACTCACAACTGACTTGTTCTTCGGTCTCGGAACCGCATCCCAAACACTGTTACGAACTATGGAGTCATAATCCTCCACCATAGCATCAACCCCAATCGGCTACTGCACTGCTTCCTCAGAGGAAGATGGCTCGGTCTCAACACATTCCCCAGTAAGGGCCATGTATCCAGTGTACCTCTCACTCCTTTGTCTATGCTGAGAAGATGGTGCTCCCACATTCTCACTCGCGTCCTCCAACAATCTGTCAGCTTCTCTTGTGCACTTTTGTCCATCTTTGGAAGACTGCTTGAGTGGATGTCTCCACTCCTGGAACCTCTGGATGCGGCTGCTCCACATCAGTCTAAGGCTCCTCCTTCTTAGGAACCAATAGTTCCTCCACAACCTATAGTTGGAGCTCCCTCTCAAGGGAAACTCGCATGGCCTTCTGCTCATCAAACTTGAGATCTCTACGAGCTATTGTCCTCCAACTGGTAGGAAAGTACACCTGATAGTTGTGAGGTCTATCAGTGTACCCCACAAATATCCCAAACTCTGCGGTTGGCTCAAGCTTCTTCCGTGCATCCTTTGTCACATGGCAATATACCGATGAGCCAAAGATCCTAAAGTGACCCATATCTGGTCTCTTACCAGAGAAAGCTTCCTCTAGTGTCTTCATCCCAAGTATGCGATACAGGCTTCTATTATGCAAATAGACCATTGTGTTTCATGCCTTAGCCCACAAGTGAAGTGGTAGGCCTTGGTCATGCAACATTGCCCGTGCTGCCCCTACAATAGTTCTTTTCTTCCTCTCGGCCACCCCATTCTGTTGTGGGTTATGAGGTGCTATCAACTCTCGTTTAATTCCTTCCGCTGCACAGAAGTCCTTAAACTCTTGAGAGACATATTCTCCATCGTTTTCGCTTCTCAAGGCCTTTATCTTCTTCCTTGACTCTTTCTCGACCAAAGCTTTGAACTCACAAAACTTTGTGAAAGTTTGGTCCTTCTTCTGAATGAAATAAATCCAGCATTTACGAGAATAGTCATCAATTAAAATCACATAATACCTTTGCTTCACTGTGGATGCCGTCGAGAATGGTCCACACAAATCAGTATGAACTCACTCTAAGATAGCCTCTGCTCAACTATCTCGATCATGAAAAGAAGACTTGGTGTACTTTCCCAAGGTACAACCTTTGCATGTGTCAACTTGCTTAAATTTACCTTTGGGAAGTCCTGTAGATATCTGCTGCATTATCTTCAAAGTTCCATGATGCAAATGGCCCAACTGCATGTGCCAGAACTGGCTAATGTCTTGGCTTTACACCAATTTTGCTTTCGTACTCAATGTTGCACAATCATCTACCTCTAGTTTATAGATTTCTTCACTTGAATCCCTATCCTCTTGGTCTGACCCGTGGCTATGTGTCTTAGGAACACCTTTCCTTTACTGAAGACAACATCGTAGCCTTTGTCCTCCAATATTGCAACCAATACCAAGTTCTTCTTCAGTCCAGGCACATACATCACATCTGTCAAGGTTAGAGGAGCTCCATGCTCCCTCCGAAAAGCAACAATGCCCACTCCTGAAACACTATACTTTCCGTCGTCACCCATCTCTATGCGCATCTTGAGGTCTTTCTCCTCCAAGGAACTGAATAAATTTTTATCACTGGTCATGTGGAATGAGGCTCCATTGTCAAGATACCAGACACAACCCATCATCGATGACACCATGCATGCAATGAGGGTAAAGTCCATTTCGAATTGAGAGGCTAATGCCTCACTTTCCGATCCTTCTAAGGATCCCTTCTTGGACTTATTTGATGGGTAATTAGTCACATAATGTCCCATCTTGTGACAATTAAAGCATCTTACTTTAGACATGTCACCCTTCTTCCCTCCATGAGAAGAATTCGATTTGAAATGGGAAGCCTTCCCCTTCCTTTTCCTTGCCTTACTTGCTAAGGCCAGATTTTCTTCATCATCATTCTTGGATGAAGAACCATCTCGTGTGCTCCTCCAGATCTCCTCCTACATAAGATCTGACCATAGTCATTCCCAATTCGACAGTTTCTCCCTTCCATTCACAGAGTCCTATAGCTATTCAAACTCTTTGGAAGGCCAAGGAGAGTGAGGCTCACCATATCATCATCAGTAGTAGTTATTCCCACACTGCCAAGCTCATCTCTGCAGGTGGTGAGCTTGTTTAGATATGTGGAAATATTATCGCCCTTCTCCATCTTGATTCTTCGAATCTTATCCTTGAGCGTCAATTTCCCCTGGTTGCTACTGTTCTAGTAGAGGTCCTTTAATGTATTCCACATTAAAAATGGAGTATCCTTCCCATGGAGATTCGAGACAATATGGTCTCAAACTCCCTCAAGGATGATCCGTCTCGCCTTTGCCACACAATTCTTCCACTCAGCCAACTCTTGTGCATTAGTTGAAGTTGGCTTTGGGATTTCTTGATCAATGAATTCCTTCAAGCCGTTGTCTTCTAATACAACCTCCATTCTATCTTTCCATGCTATGTAATTCGAGCTACCTTCCAAGGCATACTCGAGTCTCAAGCCATAGAACTCCATTGGCCAACCTTGAAGTATGATATGAATTCGATTTGCACCTGCAACCCCGAACTTCAAACTTTGAATTCTCTTCTTAGTATACTGTTCACAGCTCTGATACCATGTAGAAAATTTGTGATAGGTTAACTCGATAATGCAATATAAATCAAAGCAGAATACTATAACCTACTTCTACTATCAATTTTCGAAAGCTTAAAGATTGAGCTGAACAATATATCTAGAAGAAGAAGAATCAATGACACAATACACATGAAAATACTTTGGGGAAAGTCTCAGATAAAAACCCCACACTATTTTATTATCATACATGGTGGAAATACATAGGAATTATACAAAGCCTTAGCTCTCACAACTAGTCAATTCTCAATACAATCCTCACAGATGCTCATAGGCAATCTTGGCTTCTCTCCAACCTTCCTCTCTACCCTCCAAGCTCCTATTTCCTTGCGCCGTTCCTTTTGGATGATTAGCCTTCAAAACTGCGCAATCCTCCAGGATGAATCCTTCACTGCATGCATGAGTTTTCTCCCTGAGAAAAAACATGCAACTGATAGTACACTGTCCTTGAACGTTAATCTCAACTGGGTCTTTCTCAAAATAGACATGCATGAGTTTCTGATGAGGGAATCTTCAGTTAACTGGAGTAGCACTAGTTGAGTGCATTAATGCATCAACTGACTATTAACTCACTATTAGTTCCTCAAACAGTTTGGAACTAATTTAACTTGGCTTAACTTAGTAAATTGAGTTAACTAATTACAACTCAAATATAACTCAATCTTATCTCGTTAATTTAAGGGATAACTCTTGCATGACTTCAGAAAGACTTCTAACTTGAAGTTCTCCAACTAATTAATTTAAAATAAATAAATAAATTATTTCCAAGTAGCTGTCAAGGCTAAATTCGATTTTAATTCACAATTTAATTCAAGGAAAAATTAAATTGGAATATTCTTGTTGCCATATTTCAACAATGCGAAGGTTCCCATCCTTCTTCTTCATCAACGCTACTAAAGAAACGAAGGGACTAGAACTCATCCTGTTGTGGCCCATAGCCAACAAATCATAAATAGCTCACTCAATATCATCTTGGTATTCCTTGGGATGTATATAGGGAGTGGTAATAACTACATACACACCCATTCTCCAACTCTATGGTATTCTCAAGGCCCCTATCTAGGGGACGTCCTAGAGGAATATCCCCAAACACTTCCTAGCGCTACTTTAATAGCGTAAGATGTTTGGGTGTGATCGTTATGCTTGCGTCCCCATCTCTGAAATCTACAACCCCATTGCCCACGCTATATCTCTCTATCTCAAATCAACCTCCATCCTATGAGATCATACTTTATATGGTGGGTATGAATGCATGCCTTTCAATACCACCAACTTCCCATCTGGCCCCATGAACTCCATCTCCAATTTCTTCCAATAAGTGGTAACACACCCCAAGGAGTATAGTCATTGGGCACCTATCACCATGTTGTTGTTTGACACATTAACCACAAAGAAGTGATCTATCATAGAATAGTTCCCCATGGTCAATTTCATCCAGGGGACATATCTAGTACACTACATGGTCTGATCTCCTAGAACCAACACTAAAAACCCCTAAAATTCCTCTGTATACATACCTCGCTTCTCTACCATCTGTGCATTAAAAAAATTATGGGAACCCCACTATCCACTAGCACTAACACACATTATCCGTGCACTGTTCCCTTGATCTACAATGTCAAATACTTCAAAACTCCCCGAAGCAAGGATATGACACCTTATGTGGGCAAAGGTGGGTCTCCTCTTGCACCCTGTGGCTCATCTGCGCCCCTATCTACCTCCAAATCCACCTCATCCTCTGGCTCTCTATCAATGAAGACCTCCATGTAATGGGCCTTGCCTTGGTGCCCATGACTCCTGGCATGTAAAGCATAACTTCCTCCTATGGAGGCCTCTCCTAGTCTCGTCATCCAACTATCCCCATCTAGTCTACTCCTTTTGAGGAAGTCTAGTGTCCTCACTGTTCTGAGAAAAGGTGGACGTACAAGGTACCAGTTCCCTAGTCTTTAGAACCGCATCAAGCGTGTCCCTAGTCCAGTTGACGACATCCTGCAATGATACAGTCCTATATGTTCTCACCCAACCACATAGAGGCTCCGCTAACCCCTTAATGAATAGCATGATCAAATTCACCTATGAAATGTCAGAGACCATCAAATCTAGTCTCTATAACTTGACCATATATGTCTCAACATTTTCTGTCTGCTTCAGGTTAGCGAGCTCCCGGAAGTTTTGCTTAGGGTCCTTCTGGTAAAATTTCTCAACCAATCTTCTCATGAACTCAATATAGCATGTAATAGAAGCATGCCCCAACATAACCAACCTATGTGTTGGACACCTTATCTATCAAGGCTTTTGGGCATGGAATATGAAGAGTCATTGGAGTGCAAGAGACCTTGGAAGATAAATCCAATGGTCATGGAAAATGTATTAATATGTCTATCATTATGAATAGAATTCATTCAATGCTTATCTTTCATATATTACCTATCTATTTGTGTGTTGTTTAACATGGTATTAGAATTGCGAGCATATTCCTTCCCTGCCTAATTGTTGTGAGCCACTAGTTTTGTGGCCTAGCATAATTTTATATCTCTATTGGTCTTCCATTTTCCAACCGTCAAATGTGCCCTTCTCAGGTCATGTAGTTCTACCATATTGGACAATTGTGAGCATTTATTCTCTATTTAGTGCATGTTTCCTTTGTCGTAAAGGCCACATCCTACTCTAACCATTGTCAAAGTTGTCTCTCATGTGCCAGTTTTAATTCATAGGCTATGTTATCTAACCTTGTTCTTGTCTCTATCGTTCACGTTGATTCTTGTATCGAGCTATGCCAGTCACCAATCCCTCAATTCTTATGAATTGCGTCAGACATTTTTTCCACTTTTGTGTCAACCAAATGAAACCATGACATTTAGGCTTGCGACTAAATGATCCACCTTCCCCTACTCTGATGACATTTCTCACCATATGCCTCTGTCATAACACAAAATAAAGCTCCATATTGAACATAGTTAAGACCTGCTTCCACTTCCACTTTTTCACATTCATCATCGTTGTCGGGTTCACTAACCAGGATGCCAAAAAAATCTCAGAAAAATTTCCAATGATTCATATCGAGGTGGATTTGTGTCGTTTAGAGTTAGAGGCATTTTCAATGTAGTTTCCATTGTTTATTTCAGATTTATAGGTTATGATTATTTTCAATGTTGTCGTTGCTACAAAAAACTCCAATATTTTCCTACATTTTTATTTTGGAGCCTACCTACCATCTTACCGAGTGTAACTTTTGGTCATCAAGTGTCATGTCATGTTATTACACATGTTTCGAGTGTCCTTGTCTTTTCCTAAGTGTCTTCGGGTCATTAAGAAGATATAGAGTGCACTTCACAGTCATGGCACACTTCCTAGTCACAAAACGACACTTTTGGTTGCAATTTCATACACTTTTTATCTCATATGCGAGTGTTTGTAAATTGGAATTTTGATGTATACTTCACAGTATTGGGTCCTTTCTTAGTTTAACTGATGAGCTGGTATGTGTCACACTTTATTTTACTTTTAACTCACTGTGTTTTCCGCTATCTCACCTTCGAGACTTAGACAACTTTTCAACTTCACAAGTCTGCCCATTAGGCTAGGGAGAGTGCACTGCGCACTCTCAAGGCTTAGTAGGACCTCCCTTGTTTTTTCTGAATACACACTGTACCTAAGTCTAGCTATACCTCCCTTTCAAAGCACACAACATACTCTCAAGCATCAAGACCCCCTTTTTCTTCTAGACTGCGCAAGATGTAACAACCCCACTCCACATTTACCCAATTTCATTGACCTGCTAGCGTAAACATGAGACAAAGAGTTACTATGACATGACCTGACCTCCAATCTTTAGTTATGGATGTGGGGCCGACTAATGACAACTCACATACATGCTTCAAGGGTTATAGGACACTCAGGGGCCAAAGAACCACCCTAGGTGACCAAACCTTGAGTTGGATAGTTTTTTAGTGACTTGGGACTGCAACTATATGGACAAGTCTGTAAGGTTGCAGTTATGACCCTCCAATCGCATGCACAAGTCTGTAAGAGTGTGGTTATAGCCCAAAATCCTCAGTTCAAAGGGTGCGGTCATGAGATCTGAGCCATAATTCCAGGCCAACCTCTAGACCAATACCCGAAACTTCCTAATACTTTCCAAAATGATAAATGACTTAATGACAATGTTATTCATATAAAAATTGAACAAGAAATTTACCTAACCAGGCCTACCCATGAGAGTCATTTCATCAAACATACGGTGAACATGTAAGCTACAAGTCATGAATGCATATTTGATCATAGGAGTATGAAACTTGTATGAGAATCACAAAGAAGGTCTAATGCCCTCTCATAATAGCTGCAATAACACTTGTTAGCCCATGCATTCATTAACCATCAAATACTTATCAAATATTGAACAAATCATAGCTAGAGAATATTACAAATCCATGCTTATAACTAGATTAATAACCATGACAAAACAACCATCAAATAATCATAATAACATCACAAGTGCTCATAAATTACAATAGGAAAATAACTCTTATTAACTTATGCAAAATCCAACCAAGTCAAGGACTTCCACTTACCACCCAGCCATAGATTGGGCTAAACCAAATCCTTCACCAAATCCTTCTTTAATCCAATCAGTCCCGTTCCATATTCCAAGCATGAATGTGGGATCTCAATACATAAAAAACTAGGGCTTCCTGGAGATTAAACCACCTCCACCCTCAAGCTACCGCAATCTCACCAAAACTGGTCAAGAGATCACAAGCCCAAAACAAGCTTATATTCCTTAGAGTTTCTTCATCATTACCTTGAGGAATTTTCCTGTCTTTACCCACATGTTGAGGCTTTCCCAGAGATTAAACCACCACCAACCCCAACCCTTCGCAATTTTCCAGAGACCACCTCACCCGGTTCCAAAGCCTTCTTGCAATCCAAAGTTCAACAAAAAAGAATCCCATCACACAATGCCTATCCGAAAATGGCAAGGCAAAGCTAAAATCATTGTCAACCAGACAAAACTCATGCCAATGACAACAAATGAACCAAATGAACAAATGCATGTACCATGCATTCACACTTTAGGTAGGAATTCACACATGCAACCTGTTAGCACTTTGCAATTTCCTTATGTTATCACTCTAAAATTTCCCTAGGGTTGTCATGAAAGAAATAATAGAGGTAACCACAAACCTACTTTTGAGATCAGGATCTAGCCTTCCTAATGCTCAGAGAGGGCTCTCTCTTAATGACTTAACTTTGTTGAGTTAATTGATTTTAGGCTAATTATTTAAGCTTGATTGGGTTTTGATTTGATTTGGTGGTGGAATCACTGATTCAGATGGATAGATAAGTGTCTTTTTACCATTGGGCCATGGAGTCGAAATGCTAAGAAAACAAGACTGAATCAAGTTCTAAAGATAGTGTTCACAGGGCAAGGTATCTGAGTAAATTTAGATCTTTTAGGCTGGATGGTGAAGTGATTTTTCAATCGGGGTCAAGGAGCAATCAAGGGTTCCTCAAACTGGATAATGAGGGAAATGAAAGAGATCAATCGAAACTAGGGAGCAATGAATAATTCCCTACTCTGGATATCAGAAGAAAACATAAAAATGAATAATTGTTCAAGGCATAGTGTACGTAAACAAATTCTGTAGTAACATTCCAATTATTTAATTCAAATTGGAAAAAACATGTATGTTTGTGAAATACTTAAGAAAATGACAATTTGACAAATGAAAGATACTTCATAGAAGTGGCCCAACACATGAATCCTATAATGCAATGCCTTTATTACTCAGTCCAGTCTGCTGACTTGAAAATGTTACAATAAACCCTCAAGTTTTCAGATCAATATGACTATATAAATGTTCAACAATCCACCCCCTATACTTTGATTTATGAATTATTTATAAAAAAATTATTACAAAATATCCCAAATAGTTTTAGGAATTATTCAAGGAAAAAGGAATATCTTCATGCAAGAAGATAGAGACAGATATGTAACTGATGTAAGCTACTCCTCTTTTGTTGTTTGTTTTTTTGATCTTTTGTTGCTTTCTCTCTTGTGTTGTTGTTCTACGCTGGCTCTTACTCTACTTTTGACTGATAAACTCTGTCTTTTAACTCTGTTTTTCATCTGATACTCTTTGACTTAGTTGATCTGCTGCTTTACCTTCACTGCTCTATATTTACTGTTTATCTTGAATTTTTACAGTAAATCATTCAAATTTTCCCAAGTCTCTGTATCTAGTAATTTAATATTTACCATTCTTCTGTAGACTTCATCAGTTTCTATGTATTTTGCAAAAGTGGGCTTGTTTACAAAAAGATGTTTTACCTCATGCTGGAGGTAAAAGAGGTTCTCAAAAGTCTGGTAAAGGACTTTCCTTGTAGGCATACCTTTCATAGAGGAATTGTTGGCTTGTTCCTTTGCCACTTCTTTGATTTTCTTGTCATAGTCTTCATGTGGCATAAACCTCTCATTAATCACGAATGGATTAGGCAGACCTTTCTGCCTCAAAGCATCAAATTTGACCATGAACCTAGCTATTGCTAGCTCCATTGTTTGGAATTTATCCTCAAGTTGTGTCATCAGGTTCCTTTTGGTGATTACCTTTTTTACCTCTAGTATGGTCCCAATTCTGTCAGCTATTCCAAGCTCCTGCAGTTCATACTTGTTCTTTGAGTTAAGGAACTAGATTATTCTTGAGGCTTCTTTTGGCATATTTCCAAGTTCGACTCTAACCCTTTGAATTTCCTCACCAGCCTCTTTGACAAAATTGTTCTGTTCAAATATCACCTGCATAGATGGCCAAATATCATTGGCTGAGTCAATGATATTGGCCCATAAAAGTTGTTTTTCTTGGGCTAGTGGCTCTTTGAGTGTCAATTCCTTCTCTAGGTTCTATAACCTTTCATTCAACTTGTTTAATTTCTATCTTTCATTCTTATGCATGATTTGAGCCAGTTTCTTTTCATCATATAGACTTTTTATTTGTTCCTTAAGTCTATTTATTTCAGTGGTTTGGATGGACATATCCTCCATGGCTTTGACCAATTTACTTGATTCAGCACTAGGATGAGCTGCTGCTATTGTTGAACCTGTTGCTGATGTAGTTGATGATGCAGTTAGAAGTGTTGTAGCTACTGGAGTTGGTGGGGCCAATGAAGCTGCCAAAGTAGAAGGAACTATTGTAGTGACTGTAGGAATAACAGTGACAGTAGATGCTTGGATGGTGCCCTGTTTCTCCTGTATTAACTTGTCCATTTCATTCTCCATCTCTTTTAATTGAGCATTTAACTGCAGAATGAGGTCCATCATCTCATACTTTTGGCTTTGGCTCTCTAAAACTTCCTTGGTCTGTGGATGTTCAGAAGGAGGCAATTTTAGCTGCTTCTTAAATGCAGCAATGCCTTCATTTTTCTTCTTTAGGATATTTTCTGCTGCCTTGATGTCATTTGGATTGTAGCCAATCTGAATAACCAAGTCTTCTAGTGACTTGATTCTATTATCCTTTGCTTGTGAGGATGCTTTCTCTAGCTTAAACTGTGTTGTGATATTGTCTAGAGAATTTTGAAGTTTTTGTACACTCATGGCCTTGTTGGTCATCGTTGAGTATATCATTTCTCCTGCCTGCTTATGAAATTCAATTTGATTAATAGGGTGAACATCCCTAGCCAAAACTTCAAACTCTGTCTTTCTATAATTTGATGATGAATTAGGTTGCTGTACTGTAGGTTGTAAAAAGGTCATTTGCATTTTACCAATTTTAATGTCAAAAGCTGACAGTAACCTATTCTGATTGCTAGGAGTTTGTTTGAAATACTGGGCATAGGTTTCAGATTTTAATGCCTCATTTCTCAACTTGATCTCCTTATACTTCTCCTTTATGTCTTTTTCCTTATCCACTAGTTTGCTTGATGATGAGACCTCAATGCTAAGCTGTTTCTGAATACTTTGAGTATTAGAGGTGGAAGGTTGATGGGTTTCCTCTACAACTGCTGGAGCTGTACTCTCTCTAAGCACTGTACCTGTATCAATGATTTGAAGTGTCTCAATTGTCTAAAGTATCTCTTCTTGCTCATTTATAGGATTTGGCTTGGGCTTCTTCCTGTACATAATCTCAAATCTCTCACGTGTTGTATCTATGCTTGAGCAAGAACCTTCTTCCCTAGTCCTTTTTACATTTATGTCCAACAGGGCTAGAGTACGCAAAATGGAACTATTATCCATTTGTTTCTCCATGTCTATTAAGGTATTTTCCAACCACTCTAACTGGTTGTGCTATCAGGAAATCTAGTGTCCACTCGGAGCTGCTAGTCCCACTAAGACTGGTATCTATCTTAGAAACAAACAAACTAAAACTACTTTCATTTTCCTTTATGAGAAGTAGATAAGAGAGGAATGAAGGACACCAACCTCAGTCTTGCACTTGGTTCCTTGCTCAGTTCCTCTCCCTGACAGATCCTTGCCGCTTCTCCTTCGTCTACCCAGCTTCAAAGAGCACCTGTGGAATCAAAGCAACATAATACTATCGAAGAATAGAGATCTACAATCATAAACAATATAGGACCAGATATATATTGACCACACAAATGCATATATCATCAAACATACAAGGATGTGGAGGAAAACTTGAATAGCTTTATTAATATCAAGAATAGCAAAGAGGATTGCAACCAATTGTTCTAACCCAGCGTCATCCTCCAGCATGAAAGCCCTTCTTTCACCTTATGAAAAGCTTAGATCACCAAACACTATGATATTCCACCAAGAAGCCAACAACACTTCCTTACAAGATACAAATTCCAGCCTCTGGATCTCTGGGATGAGGGATCCATATATAGATGATTGCAGGGGGGTGAGTCAGCTTCTGGGATTTTTATTAGTGTCCTCTCTCTGATAGTTCTTGATTCCACTTGGAGATTAATCTCCTACTCATCCCTGGGTAAATTCAGAGAGGCAAGTGTCATAGGAGAAGTTTCTAGAAGATTCTATGATCATCCACCTCGCAAACTATTTCTGCCATTTGTCCACTCTCACCCATCGCACCCTACAGAAGGGCTTTTCAGTATGCATCGCCCCCTTTACACTGGGCAGGTGGGATGCATCACACCCTTAACACTGAGCCACCTGTATGGTCCAGTTTTGACCAGTTCTGAGCAGTTTCCTGTGGAGAACTTCTAGGAGATGATGTAATTAGCTGAGCTTGTTCTTTTAGGGTATGAAACAACAATTTTAGGAACTTAGGAGCCCTTGGTTTATGGACATGTATGATTGGGGTTGCAGTGCCCAAAAATGTCTATAACAGGTTGGCATATTTTTTAATGTCTGCCCTGGACTCATGCATAAAAGGGCTCAATTTAAACTTAAGTCTTAGTTTGTTTATGACTCCTAAAGGGTCATACTGCCACATGAAACTGCTACTGAACTTCATTTCCTGTAAACATTTTTCTGCTTCTTCTCCAGCCTCCCTATTATTACAGATAAAAGGACCAAGCTGTTTTTTTTTTATCTTAAACTTTATTTTCTTCCTAGTTGATAGAAAATTCACATCATCTAAGTTTATAATCTGCCTGATATACTCTAATGCAAATATCCTGATTGGGAGATATTTTGGCAGGTTATACGGAGTGAGCTGGCATCCATATATTCTAATTTCAGTGTGGTCCTGGTATAGATACCAGTCTCCTATTTTACTATTTTTAGAGAACTACAAAACTCTCTTTATCTCATCACTGATCCTGGGTTGATTACTACTGCTTAGCATATTAACAACTGGGTGAACAAAGGAATCAATTAACTCCTTGTAGTTGAAAACAGTGGAATATTTTTGGATTAAGGGTGTCCAAAAGATTACAGATCTAGGATGGCCCTTAGTGTCCAAGTTTTGGATGTTGACTAGAAACTTGTCTAACTGGAAATATAAGAAAATGTGGAACAATACTGAAGAGTATCTGAATACTCTTTCATTTGGAAATATGATCAATTGATCATGGATTTTATCTGCTAAGAACTGAGAAAAATTGAAAATTGCAGCAGGAGGTTTGCGTGGAAAAAAAATAGAAAGGAAAGAAAGTATAGGCTCATCTACATGCTCATCAGTGGTATATCCTAGAATGCAAGAGAGCATGGTTACAATTTTTCTGGCCCTCTTAGAGAAAATGTTGGCAGAGTATGGAGGACTGTCTGTAGGAATATGAGCCTCTTCTAGGATGAAAGTCTAAAAAATTTGAGACCTCTTAGGAAGGTCCAGCTTCAAGTACAGTTCAGGTACGTTTTCAATGGAAAATGGGGTTTCATTTAGGTTTGGCGGGACCTGCAACATTTGGTTTATTGACTCTGGAATGATTGTGAATAAAATCTACTGGTTAGGGGAGACTATGGCTCTTTGGCTTGGGATATAGCAGAGTTGGCATAGGTGGATGATTTTGGGGAACTGGTATACCTATGGGAACAAGTATTTGGGCAAATTTGATTCCCATAGATAAATGTCATCATTTTGGTTTAGGAATTTATCTTTACTCCAACAGTGGAGTTTCAATAGATAGCTAGGGGAAACTGTGTCTTTAATTTGAAAATCTTTGTCGGCCAATGGGAGGTGTTAATATCCAGGTGAGGGGTTTGCAGGTGTTTTTCATTCAGAATGCTTTGGGAAGCCATAATTTGGTTTATTTTATTGAATTAATCTTTATCTGGCTTAACGAGTAAGCTCAGGAGCTCCAGAACAATGGGAAGGGTGAATACAGTCTGTAGAAAAGCGTTTCTTTGGCTGTACAGTGAGTTTCTTTAGTTTGGCAAGGTTTTTAATTAATTCAATTAATTAACCTTTTATAAACATTGTGCAGAGCTTAAGTAGAGGGCCTTTCTGGTTCTTTCAAGAATACCTGGAAAATGGATATTTGGTGTGCATTCAGGGTTCTATGGGAGCAGTAGAGGCTTTCTGAGGCTTCAATTGTCTTTGTGCTGCTTTAAATTGGAGTTTGCAGGGTCTTCTGGTCATAAAGTTGGTTAAAATAGTTGCACATGGTCTCTGGGCTTTAGAATTGGTCGATAGAGGTGTTTTGCAAAAAAATAACAATGAAAAGGGTAAAAGGGCGACTTTTTGGCTTTAACCAACAATGGTTAAGTTTTGGGCATGGGATTAATGAATGAACAATGAGCAGTTTGCTTTGGCGCGGGGAGGTGGTATCATGGCTTATCGAACTGCTTTTGAGTATAGGGTGATATTTTTTGAGAGTACGCGATATAACGTGGGGCTGCCATGTAGCAAAATGGCGATTGGGCAAAACCACGAATCTCGCGTGCCTTTGAGATCTTAAAAGTTGGATGATGGGAGCGCATGATATTGGTATGGGCCATTGGATCTGGAAGTGGGTGATCGGAGGGCTATCACGCGGCAGAGTTGTGAGGGCTGAGTGGGGTCGGGTTTAATTACAATGAAATGTAATTAATTAAAAAATAATTACGAGATTTAATATATGCGATGGGTTAATAAAAGGTGGGGACCCTGGCTTATACGTGGTGCAGTGGGTTAAATATATGAAGCAAGACTATAGATTAGAACAATATAAGGGTTGAGTTAAAAGGGTATCGGGGAAGGTTTTCAATGGGGCTCGCTACATTTATAACTTTTAAACTTAGGATAAGGGGGTTTTAGTGGGTTTACAAGGGAAAATGAGATGAAATAGGGGGAAAAGTAAAATGAAGGGGTAGGGATATTTTTACAAGGGGAAATGAAGAGGGAAGGGTCCTTTGGAACCAAGAAGGGGAAATTAGTGAATGAAAAGTGATGAAGGGGTAATGGAGGGAAATTTAGACATGTAAGGAGTTTAGTGAAATGAGAGGATATTAGTGAATGAGCTTTATTATTTAGGCCTAAAATCATATAGAACTTTTTAGGGTAAATACCCAAAGTAATACAAAACTTTTGTGAATGTCCTCTTTTCTTTGATAGTTCCTCCGACTCATGAAACATAAGATTTAAGCATGATAAAGGTGCATTTGAGCTAGCAACCTTGTGCATTCCAAAACCTCTTCTACCTACCCTTTATTTATCCTAGCATTTTCTCTTCATTTATTGGGTGCATTTGAGCTTGCTGACCCTTCATTTCTTTTTCCTTTGATAAGAAAACTATGTAATTATAACCTTATAACTTCCAATAGCTCAGATTAAATTGATGAGCTCATTATTATTCTCTACCTAACCACTGATCTGCCAAGATTAAACAGTTTGGCTAGATCTTTATTCTCTATCTATCAACATGAAATTTAAAGCATGAATGAATCAAGATTAAACTATTTGACCATCACGGATTGTGGCATTTTTTACAAGGTGCACACAATCTTATTTTGCCAAGTAAAGTAAAAACTAGTGGCATTTGAATTTGCATCACTTTCAGAATCTATTTTTTTTTTATCTCTTTTTGATGGGGTTCATATTTTATTTTCTTTTAGTCCTTTGATTTTTCTTTTAGGACTTACCCTCTTTACATTTTTTATTTTTAATATGGGAAAATTTTTTGCAGAAAGCAAAGGTATGTACAATATTACAAGACTAATCATAGCTGATTCAAAAATATGAATCCTATTATTATAGGACCCTAAAACCTTAGGCTGTAGGAAGGAAACCCAGAGGTAACCACAAACCACTTGAAAGCTGGAATCTACCCCTTCCAGCTTCAGAGAGGGCTCTCTCTATAGGATTTTCAGCCACTTAGATGACAAATGGTCTTAGGTTTTAGGCTAGGTATAAGATCAAAGAGGAATATGATTTTTAAAGGTTTGATGGCAGAGTGACAGAGTGACAGAGACGTCCATTAGGCATGGACATTTGTTTTAATTAATCTTAGTGATCAAGATGGGATAGTAAGCAGTTCTTTATCAAGGGCAAGATAGCCAACACTTATGGTGTTCTTTATCAAAGTTTTGTTGTAGTAGGTGTGAATGGAAGAATAGTGAGGATCAATAACATCTAAAGCATCTAACAAACGATGGATTTCACATGTCACTATGGAAGACAACACACGAAAATGTTTAATTGCCTATAACAAAGCACGTACAGTGAATTCTGAAAATATTTTTTTCAATTAAAAATTGAAGACTTAACATTCAAGCATGATCATAACCAGAGAGAAGATACATGTACAACAGAAAACATTACCATAAGAAATTGACACATGAATCCTTGAAAGAAACAAATCTGGCTTTCTTCATTAATCATTCAGTATGAAAGATTAACAAGTAGAGTTTACACCCAATATTCTCTCTATTCATTAGGAGAATTTTGAAGTCTAAAATGGGCCTCCTAAGGAAACTATAAAATAATAGTGGAAATAATAAAATAATATTAGAAAAAAAATATTGTTTCAACTCATATTTTCAACTTATCTCTCTATGGGTTTACTCAAATTTTGAGCGGAAACACTCGTTGGATGCAAAATTTGATTCCTCATCCAAGGAGTACCCATGTTTCATACTTTTGATGGACCATGCTACATGAAAAATGAGAAATACATGAAAAAATGTGATTGCAATCACGTTTTTTCATGTATTTCTCATTTTTCATGTAGCAGGGTCCATTGAAAGTATGCAACATGGGTAATCCTTGGGTGAGGAGTTGATTTTGGCATCCAACGAGTACTCCTGCTAATTTTTTTAGTAAAACCTTAGGGAGATAAGTTCAAAATACGAGTTGAAAAAGTAGTTTTATTATTTTTACTTTTTTACTCCAAAAATAGTGAATCATCCCCCATTGTTGACATTGTTAGAGTCGGTCTAGTAGCCCTCCATCAGCGATCAAAACTCTTTGCATTTGCATAAGTAGGTGTCTCATCAGTGTCAATTTTTGCATTCCTTAGGCATGCCATAACCCTGATGGAGGAGCTGGTGTTTTTGTCCCCCTCTTGGCATTGCTGGATCAAAGTTGTTTCAGTCCTTAAACTCTTTTAAAGCTACTTGTCTTGTCTTGAAGTCAAAATTCTAGGTCTAGGGTTTTGGTCAAGTTTGTCTTCAAGGTCATGTCTCTGAAGGTCAATAAGTGCTCAGCAAGCCAGAGGGATGATTTTCAAGGTGTTTCTTCGAAAATTTCTATCTTGTACAGTTAATTTTCACCTTGGATTTAAAAACCCTGTTTTTAAAGCCAAGGTCATTTTTCAAAATTTTGTAAAAAATGGTAAAATTTCAAAAGGCTTCAAAGGACAGCATGTAACCCTGGCTCCCTTGCCAAGATCCCTCAGATGTTATCCCTGCAAAAAGTATCGAGCAAAAGCATCAAATTAGTCAATTTCAGGATAAAAGGAAACCAAAAACATCAAGTTTATAAAGTGTCAAAGAAAAACATTATAAAGTGGGTTTGGGCATGAAATTAATTCGAATCAAGGTTATAAAAGCCCAATCTCCCTCCATCGAGCCTCATTGTGCATCTAAGTCACTTGCAAGAGAGATTGGGTGAGAAATTGGCCGAAGTTGAGAGCTGGACAGGCGCGCGACCCGTCAGAGGCGCGCGACCCGTTGAGCGCCCTCCGACAGTGCAATTTTTAAATGGGCGTGACCCGTCAGTGGCGCGCGACCCGTTGGGTGAGGCGCGCGACCCGTCAGCGCCCTCCTTATCAAACTGCCTGCAAAATCATCCAAAGAACCACCAAAATCGCCGAATTGCCAAAGGTAGGCCCTCCAACTTAAAAATTGTTGCTTGTTATGGTCAAAGGAAATCGTGATTGCATTTTTAAAGATCTATATTTGCAAGAGAAAAGCTCCATGTGGCTGTGGTTTAAAATTGTAAAAAATGGCTAGGGTTTTATGCTGTTTTAAGGTATTCCCTTGTAATCATTTTTCCCCATTTCCCATTTCATTTTCCTTGTCTTCCTATGTAAATTTCCCTTTTAAATTTGTAAAGAAAAACTAAACCCTACCCCTCTTCCCTAAAAAATAAAAAAAATCAAGCCCTAATCCTACCTCTCATAATACCCATGTAAACAAATTTATATAATGATGCATATGCAATGATTTTGTAATGATTTTTCCCAAAATCCCTGTTTTATATATTTATTCCCATTTTCAATTTAAAGTGTCCCTCCCCTAACATTCCCCTCATGCTCCTTGTCCCCTTGAAACAACATTTTAATCAACATTTTATCAAGCAGAAACAGCAGTACATTTCAACCACTTTGCTCCTTAAACAATGTCAGAAACCGAGACCAATTACGAGCAAAGTGATGACCAGGCATCAGCTTCAGAGTTTGAGGTACAGAGGAGGCCTCATAAGGGTGGAAAGGGTGGTCATCATAAGAGAGAGGAGCCCACTTCTTTGACAGATTTACAGGCTTGTCCTATGGCAGTCTCATGTTTCCGGTATATGTCTTGTTATGAGTTTTGCGAGAGGATCTCTCGGATTCAGCATCACAGAGAGTTGGCTCGCCTATTTGTTTTACATTTGCATGATGGACATGTCAACCTTGTCGGGGTGGACTTTACATTGACACCCGAGATGATTGCAGAGGCCACAGGGATACCTAATGTCGGAGAGGTATGGAATAAGCACAAGGTGTTGGACAGTGTTCAGTTTGAGCCTTTCGTTAGACCCGCACTCATGAGACACTTGACAGGTGTGTTTCCCTTCAGATTTCTCAGGAGTGAGTATGCTCCCATGATGAGGCTTATCATGCTCTATTTTACCTGTGAGGGCAGATTTTCACAGGTATATTCGTACCATATTCGCCTATTGATGCATTTCACACGGGTACGGATGATGAACATCCCTGTTTTCTTCTGCCAGAACATTGAGAGGATGGTGTCTGTGATGCAGCGGAAGAGCCCGACACAGCAGTATAGGAGCCTCTACCATTATGGTTTGATTCAGCTTGTGGTCTTACATCAGTTGGCTCAGCAGGGCATCTCATGGGAGGAGTTTATCTCTCGTGAGATTTTCACAGCACCACCACCACATCCGGAGATTGTTCATGAGGAGGGAGGACCATCACAGCAGCATGATATCCCCGGGACTAGCCATGTCAGCTCTCCTCCGCTTGTCACTTATCAGAGAGGCCAAAGGGCCTTATTTGCAGCAGCTCGACGAGTACTTTCTCCACAACATGTGGAAGGGGTCTCGCCTTCTTCATCAGCTCGGCGAGTATTTTCTCCACAGCAGGTGGAAGGGGCCTCGCTCTCTTCAGCAGCCCAGGCAGCACAGAGGGGCAAGCAACCCAAGATTGATGAGGGGCCATCAGGTGTTCCAGCTATCGAGCTTATTGATCTTGATGTCAGTTCTCCTAGCCTAGAGTCGAAGGAGATCATTCAACACCTTAGAGCTGAAAATGATGCATTGCAGAGGAGATTAGAGGGGGCACAATGGACAATCTCATATCTAGAGCAGCGCAATAAACAGTTGGAGGATGAGAAAGCTCTTGATGAGTTGTGGAGGATCCGTAGTGACCGCAACTTGAATCGTAGAAGACCCGGTGATCCATTGCCCGCTGAGCGAGAGTCCATGCTTATCTAGCTGAATGCTCACTTGGAGAGGCTATTGGCTAAGGCCAACCAAGATAAGAAATTGTTGAGAAACATGAAGAACCATTATTGGGCGCGGATGCACGTGTGCAAGGCGAAGATGAAGATGTTCCAAAGGCGGTTGGCCAAGGCACAAAAAAGGAGAAAAAGGCCCGATCCCCTCCACATCTTGGCCGAGGCTTCCTTGAAGGAGCAAGGCACTAAATAGCTCAGTCACAGCACAAATCCCAAGAAATTTTGAACATTTTGGGTCAATTTTGGTTTTTTGAGGCAATTTACAGGTTTTGTCCCTTTAACGGGTCTCACCCCCCGCGCGACCCTTTCTCTTGGCAACTTCATTTTGCAAAAACTCAGCATTTCCAGATTTGTCATGAAAAGTTACATATGCTCATCCATTGCCAAGAGATTTTGTGAAGTTTTGGGCCTCCATAAAGTCAAAAAACAAGCAAAAAATGACTTTCTGCCACATTTTGGACACACAGAAAGTAGTCTTGGGAGATTGCAATTTTGGAGGGGAAAATCACCAAATTCAGAAATTCCAGTTGGGTTGGAAAGTAGACTCACATACCTTTCCAACAAGCCTACTCTTGCCCAATTTGGACACCTGGAAGTGCCCCAAAAGTGCCCTCAAAGACGCGCGACCCGTCAGGCAGAGGCGTGCGACCTATCAGGCAATTTTCTCAAAATTTCACTTTACAGCTCAGAAAAACGCAGATTTGACCATGTTTGACTTTTTGGAGTGGATTGTTATCCTCCCTGATGTAAATAATGTAATTTTTTTTGATACTTTTACACTTATGTATCTCTTCTAGAAGATTCATTCATGAAATAGGTGAAAATTAAATGAATGAATTGGTTTCCTAGCTTATAGAGGCAAGTTGTTTTGACTGCCTAGTTTTCAGTACTTAGTTTAGAAGTGGTTGAAACAGCTCCTAGGATAGTGAGCTCGACCCCTAGAGGCAGGGAAAGATGTTATATGATCTATATTATGTACTTTCTTGCTCATTTTCATGGTTGGACTCTTGAGGGAGAAGCTATCATTGTATTATTCACTGTATCTCTGCAATTTTTGGCTAAGGAAGACCAGGGTTTTGCAGTCATTTTTGGGATTCTTGTGGTTACATGTATTGATGGTGTGTTTCTCTATGTACTTGTAAGTGTGTTATGTGAATCATTTCCTTTCTTTTCCTTCTGCACATTAAACAAATGAAGTGTTAAAGTAGAATTCATGACTGTCATGCTCTGCTTTTAAGTTTGTTTAATTTCAATGTTTTCTACTGTTTAAGGAGAATTCAAAGTTATTGTTTGCTCTCCTTAGCTCCTCACATGTCTTTCTCATCCATTCACCTCAATCTAAGGCATCAATACTGTCTCCTATCTCGCCCCAAAGAACCCCCTGCAGAAACTGTGTCTAATCCCCGCACCCAAAATTGCCATCTCCTCAATTTGCCACCAAAAACCCTAAAAACCCCAAATCAACCCATTCGATCAGTTTACTAGTCTAAAATCAGTGTTACCCTATTGGTCATCTCACCAATTGAAGATCTTTACCGAGATAGACCGGAGAGAGCCCTCTCCTGCCCCGTAGGGCTAGCTACGAGGCTAAGTGGTTTCATGTTGCCTTGAGGTTTACCTTTATCAGCCTGAGGTGAAATTTCAAGCGCTAACATATTGGCGACCATACTGGGGAGAACAAACTAACCGTTTGCTCATTGACGTGTTATTTCATAAGTCTTAGACGGAGCCTGAAGATACGCCAGGTAGCCTTCGAAAACGCTCTTGTTTTACATCAGCGTTACTAGATAAACGCTGCTTCAGTCAATCTCCGTGAGCTTGTGAACGTAGTGCTTCATTGGCACTTTATCCCAGTATAATTGTTAACTCTGAGCCGTGGATGATAGGTTGAGAGTTTTCACAGGCTGAATGGTTTTTCTTTCCTAGTCTTTTTGAGAAAAACAAGCTGGCTACAGATCCTAGACCCATTTTTAAATCCCATTCATCTCCAGCTATCATCAAGTATTTCGAAAATCTAGACTTTGACGAAAGCTTTGAGTTGTCCCTGTTTAAAGCCAAGTCTGAAAGTGCGCTCGATTCCCTAGTCCTTGACCCTGATTTTGCAGCTGTCATTGAATTTGAGAGACACAACAAGTTGGTTGAAAATTTCATCTTGAGACATCTCCAGACACATATTCAAGCTACTACCCTTGCTGATTTTGTTGAGAATATCTCTGATCATATTGGATCCACTATCACGGCTCACGAAGAATCTTATCCTCCATTTGTTTCAGTTTCACCTATAATTACCTATCCCGAATCCACAGTCGGTTCTCCTTCTACACCCCATACCCCTCCTACTTCTCCTACCCCTCCGACTCCCCCAACTCCACAAACTACAATGCCTCTTATTATAATCCCTGCTATCACATCTCCTCCTCCTTATACTCATCCTACTCCCCCTCCTAAAGCAATGGCTGCCCGGTTTGCCCCACTTGCTCTTCCCCAAAATCTTCATGATATGCCAGCCGATTATCAAAGTAAAATCCCCATGTTTGATGGCACTCCACAAAGTATTTCTGCTCATCAACATATTGACAAAATGACAACTTTCTTCGATCTATATGAGATAGATGAAGAAGATGTTACTATGCGGTTGTTTGTCCAAACATTTGGAGGGGAAGTTAGAAAGTGGTTCAGAGGGTTGACAGCCGGAAGCATTGCCACCTTGGAAGCACTTCAGAATCAGTTTTTAGATCGATGGGAAATCAGAAAGGATCCGCTTCAGATTAATGCCGAATACAACAACCTCAAGCGTAATCCGGGTGATTTCGTTCAAGATTACATAATCAGATTCAATACCGTTTATAATGCCATTCCCGATGATTTGAAGCCGTCAAGAAAATCGGCACTTCTTAAGTTCCCGGATGGCTTTGATCCGGAGATGGCCTACTCATTGAGAAACAGAGATCCTCCTACCTTGGAGGATATGCAGAAAATTGCTGTCAGTGTTGAGGCAAACTTAAATGATAAAAGGGCAAGAATGAAGGCCGAAAAGTGAGTCACAATCAAAGAGGAAGCATCCACCTCAAATCAGCTTCTTCGCGAGGTTGAGCAGATTAAAAAGGCACTTGAAAATGTTCGTCTTGACAAGCCGGAACCACAAATCCGTAATCCTAATTTCCGAGGTGCACAGCAGCAACAATATAGAATCAAGCAGCGTGAAACAAAACAAGAGGCAGCAGTTCAGCAGCAAATGAAACCTCCTTTTCAGCAGAATTTTGTTAGCCAAGAATCAGAGGATGAAGGTGATAATGTTGGAGAGGAAAATCACTTCTTCACTCCTGATGATCTGCCCACTTATATTACAGAAGAGGAAGAGTTGGTGAGTAATTCCATCATTCCCCAAGATGAGCATTATATTTTGTCAAACGATGCAACACTTCAAGAAGAATCCGAAGAGTATCAAAGAGGGTATTTGCATGCTTTATCAGCTCAGCAAGGTCAGCAAAGGCAATTGAGAAACCGAGCTGTTCCCATAAATCCTATTCAGAAAAGGAAAGATACATCAGCAAAGAATGATTCGGCTTCCCCACACACAACAGGAAAAGACATAGTTGGTCCTTCAACAAGTCAATCACCATCAGCAGCCAAGATAGACCAGCCATCAAACGCACCAAGAGATAGAGGCGAAAAAAGAGACAATCCGGCTAAAGAAGGTGAGAAGATTTCAGCTTTCAGTTTGGAGAATGAGATTGCAAGGTTGAAGGTGTCTATTCCCTTGACGAAAATCATGAAGAACAGCACTTACCGAGGCCAGATTTCCAAGATGCTGAATTTCGATCCAATGCTAGACACGGTGAATGTAGAAGATGATCAGCCTGAGCTGATTTTTGGGCCCGCTTTAGATGGTGAGTCTCCCGAGAGTGATGTTCCTCCGTTCTATATCAGTTTGAGATTACATGAGTATGTGCTACACAATGCCATGTTTGATTCGGGAGCTTCACATAATTTGATGCCCAAAGCGATTATGGAGAAGCTGGGACTTGACATCACAAGGAAGTATCATGATTTGTATTCGTTTGATTCCAGTCGGGTGAAATGTATTGGTTTGATCAAGGACTTGGTGGTGAGTCTAGATCAAATTCCAGCAAAGAATGTTTTGATGGACGTGGTGGTGGCAGATATTCCTCCGCGATTTGGCATGTTGCTTTCGAGGTCATGGGGAGCCAAGCTCAAAGGTACACTTCAGCTCGATTTTTCCTATGCTACAATTCACGTTTTTGGTCAGATGAGGAAGTTGTATCGAGAAAAAAGATGAAATACATGATCACTAGTAAGGAAAAGCCCGTCAATCATCCTGTAAATTATGTACAAATAGATTTAGAATCTTTTGTTTTGTTTGTGGATAATTTCAATGAGATAGATAGTCAGTTAGTTCAAGCAGAAGATATACCAGATATTTCAGAGAATTTTAGAGAAGTTTTGAGAAAGGAAAGTGAAGAAAGGTCTGCTTTCATAAAGCCAATAGCTGAAACAAATGGGCAGCAAACAGAGAATGCATCGACATCACATTTTCAGCACTTAGAAGACGATGAGGATGGTCTTTGGACCATGGATTTTGATGGTGCGGTGGGCAGCGATGGTGCTGGTATAGGTGTGTGGATTCGAAGCCCATTTTCAGTCCAAAACCAAGTTCCAAGTAAGGTAAGGGTATGTTCATATAAATTGGCATTTGATTGTTCAAATAATGAGGTGGAATACGAGGCTCTTATTGCTGGTCTGAAAATCCTTCGGAAGTTGAAGGCAAAGAAGATAGCGGTATATGGCGACTCCGAGTTGGTTATCAAGCAAGTGAAAGGTGAATTTCAGGCCAAACATCCTCGTATGCGAGCATATCGAAATGCTGTCTTAGATATCTTAAAACTGTTTTCAGAACATACTTTGACATGTGTGCCCCGGATTCAAAATGGTGTTGCGGATGCATTGGCTAAGGCAGCAAGTAATCTGAAAATACCCATGAATTCCAGCAATAAGTTTGAGATATATGTGAAGCATCGTCCTACAGTTCCAGATAATCAAAGGTGTTGGCAAGTTTTCCAAGATGATGAAGAAATCAAAGATTTTCTGCAAATTGAGGGTAAATTCGAAGACATCTCAATAGACACGGAAGCTGAAGGAGTAAATCAGATGGATGTGTTGCAGCTCAAGGACAATTACATTCCTAAAGAATTAATTCCTTTAGAAGAATTGTTCGATCAAGATGATGTGGCCCGCAAACCAACTTTGAGGCCAACGGAAGAAGGTGTCGAAGATGTGAATCTCGGGACATCCGAAAATCCAAAGATGGTGAAGCTCTCGAAAGCATTGTCGCCCAACGTAAAGAAAGAATATATCAGATTGTTGTCTTCGTTTTCTAATGTTTTTGCATGGGACTATTCAGATTTGAAAACTTATGACACAAGTTTCATTCAGCATACCATTCCCATAAAGCCAAATCAAAAGCCTTTCCAACAAAAGTTGAGAAGAATTAATCCTAAGTTGCTGCCATTGATCGAGAAGGAAGTCAACAGGTTATATAAGTCTGGAATCATAGTACCAATCCGATTTTCTGATTGGATTTCCAACTTGGTGCCCGTGAGAAAGAAGACCGGTGAGATTCGCTTGTGTATAGACTTCAGAAATCTCAATAAGGTGTCGTTGAAGGACAATTATCCGCTGCCCAAAATGGATCATATATTGCAGCGAGTAGTTGGGGCATCAAGGATGTCATTACTTGATGGTTATTCCGGGTATAATCAGATTTTGGTACATGAAGATGACCGAGACAAGACAACATTCACTACTCCGTGGGGGACATTTCATTATGCTAAGATGCCGTTTGGATTGAAGAACGCAGGCGCCAAATTTCAGCAGGCAATGGACATGGCCTTTGCTAATGAGAAAGATGTCTTTTTGGTCGTTTATCTTGATGATCTGACTGCGTTTTCTAAATCTGATGAAGAACATTTGTTTCATTTGACTAACGTGTTCCAAAAGTGCAGAAAGTATGGTATCTCGTTGAATCCGAAGAAGAGCCTTTTTGCTATGAGCGAAGGCAAGCTGCTGGGCCATATTATTTCTAAAGATGGCATTCGTATCGATCCTGCACGGGTGGAAGCAATTCAGCAATTAGAGCAGCCCCGAAGCAAAAAGGAGATTCAGTCCTTCAATGGTAAATTGAATTTTCTGCGTCGCTTTATTCCCAATCTTGCCGAACATCTTAGAGAAATAACCAACAAGCTCAAAAAGGACAGCGAGCTCAAATGGACCGAAGAGGCGGTAAAGTCTTTCAACTTGGTAAAGTTAATCTTATCTTCAGCCCCACCTTGATTAGCCCGGATTATACACAAGATTTTATTTTATTTTCATTTGCTTCTGAGCATACGTTGGTAGCCGTGTTAATGCAAAAGAGAGATGGAGTTGAGAAGCCCATAGCTTTTTTCAGCCGCATCATAAGGGACGGAGCGCTGAATTATAATATCATTGAAAAGCAAGCATTGGCGCTGATAAAAGCTTTGAAAGATTTCCGGGTATACATACTGAATTCTCATATTTTGGCATATGTCCCTAACGCAGCTGTCAAGGATATCTTGGTACAAGCGGAACCGGAAGGAAGAAGGGGTAAGTGGATCGCTGCATTATTGGAATATGATGTGGAAATTAAGCCTACCAAGTTGATCAAGGGTCAAGGTCTTGCTAAGTTGATGGCTGAAACGAATCTTCATGTCCTTGACATCAATTTGACTGCTGCCTTATCCGATGAAGATGAAGAGAATTCAGCTCTACAGGTATCAGATATCTTTGTTTCCTCTCCTTGGTATGCTGATATAGTATATGTGCTTCAAAATTTGTCTTCACCCCCTGGGATGCCTAGAAACAAAACTAGAACATTGAAGTTAAAGGCTGCCAAATTTTGCATTATCAAATCTGCACTTTTTTGGAATGACCCTGGTGGCATATTGCTGAATTGTTTAGTCGAAGAAGAAGCTAAGACAGTTGTTGAGGATTTTCACAAAGGTGACTGTGGGGGTCACTTGTTTTGGAAGACCACGGCCAATAAGATCTTAAGAGCTGGTTTCTATTAGCCTTCTTTATTTTCTGATGTCTATAACGCAGTTAAGAGTTGTCATGAATGTCAAATTTTTCAAGGAAAGCAGAAATTACAGCCGTTACCTCTCAAGCCCATTGAAATCAGCGCACCATTTCAGCAATGGGGCTTGGATTTTATTGGCGAAATCCACCCAGCATCTTCCGGGCAGCATCGTTGGATCTTGACCGCCACAGATTACTTCATGAAGTGGATTGAAGCCATTCCCACTCGGCAGGCCACGGATTCGGTAATTATTTATTTTCTTGAGAATAACATATTGTCACGTTTCGACTGTCCACATAAGTTGATTACAGATAATGCAGCAGCCTTTAAGTCGAAGAAAATGGTTGATTTTTGCTACAAATATAACATCAGCTTGGGGCATTCGACCGCCTACCATCCGCAAGGAAATGGGCTGGCCGAATCTTCGAACAAATCTTTAGTGAACATCATAAAGAAATTGCTGGAAATCAATAAGAAGAGCTGGCACAAAAAGTTAGTAAATGCATTATGGGCCGATCGGGTAAGTCAAAAGAAGTCAATTGGTATGTCACCCTTTGAACTGGTTTACGGGACAGATGCAGTGTTTCCTACTTCACTTAGTGTTCCAGTAGAAAAGTTGCTTCAAGAAGCTGGTGGCGAGGAGGATCCTATGCAACGGCAGATTAGTCAAATGATTCATTTATAGCAGACACGAGAGGAGGTTCTTCAAAATTCCCTTAAGTTGCAGGAGCGCATAAAGAAAATTTATGACAGAAAAGCAAAGCCGGATGATTTTCAGATAGATGATGTTGTTCTGAGATGGGATGCCCGAAATGAAGACAAAGGGAAACATGGAAAATTCGACAACTTGTGGAAAGGTCCCTACAAAATTGCAGCATACCGTGGTCCAAATGCCTTTATACTCAAAGAAATGAACGATGATGATTGTCTTGGTGGGTCGGTGAATGGCCGGCTGCTCAAAAGGTATCATGCTTGAGCATTTTCTGCTCTAATCACTCTCATTGTAATTACCATTTTACTTTCATTCTGCAGCAAGTGTGAACTGATCTTCCATCTTCAGTCTGGGGCCCGTGGTGAAGGCTATATTTCTGAAGCTGGTGATTAGTTGGTGTGAGTTTTTCAAGCTGTTTAATCAGTCTTTTTTCTGCATAAAGTGAGTCAGTTTGTGTCAAAGTTAGTTCAAATTTCAGTCAATTGTCAAGGTCAATAAAGTTGTCCAAATTTGGGTCACATGTGTAAATATTGACTCCATTGCCCAATGATGATAAAGCACTGGTCTGCTCTCCCAGAGGTCTAAGGTTCTTGGTACCTCCACGGAGCTACCATCCCCATTGGAGCCAATGTTAGAGTCGGTCTAGTAGCCCTCCATCAGCGATCAAAACTCTTTGCATTTGCATAAGTAGGTGTCTCATCAGTGTCAATTTTTGCATTCCATTAGGCATGCCATAACCCTGATGGAGGAGCTGGTGTTTTTGTCCCCCTCTTGGCATTGCTGGATCAAAGTTGTTTCAGTCCTTAAACTCTTTTAAAGCTTACTTGTCTTGTCTTGAAGTCAAAATTCTAGGTCTAGGGTTTTGGTCAAGTTTGTCTTCAAGGTCATGTCTCTAAAGGTCAATAAGTGCTCAGCAAGCCAGAGGGATGATTTTCAAGGTGTTTCTTCGAAAATTTCTATCTTGTACAGTTAATTTTCACCTTGGATTTAAAAACCCTGTTTTTAAAGCCAAGGTCATTTTTCAAAATTTTGTAAAAAATGGTAAAATTTCAAAAGGCTTCAAAGGACAGCATGTAACCCTGGCTCCCTTGCCAAGATCCCTCAGATGTTATCCCTGCAAAAAGTATCGAGCAAAAGCATCGAATTAGTCAATTTCAGGATAAAAGGAAACCAAAAACATCAAGTTTATAAAGTTTCAAAGTAAAACATTATAAAGTGGGTTTGGGCATGAAATTAATTCGAATCAAGGTTATAAAAGCCCAATCTCCCTCCATCGAGCCTCATTGTGCATCTAAGTCACTTGCAAGAGAGATTGGGTGAGAAATTGGCCGAAGTTGAGAGCTGGACAGGCGCGCGACCCGTCAGACCAGGCGCGCGACCCGTCAGAGGCGCGCGACCCGTTGAGCGCCCTCCGACAGTGCAATTTTTAAACGGGCGCGACCTGTCAGTGGCGCGCGACCCGTTGGGTGAGGCGCGCGACCCGTCAGCACCCTCCTTATCAAACTGCCTGCAAAATCATCCAAAGAACCACCAAAATCGCCGAATTGCCTAAGGTAGGCCCTCCAACTTAAAATTGTTGCTTGTTATGGTCAAAGGAAATCGTGATTGCATTTTTAAAGATCTATATTTGCAAGAGAAAAGCTCCATGTGGCTGTGGTTTAAAATTGTAAAAAATGGCTAGGGTTTTATGTTGTTTTAAGGTATTCCCTTGTAATCATTTTTCCCCATTTCCCATTTCATTTTCCTTGTCTTCCTATGTAAATTTCCCTTTTAAATTTGTAAAGAAAAACTAAACCCTACCCCTCTTCCCTAAAAAATAAAAAAAAAATCAAGCCCTAATCCTACCTCTCATAATACCCATGTAAACAAATTTATATAATGATGCATATGCAATGATTTTGTAATGATTTTTCCCAAAATCCCTGTTTTATATATTTATTCCCATTTTCCCTTTCAAGTGTCCCTCCCCTAACATTCCCCTCGTGCTCCTTGTCCCCTTGAAACAACATTTTAATCAGCATTTTATCAAGCAGAAACAGCAGTACATTTCAGCCACTTTGCTCCTTAAACAATGTCAGAAACCGAGACCAATTACGAGCAAAGTGATGACCAGGCATCAGCTTCAGAGTTTGAGGTACAGAGGAGGCCTCATAAGGGTGGAAAGGGTGGTCATCATAAGAGAGAGGAGCCCACTTCTTTGACAGATTTACAGGCTTGTCCTATGGCAGTCTCATGTTTCCGATATATGTCTTGTTATGAGTTTTGCAAGAGGATCTCTCGGATTCAGCATCACAGAGAGTTGGCTCGCCTATTTGTTTTACATTTGCATGATGGACATGTCAACCTTGCCGGGGTGGACTTTACATTGACACCCGAGATGATTGCACAGGCCACAGGGATACCTAATGTCGGAGAGGTATGGAATAAGCGCAAGGTGTTGGACAGTGTTCAGTTTGAGCCTTTCGTTAGACCCGCACTCATGAGACACTTGACAGGTGTGTTTCCCTTCAGATTTCTCAGGAGTGAGTATGCTCCCATGATGAGGCTTATCATGCTCTATTTTACCTGTGAGGGCAGATTTTCACAGGTATATTCGTACCATATTCGCCTATTGATGCATTTCACACGGGTACGGATGATGAACATCCCTGTTTTCTTCTGCCAGAACATTGAGAGGATGGTGTCTGTGATGCAGCGGAAGAGCCCGGCACAGCAGTATAGGAGCCTCTACCATTATGGTTTGATTCAGCTTGTGGTCTTACATCAGTTGGCTCAGCAGGGCATCTCATGGGAGGAGTTTATCTCTCGTGAGCTTTTCACAGCACCACCACCACATCCGGAGATTGTTCATGAGGAGGGAGGACCATCACAGCAGCATGATATCCCCGGGACTAGCCATGTCAGCTCTCCTCCGCTTGTCACTTATCAGAGAGGCCAAAGGGCCTTATTTGCAGCAGCTCGGCGAGTACTTTCTCCACAGCATGTGGAAGGGGTCTCGCCTTCTTCATCAGCTCGGCGAGTATTTTCTCCACAGCAGGTGGAAGGGGCCTCGCTTTCTTCAGCAGCCCAGGCAGCACAGAGGGGCAAGCAGCCCAAGATTGATGAGGGGCCATCAAGTGTTCTAGCTATCGAGCTTATTGATCTTGATGTCAGTTCTCCTAGCCTAGAGTCGAAGGAGATCATTCAGCACCTTAGAGCTGAAAATGATGCATTGCAGAGGAGATTAGAGGGGGCACAATGGAAAATCTCATATCTAGAGCAGCGCAACAAACAGTTGGGGGATGAGCAAGCTCTTGATGAGTTGTGGAGTATCCGTAGTGACCGCAACTTGAATCGTAGAAGACCCGGTGATCCATTGCCCGCTGAGCGAGAGTCCATGCTTATCCAGCTGAATGCTCACTTGGAGAGGCTGTTGGCTAAGGCCAACCAAGATAATAAATTGTTGAGAAACATGAAGAACCATTATTGGGCGTGGATGCACGTGTGCAAGGCGAAGATGAAGATGTTCCAAAGGCGGTTGGCCAAGGCACAAAAAAGGAGAAAAAGGCCTGATCCCCTCCACATCTTGGCCGAGGCTTCCTTGAAGGAGCAAGGCACTAAATAGCTCAGTCACAGCACAAATCCCAAGAAATTTTGAACATTTTGGGTCAATTTTGGTTTTTTCAGGCAATTTACAGGTTTTGTCCCTTTAACGGGTCTCACCCCCCGCGCGACCCTTTCTCTTGGCAACTTCATTTTGCAAAAACTCAGCATTTCCAGATTTTTCATGAAAAGTTACATATGCTCATCCATTTCCAAGAGATTTTGTGAAGTTTTGGGCCTCCAGAAAGTCAAAAAACAAGCAAAAAATGACTTTCTGCCACATTTTGGACACACAAAAGCAGTCTTGGGAGATTGCAATTTTGGAGGGGCAAATGACCACCAAATTCAGAAATTCCAGTTGGGTTGGAAAGTAGACTCACAAACCTTTCCAACAAGCCTACTCTTGCCCAATTTGGACACCTAGAAGTGCCCCAAAAGTGCCCTCAAAGGCGCGCGACCCGTCAGGCAGAGGCGCGCGACCTATGAGGCAATTTTCTCAAAATTTCACTGTACAGCTCAGAAAAACGCAGATTTGACCATGTTTGACTTTTTGGAGTGGATTGTTATCCTCCCTGATGTAAATAATGTAATTTTTTTTTATACTTTTACACTTATGTATCTCTTCTAGAAGATTCATTCATGAAATAGGTGAAAATTAAATGAATGAATTGGTTTCCTAGCTTATAGAGGCAAGTTGTTTTGACTGCCTAGTTTTCAGTACTTAGTTTAGAAGTGGTTGAAACAGCTCCTAGGATAGTGAGCTCGACCCCTAGAGGCAAGGAAAGATGTTAGATGATCTATATTATGTACTTTCTTGCTCATTTTCATGGTTGGACTCTTGAGGGAGAAGCTATCATTGTATTATTCACTGTATCTCTGCAATTTTTGGCTAAGGAAGACCAGGGTTTTGCAGTCCTTTTTGGGATTCTTGTGGTTACATGTATTGATGGTGTGTTTCTCTATGTACTTGTAAGTGTGTTATGTGAATCATTTCCTTTCTTTTCCTTCTGCACATTAAACAAATGAAGTGTTAAAGTAGAATTCATGACTGTCATGCTCTGCTTTTAAGTTTGTTTAATTTCAATGTTTTCTACTGTTTAAGGAGAATTCAAAGTTATTGTTTGCTCTCCTTAGCTCCTCACCTGTCTTTCTCATCCATTCACCTCAATCTAAGGCATCAATACTGTCTCCTATCTCGCCCCAAAGAACCCCCTGCAGAAACTGTGTCCAATCCCCGCACCCAAAATTGCCATCTCCTCAATTTGCCACCAAAAACCCTAAAAACCCCAAATCAACCCATTCGATCAGTTTACTAGCCTAAAATCAATGTTACCCTATTGGTCATCTCACCAATTGAAGATCTTTACCGAGATAGACCGGAGAGAGCCCTCTCCTGCCCCGAAGGGCTAGCTACGAGGCTAAGTGGTTTCATGTTGCCTTGAGGTTTACCTTTATCAGCCTGAGGTGAAATTTCAAGCGCTAACATATTGGCGACCATACTGGGGAGAACAAACTAACCGTTTGCTCATTGACGTGTTATTTCATAAGTCTTAGACGGAGCCTGAAGATACGCCAGGTAGCCTTCGAAAACGCTCTTGTTTTACATCAGCGTTACTAGATAAACGCTGCTTCAGTCAATCTCCGTGAGCTTGTGAACGTAGCGCTTCATTGGCACTTTATCCCAGTATAATTGTTAACTCTGAGCCGTGGATGATAGGTTGAGAGTTTTCACAGGCTGAATGGTTTTTCTTTCCTAGTCTTTTTGAGAAAAACAAGCTGGCTACAGATCCTAGACCCATTTTTAAATCCCATTCATCTCCAGCTATCATCAAGTATTTCGAAGATCTAGACTTTGACGAAAGCTTTGAGTTGTCCCTGTTTAAAGCCAAGTCTGAAAGTGCGCTCGATTCCCTAGTCCTTGACCCTGATTTTGCAGCTGTCATTGAATTTGAGAGACACAACAAGTTGGTCGAAAATTTCATCTTGAGACATCTCCAGACACATATTCAAGCTACTACCCTTGCTGATTTTGTTGAGAATATCTCTGATCATATTGGATCCACTATCACGGCTCACGAAGCATCTTATCCTCCATTTGTTTCAGTTTCGCCTATAATCACCTATCCCGAATCCACAGTCGGTTCTCCTTCTACACCCCATACCCCTCCTACTTCTCCTACCCCTCCGACTCCCCCAACTCCACAAACTACAGTGCCTCTTATTATAATCCCTGCTATCACAGCTCCTCCTCCTTATACTCATCCTACTCCCCCTCCTAAAGCAATGGCTGCCCGGTTTGCCCCACTTGATCTTCCCCAAAATCTTCATGATATGCCAGCCGATTATCAAAGTAAAATCCCCATGTTTGATGGCACTCCACAAAGTATTTCTGCACAGCAACATATTGACAAAATGACAACTTTCTTCGATCTATATGAGATAGATGAAGAAGATGTTACTATGCGGTTGTTTGTCCAAACATTTGGAGGGGAAGTTAGAAAGTGGTTTAGAGGGTTGACAGCCGGAAGCATTGCCACCTTGGAAGCACTTCAGAATCAGTTTTTAGATCGATGGGAAATCAGAAAGGATCCACTTCAGATTAATGCCGAATACAACAACCTCAAGCGTAATCCGGGTGAGTTCGTTCAAGATTACATAATCAGATTCAATACCGTTTATAATGCCATTCCCGATGATTTGAAGCCGTCAAGAAAATCAGCACTTCTTAAGTTCCCGGATGGCTTTGATCTGGAGATGGCCTACTCATTGAGAGACAGAGATCCTCCTACCTTGGAGGATATGCAGAAAATTGCTGTCAGTGTTGAGGCAAACTTAAATGATAAAAGGGCAAGAATGAAGGCCAAAAAGCGAGTCACAATCAAAGAGGAAGCATCCACCTCAAATCAGCTTCTTCGCGAGGTTGAGCAGATTAAAAAGGCACTTGAAAATGTTCGTCTTGACAAGCCGGAACCACAAATCCGTAATCCTAATTTCCGAGGTGCACAGCAGCAACAATATAGAATCAAGCAGCATGAAACAAAACAAGAGGCAGCAGTTCAGCAGCAAATGAAACCTCCTTTTCAGCAGAATTTTGTTAGCCAAGAATCAGAGGATGAAGGTGATAATGTTGGAGAGGAAAATCACTTCTTCACTCCTGATGATCTGCCCACTTATATTACAGAAGAGGAAGAGTTGGTGAGTAATTCCATCATTCCCCAAGATGAGCATTATATTTTGTCAAACGATGCAGCACTTCAAGAAGAATCCGAAGAGTATCAAAGAGGGTATTTGCATGCTTTATCAGCTCAGCAAGGTCAGCAAAGGCAATTGAGAAACCGAGCTGTTCCCATAAATCCTATTCAGAAAAGGAAAGATACATCAGCAAAGAATGATTCGGCTTCCCCACACACAACAGGAAAAGACATAGTTGGTCCTTCAACAAGTCAATCACCATCAGCAGCCAAGATAGACCAGCCATCAAACGCACCAAGAGATAGAGGCGAAAAAAGAGACAATCTGGCTAAAGAAGGTGAGAAGATTTCAGCTTTCAGTTTGGAGAATGAGATTGCAAAGTTGAAGGTGTCTATTCCCTTGACGGAAATCATGAAGAACAGCACTTAACGAGGCCAGATTTCCAAGATGCTGAATTTCGATCCAATGCTAGACACGGTGAATGTAGAAGATGATCAGCCTGAGCTGATTTTTGGGCCCGCTTTAGATGGTGAGTCTCCCGAGAGTGATGTTCCTCCGTTCTATATCAGTTTGAGATTACATGAGTATGTGCTACACAATGCCATGTTTGATTCGGGAGCTTCACATAATTTGATGCCCAAAGCGATTATGGAGAAGCTGGGACTTGACATCACAAGGAAGTATCATGATTTGTATTCGTTTGATTCCAGCCGGGTGAAATGTATTGGTTTGATCAAGGACTTGGTGGTGAGTCTAGATCAAATTCCAGCAAAGAATGTTTTGATGGACGTGGTGGTGGCGGATATTCCTCCGCGATTTGGCATGTTGCTTTCGAGGTCATGGGGAGCCAAGCTCAAAGGTACACTTCAGCTCGATTTTTCCTATGCTACAATTCCGTTTTTGGTCAGATGAGGAAGTTGTATCGAGAACAAAAGATGAAATACATGATCACTAGTAAGGAAAAGCCCGTCAATCATCCTATAAATTATGTACAAACAGATTTAGAATCTTTTGTTTTGTTTGCGGATAATTTCAATGAGATAGATAGTCAGTTAGTTCAAGCAGAAGATATACCAGATATTTCAGAGAATTTTAGAGAAGTTTTGAGAAAGGAAAGTGAAGAAAGGTCTGCTGTCATAAAGCCAATAGCTGAAACAAATGGGCAGCAAACAAAGAATGCATCGACATCACATTTTCAGCACTTAGAAGACGATGAGGATGGTCTTTGGACCATGGATTTTGATGGTGCGGTGGGCAGCGATGGTGCTGGTATAGGTGTGTGGATTCGAAGCCCATTTTCAGTCCAAAACCAAGTTCCAAGTAAGGTAAGGGTATGTTCATATAAATTGGCATTTGATTGTTCAAATAATGAGGCGGAATACGAGGCTCTTATTGCTGGTCTGAAAATCCTTTGGAAGTTGAAGGCAAAGAAGATAGCGGTATATGGCGAATCCGAGTTGGTTATCAAGCAAGTGAAAGGTGAATTTCAGGCCAAACATCCTCGTATGCGAGCATATCGAAATGCTGTCTTAGATATCTTAAAACTGTTTTCAGAACATACTTTGACATGTGTGCCCTGGATTCAAAATGGTGTTGCGGATGCATTGGCTAAGGCAGCAAGTAATCTGAAAATACCCATGAATTCCAGCAATAAGTTTGAGATATATGTGAAGCATCGTCCTACAGTTCCAGATAATCAAAGGTGTTGGCAAGTTTTCCAAGATGATGAAGAAATCAAAGATTTTCTGCAAATTGAGGGTAAATTCGAAGACATCTCAATAGACACGGAAGCTGAAGGAGTAAATCAGATGGATGTGTTGCAGCTCAAGGACAATTACATTCCTAAAGGATTAATTCCTTTAGAAGAATTGTTCGATCAAGATGATGTGGCCCGCAAACCAACTTTGAGGCCAACGGAAGAAGGTGTCGAAGATGTGAATCTCGGGACAGCCGAAAATCCAAAGATGGTGAAGCTCTCGAAAGCATTGTCGCCCAAGGTAAAGAAAGAATATATCAGATTGTTGTCTTCGTTTTCTAATGTTTTTGCATGGGACTATTCAGATTTGAAAACTTATGACACAAGTATCATTCAACATACCATTCCCATAAAGCCAAATCAAAAGCCTTTCCGACAAAAGTTGAGAAGAATTAATCCTAAGTTGCTGCCATTGATCGAGAAGGAAGTCAACAGGTTATATAAGTCTGGAATCATAGTGCCAATCCGATTTTCTGATTGGATTTCCAACTTGGTGCCCGTGAGAAAGAAGACCAGTGACATTCGCTTGTGTATAGACTTCAGAAATCTCAATAAGGTGTCGCTGAAGGACAATTATCCGCTGCCCAAAATGGATCATATATTACAGCGGGTAGTTGGGGCATCAAGCATGTCATTACTTGATGGTTATTCCGGGTATAATCAGATTTTGGTACATGAAGATGACCGAGACAAGATAGCATTCACTACTCCGTGGGGGACATTTCATTATGCTAAGATGCCGTTTGGATTGAAGAACGCAGGCGCCACATTTCAGCGGGCAATGGACATGGCCTTTGCTAATGAGAAAGATGTCTTTTTGGTCGTTTATCTTGATGATCTGACTGTGTTTTCTAAATCTGATGAAGAGCATTTGTTTCATTTGACTAAGGTGTTCCAAAAGTGCAGAAAGTATGGTATCTCGTTGAATCCGAAGAAGAGCCTTTTTGCTATGAGCGAAGGCAAGCTGCTGGGCCATATTATTTCTAAAGATGGCATTCGTATCGATCCTGCATGGGTGGAAGCAATTCAGCAATTAGAGCAGCCCCGAAGCAAAAAGGAGATTCAGTCCTTCAATGGTAAATTGAATTTTCTGCGTCGCTTTATTCCCAATCTTGCCGAACATCTTAGAGAAATAACCAACATGCTCAAAAAGGACAGCGAGCTCAAATGGACCAAAGAGGCGGTAAAGTCTTTCAACTTGGTAAAGTTAATCTTATCTTCAGCCCCAACTTTGATTAGCCCGGATTATACACAAGATTTTATTTTATTTTCATTTGCTTCTGAGCATACGTTGGCAACCGTGTTAATGCAAAAGAGAGATGGAGTTGAGAAGCCCATAGATTTTTTCAGCCGCATCATAAGGGACGGAGCGCTGAATTATAATATCATTGAAAAGCAAGCATTGGCGCTGATAAAAGCTTTGAAAGATTTCCGGGTATACATACTGAATTCTCATATTTTGGCATATGTTCCTAACGCAGCTGTCAAGGATATCTTGGTACAAGCGGAACCGGAAGGAAGAAGGGGTAAGTGGATCGCTGCATTATTAGAATATGATGTGGAAATTAAGCCTACCAAGTTGATCAAGGGTCAAGGTCTTGCTAAGTTGATGGCTGAAACGAATCTTCATGTCCTTGACATCAATTTGATTGCTGCCTTATCCGATGAAGATGAAGAGAATTCAGCTCTACAGGTATCAGATATCTTTGTTTCCTCTCCTTGGTATGCTGATATAGTATATGTGCTTCAAAATTTGTCTTCACCCCCTGGGATGCCTAGAAACAAAGCTAGAACATTGAAGTTAAAGGCTGCCAAATTTTGCATTATCAAATCTGCACTTTTTTGGAAAGACCCTGGTGGCATATTGCTGAATTGTTTAGTCGAAGAAGAAGCTAAGACAGCTGTTGAGGATTTTCACAAAGGTGACTGTGGGGGTCACTTGTTTTGGAAGATCACGGCCAATAAGATCTTAAGAGCTGGTTTCTATTGGCCTTCTTTATTTTCTGATGTCTATAAAGCAGTTAAGAGTTGTCATGAATGTCAAATTTTTCAAGGAAAGCAGAAATTACAACCGTTACCTCTCAAGCCCATTGAAATCAGCGCACCATTTCAGCAATGGGGCTTGGATTTTATTGGCGAAATCCACCCAGCATCTTCCGGGCAGCATCGTTGGATCTTGACTGCCACAGATTACTTCACGAAGTGGATTGAAGCCATTCCCACTCGGCAGGCCACGGATTCGGTAATTATTTATTTTCTTGAGAATAACATATTGTCACGTTTCGGCTGTCCACATAAGTTGATTACAGATAATGCAGCAGCCTTTAAGTCGAAGAAAATTGTTGATTTTTGCTACAAATATAACATCAGCTTGGGGCATTCGACCACCTACCATCCGCAAGGAAATGGGCTGGCCGAATCTTCGAACAAATCTTTAGTGAACATCATAAAGAAATTGCTGGAAATCAATAAGAAGAGCTGGCACAAAAAGTTAGTAAATGCATTATGGGCCGATCGGGTAAGTCAAAAGAAGTCAATTGATATGTCACCCTTTGAACTGGTTTACGGGACAGATGCAGTGTTTCGTACTTCACTTAGTGTTCCAGTAGCAAAGTTGCTTCAAGAAGCTGGTGGCGAGGAGGATCCTATGCAACGGCGGATTAGTCAAATGATTCATTTACAGCAGACACGAGAGGAGGTTCTTCAAAATTCCCTTAAGTTGCAGGAGCGCATAAAGAAAATTTATGACAGAAAAGCAAAGCCGGATGATTTTCAGATAGATGATGTTGTTCTGAGATGGGATGCCCGAAATGAAGACAAAGGGAAACATGGAAAATTCGACAACTTGTGGAAAGGTCCCTACAAAATTGCAGCATACCGTGGTCCAAATGCCTTTCTACTCAAAGAAATGAACGGTGATGATTGTCTTGGTGGGTCGGTGAATGGCCGGCTGCTCAAAAGGTATCATGCTTGAGCATTTTCTGCTCTAATCACTCTCATTGTAATTACCATTTTACTTTCATTCTACAACAAGTGTGAACTGATCTTCCATCTTCAGTCTGGGGCCCGCGGTGAAGGCTATATTTCTGAAGCTGGTGATTAGTTGGTGTGAGTTTTTCAAGCTGTTTAATCAGTCTTTTTTCTGCATAAAGTGAGTCAGTTTGTGTCAAAGTTAGTTCAAATTTCAGTCAATTGTCAAGGTCAATAAAGTTGTCCAAATTTGGGTCACATGTGTAAATATTGACTCCATTGCCTAATGATGATAAAGCACTGGTCTGCTCTCCCAGAGGTCTAAGGTTCTTGGTACCTCCACGGAGCTACCATCCCCATTGGAGCCAATGTTAGAGTCGGTCTAGTAGCCCTCCATCAACGATCAAAACTCTTTGCATTTGCATAAGTAGGTGTCTCATCAGTGTCAATTTTTGCATTCCTTAGGCATGCCATAACCCTGATGGAGGAGCTGGTGTTTTTGTCCCCCTCTTGGCATTGCTGGATCAAAGTTGTTTCAGTCCTTAAACTCTTTTAAAGCTTACTTGTCTTGTCTTGAAGTCAAAATTCTAGGTCTAGGGTTTTGGTCAAGTTTGTCTTCAAGGTCATGTCTCTGAAGGTCAATAAGTGCTCAGCAAGCCAGAGGGATGATTTTCAAGGTGTTTCTTCGAAAATTTCTATCTTGTACAGTTAATTTTCACCTTGGATTTAAAAACCCTGTTTTTAAAGCCAAGGTCATTTTTCAAAATTTTGTAAAAAATGGTAAAATTTCAAAAGGCTTCAAAGGACAGCATGTAACCCTGGCTCCCTTGCCAAGATCCCTCAGATGTTATCCCTGCAAAAAGTATCGAGCAAAAGCATCAAATTAGTCAATTTCAGGATAAAAGGAAACCAAAAACATCAAGTTTATAAAGTGTCAAAGAAAAACATTATAAAGTGGGTTTGGGCATGAAATTAATTCGAATCAAGGTTATAAAAGCCCAATCTCCCTCCATCGAGCCTCATTGTGCATCTAAGTCACTTGCAAGAGAGATTGGGTGAGAAATTGGCCGAAGTTGAGAGTTGGACAGGCGCGCGACCTGTCAGACCAGGCGCGCGACCCGTCAGAGGTGCGCGACCCGTTGAGCGCCCTCCGACAGTGCAATTTTTAAACGGGCACGACCCGTTAGTGGCGCGCGACCCGTCAGCGCCCTTCTTATCAAACTGCCTGCAAAATCATCCAAAGAACCACCAAAATCGCCGAATTGCCTAAGGTAGGCCCTCCAACTTAAAAATTGTTGCTTGTTATGGTCAAAGGAAATCGTGATTGCATTTTTAAAGATCTATATTTGCAAGAGAAAAGCTCCATGTGGCTGTGGTTTAAAATTGTAAAAAATGGCTAGGGTTTTATGCTGTTTTAAGGTATTCCCTTGTAATCATTTTTCCCCATTTCCCATTTCATTTTCCTTGTCTTCCTATGTAAATTTCCCTTTTAAATTTGTAAAGAAAAACTAAACCCTACCCCTCTTCCCTAAAAAAAAAAAACAAAAATCAAGCCCTAATCCTACCTCTCATAATACCCATGTAAACAAATTTATATAATGATGCATATGCAATGATTTTGTAATGATTTTTCCCAAAATCCCTATTTTATATATTTATTCCCATTTTCCCTTTAAAGTGTCCCTCCCCTAACATTCCCCTCGTGCTCCTTGTCCCCTTGAAACAACATTTTAATCAGCATTTATCAAGCAGAAACAACAGTACATTTCAGCCACTTTGCTCCTTAAACAATGTCAGAAACCGAGACCAATTACGAGCAAAGTGATGACCAGGCATCAGCTTTAGAGTTTGAGGTACAGAGGAGGCCTCATAAGGGTGGAAAGGGTGGTCATCATAAGAGAGAGGAGCCCACTTCTTTGACAGATTTACAGGCTTGTCCTATGGCAGTCTCATGTTTCCGGTATATGTCTTGTTATGAGTTTTGCGAGAGGATCTCTCGGATTCAGCATCACAGAGAGTTGGCTCACCTATTTGTTTTACATTTGCATGATGGACATGTCAACCTTGCCGGGGTGGACTTTACATTGACACCGGAGATGATTGCACAGGCCACAGGGATACCTAATGTCGGAGAGGTATGGAATAAGCGCAAGGTGTTGGACAATGTTCAGTTTGAGCCTTTCGTTAGACCCGCACTCATGAGACACTTGACAGGTGTGTTTCCCTTCAGATTTCTCAGGAGTGAGTATGCTCCCATGATGAGGCTTATCATGCTCTATTTTACCTGTGAGGGCAGATTTTCACAGGTATATTCGTACCATATTCGCCTATTGATGCATTTCACACGGGTACGGATGATGAACATCCCTGTTTTCTTCTGCCAGAACATTGAGAGGATGGTGTCTGTGATGCAGCGGAAGAGCCCGACACAACAGTATAGGAGCCTCTACCATTATGGTTTGATTCAGCTTGTGGTCTTACATCAGTTGGCTCAACAGGGCATCTCATGGGAGGAGTTTATCTCTCGTGAGCTTTTCACAACACCACCACCACATCCGGAGATTGTTCATGAGGAGAGAGGACCATCACAGCAGCATGATATCCCCGGGACTAGCCATGTCAGCTCTCCTCCGCTTCTCACTTATCAGAGAGGCCAAAGGGCCTTATTTGCAGCAGCTCGGCGAGTACTTTCTCCACAGCATGTGGAAGGGGTCTCGCCTTCTTCATCAGCACGGCGAGTATTTTCTCCACAGCAGGTGGAAGGGGCCTCGCTTTCTTCAGCAGCCCAGGCAGCACAGAGGGGCAAGCAGCCCAAGATTGATGAGGGGCCATCAGGTGTTCCAGCTATCGAGCTTATTGATCTTGATGTCAGTTCTCCTAGCCTAGAGTCGAAGGAGATCATTCAACACCTTAGAGCTGAAAATGATGCATTACAGAGGAGATTAGAGGGGGCACAATGGACAATCTCATATCTAGAGTAGTGCAACAAACAGTTGGAGGATGAGCAAGCTCTTGATGAGTTGTGGAGGATCTGTAGTGATCGCAACTTGAATCGTAGAAGACCCGGTGATCCATTGCCCGCTGAGCGAGAGTCCATGCTTATCCAGCTGAATGCTCACTTGGAGAGGCTGTTGGCTAAGGCCAACCAAGATAAGAAATTGTTGAGAAACATGAAGAACCATTATTGGGCGCGGATGCACGTGTGCAAGGCGAAGATGAAGATGTTCCAAAGGCGGTTGGCCAAGGCACAAAAAAGGAGAAAAAGGCCCGATCCCCTCCACATCTTGGCCGAGGCTTCCTTAAAGGAGCAAGGCACTAAATAGCTCAGTCACAGCACAAATCCCAAGAAATTTTGAACATTTTGGGTCAATTTTGGTTTTTTCAGGCAATTTACAGGTTTTGTCCCTTTAACAGGTCTCACCCCCGCGCGACCCTTTCTCTTGGCAACTTCGTTTTGCAAAATCTCAGCATTTCCAGATTTTTCATGAAAAGTTACATATGCTCATCCATTGCCAAGAGATTTTGTGAAGTTTTGGGCCTCCATAAAGTCAAAAAATAAGCAAAAAATGACTTTCTGCCACATTTTGGACACACAGAAAGCAGTCTTGGGAGATTGCAATTTTGGAGGGACAAATCACCACCAAATTCAAAAATTCCAGTTGGGTTGGAAAGTAGACTCACAGACCTTTCCAACAAGCCTACTCTTGCCCAATTTGGACACCTGGAAGTGCCCCAAAAGTGCCCTCAAAAGTGTCCAACCCGTCAGGCAGAGGCGCGCGACCTATCAGGCAATTTTCTCAAAATTTCACTGTACAGTTCAAAAAAACGCAGATTTGACCATGTTTGACTTTTTGGAGTGGATTGTTATCCTCCCTGATGTAAATAATGTAAATTTTTTTTATACTTTTACACTTATGTATCTCTTCTAGAAGATTCATTCATGAAATAGGTGAAAATTAAATGAATGAATTGGTTTCCTAGCTTATAGAGGCAAGTTGTTTTGACTGCCTAGTTTTCAGTACTTAGTTTAGAAGTGGTTGAAACAGCTCCTAGGATAGTGAGCTCGACCCCTAGAGGCAGGGAAAGATGTTAGATGATTTATATTATGTACTTTCTTGCTCATTTTCATGGTTGGACTCTTGAGGGAGAAGCTATCATTGTATTATTCACTGTATCTCTGCAATTTTTGGCTAAGGAAGACCAGGGTTTTGCAGTCCGTTTTGGGATTCTTGTGGTTACATGTATTGATGGTGTGTTTCTCTATGTACTTGTAAGTGTGTTATGTGAATAATTTCCTTTCTTTTCCTTATGCACATTAAACAAATGAAGTGTTAAAGTAGAATTCATGACTGTCATGCTCTGCTTTTAAGTTTGTTTAATTTCAATGTTTTCTACTGTTTAAGGAGAATTCAAAGTTATTGTTTGCTCTCCTTAGCTCCTCACCTGTATTTCTCATCCATTCACCTCAATCTAAGGCATCAATACTGTCTCCTATCTCGCCCCAAAGAACCCCCTGCAGAAACTGTGTCTAATCCCCGCACCCAAAATTGCCATCTCCTCAATTTGCCACCAAAAACCCTAAAAACCCTAAAAACCCTAAAAACCCAAATCAACCCATTCGATCAGTTTACTAGCCTAAAATCAATGTTACCCTATTGGTCATCTCACCAATTGAAGATCTTTACCGAGATAGACTGGAGAGAGCCCTCTCCTGCCCCGTAGGGCTAGCTACGAGGCTAAGTGGTTTGATGTTGCCTTGAGGTTTACCTTTATCAGCCTGAGGTGAAATTTCAAGTGCTAACAAACATCTTCATCTCTAATCTTATTGGTTCTTATAAAGTTTATTATGGTCGTACATATTTCTTAGGAGGCCCATTTTAGACGTCAAAATTCCCCTAATGACACTCTCCAACCAACCCCTTGCACACTAAAATTCATGAAATATATACAATTAGCTCATCCTTCGACTAAGGAAATTGAAATCCATCCTTTTCCCAAAGATAGGAATTGGTTACATTAATATTCAAAATTACCTGCTACGAAATAAGAACCAAATTTCTGAAAATAACGGTCAAAGATTAGATCATATCTCTTGATTCATGTTAGTTGTTACAAAATCGAAGGAGGTTTTTGTAGATGAGATCGTGCTTGAGAAAACCTCCCTCAGCTTTATAAAATTCTTCTCCATATCCTCAAAATATGCACTCAAAGATCATGAATAAAACAGGAAATTACAAAATCTAAAAAATAGGTTGTCAATATTAATTTCGAATCTTCCAGTCTATGACACTTGTTACAAAACTGAAGGAGGTTATTGTTAATTAGCTTGTTTTTTACAAAAGTGTATTTTACTTTTTCAAAATTCATCTCCATTACGTCAGAAACTGATTTTGAAGTAAAATGTCCAAAAGCACAACAATTGTCCAAAAGTGCAGCAACTCCCCTATAGCAAAAGTGATGTGCCAAAGTGCATCAACTAATTTTCTTTGAATATATCCTAAAAGATGAACCTAATCAAGTTGGTTGTTTGTCAGTAGGTTAATATAATCATAATTATTCTCCACAAAAAAATTTGGCTGAATCCGACTCACGGATTTTGAGAAAATACAAAAATGGTTGTAGATGACAGTGTATCGTTTCTCGAAAACCATGAAGAATCTTGACCTTAAATTGAGTGATTTTATGCATATAATCCTCGTGCATATCCTATAAACATTTCATGTTAAATGGGTACAAGGTTTAAGAGATATGGTGAAAATACGTTTGTAGCATTAACGCAACAAGAAATCGCAGTGACTCCAAAGTTCTTATACTTATTCTCCAACCATAAACCTCCATACTCCAAAATTACTCCTCACAGCAAAAGCGCAGTGAACCTTCATCTAAACGATTTGATCAGATACTGATTCTCTAACTGAGAAAAACGGTTTATAGGTGACGTTGACAACCTCCAAAACTCTCTTTTAACCTCCAAGCATGAAATAGTGCCAAAAACATAAACCTTAACTAAAACTTCATGCATTTGACAGTAGCGCAACGGGAAAGTGCAACGCATTCAAGTTTGTGAGGGTTGCGAGCTTTTCTGAGGTTTCTTCTCAATTACTAAAGATGAAATTGCCAGCATACATCGCGAATTATCTTAGAGAAGGGAGTTTTGGAACTTGAGAGTGTTGTGACACAAGAAATCCTCCAATTTACAGAAGCCCAGTGAACCCCTGCAGACAAAGCGCAGTGTACCTCAAATGAAATCTAGCAAGCTTTCGATGGAAATGTTATCTCAAAATCAGGCCCTGGAAGGCTGCAGACCAGGAAGACTTCAAGTAACTATTTCAAACCAATATTTTAGCTAAGGCTTAGCCTCCTTAGCCTGAGAGGGCTCTCTCAAAGGGTTAATGATATTGATTAAAGATATGGATAGATGGCTAACTCTATGGTTTGTGATTTTATATGTTTGTAGATTGGAAGATGGAGACTTGCTACCATTGGGCTATGGAGTCAGTGACACCTCAATATAACAATGAACTCAACCTTACATGGAAGTCAGGGCATTCGGCATTTAAACATTCAGAACATAAACTCATAGGGGACCACACAGTTTATAAATGTATACAGGAAGTCAGAGCACATTCAGTGAATTCTGAGTGATTATACATCCATACCACTGTAAGAATTAAGAAAAGGACAACATCACATATTCTGAACATAAAAAATCCTTCATGAATCCTGAGAAGTAAAGTCAAGCATGTATTATTGAACTCAATTCACCATAGTTTAACACTTAAAGGAAGTCAGAGCATGTTCCTCCATGAATTCTGAGTAATAAGCATTAAGACTATGGAAGTAAAGCATTTCAAAGATAAAAGATGAAGCTCACTGAAGTACACTAAGAATCTCAGCTTCAGAAAAGTCCAACTGCTTCTGTATATATCAATCCCTGCATAGCATTTACAAAAGTAGTCTTTTTCTCTAACATTTTCCAACCCCCTTTGCTAATTCGACCTCTTGCTCTATATAAAGCATTTAAAATTAGGATTCCATCATCCCTCACCAAGAGAATTCGAATTTTCCATCAGTGACACCTATTCTAACCATAAAACAAACCATTAATTAGAACTAGTTGTTAACTAGGAGTGCTAGTGACCTAATACAACTAGGAGTGTAACTCCTTATTATGATTAAAACAACCTTATATAAGCATTTAAAGCATTCTTTGACAGCTGCAACCTCATGAAGTCGAATTTGATGAAGCCTCCCATGTGGTCACCCAACCGCTGATGACAAACCCTAGAAATTAGGGAACATGTTTCCATGTTTTTAGGTTTAGATCCTTGAAAATTGACACGTGGGACAGAGCTTTTATCTCCTCATTCATGACACATTTTATGAAACTGAAGGAGGTTTTTGTAGCCCATGTTGTCTATAACAAAAACCTCTCCTGGTTTTTTATAAAATTCCTCCAGCTGTCCCGAAATTGTCCTTGAAAAACACGTGTCAAACAGGAAAAATCCATTTTCTGAAATTAGGGTCTCAATGAAAGCTTAGTATATCCCAACTGAAAACACTTATGAATAAAGTGAGATAGGTTATTGTAGCTGGACATTTTATGAAGAGACCCCTCCCTCAGAATTCCAAAATACATCTTCCTGTAACCAAAAACGGATCTTGAAAAAGACTGCTAAAACCATAAGACAAAGCTTGACTTTCAGCAGTTTCATAGCGGAAGTTTAACCATAAATTTCTCCCACCTCATAATGGAATTGAAGAAACTGAAAGAGGTTTATGTAGTGCAGCATGTTAGAAAGAAAAGCCTCTTTCAGTTTGCAAAATTAAGTTCTCGTCTGCTCAGGAAAGCTTTTGGAAGTTAACTAGTAAAAACAGTTTTTCTGCTAAAACAGGCTGCTACAGGGGTTTCGTAGCGCGCTACGAAAACGTGGATTTATAGCTAGTTTTAAAATTTCTCCAAAATGGTGTGAGATATGACTTCTAAACACATGGTGAGGCTTCTAGGACATGGAATGAGGCTGTCAAATTTTATTTGAAGATGGACATGAGACTCCAACCCTATTACTTAGACTCTAAAACATAAAAATGACTTGACCATGACTTGACCATGACTGATACAAGAATTGAGAAACCATGTAAGTTGTCCAAATTTTTTAAAGAAGTTTTACAGTGATAACAGTGGCTCCACTAGGGATAGTGTGCCCTTTTGGTACATTAAGAACCTGTAGCTCCAGTGCCGCTATCCATCCTCTAGAAGAAAACTTTGAACTTCTGCCTAATCTGCTCCTCAAGCCTTGAATGATTTTTTGTAAGAAGAATTCAAACTGCACCTACTGAAATAGATGCTCAGTCAACCTACCCTGAGCTTATTTTCATTTTCCTACCTACCTACTAGCTCCAATTTCCACTTTAGGTCAAGCAACATGATATTTCCAATAAAGCCAATCAATTGTCCTTTCTGATATTGGAGGCTCTTGACTGCATTCAACCTCAAAATAACCATGATAGTGAGATGACCAAATCAACTTATAATGTACCTGATCTTCATAATACAAATGAAAATGAAATACTGGTGTGCAAAGCTTTGCCATGTATTCACTTATAGGGTCAAAGAAGACATGGTTATTTTGATAATCATCATAACATTCTATCTCTTCAGACAACTGATCCTCAGCCACACAAAATTCCTTTGATATGCTATCCAACTGCCTTTCTGCATGATTCTCATAGACAATGTAATTTTCCTCACTATTGTGATCATTATTTGAAGTAAGCTGCTGCAAGGAATTACAAAATTGAACAACCTTTTCCTCTGCCTGAGGGCTATAAAAGCTATTTTCCAGTACTTCTTCTTGCTGTTTGCAATCAATTTCATACTCATAATGATTTGAAGCCTGACAAATCTGCTGCATCTCTACATCAATCTTAGAGGATGTAATATCATTTTCATAAGTAAACCCCTGCTGATCTTCATGCTGCATTTCATGAGATGTTATACTTTCTTCTTGGTGTTGAAATGCATTGTTATGAAGAGCCTCTAAAATTTCTTCATCCATAAATTCATCATCATCATAACAATCCTCCAAGTACTGAATAAGACTTAAAGAATGTCTACAGCAATCTTTGAGCAACAATAAGGAAGGATGACATTCTTTATACATCTCATAGAATTCATCATGAAAATTAGCAAGCGAATATATTGAACCATTTTCCAAACCTTTATACCAAGACCATGCCTTTCCTTCTAAAGTGGTCATAAACATCTTCACGAGACAATCTTCAGGGAAATGAACCTTAAGACTGCGTACATGCATATGGAACCTAACCAAATGAAGAGCAGCATTGTCCTTCTTTTCATCTTTGAATATCGGAAGATCCTCTAACCAATCAACCTTTGGCATAGGATTTGGAAAACTAGGGATATGAGACCGATTCATAGGAGCATACCTGGCATTCATTCTTGCAATGGAATTCATCTTGAAACTTCATCAAGCTACTGATCTTCTAGCAGTGGAGTCACCTTCCAATTTCTTATTCGATGTGTGGAGTCGCCAAGGTAGTTTTGCAGCCTCAAAAAGATGTTTGAGCTCCTGCTACCTTCAGAAGTTCAGTCTCTTAATTTCGGGAATGAATAGACTTCAGGCTCCCGGCAGACGCACCAAAATGTTATCTCAAAATCAGGCCCTGGAAGGCTGCAGACCAGGAAGACTTCAAGTAACTATTTCAAACCAATATTTTAGCTAAGGCTTAGCCTCCTTAGCCTGAGAGGGCTCTCTCAAAGGGTTAATGATATTGATTAAAGATATGGATAGATGGCTAACTCTATGGTTTGTGATTTTATATGTTTGTAGATTGGAAGATGGAGACTTGCTACCATTGGGCTATGGAGTCAGTGACACCTCAATATAACAATGAACTCAACCTTACATGGAAGTCAGGGCATTCAGCATTTAAACATTCAGAACATAAACTCATAGGGGACCACACAATTTATAAATGTATACAGGAAGTCAGAGCACATTCAGTGAATTCTGAGTGATTATACATCCATACCACTGTAAGAATTAAGAAAAGGACAACATCACATATTCTGAACATAAAAAATCCTTCATGAATCCTGAGAAGTAAAGTCAAGCATGTATTACTGAACTCAATTCACCATAGTTTAACACTTAAAGGAAGTCAGAGCATGTTCCTCCATGAATTCTGAGTAATAAGAATTAAGACTATGGAAGTAAAGCATTTCAAAGATAAAAGATGAAGCTCACTGAAGTACACTAAGAATCTCAGCTTCAGAAAAGTCCAACTGCTTCTGTATATATCAATCCCTGCATAACATTTACAAAAGTAGTCTTTTTCTCTAACATTTTCCAACCCCCTTTGCTAATTCGACCTCTTGCTCTATATAAAGCATTTACAATTAGGATTCCATCATCCCTCACCAAGAGAATTCGAATTTTCCATCAGTGACACCTATTCTAACCATAAAACAAACCATTAATTAGAACTAGTTGTTAACTAGGAGTGCTAGTGACCTAATACAACTAGGAGTGTAACTCCTTATTATGATTACAACAACCTTATATAAGCATTTAAAGCATTCTTTGACAGCTGCAACCTCATGAAGTCAAATTTGATGAAGCCTCCCATGTGGTCACCCAACTGCTGATGACAAACCCTAGAAATTAGGGAACATGTTTCCCTGTTTTTAGGTTTAGATCCTTGAAAATTGGCACGTGGGACAGAGCCTTTATCTCCTCATCCATGACACATTTTATGAAACTGAAGGAGGTTTTTGTAGCCCATGTTTTCTATAACAAAAACCTTTCCTGGTTTTTTATAAAATTCCTCCAGCTGTCCCGAAATTGTCCTTGAAAAACACGTGTCAAATAGGAAAAATCCGTTTTCTGAAATTAGGGTCTCAATGAAAGCTTAGTATATCCCAACTGAAAACACTTATGAATAAAGTGAGATAGGTTATTGTAGCTGGACATTTAATGAAGAGACACCTCCCTCAGAATTCCAAAATACATCTTCCTGTAACCAGAAACGGATCTTGAAAAAGACTGCTAAAACCAGAAGACAAAGCTTGACTTTCAGCAGTTTCGTAGCGCAAGTTTAACCATAAATTTCTCCCACCTCAGAATGGAATTGAAGAAACTGAAAGAGGTTTATGTAGTGCAGCATGTTAGGAAGAAAAGCCTCTTTCATTTTGCAAAATTAAGTTCTCGGCTGCTCAGGAAAGCTTTTGGAAGTTAACTAGTAAAAACAGTTTTTCTGCTAAAACAGGCTGCTACAGGGGTTTCGTAGCGCGCTACGAAAACGTGGATTTATAGCTAGTTTTAAAATTTCTCCAAAATGGTGTGAGATATGACTTCTAAACACATGGTGAGGCTTCTAGGACATGGAATGAGGCTGTCAAACTTTATTTGAAGATGGACATGAGACTCTAACCCTATGACTTAGACTCTAAAACATAAAAATGACTTCACCATGACTTGACCATGACTGATACAAGAATTGAGAAACCATGTAAGTTGTCCAAATTTTTTAAGGAAGTTTTACAGTGATAACAGGAACAAAGAATGGATCTCTGATATTAAATGCTTAAACAAGTTTTTGAACTCCCAAGGTGACCAAACCTAACTTTCAAAAAAAAATCATTGCGATTTGGAGCCTTAATCATGAAAGTGCAACAACTGAAATAAGCACAACACATGTCCCATAACCATTGTACTGGTGGTGATGTGATGGCATAATATGATTTGACACCCTAACTGAATATCCTAACCCCACTAATTTGTGCCAATGATGAGAAGACAAGACACACTATGAATTCACTTATGATCTTGTATGAGACATGACCATAGACTCACTTCACTGAATCTTTAGGCAATCATAAGCTATATTTACATCATATTTCACACACTCTGACATAATTACATCAATACTCACGTCTTACATTGCTTACAAAGACCAATAAATTGATCTCTAAGAGATCATAACAAAACCTTTACACAGTTTCCAAAATAAATTCAAAAGATAAAACTTATTTTTGACTACTATAATATAGGACACTAACATTGGCTCTAATGATGATGGAATCCTCCCTGTGAGGTGTCAAAGAACTCCGTAGAACATGTGCTTATCCCTTTGACTTTATTGACTCTTTAACTTGACTCATGACTAACCATGAATGATTATAACTGGCTATGGCTTCTTACATCTAAAAATTTGGCAGCAACTCATCAAATATCAAGGCCTTCTCCTTGGGCTTCAAATTCTTATGATAGCTTCCCACACTTGCAAACTGAAGATGAATGTTGAAAAGTGATACCAAACTACCAAAACAAACTGCTAGAAATTGGCACACTGCTGAAAAATATGATGAGAGTGCTGAGCTTATTCACACACCTACTCACTCTAACTAATCCATGGGCTGCTTATTCACATAAAGTCAAAGAGCCAGTGTAACCATGAAAGCACTTTATCCATTATTCCATCTTCTTGCTTACACTCCTTTAGAGGAAAAATGAGAAGCCTACTTAATGACAACTCCAGTGAAAAATTGCAAATAGATTCAACTTTGATAAGATTTAAGAACTTAGGGCCAATTGCTGACTTGAAGAATGATACAAAATAATCCTCAAATGAAAATGATAAGACAATCATACTGTAGCGACCTTTAAATTGTTGGAAATAGTACTGAGAGGGGGGGGGGGTGGCAGAATCAATATTTATAATTCAGTAATCTTTCATTTCCCAATCAGATTTATGTACGCTACTTCAGTGAAGTGAACTTGCGTGTGCATGCTATTGTGATTAAATAAACCAATGTATACCCAGAGAACTTATGATTTAGTTAATTTATCATGTGTTGATATTTAATTAGTGCATCGGTATCTTATTATAGAGTAACTATGTGCAGTAATAACAAAATAAACCATCACACAAAAGCAACACACATGAACACCAAGATTTAAGGTGGAAACCCAATGTGGGAGAAAAACCACCTTCTGTTGTCGTCTCTACCTTTTTAATATAAATAAAATCAGTTTACAATCTTGTATTGGTGAAGACTCATACCAGTAAGTAGGCACCCACTTGTAGAAGGCTACAACCTTCTCTCGTTTTCTAGCTTCTACTGGAAAGGAGCTATAGCCCCCTAGTTCTTGTACTAGCCGATAAGTTTACTAGTACATAGGCACCGGCCTATAGAAGGCTACGACCTTCTCTCTTCCTCTAGGGACCATGTTTCATTAATTTTCAGACTGGATACTCCTGGTACACAAGAACACAATATGAAGGCCATGTTTCATCAAATTTTCACATTGGACCCATCCCAAACTTTGAAACTCAAACTGCATCAACCAATAATCAGTTAATCTGAACAGTCAGATCATTGTCACTGGAACACTGTGCTAAACCCAGAAACTTGCATCATCATTCAGAACCAACTGCAACCTCAAAAATCATACATTAGAATGCATACACTACTTTACTAAACCCAACCTGTGTGTATATGCTACTTCCTTTAACCAAACCTGTGTATACCTCCAGAATTACAGAAACATAAAACCTCTGAATCAAAACTGTAGCAACCAGTAATAATATGAATATATACTGTCAAATTATAGATATCTAAATAGTCAACAACAAAGATAACCCTTCTCATGTAATCAATCAATCAATCAGACACAAACTCCTTATGCATTCAGTTTTACTTTTAGATCTAAGAAGACTTCATTGACAGACAACAGTAAAACAACAACACTGATAAGATAGATCAGTCATTTCTGAACAACATGATTTTATTTTGCATACACTACTTCTAAGAGTTGAACCTGCGTGTATACGCGCCTTTACCAAGGAGAACCAATGTATAGATCTGCAAATATTAACTTACAACTTTTCTGCTATTCCAGACTTTAGACATACCCAGATAATGACATTTAAAGAATAAAACATGCGTAATCAATCAAATCTAGACTAACCAATATCATATCATATAATGATAATTCATTTCACGTCTCATGATCCTAATCCAACATTGTATCCAAGGTGCACAAAATATTTCAGATCATATCATAATCATAGCCCCTGCAACATAAAATATACATAAGATAGAAGTATTCCTAAGAAACCCTTTCACTTGCACTCTTGGCCCTTTGATCTTCTCCTCCTTATATTGTTTTTGGCCTTCCTCAATACCTTAGACCAAAACAACACTTAAAGTCCACAATATTCTTGGACGGGATCAAATAACCATTACTCCACTCAATATTGTGGGCTAATACCATGGTATTTACCCTTTGTATTCTTTAAACTTGAATTTCCTTGATTTTCCAAACCATACACACTTTTCCTCCTATGAAAGTGTGTGCATATCTATACACTCTTTTTGTTCTGTGAACCTATGTGTATACACTGCTTTGACAAGGTGAACATGTGTATACAACTTAAACTATATGTAGACATCATTTTCCTTCAACTTCTTGATTCTGATTAGTAGACCTTTGTTCCAACTTCCTGTTCTCCTGTACCAATGCCTTGTTACCTCTGAATTGACCTGTTACATTGTGAGTTGCCTTTTATCAAATCTTAAATGACCTGTGAGTGAGTTTCCATCAAGGACAACACTCGTATCATAATTCCAACAATCTCCCCCTTTGGACTTGATGGCAACCATATTGTTGTTGATTACTGCAAGCTGTAGAAACTGTTAGTGATATCAAGCAACACCAAAGTACTCTCCCCCTTTGACATCAAGGGCAACGGGAGGATCAAGATATTCTCCCTTGAGATACACTATGATGTCCATGCTCCCCTTGAGTACATGCAGAGCTTGTAGAGATATTTTTCAAAAGAATAACATGACTCTATAACTCAACTATGTGAGTATGACCTTCCTATCACCAATGAATCATACATACATCAATCACCCAACCAAATGGGCATACACCAAATTTGACTCATCCACCCAGCCAAGTGGGGATACACCAAATTTGACTCATCCACCCAACCAAGTGGGGATATATCATTGTTTATACATGGCTGAAATATAACAATTATTACATCATCCTTCCCATGCATAGTGGGGAAACAAATTACATCATATGTCCAATAGGACTCATTCAAAAATAGACTATGACATAATGTGACATATTACACCCTAGATCTTTACATGACCTATGAAACAATGAATATCTGAAACCATAGATGAAATAAGCAACCATAATTCCAACAATGAAAAATGTTTGTGAAGGCTAATGCTCCCCCTGAACCTGTGCTACATGTGCATTGTCAACAAACCATTCATCAAGGCATCTTCATCAGTCAGATAAAAATCAATGAACAAAGCATATCAACAGACAATAATCATCAATATTAGACTGAGCACCCATGTCAGAGTTTGACCCACTGCTTTTCTATCAGAAAAACATATACGCTCCTTAAGCCACAGAAAATGGAGTACATATGTGACTATCCTTCATGAAACCCGCGTACAGGAACCTTCTTCTGAAAACTAGATTTAATAGCAGGATTATGCAGAAACTACTCCTAGCTTTTGTCTAAGATATTCAAATGTTTCTCTGGGAAGCGGGTTGGTAAATATATCAACAACCTATTCTTTGGAGGGAACATACTCCAATTAATCCTTTTGTTCAAGCACTTGTTCTCGTAGAAAATGGTACTTAATGGGTATGTGCTTGGTCTTGGAGTGCATGACAATATTTTTCAAAATACTGATGGCACTTGTATTATCACATAAAATGGAGATGGGTGGAGAACATGTGATTTGAATGTCTTTCAATGTTTGCATCATCCAGAGTAGTTGTGTGTAGCAAGATACAGCAGCCACATATTCCGCTTCAGCTATAGATAAGGCAATCAAACTTTGTTTCTTGCTGAACCAAGATACTAACCGTGATCCCATATAGAATGCACCTCCACTGGTGCTTTTTTGATCATCAACGTTTCCTGCCCAATCTGCATTTGTATATGCATGAAGAGTAAGATCTATATCTTCAGGATACTAGAGAACAAAGTCTTGAGTTCCTTGAAAATATTTGAATATTCTTTTTACAACCTAAAGATGTGATTCCTTTGGATTTGCTTGGAACCTTCCAACAATTTCTACCGCATGCATGATATCAGGTCTAGTACCTATTAGATAGAGCATATTTCCAATCATAGATCTGTAGGCTGGTTGATTCATTGTAGGCGATTCATAGTTAGAGCTGAGACTACATCCTGTTACCATTGGAGTACATACTGGTTTAGAATCTTCCATTCCATATTTCTTTAGAATCTACTTTAGATATTTGGTTTGTGAAAGAAAAATACCATCTTTTGTTTGTTGTACTTGTAGACCAAGAAAATAAGTAAGTTCACCAAATAAGGACATTTCAAATTCTTGCTGCATAACCGAAGCAAAGCTCTGACTCATAGATTCTTCATTGCTGCCAAATATGATATTGTCAACATAAAAAACAATAATTAGTATTTTATCATTCTCAATCTTGGTGTATAAGTTGTTGTCCACAGATCCTTTTGTGAACCCTTGTTGTTGAAGATATTTTTCAAGGCGATAATACCAAGCCCTTGGAGCTTGTTTCAGTCCATAAAGAGCCTTTTTGAGCTTGCGTACAAACTTTGCATCATTTCCTAGAATGAATCCTTCTAGCTGTTCAATATAGACTTCTTATTCTAACTCTCCATTAAGAAATGCAGATTTTACATCCATTTGATACACTTTGAATTTCCAAAAACTTGAAAGAGCAAGAAACATTCTTATGGCTTCAAGTCTGGCAACAGGTGCAAATGTTTCTTCAAAGTCTATACCTTCTTGTTGAGCATACCATTTACATACAGGTCTTGCTTTGTTTCTAATAACCTCTCCATTTTCATTCAATTTATTCTTGAATATCCATTTTGTTCCTATAACATTTTTATCAATAGGTCTAGGAACTAGTTCCCAGGTATCATTCTTTTCAATTTGATCAAGTTCTTCACTCATTGTCTGTTGGGTCCCTATAATACTAGTGATTACCCCATTACTATTGTAGCTATACCCCTTATTTATATTGTTGTGCCCCTATTACCCCCATATTGTTATTTCTGTGCCCCATAGAATCCCTCTATTGTTATTTTTGTGGCTTTATATTATTATTGTTAGGTCGGCTGGATTATATTGTGACTCCTTAGACTCCTATATATAGAAAGGAGGTTTTGTCATTTGTATCATCCAATAATTGTTCATTTATGTAATGTAAAGGAGGTTTCCCCCTCGAAGAGGCTGAATTATAAGGCGTTGATCTATCTTTTCTATCTTTTCTTGAGTTGGTTTCATAACATTTGGTATCAGAGCTTTGGATTCTAGGGTTTCGCTGCTCCAAACAGGTCATCGTGGAATTTTCGCTATAACTTTTTTTTTGTGATGTTTCAGAAGTCGAAAAAAAAACCCATTTGAGAAGAAATCGCGTTGAACCTTGGGTCCGAATTTCAGAGATTTTCGCGCGATATTTGTAGAGATATGATCGGAGGAATTTGGTCTTTTTGCAGACTCCTGAATTACATTCAAAACAGGTGACCTGGGGAAAATCGTCATAACTTTCTATCTAGGAATCAGATTGAAATTTCATAAGAAGGTACAGAAAGAGGGCGGACTGTAGTTTCTTGTATATCTTTTTCAGAACCAAATATCGAAAATTGTACACGTGGCACTTCATACAAGTTCGCTCTTCTGGAAAGGTCTATAATCAGGTCATCTTGGGAGATTGTGCATAACTCTTTCTTGGAGAATCCAATTTGGATCAGACTGGTGGCATTGGAAAGAGGACACAGAGAGCTACTATAGGTCATGAATTCAGAACTAGATGATTGGAAATTACAGAGATACATCAGAGGCAATATCAAGCTCCTACAAAGTGAAAAAAGGTGTGTAGATTTTTTTAAAATTTTGCTTAAGCTTGGTTTGAAAATTTATTTTGAAGGAATTCAAAGGGCATAGTAGAGCATTATTATCAGTAACTGATGCCCCGAGGAAAGAAAATGCAAACACCTAGTAAGGAACCTGAAAGCTCTAGCATGACTCATGAAGAAGAGGAAGAAATGCTACATGATATATCAAAATTACAAGAACAAGTGCAACAAATGTCACGCTCACAAAAGTTAACAGAAACTAAGATAAATGGCGTGGAAGCTAAGATAAATGGCATGGAAGCTAAGATGGACAATTTGAAGATAGATTTGAACACAAATTTGAAGAAAGGCATGGCAGATTTGAAGACAGATTTGACAAATTTTCTACAAGAAATACTTACTAATGGTGAAAAGGTAGTAAAGGAAACTCATGATGAGAACAAAAGAAATGTTAATCATGATTCCATAGACGCTAATGTTGGATCGAAGAATCACCATATTCCAAAAATCGATATGAGGAAGTTTGATGGCAAGGATCCCGCCACATGGATATTACAGATGGAGCAATTCTTCGATCTCAATAATGTGCAAAACGCACAAAAGGTACGTATGGCAACTGTATATTTGGAACCAAATCAGTTTGTATGGTATCAATGGCTTTGTTCTCGTAAACAATTTATCACTTGGGCAATTTTTACGGAAGAATTGATAGCACATTATGAGGATACAAAAAGCAACACTTTTTTTAGCCAATTGATAAGTCTCAAACAAAAGGGTTCAATAATGGAGCACATTGAGGAGTTCCAAAAATTGAACATAAGGGTAAAAGATATTCCAGAGGAGCATAGGATTGATGTGTTCATAGGGTCTTTAAAGGATAATATCCAACATGATGTTCGCCTTTGGGAACCTGATTCATTAGAGAAGGCATTCAGTTAGCAAGAAAAATGGAAAGCAAAATTATGGCAACTAGGAAGCATACCACTCACAACTATAAAGACGGAAGTGTTGTTGCCCCTAGTCTTCCACAACCTACAAGGTTGACACCACAACAATTGGAAGAAAAAAGAGCAAAAGGGCTTTGTTACAGTTGTGATAGCAAATACACAAAAGGTCATAAGTGTGCTGAGAAGAAATTATTCTACATAGATTGTGAAGAGGAAGAAGAAAAGGAGCAAGAAAGGTCAAAAGAAGAGGATATACTCCAGGAACAAAGCCTAGATGAAGAACAAATAAATCCGACCATATCTTGTAATGCATTGGGGGAATTACCACTCCTCAAACCATCAAGATAGAAGGACAAATCAAGAAGAAAAAGGTAATAGTGTTGATTGATTCAGGAAGCACCCACAATTTTATTCATTGTAGGGTAGCAAAAGAATTGAATTGCTTCCTATATCCAGCACCAGAGTGTCAAGTGATGATTGCAAATGGAGGAACAATAAATTGCTCTGGAAAGTGCCATAATATCAAGCTATCCATGGGAGAATATGTATTGACTAGCCCAATGCTTTCCATTCCAATGGGAGGTGCTGATGTTGTACTAGGAGTCCAATGGCTACAATCCTTGGGTACAATAGCTTTTAATTTTCAAGAACTTTTCATCAAATTTTCTATGGAAGGAAAGGAAGTTGAATTAAGGGGTATTGCAGGGAAACCAGGAAAGATAATCAGCTCTAATGGCATGACAAAGCTTCTAAAAAAGGAGCAAAGAGGTGTAATTGCACAATTATGTTCGCTAGATGTTTCCACATTGGAATCATCTATTTCTCCAGATCTCCAAAAAGTCCTGGACAATCATTCCAAGGTATTTGAGACTCCCAAAGGTCTCCCACCTATGCGTGATCATGATCATGCTATTCATCTGATTCCAGGAAGTGTTCCTCCAAACATCAGGCCGTACAGATATCCCTATGTCCAAAAAAGTGAAATTGAACGTATGGTTGCAGAAATGCTAGAGGCTGGTATAATTCAACCGAGTCAAAGTTCTTTCTCAGCTCCAGTAGTATTGGTGCACAAGAAGGATGGATCATGGCGCATGTGTCCGGATTATAGGGAGCTCAACAAGCTCACTATTAAAGATAAGTTCCCCATTCCTGTCATTGATGAATTACTGGATGAATTGCATGGATCAATTTACTTCACCAAGTTGGATCTTCGTTCGGGATATCATCAAATCAGAATGAAGATTGAAGACATTCCGAAAACGGCATTTAGAACTCATGAGGGTCATTATGAATTTTTGGTCATGCCTTTTGGCCTTACCAATGCACCTTCAACATTTCAAGGTTTGATGAATTCAATTTTCAAACCATTCCTTAGAAAATTTGTGTTAGTATTTTTTGATGATATACTAATCTACAGCAAGTCTTGGAAGGATCATGTTGAACATGTTGACAAGGTGCTACAACTATTGGAGGAGAAACAATTATATGCAAAAAGATCCAAATGTTTCTTTGGAGTCCAGGAGGTGGAATATTTGGGTCATATTGTATCTCATGAAGGAGTTAAGGTAGACCCTAGCAAAATTAAAGCCATTAAGGAATGGAAAATCCCCACATCCATAAAGCATCTGCGAGGATTTCTTGGGTTGACAGGGTATTATCGCAAGTTTGTTAAGAATTATGGGAGAATAGCAGCACCTCTAACAACATTATTGAAGAAAGATTCATTTTCATGGACTCTGGAAGCAACAAAGGCCTTTGAACATCTTAAAGAGGCAATGTGCCAAGCACCGGTCTTAGCTACACCGGACTTCACAAAAACCTTTATTGTGGAATGTGATGCTTCAGGAAATGGAATTGGTGCTGTTCTAATGCAAGATGAAAGACCCATTGCTTTTGAAAGTCGTCCAATCAAGGGAAAGTTTTTAAGCAAAGCTATTTATGAGAAGGAAATGTTGGCAATACTCCATGCACTTAAGAAATGGCGACCCTACCTAATGGGAAGACACTTCAAGGTAAAAACGGATCATGATAGCCTTAAATACTTTTTAGAACAAAGATTATCCTCTGAAGAGCAACAAAAGTGGGTCACAAAGATGTTGGGTTATGACTTTGAAATCATCTACAAAAAAGGGAAGCAAAATGTGGTGGCAGATGCACTCTCAAGAAAGGATGAGGATGTGGAAGCATTGTTGTGTGCCATTTCTATTATCCAACCAGATTGGATAAACGAAGCAAGGGAGGAATGGAAGAATGACGAAGAAGTGTGGGCACTTATTCGAAAGCTACAACAAGATTCCAGTACTTCTGATACATTTAGCTGGAAAAATGATTCGTTATGGTACAAAGATCGCTTATACCTCTGTAAGAATTCCCAGCTAAAACAAAAGATTCTTATGGAATTGCACACTTCTCCCTTAGGAGGGCACTCAGGATTTTTAAAAACTTACCACAGGGTTAAGAAGGAATTTTTTTGGGATGGCCTTAAATCAGATATTCAAAAGTTTGTGGCGGAATGTTTGGTTTGCCAACAAAATAAAGTTGAAACAATTAAGACACCGGGTCTATTACAACCTTTATCCATTCCAAGCCAACGTTGGGAGGAGGTTTCAATGGATTTTATCACAGGTTTACCCAAGTCTGAGGGAAAGAGTGTCATCATGGTGGTAGTTGACAGACTTACCAAGTATGCACACTTTTGTGCATTATCACATCCATTTAAAGCCAGTACAGTTTCTACTGCATTTATGGAAACAGTTCAAAAGCTACATGGAAACCCAAAGATTATTGTAAGTGACAGAGATCCCATTTTCACTGGAAATTTTTGGACAGAATTATTTTCTTGTCTTGGTACTCAGTTAGCTCATAGCTCATCTTATCATCCTCAATCTGATGGGAAAACTGAGATAGTAAACAAATGTTTGGAAGGATATCTTCGTTGCTTTGTATCTGATAAACAGACACAATGGGTCAAATGGTTGCCTCTGGCTGAATGGTGGTATAACACTTCCTTCCATACAGCAACAAAAATGACCCCATTTATGGCACTTTATGGGTATCAACCACCATCCATCACATCATATTTAAGAGAAAATTCTAAGGTTCAGGCAGTGGAACATCACATCGAACATCAACAACAAGTCCTCCAACTCTTAAAGGATAACCTCGTGTTGGCACAAAATAGAATGAAACAACAGGCAGATCAACATCGCAGTGAAAGAAGTTTTGATGTAGGTGATTGGGTATTCCTACGGCTACAACCATATAAGCAAATGTCCCTAAAGCAAGCTAAGAAGGATAATAAATTATCACCAAAGTATTATGGTCCGTACAAGGTGTTGCAAAAGATTGGTACTATGGCATACAAATTGGAGCTTCCTGCAGCTTCTCGATTGCACCCAGTTTTCCATGTTTCATGTTTAAAGAAGGTTATAGGCGACAAGCTCCCAATTCAAACAATATTGCCAGAACTTGACGAGGAAGGAAAAATTATATTGGAACCGGAAGCAGTCACAGAAACAAGAACTCGACAGCTACGAAATCGATCAATTTCAGAGTATCTTATCAAGTGGAAGAACTTATTCGCTGAAGATTCCACATGGGAGGATGAGAATTTTATGCAGAAGTATCCAGAACTACTCAAGCGTTGAGGACAACACTTTTTTGAAGGAGAGGGGCATGTTGGGTCCCTATAATACTAGTGATTACCCCATTACTATTGTAGTTATACCCCTTATTTATATTGTTGTGCCCCTATTACCCCCATATTGTTATTTCTGTGCCCCATAGAATCCCTCTATTGTTATTTTTGTGGCTTTATATTATTATTGTTAGGTCGGCTGGATTATATTGTGACTCCTTAGACTCCTATATATAGAAAGGAGGTTTTGTCATTTGTATCATCCAAGAATTGTTCATTTATGTAATGTAAAGGAGGTTGCCCCCTCGAAGAGGCTGAATTCTAAGGCGTTGATCTATCTTTTCTATCTTTTCTTGAGCTGGTTTCATAACATTGTCTTAACCCAACATTCATCTTTGCTAGCTTCATGAACATTTTGTGGTTCTATGGAGGATAGTAATGCTAGATAACTAGAAGTTCCTGCAATAGTTCTTCTTATCTGTACTCCAGACCCCTTTTCTCCTAGAATTTGAGATTCTAGATGATTCTTTTGAACCTACCTAGATGGAGTCTTTTCCCTATCAATTGTATCTTCTTCTGATGCTTCATTGGTTTCTTCCTCTATATCATTTTGATTCGATACGAGAAATCATTCATTGTCTCCCTCATTGTCATCATCCTTTGTCTGTTCTGGGTTTCTGCATGCTTCATCAATGCAATCAACAATTTTCCGAAGTCTCTTGTTATAACATTTGTATCCTTTACTTCTGGATGAATAACCAAGAAGAATTCCTTCGTCTACTCTGGGTTCAAACTTACCAAGTTTTTCATCAGTCCTTTTGATGAAACATTTGCTTCCAAAAACTCTAAAGTGTTTTACAGTAGGAGGCTTACCATACCAAAGTTCATATGGAGTTTGATCACTATTTACCTGAACATTAGCTTTGTTGAGAATAGTCACGACAGTAAATGCAACTTCACCCCAGAAGGTGGCAGGAGTTCTAGATTCATCAAGCATAGCTCAAGCCATTTGTTGAACTGTTCTGTTCATTCTTTCCACTACGCCATTTTGTTGAGGAGTTCTGGCAACAAAGAACTTCCTTTTTATTCCATGTTGTTCACAAAAATAAAAAAAAATTCATTTGATATGAATTTTCCCCCTCGATCAAATCTGAGACATTTGATTTTTCGATGTGATTCATTTTCAACTAAAGCTTTGAAGTCTTTAAACTTTTCAAATGCTTCATATTTATGCTTTAGTAGACCAATCCAACACATTCTGGAGAAATCATCAATGAATAAAATAAAGTATTCTTATCCACGAGGTGACCTTTTCCTTGTTGGTCTGCACAAATCAATATGGATGAGTTCAAGAGGCTTACTTGTTGATCCTTCTTTTTCACTAAAATGAACTCTAGTTTGATTACCGACTTGACATGGTTTGCATATGGTATTTTCTAGGATGCTGATATATGGAAGATCAAGAACCGCCTTGAGCCTACATGCTTTTCTTATTTCAGAAAAGCTTAGATGCCCCAATATTTTGTGCCATAACCAGTTTTCATCTGTTTTGCTTAGATAACACTTTTTTTGTCCTCCTTTAATTATGTATAGATTGTTTGGAGTTCTTGTACCTTTGATTATGGTCTTTCCTGTATCAAGCTCATGAACCACACATTTGTTTGATCGAAACACAACTTCATTTCCTTGATCACACATTTGACTGAAACTCAACAAGTTATGTTTTAAACCATCAACATACATGACATTTCCAGCTTTAACCTTTTCTTTCAAATAAACAGAACCTTTACCTTTAATGACAGCTGGTGTGTCATTTCCAAAGGAGACATTCTTTTCTTTTTCTAAAGCATTATATGAATGAAGTTTCTCTTTATCACCTGTCATGTGTTTAGAGCATCTGCTATCAATGTACCCTTGATTTTCTTGTCCTTCTACAAATAGAGCTATGCCACATCTTTCTAATTGAAATTCCTTCTTTCTCCATACCCTGGAATTTGATGATGTTTGCTCCTTTTGAAGTGTTGGCTGAAATTTTCTCTTGCATTGAGATTCTTCGTGACCAAAGTTATTACAAAACGAACATTCAATTTCATCTTCAAGAGGATAAAAGTTATTATAAGAACTTTTCTTGATTCCTGTTACGCTCCTTTGATTTCGTGCTTCTCTAGTCATGATAGTTTTGTAAGCAACACATTGAGCAGCCTTATGCCCAAAGTTATGGCATGAAAAATATTGTCCATTAAAGAAGTTTCGGTGATCATAGAATCTTTTGGTATTGTTTACCTCTTGGTTGATGCTTCTATTGATGTTCATCCTTGGATTAAATTGAGCATGATTTACCTAATGAGTACTTTTAGGCTTTTGTTGACGATTGACATATTGTTCACTAGTCTTTCTTGCATCAAGATAGCATCTGGTGGAGGCTGATGGCTTTTGTGATTGGGATGATTCTTCAGTATATCCAAGACCCGTCTTTATAAGAGGAGAATGCTGAACCTTGATGATTTCATTTAAAGTTTATGATCCTTTAGCAAATCTAAGATTAAGAGATTTTGTCTTCTCAAGTTCTTTTCTTAGACCTACAACTTCACATTCTAGTTTTTCATTGTTCTTTTCTCTTTCAGTGAGTTGATGTGTCAACGTGTCTATGATCATATTCTTTTCTTCCAAACAAATTTTGAGTTTAGTGATTTCTTCAAGAAAGTCTTCCTCTTCTAAGGCATCCAAAAAATCATCATTTTCATAAGCCATGAGTAGTTTATAATCTTGTTCAGTTTCATCTTCATCACTATTAGATAATCCATCACTATCTTCATGAGTATAGTAACTTCTTCTATTAACAACTTGTTTTCTATAGCCTTTTGCAAATTCCTTTCCTTTTTCATGATTATCTTTATGAGGACATTTTGCAGCATAATGACCAACTCTACCACAAGAAAATCATTTGAATGGTAGCTTACCTCTGAATCTTTTGGAGCCCCGTTGAAGCTTCTTGACAAAGTTTACCTCATCTTCTTCTTCTTAAATATATCCTGATTCATTGTGCTCTTCATTTTCTTTTCCTTTAGCTGAAGCTTTGAAAGTAGCTTCTCTCATATTTGATGGACCTCCTTTCCTCATTTCAAAGGTAGTTAGAATTCCATGAAGTTGAACCATAGTGATAGATTGAAGATCTTTCTTTTCTTCTATGGCAGATACTTTTGATTCAAATTTAGAAGACAAAGATCTCAAAATTTTCTCTACTAAAGTAGCCTCCTTTATCTCTTCACCTAGATTCTTCATACAATTAGCAATCTCATCTACACGGAAAAATTAACTACCAATACTTTCATCACTATGCATCTTAAGAGTTTCATACTGAATTCTAAGAGTTTGGAGCTTAGCATGTTTTACCTGGGAGTCTCCTTCATAGCTCTGAATGGTTTTGTCCCATATCTCTTTGATTGTCTTAAGTTGCATGACTTTGACGAATTCTAATTCTGACAGACTTCCCAATAAAGTATTAATTGCTTTGGCATTCATTTCATATAACTTCTTACATGTTGTATCTGTAGGTATTACTGCTGGAAATTGATATCCTCCTTCCATAATTTCCCAAATATTGGCTCCAAGCGACTGAAGATAAGTTCTGGTTCTTATTTTCCAATATACCAAGTTGTTCCCATTAAATATTGGTGGTCTAATAGATCCCATGCCTTCGTGATTATTCATCTTCAAAGATATACCTTCAAGCGATCAAGCTTCTTCTGAAGGATCCACTTTGATACCAATTGTTGGAAATAATATTGAGAGGGGGGGGGGGGGGTGAATCAGTATTTACAAATCAATAATCTTTCATTTCCCAATCAAATTTATATACGCTACTTCAGATAAGTGAACTTGCGTGTGCACGCTATTGTGCTTAAATAAACCGGCGTATACCCAGAGAACTTATGATTTAGTTAATTTATCATGTCTTGATCTTTAATCAGTGAATCAATATCTTATTATACAATAACTATGTGTATTAATAACATAATAAACCATCACGCAAAAGCAACATGCATGAACACCAAGATTTAAGGTGGAAACCCAATGCGGGAGAAAAAACACATGTTGCTGTTGTTTCTATTTTCTTAATATAAAGAAAATTAGTTTACAATCTTGTACTGGTGCAGACTCATACTAGTACGCAGACACCTACCTACAGAAGGTTACAACCTTCTTTCATTTTCCAGCTTCTACTGGAAGGGAGCTACAACCCTCTAGTTCTTGTACTAGCCGATATGTTTACCAGTATGTAGGCGCCAACCTACAAAAGGCTATGACCTTCTCTCTTCCTCCAGGGACCACGTTTCATTAATTTCCAGACTGGATACTCCTGGTATACAACAACACAATATAAAGGCCACGTTTCATCAAATTTTCACACTGGATGATCCAGGTGGATGTTGGTGGCCACCCACCTATCCCATTTGGACCCCCACAACTATCTCTTTCAGTCTTTTTAGTTTCCTAAATTGTAGCACAGTGTACTATTTTTAGCAGTTTTTTGGGTCCTGAACTTCCGGAGCCGTTTTGAGGCCCTAAACGACGTTTTTTTGGGAATCTGGGGAAACATGGGTCCATGGACCCATGTTTCCTCCCAAAGTGGTAGTACTCGGATAGATCTTTCTAACGAGCTATCGTACGCGTCAAACGGAGATCATATGCCAAAGTTACGACCCCGGGAAATCGATGTACCAATTTACCTAAACGGGGCCCACAATTTGGCGTTTCATCTTCTAGGGTTATGTTTCGGGATGTTAAGGGTTTTCCATTGTTTCTCAACAATAAATAGGCCTTCGAGCCTCATTGTAACACAGTTTTTGAACAGTTCAGAGGCATGTAGCCGCCACATCTCTTCTCAGAGATAAGCTACCATCGCCCTAGCTGGTTTCTTTCCATTTCTGTTTGTAAGCATATTTCAGTATTTTCCATTAATGAAATGAAGTATTATTTCCGCTGCATCTCTGTATTTATGGTTATCGCATCTCTGTGTTTATGGTTATCTCTGTAATCTATTGCGTTCCTGTTTAAATCCGGATCAGTGGTATTTCGGGTCCTGAACTTCTAGAGCCGTTTTGAGGCCCTAAACGACGTTTTTTTGGGAATCTGGGGCAACATGGGTCCACGGACCCATGTTGGACCCATGTTGCCTCCCAAAGTGGTAGTACTCGGATAGATCTTTTTAACGAGCTATCGTACGCGTCAAACATAGATCATATGCCAAAGTTACGACCCCGGGAAATTGATGTACCAATTTACCCAAACGGGGCCCACAATTTGGCGTTTCATCTTCTAGGGTTAGGTTTCGAGATGTTAAGGGTTTTCCATTGTTTCTCAACAATAAATAGGCCTTCGAGCCTCATTGTAACACAGTTTTTGAACAGTTCAGAGGCATGTAGCCGCCACATCTCTTCTCAGAGATAAGCTACCATCGCCCTAGCTGTTTTCTTTCCATTTCTGTTTGTAAGCATATTTCAGTATTTTCCATTAATGAAATGAAGTATGTAGGACAAGTTCAGCAGATGGAGGAACTCAACGCAATGGGGACCATTGCTTCCTAAGGGGGGAGGAATGATCCAGGTGGATGTTGGTGGCCACCCACCTATCCCATTTGGACCCCCACAACTATCTCTTTCAGTCTTTTTAGTTTCCTAAATTGTAGCACAGTTTACTATTTTTAGCAGTTTTTCGGGTCCTGAACTTCCAGAGCCGTTTTGAGGCCCTAAATGACGTTTTTTTGGGAATCTGGGGCAACATGGTCCATGGACCGATGTTGCCTCCCAAAGTGGTAGTACTCGGATAGATCTTTCTAACGAGCTATCGTACGCGTCAAACGGAGATCATATGCCAAAGTTACGACCCCGGGAAATTGATGTACCAATTTACCCAAACGGGGCCCACAATTTGGCGTTTCATCTTCTAGGGTTAGGTTTCGGGATGTTAAGGGTTTTCCATTGTTTCTCAACAATAAATAGGCCTTCGAGCCTCATTGTAACACAATTTTTGAACAGTTCAGAGGCATGTAGCCGCCACATCTCTTCTCAGAGATAAGCTACTATCGTCCTAGCTGGTTTCTTTCCATTTCTGTTTGTAAGCATATTTCAGTATTTTCCATTAATGAAATGAAGTATTATTTCCGCTGCATCTCTGTATTTATGGTTATCGCATCTCTGTGTTTATGGTTATCTCTGTAATCTATTGCGTTCCTGTTTAAATCCGGATCACTGGACCCATCACAAACTTTGAAACTCAAACTGTATCAACCAATAATCAGTTAGTCTGAACAGTCAAATCACTGTCACCAGAACATTATGCTAAACTCAGACACCTGCATCATTATTTAGGACCAACTTCAACCTCAAAAATCATACATCATAATGCATACGCTACTTTACTGAACCCAACCTGTGTGTATATGCTACTTCCTTTAACCAAACCTGCGTATACCTCCAAAATTACTGAATCATAAAACCTCTGAATCAAAATTGTACCAACCAGTAAAAATCTGAAGATATACCATCAAATTATAGATGTTAGGCCCCTATAATACTAGTGATTCCCCCATTACTATTGTTGTTGTATCCCTTACTGTTATTGTTGTGCCCCTATTGTCCCCATATTGTTATTATTGTGTCCCATAAAATCCCTCTATTGTTATTTTTGTGCCTGTTAGGCCCCTATACTACTAGTGTAACCCCTTATTGTTATTAGTACAACCCCCTTATTATATTGTTGTGCCTATGTAGTCCCCATATTGTTATTATTGTGCCCATAGAAGCCCACTATTGTTCCCTTACATTAGCATTGTTATGTCGGCTCTGATTATATTATGACCCCTTAGACTCTTATATATAGAAAGGAGGTCTTGTCATTTGTATCATCGAAGAATTTTTCATTTGTGTAATGTAAAGGAGGTTGCCCCCTTGAAGAGGCTTATTTCTAAGGCGTTCATCTATCTTTTCTATCTTTTTGTGAGTTGGTTTCATAACATTTGGTATCAGAGCTTTGGATTCTAGGCTTTCGCTGCTCCAAACAGGTCATCGTGGTATTTTCACTATAAATTTTTTCTGTGACGTTTCAGAACCTAAAAAAAACTCATTTGCGAAGAAATCTTTCTGAACCGCACGTCCGAATTTCAGATCTTGTCTCACTATATTTGTGGAGATATGATATGAGGAAGTTATGGTTTTTGCAAGCTCCGTAATTTCATCTAAAATAGGTCATCGTGGTATTTTCTCTATAACCTTTTCGCTACAAAGTTTCAGAAGCTAAATAAAAACCCATTTGAGAAGAAATCGTTCTGAATCTCGGGTCCGAATTTCAGATCTTGTCTTGCTATATTTTCAAACATATGATCTGAGGAAGTTAGGGTTTTTGTAGACTCCCGAATTACATCCTAAACAGGTGACCTTGGGAAAATCGTCATAACTTTCTCTCTGAGCAACAAATTGAAATTTCGTAAGAAGTTACAAAAAGAGGACGGACTATAGTTTTCTATGCATAGTTTTCAGATTTGAAGGTCGAAACAGTGACACGTGGCACGTCGTACAAGTTCGCTCTACTGAAACATTATATAATCAGGTCATCTTAGGAGATTGGGCATAACTCTTTCTTGGAGAATCAAATTCTGATCAGACTTGCGGGTTAGAAAGAGGACTCAGAGGGCTACTGCAGGAGACAATTTCAGAACTTTGAGATCTGAAAGTATAGAGTTATAGTCATTTCAAGATCGAGCTCCTAAGATAAAAAAAAGGCAATATGAGGAAGTTTGAAGGAAATGATCCAGTAAATTGGATACTACAGATGGAGCAATATTTTGATCTACATGGTGTACCACTGTTACAAAAGGTATGTATTACATCTTCATATTTAGAACCAGATCAATTTTTATGGTATAAAGGGCTTTGTTCTCGTAAATAACTTGTTACGTGGTCAATTTTCACAGAGGAAATGATAACACATTATGAGGATACAATGTTAGGGTCCCACCCTAACCCCCTTATTTATGTAGTGGGATCGAGTCATAGTAAAGAGTCAATAAAGCCCATATTAATAATTGTAAGTGGTTAACCCGTAATTAATGACAGAACCACAGTTAGTTGCAAATGGGCCATGGTATTAGATAGATGGTATCAATAAAACCCATGTTATTGATCCATGGTATTGCATATATGAGTCATATATAAAGGATAGAGGCTCCCTGCGAGGAGAATCGTGTCTTATTTTTGTATCGAGCTATGCTCTGTTGGAGGTTGCCCCCTCGAAGAGGCCAGTGAACATTGCTTTCTGAATAATAAAATATTTGTTGTTGTCTCTCACTATTCTATGTTCTGGGTATCTTTCTTCGCATATTCTGTATTTGGGTATCTTTTTGCAGGTTAAGAGCATAACAAGTGGTATCATAGCACTTTCCAGGGCCGGTGAGATCTCCATTTCTTAGCAATTTTTTTTTTGGCTAGAGACGTGTTCCGGCGTCTTTAAACCACGGGATCTGTCGTTGAGCGCATAAACGTGCGGATTTGGGGAGGCATGCACGCAGGAAATATAAGAGGTGGTCATGCTTGTTGGACTCCCTTATAACCCTTGTGGGTACCCCTTCGAGTAGTAGCACATTAGGCAGAACCGTGTACGGACTGTCTTCCAAGTACCTTCTGGGTATATCGGAAGCCCCTTAGCTCCTCTGCAATCTCGCCATAGATAAACCGTCGGCCGTCTTGTTGCTACAGTACATCGAGAACAGCACTCGAAGAGATTACTTGCTCGTACGATATGGTAGTTAGGTTGTATGGCTAAGGGTACGGTTGATCCTCCTTAGTTAGAGCCCTGAAACATTGGGTCGAGTACTACTATCAGACCCTTATGTATATTGCGATCTATAGCACCTAACACTCCTCGAGACCATAGTTCCCTTTTCTATCTTGGGATCACGCATCATCTTTGCCAGATCCGCTCGCGCAAAGGGGTGCAACTGCAGCAGACATCAGTCCCGCAGTTCCGACCAGCCATTCCGATCTATTAGATCCATCAGATCCGCAGCAACAATCTGTTCCGCCGCTCAGAGCTATCTGATCTGCCATTCAGATCTCTCAGATCCACCGAATCTAAGTAATGGTGTGGGGTTCCTATATCGGGGCATGATTTTCGCAGGACTTTTGGCAGCATTGACATTTTGAGGATTCGTTTACTGCAGTATTCCTAAGGAAGGAGTAAAACTCTGTTAGGAGTTTTCAGACAAAAAAAAAAAAAAAAACAACAACTAGAGCTCAAGCTATGGCCAATGAGAGGATGGACAAACTAGAACAAACCTTGCAATCCCTCCAACTTCAGCTTGACAGACTAACTAGCATAATCCCGAAGGGCAAGGAGGAAGCCCACGAGGAGGCGTATATTGGCAATGGACATAGTGAGGGTGAGTCTAGCCACTCTCTTCACCTCTGGGGCCCGCACCAACAATCCCGTCCGCGACCTCCCAAGTTGGATATGCATAAATTTGATGGTTCTCACCCGACAACATGGATAGCACAAATGGAGCAGTATTTCAATCTGAATAACATCTTAGATAATGAGACTCAGCTTATGGTGGGGAGCATGTACTTGGACACTGAAAGGTGGCAATGGTGGGAATGGCATCAACGTTGCAATGGACCTTTTGTGACTTGGACCACCTTCAAAAAAGCTCTTACAGACCGCTTTGACCAGGAATCTTCTTTTCTGGGTTGTCTTACTAAGCTCCGACAGACTAGCACAATGGATGAATATGTTACAGTCTTTGAAGCCTTAGCCTTCCGCACTAGGGGTCTCTCAGATGTGTTCTACACGGAATGTTTTATCAGCGGTCTTAAAGAAGCCATAAAAGCCCACGTCCTACTGCACCACCCTCCCACATGGACGGAGGCTTGTAAGGTAGCTCGTAACGTGGAACATGCGTTAGCAGCCCAGTACAGTCGCCAAAATTTCACAGCTAAGGGTTGCCCCCCATAGGCTCACAACACAACTCAAACACTTAAGGTTCAAAAGGTGTCACCTGCAGAAATGGCCGAAAGAAGAAAGCAAGGATTATGTTACGACTGTGATGAAAGATACTCCCCAAGTCATAAATGCAAGGAGCCCAAATTTTTTCAAATTGATGCCACTGATTATAGCTCAACGGAGGAAGATCCACCACTGGAGGAACATGAGGCGGTAGAAGAGGACAACCAAAAGGACAATGTCCCTGATGAACTCGTTATTTCGCTGCATGCTTTGGCCGGGATTTCTTCACCTCAAACTCTCAAAATCAGAGGTTTTATTAAACATCGCCCAGTAGTAGTCTTGATTGATAGTGGAAGTACACATAATTTCATCCCATCAAAAAGTCGCGGAAGCAGTGCATTGTTTTGTACGAGTAGTTTCTAACTTCCAAGTCCAAATTGCGGATGGGGGCACAATGAAATGTGAAGGTCGCTGTGAAAATGTCAAACTTCAAATGGGGGATTATCAGTTGAAAACCCACATGTTTGCCATACACATGGGAGGGTGCGACATTGTCCTCGGTGCTGAATGGCTTCGCACCCTTGGGCCAATCACAATGGATTTCCAGGAGTTATATATGAGTTTTAAGCAGAACAGCTCCACACATACCCTCTGTGGACTCCAGGCGGGAGCTCCCTCTATCATCAGCTTGCATAGGATGGAAATATTGCTAAAAAAGGGCCATCATGGAGTTATAGCTCAATTTAATGCCATCCAGGCAGTCGAAACCAAGTCTCTGCCGATTCATCCTGAGATGCAACAGATTTTAAATAACCATCTGCCGGTCTTTGACAAGCCTCATGAGCTTCCACCCTCGAGAGGGGAACATGATCATAGCATCACCTTGGTTCCAGGGGCCCAACCCCCAAATGTGCACCCATACAGATATCCGTTCACCCAAAAGAATGAAATAGAAAAATAATCAAGGAACTTTTGGAAGCAGGTGTCATTCGTCCCAGCATTAGTCCTTATTCATCACTGGTGGTCATGGTGCTCAAGAAATATGGGGAGTGGCAGATGTGTCCAGACTTCAGGGCCCTCAATAAGTTGACAGTTAAAGATAAATTTCCCATCCCGGTGGTTGATGATTTGCTAGATGAACTCAATGGGGCTCAATTCTTCACTATGCTGGATCTTCGCTCAGGCTACCACCAAATTCGCATGAAGGAAGTTGACATTCCAAAGACTGCTTTCCGAACTCATGAAGGCCATTATGAGTTCCTGGTCATGCCATTCAGTCTTTGTAATGCCCCATATACCTTTCAGAGCCTTATGAACCACCTTCTCAAAACTTATCTCAGGAAATTTGTCCTTGTCTTCTTCGATGACATCCTCATCTATAGTTGCACTTGGGCCACACATCTTCAGCATGTAGATCTACTCTTGCAACTGCTCCGTAAGCATAAATTATTTGTTAAGATGTCCAAGTGTTCGTTTGGCATGGAAGAAGTTGAGTATTTGGGCCACATTGTGGGGCGTGAAGGTGTCAAGGTGGACCCCAAAAAGATCCAGGCAATGCAGGATTGGCCTCAGCCTAAGACCTTGAAGAGCCTGAGAGGATTTTTGGGTCTCACAAGCTATTATCGCAAATTTGTCCGCAATTATGGTCGCATAGCGAAGCCCCTCACTCAACTCCTGAAGAAAAATTCATTCTTCTGGAATGAGGATGCACAACAGGCATTTACAGCTCTCAAAAATGCCATGTGTTCCACTCCAGTCTTAGCACTCCCTGACTTCACCAAATCTTTTGTCATTGAATGTGATGCTTCGGGTACGGGTATTGGGGCGGTCTTAATGCAGGAAGGGCGACCTTTGGCCTTCACAAGCCAACAACTAAGTGGGAAGAATCTGGGCCAATCTACCTATGAGAAGGAAATGATGGCCATTTTACATGCAGTAGAGACCTGGCGACCTTACTTATTGGGGCGACGTTTCCAAATCCGCACAGACCATCACAGTCTTAAATATTTTTTGGAGCAACGCCTATCCTCCCCACAACAAAATAAATGGCCCGCCAAAATGCTGGGATAGGATTATGAGATCATTTACAAGAAAGGACAAGAAAATAGTGTAGCAGATGCATTATCTCGCCAATTTGAGGAGGGAAGTACCCTGTTAGCAATTTCCCTTCCCATTCCAGAATGGATTGAAGAGGCTCGCAGGGAATGGTTTTCACATCCCGGGCTCTCCCAACTCATTTCTCAATTGCAGGTGGATCCAAATTCCACCAAGTGCTACTCGTGGCAGGATGAGATTCTTTGCTACAGGGATAGAGTCGTAATATCACCAACATCCACCCTCAAAAGTCGCATTTTGGTAGAATTGCACTCATCCCCCATTGCAGGACATTCAGGCTTTCAGAAGACATATGCTCACATCAGAAGATCATTTTTTTGGATAGGCATGAAAAAGGACATCCTTACTTTTGTAGCAGAATGCGATGTCTGTCAACGCCACAAAGGGGAGACTGTCAAAGCACCAGGCACATTACAACCGTTGCCTATCCCGACAACAATATGGACTGAGGTTTCTATGGATTTCATTACAGGTCTTCCAAAGTCAGGAAACAAGTCAGTCATCATGGTGGTTGTGGATAGACTTTCGAAGTATGCTCATTTTTGCGCCCTACCCCACCCGTTTACACCGACTTTGGTCGCTCAATCTTTCATGGATCAGATCTTCAAATTGCATGGCATGCCCACTTCTATTGTGTCTGATCGTGACCCGATCTTCACCAGTAATTTTTGGCAGGAACTCTTCAGGCTACAAGGCACCCAACTAAAACTCAGTACTTCTTATCATCCACAAACAGATGGTCAAACTGAAGCTGTCAACAAATGTCTGGAAACCTACCTTAGGTGTTTCACTTCAGAAAAGCAACATCTTTGGGTACAGTGGTTACCTCTGGTTGAATGGTGGTATAACACCAACTATCATGCCACCACCAAAATGACTCCCTATGAAGCAGTATATGGTCAACTCCCTCCTTCTCCTACTTCTTATATCAAGGGGTGCTCAAAGGTACAAGCAGTGGATCAAATCCTACAAAACCGCACAACCATGCTTGCCCATCTTAGAGAGAATCTTCATCAAGCTCAAAATTGCATGAAGCAACAAGTAGACCAGCATCGCTCAGAGCGCCAATTTCAAGAAGGGGATCAGGTCTTTTTGAGGCTGCAACCATATAAGCAAACATCACTCAAAGACAATGGTTGTCAGAAACTATGTCCAAAATTCTATGGACCATATCAAGTACTTCAGCGCATTGGAGAAGTAGCCTACAAGCTGGCTTTGCCGCCTACTGCAAAAATCCATCCAGTTTTCCATGTCTCATGCCTCAAGAAAGTGATTGGGAACAATTGATGAATTCAAACCAATCTACCTGAATTGGATGAGGAAGGGTCAATCCGGCTCCAACCTGAACAATTCCTAGACACACGAGAAAGGCACCTGCGTGGCCGCATGATTAGGGAAGTTCTCGTCAAGTGGAAAGACACCTCTCCGGAAGATGCAACTTGGGAACCAACCACTATTCTTCAGCAGTTTCCGCAGCTTCAGCCTTGAGGACAAGGCTATTCTTAAGGGGGAGGGCATGTTAGGGTCCCACCCTAACCCCCTTATTTATGTAGTGGGATAGAGTCATAGTAAAGAGTCAATAAAGCCCATATTAATAATTGTAAGTGGTTAATTGACAATTAATGACAGGACCACAGTTAGTTGCAAATGGGCCATGGTATTAGATAGATGGTATTAATAAAACCCATGGTATTGATCCATGGTATTGCATGTATGAGTCATATATAAAGGATAGAGACTCCCTGCGAGGAGCATCGTGTCTTATTTTTGTATCGAGCTCTGCTCTATTGGAGGTTGCCCCCTCGAAGAGGCCAGTGAACATTGCTTTCTGAATAATAAAATATTTGTTGTTGTCTCTCACTATTCTATGTTCTGGGTATCTTTCTTCGCATATTCTGTATTTGGGTATATTTTTGCAGGTTAAGAGCATAACATACAAAGAGGAACACCTTCTTTAGAGAAACACCACAACAATTGGAAGAAAAAAGAGAAAAAGGGCTTTGTTACAAAGTGGAAAGAAAAATTATGGCAACAAGGAAGTCTACCCCTCACAACTATAAATATGGAAGTGTTGTTTCTCCTAGCCTTCCACAACCTACAAGGGTTACACCACAACAATTGGAAGAAAAAAGAGAAAAAGGGCTTTGTTACAATTGTGATAACAAATACATTAAAGGTCATAAGTGTGCTGAGAAGAAATTATTTTACATTGATTGTGGAGAGGAGGAAGAAAAGGATCAAGAAACGTCAAAAGAAGAGTATATACACTAGGAACCAACCCCAGAGAAAGAAGAAATGAATTTGACCATATCTTGTAAAGCATTGGAAAGAATTACCACTCTTAAAACTCTCAAGATAGAAGGACATATCAAGAAGAAAAAGGTTCAAGAAGTGAAAGATCACATCGAGAAAGAAGAAATGAATCCGACCATATCTTGTAATGCACTGGATGAAATTACCACTCCTCAAACTATCAATATAGAAGGACATATCAAGAAGAAAAATGTTCAAGAATTGAAAGATCACATCGAGTCTCAAGAAATCAGTCCGACCATATCTTGTAATGCATTGGAAGAAATTACCACTCCTCAAACTATCAAGACAGAACACATATCAAGAAGAAAAAGGTAAGAGTGTTGATTGATTCAGGCAGTACCCATAATTTTATTGATTGTAAGATAGCCAAGGAATTGAATTTCTTCCTATATCCAGCACCTGAGTGTCAAGTGATGGTTGCAAGTGGAGAATATGTATTGAATAGATCAATGCTTTTTGTTCCAATGGGTGGTGCTAATGTTTTACTAGGAGTCCAATGGCTACAATCTTTGGGTACGATAGCTTTTAATTTTCAAGAACTTTTCTTGAAATTTTTTTGGGAAGGGAAGGAAGTTGAATTGAGGGGTATCAAAGGAAAACCTAGAAAGATAATCAACTCTAACAGCATGACAAAGCTTCTAAATAGAGAGCAACGGGGTGTAATTGAACAATTATGTTCACTAGAGGATCCCACATCAAAATCATGTATTTTTCCAAATCTCCAAAACGTTTTGGACTATCATTCCAAGGTATTTGAGACTCCCAAAAGCCTCCCACCTATTCGTGATCATGATCATGCTATTCATTTGATTCCACAAAGTGTTCCTCCAAACATCAAGCCTTACATATATCCATATGCCCAAAGGAGTTGGAACTCATTCAAAAGTTGCAGAAGATCCCAGTTCAAACAGTGTTGCGAGAACTTGACAAGGAAGGAAAAATCATATTAGAACCTGAAGCAATCACAGAACCGAGAAATCGAAAGCTATGAAATAGATCAATTTCAGAGTATCTCATCAAGTGGAATAACTTTCCCACTGAAGATTCCACATGGGAGGACAAGAATTTATACAGAAGCATCAAGAACTATTCAAGTGTTGAGGACAACACTTTTTGAAGGAGAGGGGCATGTTAGGTCCCTATACTACTAGTGTAACCCCTTATTGTTATTAGTACAACCCCCTTATTATATTGTTGTCCCCATGTAGTCCCCATAGTATTATTATTGTGCCCCATATAAGCCCACTATTGTTATTATTGTGCCCTTACATTAGTATTGTTATGTTGACTCTGATTATATTATGACCCCTTAGACTTCTATATAGAAAGGAGGTCTTGTCATTTGTATCATCGAAGAATTATTCATTTGTGTAATGTAAAGGAGGTTTCCCCCTCAAAGAGGCTTATTTCTAAGGTGTTCATCTGTCTTTTCTATCTTTTTGTGAGTTGGTTTCATAACAGTGCCTTTATATTATTATTGTTAGGTCGGCTCGGTTATATTGTGACCCCTTAGACTCCTATATATAGAAAGGAGGTTTTGTCATTTGAATCATCTAAGAATTTTTAGTTTGTGTAATGTAAAGGAGGTTTCCCCCTCGAAGAGGCTGAATTTTAAGGCGTTGATCTATCTTTTCTATCTTTTTGTGAGTTGGTTTCATAACATTTGGTATCAAAGCTTTGGATTCTAGGGTTTTGCTGCTCCAAACAGGTCATCATGGAATTTCGCTATAACTTTTTTCTGCAACATTTCAAAAGCAAAAAAAAAACCCATTTGAGACCAAATATCTCTGAACCTCGAGTCTAAATTTCAGATCTTGTCACGCTATATTTTCGGAGATATGATCTGAGGAAGTTAGGGTTTTTGCAAGCTCCAAAATTTCATCTAAAACAGGTCATCGTGGAATTTTCGCTATAAATCTTTTGATATGAATTTTCAGAAGCTAAAAAAACAACCCATTTGAGAAGAAATCAGTCTGAACCTCGGCTCCAAATTTCAGATCTTGTCTCGCTATATGATCAGAGATATAATCTGAGGAAGTTAGGGTTTTTGCAGACCCCCGAATTACATTCCAAACAGGTCACCTGAGGAAAATCATCATAGCTTTTGCTCTGAGCATCAGATTGAATTTTCGTAAAAATTTACAGAAAGAGGACAAATTTCAGTTTTTTTGGGTATCATTTTCATAACCTAAGGTTGAACCAGTGACCCATGGCATGTCGTACAAGTTTGATCTACTGAACTAGTCTATACTCAGGTCATTGTGGGAGATTTGTCATAACTCTTCATTGGAGAATCCAATCTTCATCAGACTTATGGTGTTAGAAATATTTCTTAGAGGGTTACTGCAGGAAGAAATTTTAGACCTGGGAGATCCAAAATTATAGAGATACATTAGATTCAATATCGAGCTCCTACAAAGTGAAAAAAGGTGTGTAGTTTTTTTTTTTTTTTTTTTGCATAAGCTTGGTTTGAAAAATTAGTTTGAAGGAATTCAAAGGGCATAGTGAAGCATTATTATCGATAATTGATGCCCCGAAGAAAGAAAATGGAAACACTTAGTAAGCAACCTGAAAGCTCTAGCATGAATCATGAAGAAGTGGAAGAAATGCAACATGATATATCAAAATTACGAGACCAAGTGCAACAAATTTCACTCACACAAAAAGTAACAGAAAATAATATGGATGGTTTAAAGAAAGACGTAGAAGCTAAGATGGATGGTTTAAAGAAATGCATGGAAGCTAAGATGGATGATTTAAAGAAAAGCATGGAAGATTTGAAGACAGATTTGACAAAGTTTCTACAAGAAATGCTTACTGATGGTGAAAGGGTAGTAAAGGAAACTCATGATGAGAAAAAAATAAATGTTAATCATGATTTCATAGACTCTAACATTGGATCGAAGAACCACCATGTTCCAAAGATTTATATGAGGAAGTTTTATGTCAAGGATCTCGGAACATGGATACTACAGATGGAGTAATTTTTTGATTTCCACAATGTGCAAAACACACAAAAGGTATGCATTGCAACTTTATATTTGGAACCAAATCAGTTTGTATGATATCGATGGCTTTTCTCTCATAAAAAAATTGTCACTTGGGCTATTTTTATGAAATTATGAAATGATAGCACATTATGAGGATACAAAAAGAAACAACTTTTTATCCAATTGATAAATCTCAAACAAAAGGGTTCCATGACGAAGCACATTGAAGACTTCCAAAATTGAATATAAGGGTAAAAGATATTCCAAAGGAGCATATGATTGAAGTGTTCATAGGGACTTTAAAAGATAACATCCAACATGAGGTTTGCCTTTGGGAACCAGATTCATTGGAGAAGGCATTCAAGTTGGCAAGAAAAATGGAAAGAAAAATTATGGCAACAAGGAAGCCTACCACTCACAATCATAAAGATGGAAGTGTTGCTGCCCCTAGCCATCCACAACCTACAAGGTTGAAACCACAACAATTGGAAAAAAGAGAGCAAAAGGGCTTTGTTACAGTTGTGATAGAAAATACACTAAAGGTCATAAGTGTGCCGAGAAAAAATTATTTTACATAGATTGTGAAGAGGAGGAAGAAAAGGAACAAGAAATGTCAAAACAAGAGGATATACACTAGGAACAAACCCTAGAAAAAGAAGAAATGAATTCGACCATATCTTGTAATGCATTGGCTGGAATTACCACTCCTCAAACTATCAAGATAGAAGGGTATATCAAGAAGAAAAAGGTAATAGTGTTGATTGATTTGGGAAGTACCCATAATTTTATTCATTGTAAGATAGCCAAGGAATTGAATTGCTTCCTATATCCAGCACCAGAGTGTCAAGTGATGGTTGCAAGTGGAGGAACCATAAATTGCTCAGGAAAGTGCCATAATATCAAGCTATCCATGGAAGAATATGTATTGAATATCCCAATGCTTTCCATTCCAATGGGTGGTGTTGATGTTGTACTAGGAGTCCAATTGATACAATCCTTGGGTACAATAGCTTTTAATTTTCAAGAAATTTTCATGAAATTCTATTCAGAAGGAAAGGAAGTTGAATTAAGGGGTATCGCAGGGAAACTAGGAAAGATAATCAGCTCTAACGGAATGACAAAGCTTCTAAAGAAAGAAAAACGAGGCATAATTGCACAATTATGTTCACTAGAGGTTCCCACATCGAAATCATCCATTTCTCCAGATCTCCAAAAAGTCTTGGACAATCATTCCAAGGTATTTGAGACTCCCAAAGGCCTCCCACCTATTCGTGATCATGATCATGCTATTAATTTGATTCCAGGAAGTGTTCCTCCAAACATCAGGCCTTACAAATATCCCTATGTCCAAAAGAGTGAAATTGAACGTATGGTTGCAGAAATGCTAGAGGCTAGTATAATTCAACCTAGTGAAAGTTCTTTCTCTGCTCTAGTAGTAATTGTTCACAAGAAGGATGGATCATGGCGCATGTGTCCAGATTACAGGGAGCTCAACAAGCTCACTATTAAAGATAAATTTCCCATTCCTATCATTGATGAATTGCATGGATTAATTTACTTCACCAAGTCGAATCTTCATTTAGGATATCATCAAATCAGAATGAAGATTGAAGACATTCCGAAAACAACATTAATAACTCATGAGGGTCATTATGAATTTTCGGTCATGCCTTTTGGCCTTACTAATGCACCTTCTACATTTCAAGGTTTGATGAATTCCATTTTCAAACCCTTCCTTAGAAAAATTTTGTTTGTATTTTTTGATGATATACTAATCTATAGCAAGTCTTGGAAGGATCTTGTCCAACATGTTGACATGATGCTCAAACTATTGGAGGAGAAACAATTATATGCACAAATCTCCAAATGTTTCTTTGAGTACAAGAGGTGGAATATATGGGTCATATTGTATCTCATGAAGGTGTTAAGGTAGACCCTAGCAAAATTAAAACCATTAAGGAATGGAAAATCCCCACATCCATAAAGCATCTACGAGGATTTCTTGGGTTGACAGGGTATTATCGCAAGTTTGTTAAGAATTATGGGAGAATAACAACACCTCTAACAACATTATTGAAGAAAGATGCATTTTTGTGGACTCTAGAAGCAATGAAGGCCTTTGAACATCTTAAAGAGGCAATGTGACAAGCACCAATCTTAGCCACACCAAACTTCACAAAAACCTTTATTGTGGAATGTGATGCCTCAGGAAATGGAATTGGTGATGTTTCAATGCAAGAAGAAAGACCCATTGCTTTCAAAAGTCATCCAATCAAAGGAAAGTATTTACACAAATCTATTTATGAGAAGGAAATGTTGGTAATACTACATGCACTTAAGAAATGGTGACCCTACCTAATGGGAAGACACTTCAAGGTAAAAACAGATCATGATAGCCTTAAATAATTTTTAGAACAAAGATTATCTTCAGAAGAGCAACAAAAATGGGTCACAAAGATGTTGGGTTATGACTTTGAAATCATCTACAAAAAAGGGAAGCAAAATGTTGTGGCAGATGCACTCTCAACAAAGGATGAGGATGTGGAAGCATTTCTTTGCGCCATTTCTATTATCCAACCAGATTGGATAAACGAAGCAAGGGATGAATGGAAGAATGACGAGGAAGTGTGGGCACTCATTCAAAAGATACAACAATATCCTAGTACATCTAATACATTTAGCTAGAAAAATGATTCATTATGGTACAAGGATTGGTTATACCTATGTAAGAATTCCCAACTCAAACAAAAGATTCTTAGGGAATTGCACACCTCTCCCTTAGGAAAGCACTCAGGATTTCTAAAAACCTACCACAGGGTCAAGAAGGATTTTTTTTGGGATGGCCTTAAATCGGTTATTCAAAATTTTGTGGCGGAATGTTTGGTTTACCAACAAAATAAAGTTGAAACAATTAAGACCCCAGGACTATTACAACCTTTATCCATTCCAAGCCAACATTGGGAGGAGGTTTCAATGGATTTTATCACAGCTTTACCCAAGTTCAAAGGAAAGAGTGTTATCATGGTGGTAGTTGACAGACTTACCAAGTATGCACACTTTTGTGCATTATCTCATCCATTTAAAGTGAGTACAGTTTCTACTGCATTTATGGAAACAATTCAAAAGCTACATGGAAACCCAAAGATTATTGTAAGTGATAGAGATCCCATTTTCACTAGAAATTTTTGGACATAATTATTTTCTTGTCTTGGTATTCAGTTAGCTCATAGCTCATCTTATCATCCTCAATTTGATAGGCAAACTAAGATGGTCAACAAATGTTTGGAAGGATATCTTCATTGCTTTGTATCTGATAAACAAACACAATGGGTCAAATGGTTCCCTCTGGCTGAGTGGTGGTATAACACTTCCTTTCATACTGCAACAAAAATGACCCCATTTATAGCACTTTATGGATATCATCCACCATCCATCATATCATATTTAAGAGAAAATTCTAAGGTTCAAGCAGTGGAAGATCACATCGAGCATCAAAAACAAGTTCTCCAACTCTTAAAGGATAACCTCACCTTGGCGCAGAATAGAATGAAACATCAGGTAGATCAACATCGCAGCGAAAGAAGTTTTGATGCATGTGATTGGGTATTCCTACGACTACAACCATATAAACAAATGTCCCTCAAGCAAGCTAAGAAGGATAATAAATTATCACCAAAGTATTATGGTCCGTACAAGGTGTTGCAAAAGATAGGTACTATGGCATACAAATTGGAGCTTCCTGCAGCTTCCCGAGTGCACCTAGTTTTCCATGTTTCATGCTTAAAGAAGGTTATAGGTGACAAGCTTCCAGTTCAAACAATATTGCCAGAACTTGACGAGGAAGGAAAAATCATATTGGAACTTGAAGCAGTCAAAGAAATAAGAACTCAACAGCTATGAAGTCGATCAAATTCAGAGTATCTCATCAAGTGGAAGAACTTACCCATTGAAGATTCCACATGGGAGGATGAGAATTTTATACAAAAGCATCCAGAACTACTCAAGCGTTGAGGACAACACTTTTTTGAAAGAGAGGGGCATGTTAGGTCCCTATAATACTAGTGATTCCCCTATTACTATTGTCGTTGTATCCCTTATTGTTATTTTTGTGCCCCTATTGTCCCCATATTGTTATTATTGTGCCCCATAGAATCCCTCTATTGTTATTTTTGTGCCTTTATATTATTATTGTTAGGTCGGCTTGGTTATATTGTGACCCCTTAGACTCCTATATATAGAAAGGAGGTTTTGTCATTTGAATCATCCAAGAATTGTTCATTTGTGTACTGTAAAGGAGGTTTCCCCCTCGAAGAGGTTGAATTCTAAGGCATTGATAACAATAGATATCTAAACAGTTAGTAGCAAAGATAACACTTCTCACTTAATCAATCAATCAATCAAACACAAACTCCTTATGCATTCAATTTTACTTTTAGATCTAAGAAGACTTCATTGACAAATAACAGTAAAACAACAGCACTGATCATATAGATCAGTCATTTCTGAACAATAGGCTTTTCTTTTGCATACACTACTTGGAAGATTCGAACTTGCATGTATACACGCCTTTACCAAGGGGAACCAGCATATATATTTTCAAATAATAACTTACAACTTTGTTGTTATTCAAGACTTCAAACATACCCAAATCATGACATTTAAAGAATAAAACATGTGTAATCAATAAAATCTAGCTCAACCAATATCAGATCATATAATGATAAGTCATTTAAGGTCTCATGATCCTGATCCTACATTGTATCTAAGGTGCACAAAATATTTCAGATCATATCATAATCATAGCCCATGCAACATAAAATATACATCAGATAGAAGCATTCCTGAGAAACCCTTTCACTTGCACTCTTGGCCCATTAATCTTCTCCTCCTTATATAGTTTTTGGCCTTCCTCAATACCTCGAACCAAAACAACACTTAGAGCCTATGGTATTCTTGGACTAGAGCAAATAACCATTACTCCACTCATATTGTGGGCTAATACCAGGGTATTGACCCTTGGTATTCTTTAAACTTGAATTTCCTTGATTTTCCAACCCATATGCACTTTTCCTCTTGTGAAAGTGCGTGCATACGTATACGCTCTTTGTTTTATGAACCTTCATGTATACGGTGTTTTGACAAGGTGAACATATGTATACAACTTAAACTATCTGTAAACATCCTTTTCCTTCAACTTCTTGATTCTGATTAATAGACCTTTGTTCCAACTTCCTGTTCTCCTGCACCAATGCCCTGTTACCTCTAAATTGAATTGCTACACTGTGAGTTGCCTTTTATCAAATTTGAACTGACGTGTGACTGAGTTTCCATCAAGGACAACACTCGTATCATAATGCCAACAACAACTTCTTCTGTGCTCTCACATAAAGCCAATTTAGAATTGTCATGAAAGGATTGAAAACATTCATATGAATTTTGTAATGAAACCTCTGCTGGACAAGACAATGGTGTTGGTTGCCAAAATAAGTCTTCATTATCCCTACTTTCAGGTTCATATCTAGTCAAAGGATGAAAAATTTGACTGTAGAAACCATCCAAATAACCAACTATTGGATCATTGAGAACTTGAGAAGACTACTGCAATTTGTTGTATATTTGTTCCAATGAGACTATATGATCTTTCATAAGCTCACAACCCTTTGCTTCAGTGATAATTTTAAAATTTTTCTTTAGGAACTTAAATGAAGAAAAACATAATGGCACAATAAAACCTTGAATTAATTCACAATGCTCTTCATATTCAATGTCAAAATTGTAATACTCCTGATTTGTAACACTATGATTTTTTTTCTTTTTCTTTTTTTTTTCAGCAATTGGAATGAAGAAAAACATAGGGGAAAAGCTCCTAGACCTGATTTATTACTTTCCTCATGTTCTTTATCATTGTCATAACTAGCATCTGCAAGCTGACTGTTTTCTTTAAGCTACTAAAACTGAACATTTTCTGGCTGAGAACATGCCACTAGTTGCTCTAAAGAGTCAACCTCAAAATCAACAATATACACATCATCATATTCATCATACTTGGGAAAGTCAACTACATCTGCAATGTCATCAAACATGAAAATTAGAACAACAACTTTCTCTTTTCAGGCTGATCTGCCAATTCACCTTCATGATTGTCTTCAAGTGAATACATAAAATAATCAGTTTCTAGCTCATGGTAACATGAATCAACAACAAACAGTTTGGGCCAACAAATTCTTCTTCTTTTGCAACTTTTTTCTTGGAAAGGAGATCTTCTTTGAACTTGAGGTCTTCGGAAATTGGGATTTCTTATTTGAGGGGCCACTTGTTGTTCTCTAACAACAACTTTTCCATTGCTTTCATCATAACATCCAACTTGTTATTTGATGACGATGAATGCTCCTCCTTAACTCCTCTCTTTTTAGTTTTCATTTTTGCCTTTTTGTTCAAGAGATTCGATTCCACTCCAACAACATTTTTCTACATATCCTCCAAAGTGGTTGGGTTCCTTTCTCTAAGCTTATAGGCGAGCTCAACATTAAAACCATTAGGGTAATGAAGCATATCCAGTCCTAGGGTGGTTTTATATCATCAGGTATGGAATTGTAGACTTTATTAAATCTCGATGAGAACTATTGCACTGTCTCACCTGGATGCCTATTCAAAATCTCATACTCAGCCATATTCTGGAAAGGGTTTTTCTTAACCTCCCATTTGTCGAGGAAAGTGTGCTCAAACTAGTGGAAATTGGCAATACTTTCAATTGGTAGACTTCTAAATTATCTCTTATATTCTCCTTGCAATGATTGAGAAAAATATCTCATACATACATCATCTTGTTCAACTTCGAAAAGGTCAAGGAAATGTTCAAAACCCTAGATGTGCTTTTCAGTTGAAATCTTGTCAAGTCCTCCATCAAACGTAGGCAAATACTTATAGTGATTTTTTGGAAGGTCATGAAGTATGGAAGGAAAATTCAAAGGCCTATATCTCTCTTTGATCTTGGTAAATGTAGAATCATGTATAAGAGATGGTATATCAACTTTAATATCTAGAGGTTTACTAGCTTGGCTATGATTATCATTAGGATCTTGTTCAGGATCACCAATACAAAAAGGAGATGCATTTATAACTTCAAAAGAATGATATACAATCTTAAAAGGAGAATCATGTGCAGATCTGTAGTCTTCGTTCAAATACAACAGATAAAGGAAAATTCTTTTAATATGATCGGGAAAGGACAAGAGGTATTTGATGAAAAAGAATAAGATTTCTTGCAAAAAACTGAAGCTTTGATACCTGGTCTTTCTGAAATATCCCTCCATTTCTCTGTTAACTAGTCTCATTCTCTAGTGGAGTCTTTGAATATGAATGTAACATTGATTGGAATCGCCAGGTGAATGAAAAAACCTCCTTTTGTCTGATTGTTGTCCACCATCAACAATCAGATCTGAAACTTTGATGACATTTCCCGGAGAAGATGAAATATTTTGTTCCCCAACAATGGCGCCACTATGATAGCACTCTATAATTTCCTTAGGATGTAGGAAGGAAAGCTAGAGGTAAATACAAACCACTTGAAAGCTAAAATCTAGCCCTTCCAGCTTAAGAGTGGACTCTCTCTATAGGATTTTCAGCCACTTAGATGACTGATGGTCTTAAGTCTTAGGCTAGGTATAAGATCATAGAAGAATAATATTTTTAAAGGTTTGATGGCAGAGTGACAGAGACATCCATTGGGCATGGAGTCATTTGTTTTGCTTAATCTAATTGATCAAGATGGGACAGTGAGCATTTCTTCGTCAAGGGCAAGATAACCAACACTTATGGTGTTCTTTATCAAGGGAAAGATAACCAACACTTATGGTGTTCTTTATCAATGTTTCATTTTAGTAGGATTGAATGGAAGAATAGTGAGGATAAATAACATCTAAACCATCTAACAAAGGATGAATTTCAGATGTCACTATGGAAGACAACACACTAAAATGTTTAATTGCCTATAATAGAGCACATACAGTGAATTCTGAAAATATTTTTTCAATTAAACATTGAAGACTTAAAATTCAAGCATGATCATAACTAGAGAGAAGATACATTTACAGGAGAAAACATTAACATAAGAAATTGACACATGAATCCTTGAAAGAAACAACTCTGGCTTTCTTCATTAATCACTGAGTATGAAAGATTAACAAGTAGAGTTTACACCTAATTTGTTCTCTATTACACTCTCCAATCAACCCCTTGCACACTAAAATTCATGAAATATATATAATTATCTCATCCCTGGACTAAGGAAGTCAAAACCCATCCTTTTCCCAAACATAGGAAGAGGTTACAATAAGATTCAAAACTGCCTATTAGGAAATAAGAACCGAATTTATGAAAATAATGGTCAAATTTTAGATCATATCTCTTGATTCATGATAGTTGTTACAAAACAGAAGGAGGTTTTGTATATTGTATTGTTCTTGAGAGAAAACTCTCTCATTTTTATAAAATTATTCTCGAGATCCTCTTAATTCGCACCCAAATATCATGACTAAAACAAGAAATTATGAAATCTGAAAAATTGGTTGTAAATATTCATTTGAATATTCCAACCTATGACTCATGTTACAAAAAATGAAGGAGGTTATTTTTATTTAACTCGTTTTTGAAATAAACCTCTTTTACTTTTTCAAATTTCATCTTTATTAGGTCTGTTAGTGTCAGCCTTTGCAGCCTTCCTCCAGTGATCAAATATGCTCTTACAAAGTGGTCTCAGAGTGTCAAGGTCAAATTTTGTCATTTCAGTAAGTCTTCAAGCAAAATTTCGTCACTAGGCATTAGGCCTAGGGTTTGATTTTACCCTTGTCAAAGTTGTCCAAATGTCGGTCCATGTCACCGTTTAGCTGAGTGTATCATCATTCAGAGAGTTGTCATTATCATGTCAAGTCCCACTGGGTCATTTTACACCTTGTTCATGCTTCAGTTGCGCCTAGGTAAGGTCATTTCCCTCTCCTAGGGTTTTCAAGGCAATTTCTCTTGGACGGCCAAATCATCGGCAAAACTTGTATCCTGCTGTTCATACACCTTCCCCTATCCTTAAAGTACCTTATCAAACACTTCCCATCACTGAGATACCCCAAATTCCTCATTTTCGCACAAACCCTAGTTTCTTGCTACAACCTGGCAATTTTCTAGGTTGGACCTGTGTTTTGCCTTTTTGGACCCCTTCCCCTCACTAAATTTCTAAGATTCCACTTTCCCCTACTTCCTAACATCCCTCCCTACTTCCCAAAATTTCCCCAAGAATTTAGAAGCTCCCTATCCCCTTCATTTCGCTTCATTTCGACAAATCCCTTGTTCCACGCATCGGGATAGGTTTCACTCAAATGATGTTTCTGAGCAATAAAAGATGAATTTGGGAAACATGAGAGAGGCTTTTTCCAAAACATACCAAGGAAGAAAAACCTCCTTCACTTTTTACACAGGTGTCATGGTTTTGGAGAAATGTCAAAAATACAATTGCCTCAGGAGAATTGATGCACCTCTGAAGTGACCTTGGGAAAATCAAGTTTTCTCCTAGCTAAGTTGGCCAAATGACTTGCATGATGCATCAAATGATAACTAGACACAAATATATTTCCAATGAGCTATCATGAGCTCAATTTGGAGTTGAGGAAGGCATTCAAAAGTTGACTGTAACAGCACTCTGCCTTGAGGCAGCCTCACTGGGCACATTTTGACCAGTCTTGGGAGATTTCACCTTTTACAGGGCAAATGAACTCCAAATTGAAAAATTCCTATTGGGTTGGAAATTAGACTCAAAGACCTTTCTAACGAGCTATCCTACACCAAATTTGGACACCGGGAAGACCTCCAAAAGTATCCTGGAAAAGAGCACAGCGCACAGAGGGAGCGTGGCGCACTGGGAGGAAATTTCCAGTGTAAATTTACACTGGCGCGGCGCACAGGAAAAAAAGGCCTGAAATTGTGCCATTTTGCCTCAAATTTCTTGTGAAGCCCATCAAATTGCAAGGTAGGCTCTATAACATCACTTGTTTATCAAATTTTATGAGTGATATGGTGGTTATATGCCTATGATTGAATGCAACAAATTTCATAAAGACAACCACAAGAAGACACCTATTCAGCAGGAGATAGAGGCTGATTGAGAGATTTGGCTCGAGAGGATCCACATCCACTTAGAGAAGCTGTTGGTGAAAGCAAACAAGAACAGGGATCACCATCACATCATGAGGCTTCTTTGCATGATGAGGAGCTCATTGAGCATGATTTTGACCTAGTTGACTTGGAGGCACAAGATGAGCATAAATCCATACAACAAGTCATCAAAGAGAAGTATTCTCAGATCATGTAGGTCAAGGACAATTTGATAAGGGCCAAATTTATCATTTCATGCCTTGATCAAGAAAACAGTCAGCTTAAAGCACAACATCTACCTATGGAGAAAGAACAATTCAAAGTCAAGAAACAAGAGATGAAGGGAAAGGAATTGGTGGACCATGATAACATTGAGCACCATGAAGAACATGTGGCAAGAAAAAGGCCAAGAACAAGTTTTTCACCATGAGCATCTCAGATGTATATTTCCCTCACCTTGATGGAAGACAAAATCACCATTGCAGGGAATGATTTCATGTTTTCAGTAGATTCCATCTCTCAAGCTACAGGCATACCAAACCATGGTGAAAATTGGTTCAAAGACATGAACCTAGACCTAGAAGAGTACAAACCCTAACTGAAATCATAATATAAAGAAACTCACTCACATGTTTTCCCATTCAGATATTTTTTGGAGATATATGCACCATTAATGAAGGCTGTCATGAAATTCTTCACATGTGAGGGAAAATTTTCCAGGTTGCATCAATATCACATAAGGCTGCTCATGCACTTTACAGCAACCAAGTCACTCAATTTGAGTAGTTACTTGTATAGGAGCTTAACCAAGATGTCTAAAAAGGTGAAATTGAAAGGAAAAGTGCATTATCCCAGTCTCTTTAGTCATAGCTTGATAAAGGTTATGGTTCTCCATTAGTTGACAAAAAATAACATGAAATGAGACACTTTCATTGAGGCAGCTTTGAACATGCATATAACTACTTCACCAAGCCAGCACCAAACTATGTCAGCACAGTCAATGGAGGTTGGGTCATCAAGAAAGAATGATGAGGTTCCAAGGCACCTAGGACTGAGGTGACCAATACATATCAAAGAGGTAGAAGGATTGTGTTTTCTCCTAAAAAAGAGTTAAGGAGCCAGCGCATGATGAGGGGCCTTCAAGAGAGCCATTAGGTGAACGAGAGACTGAGTTCGTTCTCCTTCACGATGATGAGACCGATACAGAGCCAACAAATGCAGAGCTTAGAGAGGTCATCCAGGAACAACAATCAGAGGTTGAGGCCTTGTCCCTTGACTTGGAGAGGGCCAAGTGGAACATGAAGTACCTAGAGTAGAGAAACAAGCAGCTTGAGGACCAGCAGGTGATCATGGAGCTGCAAAACATTCGAGAGCATCGCCAAGCTGCTCAAAGAAGAAGGGTTGAGCTCACATCTTTGGAGCAAGAAATCAATGAGGATAGGGAGGCAAACCTTGAGAGGGTCAACATGCATTTGGAGAGGCTTCTAGAAAAGGCCAACAAATACCTTGCTCCATTGAGACACATGGCATTTCATTACAAGGCACGAAACATGAGCGCCAAGGCCCGAATAAAGAGTTTAAAAGCAAAATTGAGGAAAGAAACAAGGAGGGAAAAAGAGGAAAAAGAGAAAGATAGGCTTAGAATCTTGGCTGCGGCTTCCTTGGCTCAGCATGGCACCCCATATAGAACCTCCAACCAAAATTTCAAGAAATTTGGGGAATTTTTGGTCACATGGAAATTTTTTGGGCAAAAAACAGGGATTTTCTCCCTGTAGTGGCGCGGCGCTAAAATTCTAGGGCTCCAATCGAGGAATGGTTTTCATTTTTGGATTCAACATGGAAAATCACGACTACTGGTGTCTGAGCAAGAAATTTTGACAAGATCTGGGTCTCCTAAAGGTCAAAAAACACCCAAAAATGGCCTCTCTGCCACTTTTTTGATACATAGAAAGCAGTCTTGGGAGAATGAAGATTTGGAAGGGCAAATGAACACCAAATTTGGAAATTCTAGTGGGGTTAGAAATTAGACAGGACAGGCTTTCCAACAAGCCCACTTGGTCACATTTTGGACGCCTGTAAGTGCCCCAAAACAGGTCCCAAAGTAGCATGACGCACAGAGAAAATGGTGCGGCGCACAGAGGAAAAATTGCCAATATTCTCACGTTTCGCGAAATTTCGGTTCGCGACTTCTCCAAATGGGCCCGGTCATCTACACTTCGGTTTTTTGGCACCAAAGGCAACATTTAAAGAGTTTTTTATCCATATTGGCTTCTATCCAAGTGGCGAAGGAAGGAAAACGGTCACCCAATGCCAAATGTCATGTTTGCAGCGTTGTACCTGTAGCTGATGGTTGGCTCTCCATCTCCATTTTGTAATGATTCGAGTAAATTCCCAACCCCTGGGCATTCTATCTCTTCCTCACACATTCTATATATTGTATGCAAGTTATTTTCAAAGGGTTGGTTGGTTTGTAACTTCTGGGAGACTGTGGGAAAGAAACTTTGTTTCTTCACTGTGTATTTTTGACAGGGAATTAATGAAAGGCAACGGCTCTGTTTCATGAGATTCTTGTGGTTGTGAGTGTAGAAAATGTACTTCTTATGTGTTCATATGTATTTATTCATGTTTCATATTTCATTTCATGCTCATTTCCAGTGAAATTTTCTGAGTGAGATTAGGTAGCATTCAATTTTAATTGCTCTGCCTGTGGGAAAATTTCATGTTCAGTGTTCTTCTTCTATTGAAAAGGATTCATGTAACTATGCTCTTTTCACTTTCTTCGGCAATATTTTCATTCCACGTTACCTCAAACTAAAATCGCTACATTTTCCGCCTGCCTTGCCTCACGGAATAATCTGTGCCTTCATTTTAAATTCTCTGTTCTTTGCTGAGCGCCAGTCCCATAACATCCCAGAAGCTCGGTCATTCATAAAAATTGTTTCCCGAATCCATTTTCACTTACTAGCCTAAGGTAAAAATTGCATTGTAAGTCATCTCAGACCATTTTCAATTATCTATTCCCTGAGCGTGACTCGGAGAGAGCCCTCTCCTGCTTTGGTAGGGCTAGCTACCAGACTGAGCGTGGTTTGTGGTTACCCTAATTTTTGCCTTCCTTCAGCCTGAGGTAGATTTAGGTGCTAACAAGGTCATAAACCAATTTCGAAGTGAAATTGTCCAAAAGCGCAAGGACTGATACTTTTTGAATATCTCCTAAATGGTGAACCAGATTGAGCTGATTTTTGTCATCAAGTTAATATCATCATAATTATTCTCCTTAAAAAATTTGGGCTGAATCAGACTCACGAATTTCAAGAAAATAAAAAAAATGGTTGTAGATGATTGTGTCTTGTTTCTCGAAAACCGTGAAGCATTTTGACCTAAAATTGAGTGAGTGTATTCATCTCATCCTCATGCATATCATGTAAATATTTCATGGAAAATGGGTACAGGGTTTAAGTGATATGGTGAAAATACATTGCAACATTAATACAACGACTCCAAAGTTCTTATGCTTCCAGTCATCCTCTAAACTTCTGAAATTACTGGGCAGGTGGAAAATGACTCTCACAACATTGTAAACCTGTCAGAAGACTTCTACTCTAACCATATACCTCCATATTTCAAAATTACTCCTCACAAAAAAATCACAACACATTTATGCAACAAAACGTCATCTAAATTATTTGATCAGATATTGAACCTCTATTTGAGAAAAATGATTTATAGATGATGCTAACAACCTCAAAAATTTCTTTGAACCTCCATGCATGAAATAGTGCCAAAAACATAACCCTTAACTAAAACTTCATGCCTTTGACAGTAGCGTTGCGAGAAAGCGTAGTGCATTAAAGTTTGTGAGGTTTGCGAGCTTTTATGAGGTTTCTTCTCAATAAATAAAGATGAAATTGACAACATACATCGTGAATTATCTTAGAGAAGGGATTTTTGGAACCTGAGAGTGGTTGTGGCACAAGAAAGCCTCCAATTTGCAGAAGTGCAATGAACCCCTGCAAACAAAGCGCAGTGCACCTCAAACGATGTCTAGCAAGCTTTCTATGGAACAAAGAATGGATCTTTGGTATTTTAGATGCTTAAATTTTTGAACTCCCAAGGTGACCAAACCCAACTTTCAAAAACAATCATTGCGATTTGGAGCCTTAATCATGAAAGTGCAACAACTGAAAGAAGAACAACACATGTCTCATAACTGTTGTACTGGTGGTGATGTCATGGCACAATATGATTTGACACCCTAACTGATTGTCTTGACCCCACTAATTTGTGCTAATGATGAGAAGACAAGACACACTATGACTTCACTCATGATCTTGTATGAGACATGACCCTAGAATCACTTAACTCAACCATTAGGCAATCATAAACTATCTTTATATCATCTTCCACACACTCTGAAATAATTACATCAATAATCACATCTTACATTGCTTACAAATACCAATAGATTGATCTCTAAGAGATCATAGCAAAACCTTTCTACATTTGCCAAAGTAAATTCAAAAGACAAAACTTATTTTTGAGTACTATAATATAGGGCACAAACACAACTTATTACCTACAAAGTCCTCTTGTTGAAGCTACTTGATCCAACCTTCCTTGCATGTCCTTTTCTTTCCTTGTCCTTCCTTGCTTTCTTTCTCACTTTCTCCTCTCGGTGCTCTTCTTTCTCAGAAACTAATTCCAAAGCCAAACTGACCAAAAGCTGTGAACTAATCCTCATAAGCCTTTTTATTATTGAGGCCTCTATTTTCTTCATTTTCATATATTTTCCTTCAATTTTCCTCTCATGAAAATATGTGACCTTTCATCTCCCTTTTCTCCTATTTTTCTTTATTTCCATAAATAAAATGTCAAATAATGCCTCTTTTCATTTTCCAATTTCCTTAGTCATAAATAAACCAAAAGTGACACCCACTAGGTTGTTTTTCCCAACATTAAATATGTGTTCCACGACCTTGGTATTATTTTGCCTTTATTAACCTTTATTATATGAAATTTTAACGGAGGGTTGTTACGCCAAAATTTCCCTCTCTCCTAGCTGAGCACACAACACACCAATAGTGGTCAAGTCAAGCCATCCTTGATCCCTGATAGTGCACTTTGTTCCCTCCTTGTGGCTTAAGCCTTCCTAGTTGAGCATACAACACATCAACAGTTGACAGAGAGCTTCCTTACCTATTATGACTATGCCCTGCACCCTCCATCAGGCCTCCTCTTCTCAGCAAAGTGCACAAAGCACTCTTAGTGATCAAGATGCAACCCCCTACCTCCTAATAGTGCGCCCTATGCCCAAAAGATCCCTTTTACCCTTCTGAGTGCACCGCTAATTCATAGTAAAAAAATTTGCATGAACGTGATAGAATAAGAGATTTTTGGGCTGATGTTTTCTTTCCATGGGTGATCTTACTTACAGGTGATTTCAGAAGAACATGACAAGGATGCATGAGGAGATTTGACAAAAGGAGCATCCCAAGGAAGCATTCAAATACAAAAGAACATAGATTGTGACAAGTGAAAGAATATTGGATTTAGATGATCAAAGTGATCCATAAAGACTCCATATGACCTCAATACCCTTTGGAGGGTAGAAGGAAACAACAACGAGAAATATACATCAAGTGTTGAATACATAGGTAGAAGCATTGTTACCTCTCAAAAAAAATCCATGTTTCAAGTCACCATGGGTCCAAGTCATCAATGTCAGTGACTTGTCATGATATCACCACACGATGATGTAATTTTGTAATCATTGTAAATGTAAATATGTGGAAGGCCAAGAGTCATGTATGGACAGGTAAGTCACATAGGGAAGTCAAAGTTGCACATTAGAAGCTGAAAAGTCATTTAGAATTTCAAAAGTTGTTTAGAAGTCCAAAAGTATCATTAGAAGTTGAAAAGTCACATGGGAAGTTCAAGAGTCATGTGGATATGAAAGGTCATACGTCTAGTTATAAAAGAAGCCTTATTACTCAAAGAGGGGACTTTTTAGCTTGGCTTCTCACACAAGGAATTATAGAGATAGAGATAGTTCTTTTGGAGAGAAATTAGTGGCTCTAACACTCCACTATTGGAGCTAGTGATGTTCATTGTACTCATGTATCTTGGAAATTTCGTTTAATACTAGACCCTATTTAAGCTAGCACATTTTCATGCATATATCGTGGATGTTCTAAGACTCTTATATGAATGTTTGCGGTGTATGTTGGCATTCATATGTACTAAGGAAATTGAACTATTTTGGTGGCTTTGGTGCTTATCTCATTGAAAGTGTGTTGTGATTTTTATAATGATTGTTGCATCTCTGTGAACTACTTCGCTCGATGACTAACAATATTTTCTCATCCATGTGCGTGTGTCTTTACTAGAATAGTACTATTAATTTTCTTTTAGAGACTCACTTTGTTTCCTCGCAGTGAAAGAACCTTGATACATTTGCAATTGAAAACTTCACAAGGCATAGTTTTTTGCTCATTCAAAAATACATGCACACTACTCTCTTATGCTAATTTCTCAAGCAAAGGAAAATATTTAAGTAAATGGTGGCTGAGCCATATTTCCGGATGGGACTCCTATACCAAATGGTGTAAGGTCTAATTGGGACTTCATATCATGGAGCTCCCATGTATGTTGGCAATATCCAACCCCATCAACATTCTGGCAGTAGAAGGAGGGAAACACCTTTTTATTGTTGATATTTATCGCACCCAAGCTCCCATGTATGTTGGCAATATCCAACCCCATCAACATTCTGGCAGTTGAAGGAGGGAAACACCTTTTTATTGTTGATAGTTATCGCACCCCAATAACAAAGCATCTATGTAAGGTAGTAATGGTTTAAGTTCATCTCCAACTCCCATTCCTGAGATTGGTGAGTCTTCCCATCTCGGTATGGAACCAAATTTCGAAGTTACATATGATCAACTCCATACACTCCAATCAATTACTCGTTAGTTTGCAAGAGCTCTTGGATTACTTCCTATTTCTCATAATCTTCCTCATAATCCAAGAAAGAAATAAACAACTTGTTTTGGTGTATTGGTTTCATCAGAGGAAGATCTTGTTATTTCCACCCTTGAATATTTAGCAGAAACCATATAGGAGACAGTTCAACAAGGGGACCTTCCACCTATTGAGGAAGGTTTAGAAGGTGACAAGGGATATTTTCAAATTTCCGATGAAGAACAACTGAGATACAAAGAACAATCTAATTATAATGAAGATTTCAACAGTGAAGGAGAAGACTCTTCAAATTTAGAAAAAGAGGGGGAAGAAGGAGAATAAGACATGACTTATAGAGACTTGGATGGGATGGCCCAAGGGCCACTTGGTTTTCTGTATAATATTCTCCGCATGCCTAAACATCCCGATTTTTTTTTATCAAAGTTCGATCCTGAAAAGAAGACTAAAGCTGAAGATAATAATGATGGCTTCTACATGCACTTACGAATGCTTGAGGTCAATTTGATGATGTTTCCTGTATATTTTTTCCGTACACTTTAGAAGGTAGAAATTCTATATGGTATCATAGTCTTTTAACTAATTCAATTCATAGTTGGAGGGAGTTTTAGAAGTTGTTTTTAAACAAGTTTACGGATGATAAAACTCTTGCCATGCTATTAAAAGAACTCGGAAACCTAAAGTTGGGGTACAAAGAGAAAGTAAAGGATTTTAATTAAAGATTCACCCATATATTAAATAGTTTCCCTGCAGATGTGCAATCAAATGATACCATCACTAAAGACTATTACACAATTTCCTTGCCTACAAACATTTCTATATTTTTTAAGAGAGTTGCAAAGGAAACATTGACCCTAAATTTTGCAGAATCCATTGATGTTGAGAAGGAATTGCATTCCATTGGAGTGATTGAATATCATGAAGATTCTAAAGATTCCAAATATGTTGGTAAGAAAACTAAAGCCTCCTTAACCAAAACCAAGGAGAAAGACTCTTTCAACATGGAAATCTTGGCCAAATATTTAAAGTTACTCACTAATGAAGTATCCAAATTAAAGAGAAATTCAAGTGAGTCATCTACCAGCAACAACCCTTCCAAACTATTTTTCTTTAAGAGAAATAACAAAAATCAACTATCCAATTCTTCACAAAGCTCAAATGTTGTGTTTAATGTTGAAATTTTAGGCATGGAAAACTATTGTACTTCCCATCGGGAAAGGCATTAAGAGCAAACATGCCCACAGTGGAATCACAACATGAATGCTATGGCAAATCATATTTTTGATACCTTATTTGTAGATGAGCAGTCTGAGCAGATTAAAGAAGCAAATGAACCTGTCATGATTGAGGAAAGTTCAAGCGTTGGACACTCAGCTAAAGTCTTTGATATTATATTCATTTCTAATAATAAAAGTGTTGAAGAACCAACTGCAAGTGAAGCTCCTCCTCAACCCCCAATTGGTCAATATAACCTGAGGAGCAAAGGAACAATTTCTAAGCAAGATTTGAAGAAGGAACATTTAAGAATGATTCTGCCACCAGCCAATCCTGCTAAGAATACACAAAACAAGTCTCGAAGTGCTCCATCTTCCAAAAAAAACCTCCAAAAACAATAATAACAAGTCCACCAAAATAGAAGTTTCTAACAAAGCCACACCACCATATAATTCAGCAATACCTATTAGAAATGAGAGTATTGATTATAACATCATTAAGGATATGAAGAGAGCTTGTTCCAACATTTCAGTCTTCAAGCTCGCAAAGATAATGGGCCAGCATGAATTGATTGTCCAAGCATTCTCATCACAACCTCCGTCAAGTGACAAAGTTTTTACTTCTCAAGTTGTGTCTAGTAAGTCTCTTGGTATTCTCGAATCTGTAGTTAATGTTGTAAATTTAAATACCAACAATATTTTCCCCCATTTTATCTCATGTTTGAAATATTTAATTATAATGTCTGAAAATGTAATTCCTTTATATGTTTCTAAGAAAATTAACACGAAATGGGAGAAAACCAATGCACGAATTTGTAACACCCTCCTCCCACATTTACCCAAGCTAACCGGTCCACTAGGGTAAACATGTGACAAGAGGCTAATATGATGTGATTCAACTCCCCAAGTACTGTTAAGGAAGTGAAACTAACAAAACATAAGCAAACTGACCTTCCCCACGAGCTACAGACGCTTCAGGAGGTAACCATCCCTTCCAAGTGCTTAAACCTTAAGACAACTTATTTTTTTATTGTCCTAGAGCCTTAGTCACTCCCATGATAAGGTATGCATGTGACCTGTTAGCGCTTGAGATTTCACCCTAGGCTAAGGAAGGTAAACCTTCAAGGCAACATCAAACCATTTCACCTCGTAGCTAGCCCTACGGGGTATGAGAAGGCTCTCTCCGGTCAAACTCGGTAGATCTTTCAATAGGATGAGCTGACCCAATTTGGAACACTGATATTAGGCTAGTAAACTGATAAGGGGGGTTGATTTAAAGTTTTTGGTGTTTTTGGTGGCAATTGGAGGGAGTGCGATTCAGGGTGCGGGGATTGAGCTCAGTTTTTGCAGGTGGGTCTTTGGGGCAAGGTAGGAGTTTGTGCTGATGCCTTTAGCTGAGATGGATGATCAAAGAAGAAAGAAGAGAAGCTAAAGAGGGCAAAAAATGACTTTGAATCCTCTCTAGACAGTGGAAAACATAAACATTAAACAAATTTGAAAGCTGAGCATGGCAAGCATGAATTCAAACTTTATCACTTCATTTGTTTAATAAGCTGCAGTAAAGAAAGAGATGGAACACATAAACACACTTACAATTACAATAAGAGAACACACCATCAACACAATAGTCCACAAGAATCCCAATGATGTCTGCAAAACCCTGGTCTTCCCTTTCCTCAAATTGCAGAGATACAAGTAAAATATACAATAGAGCTTCTCCCTCAAGAGTCCAACCATGAAAATGAGTAAGAGAAGGCATAATATAGATGGTCTAACTCCTTTCCCCGCCTCTAGGGGTCGAGCTCAGCTTCCTATGAGCTGTTTCAACTAATTCTAAACTTAGCACTAGATAATAGGCAGTCAAAACAACTTGCCTCTAAAACTTAGGGAACCTATCCATGCATTAAATATTTACCATTTACATCAAGGAAACTTCTAGAAGTGTTCAAGGAGATTAAAAGTATCTAAGTGCTATGAAAATTACACAAAAATCCATCATTTACATTCCCCAAAAGTCAACCAAGATGAAAACAGTGTTTTGCTCGCCGCACTGGTCAAAACAGTGAAATTTCCCTGAGTGGTCGCGCCCCTCACTTTGACTGGTCGCGCGCATTGACATCTCTGTTTGAAGGCCTTCCCGGTGTTCAAATCAGGTGCAAGATAGCTCGTTGGAAAGGTCTGCGAGTCTACTTTCCAAACCCACCAGAATTTTTGAATTTGGAGTTGATTTGACCCCTCAAAAGTCATTTCTCCCAAGACAGCTTTCTGCAACTCAAAATAAGGGCAGAAAGTCAAAATTTGCATGTATTTTGAGCTTTTGGAAGCCCAAATCTCCATAAAATCTAAAACCCATCCATAGGCAAGTGTATTTTTGCATGAAAATTCCAAAAATGCAAACTTTTCCCCATTCTGAGTTGCCCCCATGTATGGTCGCGCACGGGGTGAGACCAGTCAAATGGCCAAAACCTGTAAAATTCCCAAAAATGCCAAAAATGCTTCAAAACTCTCAAAATTTCTTGGGTTTGCTGCTAGGAGGATGCTAATGAGTATCATGGTGAGTGAGAGAGGCCTCAGCTAAGATACGGAGCGGGTTGGTCTTCTTTTTCCGTTTTTGTGCCTTGGCCAAACTCCTTGGATCCGGCGACTGTAATTTTGGAATTGCTCTAAAACCATGACACCTGTGAAAAAAGTGAAGGAGGTTTTTCTTCTTTGGCATGTTATGGACAAAAACCTCTCTCAGTTTTTCAAAATTCATCTTTTATTGCTCTCAAACATCATTTGAGTGCAACTTGTCCCGATGTGTGAAACAAGGGATTTTGTCGAAATGGAGCGAAATGAAGGGGATAGAGGGCTTCTAAATTCTTGGGGAAATTTTTGGGAGTGGGGAGGGATGTTAGAAAGCAAGGGAAAGTGGAATATCAGAGATTGAGTGAGGGGAAGGGGTCCAAAAGGGAAAAACACAGGCCCAACCTAGAAAATTGCCAAGTTGTAGCTAGAAACTAGGGTTTGTGCAAAAATGAGGAATTTGGCGGATCTAAGGGATGGGAAGTGTTTTATAAGGTACTTTAAGGATAGGGGAAGGTGTATGAACATCAGGATATGAGTTTTGCTGATTATTTAGCCGCCCAAGAGAAATTGCCTTCAAAACCCTAGGAGAGGGAAATGACCTTGCCTAGGCACAACTGAAGCATGAACAAGGTGTGAAATGACTCATTAGACACTGACATGATAATGACAACCCTATGAATGATGATAAACTCAGCTGAATGGTGACATGGACTGACATTTGGGCAAACCCTAGACCTAATGCCCAGTGACCAAATTTTGCTTGAAGACTCACTGAAATGACAAAATTTGACCTTGACACTTCAAAATCACTTTGTAAGAGCATATTTGATCACTGGAGGAAGGCTGGAAAGACTGACACTAACATTGGCTCCAATGGGGATGGTAGCTCCTTGGAGGTACCAAGAACCTTAGACCTCTGGGAGAGCAGACCAGTGCTTTCAGCCATTGGGCAATGGAGTCAAAAACTCAAGCTGAAATGCATGACTGAAAACCGACTCAAACTAACTTAACAACAAGACTGAAAATGGACTAACAAAGGACTCATGACTGACTTAACTAAAACAAGAACTTAAAAAGCTTGTGGAAGGGCAGCAGTCCATCAAGATTTGAAATCATGATGACAACCACCTGTGTTTCTTACAAGACAATATACATCAAACTATATCAAAATGCCAATGCAACCAATCAAGCAGATGCCTTCTTGACTGATTCTTCGTATCAGATCTTCTGGTCAACAATACAAACCTATAACTGAGCATCCAAAAACATAGCTGACCATGATCTCCTTCATCACTGAATACTGCAATAAACACTATCACTGCTGGCTGCAACAAACTTGCTAGAGGATCGTGAAAAACATGAAGATTTGTCACTGCCACCTCCTGCTGAAAGAACAAGGTATCCTTTGTTTCAAATTCTGATCTACCTTCATCATGTGCTTCGGTAAAAGTATGCTCATGGGCTTCAAAAAACTCTGAATAGGTAGATGAGCAGATCTCCTCTTGTAAAAACATTTCAGCACATGAAACATATGAAGAATTTGAAAGGTAATCCTGTATGCTATGATCTTCGGTAGTCAAAATGTGTTGTAGGTCATTCTTAAACAAAAAACAATCTTCGAGATTATCAAACATGACAGCCTTATTATCTTTGTGAAAGAAAAAATTATCGTTTTGCTGGTCTACAAAACTGATTATAAGACAGTCATCTTTTTCAAAAGAGGAAGAAGTTTCTCCAACACTTTCCTGACTAGGTGTGCATTGCAAATCTGCTGTAGCTTGTCCTTTCAAAAGCTGATCTATCTCCTCTTCAGACAAAGGAGACAATGCCTTTTGTTTTCTTCTGCTTAAAAAATAATTATCTTCATATGACAAGGTATTCAAACTATCATTTATTACTGAGCTATTGAAAGTAGATTCATCACTTACTTGCACAAAGATCTCACCTTGCTGTTCATGAACATCTGAATCCAAAACTCTGTCTATGATCTCAACAGTAGAGCTCTCTTTGATGGGCTTCAGCACAAGGTATTCTTGGTCATCACAATCTGAATGTGGTTCTGAAGTAGCTGACTTGACTGCATCACATTCTGAAATTGAATATTGACCAACCTGCACGCTATCTTCTTCTGTGGGCAGATCTGAAATAGAACCCTCTCTTTCATCATTTTCAGCCATATGGCCATCTTCAACCTGCCGATCTTGATTCTGCTGCAAAATTTCCTGATCATCTTGATGGGTATCCACTAGGTTCTCATCATGTTGCTGAAATGGATTCTCATACAAAGCCTCCATGATCTCAACATCCATAAAATTATCATCTTCATAATATTTCTCAAGGCTTTCAATAAAATTACAAGCATGCTTGCAACAGTCATGAACCAAATTTAATGATGGATAAGAGTCCTTATATCTTTCAATGAACATAGTATGAAAATCCTTTAAACAGTAAATACAAGCAGGCGGCAAACTTTCATACCATGATTGAGCTGCACCTTCCAGAGTGGCCAGGAATATCTTCATCAAGCAATCTTCAGGAAAATCGACCTTGAATTTGCGAATATGCATATGAAATCTAACTAAATGTAAAGCGGCATCCTTCTTACCATCATCATTAAATATAGGCAGATTCCTTGACCAATCTACCTTCGGAATTTTATTTGGAAAACCGGGGATGTGATCTCGGCTCAAGGGAGCATATCTTCTTGCGATCTGATCCATCTTGAAAATCTCAAAGCCACTGATCTTCCTGCAGTGAAGTCACCATGAAGCACAGGTCTCTGTTTTCAGTGAAGGAGTCGCCAGTGAATGATTTCAGCCTTGTCAGTGTATGATCGTTGTCCACCATCAACAATCAGATCTAAACTTTATACATGTACTGGGGTGAAATACAAATGAAGTGGTCGTATTCACAAGTCTCACGGAGATTGACTGAAGCAGCGTTTATCTACTAACGCTGATGTAAAACAAGAGCGTTTTCGAAGGCTACCTGGCGTATCTTCAGGCTCCGTCTAAGACTTATGAAACAAACACATCAATCACAAACAAGTTTGTTCTCCCCAGTATGGTCGCCACTATGTTAGCGCTTGAGATTTCACCCTAGGCTGAGGAAGGTAAACCTTCAAGGCAACATCAAACCATTTCACCTCGTAGCTAGCCCTACGGGGTATGAGAAGGCTCTCTCCGGTCAAACTCGGTAGATCTTTCAATAGGATGAGCTGACCCAATTTGGAACACTGATATTAGGCTAGTAAACTGATAAGGGGGGTTGATTTAAAGTTTTTGGTGTTTTTGGTGGCAATTGGAGGGAGTGCGATTCAGGGTGCGGGGATTGAGCTCAGTTTTTGCAGGTGGGTCTTTGGGGCAAGGTAGGAGTTTGTGCTGATGCCTTTAGCTGAGATGGATGATCAAAGAAGAAAGAAGAGAAGCTAAAGAGGGAAAACAATGACTTTGAATCCTCTCTAGACAGTGGAAAACATAAACATTAAACAAATTTGAAAGTTGAGCATGGCAAGCATGAATTCAAACTTTATCACTTCATTTGTTTAATAAGCTGCAGTAAAGAAAGAGATGGAACACATAAACACACTTACAATTACAATAAGAGAACACACCATCAACACAATAGTCCACAAGAATCCCAATGATGTCTGCAAAACCCTGGTCTTCCCTTTCCTCAAATTGCAGAGATACAAGTAAAATATACAATAGAGCTTCTCCCTCAAGAGTCCAACCATGAAAATGAGTAAGAGAAGGCATAATATAGATGGTATAACTCCTTTCCCCACCTCTAGGGGTCGAGCTCAGCTTCCTAGGAGCTGTTTCAACTAATTCTAAACTGAGCACTAGATAATAGGCAGTCAAAACAACTTGCCTCTAAAACTTAGGGAACCTATCCATGCATTAAATATTTACCATTTACATCAAGGAAACTTCTAGAAGTGTTCAAGGAGATTAAAAGTATCTAAGTTCTATGAAAATTACACAAAAATCCATCATTTACATGCCCCAAAAGTCAACCAAGATGAAAACAGTGTTTTGCTGGCCGAACTGGTCAAAACAGTGAAATTTCCCTGAGTGGTCGCGCCCCTCACTTTGACTGGTCGCGCGCATTGACAGCTCTGTTTGAAGGCCTTCCCGGTGTCCAAATTAGGTGCAAGATAGCTCGTTGGAAAGGTCTGCGAGTCTACTTTCCAACCCCACCAGAATTTTTGAATTTGGAGTTGATTTGACCCCTCAAAAGTCATTTCTCCCAAGACAGATTTCTGCAACTCAAAATAGGGGCAGAAAGTCAAAATTTGCATGTATTTTGAGCTTTTGGAAGCCCAAATCTCCATAAAATATGAAACCCATCCATAGGCAAGTGTATTTTTGCATGAAAATTCCAAAAATTTAAAGTTTTCCCCGTTCTGAGTTGCCCCCATGTATGGTCGCGCGCGGGGTGAGACCAGTCAAATGGCCAAAACCTGTAAAATTCCCAAAAATGCCAAAAATGCTTCAAAACTCTCAAAATTTCTTGGGTTTTCTGCTAGGAGGATGCTAATGAGTATCATGGTGAGTGAGAGAGGCCTCAGCCAAGATACGGAGCGGGTTGGTCTTCTTTTTCCGTTTTTGTGCCTTGGCCAAACTCCTTGGATCCGGCGACTGTAATTTTGGAATTTCTCTAAAACCATGACACCTGTGCAAAAAGTGAAGGAGGTTTTTCTTCTTTGGCATGTTATGGACAAAAACCTCTCTCAGTTTTTCAAAATTCATCTTTTATTTCTCTAAAACATCATTTGAGTGCAACTTGTCCCGATGTGTGAAACAAGGGATTTTGTCGAAATGGAGCGAAATGAAGGGGATAGAGGGCTTCTAAATTCTTGGGGAAATTTTTGGGAGTGGGGAGGGATGTTAGGAAGTAGGGGAAAGTGGAATCTCAGAGATTGAGTGAGGGGAAGGGGTCCAAAAGGGCAAAACACAGGCCCAACCTAGAAAATTGCCAGGTTGTAGCTAGAAACTAGGGTTTGTGCAAAAATGAGGAATTTGGCGGATCTAAGGGATGGGAAGTGTTTTATAAGGTAATTTAAGGATAGGGGAAGGTGTATGAACATCAGGATATGAGTTTTGCTGATTATTTAGCCGCCCAAGAGAAATTGCCTTCAAAACCCTAGGAGAGGGAAATGACCTTGCCTAGGCACAACTGAAGCATGAACAAGGTGTGAAATGACTCATTAGACACTGACATGATAATGAAAACCCTATGAATGATGATAAAATCATCTGAATGGTGACATGGACTGACATTTGGGCAAACCATAGACCTAATGCCCAGTGACCAAATTTTGCTTGAAGACTCACTGAAATGACAAAATTTGACCTTGACACTTCAAAATCACTTTGTAAGAGCATATTTGATCACTGGAGGAAGGCTGGAAAGACTGACACTAACATGACCAAAGCCCTCTAGTCGCTCCCACAACAAGGCATTCCGATGACTGTAGAATTTTCCAGGCAATTCTGAGCCAACAACCCCAGATTTTGTGCCACTTTTTCAAGGTCAGGACTCAGGCAACTACCCAAAACTTCATGAAATTTTTAGAGATGATAATTGACATTGAAATAAAGGTACTAATGCAAACACTTGAGTAAGGAATTGACCAGACCCCTACTACCCATGATAGGCATTTTGTCAAACATGTCACAAATATGAAATCTACAGGTCATAACAACATATCTGAGCATAGGGATCTCATGCTTATCTGAGATTCGTAAAGAAGCATTGTTGCTCTATCATAATAGCTACATTATCATCTATTAGGTCATGTGTTCATTATACCTTCAATTACTAATCAAAACATGATGAGATCCATACATCAAGTCTGTAATAAAACATACTCATAATCAATAGAAATAACAAGGATATAACAACCATAAAATCAACATATTAACAAGTACATTTACACATAAAACACAAGAGGGAATGAGCTCTTATTATCATATGCAAAGGCAAACCAAGCTAGGGACTTCCACATACCACCCCACCATAGATTGTGCTGAACCAAATATTTCTTTCAGCCAATCACCCCCATTCCACATTCCAATCATGAATGTGGGACTCACAACAAAACCAACCAGGACTTCCTCAGGCTTTATCGCAATCCCCACCAGATCACTAATCACGAACCCTCATAATGCAACCAATATTTACTGCAATCACCATCGGATCAATAGGCCCTAAACAAGCATGGATGCCTCCGAATATTTCCACCTACACCTCGAGGAATTTGGATGCCTCTAAATCCTTCCACCTACACCACAAGGAATTTGGATTCCTCCTAGTCTGTGGGCTTTACTGTATATCCCACCATTCACCGTTCGAGGATTCCTAGGCCTAATCGAGACTTCAGTCTCCAGGATTTACTGTATATCCTTCCATTCACCGGTCGAGAATTCCTAGGCATGATCAAGACTCCACCCTCCAGGATTTACCATATATCCCACCATCCATCGGTTGAGGATTCTTAGGCCTGATCGAGGGAACACACCTCTAGGATTTACCGTATATCCTGCCATTCACCGGTCGAGTATTCCTAGGCCCACCAAGGTACACAAAATCTGGCTTTAACACAATCTCGCCTTCTCTAGTCCAGCGATTCCTGTTGGGTGCAGGAATTGCACTTAAGTAACTCCTCAACACTTAATTGTCAACCCGGGGGATCTGTAAACTTAGAGACAAAGAACAGGAAATGCCAAAGATGGTATGAACCTTTCTAATGTAAATTCCTACCTTCTTAAATGGGAACTTGCATAATCAAATTGGAAAGAGTAAAAGACAACTGAATCATCAAAGTAATCTAGTGCTAGAACAAGAAAGAATGCATTTGCAAAGGAATCAAAATAAAAAGACAATCACTCCAACTGATCAATGTTTAACCACTGAGTATATGCTTATATTTCTCTTTAGTAGAAACACTTTAGCAGTCTCATAAAGTGGCCCTTAAACCTGCTTTCTTAAAGATTTCCTTCTTGCACTAGTCAGTCCTGCACTTATCGCAATCTGCTTGCACTAGTGCAGGCACAAAGATTTATGCGAGAGGTATAAGTTGTCTTACCAAATATTCTTGATTTCATGCAAGGGCTCGAACCTCAAGGGTTCTGAGCACTCGGATCATGTGACAAGAAACCAGTTCTTGCACCTAAGCAGAGTTCCTTGCACTTCGTTATCGATTCTCAAAATAAGTGTTAACTATTGCAAATGAAACTTAATTGCAGAAATAATTTACACATGTAGATGTTTCCAATCTTAATTGTATGTAGAATAAAAGTAAATAACCATAATTGGAAACAACCACTAAAGAATCAACCTGCATCTGCATATATAAACATCGCATGAAAGAGACTAGAAATACTTGCTACAACACACCAACATGCACTGGTGCAGGTTCATTTCTCCTACTTGGACCAGGTGAGGAAAACCAACTGAAATAAATCACATGAAAGGAAATTGCAGGAAAGGATTAATCACACCAACGTGCACTGGTGCAAGTTCATTTCTCCTGCTTGGACCAGGTGGGGAAAACCAACTGAAATAAATCACATGAAAGGAAATTGTAGGAAAGGATTAATCACACCAATGTGCACTGGTGCAGGTTCATTTCTCCTGCTTGGACCAGGTGGGGAAAACCAACTGAAATAAATTGCATGAAAGGAAATTGCAGGAAAGTAAATCTAACTAATTCACACGACGGATCCGCTCACACTTTGGCAGGAATATATGTGCATGGAAATAGAATTCAATTAAATCACACTTTAACAATAAGAACACATAAATAAATACGAAACCGAAAATAGGGTAAACAAGCTGGGTTGGTTGGGCCTTAGCCAACCAGCTCGTTTCCCATCTAAGAAATGACACTACTCAGTAATTTAGATCAGACTCATTGGCTTAAAATAACAGATAAGATTTGAAAAAGCATGAGGCGAAGCTCCTTTCTATTAATTCGCAAAGGCAAAGTACATCATGGAATACAGAGTCCAATCCATATATGGGCGATAACAAAAATATACAATACGCTTGGAACACAGTGTTGTTATCTCCTCTATCTGCTAATCTCCTAATTCTATTTACATTCTGTGATTTATAGACCGTCGGCCCAAGGCTGTAACTACTAAACTTAGTACAGGCCATTCGGTCAACCATTTACATAACAAAATGTAGATTTTAGCCTCTCGGCTTTTAAATATAGACAATTGAACTTTCTAGCTGTGGGCCAAATCTTCAGCTTCCGTTCAAGCAATCTGCAACTTCAATCTTGTCTTTGGCTGATCTGGTCTTCGTGGCCAATGATGCACAAAATGTGGCGGTGGTTAGGGAAGTCCGGATCTGCTATGCAGATTCGCTACGCTGGCAATAGTGCGAGATCCGATCCTGCACTTAAATCAACAGTCACGTTAAGTGGCTTTATTTACCAAGTATTTATCAGAGATAAGGATAAGTTACAAAAGTGCATTAAAAGTAAGAAATCTGAATTAAATAATTAATTAAATGCTAAATTGAAATAAAATATGAAAAATAAAGCACATATGAAATATATCACCATGCTTGGACTAGTGCGGGATGAGGGTATGTGAAAAGGGTAAAACATAGGTAAATAGTTGTGGTTTATAAAGGGAAAAAGGACAAGAATGGGGACAATTTAGGGGACTAACAATTTCAAGGCCTTGTGTTCTTTTTTAGAGACCACCTTACTCAAATTTGATACCATTTGGCAATCGAGCTCAACCAAATAAGAGAAACAACCATCACACCATGGCTATCTAGAAATGGCAAGGAAAGTTTGAAGATCACTATCACACCTGGAAAAACCAACACCAGTGACAACAAGAGAACCGAATACACACATGCAGGTACCATGCATGCCAAATCTAACAAGGAAATCACACATGCAAGTCGACACCTACAAGTAATCCCACTATAGTTGCTTGATCTTTGCTTCCCTTTGCCTTCTTAGTCCTTCCTTTGCTTTCATTGATCCAATGCTAAAGTGATCCAAGAAAACTCTGAGTGTCCAAGAGTGTGAGAGAGAGAATACAAAGAGAGTTCCACCATAGAACTATCAAAAGCTTGTGAACTGGTCCTCAAAAACCTTTTTATCAATGAGGCCTCTATCTTCTTCATTTTCCATTATTTTCATTCAATTTCCTCCTCACATGCAACCTGTGACCTTTTGCCTTCCTTTTATCCTAATTTCCTTTATTTTCATAAATAAAATGCCAATTAATGCCACTTTGCCTTTTCAAAGCCTTTTCCAGTTTCCTTTAGCCATAATAACTCAAATGAACACCCACTAGGCTATTTTTCCCAACATTCAGCCTGGAATACGTGTCCCATGACCTTGGTTATTATTTTTCCTTTATTAACTTTATTACATGGAATTTTGACCAGGGCTATTACAGAACCCTCCCCCTTGGGGGAACACCATCCTCGGTGTTCAATGACACCTACAAATAGAAAAACCATTGAAAACTAAAACATACTACCCATGGAGCTTTATAATATAGCTTGTTGCAGTATTTATAATGAAAAACCTATTGAAACATGACAAACATACCGTTTATTGGAGCTTTATAACACAACTCATTAGGATATTTACAATAATAGCCACATATATACTCATACACATTTGCTTCAACCAAAAAATAACAATATTGTCTATGGAGCTTTATAAATCGAGTTCGAAACAATATTTACAATAATATACCCATATACACATATGCACATTTTCTCATCCAACAAATAAAAGGATATGATGTCTGCATCCACAACAAGGGAATATAGAGGCTCACACTTCCACCCTCAAAAGTAGTACCAAGATTCACCTCCTTCCTAGGAAGTCTAGAATTCAATATCAAAATCAAATTGCACCCAATGTCCAATGGTACAATCCTGCACCACTTGTCCTCTCAGTGAACAGTTATTGACTCATTGTTCCATGGCACACTCCAATGTGCATCTAATTCCATCTGGAAATGCTCATGACCAAAACAAATCCATTCCCTGGTCTTCCCTTATCTGTTGTAGGTTTTAACTCCGTATAGAAATTACTTGCATATGAATTCTAAAAAACAAAAATTAAACAATGGCGAGAACATAAAACATAAAACAAATATACACAAAGATTTTCCCCTAGATCCCAAAACCAAGACTACCAGATTGATTTTTCATTATTTTCCTTTCAATGTTACAATACATATACATACATGTCGAAGCATCCAAAGACCCTAATCCATTAACCCTGGATTAAAACATAACCATAGTTTCCTTGACTGGATCTACAAAATACCATGGATAGAAAACCATCATGCTCAAAACCATGTGTGAAACCCATGCACAAAACCATAGGTAGGTCCGCCCACCTAATATATGGTCCAATTTTTTTTTCCCGGGGCAGCGCCTTCTAAGAGGGCTACTGCCCCCCTGGCCCCCCCCTCCCCACCACGCATGGGGTAGTCGTGGAAAGAATATAACACACTTCCAACATTCTCCCACTTGTTGTTTTCTTTCCATAAGAGAGCTTAGTCATTGGTCCAGCCCTGCAACACCCATTGTTTCTCTACACCAAGAGAACTTCTCAGTGCTCATAGACTTTGTCAATGCATCTTCAATATTCTTCAAAGTGTCTACCTTTACCAACAACACCTTTTTATCCTCAACCATATCCCTCACAAATTGATACTGAACATCAATGTGCTTTGTCTTTGAATGATAAGCAGGGTTCTTTGCCAAGAAAATTGCACTTCGGCCGTCACAGCATATCCTTATAACTCGATGTATTAACCCTATACTTGAACACAATCTCTACAAACTAAACTACTTCCTTGCTTCCATGAGTGGCTGCCATGTATTCTTCCTCTATAGTTGAAAGTGCCACTACAGACTCGCTCTTACTCATCCAACTAACTGCACCTCCAAATAGGTTAAACACATACCCACTTGTAGATCTTCTCTGATCCAGATCTCCAACCCAGGCTGCATCAACAAAGCCACAGATGTTCAAAACTCTGCCTAATCCTGGTCTTTCTTGGTAGCACAAACTGTAATCACTAGTGCCATGCAAATACCTGAAAACTAGCTTCACTGTTGTCCAATGCTCCTTCCCTAGTTTTGACATAAACTTGCTCAATCCTCCCACTACATGTGCAATGTCTAGTATAGTACAAACCATTACATACATCAAGCTATCAACTGCACTTGCATATGGAATACAGAACATGTCCTCTTCCTCTTCTTATGTCTTGGGACACTATTCAGCATATAACTTTACACCTACAGGAATAGGAACCTTCACCGGTTTACTATCCTACATATTAAACCTCTTCAGTATTGTCTCGACATACTTCCTCTAGTTTAACTAGAGCTTCCTCTTTTCTCGATCTCATTTAATTTGCATGCCCAAAATATATTTTGTGGCACCAAGATCTTTCATGTCGAATTTGGAGGAAAATTGGGTCTTCTAATCCTAGATAATTTCTTTGTCATTTCAAACTAGCAACATATCATCCACATACAAGACTAGATAAATAACACGGTCACCAATTAATTTAAAATACACACAGTGATTTTCTTTGCTTCTGGTGAAGCTAAGTCCCTGTATAAATGTATCGAATTTTTGATACCACATCCTTCAATGGTGACTATTTTAACCCATACAAAGACTTTTTTAACTTGCATATCAGTTCTTTCTTACCCTTCACCACAAAGCCTTCAGATTGCTTCATGTACATCTCGTATTCTAGATCCCCGTGAAGAAATGTTGTCTTCACATCCATCTGTTCTACTTCAAATCAAAAGAAACAACAATAGATAAAAGTAATCTAATAGAAGCTACCTTAACAACAGGAGAAAAATGTCACCAAAATCAATAATTGAGCTTTGTATTTCTCCACCTTGCCTTTTTCATTCATCTTCTTCTTAAACACCCATTTTTTTCCAATGGGTTTCCTTCCATCTGGCAACTCAACTAGATCCCGAGCCTCATTTTTGTGCAAAGATGCCATTTCATCAACCATGGCCTCTTTCCAGAGTTTTCCATCCTCTGAATCTATTGCTTCCCTCACAGTTCTAGGATCATCATCAGTGATAGATAAAGCAAAATTTGAACAAAAAGCAGATGGACTATACCTTTCTAGCCGCCTTCTTTCTCGAACTAATGTTCTCAGAGTTGGAGTTTGTGGCTCTTCATCTTCTGATTCCTCTTCTACTGTAGAGTATGATTCTTCTTCCTTTAGCTCAAACTCTATCTTCTCGGGTTCCTTTGGTAGGACTTCATCTTTAATAACATCTTTCACCTCTCTAAACACCACATCTTGGATGTACACAACCTTCCTTGTTTTTGGGTTCGAAAGCTTATAACCTTTTAAACCATCCTTATACCTAATAAATATGCACCTTTCATATTTACTATCCAACTTTGTTCTTTTCTCATTTGGAACATGTACATATGCATCACATCCAAATACCCTCAGATGTGAAAGAAAAGGTTTCTTACCAGCCCATGCCTCTTGTGGGTTATTATCCTCCAACATTAATGAAGGTGATCTACTGACCAGGTAACATGCAGTCTCCACTACCTCTGCCCATAATTCATGTCCTAACCTGACACCACTGAGCATGCTTCTTGCCTTTTCCATCAATGTCCTGTTCATTCTTTCTGCAACTCCATTTTACTGAGTTTGTATGGAGTAGTCTTCTACCATGCTATACCACACTTCTTACAGAACTCTTCAAATTCCTTCTTGCAAAAATATCCACCTTTAACTACCCTCAACACATTTATCTTCTTCTCTGTTTGGTTTTCCACCAGAGCCTTAAATTCTTTAAACCTGTCAAAGACTTCAAATTTATTCCTGAGGAAATATATCCATGTATTCCTTGAGAAGTCATCTATAAATGATACATAGTACACATACTTACCCAATGATGGAACTGACACAGATCCAAACACATCACTGTGCACAAGCTCTAATATTTGTTTCGCCCTCTTTGCACCAGAGGGGAAACTCACACGATTATGCTTCCCATATACAAAATTTTCACAGAAATCAAAATCTAGAGAGAAATTAGACATACCTTCTACCATATCATTACCATAAGTATTCAAAGGCCCTTCTCTCCAATATTTCCAAGCCTTTGATGCCATAACATGGTATTTTCTCCAAAGACCACTAGATTGTATGCTTCACTTTCAAGAACCACAAAACTATTGCACCCATCAATAAAAGTGCTACCCTAAATCTTGTATAGAGTTCCAATCTGAACCCCCTGCACTTATACAAGTGCTACCCAAACCATCTTGTAGGTATCTTTCTTGAACACTATTTTTACACCTGCATCATCCATCTTGCTTACATAAATCATATTTCTGGCCAATGCAGGAATATGCAGAACACCCGGAAGTGTTCTAATATTTCCACATTTCAACTTCAACTTGACTTTTTCATGACCAGTGATTGTAGCCTTCCTGTCATCCCCTAAGAAGACATCACCACCATCATATTTCTCATATTCACAAAACCACTCTCTATGGGGAGTGAAGTGAAAGGATGGACCTGAGTCAATCAACCATGCCTCATGATCTACATGTGTACTTGAAGAAGAAGCCAAGTACACATCCCCACCTTCATTTGAGGTGTTTTTTGCCTACAGAAGGAGCATCATCAGATCCTTTTCCTTTCTCATGAGCTTTAGATTTCCAGTGCCTTTTGAAGTGCCCTTCCTTTCTGCATTTCCAACACACATTTACAAGTTTTCCTAGAGATTAGATCTCCCTCTAGATTTATATCTCCCACTTGTGAAATTATTTTTGTTTATGTTCTGGGATCATCCTCATATATTCAAGGCATCACCATTCTGGCCCTCCATATTTTTTCGTCTCATCTCCTTCGAGAACAAGCATGAGACTATTTCATCAAACTACAAGGCAGTTGCATTGCTACCTATTGCAACAACTAGACTATCCCACAAATCTGGTAGAGAACACAACAAACTGATGCACTTATCTTCATATGAAATTTTAGTATCAACAGATAATAACTAGCTTACCACAGTATTAAAGGCGTTCAGATGCTCTGTCACCGAGTCTCCATCTTTCATCCTCTGGTTATACAACTTTTTTCGTAGGAACAGTTTATTCACCAGAGACTTAAATTAGTATAAAGTCCCTAACTTTTCCCACAAAGCCTTCACCGAAGCTTCCCCTGATACATTCAACAACACTGAATCTGAGACACACAATCGTATTGTGCTCTTTGCCTTCCGATTCAACTTCGCCTAGTCTTCTGCTGACATTGTTGTTGGTTTAGTACCCAAATCTACCACGATCCACTAATCTTTATCCACTAGCAGATCCTCCATATTGAGTTTCCACAACTCAAAACCATTAAATTTCTCGATCTCTATCTTTCCATTGCTCGCCATCTTCTTTCACCACAAGAATCAATCCCCCAAATCTCCCACTGAACAGGGTCTACCACAGGCCCGAGAAAAACCCCTCAACAGTAAAGGTGTCCCCTTGAAGTTGAAATAGCTCCGATACCAAATGTAGGTTTTAACCCCATAGAGAAATTACCTGCATACAAATTCTAAAAGACAGAAATTAAACAATTGTGAGAGCATAAAACATAAAATATATATACATAAATATTTTCCCCTGGATCCCAAAACTAGGACTACCAGATTGATTTTTCATTATTTTCCTTTCAATGTTACAACACATATATATACATGCTAAAGCATCCATAAACCCCAATCCATTAACACAGGATTAGAGCATAATCGTAGTTCCCTTGACTGGAACTACAAAATATCATGGACAGAAAACCATCATGCCCAAAACCATGTACAAAATACATGCACAAAACCATAGGTAGGTTTGCCCACCTAATATAGGGCCCAAAAAAAAGATTTCTTGGGGCGTTGCCTTGGACCCCATGCAAGGGGGCTACCGTCCCCCTACTGCACCTGGTGCAACATACAAGGGGAGCTACCGCCCCCCTTGTGAGCCCCCCCCCCCCCCCCCGCGTGCGTGGGGTAGTCGTGGAAAGAATATAACACACACCCAACATCTACTACACAATCCCCCAGCCAATCTGGTAACTCCTCTTCCGCGCAATCACTCACCTTCCAAGTTCCCCCGCATCACCTATCCCCGACGATCCTGATCCAGACTTATGCAAGAATGCAACAAAATATAGATATAAGCATAAAAACAGAGACACAACAGAAATAAAAGTTCATTTCATTAATACCACAGAACTGAAATATGCTTACATACATTATGGAAATAAACTAGCTCAGGCGATGGTAGCTTATCCCTGAGAAGAGATGTGGCGAATGCATGCCTCTGAAATGTGTTACAATGAGGCTCGAAGGTAGATTTATTATTTAGAAAAAATGGAAAACCCTAAACATCGAAAAACCTAACCCTAGGAGATGAAACTCCAAAACTATGGGCATCATTTGGATAAATTGGTACATCAACTTCCCGAGGGCATAACTTTGGCATACGATCTTCGTTTGACGTGCACAATACCTCGTTAGAAAGATCTATCTAAGATATACAAATTTTGAATGCAAACATCAATAAAAAACCATGTTTTCTTGTTTTCCCCAAAACACATTGTTTAGGACCTAAAAATGGCTCTGGAAGCTCAGGACCCAAAAAACTACCAAAAATAGTAAATTGTGCTACAATTAAGGAAACTAAAAAATAGAAAGAAATAGTGGTGGGGATCGAAGTGGAATAGGTGGGTGGCCACCAATATCCACATGGATCAGTCCTCCCCCCTTAGGAATCAATGGTCCCCATTGAGTTGAGTGCCTCCATGATATGGGGAAACTTTTGTTGAACTTGGTCCCTAGTGAGCCACTTGCCTTGGTGCAGGAGTTGGCCAACATTGACAACCCGATACAGTTGTATCTACTGTTGGCGAGTACTCTTCATCTGTGTGTCCATGATCTAATCAGTTGTTGCCTATTCCATGTAGTTTTCATTTAACTCTGTTGGTGTGAGTTGTTCTGCAATGTTTGATGTGTCCAGTAATGGTGGAAAGTATGGTCGAAGGCGGTCCACATTGAACATTGGGTGCAGGCCAAGGAATGTTGGAATGTTGAGCTCGAAATAATTTTCTCCTACATCCTTAGTGATGGTGTAAGACCCATATCGGAGTGGGCAAAGCTTGCGGTGGGGCCCAACGAGGCGATCCTTATGCAAATGTAACAAACTTTATCGCCCAGCTAAAACTTGTGTGACACCTGATGTTGATCATGTCACTGCTTGCACTTGGCGTTGGACTTCTCCAAGATGTCATGAACCTGTTGGCGAGTGTGTTGGATGCATTCAATAAATCTGGTTTCTTTATCAACCTCGGACAATACATGTGTGGATTATGTTTGTGTAGTTGCATGAGGCATGGCGACATCAATCATACACAATGGTTGAAATCCTAGACCCACTTGAAAGGGACTATGATCGATTGAGCTATGGAGAGCTCTATTATAACTGCATTGCACATAGGGAAGACTCTCATCCGAAGTTCGTGGATGCTTGGAGTTGTACATGCGGAGTATGTGCACTATCATCCTGTTGACAACCTTTGTCTGGGCATCACTATGGGGATGGAATGTAGTCGACTTGGTGAGTTTGGCGTCCAACAGTGTCTAGAGGCTAGACCATAATGTTCTCAAGAACCTGCTATCCTGATCTAATGCTTTGCGGGACCCCGAAATTTACCCACACTCATTCAAATAAGAGTTTGGAAATGTCCTTTATTGCGATACTCTTCGTGTAGGCCACCAATATATCCATCTTAGAAAATCTATCCACTACCATAAATACACAGTAATTACCATGCTTGGTAGAAGGGAGGCCAGACATATAGTCCATGGTGATGGATTCCCAAGGCTGGCTGGGAGTAGGCAAGGGAGTGTACAGGTCTTGCTTCTTGATGGTTGGCTTGGCGATGGCACAGGCAGTGTAGGACATGATATATTTCCTGACATCATGTCAGAGTTTTGGCCAATAAAAGTACTTTTGTAGTACAACACAATTCTCTTCACACCAAAGTGTCTTGCAACCCAACTGTAGTACGCCTCCAGAATTAGCTTGGCATACTCCCTTGAAGGAACACAAAGGTGGCCCAGGTAGCATAATAGTGCATCCTAGAGGTGGAAATCCGGAACTTGGTTTCCATCTACTAGCATTTGGTATGTGGAGGCGAACTCTGAATCATTTTTGTATAGTTTCGTTTATCTAGAGGTATCATCACCACAAGAGTTGAGAACAGTAGTCAGTGTTGCAACTAGGGGCCAATTGAGGTAGTCCGCAACATGATTGGTGTTTCCCATTTTGTATTTAATGTTCAAGTGGAATTGTTGTAGATATTAGACCACTTTTGATGGTGATCGTTCTGCAACTTCCCTTGTGTTTGTATAAACTGAAGAGGTTGGTGATCGGTTTGGTTGACTGTCTCCTTCCCCAGAATGTAATGCTTCCATTATCGGCAAGCATGCACGATGGAATACATCTCTTTATAATAGGTGTCATACTTCTAAATTGTATCGGAAACTGTCTCACTATGATAGGCCACTAGATGCCCGTGTTGGGTGAGGACTGCACCAATAACATAGTCAGAGGCATCTATCTCAATTTAAAATGCTTGTTGTAGGTCTGGCAATGTGAGTACTGATGTAGAGCAGAGGTGATCTTTCAAATCAATGAACGCCTTCTATTGGGACTAAGACGAGGAAAACTTTGCTTTTGCTCTACCCTTGGTTATCTAACTCAAAGGCCAAGTGATATGGGAGAATCCCAACACGAACCTTTGATAAAAAATTGCAAGGCCCAAAAAGCTGCGAAGCTCTGTTAGAGTGGTCGAGGCTAGCCAATCTTGAATGAATTTGATCTTAGTGAGATCTACATGCACGCCTTACTCATCTATGATGTAACCCAGATATTAGACCTGGCTCATGCCAAAGTTGCATTTCTCCACATTGGCACACAGTTTGTGTTGCCTTAGGGTTTGAAGGACCCTGCCGAATGTGTTGCAAGTGTTCTTCCCAACTCTCGTTGAATATGAGGATGTTGTCTAGATAAACAACCATGAATGAGTTGGTGAAGGGCCCCAAGATGTCATCCATTAGCCTCATAAAAGTAGCAAGGGAATTTTTCAACCCGAAGGGCATAACCAGCCATTCAAAAATGCCTTGGATTTGAGGGCGGCCTTCCATACATCTGTGGGATCTATTGGAATCTGATGATAGCCAAACTTAAGATCAATCTTGCTGAAATACTTGTCCCTCTTGAGTTGGTCCAAAAGGTCATCAATCTGTGGGATTGGATACCTGTTCCTGACAGTGATTTTGTCTAGTGCCCGATAATCAATGCAGAGCTTGCAAGTCCCATCCTTCTTCTGTACAAGTACAATTGGGCTCCCACAAGGCGAGGAACTTAGTTGGATGTGCAATTTTTATATAAAACACTGGATTTTCCACTTGATATCTTCATTTTCTAGAAGGGAGTGATGATATATCGGCCCATTGGGTAGAGGTGCTCTGGGAGTCAGATTGATCGAATGCTTGACCTAACAGTGAAAGGGTACCCCTGTGGGTGAGGAGAAGATGTCCTTTTATTCTTCTACAATCGTATCCACCTACTTATGGTGCGTGGAGGAATCCTTCCCGGGGGCCATGGATGTGGCCATGATCTTCCCCTTACTTTGAGAGTGAATAAAAAAGAAACAAATTTCCCAGCCTGGGAGATGATCTTACTACATTGCGTAGCATAGATCAAAGAGATGGTCGTAGGAAGGGCTACCTCTGGTATCATGTATAACTTTACCCAAAGAAATAGTATAAGTGCAAGGCCTCGACTCATAGACCACATGATCTTCCACAAGTATGGTTGGCCTAATAATACATCACAAAATTCAAGAGGAGAAACATCACACAATACCTCATCTATGAAGGGCTTGATGATGTAGGGAAGGCGACACTGCTGGCTGACGCGAAGATCTCGTCCTTGGTGTAGCCACCTAATGGTATATGGATGCGAGTGTGGTGTGGTCGGTAGGTCCAATCACTTCACGAACTCTGCTGAAATGAGGTTATTTTGGCTCTTTTTGTCAATAATGAATTGTAGCGGAAAACCCTTCACCCACATCTGTGAGTGGAAGAGACACTCCCCCTCCTCTGGATCTTCGGGCTCAATATTCTGGATCTTTGTGGTCGCAATAGTGGCGCTGGGTTCTGCATAAAAAAAATTTCTTCCCTTGATCATTCTCCTTATTAGGTTCTGACTAAGAGTTGGAACATGCATATGATTCTGAAGCGTTCAACTTGGCCACCAGTGATTTGTTGGCTCGACACTCACTTGTATTGTGAGTGGGGCTCTTATGGAACTCACACCACTTTCTTGTTTCCTTCTTTATCTTCGTGGTGTTTTTCTTTGCTTTCATCTTTGATGGGTTCTCATGGGTCACCCCACCTTGGCTTTTTCGTCTATTCTACGGTTTGGGGGCACCTTTCCCTTGCTTCAGATTCATAGATCCAAAGTCTCTCTTCTTCTGTTTAAACTTCTGCTCGATCTTGACAACGTATCGGTAGGTGGCACCAAGTGAGGAGATATCTAGGAACTCATCTCATATTGGATGTATTTGTGCACACAATTGCTGTATTTGAGTACCATATGCCACTAAGCATCCTTGATACCCAACTTTGTGCAAAGGGTATGTAAAATATTAGTGAACTCCGACACATCTTGGTCCCTTGCTTGCTGTAGTGTGGTCCACTTTATGTACTTATCTTCATAGCTCCTGAGAGGGTAATACTGCTCCTTGATGGCATCTCAGAAATAGTTCGAAGTGGGTGTAGCTGAAAACAATGAAGGTTCCCTCTCATCCTTCTTCTCACAGTAGGTTTCCCACCAGTCCTTGACGTGGGGGGCAACTTTGAGGAGTGAAAAAGTAATCTTTTTCCCATTGGAGAAATAATGAATCGAAAAATACCCTTCCAACATATTTAATCATATATCTATTATGTCTTCATCTATCTAGCTTCAAAAATGGGAATACCAAAGTTGATTTGTACCTTGAAGGGAGTGGTGCCCCCAGAGTGGATGTCAGATGAAGATGCATCGCCTGTGGGCATCCGCTGAAGGATTTGGGAAAAGTTGTCCATCATCACATTCCTTTGTCCCTTGAGGGCTTCTTCGAGCAATATTTTGAAGGGATCTCTTGCTCCCTCATCTTCATTTTCTTCCATCCTGGGAGGCTGTCAGATTTTGCGAGGTTGGTCTTGCAAAGGTTCAACCAATTCAAGCCCTAACTCCTTATACCTTGACGTTGTTGGGGACATGCAAAGAAAAACAAAGAAAGAGCAGACCCGCTCTAATACTATTGATCCAAACTTATGCAGAAATGCAACAAAATACAAATATAAACATAAACAGAGAGATGCAGTAGAAATAAAACTTCATTTCATTAATATCACAGAACTGAAATATGCTTACATAAAGAATGGAAATAGACTAGCTCAAGCGATGGTAGCTTATCCCCGAGAAGAGATGTGGCAGCTACATTACTCTGAACTATGTGACAACAAGGCGTGAAGGCCTATTTATTATTTAGAAACAATCAAAAACCTTAAACATCTGAAAACTTAACCTTAGGAGATGAAGCGCCAAAACTATGGGTGCCGTTTGGGTAAACTGGGACATGAACTTCCTAGGGCTTAATTTTGGCATATGATATTCATTTGATGCACATAATAACTCATTAGAAAGATCTATCCAAGGTCTAAAACTTTCGAATGATAACATCAATTAGAGCCTCCTCTTTGCCGGTTTTCCCAAAAAAATGTCGTTTTGGGCCTCAAAATGGCTCCGGAAGTTCAGGACCCGAAAAACTGCCAAAAAATAGTTAATTGTGCCACAATTAAGGATAATGAAAAACTAAAAGAAATAGTTTTGGGGGTCCAAGTGGAATAGGTGGGTGGCCACCAATATCCACTTGGATCAAATCCATCCCTTGTCAAGGATTCTTCGCATCAGAAGATACAAAAAACAAAGCATATCCCTGCCTCAAAACCATCATATCAGTCATATAATGCTCATGGAAATCAATGGACACTATTGGGTACCAGTGTCCCACAATGTACCTGCTCCTGAAATTCTTTATCGGCATACTGCTGCCTATTTCAATTCTTTTGTTGCTGCTGCTAATTCTTGCAGTCAGTTCCAACCACCCAACCGAGCATGTTCATGCATTCTTGTACCAAGCACATAAATGCCATTAGATTTAAAATAAATTGAAACAAATTCACATCATACCTCCTTGGTGGCCTGTCAATTCCTGTCACTTCCTTGGCACAACAAGCCAAACCAACTCTTGACAAAATCATCATGAACAAACATATCACATCTGATTAGCTCAAAGCATAACCATCATAGATCAAAATCATGAATCACATGCCATCATCATAAACCAGAATCATAGATCACTTGCATAATAAAACCGAAATAAAATACCTATACTTATCCTTTAATTAATCCTTCACTTCTACCTTTATCCTTTGTCCTTTTTGTACAGGCACCAGATCGGTTGCCACACCCAAAAAACACACAATGCCTTTTTCTTTTCTTCAATCATGTACACATACACATAGTGTACATCACAACACATACATCCACACAAAATGTACAACACCACACAATGCATACACCTACAATTGATATACATCACGACACATTCACCCACACTCGATGTACAACACAACGCAATACATACTCCTACATCCAGTGTATAATAAAACACAATACATTCTCCTACATCCTGTGTACAACACAACACAATACATACTCCTACATTCATTGTACAACACAATACACATACGTACACATAGTACAACACAATGAATACACATGTCATAATGCCACAACTACACAATTCACATACGTAGTACCACATGTACACAACACATCATTTACAACATGCACACAATACCACACCTACAACATGTACACAATACCACTTGACACAACACCACCTACACAAAGTGTACACAACATAACATGTGCACGACACCACCTGCACAATGTGTACATAATGCCACATGTACGCTGCACCACCTGTACAACATGCACACAACACTAGATGTACACAACACCACATGCATGACATGTACACAAAACCACATTTACACAACACCACTTGCACACATCTCCACATGTACAACATGTACACAACAAGACATGCACACAACACGACATTCACACAACACCACATGTACAATTGTGCATACAATACCATATGTACATAGCACCACATGTACAACATGCACACAACACCATGTTTACATAACACTGCATATACAACATGTACATAACACCATATGTACACGACACTGCATATCCAACATGCACACAACACCACATATCCAACATGTGCACAATATGATATGTACACAACACCGCATATCCAACATGTACATAACACCATCTATACCCGACACTGCATATGCAATATACACACAACACCATATATACAACAGGCACACAACATCATATCTACAAAATAGTACATATGCTACATGTACACAACACCAATACTGCACATCCTGAGACCACATTGTCCTTACCAAATGACCTTACTTCTAGTGTCTTATCCATGCTTGTCCTAGCATGCCACAAAGCACACTGCTTTCATTCCACTGATGTATCCCTCAACATAGCTTGTCCATAACATAGACGTAATATAATCACATAATATCAACTCATAACCACATGATACTAGCCTCCTATATTTGTCAAGACTACTCTTCCCACTCGATTCCCCATAAGACCATGAATTTCTTCAAGCCATTCACCTTCATAAGCAATCATTCCTCCACAAGAATGATCCTTGACAATCCTGTCATATAGTGACATAGAAACATACATAGATACATAGATACATATATACATACATATATATAAACATTAGCATAAAACAATGATGATCCATGATGACCCTTTCAGACACAACATACATATATACATACATGTATACATATATAGTCATCAGCACAATCATGATCATAACATAATTACCAGATACCATAAGGTCAAGGTTAAAAGAACTCTGTTTATTCGTGCACAACATGTAAAACATTGAGAACAATTTTTCCCAACATAGCCAAGGCATCTGACACCTTAGGTTCATTTAATTCACATTTCTTGTTACCTTTCTCATGACTATCTTGTCATCGTCCATTTACCCCAATGGACCTAATCAATCCAACCGACTATCATACTCTTGCCTTCAGCTTCCCTTTACTCACGCACCAAGCTTCATCCAGGTCTTACATTACCTGTTGGGTTTCATTCAGCTATCCCTAAGCTCCATTAACTTCCTATTCCCCCAACTAATTCCCAAGACCATCAAACATAAAAGGAAAGAACAAGAAAAAATAAGAAGAAACCCATGAAAAACCAATAACAATACGACACCACAAACAAAGTGGTATGGCTATACACTAGACTTAAACAAAACTCCAAATCAAGGGAAAAAAATCACAAAAGACCAAAATCCCTAACAAACAACAAAACCATGACTCAATCCCCATGGTTCCCAAGCTTCCAAGGGAAAGCTCAACCTGAGCCTTCTTTAAGATTTCATAGCAATCCCTTTTGCCATGCAACCCCCTACATCTTATTTCCATGGACACACAACTGTTAATGTATAACTAAATATAACAATATATCGGTTACCTTACGTTGTTGTATCAATAAAGTTTCCCTGTAATTGATCACATCCATGCCATCTCTCAAGGGACTCCAATTCCCTTGACGGATCCAGCTATAACTAGAAACCAACTGTTATACCTGTCAAATACATGTTCATGAATCTAGCACATATCCACATGATGTCAGACAAAATCAAGGTTAAGAAGACTTCATGTGTTCATGCAAAGCACTCATTCATTTGGAATTGTAGCTTCCAAACATAGCCAAAGGAATTCTCACCCAATTCCTTTCTTTTACCTTTTACCTTGCTGCAATCGAGTCTTACTATATTCTATCACATCACCCAACTATTAGTTATATAAACAAATCAAATGTTACTTTGTCATGCTAATACCAAACACGTTTCCCTACAATTGTTCACACATGTCAGTCACATGTTCCAAAGATCATGATATCATATATATTAATCTGAAATCAACCTTTACCAAGATGAACAATCATGTCATAATTTCTAATCAACTTACAGTCATTAATCATAATACTACAACTAGGACCTACTTGCATTAAAGTGCATATCAACTTAATATATCTCAAGGGAGGCTATCTTGTCTTCATAATCAAACTAGATTAGCATGATATAACTTCACAACATATCAAATCAAACTCAAACAAGGTCATGATATCCATAATTGTAACTAGCTAACATGTTCACATCATAAGCTCATAAACAATTGTCATTCATACATAACAATCACATATTCACAGCCAGTCTAGATCAGTATGAACCAAAAACACAATATATTAACTCATACTTGAATGTCATAACCATCATCATATGCATAGATCAATCCAAATTAGCACAAAACAAAATAACATCTAGACCTCAACTACAATGACTACAACCATCATGCATATGACCACAATGCATATAACAAGAAGTTACTATCCTTCATGAATATCCGACACATGTGCATATGACTACACTGATAAACAAGAATTTATCATACATATAACCACAATAACAATAGAATGACAAGCATATAAGTAACTCTAATTCTTATAACCACCGTTAAACAACATACTTGCATACCCACCATACAAACATGTATGACGATATGATCTTACCCCCAGGTCTAGTGCTACAACCTCGCTTTGATAATTTTCATTTCCTACTCTATCTCAGCCAATGTATTAGCATCATAACAACCAAAAAAATCATGATGACACAAAGTACATACAATGACCTTACAATGCATGTTTGACCTACTATACATGCATAACTATAACCATGAAAATACATGCTTAACAATGTACATATGTTGACATGCATAACAAATGCATATACAACAACATCATCAACTACTACATGGAAACACAACTGTAACAATGGCCACTACCATGCATACATAACAAGAACGTATACAACCTACATGCATGCATGACAAACACATTCCTTCCATCCAGTCCAAGTGTTGAACCATGCTCTGATACCACCTTGAAACACCCTCCTACCACATTTACCCAAGCTAACCGGTCCACTGGGATAAACATGTGACAAGAGGCTACTATGATGTGATTCAACTCCCCAAGTACAGTTAAGGACTTGGAACCAAAAAAACACAACCAAACTGACCTTTCCTAGGAGCTACAAACCCTTCAGGAGGTAACCAACCCTTCTAAGTGCTTAACCCCTGAGAAAACTTATATTTTTACTATCCTAGAGCCTCAGTTTCTCCCATGACAAGGAATGCATGTGAAAAAATCCCTCCAGTCACTCCCACAACAAGGCATGCCAATGATTATGGAATTTTCCAGGCAGATTTGAGCTAACACCCCAAATTTTGTGCCACTTTTTCAGGGCCAGGACTCAGGGCACTACCCAAAACTTCATGATTTTTTTAGGAATGATAATTGACATTGAAACAAACATACTAATCAAAACACTTGAGTAAGGACTTGCCCAGATCCCTACTAGCCATGACATGCATTTCGTCAAACATGTCACAAATATCCAATCTACAGGTCATAATAGCATATCTGAGCATAGGGTCTCATACTTATCTGATATTCGTAAAGAAGCATTGTTTCTCTATCATAATAACTACATTATCATGTATTAGGTCATGTATTCACTTTACCTTCAATTACTAATCAAAACATGATGAGAGCCATACATCAAGTCTATCATAAAACATACTCATAACCAACATATAACCAACAAAAATAACAAGGATATAACAACCATAAAATCCACATATTAACAAGTACATTTACACATAGAACTAAAGAGGAAAACAACTCTTATTATCATATGCAAAGGCCAACCAAGCTAGGGACTTCCACATACCGCCCGACCATATATTGGGCTGAACTTCCAAATATTTATTTTAGCCAATCACTCATGTGCCATATTCCAATCATGAATGTGGAACTCACAACAAAACCAACCAGGGCTTCCTCAGGCTTTACCATAATCCCCACCGGATCACTAGGCTCTAAACAAGCATGGATGCCTCCAGATCTCTCCACCTACTCTGTGAGGAATTTGGATGCCTCCTAGTCTCTATGCTTTATTGTATATCCCGCCATTCACTAGTCAAGGATTCCTAGGCCTAATCGAGACTCCAGTCTCCAGGCTTTACCATATCTCCCACCATTCACCGGTCGAGGATTCCTAGGCTCGATCAAGACTCCACCCTCCAGGATTTACCGTATATCCCACCATTCACAAGTCGAGGATTCCTAGGCCTCATCGAGGGCACACACCTCTAGGATTTACCGTATATCCTATCATTCATTGGTCGAGGATTCCTAGGCCCACCAAGGTACACAAAATCTAACTTTACTGCAATGCCACCTTCTTCGATCCACGGATTCCTAGGCCTTATGTTATTTTTCAGAGACCGCCTCACTTAGCTTCAATACCCTCTGGCAATCCAGCTCAACCAAATAAGAGAAACCACCATCACACCATGGCTATTTGAAAATGGCAAGGCAAGGTTGAATATCACTGTCACACCTGGAAAAACCCATGCCAATGATAGAAAGAGAACCAAATACACACATGCATGTATCATACATGCCAAATCTAGCAAGGAAATCACACATGCAAATCGATATCTGCAAGTAATCTCGTTGTAGATGCTTGATCCTGCTCTCCCTTGCTTGATCTTTGCTTCCCTTTGCCTTCTTGGTCCTTCTTTTGCTTTCCTTGATCCAATGTTAGGGTGCTCCATGAATAATCTAAGTGTCCAAGAGTGTGAGAGAGAGAGAATAGAGAGAGAGCTCCACCATAGAACCTTCAAAATCTTGTGAACTTATCCTCAGAAACCTTTTCATTAATGAGGCCTCTATTTTCTTCATTTTCCATTATTTTCCTTCAATTTCCTCCTCAGATATAACCTACGACCTTTCATCTTCATTTTCTCCTAATTTCCTTTATTTTAATAAATAAAATTCCAATTAATGCCACTTTGCCTTTTCAAAGCCTTTGCCATTGCCTTTGCCAATTTCCTTTAGCCATAATAACCAAAATGAACACCCACTAGGATATTTTTCCCAACAGTCATCTTGGAATATGTGTCCCATGACCTTGGTTATTAATTTTCCTTTATTAACTTTATTACATGGAGTTTTGACCAGGGTTGTTATAGAATCATATCACTAGACAAATCATTGGTATACGCATTTGGTGAACTCAAAAATGTTATTATCCATTTGTCATCAGACCATAGAGTACACCAATGCATTAATATTGTTATTGTGGACATTCCCGAAGCCTATGGTTTACTTTTGAGTAGAGATTGGTCTAGTAAAATACAAGGATATTTCTCAATAGGCTGGACACATTTATGGCTTCCATATAAGGGCAGAAACAACCTGATTCAAGTGGAAAGTGAGACTTATATGAAGTACACTATGACACTGCTTGAGGGAGATAATGAGCCAATTGGCTTCACGGATGTTATTTTTGGGAATTGTTTCCTAGAGGTTGAACACAGGTGTTATCAAGTGCAACCATCACTCACCCCATCATATACATAGTTATAGCTCCTTCCTCGCAGTCTAACTGGTGCATATGAATCTTGTAATATAGATGTACATAGTAGTAGTGCAAGAAATAGCATAATAGCTACTGGTTTTCGACTTTGTATTTCGAGGGTTCTAAGACTTAGGACAACTTTGGAGCTAGTTGTGTTCTTATAGACTCGAATAACAAAAGGTATATTTTACCATGTCACTTGGAGTTGAAGTGCATAAAAAACATTGTTGAATATGAAGCACTCATTCTAGGATTAAAGAAAGCCATTGACCTCAAGGTAGAGGTGCTTAAGGTAATTGGTGATTTAGAGGTTGTCACCCATCGGGCATGAAACACTATCCATTATGTTTCGCCAAGTTTGAAAAACTACCAAGAAGAGGTATAGCAAATTATATCTTATTTTAAAGCATTTATTATATTTTTGTTCCTAGAGTTTCTAATGTTGTCGAAGATACATTAGCCAACGCAATTGCTAGGATGTATCCTTTGAGAGATATTTTTTATATAAAGATTATTTATAAGCCAGTTGTGCCCAATAACATAACTAAATTTCATGATTTTAATGACGACTAGCAGATACTGCATTTTATGGTCAATGCGGATGTGTTTAAAGATGTGGCCATTAAAGAAGATGAGCACAGGAAGGCTTAGCAGGAAGCAATTGAAACATCGAAAGGGAATACCATGCCCAAAGGTGTGGTGTCTTTGGAGAAACTCTATGACCTACAAAAATATTTTAGAGGACTAGTTAATACCAAGACTTAGATCTCAAAGTTATCATATGAATAAGTCAACTTGAGAACCAAAGATGAACCGAAATATGTAAACTTCGGTACATTTTGTTCTCAGTGAGAATGATAGGATTTCATTCATCTTTTCAAACAATACCATGATGTTTTTTCATGTACATATGATGATTTAAAGACATATGACATGCGTATTATCCAACATGTCATTCCTATTAAAGATTTTAGGAAAAATACTAAGAGAGGGGGGGGTGAATTAGTATTTTAATTACAATTTATCTTCAATTTCAAATTCAGAATTATGTATGCTACTGTTATTCAGACAACCCGTGTGTGTACGATCTTTTAACTAATGAGATCTATGTATATCCGGATTACCAATTTTTCATACTTTTCATAAGATGCTTAACTTTAACCATTGCATCATTATTTATTTAGCCATTCATTATTTATTAACCATGAGTAGAAAGAACAAATAGACCATCACACATAATCAACACTCCAACACATAAGGATATCGAGATTTTAGGTGGAAACCCAATGTGGGACAAAACCACCATTGTTATTGTCTTTATCTTCTTCCCTTATTATAAAGAAAAGCATTCATTACATCATGGTCTTGTACTAGTGTAGACTCTTTTGAGCACACAAGCACCCACCTGCATGAGGCTACAACCTCCAGTGTTTCTCTAGCACCAACTAGAAGGGAGATACAACCCCCTAATCTCATTTACCAGCTCCTACCGGAAGGGATCTCCTACCTCCTCACTGAAGGCTACAACCCTCAACACCTTGTGGATCACATTTCATAATATTTCATACTAAATCCAGTTGTCTCAAATACACATTAAAACATGCAAGCCACCTTTCATCATATTTTCAAACTAGACTCACACCCAACAATATGCTCAATACCAAGAACCATTTTGCTCAATATCAATAACCACTTTGAAACCAAATACTGATTCAAATCATCCAATTACTGATTAAACCAATATACCATTCAACCAATCACTTGTAATGACCCCTCCCACATTTACCCGCTTTCACAATCTCTCCAAGGTAAACATGGATGGTTGATACTATGACATAACATGACCTCCAAGTTCTAGTTATGGAAGCGGGGCCTACAAACTGACAACTTACTGCCATCCCTTAGAGACTACAAACCACTCAGGAGCCTGACAACCACCCAAGGTGATCAATCCCTGGGCTAGAAATCTTTTTCACTGACTTAATTCCATAACCTCACCCATAATACCTCATGCATGTGATTATGAGGCTATAACCACACCCATATGCCTGGTTACCATCGGTTATGACCCAAAATCCTCTGTTTTGTGCATGAGGTCATGAGATCTATGCCACTTTTTTAGGCTAGCCTCCAGACCACTTCCCAAAACTGCCTGTAACTTTCCAAATTCATGACAATGATGATAACAATGCTAAACAATCAAAGCTTAAGCAAAATATTGACCTAGAAAAGCATATTACATGATATAGATTTCGTCAAACATATGATAAACATATAAGCTACAGGTCATGAATGCATATCTAATCATAAAATTTTGAACTTCATCTGAAATCCACCAAGAAGGCTCAGTTCCCTATCAAGCAAGCTGCAACAACACTTTTTAGCCCATGCATTCATCAAGCATTCAATATATTATCAAATCATAAACAAGAGCCATAGGTAGTGCACATCATAGAACCATGCATATAACCAACATATAACCATAATAGGGACCACAACAAATCTGCCATAAAATCATCATAATAACAAGTACATGTTCTCATGTATCACAATCGGAAATAACTCTATTAACATATCAAAATACCAACCAAGTCAGGGAATTCCATGTACCACCCAACTATAGATTGGGTTGAACTAAATCTCTCTTTCATCCAATCAACCACGTGCCATATTCCAAGAACGAATGTGGGATCTCATCAGATAAACTAAGACATAATCAAACAAGGACTCTAGAGGTTAAACCACCTCCACCGTCAACCTACCGTGATCTCACCTAAACTGGTCTCAAGATCACAAAACCAAACCAAGCTTGGATGCCTCATAATTCCTTCACCATACATTGAGGAATTTTGCTATCTCCACCCACTTAACGAGGGATTCTTGGAGAAAACCATCTCCACCCCCAACCATTGGGATTTTCCTAAGACCACCTCATCCAGATCCAAAACCTTTTGGCCTCAAATCTCAACCAAGAATGAATCCCATCACACCATGACTATCTAGGAAATGTCAAGGCAAGGTTGAAACCACTGTAAATCCAGAAAAACCCATGCCAATGACATCAAATGAACCAAATAATCAAATGCATGCACCATGCATTCACATCCCAACAATCAAATCACACATGCAACCTGTTACTTGCAAAATCCTCCTGTTGTAGTTGTTGATCCAACTTTCACCTTACACTCCCGTGCTTTTCCTTTGCTTTCCTTTTTCCAATCCAAGTGATTTCTAGGGTGTTCTAGGAATACTCTAAGTGTGTAAGGGTGAATGAGAAACAAAACTAAATTGACTAAATATAGAACTGACAAAAGTTGTGAACTTTTTCCATGATGCCTTTTTATCATTGATGCCTCTATTTTCTTCATTTTCCTTAATTTTCCTCTATTGTCCCTTACATGCAAATTTATGCCTCTTCACCTTTATTTTCTTGTATTTTCCTTTATTTCTCATAATTAAATGTTAATTATTTCCTCTTTTCCTTTTCCAATTTCCATAGTCATTAATAAACACAAGTGATGCCCATTATAATGTTTGCCCAACATTCAACTTGGAATACATGTCCCATGACCTTGGTCTTATTTTTCTTTGGCTTTAATATCCTGTTGGCACTACTACAACACCCTCCAAAGTTTTGGCTTGCACCAAATTTCAGAGCCTACCTTGGTCTTGCATATTCTCATCGCAAACATTGAGATCCATTGTATGTGTTTTCTCTAAGTGTTTTGTTCCCTTTTGCAAGAAAAGAAAAATGTAGTCTTTTCGCATGCCAAAGTATCACACAATGCATATTATCTTATTTTGGTCGTTTCAATGGGTTACCTTTGTGTAAATGAGTTTATCCTGCCATGTAAAAATCCGTCACACTCATTTCCAAAGTTGTAAGAACTATCGCACAAGTGTTGTCACGGTCATCACAAAGTGTACGTTTCGTGTCGCACTCGTTGTGAGTCATTGCAAAGTTGTCACACTGAGGGAAGTATTTTGTTGATGTGTCCTCAATGATCTATGTTGTTGTGTCATCATGTGTTCTAAGTGTGTGATCACAGTCGATTCTTATCATTGTTCACATAAGTTGCATCGATCCTACACTTAGTCTAATTCTAAAAGCTCTCCGACCAAGCGACCTAGCCTCATCCAACCCTCCTGAACTATGCATTGTGCAGTCTCAGCCCTCTAGCTGCAACCTTGCATCTTGACACTATGCAATGAGAAGTTACTGCCTCCTAGTACTACGCATTGTGCAGTTTCTATGCTCAATCCTAGACCTTGGCCTCCAAAACTATACAGTTCATCCCTCTAGCCTGGCCTCAACTACACATTTCACAGTCTTTGACCTCAAGCCCAGCCCTTGCGCTCTTGATTTGTGCAATTGCACAATCACTCGATCTGTTCTGCCTTCTAGAACTATGCATTAGGCAGAATTAGTTCTCAACCCTTCAACCTAGCTCACTGAGCTCCAAAACTATTTAATCTGCTTGCTGAGTCCAGCCTTAACTATGCATTGCGCAGTCTCAAGGCTCAAGCTTCACCTCTGAATTCTTGAGTTGTGAAATTGTGCAGTCACTAAGCCTCCCATTTAGCCTTCCACCCAGTTCTAGCTCAGTCAATGGACCAACATGCAACATATTAGACTAGGGGTTTATCATACTAATGTCATCTTGTCATAAGTGAAGTGCAGATGCAGGTACTCTATCGTACCATGGCATGATGATGAAGAAGAATATGGAGAAGGGAAACATGTTTGAAGATATATTTGTAGATGATTATGCAAGTTGACCAATCAAGGGAAAGCAAAGGACACAAGTTTGCAACTATAGCTCAAGACCTAATATCACTAAATACTCCTTATCTCTAAGTCATATGGAGGTGGAAAGAAGAGTATTCCCAAGAAGACACATAACAAGGAGCATCAAGAATATCTTGACAATTCCATGTCATCAAGAAGTCCATGTCAGCAGTGTCATGTCATGAGTTGTCATATGTCACATCATTCTTCTGGATTATGTAATTTCTTATTCGAAAATGTATTGTAAAGTGGAAGTCTAAAGGACATGTACAAAAGATGAAGAGTCATGTAAATTCGAAAAGTCATAGGAAGTCAAACAATCATGAGGGTAGTCAAAGAGTCACAAGGGAGATGAAACATCACCCCATTGGTTATATATACACCCTCATTGTATGAGAAAAGGAATTTTCACCTTGGCTCCTTCTTTAAGGCATTAGAGAGACAAGCTAGTTCTTTTGTGCATGATTATGAATGTTTCTAAGACTGTTCTGTGAATTTTTATGATTCATGTTTGTTTTCACATGTACTAAAGTAGTTGAACTATTTCAGTTATTTTAGTACTTATCATATTGAGAATGTTTTGTAGTGGTTGCAATTCTCATTGTATCCTTCTGGACTATTCCAATGGATGTTAGGGGGGTGTCTCTTATTTTTGTGTGTTTATACTAGAGTGGTACTATTACCTCTCTCCTAGACGCTCACCTTCTTTTCCCTTTGCAATAGAATAACCTTGACACACCTACAACTGAACACTCACCATGCACATTTACTTGATTTTTGAAGGCACATTTGTGCTCCTCTCTCTTGTTGATAGTTAGAGCGAAGGCAAATCTTTAAGAAATCAGAAATCAATCCATATTCCAAATGGGGCTCCTATCCCAAATGATGTGAGGTCTAATTGGGTCCACATATAGGGGATACCCCTTGAACGTTGGTAGGTCCAACACCTTCAAAATTTTTGGCACTAGAAGGAGGGAAACCAAATTGTTATGGCTAACAACCTCACCTACCCTCAACATACATCTTCCGATCAAGGCAACAATATTCCCAGCACCTCCCCTGCTCATATTCCTAAAGTTAGTGAATATTATCATATTGGTCTTGAACAAACCTATGAAATATCTTACGAGCACATCCAGTCCATATGATCTATAACCTGTAATTTTTTAAAGGCTATCAGACCGATAGTGGTTTCGATAGTTGAAGATCTGCTTCTCACCACCCTTGAAGAGCTAGAAAATACTGCAGAAGGCATAGAGAAAACAGAGCAACCTCCATATTTTAACGAAGGTGATACAGACAATGTTTTACTCTCAGACGATACTTTCCATGGGTTAGGTGGTGAAGAAGAAGAAAAAGATCCATCAGATTCTGGAGAAGAAGAGGAAGATCCATTAGAATCTGATGAAGAGGAGGAGCACAGAGACAAATATATGGCAGACCAAGATTTGGATTGGATGAATTAGGGCCCACTTTCATTGTTGGGTGTGTTACACAAGATGTCGAGGCACCCGGAGAAGTTGTTAGTGAAGTATGACCCTGGGAAAGCAGTGAAGGTGGAGGACCACTTGGAAAAATTTTACATGCATCTGCAAATGCTTGAGGTGCGTTATGATGATGTTGAATGTAGACTTTTCCCATGTAGCTTAGATGGCATAATAATTGTATGGTATCACAGTATTACTACGAACTCAATCCAGAATTGGAAGCGGTTAAGAAGTTATTGAGGAATTTAGACTTCTGTGATCCATAATATTGTAAGATCATCTTCGGCAAAATCACATAACCAATCTTTTGTCGACGCGTTTCGAACCAACCAGTGTGGTTCATCATCAGGACAAGTTGAAGAACCAATCCAGCTTAGCGTGATTAGATAGAGCGTGCAGAGACCCCAACAACTAAAATGATAACGGCTAGTTTGACCTAGTGACCTTGGTCAAACTACTAAAAAAGTAATTAATATTTTAGGAAACTAAAGGAATCCCTTTGGTAAATTTAAAACAATTAGGTATATTATTCTTATTATCCCAATTACCAAGAAACGCACATATTTTAATTAAGTTGGTCATTATATCCCATAATAGATATTAATTAACCCATATTTAATTATTATTCCAACGTAAAGGTAATTAAACCCTATTATTGTAACTAATATTCTAACTAATATTATGGTAAATCATGATTACCTATAAACCTCATGGCCAATAATCCAAATTTTTATTCCAAGGTAAGTCTATTAATACTTATAATTTAAGGTTGATATGATTATTACTAAAACTAATATTACTGGTCTCTCATAATTTATCCTTTAAACCTAAAGGCTGAAGTAAAATTTATTAAAAAGATTTCCATTCCAAATTCATTAAGGTTAACCATGTCAATATTATTTATTATTATTATTTATAAGTTAGGACTATATCATATTGTTATTTAAATAGATAGGTCCATTGAGCTATATAAAATAATAATCTAAATCTTCATGATAAATAATAGATCTAAACAAATTGTTAAACTATTATTCCTAGAGTTTAGTTATATTAGGTAAATATTATAACTAATATTATGGTAAATCATAATTACCTTTAAACCTAACGGTCAGTAATCCTCAATCTATTATTACTTATAAATTAAGGTTGATATGTTTATGATTAAACTAATATCATAGGTATCTCATAATTAATCCTTTAAACTTAAAGGTTTAATTAATATTTAATGAAAAGAATATTTATTCCAAATTTATTAAGGTTAACTATGTCAATATTATTTATTATTAATATTTATAAGGTTTAAATTGCGATTTTTAGAAATTAGTTAAAGGGAAACTCAATTCTAGGGTTAATAAATTAAATAGTAATTACTGAAATTTGGTAAAAATCTAACTAACATAGTATCATAAACAGGTAGGTCGATACAATAATAGCCCGAAACAAATCACTAACTCAACCGCTCCAAAATAATAGGACAAAACTGCCAAAAGAAAAATAAAAGAGGGGGGAAGACAGAAACCCTAAGACCTAACGAACCGGAAATGAGGAGGCTAAGAAGACAAGGCTGGGACCCAGCAACTACTAATCTTCCAGCCATCATCCCTATTAAGGTTAAGAAGTTGTTTCTTGAAAAAATTTCCAATGACAAAACCCCTTCCATGTTATTGAAAGAGTTTGGAAATATGAAGTTGGAGCATAAAGAAAAATTTAAATATTTCAATCAAAGGTTTAATCATATATTGAACAGATTTCCTACAGATATGAAACCTCATGGATCCATCACTATTGATTAGTATACTTCTGCCTTACCTACAAGCATCGTGCAGTTCATGAAGAGAACTGCGAAAGCGACTCTCGTGGAGAATTATGAAGAAGCAATTGCAGTTGAAAAGGACTTGTGTGTGATTGGAGTCATCATTGATGATGAATCATCAAGGACTCCAAAAAAATGGGAAAAATGTCTCATGCCTCCTTAGGTAAGCCCAAAGAAAAGGAAGCTACCAATCTTGAGAGCTCAAACCGCACCATCAAGTCTCGGTCCAATGCGTTGGTAGAGTTAAAATAGAGGTTAAGCGAGACCACCATAAGCAGCGAGCCCCCTAAATTCAACATTCTAAGAAGGGTTTCCAACTCTGGCAGCGACAACAACTAGCCGGCCAAGTCTGGGCATAGCTAGAACATTGTGTTGAATGTTGACAATATGGGCATGGACCAATATTGTTCGTTTCATCAAGAGTATCATTCAGAAAAACGTGCCCATAATGGAACCACAACATGAACGCTCTAGCTGCAAATTTCATTGATACAGTACTTTCAGATGAGCATATTGAGCCTGTGGAAGAAACTGTTGCAACAAAAGAAACTACGAGTATTGGGCACGTAGTTAATACACTTAGTTGTGTATACATAGCTAAAAAGAAAATTTCCGAAAAGAAGCCACTGAGTGAGGAGCCGGCTCAAAATTAGAATGGTCAGTATAACTTAAGAAGCCAAGGTCTAGTTTCAGAACCAGAGTTGACAACAAAGAAACTAAAAGAACATTTGTTAAGGAAGATCACACTGCCTGTCAACTCAGCGTAGAACAATCAAAGAAAGTATGGAAACGCTGCTACAACAAGAGTACTTCCGCCAAAGGTAAAAGAAATTTCATCACTCCAGAAATATCGGGTCAAGTTACTCCTCGAGACACTTCGACGATCCCCGTTGTGCTTGATTACAATAGAGTCAAAGACATGAAGAAAACTCACGCAAACATTTCAATATTTGAACTTACAAGAATCACAAGCCAACGAGAACCGCTCGTCCATGCTCTTGAAAAATTCACCTCAGGTAACAACACCTCTTCATAGAAGGGATATGAATCTGGTAAGTCTTTTGGTGCCCTAGAATTAGTACTTAATGAATTAACATTAGAATCTAACACACTTTGCCCTCTGTTTTTTGTTAACGTTTGAAATTTTTAATTACAATGTACACAATTGCTTAGTTGATTATGGTGCATCAATGAATGCAATGCCACTATCTATAGCCAAAAAAATAAATGCAAAATGGGATAAAACAGATGCACAGATCATTTAGCTAGACATGACTCTTTTCCATGCTATTGGTGAACTCAGAAATGTGCTTATTCACAATGAGTCCAATAGTGTATAAATATAGTAATTATGGACATCCTGGAAGCATACGATGTATTGTTGAGCAGAGACTGGTCCTTAAAACTACAAGGGTATTTTGATACCAACTTGTCACATTTATGGCTTTAATATAAGGGCAGAAATAACCAAATCTGGGTGAAATCAGAACCTTACATGAAGCATTTTACATGAAGCATATTGTTACACCCTTCGAGCGGAAAAATGAAATAGTTGTTTTTGCAAATCTAATCTTTGGAAATTGTGTTCTAGAAACTGATTTGGGGTTCTATCTTGCCCAACCATCCCTAGTCCTACCTGACACCCAACTGGATTTTGTTCCTAGTCCAACTGGCACAAATGACTCATGTACAGTAGATAGTAATAGTAGTAGTATTACTAATGTAGGGACTATTTTTTGTACTTATGATGTTTGGATTTGTATTTTGATGGTTCAAAGATGCAAGAGGGCTCTGGAGCTGGTTATGTTTTAGTATACCCACGACAGAGAAAACACCTGATCTCAAGTCGCTTGGAATTTGAGTGCACAAACAACATGACAGAATATGAAGCACTCATCTTGGGTTTACAAAAGGCCATCGACCTCAATGTTGGAGTTCTCAAAGCATAGGTGACTCTGAAATCGTTGTACGACAGGTACGCAATACTATTCACTATGTGTCACCTCATCTGAAAGGTTATCAACAAGAGGTATGGCGTTTGATTTCTCATTTCCAATATTTTAATATTATATATATTCCTAGAATGTGTAACGCAACTGCGGATGCATTAGAAAATGCTGCTGCTAGGTTATCACCACTTAGGGACAATTTTTCTGTTGAAATTATTTATAAGCCATCCGTCCTTGATAATATCACTAATTTATGTGTTTTCAATGACGACCAACTAGGGGACACTTTGCAGGTGACAACAATGCATAAAGTTATGGGGCCAGTTTCTATTGGCCCACGTTATTTAAAGATGCTCACACATATGCCTGCAAGTGTCTGATTTTTCAGAAGTCTGTCAGCCAAAAAAAGAAGTCAGTGACCCCGTTGCAACCTATTACAGTGGAAGAACCATTTCAACAATGGGGCCTAGATGATATTGGTGAGATATGTCCACACTCATCAAAGTAGCACCACTACATTATCACTGCTACAAACTACTTCACATGGTGGGCAAAAGAAGTTCCACTAAAGCAAGTGAATGACCAGGAAGTCATCAGCTTCCTTAAGAAAAATATCATTTCCAGGTTCGGTGTTACGACATCACTTGTTTTTTACAATACAACATACTTTTCATCGCTAAGAATATATGATTTTACATTGGAAAATGGAATCGTATTGAAACATTCAGCTAATTACTACCCAGAGGGAAATGGTATTAATGAGTCTACAAACAAGCACCTTATCCATATCATTAAGAAGATTATTTACTAACACTCCCCTTTGGTGAATGCCCTATGGGCTAACCGAGTCCCACCAAAGCCTTCTTTGAATACATCTCCTTACTTCCTGGTGTATATAAAAGAAGCCATCCTACCCGCGAACATCTATTTTCTTGCCCTTCAACTTTCATAAGAATCCCAGGGCAATCCATGCTTATTGGTTCAACGTAGGATAAACACCCTTCACAAGTTGTAGGAAGAAATAAAAAAGGCAAAAGATTTTTTTTCTCTTCACCAGAGTCGTATCAAGAGGTGGTTCAATAAGAATTATGCAGGGAAGAATTAATTTGGTGTGGGTGACTCAGTCTTGAAGTGGGACAAAGCCCACAGGGACAAAGGAAAACACAATAAGTTCCAATCCTTATGGATTGGACCATTCACTATACACGAAAATCTTGGTCAGCACACATATCATCTTCAATCACAATATGAGAAGATTGACTCTCTTCCTTTCAATGGACTTAAAACAATATTTTCAATGATGATCTGGGGCTGTACCCTGTCCTATGTACATAGTTTATTGTTTGTTTGTTTGGTCTTGTTGGGGTTGTACCCTATCCTATGAACATAGTTTATTGTTTGTTTGTTTGTTTGGTCTTGTTGGGGTTGTACCCTGTCCTATGTACATAGTTTATTGTTTGTTTGTTTGTTTGGTCTTGTTCTTGTTCTTGTTTTTGTTGTTGTAAATAAGTGTTGTGTGTGAACATGTTTTCTGGTTTCTTTGTGTGTGGATGAGTTTAAAAGAGTCTTGTGACACTACAACATTTTCCTAACCTTCAGTCCTCCTTTGTGTTGGTTACATCTTTTGTTCGATGAAGTTCTAACGGAAAATACGATACATCTATAAGGAGAGTTTCGTGTTGAACCATGATACTTGTGTCTATTCTAGAAGCCTTATGCCCGTACTTGGTTCATTATGTTTCGGTGTTTTCACACTTATCCAATTAGTAGAGGAGGAAAACGGGAAAATCTAAAATGAGAAAACCTAAATCATAGGTCTCTATATGCTTCTATGAAGGAACAAACTCTTGTGCTCTCAATAAGTCGAGATCCCTCTTCTGCCCAAAAAATTAATAAGTGCCTATGCACAGTCCTCTTTAAATATATAAATAAAGGTGAAAGAAGAGAAAGGCTTCCTGCACAGAGAGGTGAAGCAAGCAACTCTTTCGGGGTACTGTCTAGGCTCCCTGGCAGCTGAGAAATGTTTGTGTTCCTGCAGTGACTCTCTTAGGGTACTATCCAAGCTTGTTGGCAGTGGAGCAACACTAGGATGAAAAACTATACTTTGAAAATCCAAAGCTCGTAAACTACACTATCCTTTCTAATTCGAAACATTGTGATATTTTTGAATCTTATGATTGTGTTCAAAAAAAGAAGGCACAAAGGGGACCATGTTTATTCATGAGGTAAGTGGGGAAGACAAAGTAATTTGCATGATGAATCAATACTCCCTGAAGAACTGAGACCCTGCACAGAAGAGTCAACCAAGACAGAGAAGTTGGAATTCTAACAATGTGTCATCAAGAGTTGTCGTTGCTACAACACCATCCAAATTTTTTTCCTGCACCAAATTTCAAAGCCTACCTTGGTCTTGCATATTGTCATCGCAAACATCGAAATCCATTGTATGTGTTTTCTCTAAGTGTTTTGATCCCTTTTGCAAGAAAATAAAAATTTCATTTTTTCACATTTTAAGTATCGCACAATATATATGAGATTGTTTTGGTGGCTTCAAGGGTTTACCATTGTTTAAATGAGTTTATCTTACCATGTAAACATCCGTCGCACTCATTTCTAAAATTGTAAGCACTGTCGCATAAGTGTCATCACGATTGTCACAAAGTGTATCTTTAGTGTCACAGTCATCATGAGTCATCACAAATTTGTTGCACTGAGGGAAGTATGTTGTTCATGTGTCCTGGATGATCTATGTTGTTGTGTCATCAAGTGTTATAAGTGTGTGATCACAGACGATTCTTATCATTTTTCACATCAACTTCATCAATGCCACACTTAGTCAAATTCCGAAAGCTCTCCAACCAAGCAACCTAGCCTCATCTGACCCTCCTAAACTATGCATTGAGCAGTCTTAGCCATCTAGCTACAACCCTTCCTCTCGACAACATGAAATTCACAGTTCCTGACCCCAGGACCACACAATGCATAATTTCAGTGCTCAAGCCTAGACCTTGGCCTCCGAAACTGCGCAATTCAGCCCTCCAGCCTAGCCTCAATTGTGCATTGCATATTCTTTAACCTCAATACTAGCCCTTGAACTCCTGAGTTGCATAATTGTGAAATCACATGACTTGCTTTGCCTTCCATAACTCCACATTAGGAAAAATTAGTGCTCAACCCTTCAACCTGACTCACTGAGCTCCAAAACTCTTCAATTTGCTTGCCCAATCTGACTTGAAATGCACATTACACAGTCTCAAGGCTCAAGCTTCACCTTTGACTGCCTGAGTTGCACAATTTCGCAGTCACTGAGTCTGTCACTCATCCTACCACCCAGTTTCGGCTCAGTCAGTGGACCAGCATGCAACATCTTAGACTAGGGCTTTAACAAATTGGTGTCATCTTTTCATGAGTGAGATGCATATCTAGGTACTCTACCATACCATGACAAGATGATGAAGAAGGATATGGAGAAAGGAAACATGCTAGAAGACATATTTGTATATGATTATGTAAGATTATCAATCAAGAGAAAGCAAAAGGACATTGGTTTGGGACCACAACTCAAGAACTGATATCACTAAAGATTCCTTACCTCTAAGCCATATTGAGGTGGACAGAAGAGCATTCCCAAGAAGACACATAGTAAGGAGCAACAAGAATGGCTTGAAATTTCCATGTCATCAAGAATTCCATGTCACCATTGTCATGTCATGAGTCGTTATATGCCACATCATTCTTATGGATTATGTAATTTCTTATTCGAAAATGTATTGTAAAGTGGAAGTCCAATGGACATGTACAAAAGATGAAGAGTCATGTAAAGTCGAAAAGCCATAGGAAGTCAAATAGTCATGAGGGTAGTCAAAAAGTCACAAGGGAGGTGAAGCATTACCCCATTGGTTATATATACACCCTCATTATATGAGAAAAGGATTTTTCACCTTGGCTCCTCCCGCAAGGTATTAGAGAGACAAGCTAGTTCTTTTGAGGAGAAAGTGGTGACTCCAACACTCCATTATTGGAGTTAGTGGTGTTCGATGTATACATGTGTCTTGGGTCTTTTATTTAATATATGAATCTTGATGGCCAGCACGTTCTTCATGCATGGATTATGAATGTTTGTAAGTCTTTTCTGTGAATCTTTATGATTCATATTTGTTTTCACCTATACTAAAGTAGTTGAACTATTTCAGTTATTTTAGTGCTTATTATATTGAGAATGTGTTATAGTGGTTGCAATGCTCTTCGCATCCTTATGGAATATTCCACTAGATGTTAGGCAGATATCTCTTGCTTGTGTGTGTTTCTACCTGAGTGGTACTATTACCTCTCTCCTAGAGGCTCACCTTCTTTCCCCTCCCCAGTAGAAGAACCTTGACACACCTACAACCGAACACTCACCAGGCACACTTGTTTTTTGAAGGCACATCTACGCTCCTCTCTCTTGCTGACAGTTAGAGCTAAGGAAAATATTTAAGAAATCAACAACCATCCCATATTCTAGATGGGGGTGATATACCAAAAAATGTGAGGTCTAATTGGGACCACATATCAGGGAGACCCCTTGAATGTTAGTGGGTCCAACACTGTCAACATATCCTTTATTACATGAAACTTTAACCCGAGGTTGTCGCATCACTAATCAAACCAAGATATCAATCATCAAATTAAGATAATTGTCAACCAATCATGTTAATAACCACACTATCATCAAAACATAACAAATTTTCAGTCATTATAAACCCTGGTCAACTTCACCTCAAAATATATACATGACTATTCTTAAGAATATCCACGTACATATGTGCTTCTGTGTATAAAATATATGTGCAGATCTCAAATCACTAAATATTAAACCATTGACTACCTGAATCACTATGACATTGAACCAACCATTGAATCACATATTACAAAACCAATCACAGATTATTGAACGAATCACAGGTCACTGAATATAAACACTAAACCATACCCAATCACATTTATGTAGTATTATCACTTATCAATATACCAAGTCACAACCAAATCCGTCCAATTAACACTATCCCATATCAACTATCTTGACCAAGAGATCATTTATTTACAATAACAAATAATACATAATTCATCAACTGTCATCATCAAGCAGCAATTCAAACCCTAGAACATAAACGTGACTTTCATTAACGAGATCTGTGTATATATGTGTTTCTCATGAATAAAACCCAAGTATAGATTTCAAATAACTGAATACTTCTTAGCCAAAAAATTATGTTTAAAACATATCTCATCTATAATCATCAACCAACATCACAACAACTATCAATTGTAGGTTTTAATCCCATACATAAATTACCTGCATACAAATTCTAAAAACATAAAATTACCTACATACGAATTCTAAAAACATAAATTACCTGCATACTCATCCAACTAACTACACCTCCAAATAGGTTAAACACATACCCACTTGGAGATCTTCTCTGATCCAGATCTCCATCCCAGTCTGCATCAACAAAGCCACAGATGTCCAATCCTGGTCTTCCTTGGTAGCACAAACCATAGTCACTAATGCCACACAAATATATGAAAACCCGCTTCAATGTTGTCCAATGCTCCTTCCCTAGTTTTGACATAAACCTGCTCAATACTCCCATTGCATGTGCAATGTCTAGTCTAGTACAGACCATCGCATACATCAGGCTAGTGACTGCACTTGCATATGGAACACAGGGACATGTCCTCTTCCTCTTCTTGTGTCTTGGGACACTATTCAATAGATAACTTTACACCTACAAGAATAGGAACCTTCACCGGTTTACTATCTTGCATATTAAGCCTCTGCAGTATTGTCTTGACATACTTCCTCTGGTTTAACCAAATCTTCCTCTTTGCCCGATCTTGCTTAATTTCCATGCCAAAAATATAGTTTGCAGCACCAAGATCTTTCATGACGAATTTGGAGGACAATTGGGTCTTCAAATCCTAGATAATTTCTTTTTCATTCCAACCAACAACATATCATCCACATACAAGAAAAAATAAATAACATGGTCACCAATTAATTTAAAATACACACAATGATCTGCTTTTCTTCTAGTGAAGCCAAGTCCCCGTATAAATATATCAAATTTTTCATACCACATCCTTGGTGACTGTTTTAACCCATACAAATACTTTTTTAAATTACATACCAGTTCTTTCTTACCCTTCACACAAAGCCTTCAGGTTGCTTCATGTAGATCTCTTCTTCCAGATCCCCATGAAGAAATGTTGTATTCAAATCCATTCGTTCTACCTCAAACTAAAAAGCAATAGAAACATATAGAAGTAATCTAATAGAAGCTACCTTGGCAACAAGAGAAAAAATATCACCAAAATCAATTCTGGCACCTAGGAATAACCTTTTTCTACCAACCGAGCTTTGTATTTCTCCACCTTTCCTTCTGCATTCATCTTCGTCTTGAACACCCACTTGCTACCAATGGGTTTCCTTCCAGCCGGAAACTCCACCAGATCCCAAGCCTCGTTTTTGTGCAAATATGTCATGTCATCAACCATGGCTTCTTTCCAAAGTTTTCCATCCTTTGAATCTACTGCTTCCTTCACAGTTCTGGGATCATCATCAATAATAAACAAAGAAAAATTTGAATAGAAATCAGATGGACTATACCTTTCTGGCTTCCTTCTTTCTCAAACTGATCTTCTCACAACCAGAGTTTGTAGCTCTTCATCTTCTGATTCCTCTTCTATTGTAGAGTCCGATTCTTCCTCCTTTAGCTCAAACTCTATCTTCTCAAGTTCCTTTGGTAGGACTTCATGTTTAATAACATATTTCACCTCTCTAAACACCACATCTTGGTTGTACACAACCTTCCTTGTTACTGGGTTCCAAAGCTTATAACCTTTTAAACCATCCTTATACCCAATAAAGATGCACTTTTCATATTTACTATCCAACTTTGTTCTTTTCTCCTTTGGAACATGTACATATGCATCACATTGAAATACCCTCAGATGTGAAAGAGAAGTTTTCTTACCAGTCCATACCTCTTGTGGAGTCTTATCCTCCAATGCTGATGAAGGTGATCTATTGACCAAGTAGCTTGCAGTGTCCACCGCCTCTGGCAAGAATTCTTGTCCCAACCCGACACCACTAAGCATTCTTCTTTCCCTTTCCATCAACGTCTTGTTCATTCTTTCAGCAACTCCATTTTGCTCAGGTGTGTATGGAGTAGTCTTTTTTTGTGTTATACCACACTTCTTACAGAACTCTTCAAATTCCTTCTTGCAAAACTCTCCACCGTTATCTATCCTCAACACCTTTATCTTCTTCTTTGTCTGGTTTTCCACCAAAGCCTTAAATTATTTAAACCTGTCAAAGACTTCAGATTTCTTCTTGAGGAAATATATCCATGTATTCCTTGAGAAATCATCTATAAATGATACATGGTACAAAAACTTACCCAGTGATGGAACCGACACAGGTCCAAACACATCACTATGCACAAGTTCTAATATGTGTTTCGCCCTCTTACCACCAGAGGGGAAACTCACCCGATTTTGCTTCCCATATACACAATTTTCACAGAAATCAAAATGCAGAGAGCTATTAGACATACCTTCTACCATACCTTTACCATGAAGTATTCAGAGGCCCTTCTCTCCAATATGTCTAAGCCTTTGATGCCATAGCATGGCATTTTCTCCAGAGACCACGAGATTTTCTGCTCCACTTTCAGGAACCACATAAATGTTGCACCCATCAATAACAGTGCTACCTTGCATCTTGTACAAATTTCCAATTTGAACTTCCCACATCAATACCAGTGCTCCCTGAACCATCTTGTAGGTATCTTTCTCAAACACAGTTTTTACACTTGCATCATCCAACTTTCTTACAGAAATCAGATTTTTGGCTAATGCAAGAATATGCAGAACACCCGAAAGTGTTCTAATCCTTCCACCTTACAACTTCAACTTGAATTTTCTGCAACCAATTATTCTAGCCTTCCTGTCATCCCCTAAGAAGACATCACCACCATCATATTTCTCATACTCATAGAACCACTCTCTATGGGGAGTGAAGTGAAAGGATGCACTTGAGTCAATCAACCATGCCTCATGATCTACATATGTACTTGAAGAAGAAGCCAAGTACACATCCCCACCTTCATCTGAGGTGGTTTTCACCTCTGTAGAAGGAGCATCAGTAGATCCCTTTCATTTCTTAGGAGCTTTAGATTTATAGTCCCTTTTGTAGTGCCCTTCCTTGCCCCATTTCCAGCAAACCTTTACATGTTTTCCTGGAGATTTAGATCTCCCTCTAAATTTAGATCTCCCACTCGAGGAATTTTTTTTTCTTCTATTTTGGGACCGTCCTCATACAGACAAGGAATCACCATTTTGGCTCTCCATATTTTTTTGTCTCATCTCCTCCATCAGCAAGGATGAGACTATTTCATCAAACTACAAGGCAATTGCATTGCTACCTATTGCAACAACCAGACTATCCCACGAATTTGGTAGAGAACAAAAAAAACTGATGCACTTATCTTCATTTGAAATTTTAATATCAATAGATAATAACTAGCTTACCATAGTATTAAATGCGTTCAGATGCTCTGTCACTGAGTCTCCATCTTTCATCCTCAGGTTGTACAGTTTTTTCCATAGGAATAGTTTATTCACCAGAGACTCAGATTGGTACAAATTCCCTAACTTGTCCCACAAAACCTTCGCCGTAGCTTCCCCTGATACATTCAGCAATACTGAATCTGAGACACACAATATAACTGTGCTTTTTGCCTTCCGATCCAACTTCTTCCAATCTTCTTCGAACATTGTAGTTGGTTTAGTGTTGGAAATAATACTGAGACAAGAGGTGAATCCGTATTATCAACTCAAACACTTTTTCATTTTCATACTCAAATTCATATACGCTACTTCAGTGAAGGGAATCTGCGTGTACATGCAACTATGTCTAATGAAACTAGCGTATATCCAGTAAACTTATGATTCATTTAATCCATTAAATGTTGATCTTTAGTTAGTGCATCACAACTTTTATTAACCATATGAACAGTAAACAGGTGCAGTAAAATAGAATAGATCATCACACACAAGAAGAACACATGAACACCATGATGTAAGATGGAAACCTAATGTGGGTGAAAACCACCTGCTGCAAGTCGTCTCTATCTTCTTTTAATAAGAAACTTCTTTTTACAATATTTCTATACTGGTGCAGTCTTATACCAGTACACAAGCTTCTACCTGCAGAAGGCTACAACCTTCTCTCGTTCTCCAGCTTCTCCTGGAAGGGAGCTACAACCCCCTTAGCTCTTGTACTAGCTGAGGTACTAGTACGTAGGTGCTGACCTACAGAAGGCTACAACCTTCTCCTTTCTTCCAGGGACCACGTTTCATAAATTTTCAGACTGGATCCATGAATAACAACAATCAAACATCAAGTATATCTGCATCAACCAATCTCTTTTGCACCAAATAAACTGAATCAAATAATCACTTCTTTGAATGCTCTACCCAGAAAGCAATAACAGTAACCAAACACCAATTCTGAACCCAAAACCTTGCAGCAATAAACAGAAGTAGCTAAAACATATTTCAAGAGACATACGCTACTTCAATGTGTGCAACCTGTGTGCATACGCTTCTGAATTAAGGCCAACCAACGTATACGTTGTTTTTACTTACTGAACCAGCGTGTATATGCACCTCTGATGTGCCGAACCTGCGTACAAATCTATAAAAGATAGTTCACTCTTTCAAATATTCAGACATCAGTTATACCCATATTATCAGATTTATAGATCTAGTCATGCGCCAAATATAACAGATCAAAAACACACAAAGATACTACTATTCAAGTCTTGAGTTTTGACCCATCAATAGAACTTATCCATCTTCTTGTGCTCAGGTTCCTCCTTGATTCAGATTCAGCTATGCACCATAAACCAATCATCAGTATTCCAAATCTTTCTCTTCATAAGATATTCAACTCTTCAGTCTGTGCCTTTGCCAAATGATCTCCTCCTTTTTATAGTCTTAGGCCTTACTCAAACCATGGTCCAAAACAATAGAGAACCAATATTAGGGACCCAAAACCTGGGTTCAATACTTCGGACGCAATACCAAGGTCCAAAACCATAGGTCTAAATACCACGGACCCAAAAATAAGCTTTCCCACATGTACACGCTTTTCCGTGCATGAAAGTGTGTGCATACGCATACGCGACTTTTGATCAGCAATCCCACGTGTATACGCGCCTTTGTATATAGTGAACCTGCGTGTATACACTACCTAGTATATAGCGAATCTGCGTATATACGCGACTTGGTATATAGTGAACTTGCGTGTGTACACGACTTTGGTATATAGTGAACCTGCGTATATACTTTTCTTTCTTCATTATTTGTAGTCTAATCATCAATTCTTTGCTACTGACCTGCAGCACTATGATCTGTCAACTGTGTGAGTTGCCATCAAGGACAACACTTGTATCATAATGCCAACAATCTGCCCCTTTGGACTTGATGGCAAAGCTAACTTGGCATACTAAGAACTATCAACTTAATGAGTTGTCATTGTACATTACATCTGAACTGATTCCTTTGAGTTGCCCTGCATCCCATGTGTTCTATCACATCTGATCTCTCTTCTGTAGATTCATCTAGTTATGTATAAGTGAGATGTTCTGCTACAAGTGGGTTGCCATCAAGTACAACACATGCATCATAATGCCAACAATCTCCCCCTTTGGACTTGATGGCAACAACCATACCAAGTCACTCTCCCCCTTTGACATCAAGGGCAAAGGGTGGACCAAGATATTTTCTTCCTTGATATACATTCCGCTATCCATACTTCCCCCCTAAGTACCTACTGAAATCTCTGATTGATCTCTCCCTTTGTATATGCCAAGTTGTACCAATTTGTCCATGCTCCTTCTGAGTACATGCTGAAATCTCTGCTTTGCTGAAGAGTGTTGTTCATGGTCCCCATGACTGTAAGCAAGGTCTGCAAAAAGATGTTCTTAAAGAAGAACATGACTCTATCATAAATGACCTTCCTATACATCCATCTCCCAACCAAGTGGGGATACACCAAATACCAATTGTTTATACATGACTGAAATATTACATCATCTTTCCCATGCATAGTGGGGGTACAAATTACATCATATGAACAAAAGGGATTCATCAAATGACTACAATAGATAGAGACAAACTATTACATCATGAGTCTTGATATGACCTTTAAAAAACATCTAAATAATCAACTATCATACACAATGTATGATCTGCTCCATAAGCATCTGTCAACAGCATCTAGACCAGCAACTTGTATATGTCCATTAGTGTATAAGTCATCAACCTTTAACAAGGTATGTCTGCATATAGAAATCAACTCATCCTTTTGAACAGACTTTTGCATATGACATACAAAATCATTCACATTATATCATATGTGAAAAACACCATAGCTGTCTCATCAAGATCTGCATGATCCAAGTATCATCACTTTGGGAACATCTGCATCAATCAACATATGTAAGTATCAACCTATCATCATATAGGTAAGAAATCATCATCATCATGTCTCCAACAATGCAACTTTGAGTAATCATCCATGTATCCAGCACTATGTATCTTGAGCTCAAGATCATTTGTCAAGACTTCTTGCTATCATCAATAGCAACAACCCTTATCCACATGAGCGCCAAGAACTATAGGAATCCTGCATCATAACTGTATTATATGATATTTATGCATATGATGACAGTAGCATATGAGTGACTCATCATCAAGTAATGAAGATGTGTATTCAAGCTTTGTACTTCTCCTTATCCTTATGAAGATCACCATGTAAGCACCATATATGCATCATCATAGAATCAACCACAAATTTGATCTGAACATCAACTATGTAACCCCAAAGAATCATATGAGATTTTTTCATGGATAACTCATAACCATATCATAGCAAGATATATCATTTAGCCATATAAGCATCATTACCAAGGACTACTAGCCATAATGCCAACAATGCATTATTAAAAGCATATGCTCCCCCTGAACCTGTGCCATCTTGTTTACTGTCAGATCTGATCATGCATATATCAACAAGAAGTATCAAGGCATCATCATCAACAAGTTAGGATCAAAACACTTCTAAACATCTTACAAGTATTAAGACATTTCCACACATCATCAGCAGATTGTAACCATTATCAAATAGAGCAAGTAATCGACTGAATCATATCAGACCCTTTTTCCTGAGCCTGTTCCCACTGCTTTTCCTCAAACTAACATATACGCAACTGTGCACTAACTAACTCGCATATATACGCGACTTCCCTTTATGAAACTTGCGTATGAGATTTAGGACACTGAAGTTTTACACTTTCAGCTCCCTCTGAGTCTGTTATGTCTGTATATTGTGCTGTGCCACATCTTTCTGACTGTACTTCCTTCTTCTTCCATATCTTCAAGTGTAATGATGTTTTCTCCTTTTGGTATGGTGCCTGTACTTCTTTTTTGCATTCCTTTGCTATATGTCCAAGGTTGTTACATGCATAACATCTTATATGTTTCATATTCTTTCTGTAGCAATCAACAAATTTGTGACCAAACATATTGCAAGCAAAGCAATATCCCTTAAAGTACCTGGAACGTGATGATCCTTCTGTGTGATAGTCTTGAACCATTATTCTTCTACATTTGGCTGCAACATGTCCAAGAGTATGACATACACAGCATTCAACATTATTCATCGGAGGAGTAAAAGATTTTCTTTGAAGAATTTCTTTCCTTGGTTGTTGATGGGATTGACCTCTCATCTCCTTGTTGAGTATTTCAGATTGTGCATTAAAGTTCCTTGTCTTATTTTGTGAACTAGATTCACCTTCAACAGATTCATGGAAACCAAGACTTGTTTTGATAGCAGGAGACCTTTGACTACTAAGAATATCATCCAAGATCTTAGTACTATCTTGAAATCGTAAGAGCTTATCCTTTTCTTCTAAGTTATCTTTTAGAATATTTACCTCAACCTGAAGTTGCTCTTCCTTTTCATGATACTGCTTCTTCATGTTTTCTTCAGCTTTTCTTCCTTCTTCCAACTGATGTTTTAATTCATGAACTTTGTTTTCTTGTTTTTCAAGAGCTTGGAGTAGTTATTTATTTTGCTTATTTGATTCCTCAAGATCTTCTTTTAGCGAGAGGATTGTAGCTTCAAGACTTTCATAGTAACTGGATCTTTCTCTGAGTTTCTTGATTGTTGTGCTCCTTTCATTTACTTCATTTCTTAAATATGTCACTTCATCCTGCAACTTTTGACATTTTTCCTTGAATAGCTTCCTTACCTTGTTTCCTTCCTCTAGTTGAGCTTTTAGTTTGGTAACTTCTTCTTTGGAGATACATTCCCTTTTTTTCAATAGATCTTGTTAATCTCTAATTTTGTCTGTAAGCCTTTTAAATCATGCCTCTATTTGATATCTTGCATTCTCACCCATAAGAGCAAATTCAGTTGTTTCACTATCACTTTCATCATCTTCAAATGGATGAAGAAATGTATCACCAGAGGATAACAAATTCATACCTAATAGTTCTTTTGCTTGTTCATCTTCATTCTGAAGTGATTCTGAATCTGAAGTGCTTCTTCCACAAATTCCCCAATCGATTCTCTCACTGTCATAGTTCTTCTGAGATGTCTTCTTCTTCTTAGGTGCTTTATTCTTAAGCTTCTTTCCCATTGTTCTACGGATCTCCTTCAAGCGATCAAGCTTCTACCAAAGGACCTGCTCTGATCCCAATTGTTGGAAATAATATTGAGAGGGGGGGGGGGGGGGGGGGGGGGGGTGAATTAGTATTATCAACTCAAACACTTTTTCATTTTCATACTCAGATTCATATACGCTACTTCAGTGAAGGGAACCTGCGTGTACACACAACTGTGTCTAATGCAACTAGCGTATATCCAGTAAACTTATGATTCAGTTAATCCATTAAATGTTGATCTTTAGTTAGTGCATCAGAACTTTTATTAACCATATGAACAGTAAACAGGTGCAGTAAAACATAATAGATCATCACACACATGAACACCATGATGTAAGGTGGAAACCCAATGTGGGTGAAAACCACCTGCTACAAGTCGTCTCTATCTTCTTTTAATAAGAAACTTCTTTTTACAATATTTCTGTACTGGTGCAGTCTTATACCAGTACACAGGCTTCTACCTGCAGAAGGCTACAACTTTCTCTTTTCTTCCAGGGACCACGTTTCATAAATTTTCAGACTGGATCCATGAATAACAACAATCAAACATCAAGTATATCTGCATCAACCAAGCTCTTTTGCACCAAATAAATTGAATCAAATAATCACTTCTCTGAATGATGTACCCAGAAAGCAGTAACAGTAACCAAACACCAATTCTGAACCCAGAACCCTGCAACAATAAACAGAAGTAGCTAAAACATATTTCAAGAGACGTACACTACTTCAATGTGTGCAACCTGCGTGCATACACTTCTGAATTAAGGCCAACCAGCGTATACGCTATTTTTACTTACTGAACCAGCATGTATACGTGCCTCTAATGTGTCGAACCTGCGTACAGATCTATAAAATATAGTTCACTCTTTCAAATATTCAGACATCAGTTATACCCAGATTATCAGATTTATAGATCTAGTTATGCGCCAAATATAACAGATCAAAAACACACAAAGCTACTACTATTCAAGTCTTGAGTTTTGACCCATCAATAGAACTTATCCATCTTCTTGCGCTTAGGTTCCTCCTTGATTCAGATTCAACTATGCACCATAAACCAAACACCAGTATTCCAAATCTTGGTCTTCATAAGATATTCAATGCTTCAGTCCGTGCCTTTGCCAAATGATCTCCTCCTTTTTATAGTCTTAGGCCTTACTCAAACCATGGTCCAAAACCATAGAGAACCAATACTAGGGACCCAAAACCTGGGTTCAATACTTCAGATGCAATACCAAGGTCCAAAACCATAGGTCTAAATACCACAGACCCAAAAATAAGCTTTCCCACATGTACGCGCTTTTCCGTGCATGAAAGTGCGTGCATACGCATACGCAACTTTTGATCAGCAATCCCACATGTATACGCGCCTTTGTATATAGTGAACCTGCGTGTATACACTACTTGGTATATAGCAAACCTGTGTATATACGTGACTTGGTATATAGTGAACCTGTGTGTGTACACGACTTGGTATATAGTGAACCTGCGTATATACTTTTCTTTCTTCATTGTTTGTAGTCTAATCATCAATTTTTTGCTACTGACCTGCAGCATTATGATCTGTCATCTGTGTGAGTTGCCATCAAGGACAACACTTGTATCATAATGCCAACAATCTCCCCCTTTGGACTTGATGGCAAAGCTAACTTGACATATTAAGAACTGTCAACTTAATGAGTTGTCATTGTACATTACATCTGAACTGATTCCTTTGAGCTGCCCTACATCCCGTGTGTTCTGTCACATCTGATCTCTCTTTTGTAGATTCATCTAGTTATGTATAAGTGAGATGTTCTGCTACAAGTGGGTTGCCATCAAGTACAACACATGCATCATAATGCCAACATTTAGTACCTGGATCTACTATAATCCACTGATCTTTATCCACCAACAAATCCTCCATCTTGAGTTTCCACATCTCAAAACTCTGACCATTAAATTTCTCGATCTCTATCTTTTCACTGCTCACCATCTTCTTTCACCACAAGAATCAATCCCGCAAATCTCCCACTAAACAGGGTCTACCACAGGCCCGAGCAAAACCCCTCAGCAGCAAAGGCGTCCCCTTGAAGCCAAAACAACTCTGATACCAAATGTAGGTTTTAACCCCGTACAGAAATTACCTACATACAAATTCTAAAAACATAAAATAAACAATGGCAAGAGCATAACACATAAAACAAATATACACAGAGATTTTCCCCTAGATCCCAAAATCGGGACTACCAAGTTGATTTTTCATTATGTTCCTTTTAATGTTACAATACATATATATACATGTCGAAGCATCCATAAACCCCAATCCATTAACCCTAGATTAGATCACAACCGTAGTTCCCTTGACTGGATCTACAAAATACCATGGACCGAAAACCATCGTGCCCAAAACCATGTGCGAAATCCATGCACAAAAACATAGGTAGGTCCGCCCACCTACTAGGGCTAGTTGTGGAAAGAATATAACACAACCCAACATCAACAACCCAGATCATGCAACAAAATGAAAACTTATTAACTCAGAATGTATACGTGACTATACTAAAATAGATCTACATATGTACATAACATTATTGAAGAAAACTTGTGTACAAATCTCAAACCACTGAATACCAAAACTCAATCACTAAATAAATGAATCATTGAATAGCAATATTGAATCATTGCAACCATATCATACCAATATAACAAGCCAACCAAAACACTCAACAAGATACTATATCATAAACCCTTGTCAGATGTAAAACTAAGGTAAATATTTCGATAACCAGACAGTGCCAATCTATGAAAATCAAGTCAATACTCATCCATGCTCATCATTAAGACCATGAACCAATCACCAAGGAATCATAGAACAACTAAGTCAAGAACTAGATTTTGATCAAGAACTATCATGACAGTAATAAATAGATCCTCGACGAACAAAAACAAATAACATAAGATTCCTTCACTATTATAGCTATAGCAACACTACAAACCATAATCAAATTAGAATGTATACATGATTTTTATAAATGGGATCCGCGTATATACACAACTTCTATGTAGAATATTTGCGTAAAGATTTAAATCTATTGAACACCAAAGCCAAACCATTACATCTGTTCAAAGCGAATCTACCATCATCATAAACATTACTCTGTAGAAAGAACAATAGTCAACAACCCTAATCAAACAACATGAAAACACTTTAAAATGTATACATGATAGTTATAAGTGAGATCCTCATATGTATGTGGTACTCAGGGGTAAAAACTTCATACATGTCTCAAATGACTGATTCAAATCATCTTTGCAAACACAACACACATTCTACATACTTCACTATCAAAATTACAGATCTTTGCAAACACAATCAGATTATAGTTCTAATTTAACCATAGATCTTGCATTGTTAGCAATTCAAACATTCTACAACAAGTAAACCAATCAAGCATATCTTTCAACACATATTCAAATCTCTTAGATTTGAGCCTTCTCCTTTCTCCCTGGTGCACACTTTTTCTAGATCAGATCAAACATGAATAATCCATCAAATGCACAGCTAACTCCTTGAGCTCCTTGTCCTTATATGTTCATTTGACTTGCCAATACCACATGCAAATCTTTTGGTAAATGTTTTCAGTAATTGTTGATGGGATCAAATAGATGTTAATGTCACAAAACTTTGGGAGATTAATGGAAAATTCTTATTGTATTTCATGTGTTAGCACAAATTGGGAATTCTACTTTTAGGATATATACGCGACTTTTCTAAAGGAAAGTTGTGTATGTACTCAACTTTGCTGAAGGAAAGTAGCGTATATTTTTAAAACTTCAAATTATTTAGTATATTTCAAATCCAACCCGTGACTAAGCTGCCAAAACTCTTCCTCATCTTCTGTAACACCTGTACAAGCATTCATATCATTTTCAATGGTTCAACAAACCTCTGTAGTCGTCATCCATCTATAGACTAGTTGGACATAACAAGAGTGTGACATCAAGGACAACACATTTGAAATTAGGGTTGACATCATACTATATTTAGGTTGACATCAAGTTCATAGTATGTAGGTTTCCATCAAGGACAACATATTAGTCATAATGCCAACAATCTCCTCCTTTGGACTTGATGGAACCTTCTTCCATCACCAAGTCTTCTATCCCCCTTTGACATCAAGTGCGAAGGGGACCACCATGCTAATAAAAGTACTTGCCTTATAGAGGTCAACACTATAAATATGATATGTTGATATGAACCATGAAATCTGCATATTGACCATGCTCCCTTTGAGCATATGTTGTACCTTTTAGAGATATGTAATATAAGTACGAGGATTTATGACTCAAATACATAGATATCCATAAGTACAGATGACCTCTCTCACAAACAATAATTCTATGGACCCAAATTTTACCTCAAACACCCAAAATAATGGGGTATATGACATGACTTGATCCCAATAGCCCATACATGATTGAATTCTATAACAATTACAACATGGGTCTTTTCATGGCAAATACACCAGCAAAATAAAACAATAATGATGCATGAATTTTACAAATGCACACAAGCGTGGTCTTCTAAATGTAGGCCCTATACAATGATATGGAATCCATGATGAACAATCTTAGCTCTATGCAACATCTCATCCATAAACAAGGATATCATCAATGAAATTTTTGTAGAAAAATCGTGATAATCATCAACAACCACCGTGATTCACATAGGTATCTACAAGGTAATCATTTAACAACAATAATGATAGCAACATAACCATCCTCATCATCATTAATAGATAAGACAATGTAGCATCAACCTCTTCAATATCATCAATACGTGGCCAAATATGTAATGCATCCAAGCAACATTAAGCAATAGTAGCAGCAACACAAGAGTTTTGCAATAAAGCAAATCATCCCCTTAACCTCATGCCATCAAGGTTGGCACACTCTTTCCTCATATATAAAGAGCCACAATCCTCAAGTAGCAAAAACATATCAATCTTTTGAACCAAAGCACCATAAGCAACATATACAACATCATAATATCTCCATGCGTCAACAACATATATGAAGACAAAGAGAACGTAAAGTCATATCATACATATCCTCCTCATTAGGTGCATCAATATTTATACAATAATATAAATAATAAGGTATAAATTCACCATATGCAACCCAAGCATCATTGATAACCCATGACATAGTGACAACAATACATATATTTTCCAGTAGTGAGCAATGAAATAAGATTGATGACAACAGTAATAGCCATGAATAACATCATGCAATAAGGAGTGCTCAAGAGATCATAATGCCAACAATGAACCATTAGAAGCATAGAAGATGCTCCCCCTAAACCTGTTCCAACTCTTCATCATAAAATCTGATCACATTATATCTTTCTCACTAACAACAAAGTCACAGATCAAAAACAGTAATAAGACTTTGCAACAACAACTCATCACTTATTATGAACCAATACTCTTTCATACATTCTTAATCATCATAACGACATCATCAACAGACTGTAACATACTAATGTCATAACCAAAAATGCCAATAATGAACTGATGGAAACATATGAGGAGCTCCCCCTGAATTTGTGCCACTTATTCATCATCACTTAGAAGCATACGCGACTATGTAAGTCAAGAAACACGTACATACATGATTGTCCTTCATAAGAAACACATACAAAATATAAAATGCTAAATTTGCATGGCCACAACTCCCCTAGAACATGTCATATTTGTTCATGATTATAGTCATTAAATCAGATGCAACATTAGTAACATAAACATCACCAAAAGAATAACATAACAACATACATAATCATCATCAAGGTACACATGCATAGCTCCCCCTGAGATCATACACCTTTGATCTTATGGACCTGCTAATTGTTATATGTTCTCCATGAGGCTATGTATCTCATATTTACTTATGTTGTCCCTATTAGAAGCATGCATTAAGTACAATAGATTGCAATGGGGAATGTCTTCCTTTACTCTGAATCTGAAGAAGAGGAGCTAGACCTCTTATTTCTGCGTAGATTCTTCTTCAGCACATCCAGTTTGTCTTCATTTCTAAATCCTTTTGCTATCACCTTTCCAATGTCTTCTTCTATACATTTTCATTTAGTTGATGTAAACACAATTGTGTGTCCTTTATCATCTATTTGACCTACACTTAGAATATTCTTCTTTAGACCTTGAACTAATAATACATCAGTTGATCCTGCATTCTTATCAAGATCAACATTACCTTTTCCTAGACCCTTTGCTGGTGCACTATTTCCAAGAATAACTTTACCATCCTTGTTTTTCTTAAGAGAGTTAAATTCATTCTTGTCTCTAGATATGTGATGAGAGATTTCTTTGTCTACGTACCATTCATCTTCTTCTTTAAATGAGCACAAAGCAAGGCCACATCTTACTTGTTCTTCTTCCTTCTACTTAATATGAGGAGTGTTGATGGATCCATATTTTTCAGGTCTTTTGACAACAACTTCCTTGTCTGATTGCTTTATTTGGAGAGAATATACTTGTTGTCGGTGTGAATCCATTGTCATGTTCCTCCATTCTTTTTCTACATGCCCAAACTTGTTACAAGTATAACACCTTACATAATCAAAGAAGGGGGCATCATAATATTTCTGCTTCAAATTTCTGTTATTGCAATTAATAGCTTTGTGACCAAACACATTGCATGTAAAACAATACCCTTGAAAGAAACTTGAGTACTTGGAAACTAATAATCTTCTTGAGAAGTAATTATTTTCTTGAGGTCTAAGCAATCTGCTTCTGGAATTAGCCACAATCTGTCCATAGTTATGATAGATAAAACATTCAATATCATTATTCAAAGGAGAGAATGTATTGTTACTTCTAATATTGAGAGCAATTGATCCCTCTTGGAAGTTTACTTTCCTTGGTTTTTGGTTTGGTTACCTTCTTAATTTGTTTGCTTTGTTATCCTTAGAGTTGCTTGCACAAGCTTGTGAACTAGATTCTAATTTAACAATTTTGTTAGAAAATATATATATTACAGAGTAATGGAACACATAAAATATTGCAGAAATATAAACACAAAAAACACATAAAAACAAGAGAGACATAGATATACATGGTTCACCCAATTTGGGTTACGTCTAGGGAGAAACAGCCAGTCCTTCCTTTTATATTATCCAGCAAAATGACGAGATAAGAGCTACAACAGATCCATTGTAATTCCCTCTTCGCTCTCAATCTCCTCTCTCTTCCTCGCTCAGAATACACATATACATAGACACAATACAATTCCCTCATATATAGTGAGGGGTTGCCTTCTAGGGAAAAAACCCTAAATTAAACATAATTTCTACCATCAGATTTCCGCCTAATGAACAACCTAGATTGGCTACGAAATTAAAACATATTACAAGGCAATTTTACATCTATTTTTAGCTTTGAGGGCACTGTCGCCCCCCCCCGACGGCGCACATAGACAGGCGTCCAATGTGGCGATACCTCTAAATAAAGAATATAATCAGGCTCAACACCCAACAAGTTTCATGAAAACCAAGGCCTGATTTAATGGAGAGGGATCTTTGACTGTTAATAAGATTGTCCAATATCTTGGTACTATAATTGTATTTCAATTTTTTTTCATTTTCTATTAAGTTACCTTTTAGAATACTTACCTCAGCCTCTATTCTTTGACACTGCTATTCCTTTTCCATATACTGCTTCCTCAGTCCTTCTTTAATCTTCCTTCCTTATTCTACTTACATTCTTAATTTGATAATCTCTTTCTTAAGCCCATTCTCTTGTTCTTCAAATACTTGGAGTAGGTCTTCATGTTATTTGCTTGAACTTTTAAGATATGATCTTAGAGAAATGATTTCAACTTCAAGTCCTTCACAATATTGTTTTCTTTTGTTAAGTTGTTCAAAATCTACTATGGTATTCACTGATTTATCATGATCCCTGTTTTTATATGCTTGCAACTTATTCTCTAGACTGTTAATATTTTTCAAAGAAAAATCAAGTTTTCTTCTTAGATTAAGTACTTCTTCTAATCTGTCTTCTTCTGAATGCCATCTGAAATACCAAGGGTTATTTCATGATCACTCTCATGTTTTGACACACCATAATTTTCTTTTAAAACAAGATTACTTGTATCTTTACCTAATGAGAAATCTTCCTTTACATTTTTCCCTTCTCCTTTCTTGAAGACTTGTAGATTATCCCATACTTCCTTTGCAGTTTCATAATGCATGACTTTTTCTAATACTAAATCAGGTATGTTACAAAAGATTGCATTTATTTCCTACCTATTCTTCTGAAGATCATGTCCTGATGGTGGAACTTCAGTATAACCTTTACAGACTAAATCCCAAACATTAGATCTAAGGGATATTATCCGAGACTTCATCTATTCTTTTCAATCCTAATAATTAGTATCATAAAGTACAAGCATACCTTTATTATCCATACTTTATGATTTGACTTGTTCCATTACTGATTTTCCTTGATCTGTGAATGCAGATATCACCACAACATCTTATACATCACTGTCACTACTTTGCTAACTTGACCTATTCCAATGTGTTGCTTTCTTCTAGTGCTTATTTCCCATTGTCCTTGATCCACTCTCAAGCAGTTAAGCTTTTACTAGAACAACCCGCTCTGATACCAATTTTTAGGAAAAATATTGGGGTGGGGGACGGGGGGTTGAATAAGTATTTTTATTACACTTGATCTTCAATTTAAATTAGAATTATGTATGCAATTGTTATTAAGACAACTTGAGTGTGTACATGATTTTAATTAATGAGATCCACGTATATCCAGATTACCAATGTTTCATACTTTCCATCAGATGTTTAATTTTAAACAGTGCATCATTATTTCATTAGCCATTCATTATTTATTAACCATGAGCAGTAAGAGAAAATATACCACCACACATAATCAACACATCAACACATAAGGACACCATGATTCTAGGTGGAAATTGAATGTCGGAGAGAATCATCGTTGTTGTCGTCTTTGTCTTCCTCTCTTATTATAAACAAATTCATTCATTACATCATGGTCTTGTACTGGCGCAGACTCTTTCCAACACACAGGAACACACCTGTAGGAGGCTACAACCTCCACTCGTTATCTAGCACCAACATGAATGGAGCTACAACCCCCTAATCTCGTTTACCAACTCCTACCGGAAAGGAGCTCCTACCCCCTCAAGGCTACAACCTTTAGCACCTCATGGATCACATTTCATAATATTTCATACTCGATCCAACTCTCTAAAATACACATTAAAATATGCAGGCCACCTTTCATCATATTTTCAAAATGGACCCACACCCAAAAATATGCTCAATACCAAGAACCATTCTCCTCAAAATCAATAACCACTCTGAAACCAAATATTGAATCAAATCATCCAATTACTTATCAAACGAAGATACCATTCAACCAATCACTGATCAAACCAAGATACCAATCACCAAATCAAGATACTAGTCTACCAATCATGCTAATAGCCATACTATCATCAACATAGAACAAATTTGTAGTCATTACAAACCCTGACCAACTTCACCTCATAATATATACGTGATTTTTCGAAAATATATATGCATATATACACACTTCCTGTGTATAAAATCTACGTACAAATCTCAAATCACTGAATTTTGAACCATTGAATACCCGAATCACTGTACCATTGAACCAACCACTGAATCATGAATTATAGAACCAATCATAGATTATTGAATCAATCACAAGTCACTAAATATAAATATTGAACCATACCTTGTCACACTTCTCTAGTATTATCGCTGATAAATATACCAAGTCACAACCAAATCATTCCAATTAACACTATCACATATCAACCATCATGATCAAGATGCCATTGATAACAAATAATATAGAATTCATCAATTGTCATCACCAACCAATAACTCAAACCCTAGAACATATACGTGACTTACATTAACTAGATTTGTGTATATACATGTTTCTCATGAATAAAACCTGCATACATATTTCAAATCACTGAATACTTCTTAGGCAATAATTTCTGTTCAAAAATGATCTCATCTACAATTATCAACCATCATCACAACAACTATAAACAATCCAAATCATGCAGCAAAATTAAATCTTATTAACTCGGAGTGTATATGCAACTATAGTAAAACAGATCCACGTATGTATGCACATCACTGAAGAAAACTTGCGTACATATATCAAATCACTGAATACCAAAAATGAATCATTGAATCATTGACCCAACCAAAATCATTGAATACCAATACTAAATCACTGCAACCAGATCATACCAATATAACAAGCCAACTAAAGCACTCAACAAGATACTATATCATAAACCCTTTTTAGATGCCAAACTAAGGTAATTATTGCCATAACCAAGCGGTGCCAATCTGTCAGAATCAAGTCAATACTCATCCATGATCATCATCAAGACCATATAATAATCACCAACGAATCATAGATCAGCCAAATCAAGAGATAGATTCAGAGAAAAAAGTACCATGACAGTAATAAAGACATCCTTGATGAACAACAACAAATAGCATAAGATTCCTTCACTATTATAGCTAGAGCAACACTACAAACCCTAATCAAATCAGAATGTATACGTGGTTGTTATAAATGGGATTCATGTATATACACGACTTCTATGCAGAATACCTGTGTACATATTTCAAACCAATGAATACCAAATCCAAACCATTCTTTCTGTTCAAAATGAATTTACCATCATCATAAACATTACTCTATAGAAATAACAACAATCAACAACCCCAATAAAACAATAGGAAAACACTTTAGAATGTATACATGGTTGTTATAAGCAAGATCCATGTATGTACGTCGTACTCAGGAGTAAAATGTGTGTAAATGTATCAAATGATTGAGTCAAATCATCTCTGCAAACACAACACACATTCTACATACTTCACTGTTAAAATCACAGATATTTGCAAACACATTCAAATTACAATTCTATTTTAACCACATATCTTGTATTATTATCAATTCAAACATTCTGCAATAATTAAATCAATCAAGCATATATATCAACACATATTCATATTTCTTAGATCTAAGCCTTCTCCTTGCTCCCTAGTGCAAACCTGTTCTAGATCAGATCACACATGAATAATCCACCAAATGCACACCTAACTGCTTGATCTCCTTCTCCTTATATAGCCATTTACCTTGCGAATACCACAAGAAAATCCTTTGGTAAATGTTGATGGGATCAAATAGTTGTTGGAATCACAAAACAGTGGGAGATTACCATGGAAAATTCTCATGGTATTTCATGTGCACGCATAAATCAGAAATTTCACTTTCATGATCTATACACGACTTTTCTAAAGGAAATTTGCGTATGTACTTGACTTTAATGAAGGAAAATAGTGTATATTTTTAAAGCTTCAAATTCTTCATTTCAAATCCAACTTGTGACTAAGCTGCCAAAACTCTTCCTCATATTCTGCAACACCTGTACAAGCATTCATATCATTTACATGGTTCAATAAACCTTTGTAGTCATCATCCATCCATAGACTAGCTGGACATAACAAGAGTGTGACATTAAGGAAAACACATTTGACATCAATGTCGACATCATATTATATCTAGTTGACATCAAGTTCATAGTATTTAGGTTTCCATCAAGGAAAACTTATTATCCATAATGCCAACAAAAGAAGGGTTGAAGGCATTTCAACAAAAGCTGAGGAAAGTTCATCCAACTCTTGAACTCCTGATCCAAACGGATTTAAGGAAGTTGTTGGATGCACAAATCATTTTCAAAGTAAGACATTTTACTTAGGTTTCCAACTTGGTCCCTATAAGGAAAATGTCTGGTGAGATACGCCCATGTGTTGATTTTTGGAACCTCAACTAGGCATCATATTAAGATAACTACCATGTGCCATCTATGGAGCAAATACTCTGGATGTTATTTGGGTTAGAGATGTTCTTGTTGCTAGATGGATTCTCTAGATACAATCAGGTGATGGTAGAAGAACCAAATCATGTAAAGACCATGTTCAGGACAAAGTGGGGGAATTTTACCTTTAAGTGCATGGAATTTGGACTTATCAATGTCAACACTACATTTAAAAGGGCTATGGACATCATATTTCGTGGCCTAATTGGAGAAAGTATAGTAGTCTACTTGGATGATGTAACTGTATTTTCGAATAAGAGTTCAACCCATGTTCGTCAGCTAAAGTAGATGTTTGAGCGATGTCGCAAGTATGGGGTTTATGTGAATTCCAAAAAGAACATCTTCGGTGTGTCAGAAGGTACTCTCTTAGGACACATCATTGTTAAGAGAAGAATCAAGGTTGATCCAGAAAGGGTCAAGACAATAGCTCAAATTCTTGTTCCCTTGAACAAGAAATCTATGCAATCATTCTCTGGGAAGATTAATTTATTGTGTAAGTTCATCTTTGACTATGCATAGATTTTCAAACCCCTACAAGAGATGATGAAGAAAGATGCAATTTAAAAATAGGGTAAAATTGAGAAAGATTTTTTCCCCTATCAAACAAGCTATCGCCAATGCTCCTGTGTTATATAGTCCAGACTTTGGAAGGATTTCATGTTATACATTTTTGCTTCTTATTCATTTATCACGACCATATTAACACAAAAGGATAATGAAGGAAATGAACAAGCCTATGAAGGGTATAAGGTGGTTAAGAATTTTTGGCCCTATCTCCTCGGAGCTCACACAATTATATATGTGCCTCATCTAGCAGTCAGAATGCTCTTTGTGAAACAAGAGCCAAGTGAAAAGATGGAGAAATAGATGACTTGCTTATAGGAGTATGATCTTATGTTCAATCCAGTTCATAATGTTAAGGGCCACGACCTCTGTCATCTTGCAGTAGAAGCAAGGGATTCTCCAGAAGAAGATCCTTCTAGATAGGAATAGGAAATATAAATGTATAACATTGAGCAAGTTTCCCCGACAAGTTCAACCATGCCTTGGTATTCTGATATACAAAAATATCTCAAAAATGGCACCTTGCCTACACATTTATCCAATAAATAGAAGAGGGGAATTCATCTTAAAGTTCTATCTTATCAGCTTGTATATGGAGTGCTTTTCCGAAAGCACCATAATAGTGTCTTGCTAAGATGCCTACAGCCTTAGGATACATAAAGGTTATTAAAGGATTTACATAATGGACCAGAAGGTGTACACTTTGCGGGTGATACAACTACACATAAAGTAATGAGGGCTAGTTATTATTGGTCTACCCTATTTAGGGATGATCATGCTTATTCCTGGAAGTGCCCAACATGCCACAAATGCGTTGATCGAGACCCAAAGTCAGATTCCCCACTATTACCTATAACAGTTAAGGAACCTTTCCAACAATAGGAACTAGATATTATTGGTGAGATCTTTCCACATTCGTTGAAGTAACGTTGTACATCCTAACAACAAAAAATTATTTGACACAGTGGAACAAAGTGGTTCCTTTGAGACAAGTCAACAATGAGGAAGTCATCCAATTTCTATAGAAAAACATTATAACCAGGTTTGGCATTCCAAGATTGCTTGTCTTTGGTAATGGAATTTACTTTTCCTCATTAAAACTTTACGATTTTGCATTAGAAAATGGCATATTTTTGAAGCATGTATCAAATTATTACCCACAGGGAAACGACATAGCAGAATCGACTAATAAAGATGTTATTTGCATTATCGAGAAAGTCATTATTTATAAACAAAGGAACTGACACAATGCTTTGGTGAATGAACTATGGGATGACCGTGTAACTCTCAAACCTTCTCTCAGAACCTCTCCATACTTTCTTGTGTATAGTAAAGAAACTATCCTGCTGCAAAAAATGTATCTCTCGTCCTTGTAACTTTCCCAAGAGTCTCAAGGAAAACCATGTCTCCTAGTTCAAAGTAGGATAGATACCTCGCTTAAGCTTGAGGAAGAAAGGCTTAAATCCAAAGAAATATTTTCCAAGCACCAAAAATGTATCAAGCACTAGTTCGATAAGAAATCTACAGGGACAAAGAATTTTGATTTGGGTGACCTAGTATTGAAGTGGGATAAATCCAACGAATAGAAAGGAAAATACATGAAGTTTAAATCCCTGTGCATTGACCCCTTTATCATTGAAGAAAAGCTTGGTTATAATGCTTTCGAGATGAAATCTTTAGATGGGAGGATTGATCCTCTTCCTGTTAATGGCTGAGAACTCAAACATTATTTTCGGTAGTGGCTCTAAGCTGTGTTCCCTTGTACAATTTTCTTTCTTTGTAATATGTTATCTGCCATAAGTTTATCGTGTTGAGTCCTTCACTACCTTTTTTTCTTTTTTTGGTAATTGTACATAAATAAGACCTTTTGTGAAAGTGTGTGAATGGATTTGAAGGATTTTGTGTTGAAATAGATAAGGGATGTGGCAACTACAATCCTTGGCTATTTGTTAGTACTCCTTCTTTGTTTTGGAATATGCCTTAAGTTAAGTAAAGTCCAGATGGAAAATACAATACATTAAAGAAGAGAACCCTAAGTGAAATTATGATACCTGCATCTATTCTAGCATCTCCACTCCTCAACCTCATATTAAATCTACTTGGTGTTTTACATGCTTATTGTAACAACCCTAGTAAAAATTCCATGGAAAAATATATAAGGTCACGGTTGATGGGAAACATATTCCAAGCTGAATGTTGGGCAAAATCCTAGTGATGGGGATCACTTGTGATTGTTTATGACTAAGGAAATTGGCAAAGGCAATGACTAAGACTATGGAAAGGAAAAATGGCATTTTGGCACATTTATTTATGAAAATAAATGAAATTAGGAGAAAAGGAAGGTGAAAGGTCACAGGTTTCATGTGAGGAGGAAAATGAAGGAAAATAATTGAAAATGAAGAAAATAGAGGCCTCAGTAATAAAAAGGCTTATGAGGATCAGTTGGCAATCTCTTGGCTCAGGCTTGGTCAGTGTAAGATTTTAACAGGTTTTTGTGGAGCTCTCTTCTATTCTCTCTCTCTCATATTCTTATAGACTTACAATTTTATTGGAGCTCTCTTGGAGGGTGTGGCATACTTGGATTCTTGGAGAAAGAAAGCAAAGGAAGAGCAAGAAAGCACAAGAGGGCATCAAGATCAACAGGTACAATAATTGTTCTTGTAGGTACCAAGTTGCATGTATGTTTTCTTCACTAGTTTTGGAATGCATGGCACATGCATGTGTTTTCTTGGTTATGATCTGTCATTGGCATGGAGGATGGCTAATATTGACAGTGGATTGCCTAGCCTTGTCATTTCCTGGATAGCCATGGTGATTGCAGGTTTATTTCCTTGTTTTGTGTTGGTTGGTTCACATGTTTCCTTTAGCTTGGGTTGAGTTATTAATTCCTAGAGCCTTGGTTGGGTAAACACCCTGGAGCCTTGTAACGGATTGGGTTGAGTTACTAGTCCCATAGCCTTGGTTGGACAAACGATCTGGATCCCTGTAGCAACATGGGTTGAGTTACTAGTCCCGTAGCCTTGGTTGGAAAAACACTCTGGAGCCCTTGATGGGTTGAGTTACTAATCTTGGATCCCTTGATGGGAGTTACTAATCCTGGAGCCCTGGTTAGAAAAATTCTCTGGAGCTTGGAAAAAGTTGTGGGTTGAGATACTATTCCTAGAGCCTTGGTTGGAAAAAAGCTTTAGAGCACGATGTAAGTTGTGGGTTGAATTACTAGTCCTAGAAGCCGGGTTGGAACCAACACTCTTGAGCCCTAGAAGGCTTGGACATAGAACGATCTGATAATGGTTTTGTGATGTCCGATCCTGACGTGGAATCACTGTTTGATGTGTTAAGGTGGATGGCCTCTGGAAGCCATGTATGAGTTTTGATTGATGTGTTCTATGTGATCTCACATTCATGCTTGGAATATGGCATGGGGGTGAATGGTTGAAGAGAGATTTGACTCAACCGTTCTATGGTCAGGTGGAATGTGGAAGTCCAATCCCAGTTTTGGTTTTTGCATCATTAATGAAATGTTATTTCTCCTTGTATTGCTATGAGTATTATGATGGATTATATGTGGGGTATATGGTTGTGATTTCATTGATATTTATGTCCCTATTATGTTGGTTATGTATATGTTTTATGACAACAACTATGTATGGATCTCATTATGTTTTTACTTGTAAATGAATGAACAATGTATCTATGGTCTAATGGATGGAATGGAAGTTAATGTGTTGAGGCATCAATGCTTCATGGCGAATCTCAGATAAGTATGAGACCCCTATGCTCAGATCTATTAATTACACCTGTAGTTTACATATTTGTGATATGTTTGATGAAATGCCTGTCATGGCTAGTAGGGGTCCAGTCGAGGTCTTAAACACATATTTGCTTTAGTACTATTATTTACATGTTATTTTATTGTTTTCAAGGTATCATAAAATTATGGGCAGTGACCTAGGCTTTGGGCCTGAAAAAGAGGCTCAAATCCCGGGGACATTGGCTTAGCACTGACTAAATGAGTCTCTTGATGCTGGTAGGCAAGCTTGCGAGAGCAACTCTGGGTTTCTGGACATTGTAATGCCCATAGCATGAGAGCGACTCAGGGTTAAGTTGTCCAAAATATAAGTGGGACCTAAGGGCAAGCTATCTGATGTGTTGGATTAGTTCTTGAGGGTCCTGATGCTGATGTTGAATGTTTGTATGGCGTGTTTCCGTCGGTTCCACTTCCTTAACATGACTTAGGAGGTAAAATCATATCATAGTGGCCTCTCATCACATGCTTAACCTGGCTTGCCAGTTGCTTGGGAAGATGTGGGAGGAGGTTTTTACAGAGTGGTGTCAGAGCATGGTTCACCCCTCAGACTAGATGGGTGGTGTATTGGTCATGCATCCATGTCCATTTCATATGTGTTTCTTATGATTGTAGTCCACGTGATTGTTGCATTTGCATGGTGTTGAGCATGGTTGTAGTGATGTCGCCATGTGAAGGTTGAAGGTGTTGTCATGGAGTACATTGTCATGAGTGTATGATTGTATATGAATTTTTTATGCATGTCAGTGTTCACATATCCTCAAGTCCACATGACGTGGTTGTTTTTGTCATGCATGAGGTCATGGTTTGTGTAGTTGATATGGTCATGGATTGATGGCTGGACCCTAGCTAGAATGATGCGTATATGGTTTCGTACTCATGTTTTATATGTCTATATGCAGTTAGCATTCATGGTCTTGGTTATAGTTATGCATGAAATGTAGCTCAAAAATGCCTTAAGTTATTGTATGCAATTTAGGTCATCATGATGCTATTGGTTGATATGATGCTAATGTGTTGGCTGAGATAGAGCAGGAGATGTAGATCATCATAGTGAGGTTGCAGCGTTAGAATTTCGGATAAGATCAGATCGCCATATAGGTTTGCATGTTGGGCATGCAAGTAAGTAAGGTAAGGATTGTTATATGCATTGGGTTTATACATATTAGATTTATGTACATGTATTTTGATGTTATGGTTACATGCATGATAGATAATAGTTGATTAGTTTAGTCATATGCACATGTGTCAGATAGTCATGAATGATAGTAACTTGTGGTCGTATGCATTGTTATTATTGTTTTATGTTAGCTAACTTGATGATTAGGTTATATGTTGTTGATGAGCATGATGTATAGCTTATTGTTGTATGCATTGTTAGTAACTTGATGATTAGGGTTATTACATTAAGATCTTGATGTTATATGTATCATGCTAAATTGGATTGGCCTATCCATATGGTTAGGGTTACGTCATTCAGGTATGAGTCAAATTATTGTGACATTGTGTTGTACTAATCTAGACTGATTGTGCAGATGTGATTATTATGTATGAATGATAATTGTTTATGAGTTTTAGTGACTATTATGGATATCATGGTCTTATTTATGTTTAAGCTGATGTGTTGAGAAGTTATATCATGCTAACTAGATTGATTGTGCGGACAAGATTGCCTCCCCTGAGATACATTAAGGTATGAACTTGTTTATGTCATCTACCTTGTCCATGACTCTTTGATTATGACATCTATTTGGTGTTTGAGTGTTTGGTGTCTAGTTGATTTATTTAACATGGTATGTTTACAAGTTGGTTGAATGTTTGATGAATTTTATAATATGAGTATGTGTTCCAATGATCTTGTTTTAATATGATTGTACTAAGTTACACATATGTGTTGAGACAGTTGATATGTACTTGAGTATAGTTGTAGCATTGTCTCTAAGGACTATGAGTTGACTATGGATTATGACATGATTGTTAGTCTTGGTAAATGTGGATTTCAAATTGATAGATATGATTTTCTTGATATTTGTCACATGTGGTTGACATGTGTGAGTAGTTGTAGGACGCATGCTTGGTATTAGCATGACAAGGTAATAGTTAATGGGATTGCAGGTTTCTGTGGTTCGGTTTTTTAGAATCTGAACTCGAATAATCCACAGTTTTCAGTTTTCTTTGTCGACGTTTCGAGTCTAGACCAAGACTCATCATCAGGACTTGATTACAAAGGAGAGAGAGAAATGTGTTGATAAATAGGGTTTGAGGATGAACTGTCAAGAATGTGAACCGACCAGTTTCATGCTTGAATAAACTGGATTATTTTTAACCTTTCTAATATATATTCTATTAAGGTTCTTTTTTAATTTTATTTATTATTTATTATTTATGGATAATTATTATAGTTATATATTAATTTTCTTTTAAGTGAATAGTTTTTGTAATAAGATTGTTGTTTATAAATGATGATTTTGTTTTAATTATTTGTAACTTTATGGTAATTATGATAATATTTTAAAAATGTTGCAAGGTTGAATTAAAAGATTAGGATGATTTCAATGTTATAATATTTTTGTAATTTTTGATAAATTAAAGTTATTTTAATTTTTATTTATTATACATGAATATAATTATTTTCTTGTTTAATAAGTATTTCAATTAATAAACATGTATAATAACCCTACATGTTTATTATACATGAATATTCTTTTTAACCAAGTAAATAAGATTGAGTTTTTTATTATTAATTTTTTATTTTCTTAATAATTTATTATAAAGATTTGTTTTACTACTTGAAATATTTTATGATTTTGGTTATATTTCTTTTATTCTTTTAATATTCTTATAATTTTGAAATATTATGATTTTTGTTTAAATTTATTTAATCTTTTAATATTCTTATACTCTTGATATTTTTTAAAATTTTTATTAATAGCTTTATTTATTTATAATAACCATACATGTTTATTATAACCATTAATAACTTTATTTATTATAAAAATAAATAAAGTTATGTATAATAACCATACATGTTTATTATACATGAATATTCTTTTTAATTAAGTAAATATGATTGAGTTTTTTATTATTAATTTATTTATTTTCTAAATAATTTATTATAAAGATTTGTTTTACTGCTTGAAATATTTTATGATTTTGTTTATATTTCTTTTAATCTATTAATAGTCTTATAATTTTGAAATACTATGATTTTTGTTTAAATTTATTTAATCTTTTAATATTCTTATACTCTTGATATTTTAAAATTCTTATACTTTTGAAATTTTGAAATTTTTATTACTAACTTTATTTATCATACATGAATGCTCTTATTATATATTTTATTAATCATATATTTTATTAATTGCTTGGGTTTTTTTTTTTTTTTTTTAATTTCTTGTTTACTTAATAATTTATCAAATGATTTGTTTTTAACTCATTGTAATATTTTATATCTTTGTCTATTTTTCATTTAATATATTTAATTCATGTAATATTTTTAAGAGGATAATGCGTTATTACTGATTAGGCCTATAAGCTAGATAGTGTATTAAGCAAAGTTTTTAGGGGGCATCTAAAGAAGGTGTTTAAATTCCATTAAATCTTTTTATATTATTATAATTTTGATATTTTAAAGTTCAATTTATAATTTTATTTATTATACATGCATATACTTCTTATTATACATACTTCTTAATAGCATGAGTTTTTTTATTATTAATTTCTGTTTCCACAATAATTTATTATAATGATTTGTTTTTAACACATTGTAATATTTTGTAATTTTTTTTGTCTATTTTACATTTAATTTATTTAATTCATGTAAGATTTTAAGAGGATAATGTGTTATTAATGATGAGTTAATTAGGCCTATAAGCTAGATAGGTTATTAAACAAAGTTTTAAGGGGAGGGGCTAATTCGATCTAAAGAAGGGAGGAAAAGAATCAAAGAAGGCCAAAGGAGGGCTAGATTTACTCTATGGGGGTGAGGAGGGAGGTCCAATTCCTACTAATTTCCAAGCCTCCATCTCTGTTGAGGTTATGCGGGTGTTTTATGATCTCAAGCGCCTCCCGGACTTTACGCTTGAAATGGTGTTTTTCATTTGCAATGACTTTTGTGTTTTCAAGGCGTATATGGTGGTTTGTCTTACCTGCATGCTCTGCCAAGGCTGAGGAACGGGTTCTTTCCCTTCGGATATCTGCACTATGCTCTTTTAGCCTGATACTGACTGATCTACCTGTTTCCCCGATATATTTTTCTCCACAAGAGCAGCTGATGATGTAGACACCTTTTTGATGGAGATGTTCTGGGTTGTCTTTGACTGATTTCATTCTTTGTCTAATGGTTGTCAAGGGTTTGAATGAGGTTTTGATATTCTTTTTTAAGAGAATTCGGGCTAGCTTGTCGGTTACACCCTGAATCTATGGAAGGTAGGCATTGGCAGCTGGGGGATTGTTAGTTTTGTTTTTAATGTTTCCAGTTTTAGCTTTTTTAATGGCTTTGAAGATATCTTTATTTTTGTATCCTAATTTGGAAAATGCTCTTTTTAAGTAGGTGATTTCTTCGTCGGTGTGGCTCTCATCTGAAATTCTGCAAGCTCTAGTGAAGAGGGTTTGAAGAACTCCCATTTTTTGGGCTGGGTGGTGGTGGGAATCTACATGGAGATAGTTATCAGTATGAGCCTTTTTCCTAAACACTTTGTGACCTATAGAACCATCATTGTTTCTAATGAGTAAGATGTCCAGGAAGGAGATGCAATTATTATCTTCAATTTCCATTGTAAATTTGATGTCCTTAGAAATGCTATTGAGATGGTTTAAAAAAAAATTTAGTTCGTCCTCCCCATGGGGCCAATCCACACTGGTGTCGTCCACGAACCTGATCCAAAACTTGGGTTTTAATGGGTAGGTGTCTAGGGCCTTCTTTTCAAACTTTTCCATGAAGAGATTGGCTACAATAGGTGAAAGGGGGGATCCCATAGCCACTCCTGAAGTTTGTTCAAAAATCTCTCCTTGGAATGTGAAGAAGGTGGATCTCAGACAGATTTAAGCTAATTTTGCAGTTTGTGGGTCTGCCACCTCTTTCACTACTTGGACTGCTTCATCTAAGGGAATTTTAGTAAACAGCTGGACAACATCAAAACTAACAATTTTATCACCTGGATCTACCTTGGCATTTTTAATGAATTCCACATATTGGCTGGAATCCTTTATGTAAGAACTGGTCTTGCCAACCAGCGGAGCTAATTTTCTAGTGACATATTTTGCTAATTCGTATGTGGGAGATCCTATAGTATTGACTATAGGTCTCAAGGGGACATCTGCTTTATGAATTTTGGGGGCTCCATAAATGCGAGGGGTGATTTCACTGTCAGGAGTAAGGAGTCTTTTTAGTTTTTCATCTAGATTAGTTTCTTTTATGGCTTTTTTGACAAGTCTTGTAATTTTAGAGATGGGGTTCTTTTCAAGTTTCTTGTAGCTGCCACTGTTGTATAAGTGTTCCTTCATTTTGCTAATGTAATCAAAATGATTCATTACAACCGTGGCTCCTCCTTTGTCAGCTTTTAAAATGACAATGTCACTGTTATTCCTAAGATTTTTTAGGGCTCTGAGCTGCTCTTGGTTCAAATTCTTTTTAGGGGGCCTGGCTTTCCTAAGGATAACCGCACATTCTTGTCTAACAAGCTCTTTGTCTTCTTCTTTGAGCGTTTTGATTCCATCCTCCATGCTACATATAATTTCTTCGTTAGGGATTTGTTTGGGGGCTAAGGCGAAATTGAGCCCTCTATTTAAGACTTCAATTTCTTCTTTTTTCAGCTCATAAGAAGAAATATTTATGACTTTATTGTTGTTCAATGAGTTATTGTTTGAATTCTTTGTATTATTATTTGCCTTATTAATATGATTTGTTATGATTTTATAAGAATTATTATCTTTTTCGTTGTGTTTGCCTATGTTTACCACTTTACCCTTGTTATCTTCATCTTCCTTATTAGTTTTATTATCTTTATTAAAGCTTTTCTCTATGTTTGCAACGGTTTTGTCATTCTTAAACTTTAACGAGCTGTTGTTTGACAAGTTAATGTTGTTGCTGGGCTTTACGCTGGAAGTTCTAACGTTGTTCCTTATATTATTATTACCCTCCATGCGGTTGTTGATCAACATTTTTAAGCTGCGCAGTTTATGCATGCTTGACCCTGCCAACGTATTGAGTTTTTGCAGCCCGGAGCTGCATCCTGTTGCAGCGCTGTCCGGGTCTGATGCATTAGTTCTTGCTTTGTCATTTTCCTCCATTTTAGTATTGCTGTCCCAGGTGTTGCACGGTCCTCCATTCTCTCCAACCAGTTCTGATTTAATCATGTTGGGTGTCCATGCCATTATTCTGCGTGTTTGTGGCTCTTCTGCTTCAGTGCTGTCTATGTTCCTGTCAGACTCTGCGCTGTTCATTATTACCTGAGATTCATTAATACCAGTGAGTTTTATTTTTCTAAATTCTTTGCTGAGTGGTTCAGTACTTCCGATTTTGTGCGTTTGAAGCCACTCTAGTTTTTCCAGCTTCTTTTTGTGCTTAGTCTGGGTTGCTTGTTTTTCATTTTCTGCTTTGAGGGTTGCGCATGCATCTATGACCTTCCAAAGGTCTTCTCTGATCTTCGCTGCAAGTTTTAAGTGGGCTTCAAAGGCTGCTGTAGATAATTTCCATAACAAAATTCTGCACCTGTGTATTTCAAGGCGGATTAAGGTTTTACTGAGTCTTTCAAATGTTTTATGGTTGTGCTGGTTGTGTAATCTGTGTTTGATGCAAGCAAAGGGTGGAGTAAGATTAGAATCTCTGCATTGCTTGAGAAAGTGAAGATCTGACTCTTTCCTTTGTAATTTAACCCTCATCTTTACATAACTAATAGTTGGGTGATATGAGAGTGCATAGTAAGACTCTATTGCAACAAAGAAAAAAGGTAAAAAGAAGGAATTGGGCAAGAATTCCTTTGGCTATGTTTGGAAACCCTAATTCCAAACGAATGAGTACTTTGCACACATGAATTCTTCTTAACCTTGATTTATCTGAAATTATGTGGATATGTGCTATATTCATGGACATGTAATTGACAGGTATATTAGCTAGTCTCTAGTTACAGGTGGATTTATTAAGGGAATTGGAGTCCCTTGAGAGATGGCATGGACGTGTTCAGCTACAAGGCAACGTGCTTGGCACAACAAGATAAGGTATCTGGTGTATGGTTATATTTATTTATGCACTGATAGTTATGTGTTTATGGCGGTATGATGTAGGGGATTGCATGGAAAAGAAATTGCCATGAAACTTTGAAGAAGGATCTAGTTGAGCTTTCCTTGTGCTTTTGGTATTTTGTGATTTTCTTGCACTTGATTTACATTTTTGTTATGTCTAGTGCATGATCATTCCACTTTGTTGCGGCATTGCATTGTTATTGATTTTCATGGTCTTATTCTTGTTTGTTTCTTGTCTTTCCTTTTATGTTTTGAGCCTTGGGAATTGGTTTGGGAAAGAGGAAATTTAATGGAGCTTGGGGAGAGTTGTGTGGTACCCAACCGGTAATGTAAGACATGGACAAAGCTTTGTACATGAGTAAGCGCAGTAGAAGGTAAGACTATGACATTCAGTTGGACGTGTTGGTCCATTGTGGTAAATAGATGATAGTAGTACAAACATGAGAAAGGTAACTAGAAAAGGTAAAGTAAATGGGTCTGAGGTGTCGGATGAATTGGCTATGTTTGGAAATGTTGTGGATGTTGTGCACAAATAAGGAAGTTCTCTTAACCTAGACCTTATGATATCTAGTAATTATGTTATAATCATGATTATGCTGATATTTATATATGTATACATGTATATATGTATGTCGTTGTCTGACAAAATGATGATTATTTTATGCCAATGTTATATATGTATGTATCTATGTATCTATGTCATTGTCTGACAAGTTCATCATGAATCGTCCTTGTGGAGGAATGATTTCTTACGTAGGCGAATGGCATGAAGATGTTCCTGGTCTTACGAGGAATCAATTGAGAGGAGTAGTCATGACAAAAATACAAGGTCGGTATCATATGGTTATGAGTTGATATTATGTGATTATATTATGTTTATGTTATGGACACGTTATACCGAGGGATACATTAGCGAAATGAAAGCAAAGTGGTATGCAACATGCTGGGACAAGCATGAGTAAGACACTGGAAGCAAAGTTGCTGGGTAAGGACAATGTGGTTTTGGATGTGTGGTACTATTTTTGTGCATATGTTGTATATGTTGCATATGTGTTGTTGTGTGCACCGGTGTTGTGCATATATAGTGTGTGTACATGTTGTTTATGCAATGTTATGTACATGGTGGTACAAATAGTGTTGTTGTGAATATTGCATATGAAGTGTTGGGTATAGATGGTGCTATGTACAAGTTGTATATGCAGTGTTGTGTACAGATGATGCTATATACATGTTGGATATGCATTGATATGTACCTGTTGTGTTGTGTACATGTTGTACAGGTGGTGCTAGGTACATATGGTGTTGTGTGCATGATTGTACAAGTGGTGTTGTGATGTAGTGATGTGTACATGTTGTACAAGTAGCGTTGTGTACAGGTAGTGCTATGTACATGTCGTGCATGTGGTGTTGTGTACATGTAGTGTCGTGTACATGTCGTACATTTGGTACTGTGTACACATTGTACATGTGGTGCAATGTACACGTGGTGTTGTGTACACGTTGTGCAGGTGGTGTGGTGTACAAGTGGTACTGTGTACATGTTGTACATATGGTATTGATGTACGTGTGGTATTATGTGCATGTTGTACATGATGTTTTGCGATCATGCGGTACTATGTATGTGCATTGTGTAGTCGTGGTATCATGACATGTGTATTCCTTGTGTAGTACATGTATTTTGTTGTGTCGTATGCTAGGTGTAGGTACATGTATTGTGTGGCGTTGCACATCGGGTATAGATGTATGAGTTGTATTGTATATTGGGTGTATGTGTATGCATTTTGTGGTGTCACACATTGTGTGCATATGTATGCCTTGTGATGTACATTATGTACGTATATGTGTTGCGTTGTGTCGTACACCGGACATAGGAGTATGTATTGAGTTGTGTTGTACACTTGGTGTAGATGCATTTATTGCATGGTGTTGTATGTCGTGTGTGGTGGTATGGGTGTGATGCACACTATGTGTATGTGCACATGGTTGATGAGAAGGAATTGGGTGTTTGTTGGGTGTGGAAACCTATCCAGTGTGCATACAGAATAAAGACAAAGGTAGATGCTAAGGATTGATTAAAGGATAAGTATCAATATTTTATTCAATTTTACTATGCATGTGATTTATGATTTTGGCCTATGATGATTACATGTGATCTACGATTCTAGTTTATGATGGTTACATGTGATTTATGATGTTGATCTATGATGGTTGTGTTCTGAGCTAACCTGATGTGATATGTTTATACATGATGATTTGATCAAAGATGATAGTTTGACTTCTTGTGACAAGAAGTAAATAGGATTGCAAGTGTACCTTATTGACGAGACACCAATGAGGTATAATTTGAAGTTATTTCAATTTATTTTGAATCTAATGGAAATTATGTGCTTGGAACAGGAATACATAAACATGCCTGGTTGAGTGGCCGAAATCGACTGCAAGAATTAGCAGCGGCAATGAAAAAAATTAGAACATGCACAATATGCTGGTAGAGCACTTCAAGATCAGGGCTATTGTGGGACATTGGTACCCAATAATGTCCATTGATTTTCATGAGCATGCTATGACCGATATGATGGTTTGAGGTAGGTATATGCCTTGCTTTTTGTATCTTCCGATGCGAGGAAGCCTTGCCAAAGGATGGACTTCTCGGGATGGGGGTGCCAGTGGAACTTGGAAGGTGAGTGACTGCACGGAAGGGGTTGACCGGATTGCCTGAGAAATTGTGTAGCAGAGAATGGAAGGTCGAGTCATATATTTTTTTGGTCATTAACATTTCCGGATGGAATCAAATGCACATTAGGACTGCACCCTGGAACAATGAGCAAGTAACTGTTCACGGAGAGGAAAAGTGGCACTTGATTTGTAACATTGGACATTGGATGCATATTTGACTTTGTGATGGATTCTGGACTTCTTGGGAAGGAGTTGAATCCTAGTATTACTTTGAGGGTGGAGGTGTAAGCCTCTGCATTCCCTTGTTGTGGATGTAGGCATTGTATCCTTTTATTTGTTGGTTGAGAAAATGTGCATATGTGTCTATTATTGTAAATATTGTATAAAGCTGGATTTATAAAGCTCCATAGACAGTATGGTTATTTGTTGGTTGAAGCAAATGTTTATGTGTATATGTGGTTATTTTAAATACTGTAATGAGTTATGTTATAAAGCTCCAGAAAGTAGTATGATTGTCATGTTTCAATAGTGGTCATTGTAAATACTGCAACAAGTTGTGTTATAAAGCTCCATGGTTTGTATGTTTTGTTTTCAACAACTTTGTTGGTTATAGGTGTCATTGAACATCAAGGATGGTGTTCCCCCAAGGGGCAGGGTTTTGTAACAACCCTCGTAAAAATTCCATGTAAAAATATATAAGGCCACAGTTGATGGGACACATATTCCAAGCTGAATGTTGGGAAAAATGCTAGTTATGGGGATCACTTTTGATTGTTTATGGCTAAGGAAATTGGCAAAGGCACTGGCTAAGGCCTTGGAAAGGCAAAATGGCATTTTTGGCACATTTATTTATGAGGAAATTAAGAGAAAAGGTAGGTGAAATGTCACAGGTTGCATGTGAGGAGGAAAATAATGGACAATGAAGAAAATAGAGGCCTCATTAATAAAAAAGCTTATGAGGATCAATTGGCAAGCTCTTGGCTCATGCTTGGTCAATGTAAGTTTTTGACAGGTTTTTGTGGAGCTCTCTTCTATTCTCTGTCATATTCTTGGAGACTTAGAGTTTTCTTGGAGCACTCTTGGAGGGTGTGGAATACTTGGATTCTTGGAGCAAGAAGGAAAAGGAAGAGCAGGAAAGCGCAAGAGGGCATCAGGATCAACAACTACAACAATTTTTCTTGTAGGTAACAAGTTGTATGTATGTTTTCCTCACTAGTTTCAGCATGCATGGCACACGCATGTGATTTTTTGGTTTTGATCTGTCGTTAGCATGGTGGATGGTGGGGATTGACAGTGGATTGCCTAGCCTTTCCATTTCCCGGATAGCCATGGTGATTGTGGATTTATTTCCTTGTTTTGTTTTCATTGGTTCTCATGTTTCCTTTCACTTGCGTTGAGTTATTAGTTCCTGGAATCTTGGTTGGACAAACGCTCTGGAGCCTTGTAACGACTTGGGTTGAGTTACTAGTCCCGTAGCCTTGGTTGGAAAAATTATTTGGAGCCCTGTAACAACTTGGGTTGAGTTATTAGTTCCTGGAGTCTTGTTTGGACAAATGCTCTGGAGCCCTGTAACGACTTGGGTTGAGTTAATAGTCCCATAGCCTTGGTTGGAAAAATGCTCTGGAGTCCTGTAACAACTTGGGTTGAGTTACTAATCCCGTAGCCTTGGTTGGACAAACACTTTGGAGCCCTTGGTGGGTTGAGTTACTAGTCCTAGAGCCCTAGTTGGATAAATGCTCTAGAGCCCGGTAAAAGATGTGGGTTGAGTTACTAGTCCTGGAGCCTTGGTTGGAAAAACACTATGGAGCCCGATGTAAGTTGTGGGTTGAGTTACTAGTCCTGGAAGTCGGGTTGGAACAAACGCTCTGTAGCCCTGGGTGGCTTGGACATAGAACGATTTGATAATGGTTTTGTGATGTTCGACCGTGAGGTGAAATCACTATTTTATGGGTTGAGGTGGATGGCCTCTAGAAGCCCTAGATGAGTTTTGATTGATATGTTCTATGACATCTCACATTCATGCTTGGAATATGGCACAAGGGTGAATGGTTGAAGAGAGATTTTTCTCAACCATTCTACGATCAGGTGGAACATGGAAGTTCCATCCCGGGTTTGGTTTTTGCATCATTAATGAAAGGTTATTTCTCCTTGTATTTATATGATTATTACGATGGATTATATGTGTTGTATATGGCTATGATTTCATTGATATTTCTGTCCCTATTATGTTGTTTATGTATATGTTTTATGACAACAACTATGTATGGCTCTCATCATGTTTTTACTTGTAAATGAATGAGCAATCTATTTATGGTCTAATGGATGGAATGTCAGTTAATGTTTTGAGGCATCAATGCTTCATGGCAAATCTCAGATAATTATGATACCCCTATGCTTATATATGTTAATTACACATGTAGCTTACATATTCGTGATATGTTTGATGAAATGCATGTCATGGCTAGTAAGGGTCCAATCGAGGTATTAAACACATATTTTCTTTAGTACTATCATTTCCATGTTAGTTTACCATTATGAAGGTATCATGAAATTTTGGGCAGTGACCTCAGCTCTAGGCCTGAAAAAGTGGCTCAAATCCTGTGGATGTTGGCATAGCACTAATTAAATGAGTCTCTGGACGCTTGCATGAAAGCCTGTGAGAGCGACTCTGGGTTTTTGAAAGTTGTCATGCCCATAGCATGAGAGAAACTGGGGGTTAAATTGTCCAAAAGCTCAGTGGGACCCAAGGGCAAGCCGTCTGAAATGTTGGATTGGTTCCTAAGGGTCCTAAAGCTGATGTTGAATGCCTATATGGTGTGTTCCATCAGTTCCACTTCCTTAATGTGACTTAGGAGGTTGAATCATATCATAGTGGCCTCTCGTCGCATGTTTACCCTGACTGGACAGTTGCTTAGGTAGATGTGAAAGGAGGGTGCTACAAAGTGGTATCAGAGCATGGTTCACCCCTCAGATTGGATGGGTGTTGTGCTAGTCATGCATTCATGTCAGTTGCATATGTGTTGCTTATGCTTGTTGTCCATGTGCTTGTTGCATTTTCATGGTGTTGAGGATGGCTATAGTGATGTCGCCATGTGAAGTTTGAGGGTGTTGTTGTGGAGTATGTCATCATGAGTGTACAGTTGTATATGCATTTGTTATGCACGTCAACGTTCACATATTATCAAGTGCGCGTGATGTGGTTGTTTTTGTCATGCATGATGTCATGGTTTGTGTAGTTGATATGGTCATGGATTGATGACTGGACCCTAGCTAGAATGATGTGTATATGGTTTCATACTCATGTGTTGTATGTCTATATGCAGTTGTTATTCATGCATGGTCTTGGTTATAGTTACGCATGAAATGTAGCTCAAACATGCATTGTGAAGTCATTTTATGAAATTTAGGTCATCATGATCCTATTGGTTGTTATGATGCTAATGTCTTGGTTGAGATAAAGTAGGAGATTCAAATCATCATAATGAGGTTGCAGCATTAGGCATAGGGATAAGAGCAGATCGTCATACAGGTACAATAGTAAGTATAAAACATGGCGCAAATTGGGTCACAACAAAAGTGGATGTATTGATAGGTGCAAAAAAATAAGCAAATGAAAACGAAAAATAAATTGCAAAAAGGGATGCAAAAGTGGACGTAAACATGGGTGCAACAATGCATGCAAAATTTGATGCAACAAAATTCGATGCAAAAGTAGACGCAATATGAGACAAAAACCTTATGCAAATCTTGATGCAAAAGTGGATACAAAAATAGATGTAAAAGTCAATGAAAATCTAGATGTATATGAGGATGAAATCGTGGATGCAAATTTAGAAGCAAAAATGGGTGCAAAGGGAGGTGCCAAACTAGGTGCAAATTATGGCACAAGAAAATTGGATGCAATAGTGGACACAATAAAAAATGAAAAAGAGGATGTAAATATGGATGCAAAACAAGATGTAAAAGTGGATGCAACAAAAGTAGATGAAAAATTAGATGCAAAAATAAACATAAACCTCGATGCAAAACTTGGCGCAAAGGGGATGAAAAAGAGGATGCAAGAGACGATGCAAAAGTTGATGCAAGTGTAGGCGCAAAAAGTGGATGCAATAGAGGATGCAAAGGTTGGTGAAACAAAATTAGGTGCCAAACTTGATGCAAAACATGGTGCAAAGGATGACACAAAAATTGGCATAACATCTAGCATAAAACCCGGTGTAAAATCTGGTGCAAAACCTATTACAATACTCGGTGCTAAACTTGGTGTAAGACTTGGTGCAAAACTCGTTGCAAAATTTGCATCAATTTTTGCACCATATTTGATAAATGGACACAAATAACACCAAAAATGGGCTCTAGAAGCAAAAAAGGAAGCAAAAAGGGACACTAATCAGAAGGTTTTATTGTAGTGAAGTGAGTAAGTTAAGGATTGTTATATGCATTAGGTTTATGTACATGTTTTTTATGTTATGGTTACATACATGATAGATGACAGTTGATTAGTGTAGTCATATGCACATGTGTCAGATAGTCATGAATGATAGTAACATGTGTTCGTATGCATTGTTATTATTTTTTTATGTTAGATAACTTGATGATTAGGTTATATGTTGTTGATGAGCATGATACATAGCTTATTGTTGTATGCATTACTAGTAACTTGATGATTAGGGTTATTACATTAAGATATTGATGCTATATGTATCATGCTAAATTGGATTGGCCTATGCATATGGTTAGGGTTACGACATTCAAGTATGAGTCAACTTATTGTGAATTTGTGTTGAACTAATCTAGATTGATTGTGTAGATGCGATTATTATGTACGAGTGATAATTGTTTATGATTTTTAGCGACTATTATGGATATCATGATCTTATTTATGTTTTAGTTGATGTGCTGAGAAGTTATATCATGCTAACTAGATTGATTATGCAGACAAGATTGCATCCCCTGAGGTATATTAAGGTATGAACTTTTTTATGTCATCTACCTTGTGCTTGATTGTTTAATTATGATATCTATGCGGTGTTTGAGTGTTTGTTGTATAGTTGATTTATTTAACATGGTATGATTGCAAGTTGGTTGAATGTTTGATGAATTTCATAATATGAGTATGTGTTTCAATGATCTTGTTTTAAGATGATTGTACTAACACATGTGTTGAGACAGTTGATATGTACTTGAGTATAGTTGTAGCATTGTGTCTAAGGGCTATGAGTTGACTATGGATTATGACATGATTGTTAGTCTTGGTAAAGGTGGATTTCAAATTGATAGATATGATTGCCTTGATATTTGGCACATGTGGTTGACATGTGTGAGCAGTTGAAGGAAACATGCTTGGTATTAGCGTGACAAGGTAATAGTTGATGTGTTTACATAACTAACAGTTGGGTGATGTGACAGCGCATAGTAAGACTCTATTGCAACAAAGAAAAAAGGTAAAAGGAAGGAATTAGGCAAGAATTCCTTTGGTTATGTTTGGAAACCCTAATTCCGAAAGAATGAGTATTTTGCACACATGAAGTCTTCTTAACCTTGATTTGTCTGAAATTATGTGGATATGTTCTATATTCATGGACATGTAATTGACAGGTATATTAGCTAGTCTCTAGTTACAGGTGGATTTGTCAAGGGAATTGGAGTCCCTTGAGAGATGGCATGGACATGTTCAGCTACAGGGAAATGTGATTGACACAAAAATATAAGGTATTTGGTGTATGGTTATATTTATTTATGCACTGATAGTTATGTGTTTATGGCGGTATGATACAAGGGATTGCATGGCAAAGAAATTGCCATGAAACTTTGAAGAAGGCTCTAGTTGAGCTTTCCTTGGGAACCGCGGGGATTGAGTCATGGTGTCTATTGTTGGTCTTGTGGTTTTGGTATTTTGTGATTTGATTGCACTTGATTTGTAGTTTTTTTATGTCTAGTGCATGATCATGCCACTTTGTTGTGGTGTCACATTGTTATTGATTTTCATGGTCTTCTTCTTGTTTGTTTATTGTCTTGCCTTTTATGTTTTGAGTGTTGGTAATTGGTCTAGGAAGGAGGAAAGTTAATGGATCTTAAGGATATTTGTGTGGTACCCAACAGGTAATGTAAGACATGAATGAAGCTCTGTGTATGATTAAGCGCAACAAAAAGTAAGACTATGTTAGTCGGTTGGACTAGTTGGTCCATTGTGGTAAATGGACGGTGGCAGTACAGACATGAGAAAGGTAACCAGAAAAGGTAAAGCAAATGGGTTTGAGGTGTCAAATTCCTGAGGAAGTTCTCTTAACCTAGACCTTATGATATCTAGTAATTATGTTATGATCATGAGTATGCTGATGTTTAGGTGTGTATGTCGTTGTCTGACAGAATGATGGTTGTTTTATGCTAATGATTATATATGCATGTATGTCACTGTCTGACAAGGTCATTAAGAATCGTCATTTGTGGAGAAATGATTGCTTACGCAGGTGAATGACATGAAGAGGTTCCTGGTCTTACGAGGAATCAATTGAGAAGAGTAGTCCTGACAAAAATACAAGGTCAATATCATATGGTTATGAGTTGATATTATGTGATTATATTATGTCTATGTTATGGATAGGTTATACTGAGGGATACATCAATGAAATGAAAGCAGTGTAGTCTGCGACATGCTGGGACAAGCATGGGTAAGACACTAGAAGTAAAGTTGCTTGGTAAAGACAATGTTGTTTTGGATTTGTGGTACTATTGTTGTGCATATGTTGTATATGTGGTACATGTTGCATATGTGTTATTGTGTGCATGTGGTGTTGTGAATATATTGTGTGTGTACATGTTGTTTATTCAATGTTATGTACAAATGGTATAGATAGTGTTGTGCGAATATTGCATATGCAGTACTAGGTATAGATGGTGCTATGTGCAGGTTGTATATGCAGTGTTGTGTACAAATGATGTTATGTACATATTGGATATGCAGTGTTATATACCTATGGTGTTGTGTGCATGTTGTACAGGTAGTGCTAGGTAAATATGGTGTTGCATGCAAGATTGTAAAAGTGGTGCTCTATGCATGTAGTGATGTGTACATGTTTTACAAGTGGCACTATGTGCAGGTAGTGTTATTTACATGTCATGCATGTGGCGTTGTGTACATGTAGTGTCGTGTACATGTCATGCATGTGGTATTGTGTGCACATTGTACAGGTGGTGTTGTGTACATGTGGCATTGTGTACACGTTGTGCAGGTGGTGTGGTGTACAGTTGGTACTATGTACATGTTGTAGATATGGTACTAGTGTACGTGTGGTCTTATGTGCATGTTGTACATGAAGTGTTTCTGGCATGCAGTACTATGTATGTGCATTGTGTAGTCATGGTATCATGACAATGTGATTCCTTGTGTAGTACATGTATTTTGTTGCGTTGTACGCTAGGTGTATGTACATGTATTGTGTGGCGTTGCACATCGGCTATAGATGTATGAGTTGTATTGTATATCTTGTGTATGCATTTTGTGGCGTCACGCATTGTGTGCATATGTGTGTCTTGTGATGTACATTGTGTACATATATGTGTTGTGTTGTTTCGTAAACCGGATGTAGGAGTATGTATTGTGTTGTGTTGTGCACTGGGTGTAGATGCATGTATTGCATGGTGTTGTATGTCGTGTGTGGTGGTATGAGTGTGATGCACAATATGGGTATGTGCACATGGTTGAATTTCCTGCCAATACAACCTAGGCATGGAATTAAAAAAACTGCCTTGATCAATCCTTAAAGTTCGATCAAGCTACGAACCTTAGCCTATTCTACAATATATATATATATATATATATATATATATATATATATATATATATATATATATATATATATATATATATATATATATATATATATATTGAGTCCTTAACATTGAGTTCCACAACACTTAAGCAACCCTTGATGTTAAAGGGGGAAAGATGCTTAATGTTTAGAGAGAATCTATTGCCATGGAAGGATTGAATTCTTCTTTATTTGAAGGTTGTGTTATAAGAGTTTCAATCTATTATACGGGCCCAATTTTTTGCTCATTCTCATAAGGACTAAGATCATCCTTAACAGACCAAATTGATCAATATTTGAGGTCGATTTTCCTTTATTGCAAGGATCGAAACCTACCTTTAGAGGCAGGCTAAAACATATATAAATTGCAGATTTATTTCCTTAATTTATCTTGCATCTTTGGAAGGGTTGAGTCATCTTAATTTAGGAGGTTGATTTCTCATAAGCTTGAATTTTGTTATAATTCATATTTATCAGTTTTGGAGTTCGAATCATCAAGAAGTGGCCAAATAAATTATGTATTGTGGAGGGTCAAATATCTTTCTGTTGTAGGATAAGTTTAATCTTTGTATTAAGGGACAAATTCACCCCATATTGAAGGTCAAAATCCCCAACATTTTAGAGGTAGAATTATTATCATTAAGGGGGTCTAAGTTCATTGTTTCATGGGGGTCGAAGTTCTTACATTTCTTTTGAGAAGAACTCCATTACTATTTCATAGATCAATTTTTATTTGGGGTTTAGATAAAGTGTATCGATCTGTGCTTTTATTGAGGTCGAGCCACTCAGATAGAAGGATCAAGTTATATTATTATAGATAGAGTGAGTTCCTTACATCCTAGGGGTTGGATTCTATATGATATCATATTGTTTCTTGTAATTCTAAGAGGCCAAATTCATTGTCAAGATGTCATCCTCAATCTGGAAGGGTCGTGATTTGATATTGCATGTCATGCTAGAGTAGATTGAGCATAATCATTAGAAGGATCACTTGTTGTAGAATTCAATTTTTTGAAGATTAAAGATTAATGTGTTGAAGAATCCCAACTTCTTGTGTTATCAAGTGCAATCTATTTCATGGATAAAATTCACTCCTCTCTATTGCTGAAGTTGGATCTCACATTTTCCTTTGAATATGCAATGTAAAAATTTCCAGTCAAGTTAATAAAAGCTACTGATTTTCCCTCAAAATCTCTTATTGATGTGTTTGCAATCTACATATTTGACGGAATGCCTACACATTAAATGTTTGAAGAAAATTCTTAAAAGAGAATTTTATTAATTGTGAGGTAACATTAGCATATTTTAGCACGGGTACATTACAAAGTAGAAATCCCCACAAACCCTCCAATTCATTGTATGGAAAAGGCCCTAGGGTGATCCACCATCACACAACCAAAATAACCCATCCTCTTCTTCAGAGGCAACAAAACATCATTATTTGGGAAATGATCTGACACAATAGAAGAAGGCGAGTTCCTACATACCCCAAGCTAAAAAGGTCCCTAATATGAAATTATGTCAACCTTTTTAGTAGAGAAGTTATAGTAAATGTAGGGTCACGCCATAATAAACAAATTTACGAGGCTTTTGCCTAGTGAACAATTCCTAATATGTTGGATCTAAAAGAACTATCAACCAAAAGGAGATGTAAAACTCAAACTAGAGTCGAAAGGATTCTTCACAACAGTTTTTAACAACCTCAAGGATAGAAACAAAGTCTTGAAAATGGCCCGTATTTTTTCAACTCAGCAGGGTTATACATGTGTTTCTAGACATAGAGGTTTAGCCTGGACAAAGAGGATTTCACAATGGCCCCAATCTATATTATATTTTATTCACTCCCATGTGAATTCTAGGACCAAGAAATAGTATAAGGAATCAAAAAATCCTTAGGAACCTTTATAATGAATTCATAATCCACTAACTAAGGAAGGTACATTTCATATGCTTGCATCCGTGTGTATCTCAACCATTTATAGCCAACATCTGTCATAGCTACCAAGATAATATCTAGAATCAACCCATAGATTACGAACATATCTCATTTAGATGCAGTAAATATCATGAGCACAAAGATCTATTCAGAGAATGCACACAAAATGTATACCAACAACCATCGAATGTGTAGACTAAAAATGATTAAGATGGGTTTGAGAATGTCACCAATAGATGAAGAACCAATGGAAAATTAATAGGAGGAACATCCAAGCAAAATGCAAGAGACAACAACAAATAAACTATTCTTGAAAGCACAGACCGACCCAAATTCAACTAACAATGAGGAAGAAAAGGAGGAAGACTAGAGAACCCCAACCCAAGATCTAAAATGAAATCAAGAAGACCCAACCAAAAGGAGTAGGATGGAAAATCAAGACATGGAACAAATTATTGAAGATGTGGAGACAATCCATGAGTAGAAGGAACTAGTGGAATTAGAGGAAGAAGAGGAGATAGAATCAGAATAGCTTGACTTGCAGTCAATTGTGGAAACATGGTGAAACAAGGATCCCTCATTGATCTCAAACAAAGAAGTAGAACTCATCTCCAGAGCATATATCAAATCCTATAAAATTTTGCACCAAAACCATAAAGGTAAGTCAAACCCAACCTCATCTTCTTTAGGGTTTAAAAATATAAACATAAAGGAAAACTCAAAATATAGATAGGAAGAAAAAAAGTGAGGAAAAATAGTAATAGGAAACTTATTCAAGAAATGGGTGAATTGTTGGTAAATTCTGGAAGGATCACCTTGATAACGAAATCCTTCCAACCCACCCCCAAAAATTATCAATGAAAGTGTTCTCATAAAATATGATGGGAATTAACTACAAATCAAAGCATAGACTCCTCAAGAATAAAATTCTACACTAAAACTAGCAATAGTATTGATTCAGAAACAAGGGTGGTAGGTGCAAGGAGGGTGGGGGTTCTCTATGTCCCTAGAGGAGAAAATGAATATGAATGTTCATGGAGCTTAGGTGAAACCTCAAATAATAAATCCAAGATGTATGAATTACTACAAGGCATCCTTTTCATTGCATATTTATCAATCAGGCCCCTCGTTATTGTAGGTGATTCAAATAATACAATTATGCATTTGGCATTAATAAATAGGCCCTGTAATGCAAAATTAACTCACTTATTTGAAAGAATTTTAGCAATTTTATCCTCATTCTCAAGCATCCAAGTTAAGAAAATCATTTGGACACTCCATAGTAAAGAAAACCAAGCTTTGTGTTCGGCCCCTAGAACCATGACAATCAATGGAACTCGCAGGGAGGCTCCAATCTTATAATGAGTATTTATGAGCAATCATTTAAAGGGTGAGGGGGGTATATAAGGGTTGCATGTGAAATACATGGAAGTTATGTGAATATTAGAGAATGCATGAAGATGAGCCACCAAGTGATGGGAAGTTGGGTAATTGTGACATCGATAGAGTACTAGATTCTCAGTCTTGCAGTATATATGGAATTTAAGACGAATTTAATGAATTTTTTTGTGCAATTGAAGAGGATGAATAAGACCATCACAATACATTAAAATATTAACCCTATGCGAGTTCAACATATAATATTGATCTAACAAAGTGGGGATCTAGTGTTTAGGCTTATAAGGGTAAGTAAAAATCATGCAATAATGATTACCTATGTCTTAAATCGAGTTTCTAGATATTCAAGGAAATGTGGGTGGCAATTAATGGTGGTAGCAAAGTTTTATTTACAAGTGTGGAGAGGAAAATTCGAAGGGTCACTTTGTAAGGGATCCAAGTAGAATAGGACAAAATACCAAGGGCTCAGTTCACTCAACAAGAATGGAGGCCAAAGGGAAGCATCACAGTGCAACCTTTGAGGTATTGAGTGTAGAGTAGGAGCTTTGAAGGGATATTACCATAGTTAGTAGGAAAGTTGACACATTTAGTGTGCAGGTGGGAAGTTTTTCTTCCCATCACTAGCAGCTACATGAATTCATCACATAACTCTAGAACCTTCAATCCTAGCTGCAATCTATCTTGACATTGAAACAAGAAGAAATCTAATGCCCAGGAGATTAGGCATTATCAACCAACTCTATGCAACTAATCCAAAGCACTCGACTCGATATTAATCGGGTAGTTTCAACCAAAAACTTCATCATTATAGATTATTATGAGTACATTATTGAGTAGTGTTTTTTTATATACCTTATAAATGTGCATATGTTTTAGGTATCTTCTTCAAGTTGTACCCATATAGGCACAACTAATGCATAAAATTGGGACATAATATAAGTTTGAAGATGAACCACGCTGGTTGGTTCGAAACACGTCGACCAAAGATTTTCAATGTGATTTCTTCCAAAATTTTACTTATATATATCAGGATAATCTATATTAATTTTCAAAACTTTTGTTTCTTACAATATCAGGAGATCTCGATGTACTCCTCATGTGCCTTGGCATAAATTTGCTAATATAAATATAATTGTTATTGTTAAAAAGAAAAAAAAGAAATCATTAATTATTCAAGAAACAAAATATGTGAGTGAAAAAATATCTAGAATTGCAAATGCTGTTTGGAGAGGTTATCAATCAATTGTAGTGGATGCACAAAGAGCTTCAGGAGGAATAATCCTGTTGTGGAATCCTATGGAAATTATCTTATCAAATTTGATAATGGCATAAAGAACTCTCACTACAAAATTTCAAAAGGTGAGATCTGAACATTATGGCTATCTAGCTAATGTCTATGGACACAACACATGGGGGCGTGGGTTGGATTTTTGTTTCTTGCAAAGCATACAAAAAATTTATAGTCTAATAAAGGACACATACTAGTTCATAGGTCAATACATTAACATTATACATTCTTTGAGTGAAAGGAAAGGAGGTACAATCGGACATGAAGAATTCCACGAAACTGGTATATCTAAAAACAAAAAATGGGTTCTACCGACAAAACAATAGGAGGGTAGGAGAGGCTCAAGTGGTATCTTGTAACACCCCTACATGCTACTCAACCCCCAGATTGTAAAGAACATGTACATGAAAAACTTAGGTTGGTGAGTCAGAAAGTATTAATTAGGTTGGTTAGCTGAGGACTTCTTTTGGGGCCAATGTGCCGATGTGCATGTGTATTTTTATGTTTTTGGGTCGGTATACTCCTATGCTCATGTTTTTATGTGTTTTGAGGCTAGAAATCCTGGTGTTGTAAATATGACATCTCAAGCATGTTAATAAACACATTACGACTATAAACTAAGTCAGACAAAAAGAGCACAGGGGTCCAAGATTTTATGGGTATGAAGAAGGGATCATGTGATTTAATAATCATTAAATTTCATATACTTGTATCTAAATTCCATTAAGTGATTTCATGGAATGGAAATTGTCGATGAAAATACAAGCACATAAAAGGAAAGATGTTGGTACTATGAGGTAGTTTGTTAGAGTTGAAGAACTAAGAGAGTAGCACGAATCCTGGGAGCCACACTTCTATGGACATCCCTATCCGGCTAACATAGGAACCCTAGAGTTAGTGGCACAACACAAGGGATTTTAAGTGTAGAGAAGGGTGTGCACTACTTGGGTGTGGGCTAATGGGGGATGTGAGCCTGGAGGTTAGAGGCTACTAGAGTTTGATATGAGGGTCTCATAGGGTACTTTGGGATCCCAAAGTATAGCAGGAACTCCTAGAGTTGTAGGAATCTAAGAACATCCATTTCTAATTGAGTTAGACACCCTAAAGGCGGTGGCAATCCTAAGGCACTGCAAATGTGGGTTTGGATTGATGGTGGATGTGAGCCTATAGGTTGGAGGTTGTTGGGGTTTGGTATCTTGGATGGTTGATTTACGACATTAGACTTATACCTAGATTTGGGTGAAACATCACCCCATGGAGTCGAAGCCCCAGCTTAGGGGTGATCCATTGTTAAGAGAAAATGAACAACTTGGTCTATGGTTGGGAGGAATGTTGGAGATCTACAACGAGTTAGTGAAAATAAAATATAAGTGTTTATCTTTGTTATTATTGATTTTCTACTAGAATAATTCATGTACTTTTGTGAGTTACATTTGGGTTGTAATATAAATATACATTTTTGCATGAGTTTTTGCATTTAGCATGCATCCATATATCCATAATACCATGTGGGAAATGAAATGATAAGGGGAATTTCCTAACAACTAGGTTACATGGGTAACAAGCATAGAGATATGCCTTAGTTAGTGGCTAGAGGCATTAATAGTATTAAAAGGTTAGTGTGAAGCATTTGGTATGCAAAACCTTCTGCATATCCTTAATAATGGTTAAGTAAGGATGTGTGAAGAAAGGACTGTGCAAGGAATTTTAGGGTTATGCAAAGGATGTGGTATGCAAAAAATTTTGTACATCCTTAAGAATGGTTCAATATGGATGTGCAAATAAAGGAGTGTGTGGAAGGATATGAAATGGGGGAATATGTGTGAATTTGAAAGAGTCACAAGACCTTATGTAACTCACACATGTGGTTTTGATCAAGTAGGTGATATGGCAAGTGATGTGGCAAGGTGGGTATAAGATTGTGGGCTACTAGGATTCCTAAACACCTTATGGTTTACTCCGATATCTAATAGGTTCTATTTCTAGGTCACATCCCTTGGTTGCGAGGAGGTAAACAATAACGCCGAAGAGCTTTGGCTTGCAAGACATCGGTCTCATTACATTTCCATATTGGTATGGGACAAGAAAGTAGGGACCCATTCTACCCAATATTCGATAAGTCAGTCAGTGCATTGTCATGACAATAGGTCATCGAGCTACAAATACGCCCCATAGATGACTGGAAGGAACCCATAGGAGGTCGAGGAATGTTACACCTCTCGCCTAGATCAATACACGTTCTCAGAAACCTTGAATCTTAAAATATTAATGATCACAACATCTATATTGCAAAGTTATGGGTCATAGCACTAGCCCATATGCTTAAATATAGATTGGAGGGGAATCCCAAAAAACATGCCTTCCAGTTTCAAATCATCTCAGATAAGGAATCCAAATTTCAAGGAAAATGTGGAAAAATGGTGGAAGAGGTTCATAAAAACATAAGGTCAATAATATAGAACTTTCAATAGTGTTTAAAACACATCAAATATAGGCTAAAATTACGGAATAAATAGATTTAGTTCAACAAATATATTGAAGAAAAAGAAAATCTAACTAAAGAGATGGAGGATACATAACAAAGGATTATATTGGAAGGAAGAATAGAGGATGTAACGAAGAAGGAAACAATCATCCAATCATAATTGGAGGAATTATATCATAAGGAAGAAATCTTCTGGAGACAAAAACCTAGGATCCAATGGCTCAAAGAAGGGGAAAAATACATAAAATTTCGCCGATACATGATCCAACATTTCCAACACAAAAAATTCAGTATATCAAATATTTACAAGGTAACAAATTAGAAAATCATCAAGCTATTGAAAAATAACGTGTTTCCTTCTATAAGCATTTGCTTGCTAAACCCAATTTAGATCACAAACCTTCTATAAGAAGAACAGCCTAAAACATCCATTCTCTTGTCGAATCATAGCATAATGCTTCTTTACTTAGCAAAATTATCACTATGGAAGTTGAACAAGTGGTAATGGAGATGCCAAAAAGAAAATATGAAAAACCTAATAGGTTCACTTAATACTTTTCCCAAACCTATTGGTCAACCATTAACAAGCATGTTTGGGAATTAGTAGAAAACTTGAGGAGAACAACATTGATTCATTGCACCCTCGATGCCACTTTCATCACTCTTGTCCATAACAAAACCAAAGCTCAGAATCCCTATTCCTTTAGGCCCATATCTTTGTGCAATGTTATTTACAAAACCATTTCCAAAGTAATTGCAAATAGACTCAAGCCCCTACCTCCTAATCTTATCTCTTCAGAATGATCCTTTTACATAGAAGGACGAAAAATACTTGATAGTAATTTGGTAGCGCATGAATTAATCCATAACTTGAAGACCACTCAAAAACCTATCATGTTTATGAAGATGAAATTGTACAAATATCTTGATTTTTTAATTTAACAATATATGTATCACCTCCTTTCATCCTTTGGGTTTGTTGATAAATGGATCCACTAGGTTCTTTCACTCATTTTTTGAAAATTTCTTTTCGACTCTCATTAACGGATCACCCTCTAATACCTCTAAAAAATATTAGAAAATGTGAACCCCTCTCCCATTTATTGTTTCTTCTTATGGTTGAAGGGTTGGGTAATTCTATAAAATATATTGAGGCAATTAATATAATTAGAGGCCTTAAATTACATCGAGGAGATCTCTCCTCCTCTCATCAACAATTTGTGGATCACATCCTCTTAATGGGGACATCTACTATTAAATACGCTTAAGTAATCCAACAATATTAGAGGATGCATAAGTTGCCTTTGGCATTGAATTCAACCTAGGCAAGTCACATGTTTTCTTCTTCAATACACCTCAAGCTGTTGAAATCCATATTTTTCGTAAAATTGGCTTTAAGAGGAATTTCCTTCCAACCAAATACTTAGGTTTCCATTTAATGGAGAATGATCTTCCTCATGCTTCTTGGGAATAACTCCTAACAAAAGTAGATAATAAGCTTGCATTTGGGCCTTTAAAGCCTTAAATATTGTTTTAAGACTTATTCAATTGAAATTAATCCAACAAGCCATGTCTCTTTATTTTTTCTCTCCTTTGGCTACTCCCAAAGCAATGATCAAGAAAATTTGCAAGATTCAAAGGTCCTTTCTATGGGGGGTGGGGGAAGTTGGAGAAGAAGTGGCCCTTTCTTGCTTGGGAAAATATATGCTAATCGAAGGTGGGGGGGGGGGGGGGGTGTTGGTCTAGGCCTTTGAGACCAAAAAATACTAAGTAGAATCCTTGCTACAAAAACCTGGTGCCACTGGATTCACTACCAAAATAAGCCATGGAGCAAGCTATGGAGAAAGAAATACACCCTCAACATAGAGTAATAAACCTTAATTAGATTTAAAGGGGAAATAAAAGGATCACATGTGGAATATAACATGATAGACGCAATCTCTTATACAAAATCATAGCTTCTGAGAAGTAAAATAGGGAAACCCTGCCTTATTTTTGGAGGACCCATGGAATCAAATGACTAAGCTAAAGGAATTGGACAATATATGAGATATGCAATATAGTATGATCCAGCAAGGGTGTCTCAAAGTCGGTCGAAGCATTGAACATGTGTTGTCATTGATTTAAACTATGGTGTCATTGATGTCAATGGAAGTATTGAGAAGGATTGTCGTGTTCGTAGTGTCTAAAGAAGTGAACAAGTAATCATAGTGGATTCAGATGAGGATCACACAAAAGCAAAGGTCGAGTAGGGTGATTTGATCAAATTCGTACAAAAGGAAGTTAAGCAGAAGAATTGAAGTGTAGTTAAAAAAAATGGCCAAGTACGCAAATCAACCGAAGAAGGGCGGTAAGACCAAGAAGGCTGATATGGTTAGCCCCTGGTCGTTTCTCTTGGTCAAAAAGAGCCAACATGCTAGTGCCCAAGGGCTAAGAGGCTATTGGACCTCAAAAATATCATCATTGTTCAAAGGCACAAATATCCTCTGATGACCTGATATATCAATATGATGTGGAGATATGTGGGGGGGGATTAACTAAGTAATAAAAGTTGTATAGAGGTGATGGTGTGATGAAGTTAGGTTTATGCAGAGGTAACGGTATGTAGAACCTTCTGCACATCCTTGAAGTGAGGTAAATATTGTGTGGAGAAAAATCCTTTGTGGAGGTAAGGGTATGTTCCATGGCTCTTCTCAAGGTGGGGCAAAAATAAGCTAGGAGGCAATGATGACGTGGAGTGAAACGTAGTGAGAACCATTTATGTGGTACAACTATGAATGTCATGAGGCAAACGAAATTGGTATTTTGATCCAACCAACTAGACAATTGATAGGTGACATTTGGTAGGTATACGTTAGCACCTAGACATGTGGCAGTCTCAAATTGGTTGTAGCAAATTATTTAATAGATGACATGGTAGATGATGTGGACATTAAGGGGATACAGGATATGGGGACACTACAACGTTCAAATGGAAATATAGTAGATCAATTCAAGGTGTGAAATCTAAAATTAATGGAAAATTAGCCATTAGTTGCAAATGGCCAAGATCGTCGTTAGTTGAAGTTTCTTTTACAATGCACTGAAGTAAAATTTTATGTATGAAAGTTGAGGCCAGTATCTAGTGTGATGCGACATGTATTATGGGGTATAGATGAGTTGGCAAGAGGACCACGTGGAAAGTCCTGATTGGTTGTAGAAAATGATGTGGCAAGCAGAGTGGCAAGTGATGTGGCAAGGTGGGCCATACTGAACCATGGGATATCAGAGTTCTTTAACAGCTTGTGAATTTTAAGCTTCAGGTCACAATCCCCTATCATGAGGTGCTAAGTGATAACACCCAAGAGCTTTAGTATTGGAACCTTAGTCTCGGAACTTGCAATATCAACAGTTGGCAAGCAATGAGGAGAACCGATTTAGAAATATTCGATAGGGAATAGTCAACAATCATGGAACCAAGTCATTTGGAGGTAAAGGTGTAATGCTTAAGAGTTTCAGGGTCTTTGCATACTAACGAGGTGAAATGAAACCACAATTTAAGACTTCTTAGGTCTAATATGTTAAGAAATTAGCTATAGTGTGTGGCCACGAAGAACAATGAACCTAGCCTTGAGAGTTATCAGTCTATTGTCTTGTCAGTGCATTGTGAAAGAATCAAAGAGTAATCGTCTGATGTCCAAGGTGTTTGGGTAATGGTCATATCTTGTTTTAGTGTAAAGAATAAATCTAGTTCCAAGAGTTAGTGACATATCACCATGGAAAAACATAGAGTAGGTCTAAGGTTATGGTATATAGAATTGTAGTTGTGTACACAAGTGAATTTGAAGGTACATAGGCCAAGACATTGGATGAAGATTCTGTCAAATCACAATACCATGGGAAAATAATGTTGGAAACCAAGAAAATACTAAGAGTAGGGGTGAATCAATAATTTATAACTTTTAACGTTTATTTAGCCAGTTAAAAACATTCAACAATACAACAATGCACTTATCACATAAAGCTTGAACACAATATGTTTACATGGAAACTCATATGGGAGAAAACCACAAATCTACTTTTGATTATAATGTAAATGCAAGAACCAAATTCAATTTACATTATTTTATGTAGGTACCAACCTACAGGAGGCTCCAACTCCCTTTTCTTTACAAGCACCCACTTGTTGGAAGAACCACATCCCTGATCTTTACATGCACCAACCTGAGGGAGATTCCAATCCCCTGATCTAAAAACACATACTTTCTCTACCTATCAAATCCCTTTTTCATACATTTTCAACTCATCTATGAGGCTCTTTTATAGAAATATCACACTAGCACAAGTGTTAATTCTCAAAACCGTTTGTCTTCTTTTTTCCTTACTATGCAACAACCTTTCTTCCTTTGATTCAATTAAAGTTCCACTCAAACAATGCTACTCCCACATTGATCTGTGTGTAGATATAATTTATTTTCTATAGTTAAATTCTTAATACTTCAAATTTGCAATTTCAAATGTACAACAACTCTAAATCTCAACTGATCTTCAAATTTAGCCTTTGCACAACACTTATCTTTAACACCATCTCAGATCTACTTATCTTCTTCCAACATCTTAACTCCCTCTTCCTCCTTGTTCTATTCAAATGTCATATGCTTCTATGTGTCCACTACAACTTTTATCTTATTTTATTTACATGGGAACACTACCTCTCACATTGTGTTGTAGCAGCTGCAACACCCTCCAAAATTTTAGCCTGCATGCAATTTCGGAGCCTTCCTTGGGTTTTTTCCATGATGTTTGCAAGCACTTGAGCTCATCCCGTGAGCTCATGTTAATTCTTTGCACCCTCCTCGCTTGACCATTCAACAAACATCCTTTTGCATGTTGGTCACAATGTCATGCTTGTATCCATGTTTTGGCCATGCACAAGGTCCCACTTCGTGTGTACAAGTTGTATTCGCTATGTAAACATTCGTCGCACCCACATGTGAAGTTGTATGCATTCTTGCGCAAGTGTCATCACAGTCGTTCAACGATCTATCACAAGTGCCGCGCTTTTCGCTCACACCGTAGGTCAGTCACACTGAGTATATGTTTTCTTGATGATTTGAGGCGTCTTGTCGTCGATTCATGTTGAGTGTGTGTTTGCAAGGTCGTGTATGCACAAGTTCACTCACTCACACACTTAATCATTTTGTTGAAGTTCTGACGACCGAATCACCCTCCAACAACTGAACCTTCATTGAGTTGCATTACGCAGTTTCAGCCCTCAATGACCATGTACTACTGCCCAGAATTGTGCAAAGCTTGAGGCTATCTCCCAGGTAGCCTACACTACGCAATCCTGGAATCGACTAGACCTACTGCTACCAGAACAACGTAGAAGTTTCTCAGCAAGCCATCTCAATCTGCACTGCCCGCAAGCAAATCAACCAAGCCTCCAGCTGGTCAACCAGAGAGTTTGACCGAGCAGTGACCCCAGGACTGACTCCCGGAAAAATTGCGCAAAAGTTGCATAGCATGCCTACTTTGCTGACTGAAGAAACTAAACAAACATGCTGGATAAAAACCCTGTGTCCGTCACTGTCTCCCTCAAAAAATTGTGCAATTTTTCTAGCCAGCCTGCTGCTCACCCGGAAAACTGCGCAGTTTTCCTGAGTAGTCACCAAGTCTCCTAGCATCTCGTTGACCTGAGAAACTATGCAAGGATGTTCAATAGGCCAACCCTCAGAAATTGTGCAATTTTTGCCAGCAGCACTCTCGTAGCCCGCTGCCAGCTCCCAACAAAAATTGTGCATTTTTTCCAGGCAAGCCTCCTGCAGCCCGCTGCTAGCTCCCCAGAGGAATTGTGCAATTTTTGTTGCTAACCCCCTCTGCTGCCTGCACTGCTTCCCTCAAAAAATTGTGCAGATATGCCCTCTAACTGAGCCAGATCCCACGGACAATCACTGCTGATCCAAATTGTCCATCTCAGTCTCCTAGTGACTTTTGCGCAATTTTCACCGGCAGTGTCCAGAGCCCACATCCCAGCTTGAAATCTGCCTTACGCAGTTTCATAGCCTTGTCTTCTCTCCCGATCACCTACATCCAAAAGTGAACAACAATGCATCATGGTAGACTAGGAGGTTTATGGATTTGATGTTGTCTCGTCATGAGTGATTGCAGATACAGGTACATGGATAAGACATGATGCGACGATGAACGGGATGAAACAAGGAGAGCACATGCAAGGAGATTTGTTCGTGAACAGAAGAATGAAGAATTCTTGCAAGGAGATTTGTTCGCAAATAGATGAACGAAGAATGCATGCGAGGATATTTTGTCACGAACAGACGAACACGTGAAGCCTGCCAAAGTACAAGCGAAGGAGCACCGTGCACATGCGACATCAAGAGAACACCAAGACCATCGAAGAATCCACACACATTGCCATGCAGAGGTGAAGCTATGATACACCAAGAGCACGGCCATCGGTTAGCAGCACTGCATCTCGACATGGACACCACCACCAGCGTGAACATACCAGCGTTGTCATGTTGAGTCGTGTCATGAGTCATCTCGGCCACATCACTACTATGGGCCATACTATTATAAATCAATGTAATGTAATGTGGAAGTCCAAGGGACCCACATGTAATATGAAGAGTCATGTTAAGATGAAGAGTCAAATAAGTCAAACAGTCATGAGGGAATTCAAGTAGTCGCAAGGCCAGTGCACTTTGGATCCCCCCACATAGCCTTGAGAATTTGTAATCTTTTCTTTGAGGAGCAAGAAGTGGCTCCAATGCCCCACTTACGGGGTTAGTGATGTATGGTGTACCGATGTGTCTTGGAACATTCGCTTAATTCAGAAGCCTGATAACATGCTAGCATGTTTTCACACATGTATTGTAATTGTTTGTAAGAATAATCTTGGAACACTTGTAATGCATGTTGCTTTAACCTATGTTAAAACAATTGAACTATTTCGGTTGTTCTAATACATATGTTTATGAAAATGTGTTGTATAAGTTGTTAACGTTTTCTTGCCCATGTGGGCTGCCTCACTGGACATCAGACATAACCTTTCCCATAAACTTGTTATAATGACCGTCGCACTCACGCGGACTACTCCGTTGAGTGTTGTACGTGCTATCCCTTCTTTGTGTGTTTGTGACTACCACATCCATGTGGACTACTCTGCCAGAAGTTGCGCATGTCCTATTTTGTTGTGTGTCTCTAACAAATTTGGGACTCTTCCCTTTCGACTGGAGACTCACTTCCACCCTCTCCCTCTGTGGTGGAAGAACCTTGACACAAGTAACACTAGCACTCACCAGGCACATGAACCTCGTTGTTCGAAGACAAAGCAGACCACTCTCATGTGCTGACAAGAAAGGGCTAAGTAAAACCTTTAAGACAATGACAACCGGGCCATCATAGCAGATGAGACTCCTACACCAAACAATGTGAGGTCTAGTTGGGACTTCATACTGGGGAGATCCCTTGAATGTTGGCAGGTCCAGCAACATCAACACATTTTTTTCTTTCTATTTCTAGATGTAGATCTTCATATTTGTCCTCAATAAACTTTAATCACCTAGGCCTTTTAATTGAAATTTGGAGTCTAACACCACCAAATTTTAATCGTATCCCTTTATTTTAAGCTCTATAATGCATATGACTAAAAGCTAGTACTGAGGGTTTAAGCCAAGTAGGCACTTGGCACTAGACTTGTGCAATCCCACTTTTCCTCTTTATAGAAAAAGTTACGAACGATCTAGTTACCTAGCCTTACTTCATCTCGCACATGCTAGCATGATCGTGGATCTGGTTTGGGCATAAATATCCTCACATCCATATGAATTTGGGGATTTGGGATCCACTCTCCACTTGTTTACATCGATTCCTACTCAACCACCTAGCTAAATGTTCGAATGAAACCTTTTCCCTGAGATCTATGCTTAATCCCAATCCAAGGGTCCAAGATCTGTGCCTAATTTATTTCCCTACATACTAGACAACACCGTGTGTGAGGTCGGATGGCTAGATAACATTTGCACTAAATTTTAGATCTAAGGATTCAGGATATGTTCCTTACTTAACTTTCCAAACACTTTCTCGTCCTGATCTCAAAATGCCTAGATGGTATTTCACCTCCATATTCCAAAGCACATAAAACACCAAAATTTCTTAACACTATGAAGCCTTGCTAAACCAGCTTCGTGGCGTGAATCTCAAGGTATGCCATATCATTTTCTATGTCATTGCCACATCATCTCTCCTCCACCTATCATGCCATGTCACCTCCACATTACTTCCATGAGTCACTCGAAAAATGTCCACTTAGCCACCTAAAAAGGCTAAATCCACCTGCCACGTGTTATGACCACAAAATTTCTTGTCATCGTCCTGCCACCTATCTTTTCACATCACCTTGCCATGTCATCACAGTGCCACGTGTCCTCACCTAAGTTCCACATCATAAAATTAACATTTGTCTCTACCATCTAGAGCCATGTGTGTTTCCATGTCGTACTAGGGTCCTCCTTCTATTCGGAGCTAGGAAATATATGATGCGACAACTTTCACTAAGAATTTCATCTTGGATTTCCCACACCCTAAATTCCCATATAGGCAATAAAGCCCATTTTAATTTGGCATCTACCCATTTTGACTGAGATCCACCCAAATTGACCCTTGAATGGTTGGATAAGGTGGAACCATGTCTCCTGTGGAATCATACATGTACTCCAACAATATAAACTCTATTTTCTTTTCAACCTAGGGAGTTAGACTCAATACCATATATCATTGGAAATATTTATGAGATGGATATTAAACCAAACAATTTTCATGCTCTTTTGAGCAAGGTACCTATAGACAAAATACCTTCAAAGATAGGATACTAGGCTAGACATCCAACACTCAACAAACAAACTACACTGGGAACAATCAGTTAGAAACCAAGACATCAATGACATAAAATGATTAGCACACTACTAATAATCTCAATAGGTTCCCCCTGAACCTAACACCACTTAACATCAATGACTAGAATTTGATAGCAATGATGGAAACAAGTTGCCAACAAGTGAAATAGGTTATGGTAGGTAGAGTTGTGTTTGTGTACACAGGTGAATGTGAAGCTACATAGGACACCACATTACATGAAGACTCAATCAAAGAACAATACCATGTGTAAATATTGTGGGTTGATACATGATGAAGGTGAGACTCATGGAAGAGTTCATGTTGTATAAATACATGGTTAAAACAATTGGTGAGATTGTTGATATAATGCATATATGAAGATGGAGTAAATGAGACATCAAGAGTATATCAATGAAGAGAGAGTAGAGAGCTTGAGATAAATTACTATGAAAGAATAAAAGGGACAACTATAGTGATAGGTACATCAAGCACCTTTATTGAGTAACTATAACAACTGGAGTGGTTTTTGAGGGGGAAAAGACAAAGCAAAATAGAGAATAGATAAAATTGTAACAAACATTATTGAAATCAAACATCAATAGGGGATTGGTGTTCCTTGTAGGTGGGTTCCTACGAAACATTGGGGATTAGTGTCTCCTGCAATTGGGTGCTTTCAAAATTTGTAACTATAGTTTTTTGCCTACAATCACCATCTCAAGAAGAATTTGTTTTGTGATTTTCACCTATATGGATTTCCCCATTAAATAATTTGTGTTCTATATGTTCATAGAATTATGTGTGGTCTATCTTTGTCTTCTCATTATAAAATAGTAAAAAGATAAGTGTTGAAGTGAAATATTTAAATAGTACACACAATTATATATATTGACTCACCCCCTCAATATTTAACAATTGTTATCAAAATGTGTTCCTTTAGTAACAACCTAACTACTAGAAAGAAAATCTTGCAAGAAAAATGGCAAGTAAAGATGGTTCCTCCTCAATAAAACCTCCTCTATTCAATGGGACAAACTTTAATTTTTGGAAAATAAGAATAAAAACTTACTTGATGTCACTTGGCATGGGCATTTTGAAAATTGTGGTGGATGGTTATCAAACCCCAACAACCCTTCCAATAGATAAAGTTGGTAATAAAAGATACAATTGCAATGATGGGGGATATGATAGCATTCTTAAAGGGACTTATAAATTTAGAATTGGTCAAAATGATGCAATATGACTCATCTAAAGAAATGTGACACATAATAGTAAATAATTTTGAAGGGGATACCAAGGTTAAAAATGTCGAACTCTAGGTCCACAGGATGCAATATGAAAGCCTAAAAATGAATGAGGATGAAAACATTGGTAGTTTCTTTCTTAGAGTGGATGAAATTGCAAACACAATGAAAGGATTAAGTGATAATATTGATGATGTTGTAGTAGTACAAAAGTTATTGAGATCACTTTCTTCTAGACTTGATATCAAAGTCTCTTTCATAGAAGAAATGCATGAATTGGACCAATTAACTATGTAAAGGCTTCATGGAATACTTACCGTTTATGAGATGATAACGAAGAAGGATAATACAAAAAAAAATGGGATTAGTGTCTCCTGCAAGTGGGTGCTTGCAAATTTTGTAACTATAGGTTGTTGCCTACAATCACCATCTCAAGAAGAATTTGTTTTGTGATTTTCACCCACATGGATTTCCCCATTAAATATTTTGTGTTCTATATGTTCATAGAATTATGTGTGGTCTATCTTTATCTTCTCATTCTAAAATAGTAAAAAGATAAGTGTTGAAGTGAAAGATTTAAATAGTACACAAAATTATAGATATTGACTCACCCACCTTAATATTTAGAAATTGTTATCAAAGTAGGTTCCTTTAGTAACAACCTAACTGGTGGAAAGAAAATCTTGTAAGAAAAATGACAAGTCAAGATGGTTCCTCCTTAATAAAACCTCCTCTATTCAATGGGAAAAGCTTTATTTTTTGGAAAATAAGAATGAAAACTTACTTGATGTCACTTGGCATGGGCATTTTGAAAATTGTGGTGGATGGTTTTCAAACCCCAACAACCCTTCCAATAGATAAAGCTGTTAATAAAAGCTACAATTGCAATGATGGGGCTATGAAAGCATTCTTAGGGGGGCTTATAAATTTAGAATTGGTTAAAATGATGCAATATGAGTAATCTAAAGAAATGTGACACAAAATGGTAAATAATTTTGAAGTGGATACCAAGGCTAAAAATGTCGAACTCTAGGTCTATAGGATCCAATATGAAATCCTAAAAATGAATGAGGATGAAAACATTGGTAGTTTCTTTCTCATAGTGGATGAAATTGTAAACACAATGAAATGATTAAGCGATAAGATTGATGATATTGTAGTATTACAAAAGGTATTGAGATCACTTCCTTCTAGACTTGATATCAAAGTCTCTTCCATCGAAGAAATGCATGAATTGGACAAATTAACTATGTAAAGGCTTCATGGAATACTTAGCATTTATGAGATGATAACAAAGAAGGATAAGACAACTTAAAGGAGTTTCCTTCAAAGCATCAAACAAGTGAAAACATCAAGACCATGACTACACTAGCAACATTTCAAGTTAAGAAGAACCAAACTTTGTGAGAAAGCTACAAAGAGGCTCCAAAAACTATAAAGGTATTCTATCATTCAAATGTTTTCACTATGGTAGAATATGTCATTTTGCGACTAATTTTCCATATAAAGATAATAATAAAGAAGAAAAAGAATGACAAGAAAAAATGAAGTCTAGGAGGAGCACTAAAGGAAAAAATATTAAAAAGAAGAGTTTTTACTCCAAAGAAGATAACAATTAATTAGAGGATGATGAAGTGTATGAATCTAAACCTAAAGTTAGTCAAGATGAAAAATTACTCATGGCTCTTGAGAATAAGAATTCAAATCAAGAAAGGACTGATTTAGAAGATGAAGAATGTGGGGTAGAGATAAGAATGGAAGTAGAGCTGCTAAGTGCTTTAGAAGAGATATACATAATAAGAAGAAATAACAAAAAAAAAAAAAAAACAATTACAAGCATATGAGAAGAAAGATAGTGTTGATGATGATACAACAATTCTCTTGAAAAGTGAGCTAGAGGAAGATAAGAGAATAGAGGAAATCCCGATGAATCAAATAAAGGAGGAAGAAAAATATTGTGAAATTTGTTTCTCTAAGGAAAGATCTAGAGAAGGCAAAGGCTCAAATGGATCTCAATATAAGATTTACTAAGGGATCTGAAAATTTAGCTGACATCCTTAGTAGTAACATATCCCCAGTCATTAAAACAAGAATTGGATATAAAGAAACCCACAAATTAGTCAAAGGAGAATATATCTCTAAAAAACCAAAACCAGAGGAAGCCAAAAGATATGCCAATGTACTCAAAGGTTCAATCAATTAGTTTAATCAAGCAACGAATGAAGTCAAAGGCCAACAGAAATAGGCTTAGATAATCCCTATGAATAATTGTGGAGAAAGTAAATAGATGAATCCCAAACCTCTGTAAGTCCACAAGCAAAGAAAGTCCCGAAGGTCAAACCCTCCAAGGAAACTATTCATGCCAAGATACACATGAAAGCATATTTTTTGAAATTTATATAGGGGGATATGTCAAAATTCAAAGAGAAAATCGTCAAAGGTAGCATAAGCACAGGCGGAGAAACCCCGAGCAAACATAGTTTCCCAAGGGGGAGATAAAAATAAAAAATCATGATTCAAGTTCTTTGCCATTTATTTCAAAGAAGGAGAATGAGGAGATATCAAAGACAACAGCAAAATAAAAAGAAAATCTAGCCATCACATAATGGGAGACTAGCCTAAGACCATCAATTACTAGCATATGTTTGGTGTTGTTGCCATCAATGACAAAGGGGGATATTATTGTACATATGTTGTCATTGGTTACAACTATAGTGTCATTGATGTGAATAGAAGTATTGGGTAGGTTTAAAGGATGAGCTATAATATCATGTTCGTAGTGTCCTAAGAAGTGCAAAAGGAAGCATGGCGGAGTCAAATGAGGATCACACAACACAAAAGAATGATTAGGGTGATTCAATTAGAGTCGCACAAAATAAAGTTGAGAACAAAACTTGAAGCTTAGTTTAACAATTATTGAATGAGTAGGAAGATCAAGCCAAGAGGCTCAAGAAGAGAAAGAAGTCTAATACAGTTAGCCCCTGATCGTTGCTCCAAGTCACAGAGGGTTAATAGGTTAGCAGCCAAGGGTTAAGAACCTATTAGACCTTATAAATATCAACATTATTCAAAGGCACAAAGATTCTCCAATAGACTAATATCCTAATATAACATGGAGATATCTAGGGGAAAATTTGACTCGGTAATAAAAATTATGTGGAGTTGATGGTGTGTGGAAGTTAGGGTTGTATAGAGGTAATGGTATGCAAATCCTTCCACACATCCTTGAAAATGGTTGAGTATGGAATGGTTAGGGAAGTGTGAAAGTAAAGCTTGCTCAGAGGAAAAACTTGTGCAAAGGTAAGTGTATGTTCCACTTCTTTGCACAAGGTGGGGCCAAAACAAGCTAGGTAGTAGTGATGATGTGGAGTGCAAGGTGGTGAGAACCTTGATGTGCCAGCAACAATGAGTGACACATGGCATGTACAGGTCAACACCTAGACATATGGTAGGATCATACTAGTTGCAGTAGATGATATGGAAAATGACATGGTAGATGATGTGGACATTGTGGGTGTCATTTTGGGCTGCAACCTATGGGAACATTATAGTATTGAAATTGAATGACAATGGATAGGTCCCAGGTGTGAAGCCCTGAAGTAATAAGAAATTATTCGTTAGTTGTATATGGCCAGGATCATCGTTAGTCGAAGTTCTATCTACCAAGAACTGGAGTGAATTTTTATGCATGAAAGTTGAGGCCAATATCTAGTGTGATGTGGCATGTCTGACGAGTAAGAAATGACTTGGCAAGAGACCATGTGCCAAGTCCTTAGTGGCTGCAACAAATTATTTTTCAAGGTGGGCGATACCAAAGCATGAGCTATTATAGTTCTTGAATAGCTTGTGGGTTGATTCAATATCCAATACAGTCAAGCTCCAGGTCATAGTCCAAGTCATGAGGTGTTAAGCGATAATGCCTAAGAGATTCGGTCTCAAAACCTCAATCACAGAACATTAGCATGTTAGTATTTGGAAAGAAAGGAGGTGAACTAATTTACCCATATCTGATAGGGAATAGTCAACAATCATGGCACCAAATCATGTGGAGGTAAAGGTGTAATGCCTAAGATTTTAGGGGTCTTTGCATACTAGTGAGGTGAAATGAAACCACAATTTAACACTTTTGGTGTCCAATATGTTAAACCATCGATTATAGTGTGTGGTCAGAGAACAATGAGCCTGACCCTGAGAGCTATCGGTCTATTGGCTCATAAATTTGCTATGAAAGAATCAAAATGTAATCACCTAATGTCTGAGGTTTTTGGGTAGTGGTCACAGCTTGTGGTCACATAAAGAAATAATCTTGTCCCAAGCGTTAGTGGTGTATTTCCATGGAAAAATAGAGAGCAAGTCCAAGGTTATGGTATGTAGATTTGTGGTGAGGTATGCAGGTGAATGTGAAGGTACATGGGCCACTACATTGGATAAAGATTTAGTAAAAGCACAATACCATGGGTGAATATTGTGGGTTGATACCCATGGTAAAGGAAGGACTCGTGGAATATTTCATGTTGTATAAATACATGGTTAAAAAAATTGTTGAGATTGTTGATACATTGCACGTGTGAAGAGGGAGTAATTGAGATATGAGGAGACTATGTAAAGAAGAGAGAGTAGCAAGCTTGAGATAAATTACTACGAAAGAATAAGAGGGAAAACAAGAGTGAGAGGTATAAAAAATACATTTGTTGAGTAGTTCTAACAACTAGAGTGATTATTGAGGGGGCAGAGAAAAAACAGAACAAAGAACAAATCATACAAACAATATTCAAATCAAAGATCAAGAGAGGATTGGTATTTATTGTAAGTGGGTTCCTACAAAACTTGGGGGATTGGTGTCTCTAGAAAATTGGAGCCTGCAAATTTGAAATGGGATAGGTTTCTCATGCAAGTGGGTGCTCAAAAAATCTATAACTATAGCTTGGTGTCGACAATCATCATCTAAAAAAGAAATGGTTTTGTGGTTTTATTCCATATGGGTTTCCACGCTAAATCTCTAGTGTTCTATGTGTTTGTCTAATTATGTTTGGTCTATCTTTGTTTACTCATTTCACAATAGTGAAAAGATGAGTGTTGAAGTGAAATATTTAAATAGTAAACATAAATATAAATATTGATTCACACCCCCCTCTTAGTATTTAATGAAGAATGTTCTTCTTCATGCATCTTGGGAAGACCTCATAATAAAATTTGATAATAATCTTGAAATTTGGACATTTAAGGCCTTAAATATAGCTTGAAGACTTAATCTGTTCAAATTAATCTTGCAATATGTACCTCTTTACTTGTTCTCTACTTTGGCTACTCCCAAAGCAATGGTCAAGAAAATTTGCAAGATTCAAAAGTCATTTTTGTGGGGTCTGGGGGGAGTTGCTAGAGAAGAAGTGGCCCCTTATTTCCTAGCAAAAGATATCCCAATCGAATGTGAAGGGGATGTCTAGGCCTTTGAGACCCAATCTCACTAAGTGAAATCTTGGCTACCAAAACTTGGTGGCACTGGATTCACCCCCCAAATGAGTCATGGCACAAACTATAGAGAAAGAAATACTCCCTCAACATAGAGGAACAAACCTTAACCAAAGTTAAAGGGGGAATAAAAGAATCACATATATGGAATGTAGCATGGAAAAATCAATCTCATACAAAATCATAGGTTTTGGGAGGTAAGAGAGGGAAACCATGCCTTATTTTGGGAGGAATCAAGGAATGAAATGACTAAGTTGAAGGACCTAGACAATATATGTGACATGCAAAATAGTATGATTCAGCAAGGGTGCCTCAAAATAGAACACTACTATAAACCTCTGAAGGAGAAACACAAATGGAGAATGTGGATTCTAAAAGAGAAGTGGTCTCAAGAAGATGGAAACAAAACTAGGGAAAACTTTTTGGAAGAGATTATAATAGGATAATTAAAATATAGAAAGTGTCGGACAATCTTGGATGGGAATACCATCAAACTATAAAATAGAAATTAAAAGAAGATTACATCATAACAACATATGTAATTTCAATGCCAAATGATAACATTTAGGGTAAAATATGAAAACTAATTCTATGGTTGAAAGTTTCTCTCTTCCTTTGGCTCTTTGTGGGTGGTAAAATTATAACTTGGAACGGGTTGCAAGGAAAAGGTTTTCAAGGTCCATCCCCTTGTTTTCCTTTATTCCTTATTGAAAATGTAGAACATCTTGTTAATTCTTGTCCCTTATCCTGTTTTCTTTGGGACATATTTTTCCCTCACTTTTCGACTTTTTGATAGTCATAAAAATATAGTCAAAGTGTTAATTCTTCCCTTTCATATTAGAGAAACCCTGCATTCTCTAATCCAATCATCAATGGGGCCTAGTATATTCTTCCTAGATTGATATTGATAAAGGTATAAAAGGTAAGAAATAGGTGAATCTTCAAAAGCATTTCAATCTCTGAAGAAATAGTGTAGGATAAAATGACAAAAAGTATAAATGAAATAGTACTGGCCTCTAATTGGTCTATGCATGATTGGGTTTCTAACCCTCAACAAGCTAGAATTTTACACTCTTGGAATTCCCCCTTCTGTTCAAATGATTTCAGTCATAATTGGTCATCCTAGATACACTAGTCTAGAAAAATGGAGTCCCCTGCGACAAGGCTTCATCAAACTCAACTTTGATGGAACCTCAAAAGGAAATCTAGGACTAGCTAGTTACAGAGGCATTTTTAGAAATGTTATAAGAAACATTCTTAATATTTTTGCATGTATAATAGAAACATATAAAAATAACTCAATATATCTATTTTCGCAATATATACCAATATAGGTTGAAATCAGAAACATATACAAAATTCTAAATATAGAAGGTGACTCACAACTAATCATACAAATGGTATAAAAAAGTGCAAAATGGATGGCCATCTTCTAAATTTTCAAAATGTTGGAGACTAGAATGAGGAATGGAAAGAATCCAACCACTCCTTTTAGATGAATATGAAACAAGGCAGTAGACAAGTTAGCAAATGAAGGTAGTATTCATGACAATACCTCTTTGGACACACCATGGAATGAGACAATTACAAAGTTGCTAAAAACATAGTGCTTAAATGTTTCTTTGGAATATCACCTTCCCCCACCACAAGTACTCAATAGATAAGGGAAATGACAGACAACATAGGTGGGAGATCAACAATCCACCCACATGGCAGCTGAATATGGTGATGGTAAATAAATTTTAGGGAATGAGTTTAATGATATTAGTAATTGTTTGGAGAGATTTTAGTGACCTATCCTACCAGTAACCATCATTGTACATGCATGAGAAATGAAGGCAGAGCTCTCATCTTGCGGAGGGGAGAAATGTTTAGATTCTTGGAATCATTCAGATATCTTTGCATGTGTATCTCAATCTTTGTTGCAACACCCCAGTTGTTACAGTGTTATGACATCACTATTGTGGCACTTCTATTGTTACATTGTTGTGACACCTCTATTGTTATAGTGTTGCGACATTGTTGCTAGTACACCTTTGTTGTTGTAGTGCTACAACACCCCTATTGTTATAGCGTTATGACATCGTTGTTGTGACACTTATGTTATTACGTTGTTGTGACACCCCTGATGTTTCAATGTTGCACCATCCTTGTTTTTATAGCACACCATGAGATTGTTGTTGCGACACCCCTATTGTTATGTGTTGTGACATTGTCACTATAACACCTATATGGTTATGTTATGCAACCAACTCACAAAAAGATAGATCAACGACTTTAAAATTATCCTCTTCGAAGGGGAAACCTCCTTTACATTACATAAATGAATAATTCTTGGATGATACAAATGAAAAGACATCCTTTGTATATATAGGAGTCTAAGGGGTCACAATATAATCAGAGCCTACATAAAATTAATAATGTAAGGGCACAACAATAAAAATAATGGGCTTCGATGGGGTAGAGAAATTACAATATGGGGGCTACATGGGCACAAAAATAATAATAAGGGGGATACACTAGTATTATAGGGACCTAACATGCCTCTTTCCTTAAAAAAGTGTTGTCCTCAATGCTTGAGTAGTTATGGATGCTTTTGTATAAAATTATCATCCTCCCATGTGGAATCTTCAACGGGCAAGTTATTCCACTTAATGAGATACTCTGAAATTGATCAATTCGATAACTTTCGAGTTCTTGTTTTCGTGACGGCTTCGGGCTCAAATATGATTTTTTTCTTCTTCGTCAAGTTTTGGCAACACTTTTTTAACTAGAAGCTTGTCATCGATAATCTTCTTTAAGCATGAAACATGGAAAACTAGGTGTACTCGGGAAGATGCAGACAACTCCAATTTGTATTCCATAGTACCAATCTTTTGCAACACCTTGTAAGGACTGTAGTACTTGGGTGATAATTTATTATCCTTCTTAGCTTGCTTGAGAGACATTTGTTTGTATGGTTGTAGCCATAAAAATACCCAGTCACCTACATCAAAACTTCTTTCACTACGATGTTGATATGCCTATTGTTTCATTTGATTTTGCGCTAGAGTGAGGTTATCCTTTAAGAGTTGGAGAACTTGTTGTTGATGCTCGATGTGATCTTCCACTGCTTGAACCTTAGAATTTTCTCTTAAAGATGATGTGATGGATGGTGGATGATATCCATAAAGTTCCATAAATGGGGTCATTTTTGTTGCAGTATGGAAGGAAGTGTTATACCACCATTCAGCTAGAGGTAACCACTTGATCCATTGTGTTTGTTTATCAGATACAAAGCAATGAATATATCCTTCCAAACATTTGTTCACTATCTTAGTTTGCCCATCAGATTGAGGATGATAAGATGAGATATGAGCTAATTGAGTACTAAGAAAAGAAAATAATTATGTCCAAAAATTTCAAGTGAAAATGGGATCTCTGCTACTTACTATAATCTTTGGATTTCAATGAATATTTTGAATTATTTCCATAAATCCAATAGCAATTGTACTCAATTTAGAAGGATGATATAATGCATAAAAGTGTGCATACTTGGTAATTATATCAACTACCATCATGACAACACTCTTTCCTTGAAACTTGGGTAAACTCGTGATAAAATCTATTGAGACCTCCTCCTAACGCTAACATGGAATGGATAAAGGTTGTAACAGACCCCAGGTCTTAATTGTCTCAACTTTATTTTGTTGGAAAACCAAACATTCGGCCACAAACTTTTGAATATCAGATTTAAGGCCATCCCAGAAAAATTCCTTCTTGACCCTATCGTAAGTTTTTAAAAATCCTGAGTTCCCTCTTAAGGGAGAGGTGTGCAATTCCAAAAGAATATTTTGTTTGCATTGGGAATTCTTACAAATATATAAGCGATCTTTTTACCATAACAAATCATTTTTCTAGCTAGATGTATCATATGTACTAGGATCTTGTTGCAAATTTTGACTGAGTGACCACACCTCTTCATCATTCTTCCAATCATCCCTTGCTTCAATTGTCCACTTAGGTTGGATAATAGAAATGGAAGAAAGAAATGCTTCCACATCCTCATCTTTTCTTGAGAGTGCATCTGCAACAACATTTTGCTTTCCTTTTTTGTAGATGATTTCGAAGTCATAACCCAACATCTTTGTCACCCATTTTTGTTGCTCTTGTGAAGATAATATTTGTTCCAAAAAGTATTTAAGGCTATCATGATTTTTTTTACCTTGAAGTGTCTTCCCATTAGGTAAGGTCGTCATTGCTTTAGTGCATGTAGTATTGCCAACATTTGCTTCTCATAAATAGGTTTGTGTAAATACTTTCCTTTGATTGGACAACTTTCAAAAGCAATGGGTCTTCCTTATTGCATTAAAACAACACTAATTCCATTTCCCAAAGCATCACATTCCACAATAAAAGTTTTTGTGAATTCTAGCGTAACTAAGACCGACGCTTGGAACATTGCCTCTTTAAGATATTCAAAGTCCTTTCTTGCTTCTAGAGTCCAAAAAATGCATCTTTCTTCAGTAATGATGTTAGAGGTGCCACTATTCTCCCGCAATTCTTAACAAACTTGTGATAATACCTTGTCAACCCGAGAAATCCTCGAAGATGCTTTATGGTTGTGGGGATTTTCCATTCCTTAATGGCTTTAATTTTGTTAGGGTCTACCTTAACACCCTCTGAGATAAACTATGACCAAAATATTCCACCTCATGTACTCCAAAGAAACATTTGGAGGTTTTTTCATATAATTGTTTCTCCTGCAATAGTTTGAACACCCTATCAACATGTTGAACATGATCCTTCCAAGACTTGCTATAGATTATTGTATTATCAAAAAATACTAACACAAATTTTCTAAGGAAGGGATTGAAAATGGAATTCATCAAACCTTGAAATGTGGAAGGTGCATTAGTAAGGCCAAAAGGCATGACCAAAAATTCATAATGACCCTCATGAGTTTTGAATGTTGTTTTTGAAATGTCTTCAGTCTTCATTCTAATTTGATGATATCCTGAACAAAGATCCGGCTTGGTGAAGTAAATTGCTCCATGTAACTCATCCAACAATTCATCAATGACATGAATGGGAAATTTATCTTTAATAGTGAGTTTGTTGAGCTCCCTGTAATCTGGACACATACACCATGATTCATCCTTCTTATGCACCAATACTACTAGAGCAAAGTAAGAACTTTGACTAGGTTGAATTATACCAGCCTCTAGCATTTCTGCAACCATATGTTCAATTTCACTCTTTTGGGCATAAGGATATATGTAAGGCTTGATGTTTGGAGGAACACTTCCTGGAATCAAGTGAATCATTTTATCATGACCACGAATAAGTGGGAGGCCTTTTGGAGTCTCAAACACCTTGGAATGATTGTCCAAGACTTTTTAGAGATCTGGAGAAATAGATGATTTCAATGTTTGAACCCCCAGTGAGCATAATTGTGCAATCACGCCCCATTTCTCTTTCTTTAGAAGCTTTGTCATGTCATTAGAGTTTATTATCTTTCCTAGTTTCCATGTTATAGCCCTTAATTCAACTTCCTTTCCTTCCCAAAAAAAATTCAAGAAAAGTTCTTGAAAATTGAAAGCTATCGTCCCCAAAGATTGTAACCATTGGACTCCTAGTACAACATCAACACCACGAATTGGAATGGAAAGGATTAGACTATTCAATACATATTCCCCCATGGATAGCTTGATATTATGGCACTTTCCAGAGCAATTTATAGTTCCTACATTTGCAACCATCACTTGATACTATGTTGTTGGATATAGGAAGAAATTCAATTCCTTGGCTATCTTACAATGAATAAAATTATGGGTAATACCTAAATCAATCAGCACTATTACATTTTTCTTCTTGATATATCTTTCTATCTTAAGAGTTTGAGGAGTGGTAGTTTCTGCCAATGCATTACAAGATATGGTCGGATTCATTTCTCCTTTCTCTGGGGTTGGTTCTTGGTGTATATCCTCCTCTTTTGATGTTTCTTGTTCCTTTTCTTCCTCCTCTTCACAATCTATATGGAATACTTTCTTCTCAGCAAACTCATGACCTTTAGTGCATTTTCTATCACAACTGTAACAAATCCCTTTTTTATTTTTTTTCCTCCAATTGTTGTGGTGTCAACCTTGTAGGTTGTGGAAGACTAACACTTCCATCTTTATAGTTGTGAGTGGTAGACTTCCTTGTTGCCATAATTTTGATTTCAAATTTTCTTACCACCCTGAATGCCTTCTCAAATTAATCATGTTCTCAAAGGCAAACCTTGTGTTGGATGTTATCTTTTAAAGTCCTTATGAAGACATCAATCTTATGCTCCTCTGGAATATCGGTTACCCTAATATTCAATTTTTGGAAGTCTTCAATGTGCTCTGCCATTGAACCCTTTTGTTTGATATTTATCAATTGGCTAAAGAAGGTGTTTCTCTTTGTATCTTCATAATGTGCTATCATTTCCTCCGTAAAAATTGACCAGGTGACAAGTGGTTTATGAGAACAAATCCATCTATACCATACAAACTAATTAGGTTCTAAATATAAAGATGCAATACATACCTTTTGTGAGGGTTGAACATTATGTAGATCAAAATATTGATCCATCTGTAGTATCCATGTTACCGGATCCTTGCCATCAAACTTCCTCATATCTATCTTTTCAATGTGGTGGTTCTTAAACCCCACATTAGAGTCTCTAAAATCGTAATTCATATTCGTATTGTCCTCATCGTGATTTTCATGGATTGCCTTGTCACCGCCGGGAAGACTTTCTTGCAAAAACTTTGTCAAAATTTCCTTCACACCTTCCATGTGTGATTTTAAACCATTCATGTCACATTTTAAACCATCCATGTCGCCTTTTAAACCATCCATTTGTTGCACTTGGTCCCGTAATTTTGATATATCATGCTGCAATTCTTCCTCTTCATGTGTCATAGTAGAGATTTCTAAGGGCTTAATGGGTATAGAATTATTTTTATTAGGAGGAATTTTAGAACCGAATACTAATATCTATGCTTCAATATTCCCTTGGAATCACTTCAAATTTATTTTTCAAACAAAAGTTATGCAATTTTTTAAAAAGAATACACACATTTTTCTTGCTTTTAGGAGCTCGATCTTGAAACTATTGTAACTATGTAATTTCAGATCTCCAAATTCTAAAATTTCTACATATGGTAGCTCTCTGAGTCTTATTTCCAACCCCACAAGTCTAATCATGATTGGATTCTTCAAGAATGAGTTATTCCAAATATCCCACAATGACCTAAAACGAAAGTTATGACGATTTTCCCTAGATCACTCATTTGAGACAAAATTCTGGAGCTTGCAAAAACCCTAACTTCCTCAGATCATATCAACAAAAATATAGTGAACCAAGCTCTAAAATTTTTACATGAAGTTAAAAAATATTTTGGCTCCATGAAGTAAAAATTTCCGCTTTTGAAGCCTCGTAGACAAAAATTTGTAGCGAAAATTCCAAGATGGCCTGTTTGAAGAAGCGAAACCCTAAAACCCAAAGTTCTAATACCAAATGTTATGCAACCATCTCACAAAAATATAGATCAACGACTTAAAAATTGTCCTCTTAGAGAAGGAAACCTCCTTTACATTACATAAATGAATCATTCTTGGATGATACAAATGAAAATACCTCCTTTGTATGTATAGGAGTCTAAGGGGTCACAATATAATCAGAGCCTACATAATAATAATAATGTAAGGGCACAACAATAATAATAGTGGGATTCTATGGGGCACAACAATAACAATATGGGGGCTACATGGGCACAACAATAATAATAAGGGGGATGCACTAGTATTATAGGAACCTAACAGGTTATGTTGCTTCTATAGACCTACTCTTACATTGATATGACACTACACAACTATTACAATGTTGTGATACCATTGTTGTTACAATATCGCCTTACTGTTAAAATGGTATCGATTCCGTGTGTCTCAAGTGAAGTAATGGTGCATCAATGGGCCAACAATAAATTCCATTTTAGCTTTTAATTTGCTTTGATTTTCTACTATTAGTGGCTTTTAAATGACAGAGGGACAAATCTATTTCTAGTTGAAGGCAAAATCTTTGTATTGTGAGTTTTGGTTTCATGGCCTAAGCTTGGGCAATGTTTTCTTTCCTAGGTTTATTTAGATGGTTCATGTTTTATTGCGAGTCTTAAATTTAGTGTTGACTCTAGGTGGGAAGCAACAAATTCCATGTTTGGGACTAGACAAACTCCCGTTACCTTTCCACTTTGGCCTAACTCTCAGGGTATATTGATTACCAAACTACTAATATTTTTAAGACCTAGTTATACTTTTTGGTTTTGTTACTATGATTAGAAATTTTATGATGTAGGAGCATCCGGCACTCTTAATCAAACGAGGAATCCAAAGCGGAGCAAGGAGAACGTGGACCATCAGAGCAAAACATGGGACAAATTATGTTAAAATAGAGCTAGTTTGATGGAAGCGATGAGTCTCTAGAAGACTTGATTAATGTAATGTAATTTGTCATATATATCCATATAGCGAGCTGTAGAGAGAATTAAGGGATTTGTTGAGTGATTATGGGAGGAAACCGTGCATCTTAAATGATCCACAACTATAATCTCTTATAAAAAGAGAATCTGTGTGTGTGAGAGTGAGATAGAAAGTGACAAATAGAATTTGTGTAAACCAGAGTGGTCAAAATGTAGTCGAGAGGAGAATTGTGACTAAGGCTGAAATGCCTTAGGATGTAATCGTATTGTGTATAGTAAATAGATTATGTGTTTAGTGGATGTGTGACTGTGTATTATGTCCTTTTCAGTTTTGTTGTATATGTGTGTGTGTGTGTGTGTTGATGGTTTAAATCTTGTTTGTAAGTGTGTTGATCGACCATCGATCATTATTGGGATTGATGGCGATCCGACGATATCGAATTAACTGTTGTGTCGTGTGTTAAGCGAAGTGTGGCAGATCCATTGAGTGCAAATATCCATCTATAAGCAGAGGATCAACGGCATAGGCAAAAAAGAATCGGAACTGTCAGATCAGTTAGATCGACGGACAGTAATGGCGGAACCTAATTAGTGAAGAGCGGGTTTTAAACGGTGAAAGTGGTATTTCGAGCAGCCTCAAACCCATAAGTGGTATTGAAGGGTGAGCACCCAATTCCACTCATCAAGTGACACGTAGCAATGAGGAGGGAGAGGAAACAACTTTATCGGGCGGTTAATCCTTGTGCTTGTTGTCTACCCGAAATATCCGACAGCCGTCGAATCCATTAAGTGTAGATCGACGTTGGAGGATCAACAGACTGTTTTGAATATTCAGAGTGAATATTGACCATTGGATCAGACAAAGAAATGGACGGTGGAGATCAAGTGATCGGCGATCGGGGAATGCGAAGGACGGTGAAACGGAAAGGCGATGGACCGAGGAGCGGACCCGACGATTTATGAACGCGGGTGTCTTTGTTCGGGTTTCTGTGTTTCCTGTGTATTGCGTTAAAGTGGTGTGGTCCCCGTTTTTAACAAAAAAGCAATTAAGTTGGGTTCTCCCTGTTTAAAGGCTTAAAGCCTCAAAATGAGGCGCTTCCAATAGGTTTGTGGGCCATAACCCATAGGCCTCAGAATCAAAATTTATAAAGAAAGGGGAAATTGGTTTACCCCCAAAATCTCCTTTCATCAATTCACATGGAATAAAGTTTTACTTATGTGTTGTTGGTCTAATTTCCCGAGTGGTAAGCCAATAGCCATAAATAAACATATACATTTTTTGAATTAATATAGCATTTCCCCACCTTACACAAAAACAAATATATGCATATAATGGGAAAAATAAAATTATAACAATAAAATCATAAAAAAATTGAAAATTACATTTCTTTTACCATTTAGAAAAAAAAAAAAAATCATAATAATTATCTTAACAAATATATAATTAAAAAATATGACAATCAAACAACAAAAATTTAAAATTACATTTGTCTTACTCTATTATTATCAACAATATTTATAACACAAACATTTCTCTTATGTGTATCTTATTGATTAATCACATCAAGAAGAGTAGTTGTGCCCTTATAAAGTAACGATTAACTTATATCAACCAAAATTAATAAATATTCGCAATGGTGATATATTTGATATTAAAAAAAAAAAAGCATATATATATAGTTGTTGCAAGAGGAACATATTTTAGATGATTGAAATACATTGTTAAGTATGTAAATAGATTTTTGATGAAAACAAGCATGATGACGAGAACCTGGGAGAGCAGGGAACAATGGAAACAGATCTATTGTAGGGTTTATTGATGGGGGCAATGGAGGAGGAAGCAGAACCGAACTACACACCAGATCTTTTTGAATCAACTGGCATATTTTCTGCAGGGGTTAGGGCTCAGGCATTACTAGTGGGTGCGGAATCAATCATGGGACTGACCTATTCTAGGTATTTACCTGAATATTGCTAGCATGGGGTCGGGTTGTTAGAGAGCTCGACGAACTGTTTGAGGGACATGTCTATCCGGGTTGATGCGGTCCTCTCTGTTGGATAGTTGGGGCATAACTGGGGGGACATTGGGGTTACTGGGAAAACATGTGTTATTTATGTCGATTTCTCAGATTTGGGGCCTCCTTCAAACTTTTGTGACCCTTGTTAGGACAATCAGTGCTCTGTACAGTTACAAGAACTTCCTGTTGATGTGAGGGCGGGGGTTTCTGGATCAAAATCATTTGCAGGGCTAGTAGCGGAACCATTATCTACATCAGCCTGTTTATCTGAGGATTTTGGACCTATTCCAGATGGGGATGTAGACTCTTCTAATCTCTATGGAGGGGCTAGTATTGGGGCTTCTTCATTAGTTGGGCACCCACTGGTGGAGGGGGGGAATGATTCTTCATCTCTTGTTTGTGAGGTTTTAAGGAATGTATTGAATGGTAAGAGTGTGGAGGGTGGTCGTGATGTTGTTTCTCTTCCTGGTTCGGTGGGATTTCAGTCAATATTGAAAGATAATGTTGAAGTTGCCAGGCAAAAGGGGCATAAGAAAAAATTCATTGTAACACGTATCAAAGATTGTGGTGTAGGATTAATTTTTGGGGAGGACGTGCTTATGTCCAAGTTGGTTGAATATTCAGATTCGGTTGTTGTTGTTCGGGCTCATGGTAGACATTTGGGGGTCCCTTTTCTCAGGTACTGGATTAAGGAGACCTAGGGTTCTAATATTTTGTATGCCCCCAGGGTTCAACAGCTACTGAAAGGCTGGTTTTCTTTCTTTATGCAATCCAAAGACGATGCTAAATGGATGGTTGGCTCTCACTAGTAGACGACGGGGGTGCCTGTGTATTTTTCCAAGTGGTTTGCACTATTTGATGCCAAGAGGGCTAAGGTTTTTGAGGAATTGGTCTGGGTACACCTCCCTTTCCTTCCTAGTGGCTTTTGGGAGATGGACCGTCTGAAAGCAATTACGAATTATATTTAGAAATTTGTTGAAGCCTATATGTCATTTGCGGAGACTAGGGAAGCGACGGTGGCTCGTATTCTGGTAATTTTGAAAATACGAGAAGGTTTAGTGACTAAAATCCCTATTCAAATACCATTAGGATCCTTCAAATAACAGTTGGATTATGAAGGTATACCTTTTCGGTGCTACAAATGTCCTGCTTAAGGTCACTCGGTTGCACAATGCATGTTGTAGTTTCGGCCTAGGTTTGTGGGGGTGGATCCTAGTGGCTACAAAGTGGGAGTGTATGGAGTTGCACTAGATGAGGTAGGTGGTGGTGATCATCACAGAATGGAACATTTGGGGGAAGTATCAGAGCAGACCTCCCCTATCATTCATAGGGTGGTGGATCTGAATGAGAAGGGGTAAACTAGCAGTGCGGAAGGGATACATTTGTCGGAGTCAATGGTCTTCAACTACTTTAGTTTTCTCTCAAGTTATGGTAGATTGCATCATTCCTAGTATTGAGCAGTGTATTTCATCTCCTAAAGTTTCATCTTTGTCTTCACTCTCGAGCAATTCAGAAGAGAAGTGTATTCGGTATTCACTGCATAATCAGGTGATTTTGGATAGTGATGGCATATGTGCTTCTACTGGCCTATGGTTGGCTCCCACCTTACCTATGTTCTCCAGGGGTAGGGGTCATAAATAATTACTCTCGCATGTATAGGCTCATGCTAAAATGGATTTAGCATCTAGGAGACAGTCTTCTATTGAAAGAGAACTTAGAGTAGCAAAACCCAAGATTGTGGTTACCTCATGAAGTTTTTGTCATTTAATTGTCGAGGGTTGGCGAGCTCGTCTAAAAAATCGTCACTTTGTAGACTAGTAATGGGTCGGATATTATTTTCCTACATGAGACTTTAGGTATTGGTTCGTGGGTGAAGGCTACTCCGGAGTCATTACTTTGGGGTTGTACATTTGAGGCTATTGATATTTGTGGTCAATATGGTGGCTTGGCGGTGGGATGGCTAGATAAGACCTGTCGTTATGAAAAAATTTGGGGTTCTGAGTCGGTTATGGGGCTGGAGGTTTTCTCATTGGATTTCGATACCTCTCTATTAGTTGTTAATATCTATGGTCCTTATATTGATCGGATACCATTCTGGGAGAACCTATTTCGTAAATCATTTTTCGAAAATAAGAAGGTGATTTTGGGTGGCGATTTAAATTTTACTCTGGGGGCTTCTAAGGTGTAGGGTGAAAATGTTAATCATGATGCTCTTTCTCCATTTTTCATAAATCAGTTGGATTGACGTGGGCTGGTGGATATTGAACCTATTAAATTGAATCCTACTTAGAGGAATCATCGCACGGGTGAGAATGTTATTGCTAAGCGATTGGACAGTTTCTTGGTGGCTGAGGATGTTGCCTCGTCTTTGTAATTTGAGGCAATGGGTAGTTTATGGCGGAGAATCGGATCATAATACAATTATGTTGGAAAGAAAAGTGTGGGGGAGGAAACCTTCGACCCCATTCAAATTCAATTTTGAATGGTTGAAATATAAGAACTTTGTTGACCTGTTTTCAAATAATCGGATTCCTTATTGTCAACATAGCGGTCATGCGAAGGTTTAGTTTGTGAATAATTTGAGTAAGATCAAGCAACTCACTTTAGCTTGGGCTCATGAAAAGAGATTTTAGGATGATCAGGAATTAAAATATATTGAGGACAAGCTCTTTATTTTATTGGAGGGGAATGGCAGGGTTTTTCAATCGATAGAGGATAAGTTGGAGGTTACAAGACTTGAGCGCAGACATAGGATCCTACTGGCTGAGTAGGGGGTGGCATGGCGCTTAAAAATTCAAGCCATTTCGATGCAAAATGGAGATGAGAATACAAAATTATTCCAGGCAGTTTCTAGGGGTCATAAAAGGAATAATACTATATGGGAGCTGGCAGATGAGGATAGGACTAGACATTCCTCCTTTGAGCCCCTAGCTCGATTGAGGGTGAAACATTTCAATGATCTTTACAAGGAACAGGGTGGGACTTCTATTGAGTAAATAATTCAAGTGTCTCAATTGTTCCCTAGGTTTGTGGAAGAGGATGTCAATGTGGAGCTGATGGCTGAGGTGTCAATGGAGGAGTTGAAGATAGTTTTAACATCCTTCTAGAAGGATAAGAGCCTTGGACTGGATGGGTGGATGGTAGAATTTTTCCTGGGCTTTCTAGAATTGATTGGGGAGGATCTCCTCCGGGTGATTAAGGAATCTCATTTGGAAGGTTATATTCGCCCTCCTATTAATGCTACTTTTATTGCTTTGATTCCCAAGTCAGATAATCTGGGTTACCTTGACGAGTATAGACCTATCTCACTGTGCAACTGTTTATACAATATTATATCCAAGGTTATTGCACGTCGGCTAAAGGAGATTCTCTCTGATAGGATTTCAAGGGAACAATTTGGTTTTCTGGCAGGTAGACAGATTCATGAGGCTATTGGGGTGGCACAGGAGGGCTTACATATTTTAAAGTCTAGGGGATTAAAAGGTGTTTTTATTAAATTGGATTTGTTGAAGGCCTATGATCAGGTCAATTAGCTTTATCTCTGACTCCTTTTGACACATCTGGGATTTGTTGTGAGCTTCATTAGATGGGTTATGAGTTGTGTGACTTCGGTATCCTTTGTTGTACTAATTAATGGGGCAGTGTCACCCTTTTTATCTATTGGGAGGGGTCTACGTCAGGGGTGTCCATTGTCCCCTCTACTATTTTTGCTGGTTGTGGAGAGTTTGAGCCATTTTCTAGATCATGCTAAAATCATTGGCAACTACAAAGGGGTTCCTATATCTCAGGTTTTTTTCATCTCCCATATTTTGTTTGTTGATGATATTTTGATATTTTGTGATGGGTTGTGTCGAGATGTGGTTAAACTGTGCATTGGGTTTGAGTTGTCTAAGAAAGCTATGGGTATGGTTATAAACCTAGATAAATTCTTCATTACATGTTCCAATCTTGAGGCGGTGAAAATTGACTATTTGTCCTTTAAGTTTGCTTGTACTGTTTTGAATATTGATGAGGGCCTTAAGTATCTGGGGTTCTATTTAAAGACTAATGATTACTGAAAATCTGATTGGCAGTGGTTAATTGCAAAAATTGAGAATTGCTTGAATCTATGGAGCGATCAGTGGCTCTCGGGGGTTGGTAGGTTGGTTTTTGTCAAGTCTATATTGGAGGCTATATTGGTTTATTGGATGTCACTCTCTTGGATCCCAAAGGGGACACTAGAAAAGATATGTCATTTATGTTTTTCTTATTTGTGGAGGGGACATAAGGAGCAAGGTTTGCCTTGGGTTCGTTGGGATGCAATCTCGATGCCAAAATCTCTAGGAGGCTGGGGTCTAAAGAACATATTTCATTTTTCAAAGGTGTTGGCGGCTAAGGTTGGGTGGCGTCTCATCTCCACGAACAGACTGTGGACTACTGTGGTGATTGAGAAATATATTAAACCACATACCCTTATTGAATGGAAGAGGCTTCCTTCATGAACTTCTAGGAATTCCTCTGTTATGTGGAAGACATTGTTGAAATATTTTGAGATCTTTTGTAATTGATTGGCATGGAGGGTTGGAGATAGGAAGTCGATTCGGGTGGGTATGGATCCATGGACGGGAATCGGCATCAACGATATTCTTCCTGTGGATATATGCACTTTTCTTATTGAGGCTAGGTTTAGAACACTTCATCAGATCTGGAATCTTGATACAACCACTATTTGGCAACAAGGTTGGTTACCTGGAGCGCATCTCAATTTGTTGGGTGAACATCTTGATTGCTGGAACAGGTATATAAATGCGCTCTCTGCTGTACACATTCAGATCTCTGATAGGACGGATGTATTGGTTTCAGGCTCTGAATTATCATGCATTTATACACCTAAGGAAGGATATATCAAGATCAGTGTGGCACTATTAGTGTAGAATCCTAAATGGTGGTGGCAGAGGCTATGGAAGATTCGATGTCCTGTAAAATCAAATTTATTTGGTTGGTTGTTGTTGGAGGGAAAGGTGCCAACATGGGATTTTTTTTACAGAAAAGACAGTTTAATGGACTGAGATGGTGTTGCTTGTGGAAAATGTCATCGGAGGATATCCCTCATTTATTTGTTAAGTGTCCATTTGCCTGTGATGTTTGGATGGAGGTTTCTCGAATGTTGGGTTAGCGATTTGTATGGGCAGGTAATTCCTTTGATGAGGCTCACCAGGCATGGTTTATTGAGGGTTCCTATAAACAATTTCGGGCTCTCCCTTTGATTGTTTCATGGTGTATCTGGTTGGCGAAGAATGTTGTTATTTTCCATGACAAACTCTTGATCTCTTCTGTGGTAGTTGTTCAAGCTATTGGTATTTTCACATATTTTTCATCCTTACCTTCTGTGGGGCGTATCTATGATATACAAGCATAATACATTGACTATATGTTTCCATGGGGATATTTTGATGGTTCCTCCAGGGGAACCCACCTATTGGGGGGGGGCGGGGGCTGTCCTCTTTCTTTCTGCAAATCAGTATTGTTATTTCTCTGCGGGATTACGGGATGGGAGTAATAATTTTGTTGAATTAATGGGCCTGTACATTCTTCTCCAACAGGCGATCCTGAAAGGTTTTCGGGCTATACATGTTTTTGGGGACTCACAAATCGTTGTGCACTGGAAAAATAGGATTCAATGTTGTCATATTATTTGCTATTTGAAAATCATTGAGGATATATTTCTCTTTATACAGTAGTTTCAATAACACATGTATATAGGGAGAGAAATATCCTGGCAAATGAGGCTGCTAAGAAGGGTTCTGTACTACAAGTCGGTCAGATGCAGATTGAAGAGTTCCTTCCTGATGGACAGAGGGGTATATATCATCGCCCTTTCTGTGAGCGGGCACTATATAATTTGATGAAGAATATATAATGTTGCAGATTGGTCTTGATTAAGGTGATAAAATTTTGTATTTTGATTAGTAATATATAATGTAATATACGACATATATGGACAATATATGGGTCTTATGATATCTGAAATATATGCACAACATATATCTACAAATGTAATTTCTATCTTTTTTGGAAGTAATGAAATTATGACTTTTTCTAAGGAAGAAAATTTTGAGGAACATATTTTAATATTTTTCTCATTTTTAAAATGGTATTCAAGATAAATTCTCAATTTTTTAAGGCATAAGATTGCTTAACAATAGAGTAATTCTTATGAGAAATCATATATTATTAAGCATTAAATCCATAATACAAATCAAATTAATCTAATAGAATTGACATCTACACAAATAAAATTAATCTAATAGAATTAGACATCTGGCAGGAGTGAAAGCTTGTCCCCATATGGACCGCCAATGGCTTATTCCAGGTGGTGTGATTTTCCATGAATAACAATGATGAGTCAACCTACATTCACGGATAGTAGCCAAAGATGATTATCCTCACTGCTAGTTTAACAATTGAATTATAATAAGTTTTCCCACTATTAAAAAGCATAAAAAATATTATTGTCTCATCTCACTAAAATGACTACAAATCACCCCCTTACCTTGATGTATATATTATACAAGCCTAGATCCATCTCTCTGGATCTATCATGCACCGAGAGGGATCAAATCCCTTGAGGTAAAAACCTTCTTTTTGGAGTGTAGAATTTGAGGAAAGCTTTGCACCTTAAGGGATTCGATCCCTCTCAGCACATGATATATCTAGAGTTAGATGGATCTAGGTTGGTTCCAGTTGAGGGAAGCAATGCCATATTTTTAGATTATCATTATTATGTATATGTTTGAGATAAACTTCATACTTTTAAAATTACATTATGTTTTCTTTGCCTGAAATGACCATATAATTTTGTTCTTTAGTTTAGTCTATGTTGATTGCCTTGATCAATCTCAACTATTTTTTTCTACTATTCTTATTGTCACCCTTGTTAGTTTTGCCATATTTTCATATCAATTATATGAAAAGTGCAGTTGAAATCATAAACCTTTCAAATCTTTAACTCGAGCTATTGTATTAAACATCTTACCTTTTCTCTCTTGCACATTGTCAATAATTTTTTTGTGCTTACACTAAAATAAATCACACTATTAATCCAATCACTTTAAAATTAATGTACCATCATAAATCCAGTTACATCAAATAATAAATCAACATCTACACTGAAATCAATGCATCTAATGCAAGAAATCAAATATGATTAGAAAAAAACATCTACACTAAAATCAATGCATCTAATGCAAGCAATCAAATAGGATTAGAAATCAACATCTACACGAAAATCAATGCATCTAGTGCAAGCAATCAAATATAATAAAAAATCAACATCTACACTGAAATCAATACATCTAGTGCAAGCAATCAAATATAATTAGAAATCAACATCTACACTCAAATCAATGCATCTAGTGCAAGCAATCAAATAGAATTAGAAAACATCTACACTAAAATCAATGCATTTAGTGCAAGCAATCAAATACGATTAGAAATCACATTTACACTGAAATCAATGCATCTAGTGCAAGCAATCAAATATCATTAGAAATCAACATCTACATTGAAATCAGTGCATCTAGTGCAAACAATCAAATAGGATTATAAATCACCATCTAAAATGAAATCAATGCATCTAGTGTGAGCAATAAAATAGGATTATAAATAACCATCTACACTGAAATCATGCATCTAGTGCAAGCAATCAAATATACTTAGAAAACATATCCACTTAAATCAATTCATCTAGTGCAAGCAATCAAATAGGATTAGAAATCAACATCTACACTAAAACGAATGCATTTAGTGCAAGCAATCAAATAACAATAAAAATCAACATCTACACTGAAATCAATGCATCTAGTGCAAGAAATGAAATAGTATTAGGAATCACCATGTATGTTAAAACCAATGCATCTAGTGTAAAAAATCCTCTTCCTTGTCTCCCCCCTCCATCTATACCTATATCTCCCTCTATCTCTCCTTCTTTGTCTCTCTATCTCACCCCCAAACATACACACAATCTCTAGATCTCTCCCTTGCCACTCCCTCTCTCTCTCCACTTCTCTCTCTCTATGTATTTCTTCTTCCCGCCCTCTCTCCTCTTCCAATTCCATCTCTTTGTCCCCCCCTCTCTCCTCCTCTCTCTCATCCTTCCTCTCTATCCCTTTCTCTCCCCCATCTCTCTCTCTCTTTCGTCCTTCCTCTCTATCCCTTTCTCTCCCCCATCTCTCTCTCTCTCTCTCTATTTGCCCTCTTACCCTGTCACTTTCTCCCTCCCTCTCTCCTTCTGTCCCCCCTTTCCATATTTGTGTCTCCATATCTCTCTCTTAGCCTTCTCTCTCTTCATTCCTCCTCTCCCCTATAATTTAGTTTATCTCCTTCAATACAAGTAATCAAATAGGATTAGAAATCACCATCTACACTTAAATCAATGTATCTAGTGCAAGAAATATTCATCCCTTTCTCACCCATCCCATGTATACCTATATCTCCCTCCATATCTCATTCTTTATCTCTCTATCTCACCCCCCAAACACACATCTCTCTCTCTCTCTCTCTCTCTCTCTCTCTCCATATTTATCTATCTCTCTCTTCTTCCCTCTCTTCACCTTTCATCTATATTGCTATCTCCCTTTGTCTCTCTTGTCTTTCTATATCACCCCCAAAACATACACATTCTTTATCCATATCTATCTATATCTCCCTCCCTCTTCCTCTCCCTCACTCTCTCTCTTCCCCTTCTCTCCCTCTCTCCCCCCTTCTATCTCTCTTCCCTCCTTCTCTCCTCTCTCCCTCTCTCTCCATCTCCATTATCACTCTCTCTCTCTCTCCACCTTTCTCTCTATATGTATTTCTTCTTACCTTCCTCTCTCCTTCTCTCTCTCACGTCCCCGCGCTCTTCCTTCCACTCTCTCCCTTTATATCCCACCTCCCTCTATCTCTCCCCCTTAAATCAGTCTCTCTCTCTCTCTCTCTCTCGTCCAACTTTGTCACTATCTCCCTCCCTCTCTCCTTCTCTCTCCTTCTCTCCATCTCTCCTTCTTTGTCTCTCTATCTCACCCCCAAGCATAAACATTCTCTCTCCATCTCTTCCTTGTCACTCCCTCTCTCTCTCCACTTTTCTCTCTCTATGTCTTTCTTCTTCCCTCCCTTTCTCTCCTTCCAACTCCATCTCTCTATCCCTCCCTCTCTTCTCCTTTCTCTCACTCCCTCTATCTCTCCACCTCTATTACTCTATGTCTTTGTTCTTCCCTCCCATATATATCTAGAGTTAATATATATCATTATAATAATAATAATAATAAATTATATTAAATTTAATATTGTATAAATTAAAAGTTATGAAGTTAAATAATATTAATATTATAATATATTAATATTAATATTAATATGATAATATATTAATATTAATATTAGATTTAATAATAATATTAATATGAATATTAATCTTTCAATATTAATATTAGATTTAATGATGTTTTTTACATGGCATGATAAAAAAATTTATAATAAAACTACATCAAATGAATATTTTCGAATATTACAACTTTGACGTGGAAATATTTATGTGTATATAGATTTTAATATATCCATAGGATATAGTTTTCCTTTTAAAGATTCATTTTACAAATAATTAATTAAAAGAAATATTAAATGATTTTACAGCAATATTTTGGATTCTTTTTGTTGAATTAACCTTTTTACTTTGATATAAGAAATGGTATTGACTTTATTAAAGAGTAAATATTTTTAAAATTTTACCTAATTTGGAATTTTAATGTGGTAATTTTTTTTGTTGAAGGTAAATTTATGATCCATTCTGTTAGTGTCAATCTTTTCAGCCTTCCTCCAGTGATCAAACATGCTCTTACAAAGTGATTTTAAGGTGTCAAGGTCAAATTTAGTCATTTTAGTGAGTCTTTAAGCAAAATTTGGTCACTAGGTATTAGGTCTAGGGTTTGCTTTTACTCCTGTCAAAGTTGTCCAAATGTCGATCCATGTCACCATTCAATTGAGTGTACCATAATTTAGAGGGTTTTCATCATCATGTCAAGTTCCACTGGGTCATTTTACACCTTGTTCATGCTTCAGTTGTGCCTAGGTAAGGTTCATTTCCCTCTCCTAGGGTTTTGAAGGTAATTTCTCTTGGATGGTCAAATCATCAGCAAAACTTGTGTCCTGATGTTCATACACCTTCCCCTATCCTTAATGTACCTTGGTAAACACTTCCCATCACTGAGACCCCCCGAATTCCTCATTTTTGCACAAACCCTAGTTTCTTGCTACAACTTGGCAATTTTCTAGGCTAGGCATGTGTTTTTCCCTTTTGGACTCCTTCCCCTCACTCAATTTCTGAGATTCCACTTTCCCCTACTTCCTAACATCCCTCCCTACTTCGAAAAATTTTCTCAACAATTTAGAAGCCCCTTATTCCCTTCATTTCGCTTAATTTCGACAAATCCCTTGTTCCACACATCGGGATAGGTTTTACTCCAATGATGTTTTGAGCAATAAAAGATTAATTTAGGAAACATGAGAGAGGTTTTTGTCCAAAACAGGTGAGGGAAGAAAAACCTCCTTCACTTTTTACACAGGTGTCATGGATTTGGAGAAATGTCAAAAATACAGTTGCCTCAGGAGGATTGATGCACCTCTGAAGTGACCTTGGGAAAATGATTTTTTCTCCTAGTTTGGCTGGCCAAATGACTTTCTTGATGGGTCAAATGATAAAAAGACACAAATATATTTCCAATGAGCTATCATGAGCTCAATTTTGAGTTGAGGAACACCTTCAAAAGTTGACTGCAACAGCACTCTGCCTTTAGGTAGCCTCATTTTGCACATTTTGACCAGTCTTGGGAGATTTGATTTTGGATAGGACAAATGAACACAAAATTGAAAAATTCTAGCTGGGTTGGAAATTAGACACAAATTCCTTTCCAACGAGCTATCCTGCGCCCAATTTGGACACCGGGAAGGCCTCCAAAAGTCATCTGCAAAAAGGCGCGGCGCACCTGGGTAATGGCGCGACGCATTCAGTGGTCCGCACCTTTAACACAGGAAAAGTGCGGTCAAGTCCGCTAGATACATGACCATTAGGTGCGGGACCGCAGGAAATACTGAGAGAAAGTGTGGACCTAGAAATTTTTGAGCAAAAACAGGCTTTTCTGCCCAATGCGCCGTGCCACTTGGCGTGCGCTTATAATTGGGAGATCCTCTGGAGGAAAACTTTACATTTTTGGATTTGTCATCAAAATTTATGAATGCTCATGGATTACCAAAGGATTTCATCAAGTTATGGGTTGCCTAAAGGGTCAAAAACACCCTAAAAATGATCTCTCTGCCACCTTTTGCACCCACAGGAAGCAGTCATGGGAGATTGAAGTTTTGGAGGGGCAAATGACATCCAAATCCAGAAATTCCACTTGGGTTGGAAATTAGACAGGCAGGGCTTTCCAACGAGATATCTTGGGCTCAATTTGGACTTCAGGAACCACCTCAAAATCATCTCCAAATTTGTGCTACGCATAGATATTTTGGGCGCAGAGCATAGGGGAATTCGGCCTATTTTTCACTCAGCAGCTCAGAATTTCGCCCAGTTTTGACTAGTTTCACTTTTTCATGTAACTTTTGATCTACCTTGATGTAATTTCATAAACATGATGTAATTTTGGCACATATTTACTTGTTTTAGTAGATTCATTCACTAAAAAGTGAAAAACAACTGAATGAATCAGTTTCCTAACATATAGAGGCAAGTTGTTTCATTGCCTATTTTTCAGTTCCTTATTTAGATATCGTTGAAACAGCTCCTATAATGATGAGCTCGACCCCTAGAGGCATGGGAAGGAGTTAGGATTGTCTATATCATGTAATTTCTCAGTCATTTTCAGGGTTGGACACTTGGGATTGCTTAGCACTCCATTGTACATTTGATTTCTACATTTTTGGCAAAGGAAAGACCAGGGTTTTGCAGCACTTGTTGGGATCCTTGTGGCTCTGTGTTTTGATGGTGTTTTTCTTCACGTAATTGTAAGTTCATTGATGTTTTATGTATGCCATTTCCCTTCTCTTTGCTTCTGAAATTAAACAAATTGAGTGACAAAGGTAGAATTCATGAGTTTGTTGTGCTCTGCCTTAAAATTTGTTTAGTTTTCAATGTTTTCTTTAGTTTGAAGAGGATTATTGGTACCCTCTTGCCCTCTTCAGCTCCTCAGTGGTCTTTTCCATCCATTCATTTAAACTAAAGCATCAAAACTACTGCCTACCTTGCCCCAACTAAAACTCTGCAAAAATTTGGCCTCATCCCCGGACCCAAATTTGCCTTTCCCTTTTCCCAACAAAATCATCATTTAATCAAATCAAATCCTTGCACTTCATACCTAGCCTAAAATTAGTTTGTATTTCAGTCATCTCAAGCCTCATAGATCATCTTTTGCTGAGATCGACCCGGAGATAGCCCTCTCCTGTCCTCGTAGGGCTAGCTACGAGGCTGAGCGTGGTTTGATGTGGACCGAGAAGCTTACCTTTTCAACCTGAGGTAAATCTAGGCTCTAATATAGTGGCGACCATACTGGGGAAGAAAATGGTTTGCTTGTTGATTTCATTTGTTTTATAAGCTACAGACGGAGCCTAAAGTTATGCCAGGTAGCCTTCAAAACGCTCTTTCTTTGCATTAGCGAAAGTAGATAAACGTTGCTTCAGTCAATCTCCGGTCTAGCTTGTAATCGTGACACTTGAATTGTAAATTTTCCTAGTACATGTATCAAGTTAGATATGATGGTTGATGGTGGACAACGATTAGACACCGCAAGGCTGAAATCATTCACCTGGCGACTCCATTCACTGAAAAATCTAGAAATCAATCATTCACCTGGTGACTCCACCGCAGGAAGATCAGTAGCTTTAATATTTTCAAGATGGAACGGGTTGCAAGAAGATACACTCCCATGAGCTGAGATCACATCCCAGGTTTTCCAAATAAAATGCCCAAGGTGGATTGGCTTCAGAATTTGCCTATGTTCATAAATGTGGAAGGTAATGATGCTGCTCTTCATCTGGTGAAATTTCACATTCATGTGCATAAATTAAAGATCAATTTTCCTGAAGACTGTTTAATGAAAATTTTTATGGCTACTCTGGAAGATGAAGCCTGATCTTGGTATGAAAGTTTGCCACCTACTTCTATTTATTGTCTAAAGGATTCATATTCTTTGAAAGGTATACAGAATCTTGTCCACCCTTAATATTAGTGCAGAATTGTTGTGAACACATTAGTAGTTTCATTGAAGATCTTGAGAATTTTTACGGAGATATAAATTGATGGATGGAGAAATCATGGAAGCATTGTATGAAAATTCGTTTTAGAAGCATACAGAAATCTTAGAGGATACTTATCAAGATCAGCAAGTTGAAGATTTCCATATTGCTGAAAATGATGAGAGAAGAAGTTTTATTTCAGATCTGATTGAAATAAAAGATGATACGCGGGAAAATGATGTTCCAATCTCAGATAATGATGATGATAAATCAGATTGAGAGATAGATTGTGATGAGGAAAAACATGTTGTTCTGGATCTCATAAAAGAGAGTTGCATTGTTTGTAGAAATTTTTGAATAATTTAACACATATTCAACAGAGATTACCCTGATCATGTACTATTGCGGAATACATACACAATACATAAGCTCCTCTATGTTGATCATCAATATAGCAGCATCAATAACAATAAAACATCAAGAGCATTCACACAATAACACAGTATGTAACCCGGGGAAAGCATCTCGCTAAAAACCCCACACTATCTGTATATTAATGATTGAGAACATGTAACATTACAAAGTACAATGCTTATCACAAGAAATCTAGTACCAGCTCCACCTGTTACACACAATACAGCTAAGATCTGATCTCCAAATCTATTCCACTGCTTGCCTGCCTCCACTGCTCAATACCTGCTCAAGAACTGATGAGAATGGCTTACCAAACTCGTATTTCACCTCAAAATAATCACTCACACTTTGTTGGACGTGAGCAAAGGCTACAATACTGGGCAAATACGTGAGCAAACTCATTGGCATACTCAATCCCTTGATTGTGCAAGATCTGGTGCACAACTATAGTCACAACTAATAGCAATCTGATTCTCTAACACCTGTCCCTGTTGAACTGAACATGCACTGACATGCAACTGAGTTAACTGATGTATTCTATAGTTGTATTATGAGTTAATAATTAGTTTAACAACTCATCATTAGTCTATTTTCAGTTAGACTAACTACAACTAGTTTAACCAAGTCAAACTGAACACAACTCCATCAACTCCACAATCAACTCCACCAAACTCAACTGATTGAGTTCTAACTGAAGTCATGCATGCAACAACTCAACTGACTCATAAGAAAAGCATATTTCCTTCTGACATCTGCATGTGCCACCTCTGTAGCTCAAACTGAAGTGCTCCAAGAGAATAAGATCAAGTTTATAGTCCAAATATTATTATGAGACAATAATATTTGACTTTTCTATTTTTGACAGCCAGTCTAAAAATAGACTTTGATCACTCACACTTTGATCAAAAATAGAAGTCCATCTATTTTTCCCAACTTGACCAATCATCCATAAACAGCAACCTGCAATCCATAGACATGATCCATATGTCTAAAAATAGACATAGTCTAAAAATAGACTTGCGCCAAAAATAGCCTACGGGCCCACTTAGTGAAGGCGACTCTTTTCACTAAGCTCCATCATCTTGTTGCAATCTCAACACTCCCTCTCGACAAGATATGGATTATCAGCAACCCCTATCCTGCCTCGGTGGTACTCGAATTTGCTCCTGGTGAGAGCCTTCGTCAGAATATCAGCATCCTGATCCTCCGTTGGAATGTACGAAAGTAACATGATCCTCCGCTGCACACAATCTCTGATATGATGGTACCTGATATCAATATGTTTAGATCTATCATGAAATACAGGATTAGCCGAGAGTTTAATGCAACTCTGGTTATCACAGTAAATCACAGTAGGATCCAAATGAGAACCGAACAAACCAACCAGGATCTTCCTCATCCATATAGCCTCGCATGCAGCCAAACTTGCTGCCATATACTCGGCCTCCGCTGAACTGAGTGCCACGGATCTCTGCTTCCTGCTGTACCAAGAAACTGCTGTCGATCCGATACTGAAGACCCCTCCTGATGTGATCTTTCTGTCCGTTGGGCTCCCTGCCCAATCTGCATCCGTGAAGCCACATAGCTTCACCTCATCCTCCTGTCTGTACCACAAACCATATCCCGATGTGCCTCTCAAGTAGCGCAATACATGCTTGCCCGCCTTCCAAAAGAGCTTGGTAGGCTTAACCATAGCTTGTGAAAGCTGGTTAACTGCATAGCATATATCGGGTCGTGTATTGACCAAATACATCAGCGACCCCACCAACTGTCGATAAACAGTGGCATCCACTTCTTCTCCCGAAGTGGCATCCTCCTTCCTCCAACCTCCAGGAAGAGGAGTATCAACAGGCTTGCAGCCATGCATGTTGAACTTCTCCAGTATCTCCCGAGCATACTTGCCCTGAGAAACAAACAATCCACCACTGCGCTGCCATATTTCCAATCCTAGGAAATAGTGAAGGAGGCCCAAGTCCTTCATCTCAAACTCTGTAGCAAGATCCTTCTTGCATGACAGTATCAACAACTCATCACCCGTTAGAATCAAATCATCAACATACAGTACAATGATAAGCAACTTACCCTCCACCACAATCTGGTATAGGTTAGGATCCGCCTCGCTCTTGGAGAATCCAAGTCCTGTGAAATAGCTGTCTATCCGTGTGTACCAAGCACGTGGTGCTTGCTTCAACCCATACAGCGCTCTCTTGAGCCTGCACACATGCGACTCGCTGCTGAAGACCTCAAAGCCTTCGGGTTGCTCAATGTACACCTCCTCCTCAATGACTCCGTTGAGGAACGCAGTCTTCACATCCATCTGATGAATGTGCCATCCCATCTGCGCTGAGAGAGCAAGAATTGTCCATATGGAAGAATACCTTGCGACAGGTGCAAAGGTCTCCTCATAATCGATCCCCCCAATTTGTGAAAAGCCTCGGGCAACAAATCTTGCCTTGTACTTCTCCACACTCTCGTCAGCTGCCTGCTTAACTTTGTAGATCCATCTCGAACCCACCACTGATTTCCCTTCCAGTCTAGGAACAATCTCCCATGCACTGTTTCTGACAATAGAATCATACTCTTCCACCATGGCGTCTACCCATGCGGGATCCTCCACAGCTTCCTCGAAAGAGGATGGCTCAGTCACAACACACTTGCTCATAAGAGCCATGTATCCAGTGTACCGATCAGGTGACTGTCTCTGCCTGCGTTGGGCTGTAGGTGGTCCTACAACTTTCTCTGCATCTTGAGCCAGTCGCTCAGCTTCTGTCAAGCGCTTTCGCCCTCTGATGGTTGGCGCTGCATGAGTGGTCTCTTCCACTCCATGAACCTCGTCCTGTGGCTGATCCATGTCCTGAAGCTCATCCTTAGGAACTAATAGCTCCTCATCTGCATGCAAGTGTAGCTCCCTCTCAAGCGAACACTTCATGGCTTTCTCCTCCTGAAATTTTATATCCCATCGCACAACAGTTTTACCACTGTCTGGCAAATACACACGATAGTTGTGGGGCGTATCAGTGTACCCCAAAAATATCCCAACCTCTGTGGTCGGCTCCAACTTCTTCCTAGCATCCTTCGTCACATGCATGTAAACGTTAGCACCAAAAATCCTCAAATGAGAAAGATCAGGCTTCTTACCAGAATAAGCCTCCTCGGGTGTACTCATGCCAAGTATCCTATGAGGACAACGGTTCTGCACATAAACTGTTGTATTGCATGCTTCCGCCCACAAGTGAAGGGGTAGGCCCTGATCATGAAACATTGCCCGTGCAGCACCCACAATCGTTATGTTCTTCCGCTCAGCTACCCCATTCTGTTGTGGGTTATGGGGAGCTATGAGCTCTCTACGAATCCCTTCTGCCTTGCAAAAATCCTTGAACTCGTCCGAGATGTATTCACCACCATTATCGCTCCTAAGAGCCTTCACCTTCTTCCCCGACTCCTTCTCGACCAGTGCTTTGAATTCACAGAACTTTGAATATGTCTCGCTCTTCTTCTGCATGAAGAAGATCCAGCACTTACGAGAGAAATCATCAACAAAAATCACATAATACTTGTGTTTTGTTGTCGAAGCAACTGAGAAAGGTCCACACATGTCTGTGTGAATTCTCTCAAGGATCGTCGTGGCGCGACTATCCTTCTCGTGAAAGGTGGCTTTCACAAACTTCCCCAAAGTACACCCCTTGCACTGATCTGACTGCGCAAGTGTGCCTTTAGGAAGCCCTGTAGTGATCTGCTGCAGTATCTTCAAGGCTCCATGGTGAAGGTGACCCAATCTCCTGTGCCACAACTCGCCATCATCCCGGCTCACCAATCCTTCTGCCTTGCCCGCCATTGCTGCGCATCCATCTACATGCAACTGATAAAGGTTCCTCACTCGAACCCCTATCTTCCGGGTCTCACCAGTTGTCTTGCTGCGTAGGAAAGCTTTTCCCTCGCTGAAAACAACATCATACCCCTTGTCTTCTAACATCGCCACCGAGATGAGATTCTTCGTCAATCCTGGAACATGCATGACTTCCTTCAATACGAAAGGTTTACCAGACTCCCTCTCAAAGGAAATGGTACCGATACCGGTCGCACTGTATCTACCATCATCGCCCATCTCGATGTGCACTCCAAGATCTTTGTCCTCCAGATCAGAGAACAAATCTCTATCTCCCGTCATGTGAAAAGACGCACCATTGTCCAAGAACCACACGGATCCCATCACACTTGAAACCAAGCATGCGATCAATGAAAAATCAAGCTCAAACTCAGAAGCTAAGGCCTCTCCCCCTGCAGATCCAGCAGCTTGCTTGTTCTTCTTCTTCTGCGGACAATTTGTGGCATAGTGTCCGTGCTGGTGACAGTGAAAACACTTCACCTTGGACATATCCTGCTTCTTGCCTTTCGCACCAGACTGAGAAGCTTTCTTGCTCTTCCCTTTCTTTGCTTTGGCAGCCAAAGCACAATTCTCTTCATCAGCTCCCTTTGACGAAGATCCATCCCTGGTACTTCGCCTGATCTCCTCCTGCACAAGATCTGACCATAGTCTTTCCCATCCTAGCAATTTCTCCCGACCATTGACAGAGTCCTAATAGGAATGCCAACTCTTCGGAAGACCAAGGAGAGCCAAGCTCACCAAGTCCTCATCATCGACAGTAACCCCCACACTTCCCAGCTCATCTCGACACTGAGTGAACTTCGTGAGATACTTGGGAATATTGTCACCCTTCTCGCATTTGATGTTTCTGAGTTTATCTTTGAGCGCCAACTTCCTCTGATCGCTCTTGCTTTGGAATAATTCTGTTAATGATTTCCACATCAAATATGGAGTAGCCTTTCCATGGAGGCTGGACACAATGTGATCCTTCATGCCCTCCAACAGAATCCTTCGACATTTTGCGGTCTTCTTTTGCCAAGCATCAGCTTGAGTAGCATCAGTAGGCTTTGGGATATCCGTATCTATGAACTCCTTCAGCCCATTATCATCCAATACTGCCTCCATCCTGTCCTTCCATGCAATATAGTTTGAGCTTCCCTCAAGAGCACACTCCAATCGCAATCCGTTGAAAGACATTGCTGCATTGTCACCAAGAAAACATTGCTGCAAATTCGAATTCCACCAGCAACCAACTCAACCGCCTCGGATCTAAGATTTGTGAGAACACAATATTTCTCGTACAGAGATTGACTGTATGGGCATTCACCGGATATCTCACCTTCCAAAGGAAGGATGAATCCAGAGGCTACCTGGCCCGATTACAGACTCTGCCTGAAGAAATAGAATGTAAACACTTCCTGAATAGTAGATCTGATGATCAACAGCTCTGATACCATGTAGAAATTTTTGAAAAATTTAACACATATTCAACAGAGATTATCCTGATCATGTACTATCGCGGAATACATACACAATACATAAGCTCCTCTACGTTGATCATCAATATAGCAGCATCAATAACAATAAAACATCAAGAGCATTCACACATTAACACAGTATGTAACCCGGGGAAAGCATCTCGCTAAAAACCCCACACTATCTGTATATTAATGATTGAGACCATGTAACATTACAAAGTACAATGCTTATCACAAGCAATCCAGTACCAGCTCCACCTGTTACACACAATACAGCTAAGATCTGATCTCCAAATCTATTCCATTGCTTGCCTGCCTCCACTGCTCAATACCTGCTCAAGAACTGATGAGAATGGCTTACCAAACTCGTATTTCACCTCAAAATAATCACTCACACTTTGTTGGACGTGAGAAAAGGCTAAAATATTGGGCAAATACGTGAGCAAACTCATTGGCATACTCAATCCCTTGATTGTGCAAGATCTGGTGCACAACTATAGTCACAACTGATAGCAATCTGATTCTCTAACACCTGTCCCTGTTGAACTGAACATGCACTGACATGCAACTGAGTTAACTGATGTATTCTATAGTTGTATTATGAGTTAATAATTAGTTTAACAACTCATCATTAGTCTATTTGCAGTTAGACTAACTACAACTAGTTTAACCAAGTCAAACTGAACACAACTCCATCAACTCCACAATCAACTCCACCAAACTCAACTGATTGAGTTCTAACTGAAGTCATGCATGCAACAACTCAACTGACTCATAAGAAAAGCGTATTTCCTTCTGACAGCTGCATGTGCCACCTCTGTAGCTCAAACTAAAGTGCTCCAAGAGAATAAGATCAAGTTTATAGTCCAAATATTATTATGAGACAATAATATTTGACTTTTCTATTTTTGACAGTCAGTCTAAAAATAGACTTTGATCACTCACACTTTGATCAAAAATAGAAGTCCATCTATTTTTCCCAACTTGACCAATCATCCATAAACAGCAACTTGCAATCCATAGACATGATCCATATGTCTAAAAATAGACATAGTCTAAAAATAGACTTGCGCCAAAAATAGCCTGCGGGCCCACTTAGTGAAGGCGACTCTTTTCACTAAGCTCCATCATATTGTTGCAATGTCAACATTGTTGAGGCTGCCTCAAATGAAGAAAACAGAGTTACAGACCTAAATGCTCTCATCCCACTGGAACTAGATCTTCACGAGGAGGTAGTTCATTCCCTCTATGAAAAACAAGACGAGATCTTCGCTCAAGTAAGTGAAAAATTTTCCTTGGATGAATCATTGGTAGATGATAGAAATGTCATAATTGAGTATCAAGAATCATCTAAAGTTTATTTTCTTATGATTGATGAATGTAATGAGAAACATGACAATCTAGTTGTTATATCACATGAAGATGATCAACATAATATTTAGACTACAGAAGATCAGAACATTCAGCACTGTCTTTCAGATTCTTCTTCATATGTCTCATGTTTTGAAATGTTTTTCCAAGAGGATATCTGCTCATCTACTTGTTCAGAATTATTTGAGGACCAGGAACATACTTTTACTGAAGTACATTATGAAGGAAGATCATAATCAAAAGAAAAAGGCACCTTGTTTCTTCAGCAAGAGGTAAATCTTCATGTTTTTCAGGATCCAATGGCAAATCTGTTGCAGTCAGCGGTGAAGGTGATTATCGCAGTATTCAGTGATGAAGGAGATCATGGTCAATTATGTTTTTGGATGCCTAGTTACCAGTATTTATTGTTGACCAGAAGATCTGATCAGGATAATCAATCAAGGAGGCATCTGCTTAATTGGTTACATTGGAAGGCACACTACACATGATTGTACATATTCCATCAGCAGGCAGTTGGTTGTCATCATGATTTGAAACCATCGAATCTTGATGGACTGCTGCCATTAAACAAGCTTTGTAAGTTCTTGTTTTAGTTAAGTCAGTCATGAGTCATTTCTTTTTGCATTGAGTCAGTTTTTTCAGTCATTTTAGTTTCAAAATCGAGTCAGTTTGAGTCAAATTTTCAGTCAATAAATGAGTCAAGAGTCTTGTGTTAATTTACTGAATTTATGGACTCCATTGCCCAATGGATGAAGGCGTTGGTCTTCTCTCCCAAAGATCTGCCGTTCTTGGCACCTCCAAGGAGCTACCATCCCCATTGGAGCCAATGTTAGTGTCAGTCTTTGCATCCTTCCTCCAGTGATCAAACATGCTCTTACAAAGTGATTTTAAGGTGTCAAGGTCAAATTTTGTCATTTTAGTGAGTCTTCAAGCAAAATTTGGTCACTAGGTATTAGGTCTAGGGTTTTCTTTTACTCCTGTCAAAGTTGTCCAAATGTCGATCCATGTCACCATTCAGCTGAGTGTACCATCATTCAGAGGGTTTTCATCATCATGTCAAGTTCCACTGGGTCATTTTACACCTTGTTCATGCTTCAGTTGTGCCTAGGTAAGGTTCATTTCCCTCTCCTAGGGTTTTGAAGGTAATTTCTCTTGGATGGTCAAATCATCAGCAAAACTTGTGTCTTGATGTTCATACACCTTCCCCTATCCTTAATGTACCTTGTTAAACACTTTCCATCACTGAGACCCCCCGAATTCCTCATTTTTGCACAAACCCTAGTTTCTTGCTACAACTTGGCAATTTTTTAGGCTAGGCCTGTGTTTTGCCCTTTTGGACCACTTCCCCTCACTCAATTTCTAAGATTCCACTTTCCCCTACTTCCTAACATCCCTCCCTACTTCCCAAAATTTTCTCAACAATTTAGAAGCCCCTTATTCCCTTCATTTCGCTTAATTTCGACAAATCCCTTGTTCCACACATCGGGATAGGTTTTACTCCAATGATGTTTCTGAGTAATAAAAGATGAATTTGGGAAACATGAGAGAGTTTTTTGTCCACAACAGGTGAGGGAAGAAAAACCTCCTTCACTTTTTACACAGGTGTCATGGATTTGGAGAAATGTAAAAAATACAGTTGCCTCAGGAGGATTGATGCACCTCTGAAGTGACCTTAGTAAAATCAATTTTTCTCCTAGTTTTGTTGGCCAAATGACTTTCTTGATGGGTCAAATGATAACTAGACACAAATATTTTTCCAATGAGCTATCATGAGCTCAATTTGGAGTTGAGGAACACCTTCAAAAGTTGACTGCAACAGCACTCTGCCTTTAGGCAGACTCATTTTGCACATTTTGACCAGTCTTGGGAGATTTGATTTTTGACAGGTCAAATGAACTCAAAATTGAAAAATTCTAGCTAGGTTGGAAATTATACGTAAATTCCTTTCCAACGAGCTATCCCGCGCCCAATTTGGACACCGAGAAGGCCTCCAAAAGTCATCTGCAAAAAGGCGCGGTGCACTTGGGTAGTGGCGCGGTGCATTCAATGGTCCGCACCTTTAACACAGGAAAAGTGCGGTCAAGTCCACTGGATACATGACCATTAGGTGCGGGACCGCAGGAAATACTGAGAGAAAGTGTGGACCTAGAAATGTTTGAGCAAAAACAGGCTTTTCTACCCAATGCGTCGCGCCACTTGGCGCGCGCTTATAATGGGGAGATCCTCTGGAGGAAAAATTTGCATTTTTGGATTTGTCATCAAAAGTTATGCATGCTCATGGATTACCTAAGGATTTCATCAAGTTCTGGGTTGCTTAAAGGGTCAAAGACACCCTAAAAATGACCTCTCTGCCACCTTTTTCACCCACAGGAAGCAGTCATGGGAGATTGAAGTTTTGGAGGGGAAAATGACATCCAAATCCAGAAATTCCACTTGGGTTGGAAAGTGCCTCAAAATCAGCTCCAAATTTCTGCTATGCATAGAGATTTTGGGCGCGGCACATAGGGGAATTCGACCTATTTTTCACTCAGCAGCTCAGAATTTCGCCCAGTTTTGACTAGTTTCACTTTTTCATGTAACTTTTGATCTACCTTGATGTAATTTCATGAACATGATGTAATTTTAGCACATATTTACTTGTTTTAGTAGATTCATTCACTAAAAAGTGAAAAACAACTGAATGAATCAGTTTCCTAACATATAGAGGCAAGTTGTTTCATTGCCTATTTTTCAGTTCCTTGTTTAGATATCATTGAAACGGCTCCTATAATGATGAGCTCGACCCCTAGAGGCATGGGAAGGAGTTAGGCTTGTCTATATCATGTAATTTCTCAGTCATTTTCAGGGTTGGACACTTGGGATTGCTTACCACTCCATTGTACATTTGATTTCTGCATTTTTGGCAAAGGAAAGACCAGGGTTTTGCAGCCTTGTTGGGATCCTTGTGGTGCTGTGTTTTGATGGTGTTTTTCTTCATGTAATTGTAATTTAATTGATGTTTTATGTATGCCATTTCCCTTCTCTTTGCTTCTGAAATTAAACAAATTGAGTGACAAAGGTAGAATTCATGAGTTTGTTGTGCTCTGCCTTGAAATTTGTTTATTTTTCAATGTTTTCTTCAGTTTGAAGGGGATTCTTGGTACCCTCTTGCCCTCTTCAGCTCCTCAGCGGTCTTTTCCATCCATTCATTTAAACTAAAGCATCAAAACTACTGCCTACCTTGCCCCAACCAGAACTCTGCAAAAATTTGGCCTCATCCCCGGACCCAAATTTGCCTTTCCCTTTTCCCAACAAAATCATCATTTAATCAATTCAAATCCTTTCACTTCATAGCCTAAAATTAGTTTGTATTCAAGTCATATCAAGCCCCATAGATCATCTTTTGCTGAGATTGACCCGGAGAGAGCCCTCTCCTGTCCTCGTAGGGCTAGCTACGAGGCTGAGCGTGGTTTGATGTGGACCTAGAATCTTACATTTTCAGCCTGAGTTAAATCTAGGCTCTAACACATTCAAATTCAATGTATATGATAAAAGAACTATTAAAAGCATGAGATAATTGTATTGTAAAAAAAAATTTATCTAAACGCATGAGATAATTTTGTTGTAGTTTTTTTTTATCTATATGGTTATTTTCATTTTTGTTTTGTCCCAACATTAATTTTTTCTATTTCCATTATTATTATTATTTATTGGAGAGATGAACATAAACATTATTTAGATTTCTAATTTTTTTCTTTTTATGTTGGTCGACATTAGCTAAAATTTAACTTTGAGCACAGACATACTTACACATCAAGGTCATACTTGGCTGTAGAATGCGTCTCTCAACACAATTACATATTTTATATTATAAATAATGGCAAACAATTTTTTTTCCCATCCCACTAAAACGTATATAATTCACCCCCTAATTCAAAAGTATATTATATTAGATATTTTGTATCCTTTTTATTAATATAGTAATATTTTTAACTTCTAAATAAGTATAATAAATGTGTCTTTCATTACTTCACACGCCTTTATTATTGTTTTAATGAGTTGTCTCTTAACTATGAAAGGAAAAGGGAATGAATTTCTTAAATCCTCTAAAAGTTAATATATACTTAGAAGAGGCAAGTCAATGAATTCATGCAAGAGAGAGTTCAATGATTTAGACATCAAGGATGAACATGTGAAGACGGGAAGAGTTTGTCAGAGGTTTTGGAAATCAAGTAGGTAGGGTTGCATCTATTGAAGAATAGCCCACCGATGTGAAGAAATAGTTTCTAGTATTCATGAATGAATGATATTTTAACATCCACGAGACTAAAAATAGTCTATGGGACTACCAACCTCCCTATTTTTTTATAGCCTTTGGCAATTCAGTCCTTTTCTTACTCAAACTAATGGTGAGTTGACCCAACTTTCTAAAAGTCCCCTCACTCAAAAGACAATGCCAATTAATTGATGTTAACATACTGCCATAACTGTCCTTGATGTCTCTGAAAGCATCACATTCCAAAATGAAATGCTTTTCCGATTACACTGCCCCAGAAGTGCAAAAAGTACACACCCATTCTTCCCAAGCTTCTTTAGGTCTCCTCCACTGTCCCGTTTCACACTGAAGTTGATGTGAGTTCATTCTTAATTGAGTAATAAGAATCTTTACTCTCCACAGAATGTTGTCTCCAATGTACTCTTTTTGCTGGAGATCACAAGTGGGGTTGAATTCTTGAACATGGTACTTCTTCTCTCTACCCAACTCTTTTCCCCATATACGCTTACAAAACTTCTCCATAACAAATTTCTTTAACTCCTTGCTATTTGTGGGACATGCATTGAGGTAAATATTTCACTTTTGCATGCATTTGTTGTTTTGTCTCATCCATGATTTCTCTCTTTCACTCATGCCTTCATTGAAGATAACTTTCGGTCATTTACCTACTCCCATTTGCTCAATTCTTTTTAGATACCTTATAAGATGCACCATAGCAATTGCTTCGATGGGAGCTACTCATGTTTCACTCAACATTATTTCATAAGGAACCAAACTTTTTATCTCATGGTTACCTCGTTATTAAATACTTCAATAAATATATGTCTGTCATTAACCATTTTATGATGATTTGGAACCACCAATTAAAACACGGATAATCGTACACCATGTATGATATTTGAGAAAAACATTGATAACATACACCAGGTATGATATTTGAGTAAAATCTATATACAACACATTGTACATGCACATGTCATTTCATGGATTTTTGGGATAAAATTATATGATATTCTCTAAGAATTAAAATTCACAATAAATTTCCACCAACCTACACTTTGACCATTGTCATAACACCATTTTACATGAACTTTGACCTTTGTCATGATACCATTCTAAGTCATTATTTTTTATCTTTAATCATTAATTAATATGTCTTACTTGCCTTTCCCTACACCCAATCCTTCATCCTCCTTTCCCTTTTACTTTTGTACGCTTCAAGCAATGTCATGGATATAACAACATGAGTAGCATCCAATGACATAAAGAACATTGTTATTGTTATCATTAAATTAATAAATGAGGTACTCACTTGGAACAACATCAAAGCTTGTACAAGTCACCTTATAGCATATAAAGGCCTTATTACAAGGTATTGGCAATTGTTTCATATAAGAAATTTGTTATCATTTTGGATATAATGAGCAAAGGCCTCTTAGGAGGAGACTGGTGAACAAATAATGCCCAAGAGAATCAAGACTACTATTGGTTGAGGACACAAGATATTACTGAATATGTGAAACTTATCATCAACTGAAGTGAAAAGAAAGGTGAAACAACCAATTCTATCTTCTCCCAACCCCATCATTGTTATCTCCCTTTTCATAGCAGCGATACAATATATACCATGGGAAGGGTTCCATGATATGGGACCAAACCTGATGGAGTTGAGCCTACCGTACTTAGTTAAGTATACCATTGCCTCTATAACATCCCTTATAACATTACCTTTACATTCGTTTTATCAATTTCAATAAACTGACACAAATGCTTGGAGACACGATTATCTTCATTACATAATGAAAAACAATCTCCATCCAGATTTCAACCCTCTTTACAAAATATGTTGATGGAAAAAAGTATAATTAAAGATAGGAAAAGAGTTGAGCACAGTAAAATAGAGAATGATGAGTTAAAGAACATGTAATTGTTGAAACTACAATAGGACTATATGTTAAATGTCTAAGAGAGACAATATATATAGTTTTAATGAAATTCATCTTCTTAACATGCAATTGTGTCATCTTTCTCCTCAAACATTTTTCTCCGTGTTTTGAGACATAAGGAATATGTTATTTTTAACCTTATTCACATAAAATACAGTAACCAATCAAATGGGAATCGAACTAAGTTCTTACATTTTTAGAGTTAGCAAAAAATCATCCGATTTTGAAAAATGTTGATTCAGAGTACATCGTTTTTTTTGGAAACATATTTTTGATACTTTAATTTTTCTTTGAACATTTTTTTTATAAATGTTTGTGACTTTTATGCTAATTTTGAAAAGCATTGATGCAACATCAACCCCTTCTTTTTTTGGGTTTATTTTTTACACTATAAATTTTCTGATATATTAAGTATGAATATTTTTTTTAAACGTTGTTGATTTTCATGTGGATTTTGAAAAACATCAACCTTTTTTTTGTTTGGGGCATATTTTTGACACTTTTATTTTTCGAACTTTAAAAAAAAATATGTGTTACTTAACCACTTATATATATATATATATATATATATATATATATATATATATATATATATATATATATATATATATAACAAAGAAAAACATTAAAGCTCAGAACAGTGAAAGTGATGGTGAGATTGCTTGTTCGTGAACTAGCATTAATGGGGTGAGGTGGTGAGCGATGGAAGATCTATTTCTATTGCTTTTATGTATTTCATGCTTGGCACAGTGAATCATTTCAGTGGATATCTATATCTTATTGACCTTTCAGTTATTATTCATTTCATGGGGAGGAATAGATTACCTTGAATCAAGTTATTATTCCTTGGATAGCTATTCGCCTCTCCTTATCTTATTCATTGAGGGGGGGAGGATATCACCTTGAAGGAATTGATTCTTATTCCTGGAAGGGATATCACCTGGAAGTTCTTATTCTATGGATGTGGGTAAAAGCCTTCCACCTTGATCTATGTCTTTTCCTTGAGATAGCTACACCTTGATCTTGCTCCGCTTGTTCGTGTGCCATAGATCGGGTTAGACCCTGTTGATTGGACACTATTGATCGGTGGTACGAGATGATAGAAGCAGTCCCGGTTATTCATTCATTCATTCCCAAAGCTATTGATGGTGGGTTAGACCGCTTCATGGTTCACACAGCTTGGTTCGTTCGATTGCTTGGGGGTTCTGGTTCACACAGCATGGTTCGTTCGATTGCTTGGTTCGTTCAGTTCATTGAATCAGTAAAGAGGTAAGGTTTGGGTGACTTTGACGGGACTATTTGCTTTGGTAACATCAACCAAACTATTGATTGGTAACATCACCGAACTATATTATATACGTCACCGTCCGATCAACGAAGTAATAGCGCAAGGGCATATCACCCTGGCTATCGAACCGTAAAGGACGTTGGGGACTCTGCCTATGGTGTCTTTGCCTCTCCTGCAACCTTTGCTGCTTTTCTCTTTGGTGCTACTGGTCCGGATGCTGGGTAAACTTCACTTGGTGCTTGCTCATAAACTTCACTTGTCAGATGCTAGCGGTGATGTAACAATTTCAGCTTGTAGCTAGACTATAGAGGTTCAATGGAGATGGAACTTTTTCAAGAATTTCTTTGTGAATTATTTATTTGTACATAGGCCCCTGCCTTCGCTCATGCTGGTGGTTCTAGGTCAAGGGGTTCTTCGACTGGAATTGGAACTGCTTCTTTGACTGGATCAATGGAAACCGCCTTGACTCCTGGCTTTGGGCACTACTTATGCTCGAACTGCTGCATTCACCTCTGCCTCCATTTCTGGCTTTGATGGCTTAGCCCCCGCTACAAGTGCTGGGTGAGCAACTGGATCATTCACTGGTGCTGGATCCATATCTGTACGAGATGCTGGTGAAACTACTCGCTTTGCCTGAGTCGACATGGCCCCCTCGATCGTAGGAAGGGGAAGGTAAACTGGCATGGTCCCATTTATGCCCATATAGGTTATAGGTAATCCCAATAGGAATAGGTATGTCTCCGCGCTTGGATTTTCGACTGATACTAGAGGGGATGCTTTTGGATCCGGGCGAGATGCTGGCTATCATACGAGTTTTGTATCTCTTGCCTCTGCCAGGTCAACTGCCTTTCCTACTGCTGTCGTCCTTACTTATGCCTCTAGTGATGGGGCTACTGTTTGACTTGACTCTCCAATGGATTAATAAAAAACAGGCATGGGGTCAACTGAGTTAACTGGGTATGGATCTGCTTTTGTTTCATTGGTTGATGCCCGTGGTTGCCCGTGACTTATTTCATATGGTTCATTGAGCCTGAGCCCTGCAACTGAATCTACACTTGGCACTGGAACCCATGCCTTTGCTTCTCGATCAGAAAAAACTGCTAAATCTACACCCGTAACCGGATCTACAGCATCTGTCTTTGCCGGTGATGCTTACCTTGTTACTGTAGGTGTCGTAGCTTTTGCTGTTGGTATTTATGTTCCCTCCACCACTTTAGCCTCTGCCTATGACTCTGCCTTTGCTGGTCAATCTGATTCCGATGGGTGTACATCTATGGATCCTGCCTGTGCATTGGATCACAGGATAAGGCTAGCGGGTGGTAGGTAAGGCTGGTGGCTTTCTGGCTGCGGTAGTAGTAGTGGCGGGTGGCTGGATATACTTTCGCTGGTACTGCATCGTGATCAAGAACTGGTTCCTCTCGACCCGGAGCGAGCCGCTAGGAGCAACGTTACAATAACCCATAGATGTGTACGTGAAAGAACCAACCTCCTAGCTTCTTGATGCATCGTAATATAAGAGAAATGTACATACCACCTTAGCTGCTAGGAAAATGCGCAAGGTACCAAGTTGGCTGCGTAAGATATCATTAATTGGATACTGGATTGAGCGAATAATGCATCATCTAGAATCTGTTCATAGTCAAGTGCCTGCTTTCGGGTGGTAGGAGCAAAAGCGATTTGATCGGTGGATGCGGGTCGAGTCAATGCTGCTATCTAGTTCAGCCTTAAGGATAGAGAGGTGGGTCGAGTGTCTCGCTGGATCTCGAAGCAGTCGTCGGAGGCCAGAGTCCCTCTTCCACTCAGAAGGGGGCAATTGAGTGTTCGGTGGAGAATCCTGTTGTCGATGTGGGCGGAGTGCTCTGGATGAGGTTCGATCTCTTCATGTATATGGTTCACCATAGATAGATTCATTGCAAAGTGAGAGGAATGAATTGGTCTGTCGGAACTATATGAAAACTCACCCGATTCTATATATAAAGCGGTCTGAACAATGCTTTCGGTTAGCCTGAACACCCATATCCTAGGGATCGAATTGAAGGCATAGGACTAGCGATGTTGTTTTTATAAGCCAACCAATTCTCTATCGCCCGGCATTGCCTTGCTTGCGGTTCATTCAGTCGTTCGGTACTGCACTTTCATTTCGATGGTTGCTCTCGGCAGCGCAGAAAGAGGTTGGAATCGAGTTGTTATTACGTAGATAATTCAAAGCTCGATCGAAGTTACATATTAACGGAAATGAAAGCGGAGAAAAGGTCTTGGTTTCGAAGTCCAGCTAGTTCAACAAGTTCGTTGGCGATCCAACGGCCCCTGAACACCCATATCCTAGGGCCTGTTCCGCGAGATCAGCAAACTTCATGAATCGGGGCCCCGTCTCTTCTCAAATACTGGTTCGTCGTGTTCCAGTGCAAGGATTGATGCCTGAAGTTGCTTCCGCATCGAAGTATATCCAATATTGTGTCCAAGGTATGGAGGGCTCTTTCGAAAAGGGAGGGAACCGCATAAAGAGCCGTCGATTTTGGACTTTCAAGAAAGAACAACCAATCTTCACCTAGAGACTTCTTGCCCGTGTCCATCAATTCTACTTGTAGTATTCGAGCGAGGTCTGGCTGTTGGCCATCTTACGAGAGAAGGCTGCGAATGGGGGAAATTAGGCACCCCTTCCATAGTTGAAGAAGAAATAGGTCGCGTAATAATCATAATAGTAATAACGAGAAGCCGCCCAATTCCCTTTGTGAAATGGCTCCATAGTAGACCCTATTATGATGGTTGCGAAATGCCCCAGCGAGGCGCAACAGAATGAAAAGGAAAGGCTAGTGTTCCGCCTCTCCGGAACAAATGGAACGTAAGAAGGCCCGCCCTACCGAAAGAACTCTCTTTTATGTTGATGAACTATCTCCCAGCTCTCTCCAAGAATATGCTGGAGCTCCCGAAGCCCTCTAAGTCTAGTTTGGTTGGATCACATGCAGATGCTCAGGTCGGGATTGAGAAAGGCGCAGGGAAATGTATAGAGGCGTCGTGAAAAACACATTTTGAAATGCAGAAGTGGATTCGGGAGAAGGAGATCAACCTCCCCTCAGAGCATGTTCAAAGACTGATTCATAGATCCTATATAATTGTTAGCACAGGTGAGGATGATGAGAAATTTGTCCACCCGCATACCATTGCTATCCCTTCTCCTCCGCAAAAGACCAAAAGATAGAGAACCCGGACCCATTCTAGAATAGTTATTATCGGGTTGCAGATAGATCTGTGGCAAGAATGTGGGAATATATCAATTGTGTCCCTCATCCACGATGAGCGAACTGGGCAAGACTAGCTTTTACCCCAATCTCAATCCAACTTCATACCTTATTTTCATTGATAACCGGCCAGATAGATAGCACGGCAAGCAATCAATTAAGTACATCCATATTGATAGCGCGCCTCCATAACTCATCAAGCCATACCACTAAAACAACCCCTTCACCCATCATAGACAATTACCACTTACCCCTGACCCATAAAAAAATATTGTATCGAATCAAACTGAATCGATCTTATCTTACCTTACTTACTTGACTTACTCATATTTCTTCCCCTCAATTCGCCCTGTGCCGGTGCTTCTGCTTCCTTTCCGTTACCCCTCCGCCGAGATAGGTTCTGATTGGTCGTTTGAAGGCCCGCTATCCTATGAAAGGAATTCCTCATGGGGCTATATCGATCTCTCGATATCCTCGTATCTTTCAGTAAATGCTCTCTCGACTGGGTCCCATCTAACGTATAAGTTATTCGCTGGCCAACCAAAGCTAACTGGTATGCCTCTTCTACCCAATGCATGTTATTAAGACTAATTGAAAGCCATCAACATACCTCGATATCCTCTGGTCTTTTGGTTCCTCTTGCCCTGCCCTAATGGGAAATCTTGTAGAATTCTTCAATGCACTCTTGGACACTCTAGTCCTTCTGCTTCAAAGTATGCATTTGTCTAAACACAGTTTATTGAGAATTCATCTACAAAAGAATTTCACTTACCCACCATCTTCATCAAAGTTCGAATCTTCTTAATTGACTTAGTATTAGCTTGCGTAAGGAGACTTTACTCTTCCCCCTTCCTTTCCCCTTACCGCTCTCCTTCCATCCTTCCTTACCGCTATAGAGCCTTTCCCCTTCCTTGACTTTAGTATTTTTCTTGGTAGTTAGCTTTTCTTTTCATTTTAGATCTCTTTTATTGCAAGTACTTTCCTTGCCCTAGGAAGGACAAGACCTCCGGACCTTTTTCAGCTTTTCATTTTGAAGTTGAACACAACACTTGTGCATACACTTTACACCCTAAATTCTTTGCTTGGTTCATGACCCCAGGCTCAGCCCTAAAATAGACCATATAACTTAACACACATAAGCCTCCCTTGAGGCCAAAAAGAATATTGTAGTGAAGTTAGGATTGTGGGGATAGGTATCCAAAGAACTCGCCACAATCATCTTACATTTGAGACATAGTGGTTGACTTTTAGGAGACTTCAAATCCTTTCTAACGGATACGGTCAGACTCATTTAGCAACAGGCGCGCTCTTCGGAGTGGATAATGCCAAGGTTGGGACCGGAAGTGTTATTGATACTCCTAGCTCTTTCACTACTGAAGATCCCCCGACCGTTTGATTTCAGCTTGAAGGCAAGGTAACCTGTTGCACGTATCTGTGAAGAGGTAGCTTAACGGCCATTCTACTGGGTATCTTTACCCAGGTGGCTCTCACAGGAGGGAGGGCACCTGAGACATATTTCTATGGGCCTTTGGGACTTCATAACCCATTGTCTCCTAGTTATAACTATCTCATTCATACCTTCACTCATCTATGCAGGGGACCTAATCCCCCCTATTGTTAGTTGATTGGAAGGCCCTTTGCCATAGCTTAGGACTTGTTTGAGCGCTATTAGTTGATATCTTAGGCTAGAGTATTTTGGTTTTTATAGGACGGAGCTTGGATTAGGCTACTTTCTCTTTATTAAAACACACTTGAAACCACTTGTTGCACCACCTGAGCACGTAGTGTTGGTTGTGTGATCACTTTATTTGCTTAATTCATTGCTTTGATACTTTAGCCTTTGATAGACTTATTGCATCTTAGGAGTTATACTTGCATCTAGGAATCATAGCTCCCCCAAGGAGACTCTCTCGTAGACTCGGAGGCCTTCATCCTTTTCTTATTCCTGGACGTATTATATCCCCTGCTCGACGAGTTTGGGTTCCTCCGCCCAGCCCACCTCTGGGCACTTCATCCACGGATTCGGGAAGTGAATCTTCCTCGGATTTAGAGTCATCATCCCCTTCGAGGTCTTCAGGTTCAGCTGTTCCTGGAACTAGTTCCCTTTCAACTGGTTCATCTTCCTCTAACCCGAGTTCCATACCGGTCTCTACCATGGAAGGAACTAATGCTAACCAACCCGTTTTGCCTTACATGGCGAGGTTTCATCTCCTAGATTTGACCAAACTCATCAACGATCCCATCTGGCATGATACCACTTGGCCCAATATGCCAACTAAGCTACCCTCGGATATCCCTAAATTTGAGGGTCGTGCTGGATAAGATCCTTCCACTCATATCATATCTTTCCACCCTTGGTGTTCCTCTAATAGCATCACGGAAGACTCTGTTAGATTAAGGTTGTTTCAACGCACTCTCATGGGTGCGGCCGCCAAATGATCTATTTCTCAACCATCCCGTTCTCATACAACCTTTGAGTCCATAGCTAAGGTTTCCTTAATGCCCTACTATTATTATTCGCCCCTACTAAAGTAAGGCAGATTTCATTACGGATCCCGTTACAGCTCAGTATATCCCGTTACGGCATGGCATTACTGATCGATCCATCCCGTTACGGCGCCATATATATGTCATTACGCTTTCTTATCAATGCATATATGGGCATATGTCATTATGCTTTAAGGCTAGCTTAATAGTACTGACCATACAGAAGAGATTGCTGGCTGGCGTCTTTGGTGGGTGAGCTACTGGTCAATTCACTAGTGAAAACCAACCAACCATCCCACTTCTCTTCTTCCTCTCCCTCTCCCTCTCCTCTCCCTATCGTCGAGCCCCCTAAAGGGTGCGTTAGCACACTCGACTGTCAAGGCCGCCATCGACGGAGTCACTCACTATTCATATGGTGAGGGTCCTCTCCTTAACAGTCGAGCCTGCTTACGCATCCTTAACAGTCGAGCACCTAAAGGTCCTCTCCTCTCCTCTCCCTTGGGGTCGAGTACCTAAAGGTCCTTATCAGTCGAGCCCCCTAAAGGGTCCTCTCCTTAACAGTCGAGCCTGCTTACGCATCCTTAACAGTCGAGCCTGCTTACACATCCTCTCCCTATGGTCGAGCACCTAAAGGTCCTTATGGTAGAGCACCTAAAGGTGATGGCGGCCAGTCGAGCCTGCTTACGCATCCTTATGGTCGAGCCGATGGCGGCCTTATTAGTCGAGCGTGCTACGCACCCTGCCGGTCCTCGCCTATTCTTGTCTTGTCTTGTCTTTTCTTTCTTGATTGAAACTTGTCTTTCTTTCTTGAGGTCTTGTCGAATCAGAATTTATGGAAACCTCCGCCTCCCAAAATGGCCAAATTAGTAGGGTGAGCCTGCCGAACTCTCGACTATAAGGCCGCCATCGAAATCTGTTCAAACCTTCGTAGCTATCTGATATGATATGAAATGCATAATGACATATATAATGAGATATATCTTTGTATACGATATTCTTCTCCAGTTCCTCTCCTCTCCCTCTCCTTAACAGTCGAGCACCTAAAGGTCCTCTCCTCTCCTCTCCCTTGGGGTCGAGTACCTAAAGGTCCTTATCAGTCGAGCCCCCTAAAGGGTCCTCTCCCTATGGTCGAGCGCGCGCCCGGTCCTTAACAGTCGAGCCTGCTTACGCATCCTTATGGTCGAGCACCTAAAGGTCCTTATATTGAGAGCGATGGCGGCCTTATTAGTCGAGCGTTCGTTCCTCACCCTGTCGGACCTCTCCCTTTTGGTCGAGCCTGCTATCGCACCCTCACCATATGAATAGTGAGTGACCCCTCACCATCGGAATAGTGAGTGGCTCCGCCCCTAAGTAATATGGGGCCCTCGCCCTTCCTCTGGTCTTTAGAGCGGTTCGGTTCCCTCTCCCAGAGGTCGAGAGTTCGTTACCTCACCCTCACCCTCGCTTAGTTGTCCAAGCAAACTGGGTGAACCGACCATTGCTTACTGAAATAGTCTAGTTCTCATCCAAGCCAGTAGCTCACTGAACCAATAGAATAGCTCACCCTACCTCCTAAGCTAGTTGTTGGGCCGGTAATCCATACCGACTAAGCTACTAATATCTTCCTTGGGATAATATATATATATACTTATTTACTTAGGAATGCAGCCGAACTCAAAACGCTGGAATGGATATTTGGGGGTAATATATAAGAAGGAAGGAAAGGGATAATCTCTCCTAATTGGTATGAGGTACCTATAATAGAATCTATACTAGTTTATTCTATTGTAGGTATCTACTATAGCTATAGGGAGAATCTATCCAAGGAATGCAGGTTCCGGTTTGCAGAAGTATGTACACTGGCATATCCCTGCTACAAACACTGGAATGCGGATTTGGGAAGGATAATATATAGGAAGGAAATGGTAAGAATCCCCAGTCGAAGGAAGGCTGCTAGCGTTTGTTTTTTCTACTCCGTAACACCGGTGACCCACTTATCATAGTATAAGTGCTGTGGGCGACGTTTTGACTTGGCTTGGCCAGAGTTATCCCTCGACTGAGGATTGGATTAGGGAAAGAGAATATTTCATGTCCATTATATTATATAGCCCATTATATAGGCATGCATGCGTATATGAATTTCATGTCATTCATTAGGCCAGAATCACTCACTATCAGGGTTTCAAAACTATATCCGGTCATCACTCGATCTGGGATGGATTTGAGCCCAGGATCAATATATTTCATTGACCATTTTATTGCCATCTTTCCTCACTGGGTATTGGGGTGGGTGGGTAAATAGTCTTCGGGTGAGCCATCTTTCCTCGGGATTATCCAAATAAAGAATAGATAGAATTATAGTGTATATATATTATCCATCCAATCCTATTTATACGAGGGTTCGTAACTTACCTTACCGACAACTGGCTCTACTTATGCGTTATTCCCTACGGAACCCCTATTGCGCTTGGCCTGGCGGGGTTTAGGGAAACCCCTAGACCTGCCTGGCTAACGGGAACGAAGGCACCTATAGTCTTGCTCTTGCCACTGATGACCCTTACTACTTGGTTTGGGGAAGAGGTGGTAGCCCCTGACTCTCTGGGGTGTGGGATGCTTGGCTGAGCACTACTTACCTTGGATTCCAGCCAGACCATCTAAACCATAGCTCTGGTACTAGGTAGTTCGCGTACCCCTTACCTCGTTATACTCTTGGGTTGAGGAATACATATCCTGCTGCCAAGCTTGGTTAGCCAATAAATATAGCTACTATACACATGCTTGCATAGAGAAAGTAGATAGACTGGATCAACTGGGTTAGCCAAAGACTATTACCGGTACTCGGTTTGCTTTCTGGTTCAATAGACTGTCCTTATTAGTGGCAAATTATCCTCTAAGAACCTGGTATTCTAAAACCACCTTTACCTAGCCATTTATTAGGGGTTGTATAACGGATAGTTTCTCAGTTTCAAAGCGTCTTAACCCAGCCATGACCATATAACAGTTAGCTCTGGTTGAGGTACTGCTTATAAGCCCACAAACTTCAGCTGTTATATCTTGAAAATGGCAATCTCAAGGTAAAGCTAGGTTGTTGGGGCATATAAAAAGTGAAAAAGATGGGGAAGACTAAGGTCCTTATAAGGTCCTCGCATTTCATTACTTACCTATTGTATGAAAAGGGGAAAAAAGGGGGTAAGGAATGAATTGGAGATCAATGCATTTGATACTATGTCTCTGCCGTTCCATGTGAACGCTATGGATCCTGAGATCGAAATCCAATTGATGAACAAAGGTGTTTCCACCTTTATGCCTTTTGGAGGGCTCGAGCGGGATAAATTGTTGGAATTCCATGAAAGAGTCCCAGGCATGAAAGAATGAATCTCATCCCATGCCCATGGAAGATCGTATCAAGTCAGCAGCTTACTATTATGGGAATCAGCCAGCAGTATCGTAGGCAATCAGTATTTGCATTGGTGCTTCCGACTTCTGGTACCAATTGCATTGATATTTAGATAATGGAAACCTTTTTCTTTATTGAATCCAAGCTATTGCATAGAATGAGGCTACTCCGTTTCCCAGTCATGGAGGGATAGGCCTGGCCAGCCAACCTTACCTACTTTATAAATGAATTCCGAACTGGCTGGTTAAGCCCGCAGTGAACCCTCCTCGAATGCCGTTGGGAACAAAGCTATGCGCCCGTGTATTTATTTAGACACAGTTCAATATATTGTCCCATCCACCTAGCTAACCCGCTCCTATAGTTTATTCATTTCAATGGCCTGGGCTTTCCCCCAATGGATAACCCTAGCTCCTGGACTTATAAGGGGAAGTATTACGTCTCACCCACTCGAGCTTTGTATAGGAATTCATTTCATGATTCAGAAATATCGATATTGCTACGGGGCATTCTTAATGAATAGTGAGTCGATGGCGGCCTTGTGTCGAGAGTTCGGCAAGCTCACCCTACCGGGCCTCAATTTCGTAACCTCAATTGAGTCCCTACCGGGCCTTCGGGCCTATTGTCGAGAGTTCGGCTGGCTCACCCTCACCCTTATGGTCGAGCGGCCTTACGGCTCCTTAAAGGCCTTTACTTTTTTCCCGAACCACGCATTCCATAGGTAGTGCGGCATGGCAGGCAAATCCCATCGAAAGGGCAGATAGGGAGGCCAAGTGACTCCTTCCCCTAACTATACCAATCGGAAGATTTCCCTTAAATGGGTGATGAGGCATATGGATAGAGGGTGGGCGTAGATAGAGAGTAGAGCAGTTGGGTGGGATCTAGATGCTGCGGGATGGTGTCAGCTACTACGTGCATGAGACTTCTGCAGGCCCATCTCATCCACCTCTATCTGCTAGCCCTGTGTAGGAGCAGCCCAGTGACCAATATGTACTGCTTGCGCTCCCCGGGATTATTGGACCAACCTCCCGGCCCGGACGAAAATAGTAGGGTGGGCTTCTCAAAAAAAAGATTCAAGTAGGAAGCGGCACCTGCCTTTCCCAAAGTACCATGGGTTGCGACTAGACAGATAAAGACTATCATCGAAACGAGAATATCCCTTCCCTGATTACAGGAAAGCGCCCTCCGGGACCTTTCAAACCTCGTTCCAAAAAGCAGTTATGAGGTTGGATCCCCGCTTCGTTCGGATTACCCTTCTCCCCTCGCGATCAGAGGGAATGGACATAGTCATGGTGCTCAGAATAGATAGTCATGCTTGTCTGTTGCTCTTTCGCTCCCTTTTCTTATAAGCGCTTCTCGGAAGAACGAACGAAGTGCAGTGAGCGATAGCAGTGAACTAACACACTTCATTCACGCTTGAAGGCCTTTAGTCTTCATTCACGCAACTATTATATATGTAATTATGCATTGTCACTTGATCGAATTGAACGGTGTTGGTCCTCCCCACTCCAATGGGAATATCACCATTTGAACTACCTGACCTCTACCACTATGAATCGATTCAATGATGTTCGCCGAGGTACATGGTTTGTTCCTATATCTATTTGAATATATAGCAATCTATACGTAGATGATGTATATTTGTTAGCAGTAGTATGAGTATGAGTATGATGGATGGGATGGAAAGACTTCTTTTTATTTGTGCTGGCAATTCAAGTGGTCATTATTTATATCTGTAATTCTTTCTGTATTTCTTTATGGGGAATCGTCTGGGATGCTCTCATAATCCAGACGCTATTATATAATATAAATATATAATGGGATCTATGTTTATAGACGATCTTATGGCAATACCTGAGATTTCTTATTTACCTCCCCCTAGGAAAAAGAAGTGAGTGTAAGTAAAGCATAGCTCTGCCTTATCTTATAAGGAAGGTAAGTCAGTGTTCTTTTCCGGTATTCCAATACTAAGGTGATTTTCACCCGGTAAGTGGAAGGGATCTCTGCGCTTGCCCAAATTGATTGAACATGTTCAATAAAGCGCAGATGCTGTACACTTACTCGAGTTAGTTATTGCATACAGACATAATAGAAAGCCCTAAGCCTTGAAGTCAGTGAGCATCCTACGGGCGGGTTTCTAATTCTACATCGGATGAAGCGAAATGCTTTATTTGGGGTGGGGTGCCACACACTATCACACACTTTCCATGGGCGCCGCATCTATTACTTCTTTCTTCCTAAAATATCAGATCGAGAAGCCCTGAAGAAGCGGAACAACAGGGCATTTATACCTTTCTTCCAGCCAGCCAGTAAGAACAGGCCTCACATTACTAATGGCCTTGTCTGCGAGGCCGGATGAAACGAGAAGTTTAGTTAGTTCTCAGACACTGGCTGTCGAGATCAAATACCGAGGAAGGAAGATATAAGATCCATGCTACCGGCGGTGCTGGCATGCGTTTGTGTTACCGGCTACCGGGGCATGCTTGCTCACAGAACGGCGTCAAAAGAAAAGCCGAGGGAACCTATGAATACCCTTACTGAGCTGAGGGTCGTCGGTTAGAAAGAAGTATTCATTCGACGATATAAGAAAGCAGCTAGCTCTTGCCCTTTCACTTCCTATTCCGGGAGGATCAGCCGGCTATTTTAGCTCAACGCCAATCACTATTAGCTTCTGGTCGAATCGTTCGAGGCGTCAATGCCGAGCCACTTAACTAAAAAAACCCCCAAGCATACATATAAGATGAAAAATAAAATAAAAAAATATATATATATATATATATATATATATATATATATATATATATATATATATGGGAAAATTTTAAGGATAGAAATTTATCTCAAAGTTTATAAACATTGGTGAATATTACTAGTCTCTAATATGCAAACTATAAAATGCTTGGTCATACTTTTATAAAAATACTAAAATTTATAATAATTTTATATAGTCTCTATAAAATTTCGGTGAGTTTCAAAAATATTTATATATTACAAAATTTGGGCAAACCATTTTATGAAAAAAAAGGAAATTCATGAATCTTTCTTTTTGAAAAAACATGGAAAATTAGCCCACCTATGAATATTAGCCCCTAAAATTTTCTCATATATGTATATATATATAACATTAAAAAAATAATAAATAAAATTAGCGTGCCACCCCCACCTGGTAGCCCCTTAGTGGCTGGGCGGGGGTGGTAGGCTAATTCCCGGAATTGTCATGCCACCCCCGCCTAGTGGCCAAGTGGCTGAGGGCCAGGGTGGGAGTGATTCCTAGAATCACCCTCTATCCCCCAACACAGTGGAGGGTGATTCCAAGAAGCATCCACGATGCCCTCTCGCCCCCAACATGGCAGAGGGTGATTCTATGAATCATCCTATAGCCTCAACACGGTAGAGGGTGATTCCCAAAATCACCCTCTCGCCCCCAAAATGGTGGAGAGTGATTTCAGGAATAAACCATGGTGCCCTCTCGCCACCAACATGACGGAGGGTGATTCCAAGAATCATCCTTTGTCCCCGGCATGGCGGAGGGTGATACTGGGAATCACCATTTGGCCCCGATACCACAGAGGATGATTCTCAGAATCACTCTCTGGACTTTAAAGTGGCAGAGGATAATTATCGAAAGCACTCTATCTCCCCCAAAATGAAGAACATTGATTTTGGGAATCACCCTCTAGCTCCAACATGGCAGAAGGTGATTCCCAAAATCACCCTCCAACCCCCAACACGATGGAGAGTGATTCTATGAATCACTAACAGTGCCCTCTCGTCACCAAGACGACGGAGGGTGATTTTGGGAATCACCCTCTAGCCTCGGAACGATGGAGGGTGATTCTGAGAATCACCCTCTGGCTCCCAACATGATGGAGGGTGATTCTCGGAATCACCCTCTCACCCCAAACACGACTAAGGGTAATTCTGGGAATCACCCTCTAGCACTAGCATGACAAATGGTGATTCCCATAATCACCCTCTAGCCCCCATCACAGTGGAGGGTGATTTCGGGAGTCACCCATGGTGCCCTCTTGCCACCAACACAGCGGAGGGTGATTCTCATAATCACCCTAGCCCAGATACTACGAAGGGTGATTGTGGGAATCACCCTCTGGCCCTGTCACGATGGAGGGCGATTGTGGGAATCACCCTTTGGCCCCCAACATGGCAAAGGGTGATTCTCATAATCACCCTCTCGCCCCCATCACAACGAAGGATGATTCCGGGAATAGACTTGTCACCCCCGCCCAATCGCTAAGGGACCACGGGCTAGGGCGGGCACCCCCACCCAACAACCAAGGGGCCACGGGCCAAGGCACCCGCCCTAGCTTGTGACCGCTTAGCCGCTAGGCGAGGGTGCCCACCCTTGCTTACCCACTAAGGGGTCGCAGGTCAGGACACCCGCCTTGGCCAGCAACCCATTGGTGACTAGGCAGGGGTGGTAGGCCGACATATATATATATATATATATATATTACATTTTTTTGGTCTTTTTAATATTTTTTTCTTTTTCTTTTTTTTTTAATGTTTAAACTTTCATCTTTTTTATTTTTCGTTTTATTTTTATTTGTGTTTTCTATGTTTATTTTTGTTTTTTATTTTTTTATTTTATAAAAAAAAAATTATATTTGATTTTTTTTGGGTCATTTTTTATTTTTAAATTTTCATTTTTCAATGTTTTAATTTTAGTTTGTTTTATTTTTTATTCTTTCTTTTTTATTTTTGTTTATGATTTAATTTAATTTTTATAATTTTTGTTCTATTTTGTTTTGTTTTTTAATTTTATTTATTTATTTATTTATTGTTATAGAAGTTATGTCGATGTTCGACTAGCAACCCGACCCCAATATGTGTTAATTTGATAGTTGAATTTTTAGTTTTCGTTACAATGAATCAAGTTCGCCTCCACTGTGTTAATTTGATGGTTGATTTTTAAGTTTCAATTGTAATTGGTCAAGCACGCCCCTACCATGTGTCAATTTGATAGGTGATTTTTAAGTTTTTGTTACAATGTACCAAGTTGTCTTAGGCTAAGATTTTAAAATAACTATATTTTTAGCATTTGGTATAATGGTTTTTTTATTTAGGTATTTATTTTTTAGGTTTAATTTAGTCATGATATTTTTTTTTAATTCCATGGCTGAAAAATGTTGAAATTTTAAGGTTTTTTGGAGTCGTGATATTTTATCTTTGACATGAAAAATGCCAAAATTATAATGTTTTTCATAGCCATAATGCCATGGTTGAAAATTGTTGGAAATTTTAGGTTTTTATGGAGATGTGATATTTTATCTTCAACATATTGTTAAAAACTAAAGAATTTTAATGATTTTTGGGGTCATGGTATTTTATTTTTAATGTCATTGCTAGAAAATGTTGGAATTTTAGTGAAAAAAAAGCGTTCATGCCAACATCAACACTTTTTGATTTCAGGGTTTTTTTGTGCAAAAAAAATGGTTTTTACTGTCATTTTTAAAAATGTTGAAAATTTACCCAAAAAAGAAACGTCGTTTCAGCATACACACTTTTCATTTTTGGATTGATTTTTCATATTTTTTGGGGGTTTTCAACTAGAGTTTTCATTTTGAAATTACGATTCTTAGATTCTTATCTGATCGAGTACTTAGTTATAACTTGCCAATACAAACAATCCTTATTGAAAAGATGGGAAACACAAGAATACTGCAAATAAAATCGACTTGAACTACTCGTTGAAAATTATTAATAAATGTATTAACTCCACCAACAATGTATGAAATATATCTTATTCTCTTCTTGTAATTATATTATACACCTGCCAAAATGATATAGCCATATGCTCTTAAATACCTACTAAAGGCCATCTCTTTACATGATGACTAAACCAATCTCTTTTCATCATGACTAAACCCATATAATCCTATGTTACAGAATAAAATATCGAGATCAATCACCTTTGACATTTTTTTAAGTGTTTTTATTTACCATTGTCTTTGTTGATCCAATTTTGTTAGAATATATGTAGAGTAAAGCTAAATTCTATTTAGCTACAGGAAGCCAACATGCCCTAACCCTTCCTTTTCTAGTCTATAGGAAATGGCAACCAACTTGTAATTTGGGACTTTGTCAATGAACAAAAGTACTAAAAAAAAATATTGGGACTTTGACAATAAACAAAAGTACTACAAAAAAATAATGGAGCCTCTTAATAACATTAAAGAACATGTCCCATATGTCTCGAACATACGGAACATATGTGAACCTAATATGTGGATGGACAGTGAGAAAAAGCTTATGAAGAGCATTGACTACACAACAAGCCAATTCATTCGTGTAAGTTCTTGATAAGAGTAACGTTCGATTCATTAATAACCTACCAACTACCCTTTTCTTGTGACACACGTAGATTCATTAATAATCCACAACTGCATTTGTGTGCAATATAAAGGTACACTGACAATTGACCATGGAAAAATTTAGGCGCTAATGTTCGCCCAGTGGGCTAATTTTCCATGATTTTCCACAAAAAAGATTCGCCAATTTCCAATTTTTATGAAAGACAATTCGCCCAAATTTTAGAATATAGAATTATTTTACCTTAAAAATCGCCAACATGATATAGAGACTATATATAAAATCATTATAAATTTGAATGTTACAAATATATCAATAAACATTTTATATTTTTCATATTACGGATTGGCGAGATTCGCCAATGTTTTAAACTTCAAGAAAATTTTCCGTCCTTAAAATTTTCCTTGCAATTGACTTTTGTTGCTCAATAATAAATCTAATGAACAAATTGTTTACATATTTCACAATGTTAATCCTATGGAGCACTTCTTCATGTATCGTCTTACTCTAGTCATTTAAACTCGGTAGGACTACTAACAAATGGAAAAGGCTATAATCATTGAAATGAACTAAATCAATGTCTAACATTTTTGATAAAAAAAAATGGTTCCATGCTACGTGATGGAGTAATTAAGTAAACTAAAACTTCTCTTCAACTTGTCTTTTCAGCGTTGTTACACATGATTCAGTTATGTAATTTACATGCTAAAATGTAAGTGGATTTCTTTTCTTTTTTTGTTTAGGTTATTCCTACATAAATTCTATCACCCTAAAAACCGTGCAATGTCATCTTCTTTGTCACTTGAAGTCCAAGTCTAATTTTCCATATTTCTTCTAATCTTAACTACATTATGACCAAAGAATGTAAAACAAAGAGTTCCAATAACTTGAATGAAGAATATCAATACATTTTAAGTCATACCTTCCAAATTCATCCAACTATTGATGTTCTTTTTTAACTACAATATGAAGGAAGAATGTAAAACAAAGAGTTTCAATTACTTAAATGAGGAATATTATACATTTTAAGTCATACCATCCAAATATTAATTTTACAAGTTTTTTTTTGTGTTGCTTGGCGCGGGCGAGGCGCTCCTTCATGAGTAGGAACCAAAAAAGAAAAAACAAACCATTTTGTGATAAATCCATTTGGTTTGTTCTAACGTTTTGGTAAATCACATGTCAACAGTTATAACATAAACCATGGCATTAATTATAATAACGATATCAACAATGGCAATTAATGGTAGCTTCTTGAAGTGCTTCAAGACATTAAGATCCTCAAATGCTCCCGGGAAGTTGATTCACAATGGATACATATTTGTAATGGAATAATGACACTATGGAATAAGATCTCAAGCAAAAGTTGTTTGGTTTGTCTAGTTGGTCTGAACGTTGTTTAGCTTTTCTATGTTTTGTTTCTTTTATACCAAATCTAGTGATACAAATTTCAGTGAAATTGTGACCCATTATTTGCATGATTATACAACCCATTATTTGCATGATTTGCATGAAATATAACATGCCATCAACTTTGGAGGATCCAATATCGATCTAACTACATGGCAAGGAAAAAATGCAAAGGTGAATTGAGGTTAGCATTTATGTTAAAAAGGTGTGCAAAACACTTGAAGAGGATGGTTTTATGCCCATCTTGCACCATTATGACAATCCCAAGTTTCAGTTATAACTTTCTATACTAGAGACCTTGGCCTTGCTGCTAAGTGGATTTTAAGAGTTTTTATTTCAGCATTTCCTAGTAAGAAGGACATAATTATTGATCCAACGAGTTGTATATTGTATGTTCTTAGAAAGATACTACCTCTCTAACCATTCTTCAAACTTTTGGGGAGGGAGGAGTTTGGGATTTATTATTTTCAAAGTATTTATTCTATTTTAAATTAGATACATAAGAAATTTCATTTGACTATTTCACTCTTTAAATATTCCAAAGAGAGGAATTTCATCTCACTATTTCACTTTCTAAATATGTCAAAGAGGGATCATTAGGACATGATAATGTCTTTTAATCAAGGCTAAAAAATATTGTTTTCATTTGTAATTCAAATTTATTCATGCAAGAGACATAAATGGGTGACCTATATTTAAATAAAATTGTCCTTCCCTTATATCTATATGGTTTTATTATTGCAATTGTTTCTTCTTGTTGCACATAAGTATATATAACAAATATATTGAACTAGTTTAGAATACTAGAACAAATATATAAGTTTATTGAAGGTATAATTAAGATGACTAGCGTAGTCCTTGCTATTCAAGTTAGAGGTTATGATCTCAGAAAAATTGTATAAAGGAAGGGCCTAACATGCTATATAAAAAACATAATATAAAATCAATAATTTGATATCAATTGTCAAACAAAATGAAAGGATGAGATCAAAGCTTTTCATTGTCCATGACTTTACATTGTACATTTTTCATTACTTTATGTAAGACAATTGCTCTTATGTATTTCTAAGCATGCAACTATTGATCTGGACTTAAACAGGAACACAAAAAATTATAGGTATAATCATAAATACAAAGATGCAGCAGAAAAACACTTAATTTCATTAAAGAAAAATACTAAATTATTGCTACAAACAGAATGGAAATAAGATAGCTCGGGCGATGGTAGCTTATCTCTGAGAAGAGATGTGGTGGCTACATGTCAATTGAACTGTGTTACAATGAGGCTCGGGGGCCTATTTATTATTGAAAAACATGAGAAAACCCTAAACAACCAAAACCCTAACCCCTGGAGATGTAACACCAAGATTTTGTGGGCCTCGTTGGGTTTAGTAGGGCATCCAACTTCGTGAGGTCGTAATTGGTCATATTATATTTGTTTGGTGTGTATGATACCTTGTTGGAAAGGTCTCTCTGAGTACTACATGTTTTTCCGCAAGACCCTACCTACAACTATGGGCCTACAAAGGACCTCAAAAAAATGTCGTTTAGGGGGTCAAAACTGCTCTAGAAGTTCACGACCACAAAAAACTGCTAAAACTAATAAATGCTAAAATAAACAAGGAAACAGATGAAACTGACTGGAGGGTTTAGGTGGAATAGGTGGGTGTCCACCAATATCCACCTAGATCATTCCTCCCACCTTGGGAAACAATGGTCCCCATTGCGTGCAGAGCCTCCATAAGGTGAGGAAATTTTTGCTAAACCTAGTCCCTGGTGAACCACTTGCCCTGGTCAAGGAGTTGGCCTGCTTTGACAACTCGAAATAGTTGTATTCTCTGTTGGCGGGTGTTCTTGATCTATGTGTCCATGATTTGATCAGTTGTGGCCTATTCTATGCAGTCAGGGTTGATCTCTATTGGTGTGAGCTATTCTGCAATGTCAGATGTGTCCAACAATGGTGGAAAGTATGGCCGAAGGTGGTCTACATTAAACACTGGCTACAGACCAAGGAATGGTAGGATGTTGAGCTCGAAGGCATTGTCAACGACAGCCTTGGTGATGGTGTATGGTTGATATCAGAGCAGGTGAATCTTGTGGTTGGGTCCAACGAGGCACTCCTTCTGCAAATGTAGCCAAACTTTTTCGCCACCTGGAACTTGTGTGACACTCGATGTTAATCATGGCACTGCTTGTACTTAGCATTGGCTCTATCCAATATATCATGGACCTGTTGACGGATGTGTTGAATCGCTCAATGAAGTCGTTAGCCCTTTCGGCTTCATACTAGACGTGAGCCAAATTTTCCTGAGTAGCTGCAAATGGTATGGCCACATCAATGGAACATAATGGTTGAAATCCTAGCCCTACCTAAAAGGGGATGTGTCATGTTGAGTTGTGGAGAGATCTGTTGTAGTTGTGTTGGACATAAGGGAGACTTTCATCCCACGTGCACAGATGCTTTGAGTTTTACATGCGCATAATGTGTACGATCATCATGTTGACAACCTCTATTTGGCCATCAGTTTTGGGATGGAAAGTCGTGGACTTAGTAAGTTTTGTATCCAACATTGACCAGAGATTGAACCAAAATGCACTCAGGAATCTGTTGTCCCGATCTGAGACAATGGACTGTGGGATCCCAAAGTGTACCCACACTCGCTCAAAGAAGAGCTTAGCAGTGGCCTCTGTTGTGATACTCTTCTTGCAGGCCGCCATGATGGCCATCTTGGAGAATCTATCGACGACCAAGAAAACGCAATCGTTGTTGTGCTTAGTAGAGGGATGGCCCGACATGTAATCCATGGAGACAGATTCCCAAGGCTAACTAGGAGTAGGTAGAGGAGTATACAGGCCTTGCTTCTTGATGGTTGGTTTGGTAATGGCACAGGTGGTGCAGGATCTAATGTACTTCCCAACATACTGACAAAGTTTCAGCTAATACATATACTTTTGCAATACTTCCACTATTTTCTCTACTCTAAAATGTCCAGTGACCCGACTGTAGTGTGCCTCCCAAATCATCTTGGCACACTTACTTGAAGGAACACATATGTGTCCCAGGTGGCATAAAAGTGCATCTTGAAGGTAAAAATTTGGAACTCGCTTCCCTTCCAGGAGTGTCTGGTATGTGCTACCAAATTCTGGACCGCTCTTGTAAAGATGCGACCAGCATGAAGTCTCGTGCCCACAGGAGTCAAGCACAGTAATCAATGCCATGACTTTTGGTTGACTGAGGCAATCAATGACATTATTGGTGCTACCCTTCTTATACTTAATGTTAAAATGGAACTATTGCAGGTAGGTGGATCATTTCTAATGGCAATCGTTCTGCAACTTCCCTTGTGTTTGTATGAACTGCAGGGGTCGGTGGTTTGTGTGGATGACCGTTTCCTTCCCCATAATGTAATGCTTCCATTGACGATAGACCTGCATAATGGAATACATTTCTTTGTCGTAAGTGGGATACTTTCAGACTGTGTCTGAAAGTGTCTCACTGTGGTAAGCCACTGGATGCCCATGTTGAGTAAGAACTGCACCAATAGCATGGTTGAAGGTGCATGTCTCAATCTCAAATGGTTGTTGCAGGTCTGGTATGTGAGCATTGGCGCAAAGCAGAGGCGATGCTTCAACTCGGAAAAAAATCATGTTGTTGGGTTTCAGACCAAAAAAACTTTTCTTTCGCTCCTCCCTTGGTGACTTGACTTAAAGACCAAGTGATTGAGAGAACCCCAACATAAACCTGCAATAGAAATTAGCAAGACCCAAAAAGTTGCGGAGCTCTGTTAGAGTGGTTGGGGTTGGCCAATCCCGAATGACTTGTATATTGGCTAGGTCCACATGTATCCCTTCTCATCAATGATGTACCCCAGATATTGAACCTAGGTCATGCCAAAAGTGAATTTCTCCAAGTTAGCACATAGCTTTTGTTGTCGCAGGGTTTGAAGGACTTATCAAATATGGTGGAGGTGCTCTTCCCAAGTTTGAATGAAGATCAATATGTCATCTAAATACACCACCACGAATGCATTAGTGAAGGGTTGCAAGATGTCGTCCATCAGTCTCATGAAGGTTGAAAGGGTGTTCGTAAGACATGACCAACCATTCGAAAAGGCCCTCCTTGGATTTGAAGGCAATCTTCCACACATCAGAGGGTTCGATAGGCACTTGGTGATAACCTGACTTCAAGTCAATCTTGATAAACTATTTTCCCCCCTTGATCTCGTCCAGAAGGTCAACGATCCGCGGGATTGGGTACCTATTCGAGACAGTGATCTTGTTCAATGCCCGATAGTCAATACAGAGTCTCTAGTTCCCATCCCTCTTATGTACCAACACAATCAAGCTCCCACAGGGTGATGAACTTGGCCTGATGTGCCCTTTCTGCAATAGTTCATGAATCTGCCTCTTGATCTCATCATTCTCCAGAACAAAGCATATAAAGGTCGGTCCATTGGGCAACGGCGCACTTGGGGTCAGATCAATGGAGTGCTTCACCTGACAGTGCAAGGCTACCCCTGTAGGTGAGGCAAAAATATCCTTGTAATCCTCCACAACCTTATCCATTTGTTGTTGTTATGCAAAGGAGCCCTGCCTGGAAGCCATGGCCACAACCTTCTTCTTGCCCTGAGGTTGAATCATAAGGAAAAAAAATTCCCAGTCTAGGAAATGATCTTATTGCATTTCTTTACAGTGATCAAAGATATGGCAGTAAGCGGGCTACCTCTGGTATCCTCTACAAATTAATTAAAGAGCAAGGTCTAGCCAAAGTAATAATCAAAAAACAAGGTTTAGACCCATATACATCATGTTTCTTCCACAAGTATGGTTTTCCTAAAAATACATCACAAACTTCAAGAGGAGAAACATCACACAGTACCTCATCTGTGAAGGCCTTGATGTTGTAGGGAAGGCGACACTGTTGGTTGATGCAGAGATCTCGTCCTTGGTGAAGCCACCCGGTGGTGTACGACTATGGATGTGTTGTAGTCTTTAGGCCCAGACGCTTCATGACCTCTACTAAAATGAGATTCTTTTGGCTCCCTTTGTCGACAATGAACTACAACGGAGAACCATTCACCCACATCTGTGAGTGGAAGCCCCCTCCTCTGGATCTTTAGGTTCAATCTTATGGATCTTGGTGGTGGCCACAGTGGCAATGGGATTCGCATCAATGATCTGCATCCCTTTTTCATCCCCCTTATCAGGTTCTGATTCATAGTCGGAACATGCGTCTGATTCAGAGGCCTTCAACTCGACCACCAGTGACTGCTTGACCCGACACTCACTTGTGTTGTGAGTGGAGCTCTTATGGAGCTCACAACATTTTCATGTGTCCTTCTTTGTCTTCGTGGTGTTTTTCTTTTCTTTCGGCTTCGACGAGTTGTCCTTGGTAGCCTCGCCTTGGCTCTTTCCTATGCTTTGTGGTTTGGGGGTGCCTTTTCCTTACTTTGGATTCGCAGATCCAAAGTCCTGCTTCTTTTGTTTAAACTTTTGCTCAATCTTGATAGCGTATTGGTACGCTATGTTAAGCAAGGAAATGTCCAGGAACTCCATCTCGTCCTGGATGTACTTGTGTAGAAAGTCATGGTACTTGAGTCCAAAATGTCGCTAAGTATCCTTGATACCCAGCTTCGTGCGAAGGGTATGGAAAATATTTGTGAACTCCGCCACATCCTGGTCCCTCCCCTGCCATAGTGTGGTCCACTTTATGTATTTATCTTAATAGCTCTCGACAGGGTAATATTGTACCTTGATGGAATCTAAAAAATAATCCTAAGTGGGTGCGGCTAAAAACAACGAGGGTTCACTCTCGCCCTTTTGTTCACAGAAGGTTTCCCACCAATCCTTGACATGTGGGGCGACTTTAAGAAGTGCAAAAGTAATATTTTTTTGATTGGAAAAGTCATGAACTGAAAAATATCCTTCCAACATATTTAACCATTTATCTACGGCATCTTCATCTATCAGGCCTTGAAATATGGGAATATCGAAGTTAACTTGTACCTTAAAAGGAGTGGTTCTTCCATAGTGGCTGCTGGATGAAGATGCGTCTCATGTGGGCAGTCGTCGAAGGATCTGGGAAAAGTTATACAGCATCGCATTCCTCTATCGCTTTAGGGCTTCCTCGAGCAACATTTTGAAAGGATCTCGTGCCCCCTCATCTTTCTTTTCTTCTGCCATGGGTGGTCGTCAGGGTTTATGAGGTTGATCTTACAACGGTTCAACCAGATCGAGCCCTAACTCCTTATAATCTGACCTCGTTGGGGACATGCAAAGAAAAACAGAGAAAGAGAAGAATGATTTGATACCACTTATCCGAACTTAAACAAGAATGCAACAAATTACATATATAATTATAAATACAAAGATGCAGTAGAAAGCACTTCATTTCATTAATAGAAAAATATTGAACTATGCTTACAAATAGAATGGAAATAAGATAGATCGAGCGATGGTATCTTATCTCTAAGAAGAGATGTGGCAGCTACATGCCAACTAAACTGTGTTACAATAAGGCTCAAGGGCCTATTTATTATTGGAAAACATGAGAAAACCATAAACAACCAAAACCCTAACCCAGCAGATGTAATGCCAAGATTTTGTGGGCCCCGTTGGGTTTATTTGGGCAGCTAAATTCTCGGGGTCTTAACTTGGTCATGTTATCTTTTTTTGGCGCATACGATACCTTATTCGAAAGGTCTCTCTGAGTACTACAGGGTTCAAAACTTCTCCGAAAGTTTAGGACCCAAAAAACTGCTAAAAATAGTAAATGCTGAAATAAACAAGGAAACAGATGAAACAAATTGGAGGATCTAGGTGGAATAGGCGGGTAGCCACCAATATCCACCTGGATCAACTATAATGATGAAGTAACTAGTGATGTATAAAATATCTTTAAACTATGCTCATTATCCTTAATACCTACCAAAAGCCAATCTTAGAAAAAGCTCAGAAATCCCTAATTTCCCCCGTTAACATAATGTTTTTGTTCCTAGAGTTTATGGATGAGATTGTTGCAAAGAATTACATGTGTCATTATATGTTGACAATGTTGCTATCCAATCAAGTGTTAAAAAAACCAAATTTTTTAAATTATATTAAAAATATATTTATTTTGATTGTTTAACATTACATTTTGGATAAGTCAAAGCTAAACTAATAGTCAAATAGATTATTATAGCCTTTCTTTGTCAAACATTAATAATGTCTTTTCCCCGTTATTGAATTTTATGAAAAATAAGAAATACTAATGTAATTGGTGGATACACTTTTGTCGTTGTTCCAAGCAAAATAATTGAACCTATAATGTAAAATTGGTTCATCCTTCCATGAGTTAGTTGTCGTCTTTTAGTTTTAGTTTTTCTTTTACATAGAGCAGATATATGATTACTATAATGAATAACTTAATTCTCCAAAAAAATAAATTTCATAAATGCAATCCTATGCATATGATGTTTAACTTGTGAAAAATAAAAATTAAGGTAGTAGATGCATTTGTATTGTGGTTGCAGTCTAAAGAATGAACCAAAAGTCAAATTGGGTCGAACTAGTTGCAATCTTTTAGATTTATTTCCATATAGAACATAAATATAATAACCATTATTGAAATAAACATATTCCCTGGAATTTTGCATGTGGTGGATGTATATGTAATCACGTACACATGATGTTTAACCTGTGAAAAATAAAAAGTAACCTAGTAGATGTACTTGTATTGTGGTTGTAGTCTAAAAAATGAACCAAAAGTCAAATTGGGTGAGACTAGTTGCAATGTTTTAGTTTTGCTTCCATATAGAACATAATATAATAACCTTGATTGAAATAAACTAATTCCCTAACATTTTGAATGTGGTCAATTTCAACATGTGTGATGGTTACAAAGAAACAATTCCTCAATTCTAAAACACCATCACCTTGTTGTATTTGGAAACTTCTTCTGCAGACTGTGACTTACTTGGCAAAGACGAATCACTCACATGTGGTTGAGGAGACAATGCTACATGCAGGAGAAGATGGTCCATATTCTAAATTTTGTTGACAAAGTGGTTCAAGCCTCATACAAAAACAAGGTAAATTGCCATTAAAGGCATTAAAATATTGTTGCTTGATTGTCTTTTTGTGGTGGTCGTACCATTCGAGAATCGATTTGTTGTCATTAACGAGCAAGAGATAAATATTTTCTCATCAACAAAAAGGAGAAAAATTATCATGTTTTCATATGATTTGAAAACAAAAGCTACATTTTTTTGATGACTTAACATAGGCTTAGACAATGAAAATCGAATAACCCTCTCCAATATTAATTAGCTTATGCTTGGATATAGGATTCATAGAGGGTCAAGAAAGTGTAGATGGTGTTATATCTTAAGAATGTTGATAGGACAATCAATTTTTTGTTCAATTAAATGTTAAAAAAATCAAAATTTTAATTATATTAAAATATATATTATTTAATCTTACAGTTTAATATAAGATCTTGCATAAGTTAAACTAATAACTAGGGAGGCGGGAGTGGCAGGGGTGCTATATGGACTTGAGGGAAAAAAGAGACAAAATATGCATGGGGGTATGGTACAATGACCAACAATCAAGATGAATCATTAGCATTGTGACAAGAATTAAAAATCACCATTAAACATAGGGTAAGATCTCTAACTACTTTAGGAGATTCAATGTTGGTTATAAATCAGATCCATAAGTTCCAAAGGAACCTTGATAGCTCAACTTCAACAATGGTGAGAAGGATTGGCTCGTTATTACATCATTTTGAAAAAAAATGAGTTTTACCATATAAAGAGACATTTAAATGGGGAAGTCAATCAAATGGCCAATAAGGCAACACAACTAAATCCAGGAGAATTTTGGAAGGATGAGACAATCTTAGGTATCAAAAATATACCTTAATTATGATCATAGATATCAAGTATCAAAAGGTTAGTGGAATGAGCCAACTAAAAAGCTTGAAAATCGCACCGAGAAGGGATAAGGGTGCGATAAAAGACAACTTCATAGTGGAAATAATGCTTATAATTAAATCACAACATGGTAGAAAGGGGGATGCCGACATATCAATACCTAGTTGGCATATGCATGCAACCGTTGGAGGCAGGTGTAACCTCGTCAAGGACCAACAATTTGTTAACATAAAGCCTCTGTGGCTTAACATAAATAACATGGTTGAGGAAGTAGACTTAGGCATTGAATGAAAAGCATGCATTATCGTTGATGTAGTGACAAGGAATTTTCTGATAGAGATTTGGTATGAAAGAAATATTTTCTCTCAAAGCAATGGAGTTTAGTTTTCTTGAGGAAATGAATGTTGCAAACAATAATAAAAGCCAAAAGGGTCACAAATCTATCGTTAATATTTGTAGCTTTGTGGAAGTTATTATTGTTCGTGAGAGAAAGTATATTGTAGTGGAAATGGAGTAGTCCCAAAGTGTAGCAGGGGCAGATATTGCCAATAATGTGGCCCAATTAGGCATGCATCTAGATTATTTGATCACCTTGGTAACTAAGCGAAGTGATATGGAAACCTCTAAGGCTCGGACTCGATTTGCTTTGCTCAAGCAAGGGATTAAGTTAGTCCAACATATATTGGACCGTTTGCATTACATAGGAAATTATGTTTGCTCGAGTGCGTGCTTTGGAGGTCATGGTTGAACAACAAACAATTGAAGGACAACTTGGAATTCAAGATGTTGCTGATAATGTTGAGGGCACGGTGACGTGCATTGACGATGACAGGATGGAAACAAACGATGAAGATGAGTCTTAGGTGATACTGTGTGTGGGAGTTGCCTTGGAGAATTTGACATCTGAACCAAATGTTAATAATATTTGAAATCAATGAATTGTTGTTTTCATTTTGTCTAAATCGGTAACCCATTAATTGTAGGTATATTAAATTGTTGGGTGTTTTTTGGCGTCATTATAAGTATGGTGAAGTATGTAGGGTGGTAGAAGGTAGTAGTATGATGAGAGATATTAAAGTATTTTGGATTTTGATGGAGGCCAATGAAGAAGAATTGGAATTATCTGTAAAAGGACCTGGCCTTCAAACCAGCTTTAATTAATAGACAATACCCATCCTTCTAAAATAAATAATTTAAATTAATAACAATTAAAATATAAATCCATTGTTAGAGTAATCTTCTTTGACAAACAATAAGAGAAATAAAATTTCATTCTAAATGTGAGATGATCATTTCCACATCACAAGTTAAAACCAACTTAAGGACAACACAACACCAGCATAATTCATAGCCATTTATCATGTTTCCAAAGGATGTTATGTAATATTATTAAATCACTTAAATACATGTATTTTAAGAGTTTAGTTTTAAATATAATCGTGCTCATGTTTAAACGAAATAACATACAACATAACTATAGGTATTTTAATTTTTCCAACTGAATTTTTTTTTGGATGTAGATAATATTTTTTAGGATGAGTTTAAGCAAGAAATTAGTACCATCATATTTTCTTTCTAGATTTAAACATTTAAACAAAAACATAACAAACTACTATAGAAAATACTTCCCCTTAGTTGAATTTGATCAATTGTAGGGTGGTATAGCAAATATTAGGCATATTCTTCCAAATTATTCTTTCACCACTTGCTAAAAGTAAAACGAAATTATCCTCCTAGCCAATTAGGAACCTAATCAACTTCACAGCTCTAATAAACCTTTCGCCTTATTGGCCCTTTGTCCACATGACTCCCAGAAAATCACAATATGCTGCAAGAAGACTGTCATAAGAAAATATTTCTTATAACACTTATACAATCTCTCAGCGAGCTACAACCTCTCAACCTCATCTATTTCTCATCAAGATAACCTCTTCTCTATTTATCATGTTTCCATACATGTCTCCTCCACCACATTTATTAATAACCATCATTCTCCCCTTATATATTTTTTGGGAAATTTTAATTTAAAATAAGATACTAAATGAATTACATAAAATAGCAATAGATTATAATGCAAGTCTTTCTTCTCATCTTAACTTATAAATGCAACTACACAACTTCCTTAAATTTATGACAACCTTCCAAACCCATTTAATTCATCATACCAACCAACAATCAAGGTCAATGAAGGTATTTAATGCTACTAGATATTTATGACTGCAATATAATTTACATAATCAATAAACCATTAACGAAATAGTTAATAACATAGTTCCATAATTAATACATCAATTAATTATTCTAGTGCATGCGTGTAGCTAGTATACACGTAGCATGTGTATCTACTAATGATAAACAATTACTACCTCTAATGCATATTTCTTGTATGTTCACAACAAAGCATGCAAGATGGTAAATAAATTAAATGCATCATCTAATAATCTTACTTAAAAAATTTACAATAAGTCATCAATCATTGATCATCACACAAAAAATACTGACTTTTAATCGACCTTCCTCCCTAACCTACTGCCACCTTCCACATCCTATCCTTTTCTCTGTTGGACTATCCTGGAGCATTAAGTAGATTAACCTAACCTAAAATAGAACCTATAAGTAGAAGTGTCAACTATCTCAATTAAGCTTCCCTAATAGACTAGTAGTCACTATCACACCTCTAAGGAAGTGTGGATTAACACAACCCTCTACAACCCTAGGTTTCAAAGTTCTTGAGTTAGCGACAAACCCCCATACTATTTTTGACTTCAACATTTGATGTAGAAAAAAATAGCATTGGGCATCTCCTTTCACTTTGAATGTTTATGGACCTTCATGGCCTTTAGTATACATTATTTTCCTTTCTTTTGAAATCTTTTGCTTTTTGAGCTTCTTCTAGTTATTATCCTTTGAAACTAAGTAAGATCATCAAAGTGTGCATTGATATTTTCTTCAACCTTTGAGCAAGTTGTTTTTCCCCTTATAAATTCTTCAAAACTTGTAAAGATCACTTTTTCACATTGCACAATTTTTTTCTTCCTTGCACTGTATTACACCTAAAACACCTTTTTCTATGATATAGCTTTTCTTTTTCTATATCATAGTTAAACTTTTTTCATTGCAAAACAAATCATCATTGAAAAGTTTTAATATTCAAAATAGTGTATTGCTAAAAAGTTTTGATCTTCTCAAAACAACGCATTGTCAAATACTTTCTTTATTCAGGAGATTTCGCATCACCAAAAAGTTTCTATATTTGTGAAACAATGCATCATTGAAAAGTTTCTTTGTAAGATAGTGCATCACACTCAAAGTTCTTTTCATTACAACAAATTGCAACACACAAAAGTTTACTTTCATGAGATATATCACAAATATACAAAAATATTTTCATGTGACACTAAACATATCATAGATAAATTCTAAAGGGGCACACATAAGGAAAACAATTTTAAGAGCGAAGTACTCTAACAGGTGCTTACTTATTGATAGTTTCCCCTATGCCTACTTCTTGGTTCAACTAGTTCATTTGCATGCATGTATTATTTTGTTTCAAATGCTACTCAACCAACCCTATCAAGATTGCCATCATTAATTGGTGGGTATACACTTCCACTACTAAATAACAATTGTTTATGCATGGATATTTTGAATAGAAGGCAAAGGATAATGTTATCACCAAAAAATTGATCATCTAGCCTAATTTACTAGATGCATTGAAGTACACCATGTAAATCCAATTTTATCATAGTAAAATTGCTTTCATTGTGAGAAATTACTTAATAAACCACCTTTGTTAAGTAATTTATAATTAAACCCATGAAGAATAATTAAATAAATCACTATTTATTTCATTTTCTTCTAGGAATAATTAGTTAAACCATTGTTCAATTATTATTACTTGTCATATTTGAACCAATTATGAAAAATCAACAGATAAATTATTAATTATCTTATTTTTCTCTAGGAATAATTAATTAATTATTATTCCTTGTCAAATTTGACTAAATCCCTTACAAATAATTAAATAAATCATAATTTGTTTATTATTCCTTAACCAAATTCTTGAGATGATAAATAAATCATTTATTTATTTATTATTTCTAAATAAAAGTTTAAATACTTTTTCCCTCCTAAACAAATATAATAAAATATTCCAAGTGGTTATTCCAGGAATGGGGTAATATTTTATTATTGCTCATTATTTGAGGATAACTCAATATTTTGTTATAAATAGAAGGGTTTTCCATTCATTATTCACTTTTGATTATTTTCATTGCTGAACTCACAGCTACAACTCTAATTATTTTCATTATTGCACACCACTTTTTCCATTTGAGTTCCCACTGAGCTCAAACTTTTTATTTGTTGGGTTTACACATTATATATGAGAGAGACTCTATCAAAAAACTGAAGACGTTTGAGGATAGCCAAGAACCCATCGCATAGAGGGGGACTAGTAACATTTATTTGTTCCCTTCACAGGTGTTATAATAAAATATATTCTTTGTATATCTAGTTTCCATTGGATGATTGGAGTTATTAATGTTTCTTTTTGTTGTTTAACTATGATTGTGGCATAGATCAAGACTTTGGCAGGTTTTGTTTCTATTAATTGTTGCAGATCTACAATGTTAGGCAACCATTTATATTGTTGAGATTGCTTGTCATTCACAGTCTTAAGTGTTTTCTTTTCGTACATCTTTGAGAGGAAAACACTACAACAAAATTGGCAACTCTGCTGGTTTTTTACTTCAAATCCAGAAACCTGGGTTAGCTTCATTTTTCAGCTTAGGTTTTCTTCTTTTTTCAGTCTCTTAATGTTGTTTACTAGTTTTTTAACCCTAGATCTATCAAATATATGACTTTTGCAAGTTTTCTGGTCTTTTCTGCAGGTCATAGGAACTAGCTGCGAAAGAGACGACAGTTTTTCTTGAGATTTGCCGACCGCCAATCAAGGAGAAAAAATCACACTTTTTAGCCCAAAAAATGTGATCTGGAGTCGAGAGCACACCTTTCAGCCCAAAAATTGTGATATCCCCTTAAAACAAGTTAGTACCTGCGATTTTAGGGTTTCCAGGTTTTTATCAGATCTATTTATGGGTTTTCCCGAGAGTTGTATGTTGGGTTTTTTAACCTCTGCCTCATCCTGCTTAGGCCTTGATCTACTCTGATTTACTCGTCGAAGTGGAATTTAGCCCCTTAGGGATTCTAGTACTCTTCCACCTTTTTAGGAGGATTTAGCAGAGTAAGAAGTCTGAGTTTCTACAACACTTTCAGCCATATTTTCCAGATTTTTACCCTTTTGTTTCAGATCTCCAAAGATAGTTTGTTTCCATACATAGTTTCATATTAAACCTTGTTTGATCATTTGCCTTAGGGTCCCATCGGTTTCCCTAGGTTTTTCACCCATCTCTCTATCTTTTTGCAGGGAACTTCCTCTCTGATTTTTTGTTGTTGCTGCACCACTTTCAAGCAGCGTAGTGTCATTTGATCCTAGTCGCATCGACCATTAGATATCTTGACCTTTTTAGCGTGTTTTCAATCGATTTCGCCACCAACCAGCGCAGTGTTTGCAAACCCAGTTTGGGTGGGGTTTAGTTAATTGTTTTGTTGTTCATTTTCTGTTGTTAATTTCAGTTTATTTTCAGCAAGACTTTTTCTTTTTTACAAACATGATATGTGCTTAATCAATAAAAAAAATTACACACACAAACACACCTTCAACAAAGGGCACTTGGTTTACACCGCCAAGCCAAAACCTAACATAATAAATTTATCTCCCCTCATTGAGACAAAGGCATATTGTTGGTCTCCCTTCACCATTTTTGTGTCACGTGTGTCTTACAACCATTGCGCCACCAAGGAGTTTGTCACAGAGACTCTTAGGCCTTCACCCCTAGTTTCTGCTTGGGCATATTACTCCCCCCCACAGGGTTTGAGTTCGGAGTTCCCCGAGTCCCCATACCAACTCTTCTCCTAGCTCTTCTAATTTCGAGCCTCCTTAATCACATATTGTCACCATGTCTAGACCCATAGCTGGTGCGGGAACCCAACCTGGTGTTGGCTTCGGTTCTAATCCGATGGTCACATCTAGCAGAACAGCCTCGGGAACCATTCGGGCAGCCCCCATGCTCCCTTTTATGGCTAGGTTAAGTCTCTTGGATTTTGGCCAGTTGATAAATCACCCTATACAGCATAATGTTTATTGGCCTGCTATGTTGACTAAGCTTCCCTCAGATACCCCAAATTTTGAGGGTAATTCTGGAGAGGACCCTACTAATCACGTCTGATCCTTCCACATGTGGTGTTCGTCCAAATCCATTACCGATGACTCCATTCGTCTTCGACTGTTCCAATGCACGCTCACTGGAGACGCTACAAAATGGTATGTAGACCAGCCCACCGCATCTCATTCCATTTTCGCAATGCTTGCTAAAGCATTCCTCTCATATTTTTAGTTACCTCTCCGGTACGACACTAGTACAGAGCTATTAACCTCATTTCGTCAGTCCTCTGCCACTCGCCTTTTTGATCATGTTCAGGAATGGCATAGAAGGAGGAGCACATGACATGCCCCACCCTTCGAAGACTGTGTCTATCTAGATTGGTTTCTTAAGATCATTTTATCACCCATTGGAAAAGATGTCGCGTCCCATTTTCCTCAGACAGAGGAAGAAGCTCTCCAAACTGCTCTAATATATGACCTGATTTATGCGTAATCTGGTTATGTCTATACCGTCATTCCAGACCTCCCTCGTCCTGGAGGTGCCAATACACCAGGGGCATCACACGCCACCGATGGTATCATTGGAACCCTTTCACAGCCTTCGCCACATACTCAACAAAGTTATGGCTATATGCAGGGGGGCACCAGTTCCTCCAACACTTGTGCCCCTCATGCTAGCAACATGTTTTCAGTGCCCCAACTTGTCTACCAAACCGTTACTCCACCTTATGCACAGTCGAGTGCTCCAGCCCCTCAAGCATTGGCGTTGCAGCCTCCCATGCATCCTCAGCCCCAGAAACCACCGCCCACTCAGGTTCAAGTGTTTGTGTAGTAGAGTGTGACCAATACCTAAAATTCGAAGAAAAAGAATAAGGGGAAAGGTAACAAGGGTAATCAAGGTAATCGGCTTAGTGAACCGCAGGGGAACAAACCTAACACTAACAACCAGCAACATGGCAGCTAGGCCAAGCAGAAAAAGGTTATTCGTATGAACAAGCCTTGTGCATGTTATGGTGTACATGGCCATTATACACATGAGTGTCGCCTCTTACCTCAGATGTGCCAAATGTGTAAAGCTCAAGCAACTTCTAAAGGTCAACAATCACCTCAGAATCATGAACCATCTCAACTAGTTGTGCTTGCAAATCCTTTCCCTCAACAAGGATTTGTTGCTGCTTAACCTCAACCAGGTCAAGTAGCCCATCCCCCCAACCTTCTGGTCTTGGTGACTACCAGATCCTTATGATGAATTCTGATGAGGTTAACCCCTCTGATATCAACCTGCAAACTTGGTCGCATCAATATGACAAGCCATCGACTTCGTCCGCCATTGAATCCAAAACCAAAGCATCTGCTAAGCCTCTTACGACACCAAATGGTCTGTTACAGAAACCTCAACCTAAATTTGAGGTCATCCCCAAGATCCCAAAGGGACCATTACGTCGTAACGCGGCTCCTAACCGAGTTGCCCATACATACAGTATAGTAGCCGACTTAGCGGAATCACATGCCGCCATGTCGACGCTAGAAGTACTCTAGTTGTGCCCATCTCAGAAGAAAGCTCTACTAATTGCTTTGGGCGCAGTAGATCCTTCTGACAATTGTTTGATTGTCTTCCCAGTTGATACATCAGAATAACCCCCATTGCCTTCATCCGTTGCTTTCTAGATACCAATCTGAGTCTGTAATGCCATCATCTCCCGATGCATTATTGACGAAGGTGCATCCACCAGTGTGGTGATTACTACCATTTGGAAATAACTTAAGTCACCTGAGTTGTCCCCCTCCACCCTCACTTTACGTGCTTGGGATGGAAACTCCTCCCAGCCTCTTAGCATGTACCGCAATTGTCCAGTGACTCTTGCAGGCAAGAGTGTCCATGTAGGCATTGAGGTTATCGATGCCCCTTTATATTACAACATTCTCTTGGGTCATAGTTACACATATGCCATGTCAGTCATCGCATCTGCAGTTTTTTCGCAAGATGTGCTTCCCCCATGAAGGGAAGATCATTACCATCAATCAGTTGACTTACTACGATCTGGCATCCGTGACCTCCCCAAGTCCATTATCTCATCAGTTTCAGATAAGCAGTCTCCAACTCCCCTTACTGGTGTTTCACCCGGAGTCTATAAAGATTCCTCATTGTTGGGTGCCTTCCTTGGTCCTCCCCCTCTCATCTCAAAGCCTAACTCTTTGAGTCTTTGCATGTTACAAGTGTCACGGGTTGCTCTCAAGCAGTTTGGTACATCCGATCAACAGCCAGCTCCTCAGCACCCTGTTGTTTCCATTGTATTTGAGCCCTCTAGATCCACCCCCCCCAGGACCTCCTTCGTTTGTGGGTGCCTCTCCTATGTTTCCACCAAGAACTGTTCCTCTAGGTTTCAACCATCCAGGAGCCATTCCACCTGGGACATTACACTGTAGGCCAGATACCTTTCTTATTTCCCCCTACGGGAGTATTTTCTATCCCTTCCATGGATTCTCTGGTCATCCCTAACATGACTTTGGGTATTCCAGTATGGTACATCGATCCCCCTACAATAATTCTGCATGGTTAGTTAAAACCTTATCATGATTTGACCCCGGTTCAACCAGTCCCTACAGCCCCTGTCGCTACTTCAGTTCCATCACAACCTCAATAGGAACCCAATCATGTTGTGCAATCATCTGGACAATGGGGCAAGGCTAAAAGGAAAGAACCTAAGGACAAGACTCCCCGAGCTCCTCCAGCCCCTAAGGCCCCAAAGAAGTCACCTTCGTGTGCGTTGTGTAAAGTTGTTGGGCACACCACCAATAATTGTTCTGAGCTTCCTCATATCAAACCTTTGGTTCATGAAATGTTGCCTAAGTCAAATATCCCTGAATTCCATGTTAACGTACCGATTCCATCCGAGAAACTTCGAACGTTACGCACAAATCACCCTTGTGCCTTGTGTGATCATCATGGTCACTATTCCCATTGTTGCCCTCATCTCAATGAATTTCGCGATTGCCTTGAAGTGCTTCACGAATATGAGGCCACTCGTAGTGGAACATCTACTCCTCTACCCATGGATTCTCGTACCACTAGTAAACTAGAACAGGGGGACTCTGGTCCCACCATCGTGATCCCTCCCCCTAATGTCAATATGACGGACACCACGGGCCATGTCCTTTACCTGTCGTCATCCTTGAGTTCCTCGCAGACAAACCTTTCTAAGGTTTCTGCGTGTGCTTCTATCGAACCTCTTTTGACAAAATCCCAGGTCTCAACATCAGTGGATCCTCCATCCAGCTCGTCGTCTACCATTCAAGATGATGTGTATGTGAACCTTATCTCTTAGGTTGATGCACCAGGTACCGCTGCCGCATCATGTAGTCAGTCTTCCTCTCGTCCACCCATGTTCCATTATGATGAGGACATCATGGAAGCTATGTCTACCCCTGATTACCCTTGCACTTAAGCAAGGGGGCATATTTTTGGAGGATTTTGAAGGCCATCTCCTTCCTAATTATCACAATGCACTCTACCTCAAGAAATGATGCTCATAGCATATCCCTTTGATTTTCGAGTAGTTACTTATGTCATGAAGTTAGGTAGGTTGCATCATCTCATCTGTTGTCTTTTGCACCTTTTAGATGGATACATCATCCACACTATATATCAGTCATGCCGACAGTGCAATTCGCTTCTCCAGGAATCTAACCTCAAGAGCCTGGGCCATTTTTACCCCCTTGCATACGTTAGTCCTTTCGAACGGCGTGTGCATTGGATCTACCACCAATAACCAGGTCGAATATGATGCAATGATAGGTTTGTTAGTCGATGCCCTCGCTCATCACATCCTTCATCATCATCTTTGTTTAGATTCCTTGCTACTTGTCATGTAACGGAATGGTGTGTATCGTGTGCATAACCAAGTCCTATTTAGAAAATATCTACAAGTTAAGTTGTTGGTAGATGAATTTCAAACCATCACTTTTAGTCATTTTCCTAGAGCTCAAAATAACTATGTAGATACCATTGCAAATAACATTCTAGATTTGCATTTATCACATGTATACCACAGAAGACAACCATAAACACAACACATGGCGAACCATCATCGCCATATAAAAATGCATAATCATATTATGTATCATATAAGTGTTTAGAGCCCATAGCTCTAAATACATCAGACATGCCCATATAATGTTCCAAAAATCAAAACAAAAGGGACCCACAAGTCCCCATATCTAGTCATTTTTCGGCGAATCTCGCGCCAAAGGCTCTGCTCCACCTGGACGTAGATTGTGTACTGCCTGACCAGCCATCGCCATGCGTCGCATGATACCTCATCACTCTGAGGGAAGGTCGGTACACTCACATGTGTATCGATCGTCTAAATCATGCCATCCACGCTCAGAAACTCCGGTCAAGAGTACCTCACATCTACGGTGTAGATGAACGAGTAGCGCACTATCCTCTCGACCCTGACGTGATGATGATGTTCCATGATCTACAGCCCTAGGCGCTGCAGCTCTTCCTACATATCCTGCTAGATTTACCAGTGTTATGTCTCCATACCACATATTTTATACTTAGTACCACATACATGTGATAAAAATATGAAATGCATCATAAAATAGCAACTTAACACTTACCGTTTGGCCTCCATACTCGCCCGGGTGGAAGCAGTAAGTCAGGATCACCCTGATAGTTCATCCTACTATAAGGATAATCGTCAATGTAGAGGGGCATCTGATCCCAATTTGAGAAAAAATCGGGTCAGAACACTCGTTTGACTCCCCCTCCTCCTCCTCTCCGCAGTAGCTGCCCCCAGCGGTGCATCCTGGACTCTTGTGGGCCCCCATGTCGGATATATACATGAGAACGGATGGTGAGTATCTTCTCAAAGAAGAATGCACACAGCATTGTACCAAAAGCATAATCATGATTCACCTACCTCCTGCATAGACTTAACTGTCGTTTCACCGATGACAGAATCATATGGGCCCACTCATAGTAGGTCCCGACCAAAACACTCTCAACCAGCATCATCTACCCACCAGTGATGTGGTGGAACACCTGGCTGCCCAAGTCCCGTAGTACAGCTGCAGCAACATCCCGTGTCTCTAGCTGGTCTAGATCACCAATCGAGATGGTCATGCCCTTGACATGCACATCCCGTGGACAATGGCGCTCCACAAACTTAGTAATATTCCTCCCATGAGGCAACACTAGATGAATATCCCCCACCACTCCTAAGGGAGGGAGTTCGGTCAAGAAATAAATATCCTGTAATGTGAGCTCAATCTTGTGCCCCTACACGACAAAGACCTCATGGTCTAGATCCTAATAGCTCACAATTCTCGATAGAAATCGCTCACTTTCCCTCATCAATGGGTTCTCTACCAACTTGAGAACCCCATAGCGAGTCAATGCCCCTCGAACCCCCTCATCCCTCTAAATATTAGATCGAAGGATATCCAAGTCTTGCTCGTGCCAGTTGATTTTCAACTCTACCATGCCTGCAAAACACCACATGTCTTGTCAGTTTAGAGAAGAAAACATTGGTCTACATTAATCAACCTACAGCCCCCACCAAGCCAGTAGACCACCCCTCTTCTCAGCCCCAAATCGCAGTTTTATGCCTAGAAATTGTGAGCTTGCAGGTTTTCATTTGTTTCCTACAAGCTAGATCGCACTTCTGGGCCCAAAAATTGTGATGTGACTATGAAGAGGAGAAGGGGTCTCCCAGGGAGCTACTGGGTGCCAAAAATTAGGAAATAGACCACTGAAATTGAAGAGATGAGTAAGGCCACCTACCTGAAAGTTGCAGATCCTGATTCCGACGGTCATTTTGTCCACTACGATCTCCACAAGATTTAGGGCCTTTTCCTCCTCTGCAAATTCACCACAGTTCACTTAACAAATGAATTCAAATTGGAGGGAAAACGTCCTTTCATAGACAAATCCACGATTTTCCTGTCCCCCATTTCGACCAAACCGTAGCTCAGTTTGACGAACCGTCAACACCATTGCTTCTAGGTCAACCATGCACTTTATGCTCTGACAAGGGAAGTCATCTATTTGTCCCTCAGTCCCACATTTTCCATTGTCCCCAATGTTAGTCCATCAGTCACATTACTATTTTCTCTCGTTCCTTAGTTGAGGACCCTCGTTGCCTCACCTATCGCATGCCCTATTTTGTTGACATCAGCTCATTTATTCCAGAAGAACGACCTAGAGGACAGTGTATCTTGGTTCCAGCTTCCATTCTTGTTCGGCGCCTTGGATCAAGCAAAGGGACTCATCATTTCCCTTTGACTTGGTTGTTTCATGTTTGTGATCCATATACTTGATGGTCTAGTGATGTAGCAGATTGTACCAGTGATTCCCGAGTGTGTGTGAGACGTTTCAGACCTCATGAGGGGGTGGCCCTTTAGGTAGCCCCCCACATGCCCGGATGCATTCCTATTATCCTACAGCCTCAGATGCAGTTCCGCATATTTGATGGGTTCAGTTCCTATCGATCGCAGTGTTCATAGCATGCACATCTAGATGGTCCATTCAGATTTGCAGAGCCCTTCCCTGTTCAACAGGGATTCTTCGGTCGTTCTACCCTCCCTCCCACACGTTTTTTGAGGGAAGGGCCATTATATCTCATGTACTTAGATATTATTGTATTTAGTCCTGGCTCATGTTTTGCCAGGTGCAATATGTATATGGGACACATTGTATTATTTTCTGGCTCAATTATGCTAGCATGTCATGTACCATTTAGCATGTACTTCATGACTCAGTTTCATGTTTCTGGGTGCACCATTATTTTTGTACTAAGTTATCTCAGCGGGTATAGGTATGCCTCCCCCGCCTCATTGAGGTCTGGTACCACAACATAAAAGGAGATTGCATTGGTCTTGCCCCCTCTACTCCTATCCTCTTTCGTTTCAGCTTTATTGGTCTCTCTCTCTCTCTCTCTGACTCCACTTTTTTGTCTAGTGATTGTGTCTTTTCAACATACTTCAGTCATACATTTTGCTTCTAACACTTGTACGTTGGGGGAGGGGATCTGTTTTCACCAAAAAATTGATCATCTAGCCTAATTTACTAGATGGATCGAAGTACACCATGTAAAGCTAATTTTACCATAGTAAAATTGTTTTAGCTATGAGAAATTACTTAATAAACCACCTTTGTTAAGTAATTTATAATTAAACCCATGAAGAATAATTAAATAAATCACTATTTATTTGATTTTATTCTATGAATAATTAATTAAACCATTGTTCAATTATTATTCCTTGTCATATTTGACCCAATTATGAAAAATCAACAGATAAATTATTAATTATCTTATTTTTCTCTAGGAATAATTAATTAATCAATCCCTTAGGAATAATTAAATAAATCATTATTTGTTTATTATTCTTTAACCAAATTATTGAGATGATAAATAAATCATTTATTTATTTATTATTTCTAAATAAAAGTTTAAATATTTTTTCCCTCCTAACCAAATATAATAAAATATTCCAAGTGGTTATTCCAAGAATGGGGTTAATAATATTTTATTATTGCTCATTATTCGAGGATAACTCAATATTTTGTTATAAATAGAAGGGTTTTCCATTCATTATTCACTTTTGATTATTTTCATTGTTGCACTCACTACTGCAACTCTGATTATTTTTATTGTCGCACACCACTTTTTCCATTTGATTTCCCATTGAGCTCAAACTTTTTATTTGTTGGGTTTACAAATTATAGAGGAGAGAGACTCTATCAAAAAGTTGAAGATGTTTGAGGATATCTAAGAACCTGTCCCATAGAGGGGGACTGGTAACATTTATTTGTTCCCTTCACAAGTGTTATAATAAAATCTATTCTTTGTATATCTGGTTGCCATTAGATGATTGAAGTTATTATTGTTTATTTTTGTTGTTTAACTATGATTGTGGCATAGATCAGGACTTTGGCAAGTTTTGTTTCTATCAGTTGCTGCAGATCTACAATGTTTAGCAGTCATTTATATTGTTAAGGTTGTTTGTCCTCCACAACCTTAAGTGTTTTCTTTTCGTACATATTTGAGAGGAAAACACTGCAAAAGGCAGTCTTTCCTTTGCTCTAAAATTAGTAGAAAGTTAGTACACTAGTAAGCTTTTATAGGAGCCATTCATAAAAGGGATAGTGTAAAATCTAGTAAAAGAGTACTTCCTCTCTTAATTTTCCATTATGAAGCGAGGTTTCCACCAATGTTGTTGTCTTTAGCACACCATCTCAAAGTTTTAAGTAATGTGAAATGATGCACACAAAGTTTAATGGGCCACAACATAGGGCATGCCACACCACAAATATTTTTTTGATGTGATATACAAAATTCGATGAACATGTTGCACCACATTTAAAAATAGGTGTAGTACATGAAAGCCTCCTAGCCTATCACATTGAATATTTAGAGAAGTCAGACATATGCATTTACCAAAATTTCAAAGAAGTGCAACATAGGAATTTTTTTATTTTTTTTAAAGACCAATAGAATTAACATCCTATGTTGTTGATATGGGTGAAATACATGATGCAAGAATGGTCACCAAGAGATATAGAAAGGAGATTGGGTCCATAATCGAAGTAAACCACTTACAAGGACACAACCACTTACAAGGTTTCTAGATACAATCTACTCTTCATGTGATAATTGGATATCACTTCCCTACATAAAGAATATTATTAATTTTTTTTTGAAAGTAAGGCATGAGGCCAAATGTAATATGCTTTTTGGTTCATAATGTATAGTTCTTTACAAATTTGGAAAAAGACAAAACTTAGAAATTCCAAAAAGTTGTAACTAGCATTAGGAAGTTAGGAAACATTTGTAACTCCCAGAATTTGATTGCAACTCCTAGGAAACAATTACAATTCCAGTGAATCAATTGTAATTCATTAACTATATAATCCCAGGAGTGCCCAAATAGAATGGGTTGCTACTTTTTGTATTCTAAACAATTGTTGATAGGTTGAAATGACCTTGATTAACAACATTGATTATCACTGGTGAAAATTCCTCACAAATTCCTAGTGAGGCTCTTCATTGTTTGGACTAGGGAACCCATCCAAAATATTACCCAATAGCCATTATTAAATTTTTGGTTTACCAATTTCATCCTCGTCCATTGATGATAGTTTCTAAGCTAAAAATTTGAATGAAACTATTCTAAGATATAAATGCATGGTCTATACATGACTAACAGTAACCAAGAAGTAAGCATAGAATCACACATGCTCTTATCAATGACCCCTTAAATAGTTCAATGAGAACAAAGCCAAGAATATGAGTAAATGAATGCAAACCCATAATAATCCAGCTTTAAGCCAATCATATAGAGTACTATACTCATAGATTTAAACAAACATTTATGAAAGAATAGAATTAAAATTGTAGTATCTACACATAAAAATAGTCTACATGTGACACATTCTTACATAACTCAAGTGTTGAGCAAATACAATAGACTAATCAACATCAAATGCAACAAAGGAATTAGAATTCTTTAAAAACTAGCTTGCCCAAAAATAACTTCTCTTCATTAAAGTTCCAAAAGAAATACATGAAAAATCTAAGAGATAAAAGCTCCCTTCTTTTAATACAGTAACTCTATTTATTAAAATTTCCCTAACTATCTTACCTTTCTGCTTTCAAATTTTTGACTTTATCCTAAATAGGATGATGAGGACACACTTATAATAAAAATGTTCATTAATTATAGTTCTCTGCATTATGTACACTTACACCTTGATTTTTTCCTTTGGTGCTTACAAACTAACATGACATTCGACATTGTTTCACCTCGTACAACGTAATCAATGGTTTTCACAACGTAGACCTTCTTTATTCTTTACTTGGAACTTACCTATGAAACTTGATTTCATGTTTTACTTTAAATACACACTTCAACCTTTGCACTTTGAGCTTTATTCCTTCACAAAAGTGGTTAAAATATATAACCATGAAGTCTTGATACACAAGTTTGAAGGCTTAGATATTGCGGTATTGTCAATCCAATAGAATCTCATTCCCCCTAGTAAAATATTTGTTGATTGCCATATTTCTTTTCATCATAATCAAAATGTGTGTGTCAATAAATTTATGCAATCTTCCACCACTCAAGCTTTGTGCTATAAATCCTCATTACTTGTTATCTAATCGTTGGTCATTTGTTAGTACTTCATGTTTTTATGTGGATAATAACTATAGAGCCATTATTATATATTTATGGATCCCACTCACCGTGATGTCCTCACTCTCTGCTCACTCCTACATACGTAATGCCTTTAAATTACAATGCATGGTCCTCTTTAAGTTTCGATACCTATATGCCATTAATTATAAAACACATAAGTTACGATTATTTAAAACTTCAAACCATACTTTAACATAATAAGGAGTTTGATTTTACTTCTCTTAGTTTAATATTTGGAAACCTTCATTGAAATGATGTATTATCAAGTTTATAGGTTACTAATAGTGTCTTTGTATTGAAATTTACAAATTTAGAGCAAATGGTAAGGAATTTCCTAAAAATTATACCAAATAAGTTGTAGATTCGAACAATATTTTTCCAATAATATGAGCACATAAAACAGAGTTATAGGTTAAAACTCAAAATATGTTTCCTATGTTATGTGTTGTTTTGTGGCTTCTCTAACTTTTCGGATAATATGCCCTATGACTTATACACAATCACTAGATTTTATGCACATCGTACATATCACCTACCAAAACCTTTGATAAGTGCGCCCTTAAAACTTTTGGGCTAACAACATATCTTATGCTTTTCCTTGTTAAGAAAATATTTGGATGTGCAACACCATTTCAAAATGGATGTTAAGTCATAAGAGATACATGAATTTGGAGAGGATTTTACAAAGAGAGTGATATGTGATATGTATGCTTTATTTTAGGATGAGATACATTGTATACATTACTTATGTTTCTCCCTTTAATACTTCTAATTTATACCTTTAAAAAACACTTTTCTTGAGCTCTAACCTTCTATTTTGTCTTAATAATGAGTCACCTCATTTCTTGTATTATTCCCTTCATCTTCCCTTTATTCACAAAGTTTAAGAACATGCTTTATGCACTCCTCAAAGTATAGCACATTAATTTGATTTTTGGATGTGAGATGTTTCAAAAGAATAGATGAGGTACATGATTTTTATTTGAGCTCAATATGTCAAAGCAAAAAGATTTTATGTGAGGGCTTATACATGACACACAATGTTTTATGTGATGGGTGATACATGTTTGAGGATAATTTTGAAATGGAATGATACATGAATTTTAAAGAGGGTCCATACTTGTTTTGGAATTGGGTTTAATATATGGTAAGTAACCCCTTTATGTGACATGTATACCTCATATGTCACCTCAACTGATCACTAACCTTTACGTGTTGCTTTTCATGAGACCCATTAGTCTTATTATCCACTTTATCCGAGATTTGTCTCCTTTTAGTCCACCTTGTCATCTCCTAGTCCTTTACCATAAACCTACATTTCCTTTTAACTTATTCACTTCACCTTGGTCCTATTAGTCCATGTCGCAGGAAAGGCTGGGATTATAGTAATGGGAATGTTTCCACTACTAATATTAGTTTGAGCTAGTTACGAGAAAAGTTTTTAGGCTCACGATATATTTTTCATAGTGAAATCTCTTTTTCCGTCTTATTTGGGGCCAGATTCATATGTTATATTAGTTTATTTCCTTTGCATTTTGAATTGCTAAACTAATGGAACAGGGACTATAGTAATCAGAATCTTGCCACTAATATTAGTTTGAATAGGTTACAATCCTGAATAGCGAAATTTTTTAGGCTCGCGATATATTTTTCATAGTGAAATCTCTTTCGACGTCTTATTTGGCCTCTTCTCGAGGCAGGGAGGCCAGAACCATATGTTATATTAGTTTATTTCCTTCACATTTTCATTTGTTTCCCTCGCATTTTGAATTTATAAACAATTGCTAAATTAATGCTAGCATTAGTTCAAGGCATTAAATATTCCATGCAAATGAGGCAAACAAATGCTTCTCTACATCTATGCCTGTCATCGCTCCACTGCTTGTCTTCTTCTTACAATTGGTCTGCTTCTCTATGTGCATGGCTAACATGGTCCGGATTTATACAGGAACCCAACAAATTATAGATATAACCATAAATACAAAGATGCAACAGAATTAACACTTCATTTCATTAATATCAAATACTAAAATATGCTTACAAACAGAATGGAAATAAGACTAGCTTCGACGATGGTAGCTTATCTCTGAGAAGAGATGTGGCAGCTACATGCCTCTGAATTGAGTTACAATAAGGCTCAAGTGCCTTTTTATTATTGAACAATAAGAGAAAACCCTAAAAAACCAAAACCCTAACCTGAGGAGATGTAACACCAAGAGTTTATGGGCCCCGTTGGGGTTAGTTAGGTAGCCAACTTCCCAGGGTCGTAACTTGGTCATATTATCTCCGTTTGATGCCTATGATACCTAGTTGGAAAGATCTCTCCGAGGACTACAACAACCAACATGAATGCAATTTCTATCTAAATCACCAAGTAATTTTGCCAAAAAAATGTCGTTTAGGGCCTCAAGACGGCTCCAGAAGTTCGGGACCCAAAAAACTACCAAAAATAGTAAATTGTGCTACAATTAAGGAAACTGAAAAGCTGAAAGAAACAATGGTGAGGGTCGAAGTGGATTAGGAGGGTGGCCACCAATATCCACCTGGATCAGTCCTCCCCCCTTAGGAAGCAATGGTCCCCATTACGTTGAGTTCCTCCATGAGATGAGGAAACTTCTGTTGAACTTGGGCCCTAGTTAGCCATTTGCCTTGGTGAAGGAGTTGGCCTTCTTTGACAACTCGATATAGATGTGTCCTCTGTTTTTGAGTGTTATTGATTTGTGTGTACATGATCTGATCAGTTGTGACCTGTTCCATGCAGTTTGGGTTGAGCTCTGTTGGTGAGAGTTGTTCTACAATGTCAGATGTGTCCAACAATGGTAGACAGTATGGCCGAAGGTGATCTACATTGAACACTAGGTGCAAGCCAAGGAATGGGGGAATGTTTTGCTCCAAACCGTTGTTTCCCACAACCTTGGTAATGGTGTAAGGACCATATCGGAGTGGTCTGAGCTTCCGATGGGCTCTTGTAAGGCGTTCTTTCTATAAATGCAACCAGACTTTGTCACCCACCTGGAACTTGTATGACACCCGATGTTGATCATGTCACTGCTTGTAATTGCCATTTTCCACAATGGAGCGGTGATATATCAACCCGTTGGGTAGAGGTGCTCCGGGAGTCAGATCGAACAAATGCTTGACCTGACAATGCAACGGTACCCCCTGTGGGTGAGGAGAAGATGTCCCTGTATTCTTTCATTACCGTATCCACCTACTTCTGATGTGTGGAGGAACCTTTCCAAGGGCCATGGATGTCGCTACGATCTTCCCGTTACTTTGAGAGTGAACTAGAAAGAAAATAAATTTCCTAGTCTGGGAGATGATCGTACTGCATTTCTAGGCAGAGATCAAAGAGGTGGCGGTAGGTGGACTACCTTTAATATCTTGTATAACATATTACCCAAAGAAATAATTGCAGAGCGAGGTCTAGACTCATATACAACATATCACTTCCACAAGTATGGTTGTCCTAATAATACATCACAAACGTCGAGAGGAGCAACATCACACAATACCTCATCTATGAAGGGCTTGATTCTTTAGGGAAGGCAGCACTGTTAGCTGAATCAAAGATCTCGTCCTTGGTAAAGCCACCCGATGTTGTACTGTTGAGGGTGTGGTATGTTCAGTAGGCCCATCTGCTTCTAAACCTCTATTGAAATGAGGTTCTTTTGGCTACCATTTTCGGCAATGAATTGTAGCAACAAATCCTTCACCCATATTTGTGAGTGGAAAAGACGTTCCCCCTCCTCTAGATATTCGGGCTCATTCTTCTGGATCTTGGCAGTGGAAATAATGGCGCTAGGCTCCGCATCATTAATATACCTCCCTTTGTCATTCCCCTTGTCAGGTTCTGACTCAGGGTCGAAACATGCATCTTATTCTGAAGCCTTCAACTCAGCCACCAGCGACTACTTGGTATGACACTCACTTGTGTTGTGAGTGGGGCTCTTATGGAACTCACACCACTTTCCTGTGTCCTTCTTTGACTTCGTGGTGGTGTTCTTTTCTTGTAGCTTCGACGGGTTGTCTAAGGTAACACCGCCTTGGATTTGTCCTTTATTCTTTGGATTCATATATCCAAAGTTTCGCTACTTTTGTTTAAACTTCTGCTCTATCTTGACAGCATATCGGTACACCGTGCCAAGCGAGGAGATGTCCAAGAAATCCATCTCATCCTGGATGTACTTATTTAAGAAAACACGGTATTTGAGTACCAAATGCCAATCAGAATCCTTGATACCCAACTTTGTGTGAAGGTATGAAAAATATTGGTAAACTTCGACACGTCTTGGTCCCTTCCCTGCCACAGCGTGGTCGATTTATGCATTTATCCTCATAGCTTCCGACAGGGTAGTACTACTCCTTAACAGCATTCCAAAATGAATTCCAAGTGGGTGTGGTTGAAAACAGTGAGGTCGTATAATCATCCTTCTGCTCGATGTAGGTTTCCCACCAGTCCTTGACGTGGGGGGCAGCTTTGAGAAGTGAAAAAGTGATATTTTCCCAGCTGGAAAAATCATGAATAGAAAAATATCCATCTAGCAAATTTAACCATTTATCTATAGCATCCGCATCTATCTAACCCTCAAATATGGGAATGTCAAAGTTAACTTGTACCTTAAAAGGTATGGCGCTTCCAGAGTAGTTGTTGGAAGTAGATGCATTGCCCCTGGGTAGCCGCAGAAGGATCTGGGAAAATTTCGCCATCACCGCTTTCCTTTGTCACTCGAGGGCTTCTTCGAGCAAGATTTTGATAGGATCTCCTACCCCCTCGTATTTCTTTTCATCTACCATGGGAGGCCGTCAGGATTTGTGAGGTTGGTCTTGCAAAGGTTCGGCCAGTTCAAGCCCTAACTCCTTATATCCCAACCTCATTGGGGACATGCAAAGAAAAATAGAGAAAGAGCAGACCACTCTGATATTATTGATCCAGATTTAAACAGGAACGCAAAAAATTACAGATATAACCATAAATACAGAGATGCATCAAAAATAACACTTCATTTCATTAATATCAAATATTGAAATGTGCTTACAAACAGAATGGAAATAAGATTTTCTCGGGTGATGGCAGCTTATATTTGGGAAGAGATGTGGAAGCTACATGCCTCTGAACTAAGTTACAATGAGGCTCAAGGGCCTTTTTATTATTGAACAATAAGAGAAAACCCTAAACAACCAAAGCACTAACCCGAGAAGATGTAACACCAAGAGTTTATGGGCCTCGTTAGGGTTAGTTGGGAGGCCAACTTCCCAGGTTCATAACTTGGTCATCTTATATTTGTTTGACGCTTATGATACCTAGTTGGAAATTTCTCTCTAAGGACTACATCATCCGACACGATTTCAATTACCATTGCAATCTTTAAGCAATTTTTCCCATACCAAAAAAAAAACAACAACAACCTCGTTTAGGGCCTCAAAACGGCTCCAGAATTTCAAGACCCGAAAAACTGCAAAAAATAGTAAATTGTGTTACAATTAAGGAAACTAAAGAACTAAAAGAAATAATGGTGAGGGTCCAAGTGGAATAGGCGGGTAGCCACCAATATCCACCTGGATCAGTCCTCCCCCCTTAGGAAGAAATGGTCCCCATTGCATTGAGTTCCTCCATGAGATGAGGAAACTTTTGCTGAACTTGGTCCCTGGTGAGCCATTTTCCTTAGTGAAAGAGTTGGCCTGCTTTGACAACTCGATATAGTTGTATCCTCTATTGCTAAGTGTTCTTGATCTGTGTGTCCATGATCTGACCAGTTGTGGCATGTTCCATGCAGTCCAAGTTGAGCTCTGTTGGTATGAGTTGTTCTACAATGTCAAATGTGTCCAACAATGGTGGTCAATATGGACGAAGGCGATCTACATTGAACACTGGGTGCTAGCCCAGAAATGGGGGAATGTTATGCTCCAAAGCATTGTTTCCCACAAACCTTGGTAATGGTGTAAGGACCATATCGGAGTGGTCTGAGCTTTCGATGGGCTCTTGTAAGGCGTTCTTTCTATAAATGCAACCAGACTTTGTCACCCACCTGAAACTTGTATGGCACCCGATGTTGATCATGTCACTGCTTGTAATTGCCATTTTCCACAATGGAGCAGTGATATATCAACCCGTTGGGTAGAGGTGCTCAAGGAGTCAGATCGAACAAATGCTTGACCTGACAGTGCAATGCTACCCTGTGGGTGAGGAGAAGATATCCTTGTATTCTGTCATGATGGTATCCACCCGCTTCTACTGTGTGGAGGAACCCTTCAGGGGGACCATGGATGTGGCTACGATATTCCCCTTACTTTGAGAGCGAACCAGAAAGAAAATAAATTTCCTAGTCTAGGAGATGATCTTACTCCATTTCTTAGCAGAGATCAAAGAGGTGGAGGTAGGTGGGGCTACCTCCGATATCTTGTATCACGTATTACCCAAAGAAATAATCACAGAGTGAGGTCTAGAGTCATATACGGCATGTCACTTCCACAAGTATGTTTGTCCAAGCTTAGGGCCTCAAAACTGCTTTGGAAGTTCAGGACCGGAAAAACTACCAAAAATAGTAAATTGTGCTACAATTAAGGAAACTGAAAAATTGAAAGAAACAATGGTGAGGGTCCAAGTGGAATAGGAGAGTGGCCACCAATATCTACATGGATTAGTCCTCCCCCTTAGGAATTAATGGTCCCCATTGCGTTGAGTTCCTCCATGAGATGAGGAAACTTTTGCGAAACTTGGTCCCTAGTGAGCCATTTGCCTTGGTGAATGAGTTGGCCTGCTTGGACAACTCGATATAGTTATATCCTCAGTTGCCGAGTGTTCTTGATTTGTGTGTCCATGATCTGAGAAGTTGTGCCTTGTTTCATGCAATCTTGGTTGAGCTCTATTGGTGTGAGTTGTTCTGCAATGTCAGATGTGTCCAACAATGGTGAACAGTATGGCTGAAGGCGATCTACATTGAACACTGGGTGCAATCCAAGGAATGGGGGAATGTTGTGCTCCAAATATTTGTTTCCCACAACCTTGGTATTGGTGTAAGGACCATATCGGAGTGGTCTGAACTTTTGATGGGCTCTTGTAAGGCGTTCTTTCTATAAATGCAACCAGACTTTGTCGTCAACTTGAAACTTGTGTGGCACCTGATGTTGACCATGTCGCTGCTTGTACTTGGCATTTTCCACAATGGAGCGGCAATATATCAGCTCATTAGGTAGAGGTGCTACTGGAGTCAGATCGAATGAATGCTTGACCTGATAGTGCAACAGTACCCCTGTGGGTGAGGAGGAGAGATCCATGTATTCTTTCATGACCGTATCCACTTGCTTTTGTTGCGTGGAGGAACCCTTCCTAGGGGCCATGGATGTGGCTACAATCTTCCCCTTACTTTGAGAGTGAACTAGAAAGAAAATAAATTTCCTAGTCCGGGAGATGATCTTACTACATTTCTTAGCAGAGATCAAAGAGGTGGTTGTAGGTGGGGCTACCTCTGGTATCCCGCATAACGTATTACCCAAAGAAATAATCACAAAGTGAGGTCTAGACTCATATACAGCATGTCGCTTCCACAAGTATGGTTGTCCTAATAATACATCACAAATGTCGACAAGAGAAACATCACACAATACCTCATCTATGAAGGGCTTGATGTTGTAGGGAAGGTGGCACTGTTGGTTAACTCGGAGATCTTGTCCTTAGTGAATCCACCAGATGTTGTATGGTTGCGGGTGTGGTATGGTCCGTAGGCCCAGCCGCTTCATGACCTTTGTTGAAGTGAGGTTCTTTTAGCTGCCACTCTGGACAATGAATTGTAGCGACGAACCCTTCACCCACATTTGTGAGTGGAAAAGACACTCCCCCTCCTTTGGATCTTTAGGCTCATTATTTTGGATCTTGGCGATGGCAACAGTGGTGTTGAGCTCCACATAGATAATCTTCCTCCCTTTGTCATTCCCCTTGTCAGGTTCTGTCTTAGGCTCGGAACATGCATATGATTCTGAAGCCTTCAACTCGACCATAAACGATTTATTGGTCTGACACTCACTTGTGTTGTGAGTGGGGCTCCTATGGAACTCACACCACTTTCCTATGTCCTTCTTTGACTTCGTGGTGGTGTTATTTTCTTGCAGCTTCGATGAGTTGTCTTGGGTCACCCCGCCTCAGCTTTGTCCTTTGTTCTTCAAATTTGCAGATCCAAACTCTTGCTTCTTTTGTTTAAACTTGTGCTCGACCTTAACAATGTATTGGTACATCGTGCCAAGCGAGGAGATGTCCAGGAACTCCATCTCATCCAAGATGTACTTGTGTAGGCAACGACAGCATTTGAGTACCAAATGCCGCTTAGAATCCTTGATACCAACTTGGTGCAAAGGGTATGAAAAATATTGGTAGACTCCAGCATGCCTTGGTCATCGAAGTCCATTTTCTAGACCACACATTGTCAGTATCACAATTGGTCACAAGCATTACAGGGTATCTCTATCCTCGGATCTCTGTTCATCATGGTTATGGGTTAACCACACAAAACCCTTCTCTCCCTTCTCTTCAATGGCTCTTCATATTCAAAAAAGGATTCGTAGGAGGGAACTTCACGCAATGGGGACCATTGCTTCTTAAGGAGGAAGGAATGATCCAAATGGAAAATGGCATCCGGCCATGGTATTCTTCCACCCATGTTATTCATCCACCCATGGTATTTACACATGGTATTGTAAGTGGCATCCACCCATGGTATTCATCCACCCATGCTATTTATCCACCCATGTTATTGTAAGTGGCATCCACCCTTCGTATTCATTCACCCATGGTATTATGACATCCACCCATGGTATTCATTCAACCATGGTATTTACCCACCCATGGAATTTACCTATGGTATTGTAACCAAAAAAGGCTATAAGTATCAAGTCGTATTTTGTAAAAGGACATACATTATTCACCATAACGTAGCCTTCACAGTTATTATTTGTTTTAATAAATAAATAAATAAAACTTTGTGGTTTTGTTATTGTGTGTTCTCCTTATTTTCTTCTGGCATTTCAATTTTTTAGATCTTGGGGGCCTCCCCCTAAGATATGGATCAAACGTTGTTGAAGTTTCATGCATGGTCACGCAGGAACTCCACACTTTCAACTAAAGGGAGAAGAAAAGAACAAAAGTGACCTGGTCTACTTGCCAAGAAGATTGAGGTGTCTCGGACATGCCTTTTTTTGAACAAGTCTCCATCAGTCACGCTCCCAACACTTCCAGTGCATATTGAATTACACCTTCCATACATGAAAACAATGGCATCCAACCATCCCCACTTGGATACCATTTCTCTACATTTTATAAACACGTCAAGACCATTGCTTTTGCTATACATTTTATAAACATAATTTCCACTACTTTTGACCTGTGGCAATGTTGGTTTCCTTCAACTACTAAATAAATTTGTGTGTGAATCCATCCCAACTACTAGAGTTCTTCCTTCATCTTGACCAACTACTTGCCTATTGTTGAGCGTGTTTGTAGGTTGTTCCGCGAGCGATCTAAAAACTATATGAAGTGGGAAAAGCACGAGTGATCCTTATAATGGTGCCTTTTGGAATAGTTAAGGTCTGACAGTGATTTCACACTTATGGTAGATGATGACGATCAAATATTAACCACTTCAGCAACTAGCCACTTTAGCAGTTCAAAGGACCAAAGGTGCACCCATTACCTTAGCTCCTTCCTACACTGATTCCAAGTTGACAATAGACAAGAGATAAGTCAACTGTGTTTCCAGCCTTTCATTTCATATACCATTCCCATATGTCAGACCTCTTATTTCATCTTGCTATACGTCCAAGATTTCTCCCATCAGTAGTTGGAAGCATAAATTAGACTAGATGTAACTGAACAAAAAGGAATATAGGTGTGATATGAGGGCACGATTAAGAAGGTAAGAAAATGCTCTTTCTCTCGCTCTATGGTCTTGTGTAAAGCATTTCTGTCCATTATTGATCTTCATTCTAAGTGAGCAGCTCGAAAGCTTTAGAGGTGATAACAATAGTAAGCAGGGAAGCATAAATGTAGGAATTTACAGGATGAGTTCCTCAGATAGAACACCAAAGGACATTGCTCACAAATAGATCACAGATCAATACACCAGTACCCTTGACGTGGTTAAAACCCTCAAAGAGGGAAACATTCCACGGTTTGAGCCAACGTGGCCACTTCAAGCAATTTATTAATAAAAGAAAGAAAATTTACATAAGCTTCTCTCATGAACGGTCACCCTACAAATGACCCTCCATGCTATTTAAATAGAGATCATGGACCAATCAGGTGTCAAGCCACGGATCAAGTGTCGGTAATACCGAGGAGAGAATGAACCGTCAAATCATTTCATGTCTAGAACATATCATGACCATCGGATTGTAAGTTACAAATATACATAGTAAAGAAACACACTTTACCTAACTCTACACTAGACCAAGTTATACTTAACTATTTCCTATGTGTCGGAATATCCTAACATCCCCCCTTAAGAACAACTTGGGATAGGATTGAAGGATGTACAAATATGACACAATAGGAGAAGGAAGGAGGTATTAGAGCATATCCCCCCTTAGTGACAACTTCCTGAACTCCAACCATAAATCGAAGTTTAGTAAACTTCGCCTCTGTGAGAGCCTTTGTAAAGATGTCTACAACTTGATCATCGGTTGAACAATATTGCACTTCAAGAACATGGTCATGAATGAGCTTTTTGATGAAGTGCATGTGTAGTTCAATGTGTTTGTTGCGTTGATGTTGGACTGGATCTTTGCATAGTTGAATGGCACTTTGATTATCACACCAAAGTGTATTTGGATGTTGCTACTGAAAGCCAAACTCTGATAGGATCTGACGAAGCCATAGGGCTTCCTTACTAGCTTCTATGGCACCACAATACTTTGCTTCTACTAAAGAAAGAGAAATGGCACTTTATTTCTTGCAAGCCCATGTAATAGGTCCAGAACCAAAAGTGAAGACATCACATGTGGTAGACTTCCGATCATCAGGGTCACCAACCCAATCGGAATCAGTGAAACCAAACAATAGAAGAGATGCTTCGGCACTGTAATGAATCCCAAACTGAACTGTACCTTGAACATAACGAAGTATTCTTTTAGCTGCTTTCCAATTATTTTCATGTGGGTTTTTCATAGACCGAGCAATAAGGCCAACAACAAAGGAAAGGTCAGGACAGGTATGGGTCAGATACAAAAGTTTTCCTACAAGCTGACGGTATAAGGTAGCATCAACTTCAGGGGAAGTACAAGTGACTGAAAGTTTGGCTCCAGACTGAAAGGGAGAAGGGGTTGGCTTACAGTCTTCCATGTGAAAGTGGCATAGAAGATCGCAGACATACTTGGATTGGGAAAGGGAAATACCTTCCTTGGATTGCAAGACTTGAAGACCAAGAAAATAATGCAAGTGTCCTAGATTTGTCATTACAAATTTCTTTTTAAGGTTGGACTTCACATGGTTTATAAGGTTGGGATCACTACCAGTAAGGATAAGATCATAACCATAAAGGCAAGAATGATAAGAGACTTACCCACTTTCTTGGTGTAGATAGTATTGTCAAAATGACACCTAGAAAAGCCAGTATCTAAAGGAAAGCTATGCATTTTTGCATACCAAGCCCAAGGGGCTTGCTTGAGACCATAAAGGGATTTCCTAAGCCCACATACAAGCCTGGAGTTTGTTTGTATAAAGCTAGGAGGTTGTTCCATGTAGATTTCTTCATGCAAGTCCCCATGCAAGAAGGCATATTTAACATCCATCTGATGGACTTCCCATTTGAAAGAGGAAGCAAGGGAAAGAACAAGGCGGATGGAGTTGATTTTGGAAAAAGGGGAGAAGGTTTCAGTATAGTCAATGCCTTCAACTTGTGAAAATCCATTAGCAACAAGATGAGCTTTATGTTTATCAAATTTTCCATCTGGTCGAAACTTGGTTCTGTAAACCCATTTACATCTAACAAATTTTCTTCCCTTTGGAAGAGGAACAACATCCCATGTATCATTTGATAATAATGAATTATATTCTTCATTCATAGTTGCGTCCCAATCTGGATGGCTTGAAGCTTTTGCAAAGGTGTCAAGATCACAATTCATTGAAGCTTGAGCTAGTAAAGAAGAGGTTATATCGAATTGAGAACGTGTATGTCGATGATCTGTAGGATCACCTGCAAGAGCACTTGCTGCATCCCGAGTAGCACAGACCCATTTTGGAAGATGAGGAGTTGAAGGAGGATCCTGAGAAGATGGGAGAGAATTTTCATCCTCGTTGTCATCATCTGAAGAAGAAATGTTTTCAGAAGTAGAAGGGATAGAGAGAGGTGGCACATCCGCCAAACTAGGCTTGTAGGCCGATATGTTTTCAGCAAACTTTACATCTCTTCTAATGATAACATTTTTGGACTTAAGTGGAATAAGTCTATATCCTTTGACATCTTCAGAATATATAACAAAAATACATTTTTCACTCTTAGGTTCTAAAGCTTTATGTTTCTCATCTGGAATATGGGCCCATGCTTCACTTCCAAAAACATGAAAGTGACTTACATCTGGTTTAATTGAGCTCCATGCTTCTTCTAGAGTGATATTCTTTAAAACCTTAGTAGGAGTGTGATTTACTATGTAATTTGCACAGTTAATTAATTCTGCACAAAAATTAAGACGAAGTCCTTTAGATTGAAACATACAATTAGCCATGTCCTTTAAGGTGTGATTCTTCCTTTCAACTACACCATTTTGTTGTGGAGTATATGGAACAGTATGTTGCATTTGAATTCCATTCTCAGTGTAAAAGTTGATGAATTTGTTGTTAACATATTCTCCACCATTATCAGATCTTAGCTTAAGAATTTTATGTCTAGATTGTTTTTCAACAAAGGCCTTAAAGGCCAAGAACATGTTAAATACTGCACTCTTGAGTTTTAAGAAGTATACACAAGTGCATCAGGAGAAATCATCAATGAAAGTTAAGAAATACTTGTAGCCAGAGAATGAAGCAACTGGAAGTGGACCACATAAATCACTATGCACAAGCTATAAAGGGGTTGAGGCATGCCAACAGGCATGTTTTTCAAAACTATCTCGATGATGTTTGCCGAGTACACATCTAAAACAAACACCATCTCTACAAGATACCATAGGAAGACCTGTCACCATATTTTCTTTACATAGATTTTGAAGGGAGAGATAGTTTAAGTGACCAAATCGCTCATGCCAAAGTTTGCTCACTTCATCATTATGAGTAACAAATGCCGAGGAAAGAGTTGATGACCCAAATTTGTTAAACTTATACAACCTTGTAGAATCATCAGCAATGCCAGTAGCTAAAATCTGTCTAGGATATCTTAGGTCCTTAATTACAACATTGTGAGGTCAAAATTCAACGGTTTTACCTTCACCTAAATGAGTTATCTAATATACAAATAGAAGGTTATAGGATAAGGTTGGAACACATAGTACATCATTAAATTCACCATTGTCTAGATGAACAGTTTCAATCCCTATAAAACTAAGAGATCTATCATCACCAACATATATATTTTTGGTGTTACAATCATCTAAAGAAGAAAACATGGCTTTGTTTTTGGCCATGTGATAAGAAAATCCAGAATCAATGAGCCACTCATGAGAATGAGAAGAAGAAGATACATTTAGTGCATAACTAGACCAAGATGCTTGACAACCACATGCAGAAAGTGTTATTCCTGAAGATGAAGTTGAAGTTGAAGAGTGCTCCAAATGGATGTTATGCTTCTTCATTGTTGCTTCCAAGGCTTCCATCTTCTTAAAGCATTTGGATTCTAAGTGGTCATCCCGATTAGAAAAGTTGCAACATCTATCAATCTTCTTCCCTTTGTTTTTATTTGCCTTATCATTTTGTTGAAATGATTTTTCATTTTGAGACTGAAATTACTTAGGACCCTTGTTTGGTTTGGGACCATTCTTTTTAGGATATTGCTTCTCATGATTCTTTGAACTTGGTTGTTGCTGGGCAGCTAAGGCTTTTTAGAATATTTTCCAAGATTAAGAAGACCAAGATATAAGAGTTTTTCTTGTTCTCTTATTAAAGAATCACAAAAGGCATCAAAAGAGGGGAACTTGTACTCTTGTCCTTGAGAAATAAAGGTTTCTCTCATAGAATGGAAGGTGGAAACAACACAGAGTAGGTTGGTCCCAACTTAGTAAGAATGGAATAGATAAGGCTACCATCTTCTTTCTTAACCTTAACACCTTCCAAGAGAAGTCTAAAGGTCTTGAACTTGGACAAAAAATATTCAATGGAAGAAAAATTACTGGGGTCCAATGTAAGCAACTTATTTTCAAGTTGATGGGCTCTAATTTCATTTTTAATTCCAAAAACTTTAGTGAATTGTTTCATTGCTTCATTAGGGGTATCAAGTTCTGCGATATGGAATCTATGATCTAAAGAAATAGACATCCCTATCAACCCACATGCTTGATCTTGCCTATTTTCCCATTTGGCTGCCTTATCTTTATCTTTAGGTTTATTTTCTTGGCCTGAGGCTATTATATAAAAACCTTTACTTCTAAGTAAATCCACAATGTGCGACCACCATTGGAAGTAGTTGGTGCTGTCAAGAATAAATTGGCATGAACTTTCCATTTTAACATAAGCTGAAGTTGTAGATGCTAAAACTAAGTGTTCTAATGGAAAGATCTCAAAAAATTAGGCTGATTAAAAAAAAAACGGCTCTGAAAACGGCTTCCGGATGAAGAAGTTATGGCTTTTTGAAGAAAAGTTGTTGAAGAAGCCAACGAAGTGCGTGAATGTATGCAAGTGAATGATAATGTTATTTTTAAACCCCCCCCCCCCCCCCACCCCCCGCCGCCACCGCCCCGCTCCCCCATTTCCAAACTTAATCTAATTATCTCAATTTACAAAAAAAAAAAAAAAAAAAAAGAAGAAGATTTTATGTGACCCACTTTTATAAATAAATGAAAGTCACTTTTACAATGGTGCCTTATGAGCTACTCACTAAATCGTAACTTAAATCAAAGATAAAGAGACTTTAGAATTATAAGTGACTCACTTTTTACAATGGGTGAGAACACTTTTACATAAAGTAACTTTAAAACATAAGTTACATGTGTTTTTTGAAAAAGTAACTCAATAAAAAGAAAGACTTGAACTCAAGACCTCTATTCTCATAAAGTAGCTTTGGACCAAGTGAGCTAGTTTAAAAGGTTAGTAACTTTTTGAAAAGAGGAAGGGATTTTTTTTTTTAGTCGTTGAAGTTTTGGGGTGCGTGCTTACTTGAAAAAGCTATTTTTTCCTACAAAACGAAAAACCACACAACCCAACACGAACATGCAAAAAAAACCAAACCTTGTGGCTTAAAATTAGCTTTCGCCAGAAACTAAATATTTTTCTCAATGTTTTTGATTTTTCGAGATCACACTAAGGCACGGCGGAAAAGAGCATACGCATGAAAAAATTATTCCTTTCTGTTTTTATTTGCCCAGATCACACAAAGTCATGGGGCAAAGAGCATATGCAAAAATGAAAGGTATAGATCCAGTAATAAAAAACAGAGAGATAAATAAACCAAAATAAATAGAGAGATGAATAACTAAAACTGCAAATAAAGATTGTATACCTCCAGATCTTAAAAATGATGTAGCTAGGGCTACCAGAAACTTGTTTGCGTAAAACAAAAGGGGTTACTCACTGGAACAGATGCTCCTAACACAATAGAGTAGTCCTCTTGGCCCGAGAGTGGTCAAAAACAGTAGATCTAGGAAATGATAGTCGGATGCAGTTGTACCGGCTTCGGATGCGGCCCTCAAATTACTCTAATACCATGTAGAAATTTACAGGGTAAGTTCCTCAGATATAACACCAAAGGAAAACGCTCACAAACATATCACAAATCAATACACCAGTATTATTGACGTGGTTAAAACCCTCAAAGAGGGAAACAGTCCACGGCCTGAGCTATCACGACCACTTCAGGAAATTTATTAATAAAAGAAAGAAAATTTACATAAATTTCTCTCATGAACGGTCACCCTACAAATGATCCTCCATTCTCTTTAAATAGAGATCATGGACCAATCAAGTGTTAAGCCACGGATCAAGTGTCGGTAATAGCAAGGAGAGAATGAACCGTCAGATCACTTCATGTCTAGAACATATCGTGACCGGCTGATTATAAGTTACAAACGTACATAGTAAAGAAACACACTTTACCTAACTCTACACTAGACCAATTTATACTTAACTATTTCCTATGTGTCGGAATATCCTAACATAAACAAGAGGTTTTCAAAGGAATTTTGTGTAATAAAGCTCCTAGGATGCATTTCATTGGTCTCTAAGGCAAAGTCTTGCTTAATCATTCATTGATTTTCTCTTTTGGAAGCCCTCAGGTCATCCCTCCACGAATTCCAATTTCTATGTTTGTATTAAAGTGTTGGTAGCTTCTAGCCTTGAGCTGGAAAGTATCATAAGTGGGGGTACTATAGGTAGATCATAAGTCTATCTAATTGAGACTCAATCTATACAATCAATCAATCAGTATGTGCAATACAATTCTTTAATTCATCTCCTGCCCTTGTTATTCGTAATCGGTATAAACTCTATATCATTGGTTGGAATTGGTGTAATCTTATTTCTCCTGTCGAAAGCAAGAAAAGGAATTTCTTAGCATGTCCTTACTCTAATTCTAAATAAATCTCCTTCGCGCTCTTGGAATGATGCTTCAGAGGATATAGAGTCTGTTGATTCAGTTCATAATGCAACCCAAGCAGACAAGCCTTAATGTTGTTAGAGTAAATTCAATGCTAAAAGACAGGAAATGATACCACTTCTGGTACACTTGTTTGGCTTTCATCTATGAGAATTTCAAAGGATTTTGGTTTTTATGTTCTCATATTCTGAATCCAATGCAATGTCAAATTATGCATCTGCAAGGATTTCAAAGGTTTTCCAAATATATTTTGAACTATAGCTTTGAACCTAATGCCTTACCAATTTTTACATGAGTAGGTTTTTGGAAATTGTTTGTATTTTAAATAGTAATTCCAATATCCATTATTTGTCAAATTGTGTATCTGTTTGGTTGAAAGGAGCTAAAGAGTCCAAACTTTCTCCATACATCATGTCCATTGATTTCATGTGCATCTTTTCTCATTCTTTGATTCATCGTGCATATCTGATTGATTTTTTGAGCCATCAATATACGTTATATGATGCATACTATCTCATGCTTGTTTAATCCTTATACTTGATTCCAATTAGTAACTCAATTTGGAACTATACAAATATTATGTTCGAAGCTACTATAATCTTCAACGGACATATTCAGTAAATGGAAATGTCCCTAATGCAATCCAACCTATTTTTATGCCTAAGAAAACAACTATCGCTTTTACCTTGTTAGCGCCTGCCCTAAACTTTGACAACACCTACAGGCTTAGATGCTACTTATTGCTACTAGTATGGCCTGGAACTTATTGCATATACCCATATATCCTCTTTGTTAACCCTTTATACCGTATGAATCTTGCTACTTAATAGGAGTTATTATAAAAGGATTCAGAGGCATATATAACTTACATCGTTCCTTTACCAGTTCTCAATCTATCATATTCTTTTAATGCTAGACTAATCTCAACACTTGAAAAAATAACTCTCTTTTTTATCTTTAGTGCCCACCAATAACAGAATGATGATCGCTTAGCTTACACCCCCTCTCTTTCCTATGGCTTATTCTTTATGGCCCACATGCATCCCACTTTCGAACCTTTTCAGTTTTCACAGAGTATGTGTAGCTAGCTTCATTCTCCAGAGAAAATGAAAGAAACTATCATTCAAAGCGAAGAAGATAGTTCCCTCCCCTCCCTGAAAAAATCGAAGCATAGTAGGGTGAATCTAAGAGTTAGTGAAGCAAGTATCTCATTCTTTGAATAAGTGCCCTACTTGCCAATCTCTAGTTCCCTTCCTGAGCATTAGCGAAGCAAGTATCCATTCCTCCCAGCTAAGATAGTGCAAAGCCTTACTAGTTAGTATCCATTCTTTTCAAGAGTCCATGTAATTGAGCTTAGCCTTAAGAGAGACTCTCTTAGTCCATGCACTTAGTTCCGAATTCCTTTTCCATTCTATCCCAATAATAGAGTGGAATCAAACATATAGCTTATGGTTCTTTAGTTCAGCTGATCATGGGCTATGACAAGAAAGAAGTTGGCTAGCTATGATGGGGACTCTAGGGGGTATACTATGATTGGTGTAAAATTGTGTACTACTTAGGGAGGATGAGACAATTACTCTGTAGAGATGCAATATTGTAATATCATGTTTTACTTGTTGGTTTCAGTTTCTTTACGATTGTGTTTGATTCATGAATTTCAATTGTTTATACCTATATGAGATCACGTAATTTAAAATTGTTAGTTTTATGTTCACAAATATATGTTCTGAGTTTAGAACTCATGGCTGCCAATGTGGATAGGATGTCAAAAACACCACATCATGACTCCCATTTGTCCTGCAATTGTAGTTGTTGAAGCTTGAGTATATCTAATTTATTGAATTAACAAAATTTTTGTTTCTAGAATAATGAAGTAAGTAATGTATTCCATTGTAAAAGCAACAAAATGTTGCCACTTGCATCCTTCACAACACGTTTGTCACTATTATCCCTTTTTTTGAAACAAATGTCTTTTCATGGATTTTGTACTTTGCCATTTTTATTTCCATTTGTATAATCTATTTAAACTTGCATTTTAATGGTTTATTTTAATAATTAAATTGTTGAGGTCATAAATTATGTCCCTACATTTTAGTGAATTTTACTGGAGGCTACCTTGAATGATTTCTATCTCTCAGTCTATTTTTGCCTCCTTTTTACATACATTAGTTTGACTCTACAAAATTATGCCCTGCAAATCCACATGTGCCTTGTATTGGTCTATCCAGTAATAAAGTATGTCCTTGCATTTCAGTGAAGTTTACTAGAAGCTATCTTGAATGCCTTCTATCTCCCACTCTGTTTTTGCCTCATTTTTACATACATTAGTTTGACTTTTACACATCTGTAAAGATTTAATAGAAACATAAGAGTTACATTCAACATGGAATGAAATTGGTAGAGTACATCAAGGATTAAATAGATCTTGGCTACAAAATGACAGGGATTTCAAATATCTCTTTACTACAAAATGATAGGAATTGCAAATGAGGACCAATCGGTCGTTTGATAACAAATCAAGCTTCACGACAACCAATACTAAAGGAAAAATTATGTCAGTTCCAACATTCAAATTCAACATACAATGAATATAATCAATGCTAAGAAGGTTTTGTTCTCACTAAACCTAATGTGAAAATGCACAAGATCTGTCTAGGAGTAAAGGTCTTTCCATTCAGGGTAATAGGATAAAATTTAGACTCCAACATTATTCATCACTATAATCTACCCAAGGAACCAATTCTTAACAACCTAGATATCATGACTGAAGCCCAACCTAAAATTTAATAAAGTGCACTTCTGAAGCTGTGAGCACATCATATCTCTAACTAGGATTTTCAATGACAACACTAGGCAATGGAAATTGGCTGGCAAATGATTCAACCTACCTTTTGAGATCATAAATGTTATTTTGTTGCTAGAAATTGTCTGACTTAATAAATTATATAAAACCTTATAATTTTGTACTTTGCACAGATCCCTTAGCCTCAATGGCTATATGCACCCCCTCGTGGACAAAATTTGAAACCTCAATAAAGTCATCCTCAACAAGCCCATGGGTGGTTAACATAGGAGTCCCTATGCTAATACCACCAGGAACCATAACACTTTTATCACCTGAAAATTTAAGGTCTAAAAGTAAGCTATATCATCCCAATGAGTAATGAAAATTAATGACTCCCTTACATCTAAATATACAAAGCAAAAATTATGTAACCTGGTATAGAATTCTTGTTATGTGTGATACAAGCAACATAAAAAACGTTCTCTACTCTTGCACCATCAATTGCCCTGTTCAAGACCATTAATATATCCCATGTTGTATTCAACCAGGTAAATCCAATAGAAATCAATATACAAGTGGGTTATTTACTCCAACATATGAATAGAGTATTCTTACCAAGGGTCTCAAATCAAAGGTTTAGTTTGATATTTTTCCACAAGTACTTTAGTGTTTTTCTTTGAGATTATATTTTATCATTCCCCATCCACACAAATGGATTAAAATGAGCACCTCATCAATTGATAAGAGTTGTGTCAATCTAGTTGAAGCAATGGGTACTCGATTAGGAGGTCCTAAAAGTAAAGGCTATTTGGGGTTACCTAATTTTTATGTAAACTGAAACTAACACAACTACATTGTTATGTAAACTGAAACTAACACAACTACATGCCCCCTTTTACTTACATGCAATCTCCTAAAACAAGTGTTGGTTCTTGCGCAATGTTGGCTGGCTCCTAAAACTGGGGTTGGTTCTCGGGCAATGCTGGCTGGCCTATGCAAGCTCCTAAAAATGGGGTTGGTTCGGCAATGTTACCTGGCCTAATCAACAGAAGGGCCTTGCTTCCCTGAAACCCCTCCTGTTCACACTTTTTTTTCTTAAACCTATTACATGGAATTTTTAAGGGAGTGAAAGGCATCACATTACTCTTCCTTTTTCTTTTTCTTTTTTTGGCAATTATACCTCACAAGGTTCTTTTATGGAGTGACATAGCGTCCCATGAGATTTTTTTGTGCAACATGCGTCACGCACAATTTTTTTTATGTGATAAGCCATGTATCGCAAGTCATACTTTTGTGTGATGAGTCAAAACAGGTTTTGATGCAACTTGATTAATTTTCGCTTATAAAACTTGTGACTTTCTTGTATGATGTCCAATCGATATGCGATATTTTACAACCCAAAAAGAATAGGTGGAGATTTTCGATGAGTGGTTATACAACTTCATTCAAAATAGTTTCTACAACTTCATTCATGATTGATACGGATGAATCCTTAATCAGTGTTTTTTGCGTGTATGGAACTTGTGTTCAGATTTCATCAATTCTATTTGATTCATAATCCTACAAAACCTACAATAGGCTTGTTCGAGAGGTGAAAATTTCACAGTGAAAAAATCATTTTGATCGATACTCACAACTATGCACAAAAGTATTCCTAGATGGGGGTGTGGTTTGAGGAGACTGACAACTTGAGTTATTGAGCGTGACAGCCTGAAGAATTAATTGTATTAAATGGTTGGGTGGCATGGCCACCCTTGTGCATGGAACATTATTACATTCGTTCTCTCGGATGCTAATCGTAGCCAAAGAGGGGAGCGAAAGCTTTGCTTGTGCTGCATCCCAGTTGAGAGTTCATATGTTTCCTTTGATAGAAATTCTTGGCTAGTTTTTTGGGAGGTTGTCAAGCTAGAACAAGGTGTGCGCTTAAGTTTGTTAAGAACTTTGGTAGCCTGCCAATCCTGAGTGTGAGCTTGGTGAACCAGAGTAACAAAAGGGAGCTCATTATCAATGGTGATACGATTATTTATGCTTTGGGTTTTAATGAATCTATGACCAAGCAAAGGGATGGGAGATTAGAACATGAGTAGACGAAAAAATTTAGGGGCCCAGATGTTGTCACTACTTATGGTTTTCTGAGAGTGGTATTAGTCTCCTGCATGTGATGCTTAGTGCCTAGATTACTCTCGATAATTCTGAAACCCTTCAGTAATTTTAATTTGATGTTGCATATTCATTTAACCTTAATATTATTACTCTAACATTAACCCCTAGTTTCAACTTTGTGAGTTGGCTCGTTGCTTGGTAGTAGTCAATTGTCAAGGTTGATTGTGGTTGCACTAGGGTTAGATATTGGAGTTGGAGTTGTCAGGGTTAATTGTGGTTGCATTGGGGTTCGATACTCAACTCAAATGGACTAACCTAATCGGCCAACTTCTCAAAATATCTTCCAAATCTCCATCTCTCTCCTACATCTCAGTTTTACGTGCCTATTTTTTACCAAATCCAAACTCTTGTACATCTACATATTTTCCTTCATCTTAATTTTTCGTACCTCTTTTTTGTTGAATCCAAACTCTTGTACATCTGCATATTTATCATGTATCTAAATCTTCTCTACAATTGTTTTCAATGGCTCTAACTAACTTCTTCTTCTTCTTCCTCCCCTATTTTTTTTATAGAATCCAAACTCTCTTACATCTCCATTTTGTTGAATCCAAACTCTCCTACATTTCCATATATTTTTTGTATAGTATCCAGACTCTCCTACATCTCCATTTTGTTGAGTCCAAACTCTCCTGCATTTCCATCTTTCTTGTGGAATCCAAACTTTCCTACATCTCCATATTTATCCATCTTAATCTTCTATGCTTTTCGTTTTGCCAATTTTGGCACCAAGCTAACTTCCTCTCCAACTTTTTCATCCTTTTATTTCCGTCCAATCTGAATTTTTAACTTCTCCATCTTCCTCTTCAATACTCTCTAACTTCTCTTTCTTCCTCTTACATTTATTTTGTCCAATCTATCTCTCTAACTACTTCTCCATATTTCTCCTCCATCTCTTTCTAGTTTGGCCTCGATATCGACCTTTCTCAATCTTATCTTATTAAATTCATTTTCACATTCCTATTGCCTTTCTATCCTATCTTTATTTACTTCATCTTTCCTCCCATGTCTCGTTCTCTGCAATCACTTTTCCATCGCAATATTTCTCCTTCTTATTGAATTCCTTATCTCACTCCTAATCTATTCTTCTAACTAGATGATATCAATACCCCCTACTATATAACATTAATACCCCTTGCACTATTTGTTATTATTATCATCTAATTTCTATTTAATTCCTCTTCCTCTTCTTCATCTGTTATCTCAATCTCTATCTTCCTTTCCTATCTCCTCACATCTCATTTTAACCCAGTGGTTAGTATTGAATGATTCCAATCCTCCTCCTTTATTATTTTATCTCATTCCAATTGTGGTGCTAGTTTTCATCAAATGTATCTTTATCTCCACTTCATCAATAAACTACTTGTATTCTCTCATTCGTTATCCATCCAACAAACAACACTTTTATTATCTGATATTTCTCTTCATTACAGTATTCTAGTATTAAATGTTTATCTTAATCATCTTTCTCTTTTAGCCCATTCTATCCTAATGACATCATCTCATTCTTGTTTCGAATGAAATCATCTCATACTTGTTCCCACTGCATTCCTCTTCTCTATTGATGACATCATCTCAATCCTACTGCATTTCAACTGCATTCTATCTCATTTAGATTATGTTCCCTTCATCTTTGATGATTTTATCTTAATGAGAGAATCTCAATCGTATTGCATTGTCAAGGCACTCTATCTTATTTCTATTTTGTTTCCTCTTCTTGTCTTTGATGACAAGAGTACACAATGAACTCACTCTTATTGCATTCTAATTCTAGTATCCATGTACCCACTCACTATGCACAACAATTTTCTTCTCATGTTTGTTTGGAAGTTTGTATGCATCATATTGAGGGACAAGCAATGCTAATATCTTTATCTCTATTACAGATTTTGCGCAACAAACACCCACTCATTATGTACAACATTTGTCTTTCCATGTTTGTTTGCATCTATATCAAGGAAAATGAAATATAAACCCACTCAATATGTACAACTATATTCTTTGTTTGTATTTATGTCAAAGAACATGAATTGTAAATATCTCTATTTTTTATCTTTTTTTCTTGATTAAGATGAATTGTAAATATATTTATTTCCATAGAATATTTTTTCCAATAAATTATTACATTTTTTACGACAAACATAGAGAGTCCAACAAACATAAAATACAGTGGATCAATTTCAACTTCACCAACACAAAAAGAGTACTTACATTTTGTATAACAAACATAGAAAGTCCAAAAAAACATAAAATACAGTGGATCAATTTCAACTTCACTAGCATAAGAAGAGTACAAACATAGAAAATTGATGGGTCCTCTCAATATTCTTTGTTTGTTGAGAAGGTGAATTACAAATGTCTTTATCTTGAAAGCAGATTTTGTTACATTATGTACACCAAAAAAACATAGAAAGCCCAACAAACATAGAATACAGTGGATCGATTTCAACTTCACCAACATAAGAAGAGTATAAACATAGAAATCGACAAGTCTTGTTGTCACCTAAGATGCACACCTAGATTAATTCAAGAAAAGTCCTCAATCCCACTAGGTGTGTCCTTAGAGGCACAATGATCAGAGAAGGGGTTGTCCCCTATTCCCAACTCTCTTCGTTTAATATCTATCCTAGCTAAGCTAAGGGGGTTAGTACCTAAAGATAACACTAAAGGAAAGCTTGGTAAGGATAACAAGGCCTAGGAGATATTAGGCAAGGCAATCACCATTTAATATAACTTGAATTTAGAGATTAATTAGCAAGTATGAATGTTTATGAGCATGTAAACATCAATAAGATAGATTCAATGAAATCAACAAGATATCCTGCAAGATAAAGTATGAGAGACCAATGCCTTTAGGGATAACTTGCAAGAAACAATATGCTCAATAAGAAATTATGATACTTGCAATTGAAAAATGATCTTTCAAGTTACAAGAATAACAATGTTGCAAGATAAGCATTAGTGATCTAAAACCACAATTGATTATAAACAATTTAGAGATATTAGCAACAAGATTTTAAAATAGAATTTGCAAGAGAAGAAAGCTTTTACTTAAAGAGAGATACTCCAATATGATACAATCAATAAAAGACAATGAGCATAAATTTGAAATAAACAAGTGCAAGGATATTAAATGGAAACTTGCAAGTAAATAATTAGCTCACAATCCTAATTTCATAACAACCAGTTGAATGCAAGATGAGACAATGTTATTAGTGGGTGTGTGTGATGAAGTGGTCTCGGTAGATTTTATCATATGCCTAAACTAAGGTGAGACTTCTCCTCAAATCCTTCAACTTGGTAAGGAATAGTAGGTATTTTCACGATGGAATAAGTGAGAAGGCTAAGACCTCATTAATGATACCCCCTTAGGACTTCAATGCAACATGTGTGCCTTCGTTCCTACAAAGGACCCAACCACAATGTAACAACCGCTCCCACATTTACCCACTTTCACAAGCTCTCCGTGGTAAACATTTGATGAGTGCAACTATGACATGGCCCGACCTCCAAGTTCCAGTTATGGAAGTGGGGCCTACAAACCAAAAATTATTGATACCTCTCAGGACCACTAGATCACCTAGAAGTCAATTCACAACCTCTGATGACTAGATTCTGAGTTGGGACTGCTTTTTAATGGGCCTAACACCCCAATCACACCCTTGGCACACTATGTATATGGTTATGGGGTTCCAACCGCACCCATAATCATGCCTACCAGTGGTTATGACCCAAATTCCTCAACTTTGTGCCAACGATTGTGAGATATGTGCCACTTTTTTAGGCTAGCCTCAAAACCACTGCCTATAACTTTCTAGAAGCATAACTAAGATGATAACATTTCCAACCATACTGAACTTGAGCAATTTATTGACCTAGACATGCCTAATACATGATACTCATTTTTTCAAACATATGATAAACATAGAATCTATTGGTTGTGAATGCATATCTAATCATAAACTTCTATTCCTCATCTGAGAATCGCTAAGAAGGATCTATACTTGCATTCATCAACCATTCAATAACTTATCAAATCATGAACAAGATCCATAGTTAGAGCACGCCATAGAACCATGCAAATAACTAGGATATAACTAGAATAGAAACCATGACAAATCAGCCATAAGATCACATAATAACCAGTACATGTGCTCATAAACCATAATAGGGAAAATAAATTATATTAAAATATAAAAAATCCAACCAATTGAGGGACTTCAACGTACCACCTGAACATATATTAGGTTGAATCAAATCTGTCCTTCAGCCAATCACCCCCGTCTCATATTCCAAACATGAATGTGGGATCTCATGGGATAAACCAAGACATAACCAAAAAGGGACTCTAGAGGTTAAACCACCTCCACCCTCAAGCTATCGTGATATTGCCTAAATAAGTTATGAGTTCATAAAACTAAACAAGCTTGGATGCCTTAGAATTCCTTCACCATACCTAGAGGAATTTTCCTGTCTCCACCCACCTATTGAGGGCTTCCTAGAAAAAACCATCTCCACCCCAACCCTTGGGATTTTCCTGAGACCACATCAACTGGATCCAAAACCTTTAGAAAATCCAAAGCTCAACCAAGAATGAATCCCATCACACCATGTTTATCCAGGAAATGGCAAGGTATTATCACAAGTTTGTTAAAAATTATGGGAGAATAACATCGAATCTAACAACATTACTAAAGAAAGATACATTTTCTTGGACTCCAGAAGCAACTAGGGCCTTTGAACATATTAAAGAGGAAATGTGCCAAGCATTGTTCTTAGCTACACTAGACTTCACAAAAAGATTTATTGCAGAATGTGAAGCCTCAGGAAATGGAATTGGTGTTATTTTAATTCAAGAAGGAAGACTCGTTGCTTTTCAAAGTCATCCAATCAAGGGAAAGTATTTACACAAACCTATTTATGATGAGGAAATGTTTGAAATACTACATGCACCAAAGCAATGGCAACCTTACCTAATAGGAAGACACTTCAAGGTAAAATCATATCACGATAGCCTTAAATAATTTTTGGAACAAAGGTTATCATCATAAGAGAATCAAAAATGGGTCCCCAAGATGTTGGGTTATTACTTTGAAATCATCTACAAAAAGGGAAGCAAAATGTTGTTGTAGATGCACTCTGAAGAAAGGATGAGGATGTGGAACCATTGCTCTGTGTCATTTCCATTATCTAACCTAATTGGATAATTGAAGCAGGGGATGAATGGAAGAATGAAAAAGAGGTGTGGACACTCATTCAAAAGTTGTAGTAATATCCTACTACATATTATACATTTATCTTGAAAAATGATTCATTGTGGTACAAGGATCGCTTATATCTCTGTAATAATTCCCAACTTAAACAAAAGATTCTTTTGGAATTGCACACCTCCCCCTTCAGAGGGCACTCGGTGTTTTTAAAAACTTACCATAGGGTCAAGAAGGATTTTTTTTTGGGATAGCCTTAAATATTATATTAAGAAGTTTGTGGTGGAATGTTTGGTTTACCAACAAAATAAAGTTGAGACATTCAAGACCCCCGGTCTATTACAACCTTTAGCCATTCCAAGTTAGAGTTGGGAGGAGGTATCAATGGATTTTATCACAGGTTTACCTAAGTTTGAAGGAAAAAGTGTCATCATGGTGGTAGTTGATAGACTTACCAAGTATGCACACTTTTGTGCATTATCTCATCCTTTTAAAGTCAGTATAATGGTTATTGCATTTATGGAAACAATTCAAAAGCTACATGGAAACCCAAAGGTTATTGTAAGTGATAGAGATCCCATTTTCACTGGAAATTTTTTGACGTGATTATTTTATTGTCTTAGTACTCAATTAGCTCATAACTCATCTTATCATCCTCAATCTGGTAGGGAAAATGAGATAGTGAACAAATGTTTGGAAGGATATCTTCGTTGCTTTGTATATGATAAACAAACACAACGGGTCAAGTGGTTACCTCTAGCTGAATGGTGGTATAACACTTCCTTCCATACTGCAGCGAAAATGACCCCATTTATGGCACTTTATGGATATCATCCACGATCCATCACATCATCTTTAAGAGGAAGTTCTAAGGTTCAAGTAGTGGAAGATCACATTGAGAATCAACAACAAGTTCTCCAACTCTTAGAGGATAATCTCACTTTGGCACATAATCGAATGAAACAACAGGTCGATCAACATCATAGTGAAAGAAGTTTTAATGTAGCCAACTGGGTATTTTTATAGCTACAACAATACAAATAAATGTCCCTCATGCAAGCTAAGAAGGATAATAAATCATCACCCTAGTACTATGGTCCTTACAAGGTGTTGCAAAAGATTAGTACTATGACATAAAAATTGGAGTTGTGTACATCTTCCTGAGTACACCTAGTTTTCCATGTTTCATGCTTAAATAAGGTTATCAGTGACAAGTTGCAAGTTCAAACAGTATTTCCAGAACTTGATGAAGAAGGAAAAATCACATTAGATTCTAAACTATTCACAGAAACAAGAATCGGCAGCTACAAAATCGATCAATTTCAGAGTATCTCATTAAGTAGAAGAACTTACCCATTGAATATTCCACATGGGAGGATGAGAATTTTATACAAAAGCATCCAGAACAACTCAAGCGTTGAGGACAACACTTTTTTTGAACGAGAGGGGCATGTTAGGTCCCTATAATACTAGTGTATCCCTTTTATTGTTATTGTTAGTGTAGCCTCTTATTTTTATTGTTGTGCCCATGTAGCCCCCATATTGTTACTGTTGTGCCCCATAAAAGCCCACTATTGTTATTGTTGTGTCCTTACATTATTATTGTTATGTAGGCTCTAATTATATTGTGACCCCTTAGATTCCTATATATACCACAGAGGTCTTGTCATTTGTATCATCCAATAATTGCTCATTTATGTTATGTAAAAGGATTTTTCCCCCTCGAAGAGGCTTATTTTGAAGTCGTTGATCTATTTCTTCTTCTATTTTTTTATATGGTTACATAACACACTTTAACTTGCTCTATTGCTCTATTTCAAAGCATGAGATGTTTATGTTGTAGAATGAATTGTGGCTCTCGCTGGAACTCTCCTTCTGGTTCCACCTGCAATACAGACCAATCAATCACATGATCAACATTGTGTGCATATCTCTTAAGCAATGAAAAATGGAAAACATCATGGAATTTCATTGTTGGCAGTAGTGCAAGTTTGTAGGCCACTAGTCCAATCCTCTCAAGGATCTCAGAAGGCTCGCAATATCGAGGTTCAAACTTGGCACATGACCCAATCCTCAAGGAGCTCGTCTTGGGCTTGAAGCATACGTACACATGCTTCCCAACCTAAAACTCATTTAATGCCCTATATTGATCTAAATAAGTCTCCTTCAATTTATGTGTTTCCTTTAGATTCCTTTTGATAACCTGCATCTCCTGCTCCATCTTAGCTAACATATTCGATCCAATCAACACCCTGTTCACTCGATCACTTCAGCTGATAGGAGTATTACAACTTTGCCCATAAAGAGCCTCAAATGGACTCATATTCAAGGATTCTTGATACCCATTATTATATGAAAACTCCACCAGTGGAAGATACTTTTCCCACTTCTTTTGTTGATGCATGAGATACATCCTCAACATATCCTCAAGAATATTGTTGATCCTCTCTGTCTGTCCATTTGTCTATGAATGATAAGTCATCCTAAAATCTAACTCTGTCCCCAAGCCTGAAAAACTCCTTCCAAAACCTGGAGGTGAACTTCGCATCTCTATCTAATATGATCTTCTTGGGAAGACCATGCAACCTCACTATCTCCCTAATGAAGATCTCAGCTACCTCACTAGCTAAATTTGTAGACTTCACTACAATGAAGTGAGCCACCTTTCTCAACCTATCAACCACAACCATGATGGAATCCTTCTGTCTCAATGTCCTTGGCAAACCTGTAATAAATTATGTGGAAATGACCTCCCATTTCTATTCTGGAATTATAATAGGATGTAATAGACCAGCCAAGTGCGTACACTCATCTTTCACCTGCTGACAATCCAAACATCTAGCAACAAATTCATTCACTTCCTTCTTCAAGTTCAAACAATGATAGAACTTCTTAATAGTTGTCAAAGTCTTTTGATATCCTAGGTAGATTGAATATGGCTTGACATGAAACTCCCTCAAGATAAGATTCTTAAACTCATTGTTATCTAGCACATAAACCTTGTTCTTAAATTTGACCAAGCCATATGTCATGAGGTGATACTCCTCATCCCTATCACCTTCACCCTGCTTTTGCAATCTCTACTTCAACTACAAGTACCTCTCATCATGTTGGTCTGCTTGCAAGATCTGCTCATGCAAATCTATCCCATAAGAGCTCAAAACTAAAATATGATTTACCTACACTCTCCTATTGAGAACATCTACAACTTGATTTCCTTGCCTTTAATGTATATGGTCTCAAAGTTAAAATCACTGGGAGTCGCCAACCATCTAGCTTTCCTAGCATTCAGATTGGGTTGGTCAAACAAATACCTCAGTCCACTATGATCACTCATCAGAATAAACCTCCTACCAAGGAGATAATGTCTCCACATCTTCAATGCATGAATAATAGTTTCCAACTCAAGATCATGAGTCACATAGTTATGCTCGTGCTCATTCAACTTCCTTAACTCATAGCATACCACCTATCCTTCCTGCATCAGGAATTCACCAAGCCCTTTCTTGAAAGCATTTGTACATATCAAAAAGTCCTTATTAGGATCTGCTATCTTCAAAACTAGAGCATTTGTAAGCAAATGCTTCATCTACTCAAAAATAGTTGCACACTCCTCAGTCCATTCAAACTTTTTCCCTTTTCTCTGCAAAGATGTAATAGGATAGCCAATCCTTGAGAAGTTCCCAATGAACCTCCTATAATAACCTGATAGTCCCATCAATGATTTGACCTCATCCACATCCCTAGGAATTGGCCACTCCATGATAGCTTTAATATTTTCCAGATAAATTGTTATCCCCTCCTTGGAGACAACATGTCCTAAGTAATGAATCTGAGACTGAAAGAAACTACAATTGCTGAGCTTGGCATACAATTGATGCTCTCTCAACAATATCAACATTCTTGCTAGGTGCTCTGCATGCTCCTCCTCATTCTTGGAGTATATCAATATATCATCAATAAACACTATCACAAAATTGTTTAGGTAAGGTTGAAACACATTGTTCATCAAATACAAAAAGGTGGTTGGAGCATTGGTAAGACCAAAAGAAACCACCACAAACTCACATTTCCCATACCTTGTACGGAATGCAGTCTTGTAGATGCCTTCTTCTTTGATGTGCACCTGATGATATCCTAATCTCAAATCAATCGTTGATAATATTGTTGCTCCCTTCAATTGATCAAACAAATAATCAATCCAAGGAAATGGGTACATGTTCTTGATTGTCACCTTTTTCAACCGCCTGTAATCAATGCACAACTAAGCGTGCAGTCCTTAAGCTGAAACTTCAATTCCACCAACTCCAAAGTGATCATCCTGTAAGGTTCCTTTGATGTTGGTGTTGCTCCTAGTACCAACTCAATAGAGAAATCCACTTCCCTATGAGGTGGTAACTCTGAAATATTTACATGAAACACATCCTGAAATTGTTGCAAAATAGGGTACCTCTTCAAGACTTCCTCATCCTTGATCCAGGTGGATATTGGTGGCCACCTGCCGAGTCCACTTGGACCCCCACCATTGTTTCTTTCAGCTTTTCAATTTCCTTAATTGTAGCACAATTTACTATTTTTAGCAGTTTTTTGGGTCCTGAACTTCCGAAGCTGTTTTGAGGCCCTAAACGACATTTTTTGGGAAACCTAACGAGATATTGTGCGCGTCAAACGAAAATTGTATGCCAAAGTTACGACTTTGGGAAGTTGATGTACCAATTTACCCAAACGGGGCCCACAATTTGGCGTTTCATCTTCTAGGGTTAGGTTTTTGGATATTTAGGGTTTTCCATTGTTTCTCAAGAATAAATAGGCCTTCAAGCCTCATTGTAACAGAGTTCAGAGGCATGTAGCCGCCACATCTCTTCTCAGAGATAATCTACCATGGCCCTAGCTGGTTTATTTCCATTCTGTTTGTAAGCATATTTTAATATTTTACATTAATGAAATGAAGTATTATTTCCGCTGCATCTCTATGTTTATGGTTATCTCTGTAATTTGTTGTGTTCCTATTTAAATCCGGATCAGTGGTATCAAGGAGTAGTATTACCCTGTCAAAATTTATCAGGACAAATACATAAAGTGGACCACGCTGCAGCAGGGAAGGGACCAAGATGTGCCGGAGTTCACAAATATTTTTCATACCCTTCGCACACAGTAGGTATCAAGGATTCTTAGCTGCATTTGGTACTCAAATACCGCGACTGCCTACACAGATACATCCAGGAAGAGATGGAGTTCCTGAACATCTCCTCGCTCGGCACAGCGTACAGATATGCTGTCAAAATCGAGCAGAAGTTTAAACAAAAGAAGCGAGATTTTGGATCTGCAAATCGAAAGACCAAAGGACAAAGCCAAGGCGGGGCGACGCAAGATAACCCGTCGAAGCTGCAAGAAAAGAACAACACCATGAAGTTGAAGAAGGACACATGAAAGTGGTGTGAGTTCCACAAGAGCCCCACTCACAACACGAGTGAGTGTCGTAGCAAGCAGTCATTGGTGGCCGAGTTGAAGGCTTCAGAATCAGATGCATGTTCCAACCCTAAGTCAGAACCCGACAAGGGAATGGCAAATGGAAGCAGATCATTGACGCGGAGCCCAACGCCACTGTAGCCACCACCAAGATCCATAAGAATGAGCCCGAAGATCCAGAGGAGGGGGAGCATCTTTTCCACTCATAGATGTGGGTGAAGGGTTCGCTGTTGCAATTCATTGTTGACAATGGAAGCCAAAAGAACCTCATTTCAACAGAGGTCATGAAGCGGTTGGGCCTATCGACTACACCACAACCACAGTTGTACAGTATTGGGTGGCTTCATGAAGGATGAGACCTCTGAGTTCGCCAGCAATGTCGTCATCCCTACAGCATCAAACCCTTCATAGATGAGGTATTGTGTGATGTTGCACCTCTGGATGTTTGTGATGTATTATTAGGCCAACCATACTTGTTAAGGCGACATGTTGTGTATGACTCAAGGCCCCGTGTTGTTATTATTTCTTTGGGTAATTCATTATACAAGATACCGGAGATAGCCCCACCTACCGCCACCTCTTTAATCATTGCTAAGAAAGGCAGCAAGCTCATCTCCCAGACTAGGAAATTCATTTTCTATCTGGTTTGCTCCCAAAGTAAGGGCAAGATCGTCGCCACATCCATGACCCCCACAAAGGGTTCCTCCACCTAGCAGTAACAACAAAGGGATACAGTCATGACAGAACACAAGAACAACTTTTCCTCACCCACAGGGGTACCACACAAGTTTCAGGTGGACGACAAAGTTTGGTTACATCTGCAGAAAGAACGCCTTACAAGAGCCCATCAGATGCTTAGACCACTCTGACATGGTCCTTACAGCGTTACCAAGGCTGTGGGAGACAATGCATTTGAGCTCAGCATTCCTCCATTCCTTGGCCTGCACCCAGTGTTCAATGTGGACCGCCTTCAACCATACTTTCCACCACTACAAGACAAATCTAACAGTGCAGAACAGTTCACACCCACAGAGTTAAATCCAGATTGCATGGAACAAGCTGCAATTGATCGAATCATGGACACACAGATCAAGCACACTTTCCAGCAGAATATCCAACTATATCGAGTTATCAAAGCAAGCCAACTCCTTCACCAGGGATCAAGTTCAGCAAAAGTTTCCTCATCTCATGGAGGAACTCAACGCAATGGGGACGATTGCTTCCTAAGGGGGGAGGAATGATCCAGGTGGATATTGGTGGCCACCCACCAAGTCCACTTGGACCCCCACCATTGTTTCTTTAATCTTTTCAGTTTCCTTAATTGTAGCACAATTTACTATTTTTAGCAGTTTTTCGGGTCGTGAACTTCTGGAGCCATTTTGAGGCCCTAAACAACATTTTTTGGGAAATCTAGGAGCAACATGGGGCCATGGACTGATGTTGCTCTTTCCAAAGTTGTATTTCTTGGATAGATATTTCTAACAAGATATTGTGCACTTCAAACGAAGATCCTATGCCAAAGTTATGACCCCGGGAAGTTGATGTACCAATTTACCCAAACGGGGCCCACAGTTTGGCGTTTCATCTTCCAGGGTTAGGTTTTTGGATGTTTAGGGTTTTCCATTATTTCTCAACAATAAATAGGCCTTCGAGCCTCATTGTAACATAGTTCAGAGGCATGTAGCCGCCACATCTCTTCTCAGAGATAAGCTACCATCACCCTAGCTGGTTTATTTCCATTTCTGTTTGTAAGCATATTTCAGTGTTTTAAATTAATGAAATGAAGTATTATTTCCGTTGCATCTCTATGTTTATGGTTATCTCTGTAATTTTTTGCTTTCCTGTTTAAATTCGGATCAATCCTCCACATATTTTCCTTTGTCATTGTAAATATGCACTACAAACAATACACACCCCTTCTTGCAACACAATTGTAACCATTCTCACTGATGTAGGCTTTTTCTTTCCCTGCAAGATTCTCCTTTCTCCATCATCATCGAGGCACACAATGGCCTTCTCATAACAATCTACCTTGGTCCTGTGGGTAAACAACTAAGCCATGCCAAAAACTAGGTTATATGATCCCAAAGGAAGCACATTTATATGTGCTGATATAGGCATACCATTCATCTCAAATGCACAAGCTCTCACCCAATAATGAACTCTTCTCTTGGTCCCTATAGCCAACTACACCAACCAATATTTTGCATTCACTTCTTTACTCAAACAACATCGATCCACCATTTCAGGACTAACATAATTATATTTAGATCCAAGATCAATCGAAATGGAAAAAAATCGATCATAGAGCTTACTTTCCATCTCAATAATGTATGCATGATGATCTTCCTACCTGTTATCAAGTGTTGCATATATCTGAGGAATGTTCTGACCAACATCCCCAACTGTCTACACCTCTTGATCACTGTATATCTGAGGCCAACCACCCTAGTATAATAGAAAATCCTTCTTTCAATGGTCTTTTGCCAAAAATCCAACGCTGCAATGGTCCCCTACCATTGCCTTTATTTTGTTTCTCTCTAGAATGAGACACATGTCCTTTCTCAGTTACGTTAAACTTCTTGTAAGGAGCCACATTCCCTTTATTGCCTACATCCAGAGATCTTCCCCACTTCTTAGGCCATTTTCCTTTAGTCTTCTCATTCCCTTTCCAATCGCACTTGAACTCAGGTTTGCACTTTGAATGTTCGTAGCAATGCTTCAATTTCCTGATGGCTTCCTCCATTGGTTGAGGCTCATCAAACTCAATCTAGTCTCTTAATGCTATTGGTAATCTATTGACGAAACCTTGAATATTCGCATTCTCATCCTTAACGGAAGGCACATACCTTAACAACTCCAGGAACCTGCTAGTGTACTCATAATTTGTCATAGAACCCATCTTCAATTCATAGAACTCATTGACCCTATCGCCATAGTATCTTTTGAATAGGTACTTCTTCTTGAATAGTCTCTCAAACTCATCCCAAATCAACTCATTTTCTCTAATGCCTCTGACATTTTTGACATCTTCCCACCAAATATCTGCTTTCCCTTTGAGACTAAAGGCAGTTATCTTGGATTTCATGTTCTTTGAATATTCATGTAATCTAAAGAACTTCTTCATCCCAAGAAACCATGCTTTTTCATCTTCAGATTTCTTCATCTCCCCATCAAAAGTAGGAGGCCTGACTTTCTTGAACTCCTCTAGAAAGCACTCACTCCTCCTATGGTGCTCGTGGTGATAACAATGATGTATCTTGGAAGAAGAACTAGAATAAAACCCATATGTATCAGTCATCCTGTCAGGTGTATCCAATAATCTACCACACTTCACTATATCCTCCCTATCCACCCTGTGTCTCCTATCAGACCTACTACCATCTACCCCATTAGTCTTCTCCTCCTGCCTATCTCCATGACTGATCCCCATCGGTCCTTGCTTCTACAACTTCGAAAGGCTCTATAGAAACACCACATTAAATTTTGCCTGCTTTTCCTGAGCTCTTCAAGTCTTTCCTTTGCCTCAATCATCATGTTATTGTCTGCCTTGAAACCTTTGATATCTACCCTTGAGCTCCATATTGTATCTTCTATATTATAAGAATACTCTTCTCCTTGTATCTTGAAAGACCTTTCTCGTTCCATTGATTTCGCATCAGGCCTGTAAGGAGAGCCATGTGAACTGTAGTCCACCATTCTCCTCTTCATCTCTAATCTTCTATTTCCTGCAATATTCCATGTTAAATAAACCAAATACAAATCATAATCAAAATCATACCTCAATGTATTTCAGGGGAGGCTATTTGGTTTGTACAATCAGTCCAAATTAGCATGATATAGATATATAATGACATCAACATATCAACATCATGAATGATAACACAAAACTACAATAATAACTGCATGCATGATAACCATAACCATCAAAATGCATGCATAATTATATGCATTTAGCCAATCTAGTCCAAGTGTTTGAACCGGGAAGCTCTAATACCACCTTGTAACAACACCTACCAGATTTACTGGCTTTCATAAGCTCTCCAGGGTAAACACGAGATGAGTGCTACTATGACGTGACCCGACCTCCAAGTCCAGTTATGGAAGTGGGGCCTACAAACCAAAAACTTATTGATACCTCTTAGGAGCACTAGATCACCCAAAATTTAATCCACAACCTTTGATGACCAAGTCTTGAGTTAGAACTGCTTTTTCATTGGCCTAACACCCCAACCGCACCCTTGACACACTGTGCATGCGGTTATGGGGCTCTAACCGCACCCACAAGCCTTCCTACCAGTAGTTATGACCCAAACTCTCAATTCTATGCTAGCGGTTGCAAGATATGTGCCACTTTTTCAGGCTAGCCCACAGACCACTACCCATAATTGCTATAACTTTCTGAAATCATAAATAAGATGATAACAACACCAACCATACAAAACTTGAGCAATATATTGAGCAAGACATGCCTAAAACATGATACGCATTTCGTCAAACATATGATAAACATAGAAGCTACAGATATTGAATGCATATCTGATCATAAACTTCTAATCCTCATCTGAGAATCACCGAGAAGGCTCTATACTCTCTTGAGTTAGCTGCAACAACACATTTTAGCCCATGTATTCATCAACCATTCAATAACTTATCAAATCATGAGCAAAATTCATAACTAGAGCACATCATAGAACGATGCATATAACCAAAATATACCAGAATAGAAACCATGACAAATGAGCCATAAGATCACATAAAAACTAGTACAGTGATCATAAACCACAATAGGGAAAATAAATTATATTAAAATATGAAAAATCCAACCAATTCAGGTACTTCCATGTACCACCCAACCAAAGATTGGGCTTAACCAAATCTCTCTTTCAACCAATCACCCCTGTGCCATATTCCAAGCATGAATATGGGATATCATGGGATAAACCAAGACATAACCAAAAAGGGACTCTAGAGGTTAAACCACCTCCACCCTCAAGCCACCGTGTGTAGAAATTCTCAATGTAGATTAAACTGATTATGCAATGTACTAAAGAAAAATACTTAATCTACTTCTACAATCAAACTTGCGGAAGCTTAATCGATTTGAGCAAGATCAACCAGAACACATATAACAGAGAAGAAGATTCAATCACACATGAAACATAGAAGAATACTATGGGGAAAGCCTTAGCTAAAAACCCCGCTATCTGTATTATCACACAAATGGAAATATCTCAGGATTACACAAAGATTTAGCTCTCAAGCCATCCAACTCTCAGTACAATCCCTCATTGTTGCTCATAGATTGAATAGACAACACATATGCCTTCCTTCAGTCCTCCAAGCCTCCTATTTCCTTGCGCAATTTCTCCTGGGTCCTCCAGCTGCCACCTCTGTGATTTTCGCCTCACACATTGCTCTGACCTCTATAGTAACTACGCAATCCTCAAGGAATGAATTCCTTCTACATGCAAGAGATATTCACATGGGAATATTCTAGCAACTGATAGTATATTCTCCCTGCCTTTAATCTCAACTGGGGCTCTATCTGAACTGACATGCATGAGTTATTTATGAGAGAATATTTAGTTATCTAGAGAACACTAGTTGCATGCATGCATGCATTAACTGACTGAACTCACAATTAGTTCCACATTTGGAACTAATTTAACTGGACTTAACTCAGTTAACTGAGCTAAATAATTACAACTCATCCTTATCTCCTTAATTAATGGATAACTGTTGCATGTCTTCACAAAGACTTCATGTTTGATTTTCACCAACTAATTAACTCAAGATGAATTAATTATTTTTCAAACAGCGAGTGAGACTAAATTCGAATTTTAATTCAAGGACAGATTAAAATTGGAATATATCCTGAAATGCTATCCATAGCAGTGTTATTTTTAGCATTTCTTGTTGCTATTTTCAACACTCCCTCTCAACAAGAAAGGGATTATCTGCCACCCCGATCCTGTCTCTATGGAACTTGAATTTACACTTTGACAATGCCTTAGTCAAAATGTCAACATCTTGCTCCTCGATCGAAATTTAATGCAACAACATGATCCTCTTCACCACACAGTCTCGAAGATGATGATACCGAATGCCGATGTGCTTGGACCTGTCATGAAATACTGGATTCTCGGAGATTTTGATACAACTCTAATTATCACAATAGATCATAGTTGGATCCATCCTTTAATCAAAGAAACCCAATAGAATTTTCCGCATCCAAATGGCCTCACATGCTACCTGACTCGTAGCCATGTATTCAGCCTCTGCTGAGCTAAGTGCAACTGACCTCTATTTCTTGTTGTACCAAGAAACTGAAGTTGAACCAAGGTTGAAAATTCCTCCTGATGTGCTCTTTTGATATGATGGACTCCTTGCCCAATCTGCATATGTGAAGCCTTGTAGCTTCACTCCCTCTCACCATATGTACCATAATCCATACTGAGATGTGCCTCTGAGGTATCTCAAAACATGCTTCGCTGCCTTCCAAAACAGCTTGGTAGGTTGAACGATAGCTTGACTTAGCTGGTTCACCGCAAAGCACAAATATGGTCGTGTGTTCGATAAGTACACCAGTGAACCCACAAGTTGCCGATACACAGTAGCAGCTACTACCTCACCTGAAGTAGCATCTTCCTTCCTTCAGTTACCTGTTAGAGGAGTCTGCATGGGCTTGCACTTCTCCATGTGGAATCTCCTGAGTATCTCATTGGCATACTTGCCTTGAGACACAAACACTTCCCCATCCTTCTGCCACACTTCCATGCATAGAAAGTAGTGCATGAGACCCATGTCTTTCATCTCGAACTCTCTTGCAAGGTCCTCCTTGCAAGACATGATCAACTGATCATCACCTGTCAATATTAGATCATCAACATAAAGAACAATGATCAATTGCTTACCTTCCACCATGATGTGGTACAAGTTCGCATCCACTTCACTCTTTGTGAAGCCCAACCCGGTGAAGTAGTTGTCGATCCTAGTGTACCAAGCACGAGGTGCTTGCTTCAACCCGTACAAAGCTCTCTTGAGTCGGCACACATGCGACTCACGATCGAAGGTCTCAAAACCTTCTGGCTGCTCTATGTACACCTCTTCCTCAATCTTGCCATTGAGGAATGCAGTCTTCACATCCATCTGATGGATCTTCCAACCCATCTGTGCTAATAGTGCCAACATCGATCTGATAGATGAGTACCTTACTACAAGAGCAAAAGTCTCATCATAGTCGATCCCCTCAACCTGTGAGAAACCACGGGCAACAAATATTGCCTTATGTTTCTCCACACTACCATCAACAGCTTGCTTTACCTTGTAAAGCCAATAGGAACTCACAACTGACTTGTTCTTCGGTCTTGGAACAACATCCCAAATATTGTTCCGAACTACGGAGTCATGCTCCTCCACCATAGCATCAACCTAAACTGGCTGTTGCATTGCTTCCTCAAAGGAAGATGGTTCGAACTCTACATATTCCCCAACAAGGACCATGTAACCAGTGTACCGCTCAGGTGACCTCCTCTATCTGCGCTAAGAAGATGGCTCTCCCACATTCTCTCTCGCATCCATCAACAATCTGTCAACCTCCCTTGTGCGTTTTCGCCCCTCTTTGGAAGACTCTGCATGAGTGGATGTCTCCACTCCTGAAACCTCTGCATGTGGCTGCTCTGCATCAGTCTGAGGCTCCTCCTCCTTAGGAACCAAAAGTTCCTCCTCTCCCTGCAACTTGAGATCCCTCTCAAGGGAAACTCGCATGTCCTTCAACTCATTGAACTTAAGATCTTTGCGAACCACTGTCCTCTGACTAGTAGGCAAATACACCCGATAGTTGTGGGGAGTATCAATGTACCCCACAAATATCCCCAACTCTCCTGTCGGCTCTAGCTTCTTCTGAGCAGCCTTGGTCACATGGAAATAAACCAATGAGCCAAAGATCCTGAAGTGACCCACATCTAGTCTCTTCTCGGAGAAAGCTTCCACTGGTGTCTTCATCCTGAGTATGCGATGCAGGCTTTTATTCTACAAGTAAACCACTGTGTTGCATGCCTCAGCCCACAAATGAAGTGGTAGGCCTTGGTCATGCAACATCGCCCGAGCTGCCCCCCAATCGTTCTGTTCTTCCTCTCAGCCACCCCATTCTGTTGTGGGTTATCAGGTGCCATCAACTCCGTTTAATTTCTTCTACAGCACAGAAGTCCTTAAACTCTTGAGAGAAATACTCTCCACCATTGCTGCTTCACAAGGCCTTGATCTTCTTTCCTAATTCTTTCTCAACTAAGGCTTTGAACTCACAAAACCTTGAGAAGGTTTGATCCTTCTTCTGCATGAAATAGATCCAACATTTACGAGAAAAATCATCAATTAAATTCACATAATACCTTTGTTTAGCGGTGGAGGCTGTCGAGAATGGTCCACACACATCTGTATGAACTCGCTCCAAGATTGCTTCAACTAGACTGTCTCGATCATGAAAGGAAGATTTTGCATTCTTACCTAAGGTACAAACTTTGCATGTGTCCACTTGCTCAAGTTTACCTTTGGGAAATCCAGTAGAAATCTGTTGCATGGTCTTCAAGGCCCCATGATGCAAGTGACCCAACCATCTATGCCATTATTCGCCAATATCTTGGATTTGCACCAATTCTGCTTTGGAACTCAATGCAGCATAGCCATCTACCTCCATCTTGTAGATATTCTTCACTCGAATCCCAATCCTCTTGGTCTGACTCGTGGCTATGTGTCTGAGGAACGCCTTTCTTTACTCACGACTACATCATAGCCTTTGTCTTCCAATATCGCGACTGATACCAAGTTTTTCTTCAGTCCAAGCACATACTTTACATCAGTCAGGGTGAGAGGAGCTCCATGCTTCCTCTGGAACACAATCATACCTTCACCTGAAACACAATACTTTCCATCATCGCCCATCTCTATGCGCATCTCGAGGTCTTTCTCCTCCAAGGTACTAAATAAACTCTTATCATCGGTCATGTGGAATGAGGCTCCACAATACAGGTACCAAACATAACCCACCATTGATGAAACCATGCATGCGATGAGGGTAAAATCCAATTCGAACTGTGAGGCCAGTTCCTCACCATTTGATCCTTTCGAGGATCCCTTCTTGGATTTCTTCAATGGACAATTAGTTACATAATGGCCCACCTCATGACAATTAAAGCATCTCACTTTAGATTTATCAATTTTCTTCCCTCCATGGGAAGAACTCAATTTGGAATGGGAAGCCTTCCCTTTCCCTTTCCGCGCCTTACTTGCTAAGGCTAGATTTTCTTCATCATCATGCTTTGATGAAGAACCATCTCTAGTGCTTATCCTGATCTCCTCCAGCATCAGATCCGACCACAGTCGTTCCCAATCTGGCAGTTTCTCTCTTCCATTCACTGAGTCCTGGTAGCTATGCCAGCTCTTAAGAAGACCGAGGAGAGCAAGAATCACCATATCATCATCAGTTGTCGTGATTCCTACACTTCCAAGCTCATCTCTGTAGGTGGTGAGCTTGTTTAGATATGTAGAGATTGTGTCACCCTTTTCACACTTGATTTTCCGAAGCTTGTCCTTCAGCGCCAACATCCTTTTTGTTCTGATATAGATCCTTCAATGTCTTCCACATTGAAAATGGAGTCTCCTTCCCATGGATACTCGAGACAATATGGTCTCGAACTCCCTTCATAAGAATCCTCCTCGCTCTCGCCACACATGTCTTCCATTCCGCCAATTCTTGGGCATTAGCTGTTGGTCGCTTGGGGACTTCTTAATCAATGAAGTCCTTCAAACCATTATCTTCTAATACCGCTCCCATGTGATCTTTCCAGGCTATGTAACTCGAGCTTCCATCCAGGGCATACTCGAGTCTTAAGCCATTGAACGCCATTGGTGAACTTTGAGATGTGATAAGAAATCGATTTTGTACCTACAATCAAGAACTTCAAACTTTGAACTTCTCCCTTCTTTGTATATTGTTCTCCGTTTTGATCACCTTTGCTCTGATACCATGTAGAAATTCTCACTGTAGATTAAACTGATTATGCAATGTACTAAAGCAAAATACTTAATCTACTTCTACAATCAAACTTGCGGAATCTTAATCATTTTGAGAAAGATCAACCAGAACACAGATAATAGAGAAGAAGATTCAATCACACATGAAACGTAGAAGAATACTCTAGGGAAAGCCTCAGCTAAAAGCTCCGCTATCTGTATTATCATACAAGTGGAAATATCTCAGGATTACACAAATCTTTAGCTCTCAAGCTATCCAACTCTCAGTACAATCCCTCGCTGCTGCTCATAGACCGAATAGACAACACATATGCCTTCCTTTAGTCCTCCAGGCCTCCTATTTCCTTGCACAGTTTCTCATGGGTCCTCCAGCTGCCACCTGTGTGATTCTCACCTCACACACTGCTCTGACCTCTGTAGTAACTGCGCAATCCTCAAGAAATGAATTCCTTCTTCATGCAAGAGATATTCATTTGGGAATATTCTAGCAACTGATAGTACACTATCCCTGCCTTTAATCTCAACTGGGTCTCTGTCTGAGCTGACATGCATGAGTTATTTATGAGAGAATATTCAGTTATCTGGAGAACACTAGTTGCATGCATGCATGCATTAACTGACTGAACTCACAATTAGTTCCACAAATTGTTTGGAACTAATTTAACTGGACTTAACTCAATTAACTGAGCTAACTAATTACAACTCATCCTTGTCTCCTTAATTAAGGGATGACTTCCTCAATCAAAGGGATAATTGTTGCATGTCTTCCCAAAGACTTCATGTTTGATTTTCACCAACTAATTAACTCAAGATGAATTAATTAATTATTTTTCAAATAGCTAGTGAGACTAAATTCGAATTTTAATTCAAGGATAAATTAAAATTGGAATATATCCTGAAATGCTATCTATAGCAATGTTATTTTTAGCATTTCTATTAATTAGTACTTTGAGAACAAAGTACTAAAGACTCTTCACCCAAGTACTTTGAGCACAAATTACTAAAGAATCTTCCCCTTGGTATCCCTGTCTCCTCATTGGGTAGGAGAGTCTCTTGGATAGTTAGTCTCTATCTTGTTTTCATTTCTTTTGTTAGCTTAGTCATTAGATCTAATCACTAACTTGTTTCATTTTGAATTTCCTAGATTAGTTTTCTTGCTCTAGTTGCATTGGCGTTTCTAGATCTATATCTAATCTTATTTTGTAAGTAGCTTGAATCACTTGTCTTGATCTAATTCTCTTGTGCTCATAGAATAATTTCATTAGCTACTGGATTTAATTTGCATTGGAATAACTTGATCTAATTGGCATATCTATTGAAGTGGATTTAGCTTCTTTAACTCATTATCATTTTGATCTAATTGCTTTGTTTCATTCAGAGGTTCTTAGTTGCTTCATTGATCATTGGCATAAGCTAATCCCACATTGATATCATAATTTTTTCTCAAAGTACTAATTGCTAATTTGATCATATAAGTGGAATGATATCTTGCTATTGATAAATCTTAAGATATTTCACTTTTGAAGCATCTCATTCTAATTGTATCTCACTTGAAGCAATTAGCCTTTTTATCTCATTTTCATTTTAGATCTAGTTTACATATTGCATTCTCTAAAATTTACCTCCAAGCATAAGCTTGGTTGATAGAAATTTAGGATAACCTTCCCTAATTGTCATTCAATTTCCTAAATTTGAGTTTGGATCAAAGGTTAAAAGTTGTGACCTCGTAGTTCTCTTGTGTGTAACAACCCCAAGTCAAAGTTTCATGTAATAAAGGATATTAAAGGCAAAAATTAAAACCAAGGTCATGGGACATGTATTCCAAGTTGAATGTTGGGCAAACATTATTGTGGGCATCACTTGTGGTTTATAAATGGCTATGGAAATTCGCAAAGGCAAAGAGACAATAATTAACAATTAAATATGAAAATAAAGGAAAATAGGAGAAAATGAAGATGAAGATACACAAATGTGCATGCAAGGGAAATTAGAGGAAAATGAAGAAAAATGAGACCTCAATGATAAAAAGGCATCAGAGAAACAATTCATGGCTTTTTGTCAGTTTTAGCTTTGCTCTCTTACACTCTAGCACACTTAGAGCATTCTTGAAGTACTCTAGCATTTACTTGGATTCGGAGAAAGATAAGAAAGCAAGCAAAGGACAAGCAAAGGAAATCAAGGGAGCACAAGAACAAGGTTGGATCAACAACTATAACAAGGATACATTGTAGGTAACAAGTTGCATGTGTGATTTCCTTGTTGGTTTTTGGATGCATGATACATGCATGTGGTTCCTTGGTTATGTGTTGTCATTAGGATGGGGATTTACCTAGATTGACAACGGTTTCAGTCTTTCCTTGCCATTTGCTGAATAGTCATGGTGTGATGGGATTCATTCTTGGTTGAGCTTTGGATTTCCATAAGGTTTTGGATCCGGTTGAGATGGTCTCAGGAAAATTCGAAGGATTGAGGGTGGAGATGGTTTTCTCCGGAAGCCCTCGATAGGTGGGTGAAGATAGGAAAATTCCTCTAGATATGGTGAAGGAATTATGAGAAATGAATGAATTAGTACATTGAGCACAAATTAATAGAAATGCTAAAAATGTGCTCTTTGTCCGTCATAGAATCCATTTCTAGCTCATATAATTCCTTAGCCATTCCATCATAATATCTCTTGGACAAATACTTATTTCTTAAGAGTCTTTTAATTATGGCTATGGAAATTATCAAAGGCGTTAGCAAAGGCAAAGAGGCAAGAATTGACATTTATTTATGAAAATAAAGGAAAATGGGAGAAAATGAAGGTGAAGAGACACAAATAAGTACTTGTCCAAGAGATATTCAAAAAAATAAAATCTCTACACACTTTCGAAAGATAATGGTAGATCCAGAAGGGATTACATAGCAAAATGAAAAAGAAGGCTAGGGGTTCAACTAAAAACCCACTAGCACTTCTAGATCTAGAGTGTTTCTCTAATCCAAAGATCAATGCAAGATAATTGTACATCAATAGATCCAAACTAGGGCAAATGGAAATAAAAATTTAATTATTTATGAGTAGAGAATTAACAAAAAAATCAAAAAAATACTACCATATAAGTAGAAGAATAACAGTGCAAAGCTTTAATCCCAAAGACTTTCTTTATTATTAGCTCAGAAAAAATTTCAATACAAAGCAAAGCTTCCAACCAAAAGATTGATTACAACTGATGTTGATGTTACAATGAGGAGCTAGGAGCTTCCTTAAATACAAAGAGAGAGAGAGAGAGAGAGACTCCTCTCCAAGCGAAAACAGCTAGATCCAAGTGCTAACAGCTAGATCTCATCCAAAAAAATTTGAACCCTTGATGAGACAAAACAGATCTCTAGGATGATTTTTTTTTTCTTGAAGGAGATGTTGGATGGATAAAATATTTGATCCTGGAGTGGTTTGGATCACTAGACATATTTTTATCCTTCTTTTCTCAAAAATCTCTCATTCAAATTAACCATCATGGACCATCCTTTTAAAAAAATTGATTTTGCAGGGACATGGACTTTTTTCTAGACCATCGAATTTTTCCTTGAGCCATTTCTTCTTGGTAAATGGAATTCCAACAAAATTTTGACTTGCCTTTAATATTTGGGAATTTTCATCTCATTTTTTTATCATTTTCACTTGGAGATAATTTTTATTTTTCTCTCATTTTATTTTTTGGCTAATTTTTGACTAATTATTTGCCTTTTTTTCCAAATATTAGAAAAATGGGTTTCTCAGGGGTAAATACATTTTTTTCACCCTTAAAGTGTGTCTAGATAGAATGTTGTGGTGTAAAGGTCAAATTTTTATTACTAATTCCCCATACAATTTCTATAGACAACACTTATTACATTTTATATCAAGAATTACATAGAAATCTCGCCTAATGAGGAAATTCTGACAATTAAAAGTCAACACTTAAACTCAACCAAATTCTGTGAAACTTTAGAGATGATATAGTATGGTAATATACATTAATTATAGAGACTAGGGCTCACCTAAGGCTCTACCATCAAGCCCCACTTTAGCTTTGGGATATATATGGGAGAAAAAATCAACTGATTGTAAATGTTGAAAAACACAAATAATGGGCTAAGGAAAAAAAATTCCCTAGAGTGAACTCACTTGATAGTATAGTCCTAAGCCACCTAGGCCTTTTATATGAATCATTTTCATCATACTATAATCATTTCTACAATATTCCCGGAGGGTGCAGAATTTGTACAACAAACTGAAGAAAAGAAGTAGATGAGAAATCTAATGAAGTCTGGATTTCTGACAATGTTGGAATGCTTTGACATGTGCTATGATCATGGAATGGTTGACAAAACTTCAAATGCAATTTGAGTGGTCAACAAGTCCAAATCCAAAGGCAATCGATTCCAAATTTGTGGCTATCCTTCTCCTGAACAACCTTATCTTGAATAGAGGTTCCCTCCATCCATGTCAAAGTCAATTGATTCTAGAGAAAAGTGGATTGATTCCTTACAACAACAAAATTTATTGATCCCATTATCCATTAATACAAAACATATGGATTATAGATTTTAATATTTGTATTTTTATTACAAATTCCATGCATTCAATGGACATATATACAATGATATGTTCATTTGATGGAAATATATCAAAAAAATATATTCATTGAATATGATGATGGACGTATATTTGAATCTTGATTAAAAATTTCATGTATTTAATGATATGTCCATTGAATATGATGATGGACAAATATCTGTATCTTGATTACAAATTTCATGTATTTAATGATATGTTCATTGCAATGATATGCCTATTAATTTTTCAATAAGAAAAAAACTAACCGACTTTATATTAAGGATAAAAGATTTTTTACATATTCGTGAGTGTGTGCCATATGCATCACTACAAAAAAATTATAGTGTGATTTATACCCTTATCATACTAATCATATGTCCTTCCCGTCATCTCCGAAATATATACTAAAACTGCAACATCATCTGGTTTTACATTAACCTTAAAACAATAAAAATAATTTTTTTGATATACAACATCAAAAAGAAAACTACGAGAACTGAATAATCCCAGCTTCCTGGAAACAATCATTGATGTAGGATAGATAGTTGATCTTTCCTGGCTTGTGTAGATGTCCAACTTTCTCCTTGTATATATGAGCATAGTAAATCTCATTGAAGAGGACCAACAATGACCTTATTCTCTTCATATAGAAAGAGAGATGGAGGCACAAATGATGACTTCTTTAGAACCCATTTAATCACCACTTTTGAATCGCCAAAAACCTCAATTTTCTCTATTGTTAACCATCTCACACAAAATAGCACACCCCATAAAGCCATAATTTATGTCGTAGAATTAGACCCAGCTCCTCCAAACCAACTGAAATGGAAATAAGTTCCGAGACATATAACAATGTAGGCAACACATCTGCATGTATTATGATCAACAACATCATCAAAAAGACCCATAGGGTAATTACTCCATAAATTCACCTGTTGGAAGATATCTCTGTCTTTTGTGTTTTCCACTAGGCCAACATGAAATAAGAACATATTTTCATGCATGTACCAAAAATATCTAGCGCTTTGTACTCAAATATGCATGCATTCCTACAACGCAAGATCCCCCGCATGATATAAAATGGAAGATTCTTGTAAGCCTTGTATTCCCGCATACACTCCCTTAGACATAATTCCATAGAAAAATGATCCCATGTTGCCTAGATTTTTAAAAATTTTAATACTTGAGTCCAAATGGAAAACGAAAAGAAACAACTCATAAATATGTGTTACATCTTCTTGTGCCCACTGGCATAAAATACATCTGCCTAGCCCCTTAAAACCCTGATGACACAAATTATCCCATAATTTTGTTTTTTTAGGCTAACCATCCAAAGCACTTCAGTTTTAGTGGAAGGTCCTATGACCATATTTTGTTAAACCAACCATATTCCCCATTCAACTGCTACATACCACAAATAAACATGTATGCATCTTTGACCTGAATTTGACCCTGAACAATCTTCCTGGCCCATGTGAAAATGTCCTCCTCCTCATTTAAAGTAATACATGTCAAGATAATGTTTTGTATGTAATTGTCCCAACTCTCGGCCAACTCCCTATATAGGCCCGGGTCACTCGAACAAGTCCAAATAGGATATGCAAAAAGAGGGCCTAAAGTCACCCAGATCTAGTTGATATAATATATACCCAAGTTGCGAATTGTTGGCATTATGATTCAAGTGTTGTCCTTGATGGCAACTCACTCAGAGGATGGTACAGGTGCTCAGAGGTTGGTACAGGTGATGGCAACTTAATCAGAAGACAGATCTCAGTACAGCATGCCAAGGAAGCTCATACACGCCGTTTCGTTAAGCCCAAGTCGCGTGTACACGCTAGTTAGATTCATAAAAAGCGCGTGTATGTGGAAAGGTTCCTTTGGTCCATGGTGGTTAGTCCTTGAAAGTTGTGCCTATGATTTCGGACCATTATGTCTCGACGGGCGTGTCGATCCCTAGTTTTGAAGTTGATGGTATTGTGTTACTATGGTTTTGGCTCTTGGTATTGAGCTAGGCCTAAGACTATATAAGGAGAAGAAGATCATTAGGCAAAATCATCTTTCGACAAGGCTTGAATATCTAAGAGAGAAAGAGATCTGATATGCAGGTTCTGGGTTGCTTGATCTAAGCCAAGGAGAGATCACATCGGTTGATGGAAGACTAGATCTAAGGATAGATCGGGATCTAATGGTTTGAAATGCACTATCATGATATGGTTGATTATGCGTATTTCTAGATCTGCATATTGTCGCAATGTTACGTTTTGGATCTAACTAATGTCTGGTACAGCTGCAAATTGAGAAAGTTTATTTTTAGATCTGTACGCAGGTTGGCTTCGGTAAAAGAGCGTGTATACGCGGGTTTTGCTCATTGAAGTAGCGTATATCTTTTGAAGCTTGATTTTGGGTTTACAGTGGGGTCTGACTGTTATTGCAGAGTTCTGTAGTCTGCTCTGTGTTCTGGTAACTGGTGATTGACAGGGTTCAGTGGTTCAGTGATTCAAAGTTTGGTTGTTTTATGCTTCAATGATCTGTTGTGGAAATTGAATGATTTGTGGTCTTCAGATTGTAATGTTGTGCTTCAGGAATATCCAAGTCTGAAAATGTATGAAAAGTGATATCTGAAAGAAGGAAGATTGTAGGTCAGCACCTACGTACTAGTATCTTGGCTAGTACAAGAGCAAAGGGGGTTGGAGCTCCCTTCCAAGGAAGTTTGGAGAACGAGAGAAGGTTGTAGCCTTCTGCAGGTTGTAGCCTGCGTACTGGTATAAGGTTGCACCAGTACAAAAGATTGTAAACTGAAGTTTCATATTAAAGAAAGATAGAGACAACTTGCAGCAGGTGGTTTTCACCCACATTGGGTTTCCACCTTATATCTTGGTGTTCATGTGTGTGGCTTTTTATCTGTTCTGTTATACTGCACATGTTTACTGTTAATGTGGTGAATAATGTCCTGATGCACTTAATTGAAGAATAAGCTAACTAAATTGTGAGTTTTCTTCTTATACGCTGTTTTACTTCGTCACAGTAGCGTGTACACGCTGGTTCACTTAACTGAAGTAGCGTATATGTTTCTGAGCATTTGAAAAGTTTGATTAATCTGATAATACTGATTCACCCCCCCCTCTCAGTATTATTTCCAACACGAATATGGAAGATGAGAGAAATAGGAAAGATGTGGATTTCATTAAAACCTATAATTGGGTTTGTACCAATCTCCACATTTGATCCCTCACCAATATGCCACCATAGATTGCCAATGAGCCATTTTTTCATTTTCATCATTCTAAGCTAGATGTATGAGGTCGAAATAGGAGATCGAGCTCTGCCTTTGATCCATGTCTCCAAAGATATATTTTAGATATGTATCCCAAATGATGTCCTGCAAAATGCCATAGCCAAATAACGCCCTCCACAAAAAATTTACCCTCAGTGCCCAACCAAAATTTTCAATATCTAGCATGCCCCAGCCACCCTCCAACGTAGGCTTTGAAATGTCAGTCAACCTAACGAAATGATTTTTTTTGTAACAACCCCTGGTTGATTTTCCATGTAAATAAAATAATACCAAGGTCATGGGACACATATTCCAAGTTGAATGTTGGGCAAAATACTTTAGTGGGCATCACTTGTGATTAATTATGGCTATGGAAATTATCAAAGGCGTTAGCAAACGCAAAGAAGCAAGAATTGACATTTATTTATGAAAATAAAGGAAAATGGGAGAAAATGAAGGTGAAGAGACACAAATTTGCATACAAGGGAAATTAGAGGAAAAATGAAGGAAAATAAAGAAAAAGGGAGATCGATGATAAAAATGCATTAGAGAAACAATTCACAACTTTTGTCAGTTCAGTTTTGGCTCTCTCATTTCATTCTCTCATACTCTTACACACTTAGAGCATTCTTGGAGCACTTTGGCATTCACTTGGATTTGGAGAAACAAATCAAAGGAAAGCGGGGAGTGCAAGGAAACAATGGATCAGTAGTTACAACTGGATTGATTTGCATGTAACAAGTTGCATGTGTGTTTTCCTTGTTAATTTGTGGATGCATGGTATCTTCTATTTTCTCCTTGTCCCGTAATGCATCGGCTAGTAGAGATAGCAGTCTACAAAATCTATAGAAAAGCCACTTAATACGGACCTGCTCTATTCTCCCTCCAATGAGCTCAGAGGGGGGATGTGAATAGCCTGAAGTTGTTCATTGAATTCCTTCTGTTGTTGTGCCTTCAACTATTTTGTCTCTTCCGGCTACCTCCATAGTATAGATGCTTGAATGTGTCATAGCTGCCTGCAATATGCATGTGATTCTCTGGTCATGTGTTATCATTGGCATGGAGATTTGCCTAGATTGATAGTGGTTTTAGTCTTGCCTTTCCATTTCCTGGATATCCATGGTGTTGTGGGTTTTTCCACTCATTTTTATATTTGGTGCGTATGTTCCTTATAGTTATGAGTTGGAACAAACGTTTTGGAAGCCCTAAAACAACTTGGGTTGAGTTACTAGTTCCTGGAGTCGTTGGTTGGGACAAATGCTCTAGAGCCCTTGGTGGGTTGAGTTACTAGTTCCTGGAGTCGTTGGTTGGGACAAATGCTCTAGAGCCCTTGGTGGATTGAGTTACTAGTCTCTGGTGCCACGGTTGGAACAAATGCTCTAGAGCCCTGGAAGGTTGTGGGTTGATTTACTAGTTCCTAGAGCCTTTGACAACTTGGGTAGAGACCGATCTGATTTATGTTAGTGCTTTCCAGACCCTAGAGGTGGAATCACTATGGTTGAGGGTTGAGGTGGTTTGGCCTATAGAAGCCCTGGGTGAGCCCTGGTTGGTTTTGTTTCAGTTTAACCCATGAGATACCACATTCATGATTGGAACATGGTGCAGGGGTGATTGGCTGAAAGACATATTTGGTTCATCCCAATATATGGTCGAGCAGTACGTGAAAGTCCCTGACTTGGTTGGTATTTTCATATATTAATAAGAGTTATTTTCCTGTTGTGATTTATGAATATTTGTAATGATTATGTTGGTGATATTATGGTTGAGTTGCCATGGTTTCTATGTTGGTTATTTGTTGGCTATATTCAGGTTATATGATGTAATCTATCTATGGCTCTTGACATGTTTTGATAAGTTATTGATTGGTGGATGAACAAGTGTTATTGTAGCTAGCTAGAGAGGGCTTAGAGCCTTCTCGTTGATTTTCAAATGAAGACTATCATTTTATGATCAGATGTGCATTCATGACCTATAGCTTACATGTTTTCCACATGTTTGACGAAATGTTTGTTATGGATAAGGAAGTCTAGGTCAAGTTCTTGCTTCAAGTTCGAATGTTTGGAATTGTCATCATGAATCAAAGTTATAGGCAATTATGGGCAGTGGTCTAGAAACTGACTTGAAAATGTGGCACAAATCCTGGAACCGCATGCTCAGAACTGAAATATTTAGGACATAACCGTAGGGAAGCAGGCCTATGCATGCGGTTGGAGGCCTATAACTGCACTCTTGCCTTGTTGTGTGTATTGTTGGGGTGTTAGGTTAGATAAAAAGGATTCCAACTCAAGGATTGATCACCTAGGGTGGTCCTGCTCCTGAGTCGTCTATAGTCCCTGTGAGGTGCTTGTAAGTTTTCAGTATGTCAGACCCACTTCCATAACTGGAACTTGGAGTTCAGGTCAGGTCATAGTGACACTAGTCTCATGTTTATCCTAGAGAGCTTATGAATTTTGGTAAATGTAGGAGGGGTAGTTACAGGGTTGTATCAGAGTGTGTTTCGTTCTCTTTGGGTGATATGTGATACCACGGGGTGGTATTAGAGCGAAGTTGCAACATTGGACCTCAGGGTAAAGTAATTGTTATGCATGCATGTTAGTTGTCGATATGTTTTCTATGCATGCATTGTGGTGGTCATTGTTGTAGTCTCGTGTCATTATGATGATGTTAGTATATTATGATGTTGATCTGTTAGTGTCATTATGTATATATACATGTATATCATGCTAACCTGGATTTATTTGTGCATATTAGATAGCCTCCCCTAAAATACAGTAATGTATGTTTGATTATGTTTATATTTGGTTTATCTAACATGGTATGTTTGCATGAAGAAAAAGATTAGAGCTGACGAGTAGAATGATGGATCACAGTTCACGTGACTCTCCTTATAGATCAACTGAGTAGGAAGGAGATGAGTATTTTCCTGATTTAGCAGATACACTGAGAAGGTTAAAGGTAGAGATCAGAAGTTGCAAGGTAGATAATAATAAGGTAATTCAGTCATAGGAAAGGCTTGCTAGAGCTTAGGAAAAGCAAGAAGAGATCAATGCAATGATCCTTCAGAGCTTATCGGATTTGCAGAGATATGGACAACTGAGAATCAGTTATGAACGTGAGGAATGGACAAATGGGGCATATGGTAGCAGGTCTCATGGAGGGCACAAGTCAGGCAGGGATGACATAATCAAAAGTGGCAGATGGTTGGATAACATGACATGAGAGGTAGTTGTTATGTGTTTTATTATAGTTCGAGATCAGAGAGACATCATGGTCATCATCGCTATCATTCTTATAGGAGGAGTGAGAAGTAGTACTTGCTAGATGAGTTCAAGAAAGTTAAGCCTCCTATTTTTAAAGGAGATGTGAAGAAACTGGAAGATGGAGAAGCATGATTACTTGGGATGAAGAAGTTCTTCATGCTGCATGATTATATAGAGAATATGAAAGCCAATATAACTATTTTCAGTCTCAAAGGGAAAGCAGATATCTGGTGGGAATATGTGAAGTGTATTAGGGGCACCAAGATAGAGGAGTTCAGTTGGCATGACTTTAAAAGACTCTTCAGAAATAAGTACTTGTCCAAGAGATATTACGATGGAAAGGCTAAGGAGTTATATGAACTAGAAATGGATTCTATGGCGGACGAAGAGCACATGACTAAGTTTATGGAGCTATTGAGGTATGTATTGTATCTTAAGGATGAGAAGACAAAGGTTCAAAGATTCATCAGTGGATTTCCTTTAGCATTTAAAGATTGGATTGAGTATGATGAGCCTCAGTCATTGGAGGAATTCATTGGAAAGTTGAAGCATTTTTATGAGCATTCTAAGTGTAAGTCTGAGCCTAAGCGTGATTAGAAGGGGAATGACAAGATAAAAGAAAAGTGGGATAAGAAGCGAGGAAGACCTCAAGATGTAGGTAACAAGGAGAATGCAGCGTCCTACAAGAAGTTCAATGCAGTTGATAGAGGACATGAGTTTGAGCTTGAGGAGCAAAACAAAGGTGATGACAAGAATCCTTTGAAGCGTTTGATTTGTGATGGAAAGGATCGTAGGAGATATTGTCCACAACATCATAGTGGCAGACCTTAGATTTATAGTGCTCAGGAGACACAGACAGTTGGGGATGTTAGGCGGAGTATTCCTCGGATTTATGCAGTAGTGGATAATAGGTAGGTTGATCATAATACATCTATTATTGAGATGGAAGGTAATCTTTGTGATCAAGTTGTTTCTATTTTGATTGATCCCAAATCTAACTATATAGTTATATCAGCGCAGACCTCGTGAATAAATGTTGCTTGAACAAAGAAGCACATGCATAATCTTGGTTGGTGTAGTTAGCTACAGGGACCAAGAAAAGAGTTCATCATTGGGTGAGGGCTTGTATATTTGATTTGAATGGTAACTCTACATCAACACATACAAATGTACTTCCTTTGGGTTCTACAGTATATTGTTGGGCATGGATTGGTTGTACATTCACGGGGCTAGGGTAGATTGTTATGGTAAGATTATTGAGTGCTTAGATGATGATGGAGAAAAAATAATTTTGCAGGGAAAGAAGAAGCCTACATTAGTGAGAATGGTTAAATCTATGCAGGAAAAACGCAGTAGCATGAAAGGATGTGTATTATTTGCAGTTCATATTTCTAGTGACAAAGGAAATGATGTTAAGGATGATGAAGTTGTGAAGAGGTTATGAAGAGGTATCCTTTTTTGCATCAGTTTTAAGATGTGTTTCCAATAGAGATTTCAAGGTTGCCTCCTCATTGGGAAGTGGACGGACTTTTCTATTGAATTGATGTCGAGAGCAACACCAGCATCAAACACACCATACATGATGAACACACCAGAGTTGGTGGAATTGAAGTTACAGCTTAAGGAAATGTTTGATAAGGGATACATTAGGCCAAGTGTGTCGCCTTGGGGTGCACCAATTTTTTTTGTAAAGAAGAAGGATGGTACTCTCAGGTTGCGCATTGATTAGAGGGAGTTGAACAAGATGACCATCAAAAACATATATCATTTGCCACAAATTGATGATTTGTTTGACCAGTTGAAGGGAGCAACAATGTTCTCAAAGATTGACTTGAGATCAGGATATCATCAAGTGCACATTAATGAAGATATTTACAAGACCGCATTCTATACCAGGTATGAGCATTATGAGTTCGTAGTGGTTCCTTTTGGTTTTACTAATGCTCCAGCTACTTTCATGTGTTTGATGAACAATGTGTTGTCCCTATTTGGACAATTTTTGTGATAGTGTTCATTGATGGTATATTGATATATTCTAAGAATAAGGAAGAGCATGCAGAGCACCTGGTAGTGGTGTTGAGATTTTTGATAGAGCATGAGTTGTATGTTAATCTCAACAAGTGTAGTTTATTTCAAACTGAAGTTCATTACTTGAGACATGTTTCCAAGGAGAGGATAGCAGTGGACCCATAAAAGATTAAATCTATCATGGAGTGGTCAAATCCTATAAATTTAGATAAGGTCAGATCATTCATGGGACTAGCAGGTTATTACAGGAGGTTCATCAGGGACTTCTCACATATTGCATATCATATTACATCTTTGTAGCGAAAAGGAAAAAAAGTTTGAATGGACTGAGGAGAGTGTAACTAGTTTTGAGCAGTGGAAGCATTTGCTTACAAATGCTTCAATTTTGAAGATTTCATGTCCTAACAAGGATTTTGTGGTGTGTATAGATAGATTTCATATCCTAACAAGGAGTCCTTATGCAAGAAGGACAGGTGGTATGCTATGAGTCAAGGAAGTTGAATGAGTACGAGTAGAACTATGTGACTCATTATCTCAAGTTGACAACTATCATCCATGCCTTGAAGATGTGGAGACATTATCTTCTTGGCAGGAGGTTTGTCTTGATGAGTGATCATAGTGAATTGAGGTACTTATTTGACCAACCCAATATGAATAACAGACAAGCTAGATGGTTGGCTACCCTCAATGAGTTTGACTTCGAGATCAGATCCATCAAGACAAAGTAGAACAAGGTTGCAAATGCTCTCAATAGGAGAGTACAGGTGAATCACATGGCAACAATGATTTTTTATGGGACAGACTTGTAGTAGCGGATCTTGCAAGCAAGACAACATGACGACATGTACCAACAATTGAAGCAAAGACTACAACAACAAGGTGAAAGTGATAGGGATGAGTATCACCTCACAACAAATGGTTTGGTCAGGAACAAGATGTATGTGTCAGATAGGTGAAAGTGATAGGGATGAGTATCACCTCACAACAAATGGTTTGGTTAGGAACAAGATGTATGTGTCAGATAACAGTGAGCTCAAGAAGCTCATTATGAGGGAGTTTCATGTCAAGCGGTATTCATTAGAACACTGATAGTAGTTAAGAAGTTTTATCATTGGTTGAACTTGAAGAAAGACAACATGACGACATGTACCAACAATTGAAGCAAAGATTACAACAACAAGGTGAAAGTGATAGGGATGAGTAACACCTCACAACAGATGATTTGGTCAGAAACAAGATGACAGGTTTGGTGAGGAACAAGATGTATGTGTCAGATAACAGTGAGCTCAAGAAGCTCATTATGAGGGAGTTTCATGTCAAGCGGTATTCAGTATTCATTAGAACACTGATAGTAGTTAAGAAGTTTTATCATTGGTTGAACTTGAAGAAAGACAACATGACGACATGTACCAACCATTGAAGCAAAGATTACAACAAGGTGAAAGTGATAGGGATGAGTAACACCTCACAAGAGATGACCAGGTTTGGTCAGGAACAAGATGTATGTGTCAGATAACAGTGAGCTCAAGAAGCTCATTATGAGGGAGTTTCATGTCAAGCGGTCAAGAAGCTCATTATGAGGGAGTTTCATGTCAAGCGGTATTCATTAGAACACTAACACTATTCATTAGAGCACTGACAATAGTTAAGAAGTTTTAACACTAACCCTATTCATTAGAGCACTGACAATAGTTAAGAAGTTTTAACACTAACCCTATTCATTAGAGCACTGACAATAGTTAAGAAGTTTTATCATTGGTTGAACTTGAAGAAAGAGATAGTTGAGCACTGACAATAGTTAAGAAGTTTTAACACTAACCCTATTCATTACAGCACTGACAATAGTTAAGAAGTTTTATCATTGGTTGAACTTGAAGAAAAGAGATAGTTGAGTTTGTTGTTGGATGAAAGACATGGTTATAGTTGACTTTAACCCTATTCATTAGAGCACTGACAATAGTTAAGAAGTTTTAACACTAACCCTATTCATTAGAGCACTGACAATAGTTAAGAATTTTAACACTAACCCTATTCATTAGAGCACTAACCCTATTCATTAGAGCACTGACAATAGTTAAGAATTTTAACACTAACCCTATTCATTAGAGCACTGACAATAGTTAAGAAGTTTTATCATTGGTTGAACTTGAAGAAAGAGATAGTTGAGTTTGTTGTTGGATGAAAGACATGGTTATAGTTGACTTTGTTGTTGGATGAAAGACATGTTAAATTGTTAAATTTGTTGCTAGATTTGCACTGTCAACGGGCGATACAACCAATTCCGATTCCATTTCCATAATGGAAATGGAAGTCATTTCCATGGACTTCAATAACATGATTCCATTATACTTGTGGTTAACAAGGGTCCTCAAAATAACATGATTGCATTATGATTGTGGTTAACCGGTAGATGTCCTCAAAATAACTTGATTCCATTATGATTGTGATTGTGGTTAAAAGGTTAAGTAAGGTAGCTCGTATGTTGCTTGTGGTTAACAGGTTATGTTGCTTGTATAATAGAACCATAATTACTCTACTATTATACACTAATAGAACCCTAATCACTCTACTATTATACACTAATAGCAAGGTTGATTCTACATTTCTGTTGTTTCTCCTATTCAATACATGTGGTGGTCTTTATAGGGGTGGAACGGCTCTAGGTTTTATGAAACCTCTTTTTCTAAGTACATCATTAACTATGCGATTGTGTGTCTACTGATGTGAAGATATTGGATTTCGTCAAGTATTGTTCTTGTGAAAATATTGGATTTCATCAAGTATGGCTTCAATCTTTGCTCTGTGGATGTCTGCGTTCGGTGCTTTTCCTTGAGATTTGACGGTATTGCGTTAATAGCCGTGGGTAATAAGTGTTCAAGAACTTTGAGAGAAATCCTCATTGGTAATATAGAATAGTATCATGAGTATTGAATAGTATAATGAGATGTATTGCAGTTTACGGTGAGGAGTCAGTGTTTTAAGTAAACTTTGAAACAAAATCACTATTTGTATGGTCAAATTGATGATCGAACTACAGGACAATTCACTGATTTCAATAGCATTTCACTGAAAATATCGTTTTCCAAAGAAAATTATAATTACAGGTTATAATTACATTTGGTTATGCTAATAATAAAGATGCATCTTCCAATCATCCAAATTAAAATCTACGTTTCAATGCATCGATCCAATAATGAAATAAATACGGAGCAAATCATAATATCGTTGATTACAAATTTTAATATCTGCATTTTCATGCATCCAATCAACATACATCTCATTTAAATCGAGATACATCCAATGAATATGAAGCAAATGACAATATGATTGATTACGAGTTTTAATATCTGCATTTTGATAATTTGGTCATCATAAATCCAATTTAATAAAGCAATAATAAAGCAAATCATAATAACCTTATCCAAGGTATAATTTTCATTTTCATCATTCATAATATCATTATCCAATTTTAAAATCTGCATTTTCATCATTCATAACATCCTTATCCAATTTTTAAATCTGCATTTTCATGCATGCAATCGACATGCATTTTCATCGTAGTATCCTTATCCAACATAGCATTTCATCACAGTATCCTTATCCAACATAGCACTAACTTAGTACTTATATAGCTAAGTTAGTGTTATGTTGGGGTTTACTTGTACTATGAAAGATTCATGAAATAAACATTGAGAAAACCCAAACACAGAGATTACATAGTTGTATAATCTTGAACCCAATATCTGTTATTCCTTCTTTCTTCAATTTTTCATTGTTAAATCAATTATAAGAAACCACATACCCAACCCACGACCACAGTGGTTCAAACTTCAAACCTTAGCATAATATTGAACAAGTGTCCCCATATTTTAATTAAAAGAAGCATGCATTCATACATAAAGAGATTACCCTCGGGATTCTTTAAATAAAGAATGAGAAAACTTTTAACTTTTAACAGATTAGATTAGTTTAGTTGTATCAGCCTTCACCCAAATAACCTGTTATTATTCGTTTTTCAAATTGAACTGTTACAAAACTCCGGTGCCAACTACTAAAAGCTGCAAATATATATAAATAAGATGTGAAGCAAAAAGTCCAACATCAGAATATCATGTAACATCACATAAAGAGATCGGATAAAAACCAGAAGCCAAAGACCACCGAAACCGCCTCTGTCAATCCCAAGTGCTCATTCATTTACTTTACGCTTGGCAGATTCAGTTTTTTCTTCCACAGTTTCTTTGGTATCCTCAGCTTTACCAACAACAGTTTCCTTCACCTTCTGCCCGGTCCCCTTGGCCATGTCCCACGCTTCCTGCACCTTCTGCTTTGCCTGACCTCCAATGCTCTGTACCTTGTCGGTGGCCTGACTTGTACTTTCCTTAACTCGTTGCCCAACCCCTTCAGATTTCTCCCGGGCTTTATCCTTCATTTCCGCGGCCTTGTTTTGGGCTTCTTCAGCTGCACTCTTGGCCTTCTCCTTGGCTTCATAGGTTGTGCCCTTGGCCTTTTCCTTCGCCTCATAAGTTCCCTCTTTGGCTCTCTCCTTCGCCTCCTCTGCCATGCGTTTGCTCTTCTCAGCTGTGTTATCAGCAGTTTCCCTTGCTTCCTCAGCAGCACTCCTTTCATACTAATAAAACAAAAAAACCAAACACCATGAATACTCAATTCAATTCTTCACAGAAGAATTCATAACGAACAAATTGACAGATAAGCAGAAGAAAAAGGTTTAATTTATACTACAAAGAAATAAACGCCATGAATACTCAGTTCAATTCTTCACAGATGAATTGACAGCTAAGCAAAAGAAAAAGGGTGTAATTTATATTACCTCTCCAGCCCTGGGTATGGTCCTGAAGAAAACTTTGTTGGTCCTGGAAGCTTCTGTTACTGATCTCATGGCTGTTAGTGCAGGATGGGTACTCCCTTTACTCATACTCAGAAGAGGCACCTTTGCAGATAATAAGCCTGCCATCTCTGATAAAATAACAAACTCAACACAAAACTTTGTTATGACAATATCTATTTGATCAAAAGACCCAACTCCTGAAGAATTTGAATATGGTTAATGATTCAGAAACTGATGAAGATGACCGTGGTAGAATGTTCGTGATATATGAAGTCAATGCACTCGGCGGGGACCTGTGATGACTGTGCAGGGCGACGTATGACAAGTGTTTGAGGTGGACAGGTGTATCAATAGTGAAGAGCAACGTAGCAGGCCATGCAAAATTTTAAATTTATCCGTTGCAGCCATTTTACAATGAGGTTGACACGACTTTGGTATTATTCAGTTTTTTTTTTCTAATGTAGGTCTAAAGCTCTCGCAAGCTCCCTCCCTCCATCTGTAGTATATTGCCTACGATCATTATACACGTGATTATATGTGGATAAATATTGGTTATTAATATTTATTTTGTGGTAACGTAATATTAGATTGCTATATATTCTTCATTATAATGTAAAAATGTAAAAGGTATAGTAAAGTTTTAAATTTTAATATAATTTAAATTCCCTCGTTGAAAAAAAGTTTTAAGTTTTGATATAATGTATTTTTAGGGTATGATTTAATTAATAGAAGAAAGAAGGGAAGAAATTATTTTAACGTTCCCTCGATCGGGGTGGAAGAGGCGGCGACGTGTAGGATCATTATGAAGGTAAGAAGGTGGCAAGGCAGGTTACCACGCAATAGCATAATTACACAGGACGTTAGGACGGCATGCAGGCTAGGTAGAATCCCGAGGAGTAGAGAAGACAAATTAATGAAGGAGGAAGGTGGTGAGAACGGCGGCGATCAAACGATGGGACGCAGGGTAGCTGGCACAGGATTAATAAGGGCAGGAGAAGGCGGACCTGAAGAATGCATGCGGCAAAGGAAGGAGGCGCAGGGAGGTAGAGGCTGGCAGGCACGCTCTGCAACTTGGCATGAAAAGAGGCATGAATGCGTGAGATTGTCCATTGCTCTCGGTGCTATCACCGACAAGATTAAGGATACGGGAAGTGGTTTAACAGTTGCAGAAGATCAGCGAAAGGATAGGGACCGGAAACTCACCCATAGTAATATCAGTCAGCAGACAGAGTGTGGGAGAATGAGAAAGGCCGGGGCCGAATTGAGCAAGGAAGGGCCCTGGACAGGTCAGGTTAAGAGCACGCAAGATCCTCGGGTGGTTAACGAGCAGGGCAATCGGAGATGGAAAAGCAGACGGGGTGGGAGGAGGAGAAAACTCCTGAGCAGAGTTACCAAGGTCATTCGAGGAAAGGAGGAGTGGGGAAGGTCAGGCATCCCGAAGGAGAGCAGCAAGGGGAGGAAATGAACCTAGAAAAGAAAACTAAGGGGCATGGAGGTGAGGGATTTACAGGGAGTGCATCCTTCGACGTTGGACAGGGAAGCAAGGCAGCGGTCAGGAATAAATCAGTTCACCCAGGTCGTGGAAAGGGGCGTAGAGGCAGAGGAAGAGGTCGCCGAACCGGCAGACAGGAACAGAGAACCCCATCTCCAGTTGGCCAGAGACGCGGCAGGAAAACTATGAAGCATATGGTACAGGAGGCAGAAAGAGCTTATAGTGAAGGAACCGACGCTGATATACGTAGGATAATCCAAGAACTTGAAGCAACCGCTATGTAGGAAGATTCAGAACTAGAGATGGAAGACTGGGGCAACCTGATCCCTAACCCAGGTAATACTAGGGGACGCCTGTCTTTATACAAGCAGGCCTTACATGTATACTGGGTGTTGAAGAGATTACTGGCAAAGGCAATGGAATAGGTGGCGATGGAAATGGCAGAGATGGCTCAGGGCATTCCTAATCTGCGGAGAGAAATGAAGAACCTTCAGATAACTTTGCTCATGCAGGATTCAACAACAACTGAAGAAGATAGTTCCAGTGACAAAAGATGAAGACACTCCACCTGAAAATATGGTAGATTAATCTTTCTAGCTATGCTTATGGTTCTCCTTGTTAGTTCGCCGAGAACAAGTTCCCTTTTTTTCTGTCTATAGGTCATTATGTCGATAGGAAATCAGATTAGTATTTTTGGCAGTATCGTTTATTTGGCATGGATAAGCAGACTTATTCTTTTTTGTTACTGGTTGGCTTATAAAAACCTAAGGTGGTCAACAGACTCGGTTTCCCTTCGGGGCGGGTTGAGGCCACCAAATGTTTGTACTTGTTTCAATCCGGTTAAATAGAAAATCAAAGGTCCTACTTTAGCTTACAAAAAAAAAAAGAAATTATTTTAACGTTTACGAGGTTAAAGATAAATTGTTTCTTCATCTCTTTGATGTATTTTGCTTTTTTCTGTGATAGTTTATGGGATAGATTGTGTCTTCATCTCCTTGATCTATTCTGTCTTTTTTCTGTGAAGCTTCACAGTAAATGCTCCCAGCTTCTCGAAAAACCCCTCACTAAATAGATTATTCCAAGAGCTAGCTGTCAACATATATGCATAACTTTCCCTGTTGTCTTTGAGGGCCTCACGTTCTAAAATGAAATGTTTTTATGTTTCCACTTTTATGGTCGTGATATAAACATTGTGTAAATTAAGATATTCAAGGTTAAAGCCTTTGGAATAGTTTGGTTTAAAGTTGTAGACCCCAAAACTATAGTGATAATGACTAAAACTCTCTTTTCCTCTAATTAAAATACAAAATATATATTATAATTTATTTTTATTATTGTGTTTGTTCACATATATTAGAAATAATAAAATGTAGTGAATAAAATATCCACATATTTATTGTAAAATTAAAAATAATAATAATAATGAGTAACGTTTTAAGTTCTATATCTATAAATACTAGCACAACTACATTAATAAATGTGGTTGATATACAGTGATAGATTGTCTTTTTCATCTTTTATATGTTAATCTGCTTATTACTCATGAAACCAAGGTTGTCATGTATTTTTCTAGGAAGCTTAAATTGATCATAAGAATGAAACCCGGGCATCATTATCCTCACTGCAACATTTTCAATACACAAAAAAACCTTTATGTAGAAAAGATAAATACTTCATATTTAATTTAAATAAAAAGAAAAAAGAAAAAGAAAAAGATTAAATTCCAAATATCTAAATTCATCAAACCATCCAAAATGCTAATAAGATAAGTCTATGAAATAGAGTAGTTGTATCAAATTATTTGAAATGCATAAGCAAACAAAACTACACTGTCAAAATAAATTCGAAATCATGTTAGAAAACCCTAAATTCCAAATACCCTAAATCAGTTTAACTCCCATAAACTGAATTAACACATAAATCTATGAAATATTGTTGTTCGCTTCATGAATCCATCACTTATTAACATTTTATTAACAATAATGTGTGCCATATACATGGAGATTGGGATTACCAGCACAGATATACACTTTGTGATGAAAACTGCATACATATACATAAACTAAAACAACGTAACAGTTACATGTAGTAAGGAAAATGGCAGCTCTCAGCAATTTAGAACATGTGTATACACAATCCTCTATATGCTAAAGAGGCATAAAACCTTAATTATTTTCCCTAAACAATATGAAGGCACGGATATATCTGCATATATACACGGTGAAGGGTTTGCGTAAAGATTAAATTCGCAGTTGTCTATAATGCGACTTTTTGAAAGCCTTTCCGACGGGTTTTTCCGGTGAAAATCCGGCAGCAATTTATTGGAATCGCAAGTTTGATAGCTAGTTTCTGCACAATCAAAGCGTCCCAGGGGTTTTTCAGGGTGCTGAATCCAAATATGCAGTTAAAAAACCATTTTAACTGCAACAAATCATGATTTAATCTCAATTTCTTTCGCCGGATTCTGTCACCGGAATCTCCAAAAAGTCGCATTATAGACAACTCCATTAAATTCATCCATTACTTGAAATTTGACCATGAAGTAATTATGAGAGTCGAATGATATGAAAGGAATGAAGATAAATTTGATCGTGAAGTGGTTATGAGAACCGAATGATATGAAAGGAATGAAGAGATATGGACATACGATAAAAAGAAACATGGAAAATAAGGAAAATACCTTGCAGATGGCGAGCTGTAGATGAGATGATCCTCTTATGTCTGTCTGTAGGTTATGTTTGTCACATGATTCTCCTGAAAATTGGCTTATTTGTTGACAATATCGCATGGATTATGGCTTGTGTTACTACCGGAAATTTTGTTGTGTTTATTAATGGATTGTCGTCCAAGTTCTTTGAGTTCTTTGAGGTTGGTAGGGGCTTTTGCTAGGGTTGTTCCTTGTCTCCATTATTATTCATATTAGTTATAGATGGATTCAATTTGAAGATAAGGGAGGTTCGGGTGCTCAGCGCTTTCTAGGGTATCCGAGTAACTCGATCGGTCTCGATCACACACCTTTTCTTTGTTGATGATGCTCTAACATTTGGCTTGATATCATTGGATTAGTGAAAAGTTTTTTTATCAGGTTGTTGTGAAGGAAAATCCCCTCTGCAGACAGAGGCAATCTCTCTAACCCAATGAGTAGGTCTAGCAACAAACTAAACAAACTAACATACACTTTCCTATCTTATGTTTAACAAATGTAGAGAGAGTGACCTACCTCGCTCTAATGCTAATCGCTCAATCCTTTGGAGATGACTTTGATTCTTTTGCTTTCAGGCTCGCTCCTTACTTGTTCTTCACGTCTGAGTACCTGCAAGAAAGATCAAAGAGCAATACAAGGTACAAGAGCATATATGGCATATATCAAACATAAACTACTTAATAGATCAAGGAGTATTAAGCTAAAAGCATAAACATTTACACAATTATGGAAAGTGAACATCAAATGTATATATTAATAAGCTAAAAAAGGAAGCATACAACCTAAGCCTTGATGTTGGAGACCTCCCTTTGGTGGATGTCCAAGTCCAAGCAAAGACTCTTCAAACACTCCTTTTCCGAGTTAGAATGGACATCATTTGGGCATAATCTCAGTATAAGAATGCAGGCAATCAATGACCAACCATTTGGGGATGGAAGGGAGTTGATTTATAGGAAGGGAGAGGGAGTTAGGGATCCACAAAAGAGGGAGGAAGGTCCACATCTCAAGGGGAAGGCCCATAATGATAAGATCAAGAGCTCCAAATGGGAGAGCTCGACCATATCTACAACAACCAATATCCAACTCGTTGTTCTCGAAGTTTCTAGCATATGAAGCTTCTCCCCCATTTTGGGAAAACCTGCCAGAAGAGGTTCAGCGCGGGTTTTCATATCAAAACCCACACTAGCAGTGCTAGGGTAAAGCAATGCAACCTGCCATCAGCATGGGCAGGCAGTGGAGCAAAGAGTGTTGGCCCTAAAAATTAGGGTTTTAGCTAACCTTCTTTAGAATTGACTCATGGCAATTTTCCTTTGTTTTTTTAGGGATGTTTTTGTCTGTGTATCATTATGGATATACTTCACAGTTTTCAACATTTTGGCACTTCAGAACATGGAACAGGAGGTGTGACAAAATACTGTGTAACACACGTATTGGTCAGATTTGCTAAAGCATCGTGGTTAATGATGAATGACAACAAAATCCATTCTCATATCCTCTGATGTTGAGTAAGACAACACCCTACAAATATCCAGGAGCTTCAATGTTTAGATTTACTCTATTGATGAGGGCCTAACATAACTTGGCTTTAGATTGAAGCCAAATAGATATCGCATTGTTGAATGGAGATGGTTGTTGGATAATTTTCACAAGTGTTTATCACTTTGATCTCACTATTGGCTTTCCTTAGGAGGTAGATACATAATGATACAATTTTTTCTTCAACAACTCGTGGTATAATGGATGCACCTCTTTCGGTTTCCCTCGTATATTATCAACAAAATAAATTCTGTCATATCTCATTTTAAGTGGTTTGGGAATCATGGTCATTTGAATATACATTTGTTCAAATTTGCATCCATCACCAGAGGGGTCGAGGCTAGAGGTTGGGGTATCCTTGACCTTAGGAGATTTGGTTGGGCTCATCTCATCAAATCATTATGGTGTGCTATTTTCGGCAAAGGGTAATGGTAGGATATCATTGCTAACAAATACCTTAGAAAGGAAGCTTTTCCTATTGGTACAGACAGGGTAGGGTGGGTATTAAAAATGGGTCACATATCTCGACGAGTCTCACTAGTGTGAGCAGTTGGATAATGGAAGGGATGATTTGGTCCTTTGGGAGAGGGAATCAGATCTTGATTGGTAAGGATGTCATTCTCGGAGTTACTACTACTCCTCACACAAAATGTCATCTCATAGATGCATTACATTCCAGAGGTATTTTCTATCTAGATCGGGTTATTTATGCAGGCAGTCATAAATTCCGTATCCAATTTGGAAAATTGTTGCACAAATTGGCTTATACAAGACACTTGATTCATCATGGAATTAGTTCATATTAAATATTAAAATGCAAGTTTATTTTTTAATGAGACGAGCAATTCTTTGGTATGGAATGGTGTCCTGAAACAGGGAGACAGGGATCAGTGGTGGTATCAGAGGTTTACCATCACATCACAACTTCTTTACTTCCTGTGCATACCATATGCTGGTTTAGGAAAGCTTGCAAGTGGAAGGTCCCTTACAAAGTTATCATCTTTTGTTGGCTGACTTAGAATAACAAAATACTTACTTGAGATAATTTTCTCAAAAGGGGCTTCTCTGGACCTAAATGGTGTAGTTTCTGTCATGGTGCTTTGGAGGGAGTTTCTCGCCTTTTCATTCATTGTCTGGTGTCTAAGGAGGTATGGTCTATTCTCCTATGACATTTTAAAACTAATCTTCAGATTTCTTTTGACTCTTTGGAATCTGTCTTTAAGTGGTGGTTTCATAAGAAAGGGTGGCATAATACAGTGCCACTATTCACTTGTTGGGAGATCTAAAAGTCTAGAAATTGGGTCATATTCGAGGACAAGCCTTTCTTGATTTATTATATATGCTCTAAAATTATCATTTGGCTCTCTGAAAACATGCTCTCCGGGAGGCCTTATCGTCTTTATAGGAATCTATCATCTCCCCCTACAGTGTCTTTCCTTGTTGGTTTCTTTGATGGGGCGACACATCATGGAAAAGGTGGTTGTGGTGTTTGGTTACGTATCAACCTTCACATACATTTATGTTTATATTGGTTTGTAGGCCCTCCTACTAATCAAAAGGCAGAGCTCATGGCGCTATGGGGATTGATAGCTTCTTCAAAGAGACTTTAGTTGCACTCCCTCTCGGTTTTTGGGGACTCTAAATCAATCCTTGACGCGATGACAGGTCGATCTATCATGTCTAGTCTGTCTCTGTCGGTCTGGTTACAACATGTTTCTCTCCTGTAGCAGGATTTTGATCATATCTCCTTCTCTCGCGTATATGGGGAGCACAATTTGGATGTACACTGCCTTTCCAAACTAGGTTTATTTGTCGATTTGGGATCTATTTACTACAATCTACAAGTGGATGGCAAGCTGAAGGTGGAAGGGTATTTTGATTTGCCATAAACGGACTCCGTATGTTTTGTGATTTATCCTAGAAGGCTCTTGGTATTTATCGTCTATCTTCTCATATTATAAGGCATATAATCTTCTATCTTTTTATTTGATTATTTTGGTTAGAGTTTCTGGCACTATGGGTTGTTAAAGATATTTTGGTAAATTTGGCAAATGGGTTTCTCTGTTAGATTTCATTATGGATGCAACGATCCTTTTTAATCTGTAATATTGGCTTGATTATTATGGTAATTTTTGGTATCTGAACTTTCATCCTCTTGGCTATGATGGATTTAGTATTCGAACTATGTATTGAATTTCCTATTTATAATAGATATTTATTTTTATATTTTTATTTTTTTCTCTGAAAAAAAGGTTAACTTCATCCCCTGATGGCATCGATAAAATTTCTTATTTGAAATCGATGTGTAAATAGGGTTTCGAATGTGATTATTGACAGAGAGAGATACTAGGAAACATTGCGCCAAACCAAAAATTGAAATGAAACTATGCGCCCATGGAAGGGTCAATAGTTTAGAGGTCACATCTGTCTCTCATACTTCCTCTATGACAATATTATTTCTAATAACTAGTTCAGTAATAATCAAGTCTCCATTGTTGTTGAACATATCATACATCGCAAACCAGATATCACCAATAATATGAGAATAACATTCCATATATTCACCCCAAACAGATTCGTAGAGGAGGAGAGAATTGTACTAAAACCAAGCTAGTGGAAGACAATTTGATTTAATTAAATTATTAATTAAATAATAGTGTAACACTCAACCTTTCGAATTTATTAATTAAAAAATTATTAAACGACATAGTAACATAAAAGATAACAACACAAATGAGATCTCATTCATCCCTCTTGCTATCGACAAAGAATATTCCATTCAAATCCAATCCTCTCCATTGATTTAAAAACAAATTAAAATTTTGCAAGTCTACATCCACCCTGAGTTGAAATAGGTATGCCTATCAGCGTAATTAGAATGTAGTAAAGTAATTAGGTTGGTGCATTTTGATTTTTTATTTTATTTTTAAATTAGGTATTGGTTACGTTATTATTATTTTTTAGTGTTTCTTTCTTTAAAATATTTTATAAATTAGGTAGAGGTTATATTATTTAAGCAATAAAAGGCATACATCATATTTTATGCTTTCTAGTTTGTTATCAGGGAAACCAAATCAGTAGTATAACAATAAATCTTTTTCCCATGCAAATTGTTTGAATTGGATAACAAAACAAAAATATATTGTAGCCTAAAACAATTTAAGGGTTTGCAAACTAAACTAGAGCTAACAACACCTGTGATCACAACTAGGCAGATACTATCATATATAGTAAAAAAGAAGAATAAGAATATCTACTTTGATGGAGAATTGACCTAGATAGCATCAAGTATATCACCCTCTTCATAAGAGGTGGACAACTCAAGGTCTATCAGCTTATTAACTAGTATTGAAACTCTATCAATCAACTTCTTTGTGTGTCGTTGCATTTCATCAATGTACAAAGGATTTCTCATTGGGTTTTTTAGTGTTCTACTATAACTTTTAGATGCCAATAAATGTCCACAATCGACAAGTATCTTGTTTGTTTGGTCCCAGTGTTCCATGTATTTTGAACCCACCCACCAACCTCCTCTTCTACATAGGTATCAGTGATTAGATGTTGTTCAATTCTGGCCTCTCGTTCTGATTATTCAATTTCCATTCAAATATGAGGAGGGATAGAATGCACATAAACAACAACATATCTTTCTACCGAATGCTAGGCTCACGATCTAGAGGCAGCACATTGATTCCTCCTTCCCCTCTTATTGATCTTTCAAGTGCAAGAGAGTCCAAGAGATATAAGCACTAATTTTTTAAAAATATGATAATTACTTCGAATGATGTAGATATTCTTTTAGCACTTCGAGATTATCATTAAGCAATTACACTTCAAAAATTCAAAAATAAATTCGCAAGGATACTAGAGATCACAATCCACAAAGATGACACAAGATTTACCCTGGGAAAAAACCAACAACCTTTTCCTTAGAGAAATTCTTCAGTTCAACAAAAGATACACCTAGATCTTCTAATTAAATATGACGGTCAAATTGACCAACAATACAATGGTCAAACTTGGTCAAACTACCCTCTCGTCAAGTCAAACTTCTGCCCAACAAACTCAACCTTTTCTGATCTGCCTAGGCCATAATTCATCCTCCCATAATCAACCTGAAAACATGGCCATGCTACCCAGAAACTATTGCCCAAAATTTTAGACCTGTTGCCTAGAATATGTTTCCCAAAAATCCAGACTTGCTACCAAAATCTTCCCAGAAGTTAACACATGTGAAGCTACAAAAGGAGAGAGAATCACACGTGCAAAGTCAAAGAGATAGAGAGAGATGCTTGAGATAATTTCATCCTTCTTCGTCCTTCTTATTCTTCTTTTCCTTTACTTGGATGTCTAGAAAATAACTTATTTTGTGTGAGATCAGATTATATCTTGTTGAGGAGGTTGAGAGCCTTATATATAGTGTTATGGTTGGCCTAAATGGGTGTCTCTTAAATCGGGGCCAATTTGACTTGAAGGAGGGCCAACATGACAAATTTGGAGCAAAAAATTCAAAATTCTCTCTTTTGAAACCAACATGAACAACATGTCTTATATTAATCATTTCAAGGGCTAAAATAAAATGACATGAAGAACACACACACACACACACACATATATATATATCAAGGACTAAAATATTAATTATAAATACCAACCATAGCTGCAAAATTAAATACTCCCTCTTCGCTAGGGAGGTACTCATAATGACTATCTAGATGCTATCTTGTTGACAAATTTCTCTAAGAAAAGGTTCATCATTTAATTTTAGCATCAACATCATCTGATTATCATAATCTTGGTCAATAACTTTGACCTATGTTAAAACTCTATAGCATCAACTAGGTTCCATAATTATGGTCAACATCTCTAACCTATGGTATTAGTATTAACTAGTCACGATGATTCTGGTCGGCACTTTTGACCCATGGCATACTGACTAGTCCTGGTTCACCATCATCCTGCTCAAACTCTTTCACTCGCGGTGAAACTTTAGGGAGACACTTAATCCATTTGAGTATTATAGTCCCAAATCCGAAGGCCTCACTCTAGGACATGATGTTAAATGGGCTCATTCAACCTATATGGAGAGTAATCTTGAGCCTAGTGTTTAAAGGAACTTACTCAACTCTATGGTTGAGTAATTATGGGCCTCTAGGACCCTTTTTCCTAATCTTGGTCAACATACTTGACTCAAGAAGAATGTATGTCCTCTGTCGGACCATTCTCCCTAATCTTTGTCAACATACTTGACTTATAGAGAATGATTGTCCCTGAATGAGCTAGTTATGTTAGTGTGTCAATCCACTACCTGTGGAAAGCATCATCCGTTAGAACCATACTCAACAAGTCATTACTTGGAGAAATTGACCAATTATCCAATTCGTCACTTAGAACTTGGTCAACACTTGTGACCTATGGAGAAACCTTGGGTTATTACCATTCGAGCATGATAATTGAATGGTAACTCTCTTACCTGATGCTAGAGGCAATCGCTCGCCCACCTGGGGAGCACTCTGGGCCTTGATGCTCTCTGGGCCATTCTCCTTAGCCACATTTTGTGTCCCCTTGTCAATAATTTGACCTGTCTATATTCTGACCTAGGGAGAATGCCTACCCCTTACTGCAACAACATCACCATTCCTTCTAACTTAGGAAGATATTCTTAACCACTTTGGCTTGTCGCTAAAGTATAAAAACTTCTCAGGCTTGTCCCTAAAGTATACAAATTTTAAATCTTGTCCCTGAAGTATACAAACTTCTCAAGCTTGTCCCTGAAGTATACAAACTTCTCAAGCTTGTCCCTAAATTGTACAAACTTTTCCCTTAGTTAGAGGCTTTATGAGCCTCACTGCTCCCTTCTGTACCATGTTTCGGTATGTGCTTTGACCTGTCATCATGGTCGTCTCCTGCACTTGATCAACCAATCCTGTGAATAGTTACAGAAGCCACACTGCTTCAAAATTCGCCAAAGTAGATGCAATATACTTAGCTCCTCTAGTTCTGAGTGCGATATAATTTGCTTCTTACGCAAGTAGAATCCAAACCGATTCATCATCCTAAGTGTACTCTTCTTGTCTTCAGGATTCTCTTCCCAATCTAAATTTGTATATTCATGTAACTGTTTCCTTCACTGGAACCATCACCACAACTGCTTAACACTTAAGCAAACCCTATTATAGCAATTTGATTGTTCCCTATGGCTTCTGCCACACTTCTAGTTCTAAGAAGTAATGTATTCAACCAATATCCTTCATCTCAAATTCAGATGTCAACTACTTTTGACACTAATGAAGAGCTTGGAAACTCTCTCTATCACTGAAGCAAATCTTCCTACCACTGTTGCTCCCTCTAAAAACTCAAGCAAACGTCTTGCCATAGTATTCTCCCTCTTTCTGGGAGAATCCTTGAATCTTGCTTTGTACTTCTTTATGTTTCCATCTATTGCATACTTGTAGATCCACTTTGAATTCACCATTGACTTTCCTCAAATCTCAATACAATATTCATTATGGCATCTTTCAAACTTGTTGGCCTGCTTGCTCCCTTTGAACTAGGAGCTCGTTTGATCATCAGACATGGTTCTAGAAGTTAGTACAACTTCTCCCTCTTAAACACAAACCACTTTGGGAGAATCCTCTTATCACAAAATTTGCTTCGTTCTTCCCAATGCTTTCATCTATTTCCAAATCCTTGGTAGCCTTTACGTTGTACCTGCAACCATCACTAGGAGGTCATGGAAGAAATGATTATAACCTAGCAAAAAGGAAACAAAGATAAGAGGCTAACAAATAATAATCAAGGAAGAGAGATATAAAGTAATAATCTTCTGAGGATTGTAGGGAGTTGTTAACTCCATTTTGATTGTTATCTTCTTGTAGGAATGAAATCCATATGTAATTTCATCATACTCATCCTCATCATCAACATGCCACTTTCTTATTCTTTCTTGCATGAGCTAGGATTTCTTACTTTGGCAAAAACATTGATCTAGGTCTAACTCTATGGTTTTATCCACAAATCCTAGGGCTTTCTTATCAAGAATTCAAGATTTATAGGGTTGAAAAATCAGTTCAAAGAAGGGCTCATAGCATAAGTGTTATGACTTCTCTTTTTATTTGAGAGACCCCTTTTGCTCCCTCTTGCTCCTAGCCTTCTTGTAGAAATCAAAGATCTATTTGCAATTATAGTAAAACATGCCCTTATCATTGGCTGCTAAATATTTTGTAGTATCATTCTTGGATTTTTCTAATGAGGATGCTCATCATCATCATTTCCCTTCCTCTTCTTATCGTTCTTCCCTTCAATGCATTGATTTTTATAATGACCAAACTTGTGGCAACGAAAACATTGAATATCCTTCTTTTGAGGAGTTGGTCTTCTACCTGCATTCCTTTGAAATTTTCCAAAATTTCTCTTTCTTTTGCCATTTTTAGAGTGGGTTGTAAATACTTGAGAGTCATCATCTTGAGGTATTGGAATATTATACTTTGAGACAAATCTAGATTATTCTTGAGTACATGAGGTCCATAGTTCTTCACAGCTTGGATTTCATTTTATGCCACATATACTAGATGCAAATGATTCCCATAAATCAAGTAAACCATTAAGTGTTATAGTCACGAGTTCTTTATCAGAAATGATTTCATCAATTGCTTGAAGTTGATCTCTTAGTTGAGATATCCTCGTGAAATATGAGGCCACCGTATAATTTATTGTCATTCTAACATCATGAAGCTCATTCCTCAAACTCATTGCTTGACCAATGTTGTTGATGTTATATAACCCAACTAGGGCACCATGCATCTTCTTTAAAGTGTCAAGATTTGTGACATGTGGAATAAAATTATCTTTGATAAGATCTACAATAATACTCCTCATTGTAATATCATCCCTGTGATATTTTGTTTTTCCTTCATTATTTTAAGGTTTAATGACCTTTCCCTTCACAATATCCAAGACATGAGGCCAATCCTTGTCTTCCAAGCCTTGAAATTTGTAGCTCCTTCTAGCTTGTTCTTTGACTTCATAAAGGAACTCGTGGATATAGATAAATAATCAAATTGCAGATGTAGGTCTCTTCAAGAGTGGCCTTCAATGCCCTTTCCTTTACCAAAGCTCTTCAAGAGTGATCTCATTGTCCTTTCCTTCACCAAAGATCTAATACCATGTTGATTTTTCAAGTGCAATAGATATAAGCATTATTTTTTGAAAATATGATAATTAATTGTAATGATGTATATATATATTTTTAGCACTTCCAGTTTATCATTAAGCAATTACACTTTATAAATTCAATCGTAAATGCACAAAGGACAGTATATATCACAATGCACAAATATAACACAAATTTTACCCTAGGAAAACCCGCTTGGGGTAAAACCCCTACAACCTTTTCCTTAGAGAAATTCTTCAATTCAACAAGAAATACACCTAGATATTCTAGTCAAATATGATGGTCAAATTGGCCAACAATACAATGGGAAAACTTGGTCAAACTACCCTCTTCTCAAGTCAAGCTTCTTCCCAACAAACTTAGCCTAGTCTAATCTGCCTAGGCCAAAATTCGACCTCCCATAATTTTCCCAGAAACTTGACCTTGTTGCCCAGATGTTCAAACCTGCTGCCTAGAATATGATGCCCAATAATTCAGACCTACGGCCAGAATTTCTCGAGAAGTTCACACATGCGAAGTTGCACGAGTAGAGGAAATCACATGTGAGAAAAATGTTTGAGATAATTTTGTCCTTCTTTGTCCTTCTTATCCTTCGCTTGGATGCCTAGAAAATATCTTATTTTTCTGTGTTATTGAATTATATCTTATGGAGGAGGTAGAGAGCCTTATATATAGTGTTCTGGTTGGCCTGAATATGTATCTCTTCAACTGGGGCTGACTTGACAAATTTGGAGCCAAAAATTTAAATTTTTATCTTTTGAAACCAACATGAAGTACATGTCTTATATTAATCATTCCAATGGCTAAAATAAAATGACATGAAGAACATGTCTTTCATTTTTCATTATATATTTCAAGGGATAACATATTAATTATGAAGACTGACCATTGCTACAACATTCAACACCTATAACTCTATAATAGCTCGAACAAACCATAATTTCCATAGGTCTAATTAATAACATTAAAAGGAGGGAAGCCCCAAGGGTTAGCTCAATCGATCAAGTCGGGGCCTCGCCAGATGGAAGGTCACAGGGTCAATTCCCGAAAGCTCTTGGGGTCAGGTCTTGCAGTAGGCTGAGGGGCGTCAGCCAAGATTTTTCTAGTGGGCGTAGCGCCACCTGTTGATCGAAGGTGTCCGTGAACCACGCGTGCAAAAAAAAAAACATTAAAAGGAGGGAGAAAATCTTAAGCATAGAGCACCAAAAGAAGGTTTACACAAAGAGCCAATGAGATAAGTAAGGAGTTTATAAATGAAGGAGAAGGATGAAAATATGATGTTACCACCTAAAAAAAACAAGAGGATACTCGAAGAATACTTACATAAGAAATAAATGAAAAATACCTTCTTCGAGTAGTATCTGAAGGAAACAATGGGCCAAAACCATAGTAAGTTGATTGGAATTTCGGAATGAGGTCCTGAAACTATAACTACTGCCTAAAAAAATCCCAACAAATAGACAACATAGAAAGGGAGACAAAAGAGAGAAAACTAGATGTGATAGAAGTAAACAAAGAGAACCACCTAGTGATACACTGCAAGGTTAACCAGAACCTGAAAACATGTCCTTGGGCTCTAGGTCTGTCACTTGGTTCATAAGCTTGTGCTAACCACTCAAAGGACTGCTTCTATTTCCAAGGAAAAGGAAATTGAATTGTTTTTCTTTCTTCTACCCCCTATTTATTTCCTATTTATAGTATCAGAAAATAGAGACTCTTTCCTAGGCGTGTCATCAACACAAGAAATTAAACTAGCTAGGAACATAATGAAATTCCAAATAATAAAGAATATTCATATGTCAGATAAGCGGTGAAGACATATGCAAATGACCCAATAAACCAAAAACTAAGGGGATTTCTTACCATGGTTCTCCAAAATGTCCTATCTCCTTGTGTTATAGCTCCTATATTTTCCATGACACCAATCTGAACGAGTGACTTGGTTGCGAAATAATGATTCTTGGATGAGCCAACCACCATATCTAACCACATAGTTGTTACCATAATCCCAAGGAAATATTCCCCATATGCATGGCAAGGTTTTGAATGCCTACGCCAAGTGGATGAGTGCATAAACTGCCATTGCCCCCATCCAACACATCATATTAAAACTTCACTATCATCCATGATTGTCGCCCGTCATGGGGATTCATTTTAATTTAGATATTATACACATATTGCATTAAATCATAAAGTGCATTATATTTTTTTTCCTTTTTAAGGACAAATTCATTATATTTAAAAGATGAATATACATGTTATGGTGTAAAAAGGATAAACAAAGTTTTAGGACCCTTAAAAACTGATGACAAATTGCATTACATTTATTTTAATATTTATTTATCTTTAACCATAACTAAAAATGTGTATTAACAAAAAATTGTGGTTAGAACATGTAATTGAAGTAAACTGTAACAAGAGTTACAAGGAAAATTTCTTCAATGGTTTAATGGTTTAAGAAGAATGAAAAAATTCATTTTCCTCCCTTTAAAAGGAGAAAGGGGGGAGATCCAATATTAAACCTATTGAATTGAAGTTTAAACATACTACTTCTTGATTATAGGAGTAAATTCTTACAACTCACTTGCACAAGATGATGTAAAAACAAAACATTTATAAGATTTAAGCGAAATCAACCTCTACTAGATCCACGGAAGGTAGAAGATTGGCAGGCACCAGGATTTGGGGATTTCTTTCTTCCATCTTTTCTAATTCTTGTTATTGGAGGAGAGGAACACATATTTCTTTTTAGTACATCGTGAGAGGAAGGAGAAGAAGAGGAAATTTTGACCTTATTTATCTTCCTTTGTTCCAAATTCTTCTTCCTTCTTTTCCAAAATGGAGAATTTGTCATTTTCCCAAGATAAAACCTCTTCCTCAATGAGTGAAATGATTATCTCTGGTAGCATAGGATCTAGATCTCACTAATTAGAGTTGTGAGCTAGAGGAGATTGGACTTCTTCAACACCTACTTCTTCCCCTAAATATTAAAAAGCTTCAAAGCTATTACTAGATGGAGAATATTATTGAAATTTGAGCCTACTTTCCGGATGAGACCACTTAGGAAAATAATTATTTTGTTTCTTTGTAACCTGTTTGAATTCTCCTTGATCATCATTGCTTTGAAATGATGGAATTGGGATAAAAGGAGGTTGAGATAGATATGAATTTATGAAGGGAACATAATGATATACATATTTATAACCAAAGCACAAAGATACAATGAAACTAGATTTCTATTAATAAATGAAAAATGTTGAAATTGTATACATGTAGAATGAAAACAAACTAGATCGAATTGTGGTAGTTTATCTCTATGAATATATGTGACAATTATGCACCTTCTTAAATTGTATTACAAATAGGATTAGAGGCCTTTTTATCATAAATAAGTAATGAGAAACCCTAAATATCTAAAAACCAAACCCTAGTAGATGAATCACAAAGGATTTTGGGCCCCGATGGGGTAAGTTGGAAATCAACTTCCCGGGGTTGTAACTTTGGCATATGATCTCTATTTAGCACACATGAAATCCCATTAGAAAGGTCTATCTAAGAAGTAGATTTTTCAACTATCAGCAATAGTCATGACTGGCATGATCTCGTTTTTTCAAAAAATACCATTTAGAGTCTCAAAATTGCTCTAGAAGTTCATGACCTAAAAACTACCAAAATAGAAAATTTGGGCTATAAGTCGGTGGAATAGGTGGGTGGCCACTAATATCCACCTATCCCTTAGGAAGTAATGGTATCCATTATGTTGAGTTCCTCCATGATATGAGGAAACTTCTACTGAACTTGGGCCTCGTTGAGCCCATGTTAAGCCACTTGCCTTTGTGTAGGAGTTAACCTGATTTGATAACTTGATATAGCTGGATCCTCTACTGGTGAGTGCTCTTATTATATATATATATATATATATATATATATATATTTTTTTTTTTTCCATAATATGATCAAATGTGTATTAAATGACATCTTGGTTGAGTTCTTTCGGTGTCAGCGACTCTACAATTTGTGATGTGTCCAACAACGGTGGAAAGTATAGTTGAAAGCGGTCCACATTGAACGTTGGGTGCAAGCCAAGGGGGGATACTTAGCTTGAAAACAATGTCACTAACAACCTTGGTGATTGTGCAAGGTCCATAATAGAGTGGTTTAAGCTTTTTATGGGCCCATGCAAGGCATTCCTTCTGCAAATGCAACAAAACCTTGTCTCCCACATGACACTTGTCTGGCACACAGTGTTAATCATGGTGTTGTTTGTACTTAGCATTGGCTTTTTGCAAGATGTCATGGACCTACTAGTGGATGTGCTAAATTCGTTCAATAAACTTGGTTTCTTTTATGACTTCATATTGGACATGCAAATTCTTCCTATGTAGATCAAGGGGCAATACGACATCAATGGGACCCAATGGTTGAAATCATAGATCCACCTGAAAGGGGTTGTGGCCAATTGAGCTATGGAGAGGGTAAGGTTTTGGATGAGGCTTGGTTTCTATTCCCAAATCCTTAACAATTGATTAAATTGACTTGAGAACCCAAGTCAAAAAAGTATCTATTTTGATATGCTTAGACACAACCCTAATATGGAACAATTCACTCCCATTTCATTCATCGACGTGAGATTCATTTGTAGAACTTGAACTAGCATGGATTTCAAATCTTGAATTATCATGAAGAGAGTTGTTACCTTGTATGTCCGCAGTTGTAATCATTATCTCATCACCAGAATCAGATCCAAGGCCTTGTTGCACTCTAGCAACTACCTTTTTCTTCCCTTTTCCACCATATTTCTTTGGCTTCAATTCTAGATGCAACTTCCAACAATGCTCTTCATCATGCCCTTCTTTCTTACAATGTGTGCAAGATGGCTTTCCCTCTTCTTTCTTGGTGTAACTGTCTTCTTGTCCTTTCCCTTTCCTTTCCCTTGAATTTGTTTCTGAGGTTTGGATGATGACTTCTTTGGACGATCTTCCCATTCATGTTTACCCTTGCTTTCAAGGTGAATGGATTTCACACTAGCTGCATTAATGGTAGTGGGTTCAAACAACAACAAAGAATGCCATAGATAACTATGTAAAGCACCAATATACTTCATCACAGTTTCAGGTGAATCTAAAGGAATTCCCAATCTCAATGCTTGCTTCCTAAATTCTTCTGTGAAAATTTGAACATTTTGGCCTTTTCCTTGTCTTAAATATTGTCATTCCATCATGGTTTTTTTCCGATAGCCTAAAGGATGGAATTTCTCTTTCCATGCAAAAACAAATTCAAACCGGAAGAAAGGAGTTTACCCAAATGCTTGCTACCTTTCTGAAGTTTTCTCTCCCACCATACGAGAGCAATGCCTCCCAGTCAAAGAGATGCTAACTAGACCTTTGCCTCATCTACTTCAATCTGTTGTATCCGACAATACACTTTAATATGTCTGATCGAATTGTTTAGCCTTTTTGCACTAGATTCTTCGTTAAACATGGACAAATCAAAACTTTTTAGAAGCACTTCTATGTTGTATATTTGAATGATGAGAAGAAGATGAAGAAGTAGAGCATTCACTAGAAGATGGAGATGGAGGTTCAGGAGGTTCTCCTCCTTGATTTACCGAAGCATTGTCCTTTGCTTTCTCTTCCTTCTTTATCAATTTCCTCTCATATTCTACAAACAATTTATCTACTTTATTTGCCATGGTGTATAAAGCTTTACAAAAAGATTGCTCTTTCTCAATACAGGCATCATCATCTGCCATTTTTCTTCTTCGTGTTGCATGTCCAATATTTGGGTCAAAAGACTTAGGTTTTCCTTCACCCTTTTTGAGCTTGGCCCTGGTTATCATTCACACTCACAATTCATATTAGCAAGAAGACTGTTCTGATACCAAACATGATATGTGATCTTTACTTCATTAATGTTTATAGAATTGCATGAAAGAGCATGTAAAAACCTTATGTGTAATCACTTAAATAAGAGGAAACATAAAGGAGACCATAAAGACAATGCACAAAAAAAATTGATATCAGAGTTTGTCCAGTGTGGACTACGTCTTCGGGATCTGCTTCAATAGTGGGGAGGCCTCTTCATTCATCTCAGCAAAATGAAATTGAGTACATGGAAAATTACACTATTAATCCTCCAATCCTAGGAGTGACCTGAAAATGGGTTGCTCAAATCCAGAAACCGACTACACTAGTGAAATCCTCTCGAAATTCTGAGTAATTTGAGTATAAACTTGACTATATTTTGTCGCCTGCGACTCTAGACCCTTGAGAATCTTTAGATTCCACAACAAATTCCCTATAAGAATATTCCTAGAATATTTCAATAGAATATACTCTATTTTGAAAACGCGCCATAGGGTTCTGCCCTGCCCTTGTTTTGTCCTGCGCAGGTTTTAAATCAATACTAGTTATGCAACCTCTCGCTGGTCCTCCTCCTTGCCGTGTGCAATAGTGTAAGGTTTTATAGGGCCGAGCTAGCGAACCTATCAAGGTTCTGCCAACCGATGGATTGGTTGGCACATATATGTATAGGTATTGGCTGTTTGGGTGGTCACGGGTTCCAAACCCTGCGACCCCTTTTTAATATATAAAACAATACCAATGGTTATAACCATTGGTTATTAATTTATATGTCGAGAACGTTAAACTGCTAGCTCGATAACAGTTTGACTTGACCGCTAGGCTTGATAACTATTTAAATAGACTACTGTATCGGGACCACCAAGTTGGCCAGTTGGGGTCCAATTTGGAGGCCCATCAGGTGCCACATGGCACCATTAAATTGGGCCATGTGGCCACATATCATTGGGCCAACTCAACAATCATGTCGTACCCAATAATGCCCTGTGTCTGCCAAGTCAGTGGTGGGTTCCTCCAATGATGTTCGTACCAAATGACTAGGCTTCCATGTGGCAAACTTAGGGAGTGCCACGTGGCACCCTAAGGTCCACCCACAATTTTTTTCGTTTTGAAACAAAATTCAAATGGGCTTAACTTTCACATACAATGTCAGATTGAGATGTTGTTCACACCATTGGAAAGCTCTTACCAAGCTTTAAGATTTTATGTTGGTTACACTAATATTTTAGGACTTGACCCTGTGACCTCCCATTAGCAAGGTGCTTTTAACAACGGGGACTCGACCAATTGAGCTAACCCTCACGGTTATCCTTCATCTCAATTAATAAGTTATCTTCTCCCTTTTTAAACCACCCCCAACCAACCTTTTCTCTAAATTCCTTTGTTTTCATTTATATACATACATGGATCAATCTCTCTCTCTCTCTCTCTCCATGTGGTTCATGGTCTCCAAAAATTGATGATTGCTATGTCCATGAAATATTTGTATCAAGCAGATCTACTTGAAAGGATCACTTCTTACCCGCTCAACTATAGAGCCTAACCCTGAAAAAATTGGGAGAATTAGACTCGTAACCTCTTAATAGCAGAGACGCTTTAACAATAAAAACTCGACCAACCAAACTAACCCTCAAAACTACATAAAAATCAACCTCTATTAAGTTTAACTTGTTTTCTCTCTTTATACCTTTTTATATATATTATACTTTAATTTTTATAATCATTTAACTATTTTATTAGTATTTCACCATTATTATTTATTTTTTCCATACTATAAAATTTTAACCTCATCATTTTTTAAATTTAAAGTGTAAACCTACTCTACTCCTTTATAGGTTCTTAACCATTACACTTGTTCAATTGTACTTATTTATTTACTTGATTAATTTCCATTTAACACTCATTTATGAATTTAGATAAATTACAAAATTCAAAAAACAACATACACATTTCTTTAAATTACATTTAAAATCTTAAAAGTTACGATCGCGTGATGGTGTAGGCATGATTAACTTACAAGTTTAGGTAAATTAAATCTTGAAAATTACGACCGCCGTGAACGAGGGAAAAGAGAAAAGTAAATGAAAAAGGGAACGTGCAGAATAACGGAATTAACAGTACGTACATAGGGTTTAATGTGAGGAAACAACGATTAACAAGACCTTAAACTGCGTTAGGAGTATGTTGTACTCACAAGGATTTGGCGCCCTCGATGTGGCAGACTCGCGGGAAATATACTTAACACTATTCATCCTTTCTCTTTTTGCTGGTGTGGGCGTGATTGGAGATTTTGTTCCACTCAGTTCCATGCCATCAGAGGCCACTTTTGATTTTTCTGTTATTACACTCCACTGTAATCTGGTGGCCTGGCTGTAGTCGCCTTTTCCTGTCTGTAGAAATATATCTCTCTCCTACTACTGCTGTCGCGGATATTAAAGGCTGAAGCGATACTGGGAATGGAGGTCTCAAGAGATCAAATCGCGCAATGGTTCAGCGACACGGTAGGCCACCATGAGGCAGCGGTTCGATCCGCCACAGTCAATCTAGAAGCAGTTGAATCCTCTCCTGGATTCGCCATGTGTGTGCTCTCACTTTCTGCAGGTTTGTTCCCTCCTTACCTCTCTTTATGTTTTCTTATTTTTCTTTCCTCCAAGGCCCTACTGGTAATCACATCTATGACTTTTTGTCTTACAAATAACTATTTTTCTTATGGCATCTATACTTCTTCCAAGATGCTGCTGAGGCATCTATTTTTCCGAAAGATATGGCTGGACATCCATTCCGTCAAAATCACCCAGGACTTGCATCTATCCCAGCGGCCTATTAAGGAATAGGAAAGGTGACCTTTAAAGCTCGCCTGCTCAATCTAAAAGATCCCAAGAGGGACAAAACATGTCTCTGGGAGATCTGATTTGAACCTTTATGGAGTGTGAAACACCTCTGCTTTATTGAATGAAAATATTTTAATTTTTAATTTTTTGTTATTATTATATAACGAGAATTCTTAAACCTGCGATGTGAATCCGAGGTACTGCTCCCATACTGATGAGCCTAATGCAATTGGCAGTTGAGTAGGCCATGTAAATGATTAATGATAATTTTAATATCTGATGCGAAGGCCGCTCAAAAATTCTTTAATAGCCATGAATGTACTCAGTGTTGGTTGTCCAATACGAATTGGGTTTTAATCCATAAATAGTCATGAATGTTCTCAGTGTTGGTTATCCAATACGAATTGGGTTTATTGCTGATATTTCCATTATGTATTTGGATCTCCTCTGTTTTGGTGGTACTGGTCCATCTTCATGTTTATCATCAGTGGCTTGCGTACTTGTTCCACTAATATTCACAACTTTTTTCGAGAAGCAATGATGAATGATAGTTGTGTGCTATCCTGTGGTGCCATCTCAAGTTTCAACAGCTATCCTGCGGTGTCATCTCTCTTACAGATGTACTGTTTAATATTTGGTTTAGTTTCTCCTCCCTGAATGTTCACCGAGAGATTTATTCAGCACAACCTAAAGATGTCATCCAACCTACGGTTAGAAGACCCATTATGTTATTATCCATCGTTTGTGTACAATATGCTGCGGAAGATAATCTCCAGAATGCAATGGCTAGCCTGCTCTTGTTTAACCTTTTCACCTCTCATTCATGTTAACTGCCTTGACTGGATTGTTTGATTTGAACTATTAGCTTACTTTGTTGACTTTCTCAGTTCGTTATTTGTGCCGTGGACGTTTCGTTGGGCTAATTGTCCCAGTCGGATAACAGACCTTTTACATGCTGTTTCTATTGATTCAACAATAATATAGTTGTTCTACTCGAATCACCCTTCTGGTCTCACGTGGAAGGCCTTTGACCTGCCTGGTTAGCTTGCTTGCTTGCTTTCATCTATCATTTTTGAGTGACCTTTTTGGACAATAGTCCGTGTCTATCTACAGCAAATAACCTTTAGAACAGAGCACTGAGGATATTTAACGCTGTAGTTAATACTATGGTTAGCCCAATTTTGGTATACTTTTTCACCTCTCATCCAAGATGACTCGGTTGGCAGGTTGATATGATTTGAACAATAAACTCTTCGTCCGAGTTCATTTTCCATGCCATGTGCGTTTTGTTGGGTGATTTAGATAGCATACCTCTTCTTGTTGATTGACCCACAACTTTAGTTGTTCTACTTGATTGCTTTTTTTGATTTCACTTGTTTGGCCTTTAACTTGCCTGGTTTGTTTGCTTGCTTTCCATAGTCAATATGACTAATTCCTTGCTTTGTTGGGTAGCTTACCCTCTACAATTGATTCGGTTGATTTGTATGTTTGTTCTCTGCACTTGTTTGCTAAAGCTTGCTTACCTTGTTTACTTATTTTGCACTTATTGCTTGTTTGAACGGGTGAATTCACTCAATTGGTCTACAATCCTCAGCAATGCATGGATTCATTTTATTTTATTTTATATTATTTTTAATCCATGAGAAATATCTTTATATTCCATATGAGGAATATAGATGTTTTGGTCCTCAAGAGATTGCGAAGACAACAAGGCTCAAAGCCATTACAAGAAATGCTCATTATGAGCTCAATATGTCACACGCAGGAATCAGATGTGGGTAGGGAGGATAATGACATTTCTCCCAACCACTCGAGCTAAACCCTATTGACATCACGGTTTAGTTTATTTGGATGGTTTGCCTAATTGATTCAGTTGACCTAGTCTCTTTCTTTCATTGTTGCACCTTGTTTATATTGTCTAGTTTGACTTGATTGCATACAAATGAATGGATGGATTTTTATAAACGTCATTTTTTTTTCCATGTAATTTATCTCAAGGAAAACCCCTGTGCACTTCCTCTCATTTTGAGTATGGTACTGTAATGTCCCTTCCTAAATTAATTTGGAACAAGACTAATTATTACATTTTGGGGCCAATTTTGGAGATAGTGGGGCCTATTTGATTTTTATTAGGAGATTAGACTTAGGATAAGTTATTTTGTCGTGGTTAAATTACACATGGGGGGCCACCCACACTACGGAAATACGCACTCCCTAGTTCAGTTTGCATGGAGGTGGTTAAGTGAGGGCCCATGATGGAGGTAAAATTGGAGGGAAAAGTGCTCCACGAAATCTATATAAGGCATCTCTCCTCATTTCATTCATCTTTGGCATATCAAATTTCTCTTTGGTTGCTCGAGTTGCTTAGTCGAGTCACTTGCTGTTTAGCAAGAGTTTTTCAAGCGGAGAGCTCACCCTTTCTTCGGTGGACTTCGAGTGCCACCCTAGGAAGGTTTTTCTTCATTTCTTCAGGAGGAGGATCTCATTGTGATTTCCAGCTATTGCATTCATCTTTGGGTGGTATGTATTATTGGAGGGCACAATGAAGAGGAGGTTGATTTTGCTTGTGGTGTCTTGCAATGGATTTTGTGTGAGAGATTTTCCAGAGAGGAGGCATCAGAGGATTGTTGGCATTTGGGAGAGTTTTGGAGGTGGAGGAGTGTGCTACCTTGTAGGGTGACTTTCGCACTTCCTGGGCCAGCACAGAGGCAACATTGGGTGCTCACGTGGAGGGTAGAGTATCAATATTTGAGGCTAAACTTCACCATGGAGGTTAAGGGAAATATTTGGAGAGGTGATTGCTGCATTTTTGGAGCTTGGAGGAGGATTTCGTTGGTGTTCCTTGTAGGCCGTATTCCTTGAGCAGTTTGGAGGGCGTAGGGCCTATTGGAGGTTGAATTTGGAATGTTAAAATCTGACCAAACCATTTTTGGGTTTTTGACAAGGATCCTAGATATAAAGTTTCAAAATTTTCTAAGCACCGAAAGTGGGGTTTACAGCCGTATCTTTACAGCAGACATTGCAAAATTGTTGGGGATTGCATAGTGCCTTTGGGGGTCGATTTTGGGAGGTCAAAATCGGGCCAAACCATTTTTGGGTTTTTGTGGGTTTTGGTCAAGGAGCTTGGGTTGAATTTGTAGCATTTTCCGAGCAACAGAAGTGGATTTTCTTGCAGTTCCTTTCCAACCAGCAGTATAGTTTTTTCTGTAGCGTAGAGCATTAAAGGAGTAGTCATTTCCAACATTTGAGATCATTGTATTATCACCTGGGTTCTGTCACGCTTGCCATTGAGGCAAGCCCAGATTCATACCTCCATACTATTGTACTTGCTCCAATGATTAATAAAATGGCTCAGTTGGTTATTACTTCTGGAGTTTTATGAGCATTCGCTGATTGTTTAAAATTTATGTGCTGTAAATCGTTTTTGCTTTGCATATCACTGTTTATTTAAGTTTGGAACATTACAATGGTATCAAAGCCATAATATTGGCTTAGCTTGTGGGAAACCTTTCATGCTATGATAAGACCAAAATAAAAGCTAAGAAATAATGGGACCCAAAGAAAGATTAGAATCAAACAACATGGTAGTAACCTTGAATGAGGTGATGAGGATACAACAAATGATGATTGATGTGGGGGAGAAGTTGATTCATTCCTCAGTTGGGAATTCAAACATGATTGCAACTGATGTGGAGTTATTGGGAGAAAACTGGAGGGCATACCAATCATTGGGTCATGGCATTCAGGCGTCCCTCTCTTTTTGGGAATTTTGTGAACTAAGGGGCATGCACAAACCAATGGAGATTCAGTGGGATTTTGCAGGGATGATGAGGAGTATTAAGGAAGAAGAGGAGAGAGTAGTTCAAGGGGCCATGGTTGGCAAGGAGACAGTTGAGCATACACCCGTTGATGAAATGCCATCCGTTGTTGAGGTATCCATTGATGAGGTATCTCGGGTTGTGATTGAGATCTTAGGTGATAGTAGCACACCACAGGTTGATGAGGTGTCGGGAAACATCCCCACTGTTGATGAGGAGCCAATAGGTACAGAGGCATCCAGATCTATGATAGAGTTGTCGGACGACAGTGACCTACATCTGATTGATGAGCATGTCTTGCATGATGGGTTGTCTAGGGAAGAGCAGTTGGAGGCTCATGTCGAGCGCATGATGGAAGAGGATGTGCAACCATCCTTTGGGCTACCTAGTGATGAGGGGCAACATAGAGACCACACGTTGGGATTTCAGCATAGTTCGCTTCAGAGGCACACTGACAGGATCTACAACATTATCAGCCCATCCTTATGCATTAGATTGAGAGAGGCGTAGTTGTCTAGACATACCAGAAGGGATGATCGGGTTAGCAGCACTGTTGGGTCACCTTTACCCATTGGAGAGAGAAAGAGATAGAGCTACCTAGTTAGATCTCATGTGTTGACCTGGGTAGCAGGATGAGACGATCAGAGTTGCACAAGAGGCAACATCCGCATGTCCGCCTTGTTCTATGTGTTGGAGTTTGTGCATTCGATCCCTCTCTTGGGGTTGGATGGCGAGAGATTCTGAGTTGGTACTCGGTGCAATGGGCTATGGAGTGGTAGTGGATCGACATGAAGCTTAGGAGGAGCTTTCATGCATTGGGGATACCAGAAGCCTAGATTGGCATTGGGATCTAGGTGGGACTACCTATCATTCCCCGGATATACCGGTTGACTGCAACCGCGGTGGTGTAGTTGGCCTAGCAGTTGAGTGTACATATTTGCTAGGGGAGTTTTGGCTAGTACTAGCGGCCAACCAGTTTGTGGGCAGACTCCTTGGATTGTCTTGGTATGACAATTGTGCATGGCATCACATGACGATCATCATACTCTGGCGGGAGTTTTTTGGAGGAGGTGGCAGCGATATGCCACCAGACAGTGCCTTGTATGGAGTTGGGGATTTTTCACAACTGCGTGGGGCATGGAGGACATGGAGAAGCATAACAGTGGTGGCATTGTTACTGGTACCTAGGGAGATTCACTTCTTGGGTCCCTAAGGGAGAATTTGGAGGGGATATCCCCTCATCGGAGAGCATAGTGATGTGATGGTGGAGGTGATGATATAGATTGGGTGTAGGTCGACGCATATGGACACTACTTTAGGCCATCACATCCAGGGATGGGTAGGAGCATCTAGCGTGGAGCAGTGGTCTGTAGATAGGCATGGAGACGCATGGGGGTGTGTCGTAGTATGTTGGACTGCGTTATGGAGTGGGAGTGCCTCACACCGCATTGAGTACATGTGGGGAGTGACAGGTGCAGTGACATAGGTGGGACACATGACGATACATGATGGTATAGCCGTAGCTGGAAGTATCCAGTGGTGTACCGGGATAGGTTGCGGCGTACAGTGGCATGTCAAGGAGTGTGACCATACTTGGTGGTATGCAGTGGCAGATGATGCAGCGCAGCAAGCGCTTGGAGGCATTACGTGTACCATTGGATGTAGGCCACCTAGGATCGATGAGGACACTATTGAGCATCTGGGGACACCATGTTTAGTGGAGACAGGGCTTCGAGGGGGTTATTAGTAGATCCGAGATAGAGAGGGGGTCATCTGTAGGATTACTCTTGAGCATTCTGGCAGACTCTTGATCATACTCTTTGGGACATACCCACCCATCATCCTCCAGTGTTTCTTATAGTCGCAGAGGGCTCGATTGTTGCCCTTTGACACTCTCCATTCAGTTAGCAGGGCATGGGAGGCTCACCCTTGGTAGTTGGATGAGACACCATGTGTCATGGGCCGAAAGGAGACTCTCCAGTTGAGACACTTGGTAGGTGCATGAGTTGACGGTTATAGGCTTAGGGATGGAATGGTTGATTGTCGAGGTAGCATATGTTCCACCCCTAGGCTCACACTTGGGGAGGTGACTGATAGGGAGTTACATGGTGCTTTTTTAGCTGGACAACTCGAGGTGTTAGGTGAGCATGAGGTGTAGAGGACGGTAGTCCTTGTTGGCAGGATGATGCCTAGGCTTCCATAGTACCCGGGCACATCATCAGGAGCTAGGATAGCAAATCTCATTGTGTGATTTGGCAGGCACAAAGCAGTTGGATATTCACGACACAGGTTCTTGATGCTCGGTGCCTACCTATTGGATACCTACATGAGGTAGAGACGGGGCACAGAGGGGTCCCAATAGCTAGCAACATATCACAGCGGCAGGAAGAGAGGATTGGGGGTTCTGGACCTCCAGTATGGTTATGGGATCCAGGGATCCAGTGGATTGGTGGGATACTCCACTCCTCAGTGAGCATGGTCGGGATGACAGGCAGACTGATTCATTCACAGGCAGACACATGGGGGATCACTGAAGCCCTCACCATAGGACGAGGCAGATTGTTGCTCAGGATTGGGGCTAGCCATGGAGTGATAGGCGTCGACATTGTTGAGTTGCTTTGGCAAGATTGGCCTAGCCTCCATCATTGCATAGATTATAGCCGAGAGTTATGGGAGCTCTGGCATGAGCATGCTAGGAAGTCAATCATTACCAAAGTGTCACGATGTCAGTAGGATAGGTTCCTTCTGTGATGGGCAGGGGATTCTAGCATAAGAGGGTTGAGCAGTTTAGCTACCCGTAGAGGTGAGTTGGTCTCTACAGGAGAGGGTCATCCAAATTTTCCACCGGGTTTTCGTGATTCGCTGATGGCATGGGAGACTTCATCAGCATGGCAGGATGACCAACAAGAGGATTTCAGGAGAAGTTCATGCAGGATATGCATCATTCGCATGGGGATTGAGTTGTATCTTCAGGGGTCCACAATCAGAGTGCATGGGGTGGACTATTCGGTAGGGTAGCTTCATGAGGATTTGGACGAAGTTTTAGATCGTCAGGATGCTCTACTTATTGGTAGTAGGAAAAGGGGTTCTAACACCCCTATTGGGAAAGATAGTGAGTGGAGCAAGGGGTGCTCCACGTTGATTAGGTTGGCTTGGGATCCTGGTATCGAGGAACTCCTTCACTATATGATAGTGTAGCGATCAGGGATGATCCAATGGCACATTTGGGACCCTGGTGAAGTTTGCAGCGATAGTGGGGATCCACAGTCAGAGAAGGCGCTTGTTCAGACACTGCTTGAGGACAAGAAATTTTTGGTGCATTGGATGAGCTTGCCAGATGATGATGCTACTTGGGAGGGCGAGCACATACTTGAGCATCCAACACTAAAGTTGCTTGGGGACAAGCAATAATTGGGAGGGGAGGACTGTAATGCCCCTTCCTAAATTAATTTGGAACAAGACTAATTATTACATTTTGGGGCCAATTTTGGAGATAGTGGGGCCCATTTGATTTTTATTAGGAGATTAGACTTAGGATAAGTTATTTTGTTGTGGTTAAATTACACATGGGGGCCACCCACACTAGGGAAATACGCACTCCTTAGTTTAGTTTGCATGGAGGTGGTTAAGTTAGGGCCCACGATGGAGGTAAAATTGGAGGGAAAAGTGCTCCACGAAATCTATATAAGGAAGGCAACTCTCCTCATTTCATTCATCTTTGGCATATCAAATTTCTCTTTGGTTGCTCGAGCTGCTTAGTTGAGTCACTTGCTGTTTAGCAAGAGTTCTTCAAGCGAAGAGCTCACCCTTTCTTCGGTGGACTTTGAGTGCCACCATAGGAAGGTTTTTTTTCATTTCTTTAGGAGGAGGATCTCATTGTGATTTCCAGCGATTGCATTCATCTCTGGGTGGTGCGTCTTACTGGAGGGCGTTGTGAAGAGGAGGTTGATTTTGCTTGTGGTGTCTTGTAGTGGATTTTGGGTGAGAGATTTTCCAGAGAGGATGTATCAGAGGATTGTTGGCATTTGGGGGAGTTTTGGAGGTGGAGGAGTGTGCTACTTTGCAGGGTGACTTTCGCACTTCCTGGGCCAGCACAGAGGCAACACTCGTTGCTCACGTGGAGGATAGAGTATCAATATTTGAGGTTGAACTTCACCGTGGAGGTTAAGGGAAATATTTGGAAAGGTGATTGCTGCATTTTTGGAGCTTGGAGGAGGATTTCGTTGGTGTTCCTTGAGTAGTTTGGAGGGCATAGGGCCTATTGGACGCTGAATTTGGAAGGTCAAAATCCGGCCAAACCATTTCTGGGTTTTTGACAAGGATACCAGGTATAAAGTTTCAGAATTTTCTAAGCACCGAAAGTGGGGTTTACAGCCGTATCTTTATAGTAGACAATGTAGAATTGCTGAGGATTGCATAGTGCCTTTGAGGGTTGATTTTGGGAGGTCAAAATCGGGCCAACCATATCTGGGTTTTTGTGGGTTTTGGTCAAGGAGCTTGGGGCTGAATTTGTAGCATTTTCCAAGCAGCAGAAGTGGATTTTCTTGCAGTTCCTTTCCAACCAGCAGTATAGTTTTCTGGGCAGCGTAGGCATTAGAGGAGCAATCATTTTTAGCATTTGAGATCACTGTATTATCACCTGGGTTCTGTCACGGTTGCCATTGAGGCAAACCCAAGTTCATTCCTCCATACTATTGTTCTTGCTCCATTGATTAATAAAATGGTGCAATTGGTTATTACTTCTGGAGTTTTATGAGCATTTGCTGATTGTTTAAAATTTATGTGCTGTAAATCGTTTTTGCTTTGCATATCACTGTTTATTTAAGTTTGGAACATTACAGGTACCCAAGGTAAACCCTAGATTCTTTAGGGTGCAAGACCAGGTCAATAATAGGGCTCCAATCCATCACAACAATACATTCATTATGAGCTCAACATTTCACTTATAAAAATAGAACTTGGGTGGGTAAGATAAGAATTCCTCTGATAACCACTTAGGCTAGACCCATTTGACATACACACATGTTGCTTACATGCACACTACAAACAATTCTTAATACGTAAAACAAATGGCATTGTGGTTAGAATGATTGGATTCTTTTCCATTAAGTATATAACAATTGACTATATTTTGTTCAACTACACACATAAGTAGGGACATATGGGAAGCAAGAAATTAGACAGTCAAGAGGATAAGTGGGTGGTCATTTAGTTTTTTTAGATCTTGACGTCTCGTCATTCATAAATAAATATACATATAAATATATAACTATTGTTATCATATATCCACTAACATGTGTGGCCTCCTCTTGACATGTTTGTATAATAGCATGTGTGATATCTTTTAGACAAGATAATAAAATAATTTTATTAATGTCTAATGAATTATTGAGATGTAGGTTAATGAGGTTGAAAGAGCACAATGTATACTTAATGGGAGCGCAAAGGCAACTCTCATAACAAGAAGAAAAGAACAATGTCATAAAATTTTAAGAAACTAGTCCAAGAGAGGAAAAGACATACCTAAAATGAAGTGAGTACATAATTGGAATCTCCATCTCAATATGATCTAAGAAAGACGACTTAGAATTTTAAGAAACTAGTCTAATAAAAGAAAAAGGCATACATATAATGAGTGAGTGCATAATTGGAATCTACATCTCAATAAAAGCAGGTCTAGTGGTGTTGGAACTAAGGGTTTGTAATGTCCCCATTTTCATTTTTCCTTATGATGTGTTTAGAACTTAGGATGGACTTTCAAGTTTGGTGGTAGCTCGTTTATAGGAATGAGATTACATCATCTAAGGGTTTGAAGGGTTTTGGAGGAGTTTTATGGGGTTCAATGGAGTTCTCTTGTTTTATTTCATCATTGACGGTAGTTCCATACAATTCGCTTTTGGTTTCATTGCATTTTGATGGATCCCAAAAAATGAGGTTATTATCAAGCCTGTTTTAATTATAAATGATAAAGGTGTTATTTGGAGCAGATTAATTGGATAAACACCTTAGTGTAATAGTTCATTGGAACCATAATGGAGATATCTACAGGACAAGATGGTGAGAAGTGATTTTTAATGGCCAAAGAAAGATGGAGGCAGGATAATCATTTTCCCAGATTAGAAGTGACTTTAATTAGTTAGTTAATTAAAATAAAAGAGGGAAAGTGCTTAATTGAGGAAAATACCAAAAAGGGGGAAAGTGAAATAAAAGAAAGTCACTTAAATAAAGTGAAAAAGGGGAAGCCTCTAGAAGGGAAATAAATAAAAAAAATAAAGTTCTTTTAGAAGGTTGGAGATCCATCCATCAAGCCTTTAAAAGGGGGGGAAGTAAATCGTATGGGACATCTTGGTTTGGTGATGTTTTTTGTTGGTGAGGTTTGGAGAACCTAGTTCTCAGCTTCAATAAGCCTTAGGACGAAAACTCTTGGGTACTTTGGTGAGATTGGACAAAAACCCATCTCATCACTTGGGTGATATCATTCAAAATTCAAGTGCATTTATTAGTTCAACTTTTATTTTGGAGGCTCGATGCAATATTGTTGCAGATCTCTTGGGAGACCATTACCTCAACCATTTCCAATTATTTGTACTAGCATGTAATATATCTTTTCATATTAATAAAACAAGGTTGAGATTTACTACTTGCATCTCTTATCTATTCTGAGTTGCATTATATGTTTCCTAGTTTTGCCATTAATTTCATGATATAATTTGTGAAATTTGATTGTTGAATTAACGACATAATTTTTTGAAGCAAAATCCCTACAAATTTATTAAAATTAACAAACTGGATATTACTTAGGGGTAGTTCTGCACAGTTCGTTCTTGGTTCTGTTGCATTTTGATGGATCTTGTAAAACTCCTCCAAAACCCTCAGGGCCCTTTAATGACTTAATCTCGCTCCTATAAACTGGTTACCACCCATCCTGAATGTCCATCCTAATTGCATCATAAGAGAAAATGAAAATTGGGACATTACAGGGTTGAGGTTGAAAGACAAGGGATAGAAGAAGACAATTTGGTTAAGTCCTCAATCACCCATAAGGCCTTGAAATTTTAAGGCTAGTGCAGTAGAATACAATTTTCTACTAGATAATTACTTGCTAAGATTTTTCATGCAATATTTTATGCCACTGCTATCATTAAATAATGACACTCAGAAAATCTCAACAATAAATGCAGTAGAAACAATAAAGATCATAGAAAGACAACCATGCACAATAGAGACAATAATTTTACCTTGGGAAACCCAACCTTGAGAGAAAACCCAACAACTTTTCTTAGGCGAAATTATTCTTCAGCAAGGTTGTCAAATCAACAGTTTATGTGAAAATTTGTGCCAATAATCCAAGTCAAATACTAGTCAAACTTGGTCAAACTACTACATGTCAACGCTGGTCAAACTAGAACAAAATACACCGAAGTCAATGTTGGTCAAACATTCAATCTTTGTTCATGTGTGCAACCCTTGGACATGTGGTCAACAATCCACACGTGCGGCCTAGCAGTCACAATGCAGTTGGTCAAACGCTCGAACGTGCCGCCTTTTTGTGGTCAACTTTCAGTCAAATCAACTCGGTCAAAGGTTTGGCCAACTTGGCCTTCTTCTCACATGTGCGGTTGTCTAAGAGAGATAAAAATGATGAAGATGAGAGAAAAGATAGACCTCAAGAAATCAGATTTCTCCTTGCGCAAACTTGCTCTTCTTTGGTGATCAAATGAGACGCCACATCGTCTTACTTATACATGTCAAAGGGGTGTGACAACCCAAGGGACACATCCCTTCATTGGCTGGTTGACTTTAACTTTTTCTTGGGTCAATAAAATAAAATTTACATAATGCATCTAGGGCTGACTTGAAGACCCTTTAGTCATGCAAGAATACCTCTCGATGCTACACAAAAATCAACACTCCCTCTTGGCGAGGGTGGTATTCTCCTTAGCTGAAAACATATTTGTCCTTAGCTGAAATTTCTACTTCACTATAAAAGTTCATGAATGAGCTTGCTATGTTGATGTGGTGTCTCCTCACATGCATATTTATAGATATAGATCACTCCATCCTGGAGCAGGCAATGTGAGTATCCTGGGCCATTTACACCTAACCAAATCAACATGGCCCCATGGGTAAATGTATCAATCTCCCCTAATCAAATCAGCATGACCCCATGGGAGATGTTTTCCTTTGCGCCATTCACCCCTGGCCAAATTAGCACGGTCGAGCCAAATTGACATGGCTTCTTTGGGTGAATGTATCATTCTTCCCTAGTCAAATCAACATGACCCATGGATGCCAAAGCAGGACGGTTGCAATTGATGAATGTCTACCCTCTGCTGCAATTACCTTGGGCTATTCACCCCTAGCCAAATCAGCATAGCTCCATGGGTGAATGTATCATCCCCCCACTAGTCAAATCAGCATGACCCCGTGGGAGAATGTCTGCCCAATTTTGCAAAAAAAAAATCAAGACTCTCTCTTTGAGAGGGAGACATTCTGCATCATGCCAAGCTTGTCTCTGAAGTATACAAACTTCACTCTAGGCAGAGGCTTGGTGAGAATGTCATCAATCTGCTCATCTGTGGATATGTGTTGGAGCTTCATTGCTCCCTTTTGGACCATGTTTGGATGAAGTGATATTTGATCTCAATGTGCTTTTTCCTGTCATGAAATATTGGATTCTCTAAAGGCTTAACATAGCTGTGATTATGACAATGTGTCAAGGTCATCTCTAGCTCTTGATCAAATAGCCTTGCAAGTAGCTTTCGAAGCCACACTACTACTTGACTGGCGACACTAGCTGCATATACCCTACCTTTGCTTTATCAAGTGCAACAAAAGCCTGTTTCCTACTAGACCAGAATATCATAGCTGATCCCAAATTAAAGTAGCACCCCGAGGTGCTCTTTTTGTCCTCCGCACTCCCGACCCAATCTAAATCCGTATATCCTTGTAGCCTCACTTCACCCCCGAGGCATATCTCAAACCATATCAAATTGTACCATGCAGGTACCTCAACACATGCTTCGCTGCAACCTAATGTACCTGCCTTGACTAAACCATATACTGGCTCAGGGTGTTCACTGCAAAGCAAATATCTGGTCTGGTCTTAATCGATTATATTAAGGATCTGATCAATTGCCTATACATAGCAGGATCCACCAAATCTGAATTTGAAGCGGAATCACTCAACTTCTTTAGATTGATCACCATAGGTGTAGCCATGGACTTGTAGTCCATCATATCGAATCTCCTCAAAATTTGAACAATGTACTTCCCTTGTCTGTGGAGGATCTCATTAGGTCTTTTCCACACCTCCAATCCCAAGAAAGAATGCATCAGGGCAAGAGCCTTCATGTCAAACTTCGATGCCAACTCCCTCTTACACTTGACAATGAGCCTCTTTGCCCCAATAAGGAACATATCATCAACATACAACACCAAGATCAAAGGATCACTATCGACCAATGTTGCACGAAGCGGGAGCGAAGCGGAAGCGCGGAGCGCGGAAGCGTCATTTTCCAAAAATCTAGGAAGCGAAGCGTCCACGGAAGCGTCTGCTATATATATATATATTTTTATATTTTTTTGCATTTATACTCAAAACAAACATCCCAAATACCAAATTAATTGTAGAAGACATGAAAACATGCATATTTTTGCATAAATCGAGATAGATATGGCATCCATGATTCCATTGTAGTTACTAGTATGTACAACAATCATCTATATTCTAGCTATTACAAACATACATCAAATTTTTAAGCATATTATAAAACATAAAACATTTAAGCATATTATAAAACATAAAACATAGAGCATATTATGATTTATCTAGCAAGTGAGCAACTGTCAACATTTGTCATGTCCAAAATTCAAATAATAATGTTTACAAAATATGTCACTTGGTCACCGCCAAGCCAAAAAGGTTCAAAATTCAAATTCACAAGTCTACAAGTCTAATGAGTAATCTATGACAAAAAGAAGTAGATTGTGAATATATCTACTAATCTCTCCTCCTTCCACCACGAATAGAACGTGATGGTGGGCCTCCACGTGGTGGCAATGAAGAAGATGGTCCCTGTGTAAGTCGTGGCACTGGAACTGATGAAGAAGAACCCCCTGCTGTTGGTGTTGAACCATGGAACCTAGGAACCAAGGGACCAGATGGGGGTGGGGGTGGTGGCATATCAACACGGTCATCATCATCCTAGAATCGCTCAAAAAATTCATGCAAAAAAAAAAAACACTAGTTAACAAAAAAATTAAAAACATGAATTAGAGAAATGCTTTATAAGGGAAAATTGGAAAATTCATACCACAATGGACATACCTGGATAAGAGCATCCTCTAATTGCTCTAGTCGCAACACTCCATCCTCCAAATTGGGCTCCTCTGGATTCTTGTCCCAAGTCAACAAGTCTTTATTAGACTTTGCATCTTCACAGTAATGGGACAACAATCGCAAGTTGTAATGAACATAAACCAAGCTCTCTGCCGGTCTAAATTCAACCTGTTCCTTTTAACACTGTGGATGAAAGAATAAGAGCTCCAACACCTCTCTGCAGAAGAAGTGTTTACCACCTGCGATAGCACCCGCAATGCCAAACTCTGTAGAAGTGGAGTAGGCCCTCCATGCATGTTCCACCACTCAAGAGCAGAAAAATGCTCTCGATCTTGAATTGCATGCATGCTCCCAAATGGACCAGTGTTGCTCGTATAGTTGCTCACCTGTCTCCGTACCAATGCAGCCTCCTCATTATCAGGGATTAATCTACTCAATGCAGCCATATATTTTTCGTGAACCTCTTTATCTTGGTGTGGTTTTTTCCTGCTTCCCCCCCCAGGTGCTGGTGTTGAAAGCCATGATGGATGATAGTATTTAGGTGTCAAAACATATGCTAATGCATGCAATGGAATATTTAGCATTTCCCATCGGTTTTGCACCTCTTCACGAATATAATTGTACAAGGTGGTATCTCTAGGCTCAACAATGTCTTTAATCTGCCCCAACATGCTATCCATTTGCTCATACACCTCCCCAATTACTGGTCGATCTGAATCTGCAAACTTGATCATGTAATAAATTGGTTTGGTGAATTGCAAAACATATTTAACCTGTGACCAAAAGTAACTGTCAAGAACAGTGTCCTTGACTGCATTAGCACCATCTGTGTCAGTGTTAATTTCATCCCATGTTTCAGCACACACCAGATTAGTTAAAGCTTGTCTCACCCTCACTAGCCGCCTAAAGGTGAGGTAATAACTAGCAAATCTTGTCTTTGCAATTTTAAGCAATTGCAACTTGGAGTAAGTGCCATAGAAGTAGTTTACCCTTGTATGCCCTGTGATGAATTTAATGAGCTGCTTCCCTTTCCTGTAAACCTCAGCAATCCACCCACAATCTTTGTGTTTCACAATATCATGCATCAAAAGGTTCAATGTGTGAACCAGGCACCCAGACCAAAAGATGTGTGGATGAGTACGCTCAATAATTTTTCCTGCTAACTTACAATTTGCTGCATTATCTGTGATCACTTGAACCACATTATTCGGACCAACATCTTTGATTGATTTCAATAGGAGATTGCAATGTTTTGTGCAGTTGCACTGATGGAGGAGGAGTCATGAGATGCAATAAATACTACACCACTAGAAGAAACACCAAGAACATTTATCAAATGTTGGTTTCTAATATTTGTCCACCCATCTGATACAATGGATACCCCATAATCCACCCACTCATGTGTAAAACGTGTCAAAGCTCTTTGAACCTTAGCTTTTTCTCTTTCTAATAACACTGTTCTAGCTTTCTCATAGTTGGGGGCCTTGTATCCTTTTGGGGCTTCATTGATGGCCTTTACCATGTCATGCCAATAGGGAGAGCGAAGCACATTGAATGGTACACCGCAAGCACAAAGAAAACGGACTATCTTTCCATCCACATCATCCCTCCCAGCAACATTAAGGAAATCCCCTATTGTTTTTCTACCTCCAGAGGTTGCAGAAGTACCATGAGGAGATGGGCAACTACCAAATTTAGAGGTTGCACTTGATTCAGAATGAGTTTTTTGTTTCTTGTTTTTTCGTTGTGCAGCCATCTCTATTTGGATGTATTTTTGTCTTTGTTCACTTGAAATGTTTGGGCAAATGGTTACCCCCACAGAACCCTTTTTTTCATCACTGTCCAGCACCCCACAAAGATGCCTCCTCAGACGGGTATATGAACCCGTATATGGTTTTCCTCCATGACAACCATGAGGGCACAAAAATTTGTAAGATCCACCACCCTTTCCCCCTTCAAGTTTGGTCACATAGTTCCACAAGGGATTTGATGTACCTTTCCCATCTTGTGCTTCAGTGTCCCCTTCAAGTTCATCCCCTTCCTCTTCAAACCCTTCCTCCTCATCATACATTGGGTCACTACTATTAGGACCAAGTTCATCCCCTTCCTCTTCCCCTCTATTCCTCACCCTTGCCATCATTAAAACCAAGAGTGGAATGATACATAGAAGCCAAAAGAACACCATCTTGGAATATGGATATAGGTGGTGGACAACCTGTAAATAAAGGAGCAAGTAGAAACAATGGGAAAGAGTAGGAGAGGGAGGAGAAAAATACAATTTTTTTTTCAAAAAAACAAGGGAGTTTGGGGTTTGAACTTACCTCTTTAGCTCTTGTAGATGAAGTCCTCCAAGCTCTTGCTCCAAGCTCCTCCTCCTTCTCCTAGCTCCTCCTTCTTCACTCCTCCAAGCTCTCCTCTCTTCTCCTCTCCTTTCCTCTCTTCTCTTCTCCTCTCCTCTCTTCTCTTCTCCAACTCTCATAAACTCAAAGTGAGAAAATGAGAAGAGAATGGGGGCTTTATTCTTTTCTAAACTCACCCTAAACTGACCCTAACCCACCCCCTCATGCTTAGTTAAGTTAAATTTTAAAAGAAATTAAAAAAAAATTATGTTTATTTTGCTGCCCCGCGGGTTGCGCCCGGGTGGCGTGCGCTTCCGGGCAGGTTGCGTGGCGCCACCTCTTGCCCGAATCGCCTTCCGAAGCGCGATTCCGGGGGCAACGCAACCTATATGGCAGGAATCGTTTTTAAAACCAGGAATCGCGCCACCTCAAATTCGGAATCGCGCTTCTTTTGGAGATTCCGGAACGATTCCGCACGGGTCGCGGTTCCGGGTTAGGATCCCGGGGGGGGGGGGGGCGATTCCTGCAACCCTGCTATCGACAACCATGAAGTAAAGGTCAAGATCCGCATCACTCTTGGTGAAGCCCAAACTCATCAAGTATCCATTAATCCTGGAATAGCATGCCCTAGGTGCTTGCTTGAGTCTGTAGAAAGCCTTCTTCAATGAAATGTGGGACTCCTTTCCATGTACCTCAAAGCCTTGAGATAGCTGTATGTACACTTCCTCCTCAATTACGCCATTGAGGAATGTGGTCTTTATATCCATCTGATGTATCTTCCAACCCATAACAAAAGCAAGAGAAATAATAGTCTTGATAGAAGTGTACCTGGCAATTGGAGCAAATGTCTCATCATAGTCTAATCCTTCTTTCTGGGGAACCCTCTCGTCATGAACCTCGCTTTGTACTTCTTGATGCTACCATCAATTGCATGCTTGATCTTATAGATCCACTTTGATGTCACTACTGACTTCCCCTCAGGTATCGACACTATCTCCCACACATCATTCTTCATGATACGCTAATACTCCCATCATGGCATCCTTCCAAAGCTGTTGGCTTGCTGCCTCCTCATAATTGGAAGGCTCAAAATTAATGATGTGGCTCATGAATGCCATATAACTTGAATACCTTTGTGGTCGTTTGCTCTCCCTGAAGGTACCAAGGGGAGTTGCATGCCCTTCTACATCTTGCAAAGTGTTACGAAGCCATGTTGGCTTCGTTTTAGTCACAACAACATCTGTAGGTAGATCCATTGGCTTTGCTGGCTCTACTCTGATACTGTCATGTATCAATGCATGGGCTGGATGTCCTAACAATCTGTAAGTCCTCCCTCTCGAACACCAATCACTCTTGCTAAGTCTAAGCTCGAGCCCTTAGGCCATAAAAGAACCAAACCGTCAACAAATGCAACTCTGTAACCTCTATCCTCCAATGTTGAGATAGAGAGAAGGTGCTTCTTTAACCCCGATACAAACAAAACATCTCTCACGTGTAAAGCATCTTCGGACTCCAGCTGAAGTGATGCAACCCCAACTCCTTCCATTACATACTTGGTTTTATCTCCAATTTCTACTTGCAATGTTGAATCCCTCTTTGTCAAATCTGTGAGAAACTCACGAAAACCTGTCATGTGCCTAAAAGCACCACTGTCCACCAACCAAACATCACTGCCATCTGTAATAGAGCTTGTAAGAGCGGGGACAAAGAAATATTCCTTCGACTTCTTTTGTGGTGGATGCTCATCATCGTCATCAACATCTGTTGCTAATGCATGCTTCTTTCCCTTCCTTTTCTTCTCGTAACACTGAGAGGCATAGTGACCAAAATCACGACAATTGAAGCACTTGATCTTTGACATATCCTTCTTCTTCTGATCCTAAACTAGAGCTAGTCTTCTACCTGTATCTTTCTTTTCAAACTTTCCAAAATTTCTTCTTCCTTTTCCTTTCCTTGCATGAGCTGCAAGGGCTTGAGTTTCTTCATCTTGAGGTCTCTGCAAGTTGTTCTTGGACAACAATTTGGCCTCCTCTTGGACACAATCAGTCCATAGCTTATCAAACTTGGGCAACTTATCTCGTGCACAAATTCCCTGAACAAATGGATCCCATGAGGAAGGAAATCCATTGAGAGTCACTATAACAAGCTTTGCATCATCAATGGTATCTCCAATGGCTCTAAGTTCATCTCTCAACTGAGAGACTCTCATAAGATAAGAGACAACAAAATCTAATCTAGTCATCATGACACTATGGAGTTGATGCCTCAAGGTTAGTTTCCTACTAGTATTTCTACTCTCATACAATCCCACCAAAGCATCATATACTTCTTTGACAGTCTTCAACTCAGCAACATGTGGAATCAAGTGGTCCTTTATGGAATCTATCAAGATTCTCTTAGCCTTGGCTTCATTCTTCTTATACTTGGCTTTCTCCTCAGCTCCCTTTGGCTCTGGAATGACTTCCTTCACATGATTTTGAAGCTCATTTTCTTCCAAGACAAGGAGTATCCTAGTCTTCCAAGATTTGAAATTGGTGGCACCATCCAACCTGTCTTCTACTCTGAGACTTGGCACCATTTTGACAAGAGATCTAAAATCAAATCAAGCTATTGAATATTGTCTCTTAGGCTGACTTCAATGGTTGATATTTCAACAAAGCTTTGATACTATGTTGAAATTCTAAGGCTAGTGCAGTAGAATTCAATTTTCTGCAAGATATATTTTATGCCACTGCAATCATTGAATAATTATATTAAGAAAATCTCAACAATAATTGCAGTGGAAACAATAGAGATCATAGAAAGATAGCCATTCACAATAGAGACAATAATTTTACCCTAGGAAACCCAACCTTGGGGGAAAAACCAACAACTTTTCTTAGGGGAAATTATTCTTCAACAAGGTTTACAAAATTACAAATCAACAAATTGTCTAGAAATTCGTGCCAATAATCCAAGTCAAATACTAGTCAAACATGGGCAAACAACAACATGTCAGCGTTGGTCAAACTAGCCAAAAATATATAGAAGTCAATGCTAGTTAAATAGTCAAACTTTAGCCTTGCAGTCAACCCTCAGACATGTGATCAATAGTTCGCATGTGCGTCCCTACAATTAGCAACTTGCAGTTAAATTGTGGCTGGTCAAACCCTGCCATGTGCAACCTTCTTGTGGTGAACTCTTGGTCAAATCAACTCAGTTAAAGGTATGGTCAACTCAACCTTCTTCTCACACGCGTGGTTGTCCAAGAGAGATAAAAATGATGAAGATGAGATAAAAGATAGACCTTAGAAAATCAAATATCTCCTTGCTTAGACTTTTTCTTTGTTGGTGATCAAATGAGACATCACGTCATCTTATTTATACATGTCAAAGGGGTTTGCCAACCCAAGGGACGCATTCCTTTACTAGTTGGCTGACTTGACTTCTACCTGGGCCGACTTGTCTTAATAAAATAAAAATTTACATAATGCTTCTAGGGCTGACTTGAAGACCCTTTTGTCATGTGGGAATACCTCCTAATGCTACACAAAAATGAATATAAGGCACCTATGCATTGTTTGAGAGGGTTATTTGAAGAGTATATGAGACCTAGGTGGATAGATTGTGTAATCCTAGGCAGAACCTTGGGGTGTTCCCTAGGGCTAAGAGCCCCACTATTCTTACCACTCAAGACTGGGGGAAGAAACTTTGAATTGACCATTGGTTGCTTGATAGAGCATGGGGACTGGTAGTGTGTGTTGAGGGGGTTTGTTTTTGTCTTCAAGCTCTCTTAGGACTCCTACACAAATTGAAGAAAATAGTCCTAGTACATAAAATATAGAGATCGACGTGTGTACATAAGCGGAATCTCAATCTTAATTAGAGCATGTCAATTGGTGTTGGAACTAGGAATCGAGGTTGAAAGAGAAGGGAGATAAGAGCAAGTATCCAAATTTGAGTGCTCAATCATTGTGAAGGGGTTAATGCATTGTTTGCGAAGGTGATTTAAAGAGTGCTTGAGACCAAGGGGGATAGGCTACATAATCCTTAGAGGAATCTTGCAATTAGCCCTAGGGTGAGGCACCCCGTCACTCCTATCACATAAGGTCGTGCGAAGAAAGTCCAAATTGATGATTGGTTGCTTGACAAAGCGTGGAGACTTGTAATTGAAGTTGAGTGAGTCTATCTTTGTATTTGAACCCTCTGAGAATTCATTTGTTTGTTAGTTTTGTGAAGTCTATCTCCCAAAAGGACAACTCATCAAGGGGAGAGGGGCTAGAGAAGGATTTGAGGCTTTATCAATTTGATATCTAACAAAGTCTCTATTCCCCCATAGGTTGTTGTTGTTTTTAGAGGGGAAAATGCTAGGGCATGATGTAGAAGAAAACTTCCCTCTGCCACTCTACATCGTCGAGCTCATTCTTGGGTTTGGGGTACCCTCTTTATCACTTAAGATATTCTATTAGGCATGGGTCAACTTTAGAAAGAAAAGTCACACAATAATAGTTTCAATAAGTAATAAAAATGTGATTTGCATTTTACTTTTAAGAATGACCAAGAATAAACTCTAAGGGGGCTTCAGAGACACAAAAATGAGTAGATTCTTTTAGAGGGGTGCCTTAATCATGGTTTGACCCCTAGAAGACAAAAAAACAAAATCAATGAGCATACGAACCTATAACAAAAACCTCCCTAAGATAATGCTCCAACTTATGGCAAGTGTTGAGGGCTTGGCCAAAGAACAAAATTCTGGCCATTTCAACACATCCTCAACAAGCCTTAACCTTACAAATAAAAAAATACCACTTTGGTGGTAGAAGGAAAGTGCATGCAAAGGTCTACATCATAAATTAGAGACATACTTTGTTATGAACCCAATGCATGATAGAGACATTATGCATTTTGTGGCCTTGAAATTGGAGAGATTTGCTTATGATTGGTGCAACCAATGGGTATTGTCTACATTGGAAAATGCAACCATTGACTTTGACATTTTCAAGGTAACATATTTATGTGTGCTTGATGATAAAACTATGGAGGATGACATCTTTGCTTAAAAAAGCACAGTAGGGTAGTATGAATCGACATGTCATGGATTTTTTTTCTTAAACCAGGACGAAAGTTTTTAGAGAATTGATAAGATCAACTGCCATTATTACACCAGATACAACTATTTCATAAATGCCACCAGTGGTCTGGTTACAACATGTCTTTAGAGACTTGAACCCACATAGCCAGGGAAATGAATTGTTCACCAAAAAACTCGAGCTAAGATCCTTTGACCAATATGTAATGGATTCTTACACATTATTAAGTTGAATGATTAATTGATGGAGGGTCATGGAGTTGCACTATCTATGGATGGATTAAAGCATATAATTAAGGGATATGTCAAAGCCCTTTGCCCTTAATACCTTGCTCCAATAATTAAGTAAGCCTGAACATGTGAGGGGGTGTTGTGTAGTAAACATTCTCATCCAAATTTTTGATATTTCTTTCATTAATGAGTAGTAAATTGAAGCTTCAGTGTTAGAGCATCCAAGGGTAGATGGTTCTATCTCTAATAAAAACTCTAGAAGTCCTCCATAATTGAGAGAATTAAGAAAGAAGAGGTTTTGCTATGGTTGTCAATAACTTTGGAAGTCTAGCCACAATTGCATAAGGGACATGTCCATTTCTTTGAGGTAATACGTGAAGAATAATGAGGGTCTAGAAAGGGAAATAGGTGAGAATGGGAAATTGTGTTATCGGATCCATGGGGTCTTGATGTTGGATATTCGAATTTGGGCTTTGGATATGGACCCACCCAAATGTACATAGGATACGCCATGTAAATGGATCCTTCAAAATTGGAAATGGATCCCATGCTACTGAAATGGATCTTGTGCTAGCTAGTCCTCACATGCCGGATCCCAAGCAAATAAAATCGAAGTTTTTGGTTTTTTTTTGTTCTTTTTGTTTATCGTTTTAAGGATATTTGCCACTTGTTTGAAACTATAAAAACCAAATATTCTATTTAGTTTTTTAGTTTGATTACTTATTAGTAATCTGTAGGTTTTATAGTTGTTTAAGCAAGTTATTAGTTACCTATAGGTTGTATAGCACATGATGATGCTATTAGGAAAGGTTTAACACATCAAAATTTTAATTTTCATTTTTTGATAATGCTAACATGAAAGCTTTGAGACAATACATAGATAATAATGTATAGTGTGCAAAGGATGGCTATGCCATTAATAATTTAATTAGATCAATCACATCCAACTCTAGGTGAAGAATCCTCTTATAACAATATGATACATTGACTATAACATGTTCTCAAACAATGCACAATAATCATTTACCATTGTAACTAGATGGGAATTTTTAGATTTTAAGGCAAATTTTAGGGAAGTTGACAGGTTGATCATTTTCCCCAAAGGAAAAATTGTAATTTTCATTAAAGAGCTTGAAAATAACATTTTGCAGTTGCATTGTAGTGCATTCAAAAACAGGTTGTTATGAAGAAAAAAACCTTTCATCAATTTCTTTTTTTACAAAAAACAGGCTTGAAAAGCCTATTCCAATCAAAATCAAAGTGTCCCTTATAGGTCCCTTCATGTTCTTCCTTCAATTCAGGAATGCCATTGACCATTTGATTTAAAGATGGCAAAATCTTATAATGAAGGTGTCCATAGCTTCTATGCCATTGTTGGGAAGGGTTCACATCCAAGTGAACTAAGGCTTGAGATAGAGGTGTAAATAGGTTATATAATGTCCCCTCACGAATCACCCTAACATTATTAATACTAGAGCCCTTACCCCAAACCAAAACCTTGCCATCAACAAAAGCAATTCTATCACCCTTATCCTCTAGACAAGAAATATAAAGTAAGCTTTTCTTCAAACCTGGAACATATAGGATGTTGTTAAGATGAATACTTCCACCAAATTCGAGCTCCAACAAAGTAGATCCAATCCCTTTTACTAGATAACTCTTGTTGTCTCCAAGTTCGATTTAATGAGAGGAGGTTCCTTTTGACAAAGTCTAGAGCTGGCTGCATTCTCCTGTCATATGTCTAGAGGCATCACTGTTGATAACCCATACATTCTCGTCCTTGAAGGTTCCAGACAAAGCGGAAAATAAACTTCCATCCATTACTTCTAGCTTGAAAATGATCTTCAAGATGTATCCCTTGATAGATGTAGCGAGATTTCTAAGAAGCTTGAAACCCTTCTTCATAATCTTTGCCATATTACCAACTAAGATGTGATCTTTAGTCTCCTTGCACTTTACCTCTGATAACATGTTGGAATATCAGGAGACTTGTAGATTAAAGATGATTTTCTTTAACTTGATAATAATTTGTGATGTTGGTAGATCTTTTATTACTTCTTTAGTTCTTGCTCATCAAGCAATTATCAAGACAATGAAGATCATAAAGAGACAAAGTACACAAGATATAGGCTCCAAGCCAGGGAAAAACCCTGCCAAGGGAAAAACCCTGCCAAGGGGAAAACCCAGAAAGAAAGCTTCTTTTCTTATAGAATCTTCTTACAATGAGACTTTCAAGACCCAAAGGCCAAAGCCCAAGATCCTCCCAATCACCAAGTCGCCCCCCCCCAACAAGATCTCTCCAAGGCAGCTTCAAGACTTCGACCTTCTGCAGCTTCGCTCTAGAATTTTGGCCCTACAACTGCTTCTCAAAATTTTGGCCCTGCAATTTCGGCCTCCTGCAACTGGAAGCTTCACAGAAACCCTAGCAACTTCACATGCGTGGATAGAAAAAGATATAAATCCAAGAAACTTCGGTTTCTTCTTCCTTCCTTTGTCCTTCCAGCTCTTTCTTCTCCTTTGCTATTACAGATTGAACTTGTGGATGAATGGTGCTACAAATGAGTCGAGCTCCTTGTATTTATAGCCTTCTTGAGGGGTCAAATAACCCTCCTTTAGGCCAACTTGTCCTTGATTGGGGCTGACTTGGTCTTGGAGGAATAAATGGATTTTTCTTGACAAAAATAAATATTTTTCTTTGTTACAAAGAGTCCAAATGGGACTATAATACATGACATAAATTCTTCTTTGTCCTAGAAAGACCTAGAAGCATGAAGAACATGCTTTTGACCTAGACTTGAGCATGAAACCCATTCTTTGAATAAAAATAAAATTCCTTTTCTTTCTTTCTTTATGCAAAATATACGGTGTCATGATTACAAAAGGTCATTATGAAGACCAAACCTAGTTACAGTTTCCAACAACACGTGCTCTTGACAAATGGGTGAGGAAACATATGAATATTGCAGGTGGTGCATCGGCTACAAAGTGGCTCTTAGGGGCTGCTAGCTGGTGGCTGGAAGAGATGAATAGGAGAATTTTTATTCCTAGGGTTCACCCACTTTTGGTGGGTAACAGAAATCCACTAGAGACTTCTAGAAGCATCATGAAGATTCCAAAAGAGTTTCTAAAGCCATAATCTAACTTTAATTCTAGCTATCAAAAATCTAGTAGAGGGAGGGAAAAAGTCATTTTCTTTGGCTTTCTTTTGTTGTTCCATAGTATGAGCAATGAATATGGAGGAGATGACCAAGTTACCAACAAAGCAGAGAGAGAGAGAAGCAGTTTGTGAACTGTGGAAGATCATATTGTCTGATAGCTTCACAGTGAGCTTGGACCATTTTGTCATATGTATTCTAATCTCAATTATATAAAAGACAAAAGTCTCATTCCTTCATATCTCCCTGGGTTTTCATACATTGAGTTATTGAGGATAAAGCTTGTGTTCCAATATGTTCTTGCTATAGTTGTTTTCTTTTCTTGTGACAGTAAAATAATCCGTTTCAATGTGTTTTGTTTCGTGTTAAGTCACTAAAAATACAAAATGCATAGTTGCACAGTGTAGCATAGGTTCGCTGTAGTAGCTGTAGTTGTAGATCTGTGTTGGTGAGCCGACCATTGGAATATCCAAGGCAATTTACAGATCAATAGATGTGATGCAAGTTGAATATGATGCATTGTCTAAAATAATATTCAGAAACTTTGGAACCAGCAGATGGTAAGTAGGCTATAGGCTGGAGATGGGTTTAAAGAATCAGATGCTGATCACTGTTCAATTGGTGTCGGCAACTACAACATAGTTTGGTTAAAGTGTACAGAGTGGCCATTAAGACTGTTTCTTAATGTAGATCCAATGAAAGAACTTTCTATGCAATGCCTAAAAGGTTTGTTGTAAAAGGAAAAGAGCATATGGTTTGTAGGTTGGTTAAACCACTTTGTGGTTTGAAATTTTACGTAGGCATCAGGTGCTGGGTATGTTAAAAATAGATGAACATTTGTTGGCTACTGGTTTTGAGAGTACTCCCATTTATTCTAACCTGTACTGAAAAGTAGATGTGACAGTTTGTATCCTAATTGACAACTGGGCCAGTTTTGTACTCATGTGATACAAGGTCGATTTTGACTCATGTGATATAGCCTCTAGGTGCCTATGTGCACCCTTTTTGCAAACACAGGTAACTTGGGGGATTTGAACCTCGGATCCCATAGTTTTACATAATACTTCATAACACTGCCATCACCAATTGAGCTGCCCTCCGGGGGCTATCTGCTTTTGTAGTATTGGAAACATGAAATCAACCTTATTTGATTTAAGCATGCATTGATCATAATTGGGAAGCTTTCTTGGATAGGTGATATCATTTTACAATCTTACATTTTGATGCCCTTTTGTTTTAGATAACTTTTATGTGGGTTGGGAGTTGATCTTTTTTCATTATTTCCTGTCTGTACAGGTGGTCAGGATCAAGGACAGCGTACTGCCGCAGCTACCTATCTCAAAAACTACATCCGCAACCATTGGAGTGGAGGTGGCCCTGCACAATTAAATGAGCGTCTTGAGTTTAGAAATCAGCTTGTACATGTGATTCTTGAAGTGGATGCTCCTGTTCTCAAGCTCTTAGCTGAAGCAGTATGTGCCATTGAATATATTGCACTTAAGTCTCAATTTCAATAATTTAACATTCCAAATGCATGTTTTATGAGACATAGCTGCATGCTGTTCTTCAACTGGCATGTTTCAGTTAGTCAACAGATTAGTTATTACTAATTAGTCTTATAGTGAGATTAGTCATTAATCTAATATTAATGCCATGGCCATGTTATTCAAGATATCCTTGTCTAAAGTTTTGATCAAGTTTGGTCTGTTGCATAGTGCGACTCCAGAGTCCATACTGTTCCTTGGATTGGCCAGTTCCAAGTTCCCAGAAAAGTGGTTTGGGTTGTTCCAGACCCAAAATTACTACCGTTGCACGTGAATCCAATTTTGAAAACTTGTTTTTTGAAATTTTTGTATATGCCTTGTTAAGAATGCTTTGCTGTTATAAACATGTCAACTGACAACCATCCGTTCTTTTGGCAATTTGCAGAGTTCATTTTGCTTGAAAATGAATTGCCTCTGCCGTTTGCATTTGCCTGCAAAAAATCTAGAAGACGAAGCTGTAGATTATATTTGTGGACTTATAGTTTGCTATTTCATTTAACATTAAATAAGAGCTAAACTTTGCTTAAAGTAACAACCAAAGTCAACTCATCTCTTATTATTACTTCAGTTCCATGGACCACCTGATTTGTGTCATAACCCATTTCTCCTTATTTCGTTACCTTTTTTCTTGAAAAATTATTTCATTACCTGTTACAGTGCCATAGTGCTATGACTGGGATTCCCTATATATATTCTGGACAGCTAGTTAACTCTTTTATATCTTTTTCCTGGACAACTAGTTTTATAGTTTCCAGCTAGATATTTAGATCTATTTTCCATTATTTCATTTCTTGCATTTAGTATTGATCTAGGAGTCACTCTTGCAGTCCAACATTGTATTTGCAGTGGATTGTACCTGTTAGTCGCATTGACCTACTTTGTGGTCATTTATTGGACACTAATAATATCTGTGTTGGTTCATTTAAAAAAAATATATCTCTCAGTTTTTAGCTCAAGCAGTTGGGAGCATGGTTTGTTCTCCCCTCCACTTGGGTTCAATTCCTGCAATGGGACATGTTGGCCTGTTGTGATAAGGCTAAAGGGTAGACAACCATTGGATAGAAGTTAACACCACTGGTGTGCCTTGGGACACCTCATCCCTTGCTAAGTCATAAGTTTTCTGCAAACTGTTGGCTTGCGGGCTATTGGCATTGTTACCCACCAAAAGTGGGTGACCCCATAAGATTTTTTTTCTCCCATCATCTCTTCTAGTTGGCCAGCCAGCAGCCACCACTAGCCGAAAATGATGTGCCATGCATATCTCTGCCACTTGCATCAATCATATGTCATCTCACCCATCTTGTAGGAGTACATAAACGAAGGTGGGCTTCCAATCAAAAGGTACTTCATTCATTTTGAAACCGAGTGCTTATGCTTGTTTGTATTTCGGATTTTGGTATGGATTATGGGGTAAACTGAAGGATGAAATTTCACTGTGATCTTGTTCCCTCACCCTAAATGGGGGGTTAATCTTCAATCTTATTCCAGTGGGATCTCCCCAATTGGTCCAATGGGTATAAGAGGGGCACTACTTTGGAAAACCTAATTGAAATAGCATGTTCCATCTATCCTTGTTGCATACTTACCACTTTCCATCTTACATTACGAGCCCTATGTTGCACCTCCATTCTTTGGTTCAATTGACCATTGGTTCTCTAGGATTCGGCAACCATACATCCTCATATATGGGTAGGGTTCAAAACTTGGCCCTGGGAGGTTGATGCAGCTAAAAGAAAAGGAAAAAGCATGTAATGGCCACAACCAAAATAAGATAAAGGATATCAAAATGCAAAAGATGGTTGGGACATACACATTAGCACATGGCCAAAAGTATAGCATGAACTATACTTAATCCCTTATGGCCATCACTCGGTTCTCGAGCACATGTTGCTCATTCACAACATGAAAAAGGAACCCTTGCGTGTCTCAATCCCTGATGGTCAATGAGTTGCCTCATCATTAAGGGGGTAATAACCTTTATACATCAAACAAAGCAAGCTCTAACCCTTTCAACGACGAGTAGTAATACAAAGAAAAAATCAAGAAAAAGTAAAAGGCATACAATAAGGGTGGAAAAACCAAGGCTGGGTTGGTAGCTCATGCATCCACGATTCCATCCTCCTCACATCTATATGCGCATGTGGATCCCCATCATGCTGGTCCCTTTGACCATGGCACTTGGTCATGAAATCTTCTCCCCTTCATTAATATCATTATTCACATAACACTTATTGATTGAAGGGTGTACCGAGGAAATTCCACTCTCCCTTTGGGCGCTTGAAACACCTAATAGGGTTGTCCTTTAGCCACTCTTACCCAGGGAGGTAACACCATTGTGAGTTCAAAGCCCCAATTTTGAAAGGGAATCTTTGTTTAAAGTGTCAAAAAACCCATTACTTTCAAGCTTGGTTTCTGAAAAATCGATAAAAGTATTGCTTATTGCAATCAACCGATAATTATCTAATGTATTTAATTCTGAGCAAAATTATTTTACTGCAAATATTGAATAAAAACATGATTGCAATATTCACAAAAATAAATTGCGAAAATTCTGATAGAAAACTAATCACGAAATGAACACAATATTTTCAGACAAAATGTTCATGGAAAAACCCCGAAGGGAAAACTAGTTCTTTAGATTTGATGGTTTTATTAATCTTCAACAAATTCTGCAATTGATGAATATTACAATACTACTTGGCAAACCCCAACAAAGCTTTCGAAAAAATATTTCTTCACCTCCACAAGTCAATTTGACCACTGGAAGCCTCACAACCTCCCTCTGCAACCTGACATGGCCTCTCTTAGCAAATACAACATGTACAACTTCACACGTGTGATTCCTTTGGCTCTTTGATGGTCACGACCTGGATGGAATTAGCCTCTTGGCTATGCTGGCGAGTCATATGGCCCTCCTTGCAACCTGTATAGCCTCCTCTTGGCAATCTCGACCTCCACAAGGAATCTCGGCCTCTCTTAGAGAAAACTCGACCTCTCTTGGAACCCCCATGACCTCAATAACTCAACCTCTCTGTCTGCAGAAAAATGTTGGGAGAATTACTCCTTCGGATCTCGAAAACTGAAAAATACTGATGGAAGAAAACCTAGAAATTATTCACTGCTTCAACTGCTGCTGAAACCCTCATTGGTGTCAATCCTCACACAATAATCATTATGATCTCCAAAGTTGCCCATCGATTTCCTTATAATCTCTCATTGAGAAATCAATGACCAAGATCTAGATCTGAAATATTCTAATTGATGGCTAAGATCACTTCGAAATTTTACTAAAGGTTTCTAGAGGAAAATTGGCCATGTCTCAATTATTACTATTTAATTAATCTACCTCCCTAAGTTAAAACTCAGGGATTTAAATAGAACTGATTAATTAATTTCGTTAAGACATTTACGTTCAAAAGAATAACTTGGGCTTGGAGATATTTTCCACTCGTGTTCCTAGCCTCACTGACACCACTAGAGACTAGAACACTTGTCCGAGTTGCATCAAGCAACATGGTACACTTAGATGCAAAAATGATTATTGTACCTAATGATTTGTTGCTTTCACTAGACTTTGTGATGTGATCGTTAGGTGGTTCCACAACCGAGACCTAGCTACCTTAACTAGTACTAGGATTCTAGAGAAGCATATTGACACCCAAAAGTGAGGCAATTAGAGCCATGGGACTCCACCAAATAACTCCATAACAGGAATGATTAGCCTCTCAAGAGGGCCAAAATGATAGAAAAGTACCTAGAAGGGTCGTTGGAAGGCCAAATGAAGTCCCTCATGTGCCATAATGAATAGGAGGGCTCCGTTAAGAGTGATGAAGGGTTGGACCCTTAATCTCCAAGCAAATGTCTTGTGGTGCTCCCAAGTGGTGTGGGGGCACTAAGAACATCCTCATGGGTCTCCAACAGAATCGAACAAGCTTGTGCTCCATCTGTAACGACTAGAACAATGAAGCAAGCCCTGCTTTGTCTCCCTAGGCAAGACAAACCCCATCTCGGCCTTGGATCAACTGCTAAGTGTGTGGTGCAAGTGTGTAGTCGGCTGGGCAAGGTGGTCCAGGTGCATCATCATCATCGAACAAGTGGGACATGAGCAAGCAATAAGTGGTGTTGAGGATCCCATGGCGTGGCTATCTCCTCCTTGCTGTAGTGGAGGCTTGTGGCTCTCAACACTCACCCTATAAATGCCATTAAGAGCCTATGGAGGGCTTGGATCCCGTATTGGGAGACCAAACCCCAAGATGAATACCCATCTGCAATCCTGTATAAGATCCAATGCGTCTCCTCACCTTCTAGTACAACAATTCATTAGCAAATGAGCTTACAAATCATGGAACCAAGTGGGCACTTCACAATGGCATGCCCTTCTGTAATGGGCTTTAGAATGTATAGGTGCACCTAGGTTCAAGAAGGAGGTTAAACAAGGACCCTATTAGGTGGTTTGAACCTCTAAGGGAGTGATAGGTCCATGGTATATCCATTAGATGGCAAGTGTCATGCGAAATAGTGATGGAAAGGAGTGGGGTAATGAGGAAGGCTTCAAGTCACATGCCATGGTACAAGGGTAGCTCTAATGAGGGAAGCCCACACTTGGGTGTATAGAAGTAGGAGGGAGCAATCATGGTACATGAGTTACCCCGATCTTTGATATAGCAGTGAATACCCCCTTAAGGTTGGACAGTTCATCGTGCACCAGCCATTGGGACAATCATGGGTTACTTAATGATGCAAGGAGCTCATATAGGGGCCCTAGGAACCAGGGTGATGGCCATGATAAAGGGTAGAGCTAATGTTTGGCTTTTTCCCATGTGCTAAATTTTTATGTCTTGGCCATCTTTTGCATTTTATGGTACATTTGCTGTTGTAAGTGGCCAAATCATGCTTTTAATTTTCTTTTTAGCTGCATCAACCTTTGGGGCATCGTTCTAAGCCCGACCCAAAGTGTGGACAAGGGGAGGGGGAGGCTAACTCCGTGTGGACCCAATGGACAAATGTGGATCTAGATGGGAAATATGTGAAAAGGGGTTATAATGAGCGGAGGGAAATGATGTATGTGGTGTTGGGAAGCTGGACCATGCAATCAAAATTGGGGTTTCCCACGTATTGCCACTCCTAAAGCTAGTAGCCAATAGAGGAGATCTCACAGGAGTAGGCTGCAAGGTTAACCAAGTTGGACAAGGGGACAAGGGTACAGAACAAGCCCATTCTTTCCGCCGAATCCCCCCACTAATCCATGCCCAGAAGTGTACATGATAAGTAAGCAAAAATACCCAACTACATAATGAAAGCCATACTTTTGGGGTTGGAAGGCCCAGCTTCAAACATACGATCATAATAGATGGGCGATGCCACATAATGGCGGGCTTAGGTGGTAGAGATGGTGGCACATCGAGCTATCTGGTGGCTGCAAGGGGCCACTACTAAAGCTAGTAGCCAGTAGAGGAGATCTCACAGGAGTAGGATCTAAGGTTAACCACCAAGTTGGACAAGGGGACAAGAGTACAAACCAAGCCCATTCTTTCCGCCGAATCCCCCCACTAATCCATGCCCAAAAGTGTCCATGATAAGTAAGCAAAAATACCCAACTACATAATGAAAGCCATACCTTTGGGGTTGGAAGGCCCACCTTCAAACATACAATCATAACAGATGGGCGAGGACACATAATGGCGGGCTTAGGTGGCAGAGATGGTGGCACATCGAGCTATCTGGTGGCTGCAAGGGGCTGCTGGCGGCTGGCTGAAGACAATCTAGGAGAAAAAAATTCTCCTATGGGTGTCACTCAGGTGGCGGGTAATAGGGCCGAGTATTTAATTTTGAGGGTCCAAGTCAATGTTTCCAGGGGGTTGCATTCTCCATTTTTCTCCAAGGCTAAGCTCTGTGGGCCAAGCGAAATATCTGGGCCGATTTGCTTGTGTGTGGTCCGTGGGGGTTGATTTCCCTTATTTTTGAGGCCGAATTAGAGGAGTTTCCAGGGAGGTGGAGTTCCAGTTTGAAGTGGTCCAAATTCATCTGCACAAGGGGGCCAAGTTCTGAAGTGGGTCACATTCCAGGGGGCCGATTTGATTATGGGCTGAATTCCTACAGAAGGGGCCGAGTACAGCTTCAAGGAGGGCCGAGTACCAATTTGTTGAGGCCATGCTATTTCCAGGAGGGCCAAGTGCCAATTTTGTTGAGGCCATGCTATTTCCAGGAGTGCCAAGTGCCAATTTTGCTGAGGCCGTGCTATTTCCAGGAGGGCCGAGTTGCTGTGTCATCTTCAGAAAATCGTTTCCAGGTTTCCCACTTCAAGTTTTTTGTAAAATACATTGTTCGAGCTAATTGAATGAAGATGCTATTCTTGGAGTAAATTTTCTGTGCATATATTGTTTGCTGTTGCAAGTATTCCAGTCTGTTCACTATATGTTTGAAGAAATTTCTGAAGTGTTTGCTGAAGTGTTCTTTGTGCTTGTGTGACAGAACTTGCATGCCGTCTGTTTGTCAAAAGTCTGCTGTGGAAAAAAGTTTAAATTTTTGGGAAAAAATTGTGCATTTTAATTCTGGTACATTACAATCACTATCTGTGATGTTGATCATAAAAGAAAAATATCCTCTAGTTACTCCTAGATGTGAGGGGGTAGCAAGGTTGAACCATTATGGTGGATACTGTTACTGGTGTGCACCCAATGTATATTCTACTATGCACTTTTCTCAGAGTGTCATCTTGGTTTTGCTATGTTTAGGAATACCTTGAGTTAGGTAGCTTTCTTTGCTAGTCGTAAGACTTCCAATCTACTTTATAAATTGCTTGGTCATTATAATTTTGCATTATTTAGATTTAGAAAGTTGAACCTGACATTTATTTATGTGTTGAGTCTCCATTTCTCATTGTGTTGACATGGATTTGATATCAATGTGTCTATGTTGCTTTGAATTTTATTGGTCTCATATTAATGTAAATTTTTATGAATGCAAGTGTTTAAGAGAATGATTTCATGGTGCTATGAGGTATGTTTGTTTAGTGTTATCTCCTAGAAAAAAACTTTAGTATCTTAGAATTTGGGCCCATGTAAATTGAATGGTTTTGTTAAAGGATTGTGTTGAACTTTGCATGGATAAAATTTGATATTTTGACTATGTAGTGCATGAATATATGAATTGCTCTTTGCAATTGCTAGTTAATGATGACATGGCAGGCATGATTAGTTACCCAATATTGCATAACCATGATTTGCATAAACCTTTCACAATCTTTGAGTCCTTGTTTTATATCTTCTTGTCACCCTTGTCATTTTAGCTGTTCTTGTTGACATCTCAAGTTGCAAGTTCCGATCATTGTTGTTTTACTTGCATCTTGTATCACATCATTTGATTCTTTGTTGTTTGATGTAGTAATAACCCTTGGGAGTAGATTACACATCAAAACTAGTTTTTTTGCTTGTTAAAAATGTTGGATGTCTTATTATGAAGTTTAATTGTTTAAAGATCTCTTAGGATGGAAAATAACGTTACACTTGTCTTTCTTATTTGATTTGGGTTTAGTGAACATGTGTTGATATTAACCCTTGGGGTTGTGAATGTTTGAGAGTTAAAAATTTATCAGTTACAAACAGCAAGGAAGATGTGAAGTTAGTTTGACCCTGAGGTAAGGCAAATAATGATGGCTTTAGACTGTGGATTCTAGTTATTTTGGAACAAATTAGTCTCTGACGAATTAATATTTTTCCTATTGACAGTTTCATCTAGTAATAGTCAATGATTTTGTACGGGAAAACACATGGCCAGAATTAGTACCTTCCTTGAGGACAGCAATTCAAAATAGTAATTTGGTGAATGCAGCGAGCGGTTTACAATGGAAGACGCTTAATGCGCTCTTAGCTCTTCAAACAATCATTAAACCTTTCCAGGTTTGTGTTTCTTTATGTATATTTCTTGGATGCTAGTTTTATATTACAAATGGGAAGCACAAGCGAGCTATAAAGCAAAGCAATAAGAAATAATAAAAATGTTAGGAAAATGTAATTTTTGTTTGTTTATTGTATAGATGAATGTTACTATATTAGAACTTATATTTTATATGTAATTTAAATGTTAACTTGTATTTGGTTGGTGATAGCCTCATTGATAATGTCGATCTCACAAGTTCAAAAGTTAATAGTTAGATAGAATCCTTAGTACTTACCATTGAGATTATATTGAAATAGTTTCTTCTTGAGTAAGACATATCTTAAAACCAAGTAAAGGATGTTGCATGGAGCAAATTGATAAATGAGAGGTAGAGTTGATGGTGCAAGATATTCAATACATGGGTTATTGTTTCTTCTTTTTAAAGGCATTGCTTAGTTACTGGAGGGAAGACTTGACCTTTTCTATGCACATGTTTATAATCCTTAGAATATATGTCATTACTTGAATTTTTTTTGGCTATATGAAAATGCTTTGGTAGAGATCTTTGAACTCATATTTTATATATCATATTTTTCCATTCAACACAATATTTGGCTAGCCTTCAGAAGTACTTTTATTGTGCAATGTACAAGAAAATCACCTTAATATCTCAAAAAATATGGTTTCTTTCTTTAATCTCCTAGTTATCCCATTCCTTTTTGTACTTGGATACATTTGAGTTTGTATTTTCGGGTAAAGATGACTTGGCTATTGATTGATGTTATATTGTAATTATCTTTCATCTAATGAATCACAACAAAAGAAAAGCTACAAGTTCAACTTTGTAGAGGTTAAATTTTTCATTGTTTGTTTTAGGAATTAGTATAACCTTTTGGGTAAATTATTTGAAGTTTACATTTGAATGATGTTGATTGGGCATTGTTTACATATTTTTTAAAAACACGGATATGTCATGTCCCCATTTTCATTCTTCTTCATAGTATAGCCAGGGTGGATTTCCAGAGCAGGAGATGGCTAGGTCATTGGAGCAGGTTTATGTCATCAGGGGTCTCGATGGAGTTTTGAGGAGTTTTTATGGGATTTGATGGCATTCGCTTGGCATATTCCATCATCCAAATAGTTTACCTTTTGTTTCGTAGCATTCCGACAACTTTCAAAAATCAACGTTCTTATTGGGCATAACTTAATTAATTATGCTCGAGGTGGCATTATGGGGAGATTAATTGATGTAACACCTCAGTGTAATAGCTTGTTGGAACCGGAACGGGAAGATCTACAGGATGGAATGGTTAGATATGAGTTTCAGTGACCCGAGGAGACTTGGTGGCCAATATATCCCTTTCCCTAATTAAAAGAATATTTTAATTGAAATAAAAAAGGGAAAAGTGCTCCATGATTAAAATAATAATAAAATAGAAGGTTCTAGAGGAGTCCATCAAATCTATAAAAGAAGAGGAGACTATTGGGGAACATCTTGGATTTGGTATTGTTTCTTGTATGAGATGTTGAGAACCTGGTTCTCTACTCCAGTAGTAGCCCTGGGACAGAAACTCTCGGGTGATTCAGTGAGAGTGGGCAAGCGCCCATCTCTTCCCTTGGTGGATCCATTCAAGGTTCATAGGTTGCAGTGATTTGATTTTCAGTTTGTTTTGGGAGGCCCATTGTGGCATTATTGTAGATCTGTTGAGGCCAACTATCTCAGCTATTTTGTTATTCCAGCATGTAAAACCCCAGTTTATATATTATAATAAAGCTGAGATTGTTTTTGCTTATCGTGTTATGGAATTGCATGCATTTTATCTGTTATATTTTATATGGCAATCATCTGTTTATGAGTAGAAATTTTATGTGAAGGGTTTGTTCCAAATTTTCTTCGTTTGGGACATTATAGTGGTATCAGAGCTTCGAGCTTGGCTCAGCCTGCGGCCTGCGGGTTTTCAATTTTTAGTTGCCGCTATTATGGTTCAATGGTTTTAGGTTTATTTGCAAAATGGATTTTGAGCTAAGTTTGTGGGGTTACTTTTGAAAGGGGTGAAGCTAATATTATTTTGCTAGTCATTATTTTGTTGCAGAAGATTTTTTTTTTTATAAATATGGGGAAAAGATCGAATTTCATATGAGGAGGCCAAATATTTTATTGGCAAAATTTTCAATGTTTCCAGAGGGGGCACGAATTACATTTTTTTCTTTAAAAATCCAAAAATCCGCAGTTGAAAGTGGAGCCATCAATTGAAAGTGGGGCTGTAAAGTATTAATTTGAAAGAGCCGTCTGTATGTTTGAAGTAGCTGAGTTGTACTGTCGACTGCCTCGGTAGCAAACCACTAGAGCCGATCTATATCAAATAAATTGAGCAAATTTACATTGCAGAAGAAGGGTTCGTGAGGCGTTTCCCCCATCACGAACAGGAGTCACCAGAATGCCTTGCACTATTTTGATATGTGCAACGCAATCAAGGGATCATGACAAATATAGATTCAAAATTTTCCCCAAATCTGTCAACTAATTGTTGACAGTCTGATGAGTGGGACAAAGGCACGTCGTGTGGATTTTATTAAATCTCGTGCGGCGGATTCACGTTCGATGGGAACGTGATTATCAACCTGTCGAGTAGCTGAACTGTCTATGCGCTGAGAATTTGATTCGAAGAACGTTGAACTTGGTGCATGCGCTGTCAAAGAAATGGCCTGAGAATAAAATGTGTGCCTGAGCAAATTGCATGTATGTGCGCATTGATTTAGTCGATTCATATACAAAACGCGTGAATGCTGACCTCTGAAAAAAATGTGTGAGAAGAAGCTGTGCATGGTTCCGGATCAATGTTAAGCCAAATTACCTATTGCATTGACTAGGTGTGAGTTTCAGAGGGCCGAGCTAGATCCGCCATTCCACTAGCAGGTCAATGGATGTATGCGTAAGGAGGAACAGTCAGTGGCTACTTAGTCAAGAGATGAATCGCCAGAACTGAATAATGCCAATCAACATTTATTTGCTGGGTCGTCGCAAGGGAAAGTCAATAGAGCACAGATGCGTGAGAACGTAGGATCCAGAAACGTGGTTGCAGGCCTGTGGAAAACAACGCAACAAAGTGAGTTCTATATCAAGAAGCTGCGACGGGTTGACGTTCATGCAATCACTGAGCCTGAGACCGAGTTCCATTGAATATTCAATGTTTTGTCAAGGAACTGATAATTCATTTGCAGGAGTTGCCATTTTTGAAGCTGAAGTTGTGTTTGCGGTGTGAGCGTTGGGATTACATCTAGTAGAAGGCCACATTTGATTTGGTGGGTTGAATACTCTCTCATGTGGGACAAACTGCTGAGTTTGCGAAGAAATTCAAGCCCAAGTCATTTGCCAACTTGCTGAATGAGTTTCCTGTGGGCGAGTTTCCTTGATTAAAGATAAAATTTCCTCACTATAACAAAGGTCAAGTTGCTAGAGGGCCGAGTTCTTTCTCTCCCTCTAGCCGCGTTCCTCATCTCCTTGATAGCACGAGTTTCTCCGTTAATGCTATTGCAGAGGGTAGAAATCACACCTGTGAAGATCACATTTCCTTGCTGGTCGTATTTCTGGAAGAAGGCAGTTGTTCATCAGTCTATTGGGCTGAGTTTAATACTTCCTCGGAGTGACTGTGGGTCGAATCCCATCCTCAAAGGGCCGCCCATTTTCCCTTCGCCTTGCTGAACGAGGAGTCTCAACGAAGGTTGTGCGTAAATTGGATGTGGGGGTCACTTGTTGGGCTCAAATCCTTTTTGGAGCTGAACATACTACTGTGGTACTGATATTCATAAATACATGCACATAAACGTTCTGCCATCCATCAATTGAAGCAATGATCAAGGCATCAAGAGTGGAGCAACATAACAACAGGTCTTAGTTTTGAAGGATGTTGTAGCAGTTTGGCATATTGATTGAGTACTAGGCTTGGGTGGACAATCTTCTTATAATTTTCCAGAGCATCAAAGGAAGGAGTCGTATTATTGCTGCAGAGGAGCTCCAGGTTCTAAGTTCATTATTCAAGTAATATTTATTGTTTTCTTTCTAAATAATTGAAGAAATGGTTGCCTTCTTGCTATTTGACATAATATGTCAAAGCATTCCCTTGGTTGTTCCCTTGAGTCCTATGTAGTTTTGTCCATAAACTTGCCAAATTCTGAATAGTAGAACTTGCCAGCATTATGTGTATTTTCTGAATCATTGAAATCACTGGAAGCTTTGCCTACTGTCCACTATGTACACTTGTTGAAGTTAAATGCCCGAGAGAACACCTACAACACTTGTGAACCAACTGCCCATCTCTATAAACTTAGAATTTTATGGGTCCTTAGCTTGTTAATGACTAGTCTTAAATTACTGTAGCTTCCTTGTATGCCACTATTGCCATAAGCCTTGTAACAATGGAGTATTTAAAACATCTCATGCACCAACATAGCAGTCCCTCCATGAACTGCAACATAGAGCAGAAAACAAAATTGGCCAACAAACCTTGCATCAACATAGTAGTCCCTCCATGAACTGTAACATAGAGCAGAAAACAAAATTGGCCAACAAACCTTTCTCAAAAGAGATCCATGCCATTCTTACCCATGGACAACCAAGCGATTTGCAAAAGGAGCCACAGATTGGACACAAGATCCTTGCACTTGGGACAAATTTGATGCACATGAGGGTCACATGGAAATCTCTCTTCAAACTTGATGAACTAGATGCCCTCCTTTCCAAAGTGGGTCAGTTAGAGGGGAAGAAGTTGATGTGGGCTTTGAAACCGGCCATGCTAGCCTTAATACAGACCAAGTTCTTGGAAGAACCTTGTGAAGGGGTCAAACATCCGGTTGCATCATGTCTCAGTAACATTATGAGGTTGATCGCGCCCACACCTCCATTCAATGATAATGTTATGAGGAGGATTTTCAGGTTGATAACAAAGACTTTTCAGGACTTGGACAACAGAGCAAGCTCTACCTTTGGAAACATCAGATGTTCCAATGTTTCTTCAAAATCAAACCATCTGTAGGATCAAATGTTCCAATGCTTCTTCAGCATTAGGAAACATCATCCTGACATAGTCATAGCACACATGCAGTCCATCTTGTCATCATGCATGAGAGGCCGTGATGCCACTTGTTGGTATTTGCAGTCTCGACTGTTATCTGTCTGGAGGAGAGAGTAGCTGGTCTCACTTGCTGCTTATGAGCTAGCCAAAAGGTTGGTTGAGCAAAACATTGGGTTGTTCCAGAGACAATTGACTAGAGAGGAGCTACACAGGTTTGGGGGATCGTGCAACAAGAATGAGCTGAGGAGGAAGGGACTTTGCTTCATCTGCAAAGGACCTTGGGGACTTGACCACTCATGCTTGAGTGACGCTGAGGAGATGACAGAGGTAGAGCAGGAGGAGATTCCTTCTGACTTTCAAGGTGAGGATTCTTCTTTGGATGAGTCCATGTGTTCATACGATGATACATTTGAGGAGCGCGGGCAGTCATGTGGAGTTGATGTTAGTAGGCCAGATGGCATCCATGTGTGGTAGAGGAGTATGACGAGCAGCTGATTGTTCCCAGGAGGGAAGGAGATCCGGGAGTAGATGACCGATTGATGATTCAACATTGGGAGCACATAGAGGAGCATGAGATATATGACACACATAGTGTGTGGGATGGGCCGATGTTGGAGAGTTAGCTAGTGGCTCATGTTGAGCCCATGATGGAGGATGAGTAGACACCCTTGGGGCCAACCATTGGAGTGGAGTAGACAGATGTGCAGGCAGCCTCTAGGGAGGCAGTATTTGCAGACACTTGTCCTCAGGAGATGTTGGAGATTGATAGGGTAGTCTTGCAGGAGTCTGGTAGACGGCAAGAGCTGTTGGAGGTGGCAGTGCATCCATCTTTGGGTCTACCCATTGATGAGGTGCAAACAGATGTAGTGGCAGCTAGTAAAGTTGCAACATATTCAGGCAACAACCCTTTCCAGGAGTTCATAGACAGGGCTTGCAACACAGTTTTCCCACTTTTTCCTATTAGAAGGGGAGAGCCAGGATTTCTTGGACATGTTTTGATTGTCCAGGTAGAGCATCAGGAGTTGAGCATGGACCAATATCAGCATAGTAGATGTATTCCTTGCACAGGAGTCCATGCATTGGATTGGCGAGAGATCATGAGTTGGTACCCTACTGATGGAGTATCATTTTTAGTTAGAGGCATTGTATTGTAGGAGCCCTTAGAGGTGAGGGATATCACATGCTTCAGTTGGTAGCAAGATGTGGGCTGGCCACTCATCAATATTTCAACACGACATCAACATGATGGGATTGACCTTGATCTCTTCCAAGGGTTGGATTGGACAAAGGTGATGAGTTGGTACGCGGTGGATGGAGCAACATTCACAGTCGGAGTTATAGCAAAACAGGAGCCGTGGAGCATTGATGCTCCTTCTTGGTGGCATTGGGATCCAAGTGGATCTACTAGTAGCAGGTTGAGTCAGAGATGGACATGGGATCCAAGTATTGGAGGATCTAGTCATGTTTCGATAGCTTGGAGGCATGACGTGGACCAGTGGTTTGCATGGGATCTGGGCATTGGGTCTTAGTTATGTTAGGCCACCAAATCGGTCCATAGATTTGGATTGCTTGAGGGCAAGCAATCTTGGGGTGGGAGGACTGTCATGTCCCCATTTTTATTCTTCTTCATAGTACAACTAGGGTGGATTTCCAGGGCAGGAGATGGCTAGGTCAGTGGAGTAGGTTTATGTCATTAGGGGTCCCGATGGAGTTTTGAGGAGTTTTTATGGGATTTGATGGCATTCGCTTGGCATATTCCATCATCTACACAATTTGCCTTTCGTTCTGTCGCATTTCGACAACTTTCAAAAATCAACGTTATTATTGGGCATAACTTAATTAATTATGCTCAAGGTGGCATTCCAGGGAGATTAATTGATGGAACACCTCAGTGTAATAGCTCGTTGGAACCGGAACGAGAAGATCTACAGGATGGGATGGTTAGATATGAGTTTCAGTGACTTGAGGAGACATGGTGGCCAATTTACCCCTTTCCCGCATTAAAAAGAATATTTTAATTGAAATAAAAGAGGGAAAAGTGCTCCATGATTAAAATAATAATAAAATAGAAGGTTCTAGAGGAGTCCATCAAATCTATAAAAGAGGAGGAGACCATTGGAGAACATCTTGGATTTGGTATTGTTTCTTGTATGAGAGGTTGAGAACATGGTTCCCTACTCCAGTAGTAGCTTTGGGACGGAAACCCTCGGGTGATTCAATGAGAGTGGGCGAGCACCCATCTCTTCCCTTGGTGGATCCATTCAGGGTTCACAGGTTGTAGTGATTTGATTTTCAGTTTGTTTTGGGAGGCCCATTGAGGCATTATTGTAGATCTATTGAGGCCAACTATCTCAACGATTTTGTTATTCCAGCATGTAAAACCCCAGTTTATATATTATAATAAAGTTGAGATTGTTTATGCTTATCGTGTTATGGAATTGCATGCATGTTATCTGTTATATTTTACATGGCAATCATCTGTTTATGAGTAGAAATTTTGTGTGAAGGGTTTGTTCCAAATTTTATTCGTTTGGGACATTACAAGATATTTGACAACCCTGTGCAATATATTCTCTATGATTTATAGTTCTTAATATTACTAGCATTGATTTTTCTGCCTTGATTTATAATAATAAAATTTTCTCTTATTGTATGAAGTTTGATATGTTATTTACTAGTTATCTACTTTATTTTCCAAATTTGACTCTATGTGATTTTTCTTTGTTGTCTTAGGGAACTTTTAGTGTTTCCTATATGGAGTATAGACATCTAAATTCCTTTTAAGACAAGGAAAACTTCAAGAACCCAACTTGGAAGAATGGGAACTTGTATGCGTGTTCCACAAATCTTTAACTATTAGTATAGGCTATTTATCAACCCTCTTCAAGATAGGATATTTGAGATAAGATAGGATAAGATAAGATAATTTTATTAATGTTTAACAAATGACCAGAAAATTAGGTCAATGGGATTGAAGGATACATCCAATACGAATACAATGTGGGAGTGCAAACACAACTCCTAGAAGATGCCAAAGCTAAAACTAGGATAAAATGAAGCAAAGAAGGATATGAAGAGGGCTAGTCAAGCATATTAGAGGTGTAGATCAAGGAGACTAAGCACCCCATTTGTAGATGAATCAGTCTTAGCTTGTTCCATAGTGAAAAATGGAATGGTTATGTTTAGCCTCACTTTGGAAGGGGATGAACTGCTCCAAAGGAAGTGAATTGCATTCTTGATGTCATAATATAATTTTCTCTTGATGTATGATTTTTGATATGCTATTTACCAATTAACTTCTTTATTTTCTCAAATTGACTTTGTGTGGCTATACTTTGTTGTTTGGGAGAACTTTCAATATTTCCTATAAGGCTATATGGAGTGTACACTGTAAACACCTAATCCTTTTTTTGAGCAGTTTGCAATAGACAAGGAGAACTTCAAGAAGCCAATTAGAAGAACGGGGACCTGTATGTGTTTTACCCAAGTCTTTAACTATTGTATTTGTCGACCCTCTTCAATATAGGATGTTTGAGAGGAAGCCAGGTGAACAAAGAAGGCCACTCAAGCATCGTAAGGGTGTAGATTAAGTAGAATAAGCATCCCATTTGTAGATGAATAATCATCCCATTTGCAGGAGAATTAGGGAGAATAAGAATGCCTTAGTGAACAATGGAATGGTTATGTTTACCTTTTCTTTGAAAGAGGATGAGCTACTCCAAAGGAAGTGGCTTGCATTCTTTATTTAATTTTTTTAGCATTTTGTGTTACTAGATCCTCTTCAAAAGTCAAATCCTTGTTCGAGACAAAATTGGTTCTCTATAGGGCGCTTTTGTGGTTGTGTTTTTCCTTTGATTGAAGGTTGGGGTATTGTACAATTAGACATGGCCAAGGGAGATGTCTAGTGTATGCTAGAGTTTGCATATGAATAAGTGGCTACTTGGTAAATATAGCGAAAATTTTATGAGATTATTGTTTAATAACATTTCTTCATGTTACTTTTCTTACTTTAGCGGTTTTATTTCCTTGCATTTTTATCATGTGTTGATTTGTTAGTTATTTTCTAATCTCATATTTGGATGAACAATTGGACTAAAGTATAATACAAATGATAGAATAAAAGGTTAATAAAGTGAAAGTAACCCATGCTGGGCACGATGATGTTTTGGAATAAGTGTCATTGTAGGCTTTAGAAGTTTCTCTTTTCACCCATAATCAGATGTCATGCTGTAGAAAAAAGTATGTGGTGTAGATGCATTTGAATACTGTAATTATTTTCAGAAATTGCTGGTTGTAATGCTTCCTTTTGCTAAGTGGATTTGTAGTTATGATGCCCATTACAGTTACTGCTTGCATTAATATACTGGTACCTGAGGGATTAAGATGGATTGGTAAAAGGGATGTTATGTAACAACTCTCAATCTTATTATGGTAGTTTCCTTTCTTGTAGTACTTCTTGAACCCAAAGGTGGCAAGGGAACCTGTCCCTGAACAATTGGAGCTGATAGCAAAGGAGGTCCTTGTTCCTTCATATGGAATTTTTCATCATTTTGTAGAACAGGTAATGCTCACTTTAAATGCATGTACTCACTATTTTGGATTGAGAAATAAAGGGCAACTATTTTTACTTTATTTTGTTTAGAATTTTCCACCTATGCATGGACGTTTCTGTTTTTGACTGGGATCTGTTCTGTTTACAGGCAGTGGCATTCAAGGGCATTGCGGTGGAGAATGTACATGTACTACTGACTCTCTGCAAGTGCTTTCACTTGGCTGTGAGTAACGTGTCCTCTTTCTTCTTTTGATACCTGTTTGTTTTATGCTTGCACTGTGCATACCTTTCTCTGTTTTATCCATATGAGTAAAGATAAGTTCAAATTTTCCTATAATACTCTGAATTTGTTATGAACCTTGCACCTTAAAAATGATAAGAAACCAATAATTACAGTCCTGTTTGAGGCAGAAACTGTTGAATTTTGTAACCGCAGTTGGTATTCCTAGCTGCTCCAAGTCGGTCCCTAAAAGAAATATAAAAGAAGAAATTTTGAATTTAAATTGTCTCCAAAAGTCAAGTCGACCCTCCAAGGAAGTACAAGTTGGCCAGCCCCAAAAGACATACCTATTCGGGCTCATGAGATGACTATATAGAGGCTACTCGTCCTCCTTCTCAAGGCTCTAATTCGGATCACACCTCAAACATATTCTTCTGTTCATCTATCCAAAGGAGAGAGAGAAAGAGGATACTGAAGTTGACCAGAACAGTCCAGTGTTGACTGAGTTATCTTGTCTCTGTTTTGACCTCAGTCTGATTTCGCATGTGTGGAGAGAGGCCGAAGTTTTTTTGGGCATTTTGTTGGGCAGCAGATCAAATTTTCTTTGGAGGAGCAGGAGGCCGAAATTCAGCCTAGTTGACCAGAGTTGACTGAAACTTTTTGAGCAGCAGTTTGGTTAGGCTTGTGGACAGTTTGACCAGCTTTGATCTCGGTTTTGTTGCTGGTTGTTTGACTTTATTTTGACTGAAAATATCAGATTGTATCTCTTGTTGAATTGGATAATTTCTCTAAGAAATGTTTGCTGGGTTTTTCCCTAGAAGAGCGTTTTCCCATGGTAAAATTTGTGTTTCTTGTGCTTGCCTATCTCTTCATGATCCTACTGTCATTATTGTTTTGCTGTTGAGATTTTGTATGTATAATTTTTTAATGAAAAATGTGACACAAGAAGAATTGGATAAAGAATCATTAGAAGTAATTGTCAGATTAGAAAGTCTTGAAAAATCAACATGGTATCAGACCGGGGGTGAAAGAGCAGCCTTGAAGAAGCCAAGTCAGCTTGTTTCAATCAATCAATCACATCATCAATCATTGGCCCCTCTCATCATCAATCACATCCTTATGATGAAGAAAGCCGAGATCCTTAAGAAGAATCCACAGTCAGTTGATTTCTGTTTAAGGAATTCTGCCCGAGAAGTAAATCAAGCTACCCATCTGCTACACTGAAAAGCCGAGTTTCTATTTATTTCTTGAAGGTCAAAATCCTAAAGTATGTTGAAGAAAAACCTTGACAATAAGAAAAGGCCGCAGTTAGAGACTGAAACAGGCCGCAGTTCAAGCATCAGAGTCAGAGGAACCTCTGTAGGTGAAGTCCAAAGCGCCTCATTCAATGGAAAAGCCAGCAAAGTTGTCTTCTGTGTAAGAGGTCTGCTGAAGTTTATTTGCAAAAAGTCATGGAAAGGAGCCTCTCTTGTAAGTTAAGGTGGGATTTGACTAATGCCTTATTGAAGTCAAAACTATATTGCTAAACTTTTGATTTTTTTCATTAGAGTTGTATTGAGAGGAAGAGAAAAACTCAAGATCTTATTTCATTGCTTAAAGGGGAATATTCACAATGGAAGGAGATCTAGAATCTTCTGAGCTCTGGATCTAGACCGCATGTTTTGCACCCAGATTTGTGCCCAATCTTGCAAAATGGCAATAACAGTTCATGGTTGATAAGTGTGAAGTGTTTTCAATATCTGTGAAGAACCATTTCAAGTATCACATGCTCATGCAAACTGAAGATTGTTTGTTTGCCTTGGTTGATATGGAAGATATTGAAGCATCTTATATTTTATGAAGCATTCCTTATTTACCTGCAATATTTTGTTTTATGATACTAGTCAACAAAGAGGTAGATTACAAGCCTAACAAAGGATCATTATACATTTGCTTGGACCAGATGGAGCATTCCTTGTTTGACTGATAACATCACCTTGTTGACAACTTCATCTCATATGCAGAGGCATGGGACTCCATGGCACATTCTTGTCTTATGATGAACTGTCCCATCTGTATTGTCTACAGCAAGAAAATTTGCACATGACATATTTGATGATCTTATTTGTCTTAGGGTTTGTAAACCCTAGAAGACCTGAAAAGTATGAATAAGGGTTTTGCATACTGTTATTCAGGTACTCGTGTACTGTAGAAAGATGTTGTAAGGTCACTGCCTCACAACCAATGAATGTACACCTGTTGTTTTGTAGCATATAAGCTGTCTTGAAGTAATGACATCATCACAGTTTTGAATTTGGATTATGGTTCAAAGTTTGATAAGGCCTAAAGGCAAGATAAGGCCTGCTAAGGGGGATGGACCAAGTGTGTTCCATACACTTGTGCCGAGATCGTTTGGCATCTTTAAGTGTGATATGTTGGATTGAAGTTTTTTTGTATGGACTTGTGTAGGGATATTTCCTTTGGTTGTATTATACTGCAAAAGCAGAGTGTTGTTTTTTGAAGATGCAGAAATCTAAGTCTCTAGAATACTAATGCCATATAATATGAACCTTGTACTACTGTGGAAATATCCTGTATGACTAAGGGCTCTTGTCAAGTATGCAGAAGATGCCTTGCATTGTAGTGTCGTGATTATGATTCTAGTGGTTGAGATGTTGCTAGTGCTAGGGTGCCATTGCTTGATTCTGGTTGTTGCTAGCACATATTAGTATATGGAAAAGTTTTTCTTCAAGCATTTGGGATTTGATCAATTTGATTTGATTCAAGAAAGTTACTCCATAGACAAAGGAGTTGAGAAGAAAGGCTCTCACACAGAGCAAGAGAAGTCATAACACTTGTGCTATGAACCCTTCTTGGAAGAACTGAAAGTCTTGGATAAGAAAACCCTAGGGTTTGTAGATAAAATCTTGGAACTAGAAAAAGAAACCCTAACTCATGCCATAAAGGAAAGGAAAGCAACATGCTGATGATGAGGATGGGGATGATGAGTTTGCTGATGGATTTCAATGATTTTTGCTAGAAGGCAAGGATTAAGAGGGAGTTGACAATTCCATACAATCCTCAAAAGATAAGTACTTTATATCTCTCTTCCTTGATTATTATTGTTTTACTGTTAGATAGCCTCTTGTCTCTGTATCTTTTGCTTGGTTATAATCATTTCTTCCATGACCTCCTAATGAGGGTTGCAGGTACATTGTGAAGGTTGCCAAGGCTCAAGCAACAGATGGAAGCATCGGGAAGAATGAAGCAAATTTTGTGGCAAGAGGATTCTCCCATGATAGAGCACAACTCAGCTAGAGTGATTTGTGTTTAAGCGGGAGAAATGTGGTGCAAATGTAACTAGGCTCGGTCTTCATAATTATCATTGTACTTGTATCTATATGTATTTCATGTAAAAACAAAAGAAGAAAAAAATATTATTATTATTTTATTTTTCTCGTCAAAGCATGTTCTTCACGCTTGTAGGTTTATTTGAGTTAAACGAAAATTTGTCACGAGTCAAAGAAATATTGTTGAGTCCAAGTCCTATTTGGACTAATTGTAAGAAAAAGAAAAATCATTTTTCTTTGAGTCAAAAAGTCAACTTTTTCATCCACAGGATTAAGTCGGCTCTCCTGGACAAGTCGACCAAAAGAGGCACCTATTCGACCTCATGGACATGTATAAATAGAAGGCAGCTCAACCTCATTTGATCACCAAATCATCACTTCGATTTCTCTGCCAAGAAGAAAAAGAAAAATCAACGAAAGTCAATGGCGAAAGAGCAAAAGTCAAGGAGAGAGAGCAAAGGTCAAAATAGAGAAAAATCATTATTTTTTCCCTATTTATGCTCACACGTGCGAAGGTTCTGGGGTTACTATGGGAAATTACAGGTCTGAAAATTGTAGATCCGAATCAGGGCCAAACTCTAATATTTGACCAGATTTGAGAGCGCTGACCAACGTTGACTTGGTTGAAGAAGGCTTGAAGGAGGGCTGACTTGGGGCTTTTGTGGCAGTCTTGGTCTTGGTTTTTGGGTCTTGGATATCTCACTTTGATATGATTCTATAAGAAGAGGATTTGTTGGGTTTTCCCCCTTGTGGGGTTTTGCCCTGGCTTGGAGCCTACATCTTTGTGTTCTTTATGTTTTCTAATTTTTTTGGTAATTGCTTGATGAAGAGAAGATAATATAAGTAATAAAAGGCCAACAACATTCACAAGTAATTATCAAGTAAAAGAAATCTACTTTAATCTACAAGCATATTGATTTCTCAACATGGTATCAGAGCTAAGATGAAGGAAGGGCAGCTTGAAGATCACTTTTGCTAGCACATTTGAAGATACTTCTACAACAATCATCTCACTCTTTGGAGGACACCATTTGCAACGACCATACTCGAGGACAAAAGGAAGGAAACAAGAGGATCATCATCTCTCTCTCTTGAAGATATCATCAACAAGCTCTTGCTCATTTATCACTCATCATTAAAGAAGTCACCATAGTAGCTTGGAGAGATCTCTATAGAAGCCATTACTCAAGAACATCTTTGAAGCATCATCAATATTCTTGGAAAGAATCTTATATCAGCCTACTCTCCTTTGACAAGTACTTTACTACATTCTATGTCTCAAACTCCTAGTCTAATGGGATCTATCTGTAAGGAAGGCAACAAGCTCGATGGAGCCTCTAATTTCAAGGCTTGGAAGAAAATAATTGATTTAGTTCTCATAGAAAATGAAGTTATGGATTTCGTTTTGGATAAAGTTCTAGCTCCAAACCAAAGTAAGGCTCAAGAAGTGGCCAAATACAATAAGGGAGATATTAGGGCTCAAAGAATCCTCTTTGAGTCTATCAAGGATCACCTCACCCCCTTTGTTTTAGATTTGTCCACATCCAAAGGAGTCTATGACAAATTGGTGAAATTATATTCTGTCAATACTACAGGTCAAAAATCTCTCTAAGGAATCAACTTTATAGAGTAAGCTTATCAAAAGATGAAGATGTGCCTTCGTATCTTATGAAAATTTCAAAGTTGAAGGATCAACTTCAAGGGCTTGGAGAAGTCATATTAGATTCATAATTAATTACTTTCGTACTCAATGCTCTACCTCCAGATTGGAGTGGTTTTATAAGTAGCATCTATGCAAGAAAATAAACTCCAACATTTGAAGAACTTTGGGCACAATGTGTTCTAGAAGAAGCAAGATTGAAAGCAAAGGATGACACTGAAGCCAATATTGAGAATGCTCAGGCTTTTGTTGCTAGATCAAGGAAGAAGTTTGGAAGATTTGAACCTCGTCGTAGATACAACAACAACAACAACAACAACAATCAACCACATGGAAGTCGAGACATGTCTAAAGTGCAATACTTTGGTTGCAATGAATATGGACATTATAAAATAAATTTTCCCAAAGATCCTAAGAACAAGAAGAAGAACAAGAGGAAAGAGATTAGTGAAGCTCACATTGCAAAAGATGAAGAAGGTTAGAAAAAACCAAAGATTGAAGACCATAAGGACCTCTATTATTGAAGGACTCAACTATTACAAAGTTTGCAAGCAATTTGTTTTCATACAAAAGATGGCAGTTAGAGTAGTAGTTGTAGTTACATTTGTAGAATAGTCTTGGGATTTACAAATTATGGTGTCATGGAAAGAAGCATATAACATTGGAAGAAATGGAGTCTACATAGTTAGTTGCATCTTATTACGAAAGGTTGGAAACAATCATCTTATCATCTAGCAAGCAAGAATAGAAGAATTTGGGCCATCAAGCATTTTACAATTACCGTAGCAGTTACAATTTTATCATGAAGATTTAGAAGTAGTCGCATAGCAAGCAGAACTACAAGATTCTCAATAGAAGCAGAGCTATAGTAGAGTCAAGATCATTATGCAACATTATAAATGTCTCTTCAGTATGATATCACCAAAGTTTGACTTTTGAATGGAGGAATCAAAGAAACATGGCAGAAGCCTATTCTACAAAAGGATCAGGCAACTTATCAATATGCATTGAAGGAAAAATCTAGAAGCAGCATGGAAGGATAAATGAGGTTACTCTCTTCAAAAGGAAGGAATCTCATGATTCTACATTACATGGACATCATTAAAGAAGTAGTTTGATGGTAGCTTAGAAGAAAGAAGTATACTTACCTTGGATGAAGTTTTTATCAGAGGACTCATATCTTTAGAGAGAATTAAAGAAATAATATAATGCATTAGAGATGGACAAAAAGTTAATGGCAAACACATGATAGTTGAAAAGGGAAGTTAACACTCTTCTAGATGGTTGTTTAACATATGGTAGCAGAACATATTATTGGCAGGATCATGATTGGTTGCTATTCAATGTGAAGATAAGTAATGCAAAGGAAGACTTAAGAGGGATCCAATAACATGGATTGACAAGAATTTTACAATTCAAAGGATACATATCGATTATTCTTGGTAACTCTGATAGTGAGGAATGATATAGAAAAGTTTTGGATATGGAATGGCTTCCAGGAAGAATATATAGTAGAAATGTGTACACTAGAGAAATTGAAAAGGTAACGAATAGTCATGAGATAGTTTGATAGTATGTTGAATTCAATATTGTTAATTTTTCATAGGGCTATATTGTTCTTTTCTTTGATAATTGCATTTCTTCATTAACACATTAAGTTCACCCCATAACATCATAACATTATTCAGATTTACATCATTATTCAGCAACATATGCAACTATGTAGAAAGAACAATATCATCATTATCAATGCAATGGAACATAAAGGAACAATAGAAGAAAAGCATTCACACATAGAGACACCAAGATTGGTCAGTGACCAGGGCAAAACCCACTATGGGGAAAATTCTTTCAAATTCTTCTTATTAGATCATCATTGAATTATTCATCAAAAGGGAGTAGAATGATCCATATCTTCATCTATGCAACTATTTAACAAAACAACTACAACATCCATGGAATGAACCCAACAATCATTATACTCAAAACCCTAATTCAGAAACCTGTAATGAATTGTCATTGTCTGCGGTCAACTGTCGAACACTGAGGTCACTAAGCGAAATCTTCGAAAGATTGAGATTTCATGTTTTAGGTCCTGGTCGCACAGAGGAGGTGTCATGCGAGTGACTATGGCTTTCCCAGTTGCTCCCTTAAGCTTGGCATGCGAGCGATTGGAGTTAGATTTGGACTACAGAAACCCTGAACCCCTAGTTGCATGGATGGAGAGTTGTCTGTGTGACTGGAAGGCTCGAGTCACACGGATGAGCTTTTGTGTGAGCCACTATAGTCGACTTCGTCTTGTGTTGTACCTGCAATTGTGGCCCAAAACCTAAAACTGACATGCGAGCTTTGGACCTTGTAATTTCACCTTAGAGCGAACCTGATCCTCCGTGGACAATCCTTAGACTTGTGCGAGCCAAAAACCATGATAGAAGAGTGTCTCATGATTGTGTCTAAATGAGGTAGAGGGCACTTGTATTTATAGCCTTTCAAGGTGGTCCACTTTGCTTTAGGGCCGACCTTATTAAATATGCAGATGTGGGATTTTCTTCATAAGTACACTTTCCTTTATCCGATTTGAGTGATCTTTAGGTCAATTTTGGTCCTCTCGAAAAGAGGAATTCAATGCAATCATTATCTCCATCAAGTAAGCTGTCCAAAGTGGAATTTGACCGTAGTTGCATATTCTTAACACTCCCTCTCAACTATCATATCATATCATATCTCAAGTATCTCATCATCAAAATTCATCTCTAACTCATTTCTGCTTGACCCTTGATTGTCTTTGCTCATATGCTGAATATTCTTGAATCTAAAAGAAGAAGAATTTGTCATTAGAGGGGAGCCTAAGCTACCCCTCTCTTATTCATTAGGCTACTACTTGGAATCTCTGTCAGCGGGTTACTACTCGGAATCTTTTTCAGCGGGCTACTACCCGGGAATTTTGGCGGGAAGTCACATCTACGACTCACATCAACATCAGAGAGCATATCATTAGGGAGCACATCTCAACTTGGAACCATATCGGGGAGTATATCTCAACTCAAAATCTCATGGGGGAGCTACTACTACGACCCCATATCGAGCAATAGGTGATATAAGGGAGCTACTACTCAACCCATCCTATTGCTTGTCGATCTTGCCAACAATGGCCTTCAAGAGTCATGTGGTAGAACACTTGCATCATAATCCGAGCTTGGACGAGATACTTGACTTACCAAGAGCTAAGGATCACATGTCTCCAAGCCTCCTCAACCCGTTAGCCAGACGGGAAGGGACAATCCCAACAAGCCCAACTTGTGGGTATGATGCCAACTGCGCTATACTTTGCAAAAACCCAGATAGTGTGAGCCACTACTCCAACCCTATGGGTAACAGATAGGGGTGATACCCTTGTTGAAAAAGTGTAACTAGGTTCGATCTTCATAATGACATGTAACTGTGATTTTTGTAGATGATGTAAAGAAGAAAAAATAAAATTATTATTGTCTTGCTTCATGGGTTTCATGAGCAAGAGTTTTTATTTTTAGATAAACTCCCATTGAGAGCTTTAGGATTTGTCATAAAATTCATATAGAGTCAATGTCATGTATATGTCAATACGATTGTCAAATAACACTCCAATGACAAGCACAAGTCCTCCTCTTCCATGTCGGCTTCAAGATGGAGTAACAACACTCATGTTAGCTCACCTTTTGAGACGCAACCCTTCATAAGAATAGGTCGGCTTATATTCATGGGAGACCACTATAAATAGGTACCTCGACCTATTCCACAGAGACAGATTTTTGGATACATCTCTTTGAGATTTTCAGATGGGTGGAACAAAGATAAAATTCGGATCTCTAGTACAGAGACAAGTTCGGATGGAAGGGACAACAAGGTAGAGATGGAAGGGACAACAAGGAAGAGATGAAGTGACAATGAAGTTTTGTCTAAGGCTAATCACATAAATGACAGTTTAGACTTCTGAGAGGTCTCGGTACTTCAGCAGAGAAACAATATTTGGTCAAGGGTATATATATTACAGATTGATGTTCATTGCTATGAAGAGACCACAGTTCGGTTCTATAAAGGAACTACAGTTTAGTGATAGACCACAGTGTTTCGGTGCTGCTACAACAATCACATTTTGGTGTCATGCCTCAGTAACATCTCTAGTGCATCTACAGTTCGTTAAGGAGATGATCTCATTGTTTAAAAGATCGAAGAGGAAGAGAAGTCAAGAAAAAGAAAGGAGTAGAAGGAAAATGAGTTCTGTCTTTGTCTTGGAGTGGCTAATAGGTCAAGGGTCTTGGTTTTGGTATTCGTCATTTGGAATCTCTATAAGAAGAATTTGTGCAGGTTTTCCTCTCAAAGAGTGAGAGGTTTTGGCCTTGGTTGATAGCCTACATTTTGTGTCTCTTGTCTATTTATGTTCATGCATTGGTAACTGTTTGATGAAGAAGAAAAGTAATAACTTAAGCAACTAGAATATCCTAATCTAATGAAGAAAAAGTCACTCACAAGCAGTTACTAAATGAGAGAAATCACCTAATGCTAATGCCCTGGATTTCTCAACATGGTATCAGAGCTAAGGTGTTCTAGAAAAGGGCATGTAATCAAAGAGACACTCAAGGACTGAGTTTCAAGAAAGGCATCAAAGCAAGTGAAAGGATATGAAAGCAAAAGTCAAGATCTACATCAAATTATGAAACCCTAGTTCAAAGAAGAAGTCTACACTAGCAAAAGGTTTGGATCCTCTAAGTCATCATTAAAAGACCACAAAGACCCTCATCAAGTTGAAGAGATCTACAATGCAAGAAGTATAGAAGCATTTCTAGGACTAAGATTACATCATCTTGGAGAAAGTCGAAACCCTAGAAGCATTTATGATCTGCACTCATTCACCACCAAGAAGTTGAAGTATCTTGAAGGCTAGAAGGCTAAAGGCATTGTCATCATCTTCAAAAGGCTATAAGGCAAGTTCCCTCTCATTGAAGCAAGGACCTCTCCCTTATCCTTAAAGAAGATCATCCGAGGAAGCATCAAGACATTCATCAAAGGGAGCTAGATCAAAGGCATCGTCATCATAAAAGAGGCAATATCCTTTTATTGAAGAAGGGATTTCATTTGGAAGAAAATCATCCAAAAGGGCACTAATACATATTCATCAACCACCATCATCAAAGGGATCAAGTTAAAGATTTCATCTTCACTTATCAAGTAAGTATCTTTCATTCTATAATCTAATATAGTAAAATGACTTTGTTTTGCAAGGAGATCTATAAGCTAGTTGGGTCATCGAACTTCCTTGCATGGAAAAGGAGGATAGACATAATCCTCTAAGAAAGTGAAGTCATTTCAATGGAAAAGTCTCCAAACTATCCAAAAGTCAAGCATGATCTGAATACATGGAAAGGAATCAAAGGGCTCAAGGGATTCTCATGAAACCAGTAAAAGGTCCCCTCATCCCTATATAGCAGGATTGGAGACATCAAAGAGATATATGATAAGTTTATGAGAGATTTTTCAGCGTAAATCACATAATATTTCATTTGTCGACGCGTTTCGAACCAACCAGTGTGGTTCATCGTCAGGACAAGTTGAATGAATAGATCTCGCTTTGCATGTTAAATAGATAGAGCAGAACATCCAATGGCTATTTGACCAGGTAATGGCTATATTGACAATGGCTAGATTTGACTGGGAAACGGTTAGTTTGGATTGGATTAGGGGTATAACCTTTAATTTAATTAAATAAGTTAATTCGGTTAGAGATATATGATAAACTGGTAGAACTATTCTCTTTAGATGTGATAAAATAGGTCATATTACTTGGGTCTGATATACACAAATTGAAGGTATCAAAGGATAAAAGGTTATCTTCATAAGATCTCAACTACAAGATCTGGGAGAGATAATCCTCATTGTTCCAAATACACTAATTGATGAACAAGGTAACAAATGTCTATGAGGATAAGAAGGCTATCCCATTCAACAATGTATGGTCTCTATGCAAGATGGGAGAACACAGGTTGAGGGAAAAAAGAATTCAGACATTTGTTGAAAGGAAAGACGAACATAACTAAGATTCAATGCTATGAGCTTTACATGAATGATTGCCCTATGCTTAAGTAGGGCAATAACAAGGAAGATAGGTAAGAAGTCCATTTCACCGAAGAAGTGGAGGAAGCTGGAAGAGGAAAAACATTAGAAGCAAGAGCTCTTAACAGGAAAGCTGGAACAAAATCTATGGCAATCAACTGTGAAGGTTATAGCTCTTGGGAACCTCATTGAAAACTTAAGGAAGGGAAGAAGTCATCCAGGACAAGTCTCATCATACATCAAGTCAAAAGGAAACATTTGCTGGATAAGGGATATGCAAGATCCTCAAGATTCTCTAATCTAGAGAGGAAGCAAGTGTTTCATCAGGAACTCCAACTTGTGGAATTCATGGGATGATGGTATGATGACATAAGAGATGGAGAAAATCAAGGGATTGAAGCTCTTTTCAATCAAGGAAGACGCTGAAAGAAGCCTAGATGACCTAAAGGTAAATGAGGTATGTATGCTTGTATTCAATACTATAAAGTCATGTTATATGGTTGCAGGTAACATGGATCACTGCTCGATCTTGAGAAGCATGATCAAAGGGAAGGAATCTCCTCCTCTGAAAGGTTTCTGGAAAGCATGAATCGCACTAGATGAAATCAACATAATATGTGTCCTCATATGAAGTATGTGGTGGTTGACTACAATTGAGGATCTCTGATTGGAAGCCCCTGGGAATGAAATGAAATATGGAAGGAAGAGATCGTGAGATATGCAATCATGGTAAAGGCAATCAACATCCGGAAGACCAAGAAGATTTGACTAGGAAATCTCTTGAAAAGATATGAAGACTCTAATGGAAGTCTGGAAAAGATGGAGATCCTTGATAATGGATATCTTTGGGAGATATGTCAACATGTATGAGGATGCTGATGCACACTGGAAGATGTCATGATGAAAGACCATCACAAAGGTAATTTTGATTTAAGTGTTCATTTCTTATTTTTGAACAAATATCTGGATGGGTTTATGCAGGCCTGTCAAGGGAAGAAATATGGATGTCTTCCAAGAGGACCATGAAGAAGGATGTAAGATCCTTCCAGAGAAGACAACATGAAGAAGGCAACATGACATGAAGCAAGACCAGATGAAGACTAATGGATCACTTTTTGATGAAAGGAATAATGACATCACTGCCCCATGAATGAAAGTGATGGATGGTTTGTGCCTTATGAAGAAGCCACAAAATATGAAGACTCCTTGACAGAGAAATTCATGACATCAAAGGAAGGAGCTCTTCAAGAAGCTGGTTGAGGAGTTGTTGTAGGTCCCTAATTAAGAGGGAGCCTGAAAACAAGTTTCTTACTTGGAAGAAACTTGGTAATTCCTGAGCCAAGAGGGAGCTTAGGAATTGATTTGTTCTCCCTAATTGAGAGGGAGAGATAGACACATCATTCTGGTCTTCACCTGAGAAGACAAAATGGAGGATTGGGTAAACATTTGGCATCTGATGCTCGTTGAGGATGAGATAGGGCATCCAAGATAAGAGTAGTCGTAGTGGACCGATATTCTATGAGGATTGGCTACCCAAGATAATAATAGACCAAAGTTGGTCATACTTTGTGAACACCCGGGCGGAGTATGTACTTTGAGAGACAATGATTATGGTGTCTATGAATCATTGGTCTCGCCAACATTGTGCTCTGATCATGTGGATAAAGTTGTTAGTCAAGGCCTTGTTATGTAACAATGCTGGTTGATATGATGCTATACAAATGGGTTACCAGTCTGACTCTTCTTATGAGAAATGCTTTAGATTGAGAATGACCAAGTACCATTATGAATACCTCCCTAGTTAAGAGGGAGTGTTGAAAAAGTGTAACTAGGTTCAGTCTTCATAATGACATGTAATTTTGATTTTTGTAACTGATGTAAAGAAGAAAAAATAAAATTATTATAATGCCTTGCTTCATGGGTTTCATGAGCAAGAGTGTTTTTTAGATAAGCTCCCATTGAGAGCTTTAGGATTTGTCATAAAAGTCATATAGAGTCAATGTCATGTATGAAGAATGTATATGAGTCAATACGATTGTCAAATAGCCCTCCAACGACAAGCACAAGTCCTCCTCTTCCATGTCGGCTTCAAGATGGAGTAACAACACTCATGTTAGCTCACCTTTTGAGACACAACCCTTCATAAGAACAGGTCGACTTATATTCATGGGAGACCACTATAAATAGGCACCTCGGCCTATTCCACAGAGACATATTTTCGGATACATCTCTCTAAGATTTTCGGATGGGTGGAACAAAGATAAAATTCAGATCTCTAGTATAGAGACAAGTTCGGATGGAAGGGACAACGAGGTAGAGATGAAGGGACAACGAGGAAGAGATGAAGGGACAACGAAGTTGTGTCTAGGGCTAATCATAAAAATGACAGTTCAGACTTCTGAGAGGTGGTCTCAGTACTTCAACAGAGAAACAATATTCGGTCAAGGGTATATATATATTACAAATCAATGCTATGAAGAGACCACAGTTCGGTTCTGTAAAGGAACTATAGTTCAATGATAGACCACAGTGTTTCAGTGCTGCTACAATAGTCACATTTTGGTGTCATGCTTTGGTAACATCTCTAGTGCATCTACAATTCATTGAGGAGATTATTAGTGTTTAAAATATCGAAGAGGAAGAGAAGTCAAGAAGAAGAAAGGAGCAGAAGGAAAAGGACTTGTGTCTTGGTCTTGGAGTGGCTAATAGGTCAAGGGTCTTGGCCTTGGTATTTGTCAATTAGAATCTCTATAAGAAGAATTTGTGCGGGTTTTCCTCTCAAAGAGTGAGAGGTTTTGACCCTGGTTGATAGCCTACATTATGTGTCTCTTGTCTATTTATGTTCATGCATTAATAACTGTTTGATGAAGAAGAAAACTAATAACTTAAGCAACTAGAAGATCCTAAACTAATGAAGAAAAGTCTCTCACAAGCAGTTACTAATTGAGAGAAATCACGTAATGCTAATGCCCTGGATTTCTCAACAACCCTATTGTCTAGAGGTCCCTCAACCTTAGGAGCCCTCTATCTCAATTCCTCTCCTTGGGAGCTCAGACATGGGAGGAAGAGTTGGCTCAGTGTCCCCGATCAATCCTTCTCTTTGTAGATCAGAAGCATATCATTGTGCTGATATCTGGTAATCATCATGTCCCAATAGCAACTGTCTCCTGTTCATACAGGACATCAAATCAAATATCATATTAGAACAATATATATCTAGATATATATATATATATATATATATATATATATATATATATATATATATATCACAAAAAGGATATCATAGTTATCCTCCCTCTCAAGGAGGTGCCAACCACATGCTTGAGCTTGTCTCGTATAGCAGCATTGTCTCAATGAAGGTAACTCAATCTTAACTATATGCGGGATTCTCTGCCAATCGGTTCCCACTTGTCATCATAATATGTCCATGTCATATCCAGATCCTGCTTAGATGACTCTCTCAGGAGCTTCAACATCTTGTCTCATAGCTAGCCATGCTAGCAAGATTGTGCTCAACCTTTGTCATGTGTAAAGCTATGGATCTCTCATCCAAAAATATCTTGGCAGATCTCATACTAAGGCAACACCCAGATGTGCTCATCAATCATAATCCCAAACATCAACAATACATCCATGCAGTCACATATCATAGGAAGAATATCCCAGATCAAAAATTGATTATCCCATGCAAATATTTTGAAGGGCGCTTGATGGCAACTCTATGTGAGTGAAGCGGCTCAGTCATGAATTCATTTAGTTTCTATGCACATCATATATATGTACACATGGACGGGTGTTCAAAACAGAACATCAATGCTTCAATCAACTGTTAGTTGCCAAGTTGAGTTCAACAATATTTCTTCCCAACATCTTGAAATTCAATCGGAGTGTCCAAGGATTTGCATTTCCACTTTCCAAAACTTCTTCAATAGCTTCGCAATATAGATTATCTTTTCCTGACTTTAGAAATTGATTCATCATGTAATGATCCTTGGTAGGAATACAAGTGATATAAAGCAAATAATCTGTGCAGCAGAATATAAAAACGAAATACACATCAAACACTCATGGAAATGCTGCAAATAAGGAATTGTTGAGCCATTTTATTACTTTTTCTGAAGGCAAAATACAATGGATAATAAAATGGTGCACCTGGGCTTGTCTCACTGGACAAGCATGACCAAACCCAGGTGAGAAAATGGCTGAACTGAAGGCTGTCCAACTATTGCACCAATCTGCACTGCGCTGCCCTAGAAAACTGCCTTTTTGCTGAAGTTCAAAAGGCTGAAAGGTCCACTTCCTATGCCCAGAAAATTATATGCTTTTAACCATGGACTCCTTGGCCTAAGCCCAGAAAAACCCACGAAGGATTTTGGTTGGTTTAGACTTCTGAAATTCGACCCCCTTGGAGCCCAACCTCAACTACAATTGCAAAATTCGGCCTGCTGGAAACTGCCTGTAAATCCTCCCGGAAATGGTCCCAAAGCGCTGGGTTGACCCCTACTATCAAATCCCTGACTTCCTAGATGGGCTTTCGGCCTATGGCACCTGCTCTTAAGCTCCACGAAAACTATTGGAATGGCCTCTGCGATGTCCCCAAGAGTAACAATTTGAACTGCTAGAATGCTGGCTCTGCTGCCTCCCAAACTCACAAATAATGTTGGCCTATTGCTGCTCTCTCAATCCACTAACTCTCCCGACAAATACTGGATCTTTGATGGCTCCAAACTCCCCCGCTTAATCTCCAGCTACCCCGAAATATGCACTCCTTGTTCTGCGCTGAATGGAAGTGTTGTAACACACCCCCGGAACTCCTGAAATACTTGTGGAACTGCCTCTCTAGGGCGGCACGAAAGGTCCCCTGAAGTAGAGGTTGAATCTCTTGCTTGAGAGATTCATGGCTAAACAATCGGTTGACTCAGCTAAACAACAGAGCGAACAATCAAGTAATTTTGTTTGCAAGATGTAAGAATGAATCCAAAATGAGAGTTGCTCCCTCCTTATAACTCCTTGGGCCTCCCTTGCCTCATGTGGGCCCCTCCATCCACCTATTCGACTTCCCTCCAAGCCATTCAAATGGCCCAGTCCGAATTCTCATGTGGGTGGCCCCCACATTCCACTAGCAACCAAACAAAGTTGAATTTCCTCCTAAGTCCCAAAGTCGAAAATGATGGGTTCTCTTCCTTAGCCAAAATTGTGCAAAATTGTGTAGCAGCACTCTGTTACAAATATATTTGAAAAGGGACATGACACATCATGCCATGATTCATTATTTCGAGCTTCGGAAGTCGTTTGCCTCTTACTTCGATCATCAGAGGCTCATTACTTGTCAATAGCAGACCTTTAGTATATAAAACCAAAACAAAAATCAATGTCATACCTTGGAACACTTTTGAAGTAGAGGTTTGGATTGACACATCTTCTTGGCTTCACCTGATAATTGTCATTGCAGACATAATTGGATCTGGGAGCTTGCTTCATACAATGCTCTTTGCAAACATAACACTTTTCGAAACCAATATGCTCAGCCTCACATAAATCAATATTGTACAATCAAATTAACTGGGTCAGCTCATCAAAGTTTAGATGCTGGATTAGAACCAATATCAAAATCATCACAATATGACAGTATCAAAATCTTTAGACCATGTGATAGGTAGAGCTCTTATCAAGTTATGACTTCATATATTATCTTGCCAACAAGTTGTCATCTACCACGCATTGTCAATCAAAACTTCATCAAGTCATCCTCATGATCATAATATAAGTCACTAGATGCAAATGCATACACCAAGAATAAGCTGTGCAGGTTCCATCCATTCATTGTTAGATTACTTCACACTGAATCACAACTGTCAATACTTCAACCAATGTGCTAGGAACAAGGAGGCCAATACAAAACCATTATCGAATACCAATATTAGTCACTGAAACTCACTATGCCCACATAGCATTGCCATTAAGGCAAATCATTAGTTGTCAAATAAAATCATTAGTCATAAGGACAAATCCCAAATTCGCTATCATAGTGAGATCTATAGTCCAGAACATATCTCAACATCAAATCATGTCAAAACTCCAAACACTGCTAATCAATCAACGAAATCATGTTAAACTCTTGTAGCACAAACTTCAAACATAATGACATATGCATGTCTCGGTCACCTGCAAACACAAGTGCAATCTACATATACTCATATTATAGTAAACATTCAAAATTTCCTACTCACATATCTTTCTGTTGTTTGCTTCATGTCTGTAGGACTGACATCTTTCAGGTGAACATCTGATTTCATCCACAAAACTTCATTTTTGTGTCCTGCAAGCATATGCAACATATGTAATGAAGAGGATTTGCTTTTGTGATAGGAGTAGTTAAGTCCTATTTCAATGTTAGAAGGAGTTGACCTTTGAGTTTGAAATGAAGGATCTTGGTTGGACACATTACTTCTTGGGACTAGAAGTGTGGTAGAAGTTTGTGTTGAATGGTGTTGTCATTGATGCCAACATTTGTTAATGAATGCTCTTAAAATTTGTCTGGATTGCATTAAGTTGGAAGCTCCATTGGAAGGATGGTTGGAAACCCTAGTAGCCTTGAATTTGTTGAGGTTTTGGCGGATGAAGCTCAGTGAATTTGATCTCAAGTTCATCATCCTTTGGTTCTTCTTGTCAAGACGGTTACGGTGGTATGTGGCACGCCATGGGAGACCTCTTGGTTTGAGAGACATGCTTGTTTGAAGACATAGCACCCAACTTGTGGGAAAAAACCCCAAAGGGAGATGATGTGGCACACTTCATTGGCCAACATATTATTTAAGACATGAAATTAGGATTTTCATCAAAAAGTCTATGGTTAAAAATATTTCATGAAGGGTCTTAAAGTTCATTTTTGAATTTACAAGCTATAAAGGGGTTCTTGATTTGGAAAAAAAATTAAAACTTGTTCCCTAAAGGCAGGCTACCTCTTTAAGGAATTCGTTTTGGCTCCACAATATTTATAAGGGCATCTCACTTCATCTCTAGGCATTGAATTTTTGAATGCATTATCGAAGGCTAGTAGCTTTGAAATTCTTCAGCCCCTGTGGAGTAATGCTAGATCAGAATAGAGGGTAGTATTGGAAGTGTTGTGTTTGCATCTTTCTTGGGAATTCGACCCTCCACTAAGGCATTTTTCTGTGCAATCGGACCTGAGGATCAACGAGGTTTTTTTTGTGGGTTTATGGCTTGACTTTTGGGCATAAGGATCATGATTTTGTTATAGGTAGGACTTTGATCTCTTATGTGATCTATGGCTTGATATTCAATATAGTTCAGGACTTTGCGGGATATTGTCCTACTATCTGCAGTCCTCCTTTTATGTTCTTTTCTCATAATTAAAGGGAAGTCATTGAAGGCAAAAGGAGCATGCTCACTCTTTGCATTTCAACCTTCTCAAAAGGCATTGACTCTGAGCATAAAGCTTTGTTTATTTAATTCTCTGTGGCTTTGGAATCCAGCATAGAAGAAACCTCTTGTTATTTTTGACACTGAATTACTTAGTGCTGGAGAATACCGAGGTTTGTCTCTAAATCTCTTTCGGCTTGATTTTTGAACATAAATTCCTTTGCGGTCCTGATTTGTTGTATTCGGATTGGTGACATTCTTGGAGTAAGGGTTTGCACTATATATTTGTCTTGGCTCGCTTCAGGAAAACAAATTTTGAGACTTTTTATGAACGTCTTTTTGATTCGGATTTGTCTCAACTTCCTGCAGCCTTGGATTATTGATAAAGAATTATGAGTAGAAAATTTTGTTAATTTTCCACTGTTCTATGCTATTACAATCACTTAGGCCAATTCTTCCTTCAATTGGCGATCACTTTTAAACAAAATTAATCTTCTAGTAACAGAGCAATTGTGGATAAAACAATATATCCAAGATGCAATAGAAGACAATTAAGATCAATGACAAGAGACATAAGGGAGTTCTGGCTGCATTCAATGGAGGCCTATATCCGCAGCCAAAAGAGCCTAAATCCGCAGACAAAAACTGAACTGTATCCGCTGTCATATGATGCCCTTATTTGCAGTTATGGAGAAGCCATATCTGCAGCAAAGGGAGCGCTGATCAACAGTGGAACACAACTCTATATGCAGTTTGTAGGCAACCCTAATCTGCTGTTAAGAGAGGCCCATTAGCAGTCTTGTGAAGGCTCTTATACACTGCTCAAAGAGACCTAGTTGCAGTCATTTTAACTGTTGGCATAATGCCACATTGTTGTAGGTGACAACGTGGCCTAATTGAAGACTGTTTGGGCATGTTGGTGTTGATTCTCGAGCTTGGTTTGCTAGACAAAAGTATCCGTTGTAAGGAGAAGCCTAAATCTAATTGCTTAAGGGCTGATTGAGGAGACCTAAGTCTCAGCCCATTGTTGGGCTAGGCCACAGGCCATAGCCAGCAGTTGGAGGCAATTAAAGTGCTGCGTTAAGAAGGATAGCAACCCATCAGGTAGCAGACAATTGGAGCAAATGTGTGAAGGCAAACTGTAGTCAATAGGTGGATTGTGGGGTTTGTTTAGAGTGCTATAGCTCGCAGCACTTGTGCTCTATCTAGTGTCCAGGTTTGCCATGAAATGCATCAGTCCTTGCTACATATGAAAGGTGCCAAATCAGTAGCCTTGACATGATCAGTGAAGCAACAAAGGAGGAAGAGCTTTATATAGAAGGAAAGCTTCAGTATTCTGGGTAATTGGTTGCATTGCTCATCTGTTGCTTTGTGTCATCTTCATGGTGAAGATCTTTGATGTCTGATCTTCTATTTTGGCAAGTCAAGTATTGACTTCAAATGTATTTGTACTATCTCTCTCTCTGTTGAACTATTGAAGAATATAAGAAGAATTGATCAAGGGTTTCCCCACATTGGGGTTTGTCCCTGGCTGGTGCCACATCTTGTGTCCTCTTGTCTTGGCTTGTCTTCTGATGTTTATGTTTATGTTCTATCTGCACTTTACTATCATGTTGATGTGATTGCTAATCTGAATATTGTCATTGGGCTAAAATGAAAAATTGAAGTAAATTGCTCTCAGCATAGAACATACCTAAAATTAACATGGTATCAGAGCTGAGGTGAAGACAAAGCCCAAGCAAGAGTGAAAGAGCAATCACCGAAGACAGTTGGACAAGGTCAAAGGCTCAATGGGTTCCTCATCCCTCTTCCCAATCTGACATTGGAAGAGCAATGCTGAATTTCGTGAAGGGTAAAATCCTTGAACCTCCATCAAATGCACCGACTTCTCCGGAGATGAAGTCGAAGTGAAGAAGATTATCAGAGATTCCATCGACAAGTAGGTCACTTCAATGGAATGTCCGGATCTAAGGGTGAAAGGAAGGGTAGATGCCTTGCTTGCAATAAGTTTGGCCATTATGCAAAGGAATGTCCAAGTAGAAGGGACACATCACATGATGATGATCACAATCATTCCAGGGGCATCTTCAATGATAGAAGGAATGACAAGTACAATGGCAAAGGAAAAAGGAATGCAAGACATCAAGGTAATGGCCGACTCTCCAAGAAAGCAAGGAACTCCAGGTATGAAGAATCAAATGTTGTTTCGGATAAGCAAGAGGAGTATTATCTTATATCAACCCTCTTCACTACCTCTCCTCCGGACTCTTTGGGAAATTGGCTTATTGATAGTGGCGCCTCAAGGCACTTCACCGGATTCAAGGAATTGATCTCTAATCTGATAGAGAAGGAAACAAACTTGAGATTATTCTTGGAGACAATGCCACCTATCCCGTAAAGGGTGTAGGGAATGTTACTCTTCAATTGGATTAGGGTAACTTGCAAGAAGTTCTTTATGTACCGAATCTCAAGAAGAACCTGGTGTCCATTTCGGCAATGGAAGTCAAAGGTTAAAAGGTGGCATTCATCGATGGAAAGGTATGTGTTTGGAAAAAGAATTTTAAAAGATGCTTTTACTCTTGGGTTCAGGGTTGGCACTTTGTATCAAGTTGTAGGAAGTCCAATGGGGACCATGTCGTGTGACTCATCTCTTCAATGGCACCGGAGGTCTGCCCATCTTCATGTGAGACAGATGGTGACAGGGTTGCCTGAATTCAAAGAAGAGCAGGAAGGTACATGTTCGAGATGTACTGAATGAAAGCTTACAAGGGGACCATTCCCCTCATGTAATAGCAAGACCACAAATGTGGAACAACCCGAGGGATTTGAGATTCATGATCGGGAATCTCATGTATGCAGGTTGAAGAAAACTCTCTATGATTTAAAGCAAGCACCCCGGGCTTGGTGTGAGAGGATTGATAACTATTTGATGAAGCTGAGATTCACTAGGAGTGAAGTTGATCCAAACCATTGTTTTAAGGTTGTGGATGATAGACCTCTCATACTAGTACCTTATGAGGATGACCTCTTTTTGATAGGTACAGACCCTCTCATTTGCAAAAGTAAGAGGGAGTTGGATTCCGAATTTGGAATGATAAACTGCAAGCCTGTGACTACCCCGATGGAGCTTAACTTTAAAAGGTTATGCGGTAGTACTATCGGATCTGATTTGGGAAATGCCTTTGAGTTTTGTCAACTCATAATAGCATTGATGTTCTTGGTGAACTATCGTCCGGATTTATGTTTTGCAGTTAGCATGTTGAGTTCATATATAGTTGAGCCTCACTGGATTGGTGCCAAGAATCTTTTGAGATATCTTTGGGGCACAATCTCTCATGGATTGAGATACACTGTCGAAAATGTGAAGCTGCATGATTATTCTGATGCTAATTGGGCAGGCACTGTGGAGGATCGCAAGAGCACTTTTGGGTGCTGGTTCTCTTTGGGTTTTGCTTCAATATCCTGGATGCGCAGGAAGCAAAAGACAATTGTTTTGAGCACCGTTGAGGCCGAATACATAGCTGAGAGTATGGCCTCATGTGAAGTTGTCTGGTTGTGGAAGCTCTTCTGTGAGCTATTTGGACACATGCTGGATACCATCGTGATCTTCTGTGACAACCAATGTGGGATTCGATTGTTGAGGAATCTCGTGTTCTATGATCGCTCCGAGCATATAGACATCAGGTACCGCTTTATCTGGGATATGGTACAATGAAGAGCAAGAAGGCTCCAACACATTGGGACTGATGTGCAAGTCGCCGATATTCAGATGAAGCCCCTGGGAAAGGTCAAATTCTTGACTTTCTGAGAACAACTAGGAGTCGTGGAGAGACCCTCTCCTGAGGGTCCTGTATGATATATCGAGCTCTGGGAGCTCTGGGGGGCATGGGGTACTTCTTGGAGCGATGAGCAGCCATAGGGTGAGTGGTTCAGCCTTCCCCTAGTGGTTTGCTATGGAGGCAGGATGAGTGGTTCATCCTTCACCTGCTGAGACATAGTCATATGGTGAGTGGTTCAGCCTTCCCATATTGATTTGTTGTGTACAGGGTGAGTGGTTCAGCCTTCCCCTGGGATACCCCATGGCGACATGTAGGTAGGATGAGTGGTTCATCCTTCTCCTGCTGAGACATCCTACCCATGCAGTCTGAGACTCATGGGAAGTACCTCTCATCTGGCCAATGAGTAGGGAAATGAGGATAGGGACCATAGTACTATTGATGGATGCATCATGTAGTACCATAATACCTATGCTAGGATGATATTGATCTATGATCAATTGGAACTGACTTCGGGTCAGTAAGAGTGGTATGTGACACTCTTTATTTGGAACTGATTTTGGATCAGTAAGAGTGGTATGAGACGCTCTCTTTATTTGGAACTGATTTCAGATCATTAAGATTGGTATGAGACACTCTTTATATGGGAGTGACTTCAGGTCAGTAGAGGATGTTATGATACATTCTCGATCACTTCTTCTTCTTCAAATTTCAGTAGAGCAGAGTAGAGTAGTGCAGGGCATTGCATTGATGGCAGAGATAGTACGATCTAGCAGATGGATTAGGAGATGGAATTCTCCCTAGTTGAGAGGGAGTGTTAAAATTGGCAACTAGGGCCAAACTCTGAGTGGGTCTTCTTATTTATGGCAATTGATATTTTTCTTGGATTCCTCTCGTCGAGAGGTGTAGGATTGATCTAAAGATCCGATTCCGACATGTATTCATGGAGATATGAATTTATTTGTGTTATGTGACGATTTGTCAAGGTCGACCAACAACCAATTTACTCCATCTTATCCTCAATGTTACACTATAAATAGAGGTGTCTTGCAAGTAGACACACCTCTTGTGATCTCTTCCTCTCCACTTGTTTGGGTTTTGGTGGAAGGAGAAGTCTCTAAGAGAATACGTTGTCCTAAGAAGAGAACTAATCCTAGCCGCAAATCTAAAAAGAGGAAGCCCTAGCAGTAGTCTAGCCGTAGTCAAAGGAGGATCATCTAGACACAGTTAAAGGGGATATGCCATGCCCTAATCTGCATTCTGAAAGAGACTAGGACGCAGTCAAAGGAGGACTTATATGCTGCTCACAAAATCCCTAAACGCTGTCATAAGGAAGCCCTACTTACAGTTAAGAAGAAGTCTAAACGCAGACCTAAAGGGAGATGCCCTAACTGCTGTTCTAAACGAGATCAAGGCACAATCATGAAGAAGCCCTAAACGCAGTCAATAAAGGATGCCCTAGCCGCAGTAGAAGGAGAGCCCTAGCAACCGTTAAGGAAGAGATATAGCCACTGTGGAAGGGAGTTTTGGCCGCATTCAAAGGAGGCCTATATCCGCAGCCAAAAGAGCCTAAATCCGCAGACAAAAAGGGAACTCTATCTGCTGTCATGTGATGCCCTTATTCGCAGTTATGGAGAAGCCATATCCGCAGCAAAGGGAGGGCTGATCAGCAGTGGAACATAAGCTCTATATGCAGTTTGAAGGCAACCCTAATCTGCTGTTAAGAGAGGCCCATTAGTAGTCTTGTGAAGACTCTTATACACTGCTCAAAGAGACCTAGTTGCAGTCACTTTAACTGTTGTCATAATGCCACATTGCTGTAGGTGACAACGTGGCCTAATTGAAGACTGTTTGGGCATGTTGGTGTTGATTCTTGAGCTTGGTTTGCTGGATAAAAGTATCTACTGTAAGGAGAAGCCTAAATCTAATCGCTTAAGGGCTGATTGAGGAGACTTAAGCCTTAATTCACTGCTGGGCTAGGCCGCAGGCCATAGCCAACAGTTGGAGGCAATTAAAGTGTTGCGTTAAGAAGGATAGCATCCCCTCAGGCAACAGACAGTTGGAGCAAATGTGTGAAGGCAAACTGTAGTTAGTAGGTGGATTGTGGGGTTTGTTTAGAGTGCTGTAGCTCGCAGTGTTTGTGCTCTATCTAGTGTCCAGGTCTACCATGAAATGCATCAGTCCTTGCTGCATATGAAAGGTGCCAGATCAACAGCCTTGACATGATTAGTGAAGCAACAAAGGAGGAATAACTTTATATAGAAGGAACGCTTCAGTATTCTGGGTAATTGGTTGAGCTGCTCATCTGCTGCATTGTGTCATCTTCATGGTGAAGATCTCTGATGTCTGATCTTCTATTTTGGCAAGTCAAGTATTGACTTCAAATGTATTTGTACTGTCTCTCTCTGATGAACTATTGAAGAATATAAGAAGAATTGATCAAGGGTTTCCCCACAGTAGGGTTTGTCCTTGTGTGGTGCCACATCTTGTGTCCTCTTGTCTTAGCTTGTCTTCTGATGTTTATGTTTATGTTCTATTGGCACTTTACTAACATGTTGATGTGATTGCTAATCTGAATACTGTCATTGGGCTGAAATGAAAAATTGAAGTAAATTACTCTCAGCATAGAACATACCTAAAATTAACACAAATCAACACTCCCTCTTAGCGAGGAATGTGCTCTAGCAATATACTGCTTTGACTCGGAAGCATCGTCCTCTGTGCTGTTGATGTCTGACATGCTGTCCACCAACTATTGCACTGCTGCTGTAACTGTACTGCTGCATTTGACATTGCCACTGGCAATGCTACATCTGTACTATAACTCCCTCTTAATGCTGCATCAACTACGCTGCTAGCACTGCCACTGCTAACACTACATCCGTATTGCAAATCAGTTGCTGAGAGAAGCAACTGAAAACACCAGAAACTGGATAAGTATCCTAGTGGATACACCTTGGTGCTGAAAGCCTTATTGCTGCTAGTCCCATGCTGTCTTCTAAAGCCACTGCACTGCTGAAGCTTTGCACTGTGCCTTTGTGCACTGCTGCCTATAAGCTTTGCGCTGCTCAAGTTCTGGCGGTGCTAACTACTGCATCTGTCGCTCCAACACTCCATGGCACCAACTGAAAACTCCTCCATCCCGCTACTACTGATCATGTTGTCTTGTAGCAAGGTGATGATCCAAGAGGTGGGCTCCTCAAGGATCCTGCCCATCTGTAGCTCTATCGAACTGCAGTTCTATGTCAACCTACCTCCCTCTTAGAGGTATCTTGGCTGTCATGGAGAACTCCTCTTGTTTGATCTTTGGGGCTACAACCTTAGGATCACGCTTCTCATCCTTGTCCTTTTTCTTCAAAGGACACTCGAATGCATAGTGGCCCATCTCGCCACATCTGAAACACTTCACCTTGGAGACGTCTTTCTTTCATCTTTGTTGCCCTTGTTGCCCCTTCGATGCAAGGGCTGCATTCTCCTCCTCCTCCTCGGGCTTCGACCCACTACTGCTGCTGCTTCCGTCGCTTCCGTCAAGCTTGACCTTGACCAGGTCTTTCCTCAGCTCCACCTGTTTTAGAGCTGCCCACATCTCATCCCAATTTGGCAATGCTGCTCTGCCTAGGATACTTTGGACCAAGGTTGCAGGGGAGCACCCCCCCAACCTCAATTCGGCTCCCAATCCGCGCTTCGGTCGGGAGCGCACTCTCGACCCCAAGAAAGCGCTCCTTGTTTTTTTGGGATCGACGGAGGGAGCGTCGGTCTTGTCGCTCCGAGAGCGATTTTTCCAACTGGGGAGTGATCGCTCTTGAACGGTCCCCGGTTGGAAAATCATTCTCGACCAGCGGATAATGACGCCCCTTGGTGATGGTGGCGTGGAGAGAGGGAAGGGGAGGGGAGGGAAATAAGGGAGGGAGGGTTGGGGGGGGGGGAATAAATAAACCCTGTCCCTCTCATTATTCACTTCATCATAAGTGAGAGAGAGTGAGAGAGAGCAAGAGAGTTTGGAGAGCAAGAGAGAGTTTTGAGCAAGGAGAGGAGCTTGGAGGAGTTTGAAGAGCTTGCAAGGGGAGATTGGAGGCCAAAGAGGTAGGATCTACACTGCAATCTAGCAATTTTTTTATGTTCATTGATAAATAAATAAATATTTTTTGTTTCTCTATTTCCCATTCCCATTCCCTTTCCTTTTTTTTGCTGATTTCAAAACTTCAAATTTCAAACATGATGGTTATATTTCTTGGCATTTATTCTTCTTGGTTTGTTTCTTGGTTATTATGGTGTTGGGGAGTAGAAAAAGGAGGGATGAACATGAAGAAAGGGATGAAGAAGTGGGTTATAGTGGATTTGATGAAAACCCTGGAGAGGAGTACCTTGGTGAGGAGGAGCTGGAGGAGAGTGAACATGATTCAGCTCAAAAAACTAAACAAGACCTAACCCCATTGTGGAAATATGTTACTAAGCCTGAAGTAGGGAAAGGGGGTGGAACCACTAAATTTCACTGCCCCCATTGCAACAATAATTACACAGGTTCATACACCCGTGCCAGAAAGCACCTCTGCGGGAAAAGGCCATGGGATGGAGATAAACAAATAGGAATCAAAACTTGTACAGGTGTGTCAGCAGCAGAGAGAGCCAAATACATAAGGGAAGAGGAGGAAGCCCAATACAAATCTAAAATATCAAAGGGTTTCTTTAAACCGAGCTTACAATCACATGCACAAAGAACTCCTTCAGCATCCTCGTATGGCAGTGGATATGCAGGCACAACGTCACCAAACATCTCTTTAAGGCATAGAACCATATCAGATTTCCTTGATGAAGGGTGTAGGAATGATGTGGATTCAAAAGTTTACCAGTTTCCCTATGCATGTGGGATACCTTTCAATGTTCTTCGATCACCTTATTGGCATGAAATGGTTTCTGCCATAAATGATGTCCATAAAGGATACAAGAGCCCTGGGTATGACAAGGCTAGAACCGTTGGACTTGATCATGAAAAAGAAAAAATATCACATTCTTTGAGTAGAATGACAAATTCATGGACTAAGCATGGGGTGTCCATTATATCTTATGGATGGACAAATGTAAAAGGCAAGCCATTAATAAGTGTTTTTGCTATGTTTGTTAGTGGTTGCATGTTTCTTTCAGCATATGATTAGTCAGACAAGTTCAAGACCGGCATCAACATTGCAGAACCATTACTTGAAACAATTGAACGTATTGGGCCATACAATGTCATCCAAGTCATCACTGATAATGCTGCTAATTGTAAGGCAGTGAGAGCAATTATTGAGGATAAATACCCCAATATATTTTGGTCTGGGTGTTTGGTTCACACAATGAACCTTTTGATGCATGATATTATTAAGAACAAAAACCAACAATACAAATGGATTGGTGATTCGTACAAGAGGCAAAAAAATGATAAAATTTATTAAAAATCATAGCAATACCCATGGGATTTTCTGCAGTCACTCAAGCTTGAAGTTGTTGAAGATTGCGAACACTAGATTTGCTAGCTATTACCTCACCTTCAGGAGCCTTTTGAAGGTAAGAGAGTCATTGGTTAGCATGGTATCAAGTCCACACTAACAGGTATTAAGGAAAGGGCTACAAATGCAGTTGACAGGCAAGGCTTTGAACAGGTGGAGGAGACTGTTCTTGATGGTCAGTTTTGGGCATGTGTGAGGCAAGTATTGGAATTCACCAAGCCCATTTATCACATGATTCGTTTTGCAGATACAGATAAACTAGTGATTGGGGAGGTGTATGAGCAGATGGATATCATGTTGGGGCAAATAAAAGATATTGTTCAGAAAGATGATCCCAACTTGTATACATTGATTTACAATTGTGTGTGTACACGGTGGAATAAACTTAATGTTCCACTACATGCCTTGGCGTATATCCTTGCACCAAAATACTACTCTCCAACTTGGTTGGGCCAACCTGCACTTGGGGGTGGGGTTAGGGTCAAACCTTATATGGATCCAGAGGTAGCTACAGGATATATGGAAGCATCAGACAAGTTGGTACCTAATAGGGATGAATGTGCTAATCCGCGTCTTGAATTAGGCAGATACTTCAGTTGCACTGGTTTGTTTGGTTTTTTGCGTGCAATGGAAGATAGAGACAGATTTGATGCTCTCACATGGTTGGAAGCATATGGAGGCATGGGACTTTTGCCAAAATTGGCAAAACAAGTTCTCTCATAGGTTGTAAATACTTCTTCTGCAGAGAGGTGTTGGAGCACCTACAGCTTCATACATAATGTGAGAAGAAACAGACTCAATGAAAATCGAGCAGAAAGCTTGGTTTATGTGCACTACAGCTTGAGGTTGTTGAGTCATTAATTTGATCGTGCTTATGAGGATCCTACATATAAAATTTGGGACAACTGCCCAGATGACGATAATTTGGAGATGGCACTATACATATTGAAGAACTGGAAGCAAAACTTATGAGAGAGGAAGATGAAGCAACAACCATGCCACCCCCACCATCTAGTAGCAGTGCTTGAGTTCGATGTCTTGCTCTTTTGCTGTCGCCGCTTCCATGTACAACCTCACGTGGAGGGCATGTGCCTTCTGGTTCTAGTCGTGGGATTGTGTAGGAGGAGACTCCCAGAAGACCACCATGACCTGCTAAGAAATTAGACATTATTCGTGGTGGCAAGAGGAAGATGTAGATGATAGATTTACTTGCCTTTTCTAGTCTCTAGTAGTTTTTATAACTGTTGACTCTTTCATATTTATTATGATATTTTTTGTAAACAATATATGACAATTTAAGTTTGAAGTTGGCAATTATAACTCATTGGTAATGAATTATGAATATGATGCTTCGTGAAAGTTGAAAGTTTTTTCATTTCATTTCATTTTATAACATTTCATTTCATGTTAGATATTATTTGTTGTAATGGTTACACTTAGCTTACAAGTACAACTTTGGTGATCAATGATGATAAATGTTATATATTGAATTTTGAAACCTTGAAACTTTAAGATTGATGAATCATAATTCATGAGACTCAATATGTTGTATGTTACTAACTTGTGGACGTGGTTGATGAAGATTATAACTTCTAGATGATTGCTGTTATATGATTCAATCTATGTTTTTTTATTTATTTATTTTTAATTTTTCTATGTTTTTTATATCTAATTCATCAGTCTACATGCTTTTGTTGACATATATGCACAAAATATAAAAAAGATATATATTATATAAAAAACGCTCCAGGATTCGCTCCCAAACTGGGAGCTTCTGAAAATGTCGCTCCCGCTCTCGTTTTCGCTCCCACTCCCCGTTTTCGCTCTTGCTCCAAAGTAACCTTGCTCTACACATAGACTTGCTACTCATCTGAGACATAATTTAGGGCCATTCTCACTAACTCTGAATCTTGAGGTGTATGCCCCACAACCGACAACTCATCACGAGTCTCCTTCAGCTTCGTGAGGAAGGGATCCATTCGCTCTCCCTTCTGCATCTGAGCAGATCTCGGCTTCTACTCTAAGTATATTTTCTGCTGCTCGGAAGATCCTTGATACAATGTGGCCAGAGCATCCCACATCTCTTTAGCAGTTGCTTTGCTAGCAACGTGTCACACCATGTGATCCTTGACTCCATCTAAGATCATCCTCTTGGCCTTTGCCATCTCAGCCTTGTACCTCTTAAGCGGATTTGCATCCACAGGTTCAGCTACCACACTATCGACATACGTCTTGAGGGCATGCTCATCTAGAAGGAAGGACATTCTAGCCTTCCAAATGACGTAGTTGGAAGCTCTGCAACCTGTCTTGATCCCTCAAGCCACTGGTTGCCATATCCGAAAAATTGTCAAACAACTCCTTCTTTCTCCCAACCGCGTAGCTTCTAGGCTGGCTTACGTATTCCTTGATGGAGCTAGTAAGTCTATTGCCTAGCAAATGAGAAAAACTGATTTCCTCGGCAAGAAACCACTGAGGAAGTATTCCCTCACTATGCGATCTGCTTCCTTCTTTCGACGAGTTTTCTGCCCAACACTTAGCTTGCAAAAAACTGTGCCCCTCTAGTTCTGCGTGGCTCCCTCTGCCTTGGCAAGTTCTCGATCTGACAGTCTTACCTCTTTGTCGACTCACTTAGAGAGAGATAACCTCGAAAAATATAGCTGTCCTGGCTGGAACTGCGCAATCCCTCAGGGGATTCGAATTGCTGCTTGCTGCAACAAGTTGGCCATAGTTTCAGTGCTAGATCTGCTCTTCCTATTTCACATCAACATTTCTGATACTAGGTGAAAATTCCTAGATCTAGCAATCTTTGGAATCCTATTGCAACCAACTGAGTTTACTTCACCTAGATTGTAAATTACATTACAAACTTATTTCAGATTTCTTCTTGAAATATTGAAGTAAATTATTGAAGCAACCTACACCAAATTAAACATGATTCTAAAACATAGAAAATGAGCAAGGAAATACGAACACATAGGACACCATTATTTTTGGACAAATGTCCTCGGAAAAACCCAATGCGAGAAAACCAATGTAGCAGCTTTGAGGGTTTATTATTATTAAGTAGTAGCAAATTATGAATACATTTATGAATACATCTCTAAATACCTCACAGGGTTATTCAGTTATAGAGAGAAATGCTGGCAGAAATAATTGTGATTTTACCTCACACTATCATTGGAATTCTCGACTGATCCAACCCCAAATTGATTGCCTCCTCGACTTTTATGGTTGCCTCTGCGCCGTATCTGTGTTATCCCAACGTCAAGCTCTCTGGGGATTGCGTCACTCCTTTGGTTGGTTGATTTGCTGCCCAGGAGATTTGATTTCTGCCCCCCGATCTCACACCCTAGCTCTCGTCTTTTGAAACTCGAATTCCCTCTGCAAATTTCAGACTCCTCACTGGTTTCTGTGCTGCCTTTGCGTCAACCCCTCTGGCTTAGTGCTGCCACTGCTGGATTACTCTTTGCCTCTCTCTGCTAATGATTCTTCGGCTGAGAAAATCACTCTCTCCGGAACTTATCCCTGCCCCTCTGCTGTAAGAAATCTCCTCAATCGAATTTTCCTCCCGAGAACTTATCACTTTAGAAAATTGATTTCTTGATCTCTCTTGATGTCTTTTCCAAATGACCCTCAAGCCCCTTATATCTTCTTGTTGGACAACCAATGACCTAAACTAACTCCTAATAAAAGGCTCATATCGTTTTGACTTGATCTCTGTCTTTTTCTAGAAGATTCACCCACAATTAGATTAATACCCATTAATATTTTAATTTTCCTAAGTTTAGACTTAGGAACCCCATTAAAAATATTAATTATTTTAATATAATCGTTTCTGGGTGGAATTTCCCAAAACTGTTTTTGGGTTCTTTGGAATGCACGTGCCCAAGCCTCCCTGCAAAATTTGAGGCCTAGAGCACATCCGATGCTACCCCAAATCAACAACTTACTCCATAGTAATCATTAAAATGCATGGATACATCACCAAGTAACATCTCTTGTTGATTTTGTAGCCTTGGAAGGTCTTTTACATTGGCTTAGCGTCTTATCATGTGGAGGATATTTGATTGGCTCTTTGGGTGCTTGCTTGGTGGATTAAGTGATATTATGATTTCTTTCCTAAGGTACAATAATTATTTAATTAATTATTATGGACTATTAGGCTAAAGTATTAAGGATATATAATAAAATTATTTAAGTGACTTAATCATAATCTCAACCATTAATCTCAAGTGAGGCTTAGGGTTTAATTCTAGCCATTGATCACATAAGAGATTAGGGTTAGTGATTTTGGTTGAATGAAATTATAAAATAAGCCTAACAAAGAGGTGAAGACACACAGTTGTAGAGGAAGCAATTTTGTCTAGAGTAGGAGGCTTGACTAGACTGAAGAGAAGTGAGGAGATGTGTAACAAAGAATTTAGGGAGAAATTCAGGGAGGCCGAGTTCAGGAAAGAGGGAGGTCGAGTTGCTAAAGAGAAAGGTTGTATTGTGTAGGAGGTCAAAATATCTAGAGAGACTGATTTTCTTAGGTGCACAGGTTTCGTATGAGGTTAGAAGAAAGGGGGCCGATTTGTTGGTGAGACAAGTCTAATTCTCTAGAGTCGTGTTTCTTCAGGAGGGTTGATTTCCAGGGGCCAATTTCCTTGAGGTCGATTTTCATATTGGGTTTGATTTTCCAGGTTCTTAGCAGTTGTTTTTTTCCATGCATTCTTTGTGGGTTTGAGCTAGCATTTTCCAGAGTTGAATAATATGAAGGAAGATTGTGTTGGGTACAAATTTGTTGTTGTAGTGTGTTTGATCTTTCCATTTTATTTCCGCAAGATTTTTATTTTTTGAGTTAATATACTAGTGTGTTTATTTTATCAACAATTTCATAAATATTTGAGATACATATTTTTTGGGTTTTTTAATAAATTTTTGAAGTAAAGTAAATCAAATTTGGTATAAAAGAATTTAACGCCTCCACCATGATGTCATCATCAGGGAGGCTCATGTCACCCTTTTAGGGCAGGTAGGGATGACATGGCAACCTCAGCGGCAAGCTTTGGCATCTACGCATGGTGTGCAAGCCCTCACAAATCATCTCAATGATCTCCATCATCATTTGGGCTTTGGAATAAGGTGTCATGTCCCGCTCTAGTGCACCTTTTACTTCAATGATTCATCTTTCTTTCTTGTATAGCTTAAGAGACCTAGCTTGCTTTATGCTTTTCCAATACCCTTAAAGATGTAGCAGTTTCTCGCTCATCGGGGTTGGGACATTCAAGAGTTCCTCTTAGATAGAATGTGAGATGCTGAGAAACTGAGTGATGGCTAATGAGGCGGGTAGAGCTCATGCTAGGATTTTGCTCACATGCTTACTATGTCTCAACCATCTTTTATATTTTTCCTTTCTTTATTTGTGGCTTAATATGCATTTATCTTTCTTTCAACTGCATCAACCTCTAAGGGAATATATTTAGTCCCTGACGTAGAGATGAGGATATAAGGTGTTAGTCCCAATGACAAATGGCAATCAACCCAAAGAATGGCTGTGGATAATAAGGGAAATATGGAAAGTGTCATGTATGGGTTATCTTGGGAATGCTACTTTAATCCAATGTTTTAAAACTCTGACTCGGGTTCATAACCAGTCGAGGGTCGACTCCGACGCTGACTCGGGATCGACTTGACTAGTTTGATTTCAATAACTCTGACGTTGTAAAAAAAATATATATATATATATATTTTATGAAAAAACATATTTTAAATATTTTCATTCATGTTTCCAAACACAATGCATTAGAATATAGAGAGAAGACAACTTATGATCAAAGTAGGCTCATAAATATATCCATTATATCAAAATGGCACCCAATGCACTGTCCAATACATACATGATATAGAGATCAAAACAAAAACACATAACCAAGGAGGCTCTAAATGGCCTCTACAACAAAAGTAAACTGTAAAACATCACTAGGCACCAGTACTACTGGCTACTACTAACCTCCCCAGTGAAGCTTCTGCCTCCAGAGTCCAGATCTTTATAATGATACCTTGGGTTCAGAAAAAACCCAGCTGCATGTGCCATGTATAGGGCGATGGAGTTGATTGTTCCATCTTTGATCAATGATTTCCAAAATGGGCCCATACTTAGCCACTTTATCCTTGTATGCTGCCTTTATTTGCTCCTTTGCTTGATCCATAGCCTCATAAATGAAGCCCATAGCCAATCTTTCCCCATCCACCAACTGCAACACCTTAACAAACCAGCCAGGGGTCCGGCTCGGTCGGCTCGGCCGAATCTGATTCAGTCCGGCCGAATTTTAAAACACTGCTTTAATCAAGGGAGGTCACATTGGATTAGGAGCAAAGGAAAAGCTCCCAGGTGAAGCATGGGAACAAGGGTACAATCAAGAGTGGTCAATCATCAAGCTGATTGTGTGATTTATATTAGTATGCTCCAAAGCAATAAATGAAAGCACATAATTACAAAAATGGTTAGTGTACCTTCTGATAGATTACTCACCTTCCTTCAAAAAGCATGCTAGATGGGAGAGAGCATTGACCGGAGCATAGGTGGAGCGTTTTGAAGTTTGATGTAAAGCTATCTGAAGCCATCATAGGGCTGCTGGCTGGCTTGCTAACAAATCGGAAGAAAAGTTTACTCCTATGGGTAAACTCCTATGGGTTACCCACTTTTGGTGAGTAACAACAACCATGATGTCCCTTCTCATATTTCACATGATTTTTGGAATCTTTGTACACGTTCCCAAGATGATTCCCATGCCCCTTTGCGTCTATGTTTCTCCAAAATTTGATGGATCATTGTAAGGAGGTCTAGTGCCAATGTAAATTGTTTAGAAAGATACTTATATAACGAATTTTGTTTGAATCAAATGGGGGCCTTTGTAACCCTACAGAAGCTACTTATGGTGTAATCTCTTTCATTTGTTTTTCTTTTTGTTTGGTAAGGTCTTGTTATAGTTGTATCAGATCTATATTTAAATGAACTGTTTGTGGGGGTTCTTACAGACTATTGTCAAATATTTTTGGTCAATTGATACTAGGGTGCATCTCACAGAAGTGTATTAACTTTTATCAAATCATATCTTATTTTATATACCTGTGTCTAAATTTTGAGAAACTGTTAATATTAGTATTGTATGACACCAAATGCAAAGTTCTTATATATCTATAAACATATATAATTACACGATCTAATTTTTCGTTATTAACTTTTAACAAATCATGTCATATATTATATAATTATCAGTGTTGCACTTATTGCAATATTATCAAAATTATCGCGAAAATATCACCAATACCAACCTTGGCAATAATATCACCACTGTATATAGCTATAACTTGCCCTTTTGGAAATTATTGCGATAATTTCAATTTATCACAATAATTTAGGTAATTATCGCGATAATTTAGAAATTATTGCACTGGTTCTGTCATTTTCACCTTATAACAAAATTTTTGATCATTTAAATCTCTTTTTTTAAAAGTGTGTTAGGGGATTGAGCTCCAAGGTTATTGTGATTATTTTCCATCAAACAAACAAGGAGAAATCTGTTGTTTTCATTTCCCATGGTTCATCTCATGAGATACATGACTCATGACCTAGTAGTTAATGGTAATATTAAATTCTTAAAGTAAAGGATGAAAGTGAAAGATAAAGGAGAATGTAATTTTTTAACATCACCACTAATTGTTTCAGGATGTCTATTTTCACTATCATAGAGCTGTACTCTGGAATTTTAATTATATCCTTTCCTCGGATGTATAGATTTTGAGTTGTAAAGCATGCTGAATTGAGTTGCATCTGGCAAGTTCAAAATGGATTGCATATTTTCATAAGCAGGACATTTTAGTAGTGCGTGCTCTCCATCTTCTACAATATTTTGATTGCATGCCCTCCATATGTTTTATTATCAAGGAGTTTTGGGGTTATCCTCCAATTTCCGCTATGAAGATAATCTGATATCATCTTTTAGCTGCTGGTCAGAATAATCATATGAATTAAGCTTAATGATTCTTGTCCCAATTACTGTTTATTTTGTTTAAATTAAGGCTCTTATCAAGGCATTGATTTCTTTTTTTTAAATATGAACTATTTATTTTTCTCTCTTTTTAGCAAAACTCTTAACTAAACACTAAACAGGCTCTTCTGAAGCTAATTTGGTTCATTTAAATCTGCAGGTAAGGTCACACATGCCATCTGCTTTGATTCCTTCCTTGGCGTCTTGGAATCAAGACTTTATTGCCCTTTTGGACTCTATTACTTTGGAGAGTCCAATGGACGAAGCTGAACAATTCAGGCTCAAAGTAGGGAAGAGGTGTTTGCAAATATTCAGTACACTGGTGACTCGACACAGGAAATACACAGACAAGTAAACCTATCATAACTTTCACCCAGTTGTGTTGAAATTTTAATGCACTATAATTTGAGGCCAGAATGAAACTTCTTCTATGTACAATAGGTAGCATGTAAAGATTGTTTGTGTGTTTCCTCTTTACAGATTTATGCCAAGTATGATAACATCAACCATTAAAGCTATCAAGAAGAGCCCTTTAAACGATGTAAGTTCCATGTAGTACTGGCAATAAGAAACCGTTTAATAGGTTTTTGCTGTCGATACTAAATCGCTTTTGGATTAATAGAATCTTATCACGGATTAGATATAAGGTTTGTTGTTTCTTGGCTGTTGGTTATGTAAATTGAATATTATACATGCACTGGAATTTGGAATACATGTTCATCAGATGAAATTATGCTTGAGATTTACCTTTTCTTATCAGATGATTTATTTTCATCTCAGATTTAAAATTTTGTTCATTCTTTTCTGCAGAAATTTCATGCCTTGCGAGAACGGCTCATATCATTGGCATTTGATGTGATTTCATGTGTACTCGAAACTGGTCCTGTAAGTTTAAAGTCCATATTCTTAGAATATTTTTGAAGGTTTTTCAGTTGGCAATATGTTTCTGTTTTACAAATTGTGGTCTCTGTGATTGCTTACTAAATGGAAAGAAAAATGTTTCAAGGAGGTATTTATCAATCTAAATGTCATATTTTAGAAGCTTATAAAGAGAACTCGTATAGCAACTTAAAAACTGTTAGGTTTGAGGAATGAAAAACTTATAACTATCTGAGATGATGTGTTTTGTTAATGTACTTCCTGTAGATTGTGACTTTTTGTGAATGCTGGTTAATTTCATTTGCCGTTGACTTGCAATCTATAAAATCTTTGTAATGGAAGGGTGATATAAAGAAACTCGTTCAGCACATGAGCATGTGGTGTGGTGGGGAGAGCAAGAAAACTTTTGCCTTGCCCATGTGGGTTCAAACCTTATTTAGGTTTGTCTTGACGAGAAATATGTGGGTGGCAGTGAGGTCTTGAAGCTCATGCAGGAACACGTGCAAGGTGCACATCGGGGTTATAACCGACCCATCATTTATTTGGATGACATCCCATTATTGTTGAACAAAAAAGAAATGTTTTCCCTTTTCTTTGTCAATGATGCTTTTCCCAATTGGTAAAATTGAGGTGCTAATGTAGTCACCACCAAGTTTAAAGTCTCACAACAAAGATGATGTAAAACCTTTGTAGACTTTAAGCCTTGTGCAAGATTATGGAGCCTTCGGGCATGATATAATGAATTCACGGTGAAATAACCGGAATAACATGACCTTATTCTTGGGTTTTCTACCCATTTGGTAAGAAAAAAAGTTGTTAGAGTAAATTATGTCTACTTATTTTTCCTTGGAAATACATCCCCAAGAAACCCTTGAGTAATTCCCCGCATTTTAAGGATGGTACCCAATGTAAAGCGGGTTGCATAGGCTATTATTGCTAACCCAATGTGGAGATTGATTGAGGCCAATGTTGCACGAAACGCCCCCCTAAGGTTCCAAATCAAGAACCGCGTCCCATACGGATCCGTGGGGGATCCACAATTCGAAAATTCGGAACCGCAGATCGGGCCGACAAAGACGATTCTTGGAAATTCAAAACCGTATAGATCCAATTTGTAGTTCCAGGTTTTTTAACAACGGATCCGCGGTGGATCAGGCATGGATATGTACGGATCCCGAGTGGTTTCGATGCATGATGGGCGGTTTTGCGGCGACCGACCCATAAATCATTTTTTCAGTTTTTTTTCTCTAACTTGAGTTGGGGGTGGGTTTAGGGTGAGTTAGGGAAATAATAAATGGGCATAAAGCTAATTACCCCTCTCATTTTAATACTCTTGTATTTTTGGAGAGCTTGGAAAAGAGAGGAGAAGAGAGCTTGGAGAAGAGAGGCTTGAGGAGAGCTTGGAGGAGTGAAGGAGGAGGAGCTTGGAGGAGTAAAGAAGGGCTTCCATCTACAGGAGCTAAAGAGGTAAGTGCAAACCCCAAACTCCCTTAGTTTTCTGTCATTGTTGTTTGTATTTTTTCTCCTCCCTCTCCTACTCTTTCCCATTTTTTTTCTTGCTTATTTCATTGCAGGTCGTCCATCTATATTCATATTCCAAAATGGTGTTCTTTTGGCTTCTATGTATCATTTCACTTTTGGTTTTGATGATGGCAAGGGGGAGTAGTTATAGAAGGGAAAAAGAACAAGAGGATAGTGGTCCCCATATGAGTGACCCATTGTATGATGAGGAGGAAATGTTTGAAGAGGAAGGGGATGAAGAAGACACTGAAATGCTAGAGGGGAACGCTGCATTGACACCCTTGTGGAATTATGTGACCAAACTTGAAGGGGGAAAAGGTGGTGGAAGCTACAAGTTTTTGTGCCCTCATGATTGTCATGGAGGAAAACCATATAGTGGTTCATATACCCGTGTGAGGAGGCATCTTTGTGGGGTGTTGGAAAGTGATGACAAAAAGGGTGTTGTGGCGATAACAATTTTCCCTAAGGTTTCGGCTGAACAAAGAAGAAAATACATCCAAATAGAGGAGGTTGCACAACATAAAAACAAGAAACAAAAAACTCATTTTGAATCAGGTGCAACCTCTTGATTTGGTAGCTCATCTCCTCATGGTACTTTCGCAACCTTTGGAAGTAGAAGAACAATAGGGGATTTCTTGAATGTTGCTGGGAGGGATGATGTGTATGGAAAGATAGTTCGATTTCTTTGTGCTTGCGGTGTACCATTCAATGTGCTTTGCTCTCCCTATTGGCATGATATGGTTAAAACCATCAATGAAGCCCCAAAAGGATACAAGAGCCCCAATTATGAGAAAGCTAGAACAATGTTATTAGAAAGAGAAAAAGCAAAGGTTAGGAAGGGTTGATTGTGGGGTATCCATTGTATCAAATGGGTGGACAAATGTTAGAAACCAACATTTAATAAATGCTCTTGGTGTTTCTGCTAGTGGTGTAGTGTTTCTTACATGTCATGACTCCTCCATCGATGCAACTTCCCAAAACATTGTAGATCTCCTATTGCAATCAATCAAAGATGCTGGTCCTAATAATGTGGTTCAAGTGATCATTGATAATGCAACAAATTGTAAGGCAACAGGAAAAATTATTAAGTGTACTCATCCACACATCTTTTGGTCTGGGTGCTTGGTGCACACATTGAACCTTTTGATGCATGATATTGTGAAGCATAAAGAATGTGGATGGATTAATGAGATTTACAAGAGAGGGAAACAACTCATTAAATTTATCACAGGACATACAAGGGTAAACTACTTTTATGGCACTTACTCCAAGTTGTAGTTGTTTAAACTTGCAAAAACAAAATTTGCAAGTTATTATCTCACCTTTAGGCGGCTAATGAAGGTGAGGCACTTTAAGTAATATGGTGACCTCTGAATCATGGGATGACATTAACACTAATAAAGATGGTGCTAATGTAGCCAAGGACACTATTCTTGACAGTTACTTTTGGTCACAAATTAAATATGTTTTGCAATTCACCAAACCAATTTATTACATGATCAAGTTTGTAGATTTAGATCGGCCAATAGTTGGGGAGATGTATGAGCAAATGGTTAGCATGTTGGGGTAGATTAAAGACATTGTTGAGCCTAAAGATATCACCTTGTACAATTATATTCGTGCAGAGGTGGAAAAACGATGGGATATGCTAAATATTCCATTGCATGCCTTAGCATAGGTTCTGACACCTACATAGTATCAACCATCATGGATTTCAACACCAACACTTGGGGGGGGGGAAGATAGGAGAAAACCGCACCAAGATACTGAGGTTCTATCTTGTTATATGAAAGCATTGGATAAATTAGTCCCTAATGAGGAGGACTCTGCCATGCTACAAAAACATTTGAGCAACTATACACTTAGCACTGGTCCATTTGGGAGCATGCATTCAATTAGAGATCGAGAGAATTTATCTTCTCTTGAGTGATGGAACATGCATGGAGGTGCTACTCCACTTCTACAAACTTTGGCATTGCAGGTGTCATCACAGGTGGTAAACACTTCTTCTGCAGAGAGGTGTTGGAGCTCTTATTCTTTCATCCATAGTGTTAAAGGTGTTGACAAAACTAGGGGTGTTAAAATTGGCAACCAGGGCAAAACTTCATGTGGGTCATCTTATTCATGGCTGATAATATTTTTATTAGATTCCTCTCGTCGAGAGGTGTAGGATTGATATAAAGATCATTTGATTCCGATAATTATTTTTGGAGATATGAATTTATTTTGATTATGGAATTATTATCAAGCCGACCTACAACTCATGTAGGCTTAGAAGCCCAACAGTTGCATCTATTCAAACACCAACGTTGTGTATAAATATAAGAGGACTTTTCCTCATTTGCACTCACTTTTCTCATCACATCTCTCTCTCTCCACTGCAAAGAAATGAGTCTCTTCTCTACTGTGCAGAAATGGGTCTCTCTCTCACACATGTGAAGCCGGAAGCTATTGAACCTAAAGCTACAACTGCAGAAGCAAAGATTGACCTGCGTGGCCTAGAAGGTCTCCTCTTTGGAACTGCGCTGTAGGTCCATCTGGATCTCCTCTGAAGGCCGCAACTTTTGGTGGTGGAATGAAGTCAATCCGACGAACGGTTTGCAAGATATCGACTGCCCTAGTTTGAAGCCGGAAACTGCTGAAACTGAAGCTGCAACTGCAGAAGTAAAGATTGACCTGCGTGGCCTAGAAGATCTCGTCATCTGAACTGTGCTGTAGGTTCATCTGAACCTCCTCTGAAAGCCGCAACTTTTGGTGGTGGAATGAAGTCAATCCGACGAACGGTTTGCAAGATATCGACTGCCCTAGTTTGAAGCCGGAAACTGCTGAAACTGAAGCTGCAATTGCAGAAGTAAAGATTGATTTGCGTGGCCTAGAAGATCTCCTCATATGAACTGCGCTGTAGGTTCATCTAAACCTCCTCTGAAAGCTGCAACTTTTGGTGGTGGAATGAAGTCAATTCGACGGTCGGTTTGTGAGATATCGTCTGCCCTAGTTTGATAATGAAGCCGCTAATGCTGATGCTTCTGATCTAGGGTTTGCTACTGCTAATATGAATCAGATTTATTGTACTATTTCTCTCTGCTGAATTATTGAAGATAAAAGAAGATTTGATCAAAGGGTTTCCCCACACATTGTGGGGTTTGTCCCTGGGTAGCCGCCACATCTTGTGTCTCTTGTCTTGGTTTGTTTTCTGTTGATCGTTTAATGTTCTATCTGCACTTTACTTTATGTACATGTGATTGCTAATCTGTGGAATATAATAAGAGAAAGAAGTAAACTGTTATAAGCATAGAAGATACCATAACTTAACATGGTATCAGAGCTGAGGTGAAGACAAAGCTCGAGCAAGAGCAAGAGCAATCATTGAAGAGAAGATTGGCAAGGCTATCCTAAAAGAACTATGGGGTCCTCAACACTCTTTCCTGCCGAAGACAAGCTCCGTGAGAAAGATGACTATCACGCATGGAAGATGTCTATCAATCTAACCCTAGAAGCTCTAGGAGTGTTGGACCATGTAAGAGGCAATATTGTTGAACCTCCATCAAATCCATCCACTGCTGCATGGAACAAATGGAAAGCCAAATAAGTCAAAATAGAAGATCATCCGGGACTCTATCGACAAGCACTTGGTGGCCTACACTCTGAACTGGACACCTCCAAGGAAATCTACGATAGACTGGGAAATGGCACTCACGACTCTTGAAGGATTACCATCCGAATGGTACGTGTTTAGGACTACTCTTTTGAACTATAATGTAATTCCTGGTTTCGAGGAATTAATGGCTAGATGCATTCAAGAAGAAACAAGGGAAGAAGAGCAAGAAATGCCCATGCCTAAAGGTCCTCCTGCTGCCTTTTCTTCTCATGCTAAGAAAAGAAATAATTCCGGGACTAAATCAAAAGGAAAGGCTGGAAGAAAAGGACGATGTTACATCTGCGATAAAGCAGGTCACTATGCAAGGGAGTGCCTTGATAGAAAGGACTCACACCAGGACGATGATCAAAATCCCTCTGATGGCAAATCAAAGGAATGACAAATTCAACAGCAAAGGTAAGAGGAGAGCTGGGGATCGAGGAAGAGGACAACCATTCAAGAAGGCTAGAAAGTCCAGGATGTATTAAATGCACCTGACCTCAAAAAGAACCTAGTGTCCATCTCGGCAATGGAAGACAAAGGCTACAAGGTAACCTTCAACAATGGCAAGGTATGTATATGGAAAAATAATGTTAAAGATGCCTTTACTCTTGGGTTTAGTGTTGATTCATTATATCAGGTCGATGGAAGTCCGCTAGGTGTCATGTCTTGTGACACAACTCTTCAGTCCGAACTTTGGCATCGGAGGTTTGCCCACCTTCATTACAAAGCTCTACCCGATGTAAGACAGATGGTAACAGGGATGCCCGAATTCCAAGTAGAGAAAGAAGGTGTATGTCCGGGATGTGTCGAAGGAAAGCTCAAAAGGGGACCATTACCCTCAAGCCAAAACAAGACCTCCGATATATTACAGTTGGTTCACTCAGGCATATCTGAGGCTGGCATTAAGAGGGAGACTACTACACCACGTACTCCTGAGTAGAATGGTGTGGCGGGAAGGAAGAACCGCACGAGTGTGGAAGTTGTCCGGGCCATGGTACATGATCAAAGACTTTCGAAGTTTCTATGGGCTGAAAGTACAAACACTGCTGTATAGCATTGGGTTCCAAGACTACTGAAGAAAAGTTCACTGGTAAGAAACCTGATGTTTCTCATTTTAGAATTTGTGGAAGCCCTGTATATTTTCATTTGCCGAAAGAGAAAATAAATAAATTGGGTGCATCTGGAAAGAAGGGAATTTTCGTGGGCTATGGTGAAAATACTAAAGGCTATAGAATCTATGTAGCTGGTCAAAGGGAAGTCGTAATTAGTCATGATGTCACCTTTGACGAAGATATGGCACTCAGCAAGGTGAACAATCTTCCGACTTTGAGGAGCTCTCAAGAAGCCAACACCAGGGAACCGAAAGAAAAGGATGATGAATCAATGCCTGATGTAGAAGAACCCATGGATCCAATTGATCCTCCTCCCCATGAGCCTTCCTCTTCTAAGAAGAGGCCTTCATGGCTTGGGGGCTACTTGATGATGTTGAAGGACATGCTGCACCCCGAGGAACCTTTCGTGAAAGTAAGAAACCTAATAGGTGTCAGGGATACCTGACCATCATGAGCACGATCATACAAAATAAGCCTTCATCATTCTCAGACGCCGTTAAGCATCAAGTATTGAAGGATGCTATGACCGAAGAATATGAGTCTATCATGAAGAATGATGTCAGGGAAGTAGTTCCCAGACACTAGGACAAGACAGTGTTTACTTCCAAATGGCTTTACAAGATAAAGCATGCAACAGATGGAAGTACAGAAAAGTATAAGGCTCGTTTTTTTGCTCGTGGTTTCTCCCAGAAGGAAGGTATAGACTATGATGTGATATTTGCACCTGTTGCCAGATATATGACCATCCGCTCGATCATAGCCCTTGTCGCTTCACAAGGATGGAACCTACATCAGATGGATGTCAAGACTGCGTTCTTACACGGCTCGATCAAAGAAGAGGTCTACGTGGAGCAACCCGAAGGATTTGAAATTTATGATCGAAAATCTCATGTATGCAGGTTGAAGAAGGCTCTCTATGGGCTGAAGCAAGCACCCCGAGCATGGTATGAGAGGATCGACAGCTACTTGATGAAGCTGGGATTCACTAGGAGTGAAGCCGATCCTAACCTTTACTTTAAGGTTGAAGATGACAAGCCTCTCATACTGGTGTTGTATGTGGATGACCTCTTTCTAACAGGTGCAGACCCTCTCATTCACAAATGTAAGAGGGAGTTGGCTTCTGAATTTGAAATGAAGGACCAAGGACTTGAAGTATGGCAGAAGCCAAGGGAAATTTTCCTATCTCAAGGAAAATATGTGGTAAAGATATTGGAAAGATTTGGTATGATGGACTGCAAGCCTGTGACTACCTCGAGGATCTTAACTTTTAGAAGTTATATGGTAGTGATGTCAGACCAGATTTGGGAAATGCCTCTGAGTTTCAAAAACTCATTCGCGTTGATGTTCTTGGTGAACCTCCGTTTGAACATATGTTTTGCAGTTAGCACTGTGAGCTCATATTTGGTTGAGCCTCACTACATTGATGCCAAGAATCTTCTAAGATATCTTCATGGCACAATTACTAATGGATTGAGATACACTACCGGAAATATGAAACTGCATGATTATTCGAATGCTGATTAGGCAGGTAGTGTGGAGGATCACTGGAGCACTTTTTAGTGCTGTTTCTCTTTGGATTCTGCTTCGATATAATGGATGAGCAGGAAGCAGAAGTCGGTTGCCATAAGCACCGCCGAGACCATATACATATCTACGAGTATGATCTCGTATGAAGTTGCCTGGTTGGGGAAGCTCTTCAGTGAGCTGTTTGAACACATACCATTATGATTCTTTGTAACAACCAGAGGTGGGATTCGATTATTGAGGAATCCTGTATTCGTCGATTGCTCCAGCAGATAGACATCATCTGGGATATGGTAAGTCGATGAGCAAGGAGGCTCCATCGCATTAAGATGATGTACAGGTCGATACACCTTGTCAAAGCCCCGAGGAAAGATCTAATCTGTGATTTTCCCAAACGACTTGGAGTCGTCAAGAAACCCTTGTACAAGGATCCTGCATGTTGCATACATTGAGCTCTGGGAGCTTTGAGGGCTTGCAGTTCTTACTAGAGCAACATACGACCACAGGGTGACTCATCCTCCCGTGGTGGTGCGCACTGGAACAAGATGACTCGCTCTCTTGTGGGACAAGATGATTCGCTCTCTTGTGGAACATGATGATTCACTCTCCTGTGTAGCAGGATTGATGTGTTCTTTTGTGAGGCCTGGATTGATGTGTTCTCCATGGCGGCCTGGATTGATGTGTTCTCCATGGCGATTGTAGCAGGATTGATGTGTTCTCCTGTGAGGACTGGATTGATTAGTTCTCTTGTCGAGGCATCCTACCCATGCAGTCTGGGACTCATGGGAAGTACCTCTCATCTGATCAATGAGCGGGGAAATGAAGTTAGGGACCATAGGAGTACCGATGAACGCATTGTGTATCTATCGTACTCCCTATGCTAGGATGACCTCCATTGATTTGAGATCAATGGTACTGGTCTGGGACCAGTGGTAGGAGTTGTACCATACTATGACGCTGACTTCGGGTCAGTTGGGACTGGTCTGGGACCAGGGGTACATACTCCGAGATTGACTTCGTGTCAGTGCAGTACTGGTCTGGGACCAATGAGAGTGGTACATACTATGACACTGACTTTGGGTCGGTTGATACTGGTCTGGGACCAGTGGTACACTCTCTGAGACTGCGATACTGGTCTAGGACCAGTGGTAGGAGTTGTACCATACTATGACGCTGACTTCGGGTCGGTTGAGACTGGTCTGGGACCAGTGGTACATACTCCGAGACTGACTTCGTGTCAGTGCAGTATTGGTCTGGGACCAGTGAGAGTGGTACATACTATGACGCTGACTTCGGGTCGGTTGAGACTGGTCTGGGACCAGTGGTACACTCTCTGAGACTGCGATACTGGTCTGGGACCAGTGGTAGGAGTGGTACTTACTATGAAGCTGACTTCGGGTCGGTTGAGACTGGTTTGGGACCAGTGGTACACACTCTGAGACTGACTTTGAGTCAATGGAGGATGATACTGGTCTAGGACCAGTGGAGTTGTACTCACTATGACGCTGACTTCGGGTTGGTTGAGACTGGTCTGGGACCAGTGGTACATACTCTGAGACTGACTTTGAGTCAGTATGATACATCCTTGATCATTTCTTCTTCTTCATAATTCGGACAAAAAGTAGAGCAGAACAGAACAATGCAAGAACAGAGCAGAACAATACTGATCAGTACAGGACAGAACAAGACAAAGCAGAATAGGCAGAATAGAGCAGAGCAGGGCAAGGGTTAGGCTGTACAGGGCAGTGCATTTGATGGATGAATAGTAACGACCGATAGACAGATTGCAGATGAAGTTGTCCCTAGTTGAGAGGGAGTGTTAAAATTGGCAACCAGGGCAAAACTTCATGTGGGTCATCTTATTCATGGCTGATAATATTTTTATTAGATTCCTCTCGTCGAGAGGTGTAGGATTGATATAAAGATCATCCGATTCCGATAAGTATTCATGGAGATATGAATTTATTTTGATTATGGAATTATTATCAAGCCGACCTACAACTCATGTAGGCTTAGAAGCCCAACAGTCGCATCTATGCAAACACCAATGTTGTGTATAAATATAAGAGGACTTTTCCTCATTTTCACTCACTCTTCTCATCACATCTCTCTCTCTCCACTGCACAGAAATGAGTCTCTTCTCTACTGCGCAGAAATGGGTCTCTCTCTCACACATGTGAAGCCGGAAGCTGTTGAACCTGAAGCTGCAACTGCAGAAGCAAAGGTTGACCTGCATGGCCTAGAAGATCTCCTCTTTGGAACTGCGTTGTAGGTCCATCTGGATCTCCTTTGAAAGCCGCAACTTTTGGTGGTGGAATGTAGTCAATCAGACGAAAGGTTTGCAAGATATCGACTGCCCTAGTTTGAAGCCGGAAACTGCTGCAACTGAAGCTGCAACTACAGAAGTAAAGATTGACCTGCATGGCCTAGAAGATCTCCTCATCTGAATTGCGCTGTAGGTTCATCTGAACCTCCTGAAAGCCGCAACTTTTGGTGGTGGAATGAAGTCAATCTGACAAACAGTTTGCAAGATATCGATTGCCCTAGTTTGAAGCTGGAAACCGATGAAACTGAAGCTGCAATTGCAGAAGTAAAGATTGACCTGCGTGGCCTAGAAGATCTTCTCATCTGAACTGCGCTGTAGGTTCATCTGAACCTTCTCTGAAAGTCGCAACTTTTGGTGGTGGAATGAAGTCAATCCGACGGTCGGTTTGTGAGATATCGTCTGCCCTAGTTTGATAATGAAGCTGCTAATGCTGATGTTGCTGATCTAGGGTTTGCTACTGCTGATATGAATCAGATTTATTGAACTATTTCTCTCTACTGAATTATTGAAGATAAAAGAAGATTTGATCAAAGGGTTTCACCACACATTGTGGGGTTTGTCCCTAGCTAGCCGCCACATCTTGTGTCTCTTGTCTTGGCTTGTTTTCTGTCGATCGTTTAATGTTCTATCTGCACTTTACTTTATGTACATATGATTGCTAATCTGTGGAATATAATAAGAAAAATAAGTAAACTGTTATAAGCATAGAAGATACCATAACTTAACAAGGGGCAACAAGAGTAGGTGATTTTTCTTATTTGATAATTGTTTGTGATATATTTATTTTTATTTTGATTAGCTTCTTCTTTCACTTGTTTCTTATTAGTGTTTACTTCATCAAATAGCTACCAAACCATAAAGAACAATAAGACAAAGGACACAAGATATAAGCAATCAACCAGGGCCAAAACCTCTCCAATCTTGAGAGGAAAACCCACAAAATTCTTCTTCATATAGAATCTTCATTTGATGAATTCCAAGACCTAGGCCTTGGACCAATAACCTTTCCAAGACCAAGTCAATGCCTTTCCTTAATTAGTTCTCCTTCCACAAAGTCAACCTAGCCTTTCTGTGGTAGAAGCTTCTCCTTTGACCTCGTTTTCGGACCTGCAACTTCTTGATTGTAATTCGGCCTAACTGCAGAAACCCTAGGCTGTACGTGTGGATAAGATCATGGATAAATTGTCCTCCTTTCTCCTTCGCTCGGTGAGATACTTCTTCAGCAATTCGGCCTTTATGATGATTATTTTGCCACCCAAGTTCGGACTATTATGATGACTGTAATTTTGATCTTCTTGTAGTAGTGAGAGCCTTAATTTTCTTCGCTCGTGTGAGATATTTCTACCCCAAAACAGTTAAAAAATTACTTCGCTCTTCTTTCTCCTTCCTTAGCTAGGAGTTAGACTCCTTTCTTCTTCTTGATCGAACACTTGATGATGCTTGAGTGAGTGTATTTTGAGTGAGGTCGAGCTTGCCTTTACATAGTCCTTCTTGAGTCCTCAAAATAGGTTGACATCATCTTCTAGAGAGGCCCACTACTCCTTTGAAGGCTGACTTGGTCATTTTGCATTTAACAATGTTATGAAATCAGCTCACAAAAAGATAGAAAAGATAGATCAACGCCTTAGAATTCAGCCTCTTCGAGGGGGCAACCTCCTTTACATTACACAATTGAATGATTCTTTGATGATTCAAATGACAAAACCTCCTTTTCTAAGGAGTCACAATATAACCCAACTGACCTAACAATAATAATATAAAGCCACAAAAATAACAATAGAGGGATTCTATGGGGCACAGTAATAACAATATGGGGACAAATAGGGGCACAACAATATTAATAAGGGATACAACTACAATAGTAATGGGGTAATCACTAGTATTATAGGGACCTAACATGCCCCTCTCCTTCAAAAAAGTGTTGTCCTCAACGCTTGAATAGTTTTGGATGCTTCTGTATAAAATTCTCATCCTCCCATGTGGAATCTTCAGCGGATAAGTTCTTCCACTTGATGAGATACTCTGAAATTGATCGATTTCGTAGCTGTCGAGTTCTTGTTTCTGTGACTGCTTCCGGTTCCAATATAATTTTTCCTTCCTTGTCAAGTTCTGGCAATATTGTTTGAACTGGGAGCTTGTCACCTATAACCTTCTTTAAACATGAAACATGGAAAACTGGGTGCACTCGAGAAGCTGCAGGAAGCTCCAATTTGTATGCCATAGTACCAATCTTTTGCAACACCTTGTATGGACCATAATACTTTGGTGATAATTTATTATCCTTCTTAGCTTGCTTGAGGGACATTTGTTTATATGGTTGTAGTCGTAGGAATACCCAATCACCTACATCAAAACTTCTTTCGCTGCGATGTTGATCTGCCTGTTGTTTCATTCTATTCTGTGCCAACACGAGGTTATCCTTTAAGAGTTGGAGGACTTGTTGTTGATGTTCGATGTGATGTTCCACTGCTTGAACCTTAGAATTTTCTCTTAAATATGATGTGATGGATGGTGGTTGATATCCATAAAGTGCCATAAATGGGGTCATTTTTGTTGCTGTATGGAAGGAAGTGTTATACCACCATTCAGCCAGAGGCAACCATTTGACCCATTGTGTCTGTTTATCAGATACAAAGCAACGAAGATATCCTTCCAAACATTTGTTTACTATCTCAGTTTGCCCATCAGATTGAGGATGATAAGATGAGCTATGAGCTAACTGAGTACCAAGACAAGAAAATAATTCTGTCCAAAAATTTCCAGTGAAAATGGGATCTCTGTCACTTACAATAATCTTTGGGTTTCCATGTAGCTTTTGAATTGTTTCCATAAATGCAGTAGAAACTGTACTGGCTTTAAATGGATGTGATAATGCACAAAAGTGTGCATACTTGGTAAGTCTGTCAACTACCACCATGATGACACTCTTTCCCTCAGACTTGGGTAAACCTGTGATAAAATCCATTGAAACCTCCTCCCAACGTTGGCTTGGAATGGATAAAGGTTGTAATAGACCCGGGTCTTAATTGTTTCAACTTTATTTTGTTGGCAAACCAAACATTCCGCCACAAACTTTTGAATATCCGATTTAAGGCCATCCCAAAAAAATTCCTTCTTAACCCTGTGGTAAGTTTTTAAAAATCCTGAGTGCCCTCCTAAGGGAGAAGTGTGCAATTCCATAAGAATTTTTTGTTTGAGTTGGGAATTCTTACAGAGGTATAAGCGATCTTTGTACCATAACGAATCATTTTGCCAGCTAAATGTATCAGATGTACTGGTATCTTGTTGTAACTTTCGAATAAGTGCCCACACTTCTTCATCATTCTTCCATTCCTCCCTTGCTTCGTTTATCCAATCTGGTTGGATAATAGAAATGGCGCACAACAATGCTTCCACATCCTCATCCTTTCTTGAGAGTGCATCTGCCACCACATTTTGCTTCTTTTTTTTGTAGATGATTTCAAAGTCATAACCCAACATCTTTGTGACCCACTTTTGTTGCTCTTCAGAGGATAATCTTTGTTCTAAAAAGTATTTAAGGCTATCATGATCCGTTTTTAACTTGAAGTGTCTTCCCATTAGGTAGGGTCGCCATTTCTTAAGTGCATGTAGTATTGCCAACATTTCCTTCTCATAAATAGCTTTGTGTAAAAACTTTCCCTTGATTGGACGACTTTCAAAAGCAATGGGTCTTTCATCTTGCATTAAAACAACACCAATTCCATTTCCTGAAGCATCACATTTCACAATAAAGGTTTTTGTGAAGTCCAGTGTAGCTAAGACCGGTGCTTGGCACATTGCCTCTTTAAGATGTTCGAAGCCTTTGTTGCTTCTGGAGTCCATGAAAATGCATCTTTCTTCAATAATGTTGTTAGAGGTGCTGCTATTCTCCCATAATTCTTAACAAACTTGCGATAATACCCTGTCAACCCGAGAAATCCTCGCAGATGCTTTATGGATGTGGGGATTTTCCATTCCTTAATGGCTTTAATTTTGCTAGGGTTTACCTTAACTCCTTCATGAGATACAATATGACCCAGATATTCCACCTCTTGTACTCCAAAGAAACATTTGGATCTTTTTGCATATAATTGTTTCTCCTCCAATAGTTGTAGCACCATGTCAACATGTTCAACATGATCCTTCCAAGACTTGCTGTAGATTAGTATATCATCAAAAAATACTAACACAAATTTTCTAAGGAAGGGTTTGAAAATGGAATTCATCAAACCTTGAAATGTAGAAGGTGCATTGGTAAGGCCAAAAGGCATGACCAGAAATTCATAATGACCCTCATGAGTTCTAAATGCTGTTTTCGGAATGTCTTCAGTCTTCATTCTGATTTGATGATATCCTGAATGAAGATCCAACTTGGTGAAGTAAATTGATCCATGCAATTCATCAATGTCAGGAATGGGAAACTTATCTTTAATAGTGAGCTTGTTGAGCTCCCTATAATTCGGACACATGCGCCATGATCCATCCTTCTTGTGCACCAATACTACTGGAGCAGAGAAAGAACTTTGATTAGGTTGAATTATACCAGCCTCTAGCATTTCTGCAACCATACGTTCAATTTCACTCTTTTGGGCATAGGGATATCTGTACGGCCTGATGTTTGGAGGAACACTTCCTGGAATCAGATGAATAGCATGATCATGATCACGAATAGGTAGGAGACCTTTGGGAGTCTCGACTACCTTGGAATGATTGTCCAGGACTTTTTGGAGATTTGGAGAAATAGATGATTCTGATGTGGAAACATCTAGCGAACATAATTGTGCAATTACACCTCTTTGTTCTCTTTTTAGAAGCTTGGTCATACCGTTAAAGCTGATTATCTTTCTCGGTTTCCCTGCAATACCCCTTAATTGAACTTCCTTTCCTTCCACAGAAAATTTCATGAATAGTTCTTGAAAATTAAAAGCTATTGTACCCAAGGATTGTAGCCATTGAACTCCTAGTACAACATCAGCACCTCCCATTGGAATGGAAAGCATTGGGTTAGTCAATACATATTCTCCCATGGATAGCTTGATATTATGGCACTTTCCAGAGCAATTTCTTGTTCCTCCATTTGCAATCATCACTTGACACTCTGGTGCTGGATATAGGAAGCAATTCAATTCTTTTGCTACCTTACAATGAATAAAATTGTGGGTACTTCTTGAGTCAATCAACACTATTACCTTTTTCTTCTTGATTTGTCCTTCTATCTTGATGGTTTGAGGAGTGGTAATTCCAGCCAATGCATTACAAGATATGGTCGGATTCATTTCTTTTTTATCTAAGCTTTGTTCCTGGAGTATATCCTCTTCTTTTGACCTTTCTTGCTCCTTTTCTTCTTCCTTTTCACAATCTATGTAGAATAATTTATTCTTAGCACACTTATGACCTTTAGTGTATTTGCTATCACAATTGTAACAAAGCCCTTTTGCTATTTTTTCTTCCAATTGTTGTGGTGTCAACCTTATAGGTTGTGGAAGACTAGGGGCAACAACACTTCCATCTTTATAGTTGTGAGTGGTATGCTTCCTGGTTGCCATAATTTTGCTTTCCATTTTTCTTGCTAACTTATATGCCTTCTCTAATGAATCAGGTTCCCAAAGGCGAACATCATGTTGGATATTATCCTTTAAAGTCCCTATGAACACATCAATCCTATGTTCCTCTGGAATATTTTTTACCCTTATGTTCAATTTTTGGAACTCCTCAATGTGCTCCATTATTGAACCATTTTGTTTGAGACTTATCAATTGGCTAAAAAAAGTGTTGCTTTTTGTATCCTCATAATGTGCTGTCAATTCTTCCGTAAAAATTGCCCAAGTGATAATTTGTTTACGAGAGCAAAGCCATTGATACCATACAAACTGATTTGGTTCCAAATATAAAGTTGCAATACGTACCTTTTGTGTGTTTTGCACATTATTGAGATCGAAAAATTGCTCCATCTGTAATATCCATGTTGACGGATCTTTGCCATCAAACTTCTTCATATCGATTTTTGGAATATGGTGGGTCTTCGATCTAACATTAGAGTCTATGAAATCATGATTAACATTTTTTTTGTTCGCATCATGAGTTTCTTTTACTACCCTTTCACCATTAGTAAGTATTTCTTGTAGGAAATTTGTCAAATCTGCCATGCTCGTTGTCAAATTTGTCTTCAAATCTATCTGCAAATCGTCCATCTTAGCTTTCATGCCCTTTATGTTAGATTCCACGCCATTTATCTTAGCTTCTGTTAGCGTTTGTGAGAGTGACATTTGTTGCACTTGGTCTTGCAATCTTGATATATCATGTAGCATTTCTTCCTTTTCTTCATGAGTCATGCTAGAGCTTTCAGGTTGCTTACTAGGTGTTTGCATTTTCTTTCCTCGGGGCATCAGTTACCAATAACCAAGCTTAAGAAAAAATTTTAAAAAAATCCACACACCTTTTTTCACATTGTAGGAGCTCGATATTGCCTCTGATGTATCTCTGTAATTTCGGATCATCCAGTTCTGAAATTGTGATCTGCAGTAGCCCTTTGTGTCCTCTTTCCAATGCCACCAGTCTCATCCAAATTGGATTCTCCAAAGAAGAGTTATGCCAAATCTCCCACAGTGACCTTATTATAGACTAGTTCAGTAGAGCGAAATTGTACGACATGCCACGTGTCCTGTTTCGACCTTTGGCTTTGGAAAATATATACAAGAAACTACAGTTCGTCCTCTTTTTGTACCTTCTTACGAAATTTCAATCTGATGCTCAGAGAGAAAGTTATGATGATTTTCCCCAGGTCACCTGTTTGGAATGTAATTCAGGAGTCTGCAAAAAGACCAACTTCCTCAGCTCATATCTCCGCAAATATAGCGCGAAAAGCTCTGAAATTCGGACCCAAGGTTTTGTGCGATTTCGTCTCGAATGGGTTTTTTTCCGCTTCTGAAACATCGTAGAAAAAAAGTTATAGCGAAAATGCCACGATGACTTATTTGGAGCAGCGAAACCCTAAAATCCAAAGCTCTGATACCAAATGTTATGAAACCAGCTCACAAAAAAATAGAAAAGATAGATCAACGCCTTAGAATTTAGTCTCTTCGAGGGGGCAACTTCCTTTACATTACACAAATGAATGATTCTTTGATGATTCAAATGAGAAAACCTCCTTTCTATATATAGGAGTCTAAGGAGTCACAATATAACCCAGCCGACCTAACAATAATAATATAAAGCCACAAAAATAACAACAAAGAGATTCTATGGGGCATAATAATAACAATATGGGGACAAATAGGGGCACAACAATATTAATAAGGGATACAACTACAATAGTAATGGGGTAATCACTAGTATTATAGGGACCTAACAAACAAGGTCTTGGAGGGTTAATTTACTTGACTTTGACTTAAATAAATTTTCTTACAATGTGTAACATGCCCAAGATGGGTCTTCCATATATGACCGTGACTCATAAGCCTTGGAAGCTCTCAATGGGAGTTTTGACCTATAAAAATAAATTCCTCTCGATCATGAAACCCATGCCTCAAGAAAACAATAACATTTTTTTTTTCTCATTACATCAAATACATAAAATCATGATTACATATGTCATTAGGAAGACTGAACCTAGTTATATATTTCAACACTCCCTCTTAACTAGGGAGGTATTCATAATCCATACAAGGTACTTGGACATTCACAATTTGAATAATTCTCATAAGAAGAGTCAGATTGTTAACCCATCTATATAGCATCATATCATCCAACATTGTCACATAGCAAGGCCTTGAGTAGTAACTCTATCTCTCCACAAGATTAGAGCACAATGCTGGCGAGACCAATGATTTATAGACGCGTTGATCATTGTCTCTCCAGGAGTATACCCCACCCGGGTGTTCACAGGGTATGTCCTTCCAGGACTATTCTTATCTTGGATTCCTAGTCGTCAAAGAATATCAATCCTTTATGACGACTCTTATATTGGATGCCCTACCACATCCTCAAAGAGTATCGGATGCTAGATGGTTACCCAATCCTCCATTCTTTTCTTCCCAAGTGAAGACAAGAATGACGTGTCTATCTCTCCCTCTCAACTAGGGAGGATATACCCATTCCAATGAAGTAATGTACCCATTCCTATAAAAGGAATGTACCTAAGCTCCCTCTTATCCAGGGACTTGTCCAAGCTCCTTCTTAGCTAGGGACTCACTTCCAAGTTTCTTAAAAGCTTTCTTCCAGGCTCCCTCTTAATTAGGGACCTATTTTCAGCGACACTTCTTTCTTTATTGCTGGAGATCATGGGACCTTCACCTGCTTGTAGCTCTCCTCCATTCGATGTCATGAATTTAATTTTGATATTATGGAGCCTTCATCTTTGGGACTTCTTCGTAGGGCATCGACCATTCATCACTTTCCAACTCAAATCAGCGTAGTCATGTCTTTCTTCCTTTTATCAGAGAGTGATCCATTAGATTGTATTTGACTTTTCCTCATACAACTACCTTTTCCACATCATGTATCCTTTAGGATCTTCCATCCCACCACATGAGTACCAGTTGTAGATGACATCCACACCTTTCTTTCGATAGCCCTGTATTAGCCCATCCAGATATTGTTCAAAAATCAGAAATGAACATCAAATAAAAAATTACCTTTTGTGATGGCGCTTCATCATGACATCTGTTTGCTGCAACATCAACATCCTGCATTCATATTGGCATATCTCTAAGATATTCATTTGTCAAGGGTCTTCTTTCTCGGACTTTTCCAAGGTCTTTACATCTTTCCCATGGCGATATCATAGTCAATTCTCATAGGATGTTGATTTCCTTCTCCATAGCTTTATTTTTCAAGATCTCTTCCTTTCTCTTTATTCACATGTTGCTTCCCACAAACTCCCAATCACAGTTCCTTCATTTTGTCAACTACCTCATATCTCTTCCTTTCTTCTTCAAAAATGTCTTTGTGCTCTTTCCTTCACCAAAGTTCTAAAACCATGTTGATTTTTCCAGTGCAAATTATACATGCATGTATTTATGAAACTTGATAATTACTTCCAAAGATGTATATGATTATTTTGTTGAAAAATTGGTAGCTATGGTTGGTATTTTCATTGGCAAATCAAAGGAGGAATTACATATTTTGCATGTTGACCAAGTTAGCCTTAAATGCACAAGTCAACTCTACTTAATGAATGGGTTTGACACCAAGGTCAAAACCCTCCTCTAAGAACACATAAATTGATGTTTGTTGACCCTCATTTGGCATATCATCTGGACACATCATTCGATCTGAAACAAAAAGATTTGTCCACACATGCGAAGGAAAAAATAGGAAGAACAATTATGCGTTGACTAGCCTTCTTATCTTCTGTTTGACCAACATTGACTTGGGCTCCATTGCTTTTTTTTGATTGAGATTTTGATTGTTTTTGGAGGCCAAAAATCTTAGAGGTTTGTTGAGTCTGTTTCACTGAATTTTGCTCTTGTGTCTAGCTCATTGATCGAGGGTTGACCACAGGTCAACATTTGCTCTTTGACTAAGATTTGATTGGATTCGTTGATTGAGATTTTCACTGAACTTTGGTCCTTCTGTTTAGCTACCTCAGGTCGAAATTTGGCCCTTTTGTTGCTGATTGTGATATTGACCAACATTGACAATTTTCTCTCTCCTTTGAATGGTTTGACTTGGCAATATTGAGGTTAGGAAATTGGAATCTTGTTTGGAATATTCTTATGTACCTTTTTGATGAACTAAATTCTCTCTCATAAGGAAAGATTGTTGGGTTTTCCCCTTGTGGGTTTTGCCTTGGCTGCTAGCATAAATTTGTTGAAGTTTCTAAGTCTACCTGTTAGAAACCCTCCATGCACTTATCTGATTTATTCCTACCTACTTGTTCTGTTACTTAACAAGTTATTTACAATGTAAATACTGAAAATAAACACTAGTGCATGCTCAACATATTATAGATTAGCAATTGAAGGAAATAGAAACAATCACACCAAATGACACTGTTATTTTTGGATCAATGTCCCCAGAAAAACCCAATGCGGGAAAATCAATGCAGCTATTTGAGGGTTTTCTTATTAAGCAATTTTAGAGTACAATCTGGGTGCCAAATCTGGCTTATCCAACAGAGAATTTCCTTGGCAATAATACCTCTCAGTTTGAGACAAATGTCCCAGCTGAAACCCCGGATAATCCTTCTGGCAGTTCCTCAGCTCCAATTGGCCCCAAAAACCCCAACGTCTGCCTTTCTGGACTGCATCAGCCTCTCTCTGCCTAGCGCTGACCCTACGTCACTCTGAATGGGTCTGCGTGAGCCTCAGGAGGTCATGCGTCAACCTTCTGGCCCTCTGCGTCAGCAACGCTGGCCTCTCTGAAGCACTGCGCAGCTCTTGGTTGCCTCTGCGTGAGCCCTGGCTGCTACTGCGTCACTCTCTCTAGCTCTTGTGTTGCTCTCCCGACACTATCTCTGCCTCTCTGTCTCTCTGTACTCAATGCCCCTCAGCTGCAACTCCAATCACTGATTCTATCTCTCTTAGCAAACCTTGCTTTAGAGAATAGAATGACTGATCACTCTAGTGTACTCTCCAAGTGACCTTCAAGCCCCTTCTTATACTTTTCTCGTTGACATATCAACGACTAAGATTAAGTCCCTAATCAACGGCTAAGATTAGATCTGGCTTGATCCATGTCTTTTGGACCATTCTAACACAATTTTATATTAATCCACATTAATATTTTAATTTCCCTAAGTTTAGACTTAGGGACTCCATTAAAAATATTAATTATTTTAATATCTCCTGAACTGTTTAGAATCTGCCCAAACCCTTTCTGGGTATTGGAGATCTCATGTGCCCCAACCTCTCCACCAAATTTCGTGGCTAGAGCACATCCGATGCTACCACAAATCAACACTCCCTCTTAGTGAGGACTGTGCTCTAGCAATACTCCTCACTGAGTATTACTCTGATCATCTGGCATTGGTCCCTGTGCTAATGTTAGGCCTGCTGCCCACCATCCTCTGCACTATTGTATCCTGTACTGTTGCCCATGGTTCTGCCACTGCCACTGCTGCATCTGTACGACAACTCCCTCTGCATCTATGCTACCCTTTCTTCCAACACTGCATCTGCACTGCAACTCCTCTCATCATGCTGCATTGTACTGCCCACTGTTGCATTGCAACTTAGTTACTGAGAAGTAAGTAACTGATCTCCCAACTCTGACCTCTCTGTTGAGCTAGAGACACCCACTGATGCTGAAGCTCCCTTTGTCGCTGACATGTGCTCGCTCTCTGATCTCTGTGCTGCTGCAACAACTCCCTACATCTCACTCGTTGCACACCTCTCTGTGCCATCCTGCACTGGTGCAACACTCTCGTGCCTCTCGCACTGTTGCACCCTGCTAGCCTCGCGCTGTCTCGGGCCTCCTGCACTGTAGCTCTCTCTGTCGCTTCATCCGCATCCATCTCTACCCACATCAGCCAGTCCTGCTACTCCTCTTCAGGGTTCCCATAGCAAGGTCTAATACAAGAGGCTGGGTACCTCGAGAATCCTGCCCCTCATCACCTGTAGTCCGCCTGACTAAAGCTCGATGTCTCCCCACTTTCGCTCAAGTGGTGCGTGTGCACTCATGGCACAGTCATCGTCTGTCTCCACTTCCTTCTCTGCCCTTGCTGGTGCTGCCTTAGCCTCGAAAGACTCTCCCTTACTCTTCTTCCTTGGACACTGGGTCGCACAGTGACCCATCTCCGCACAGTGGAAGCACTTTATCTTGGAGAGATCCTTCTTCTTTCGCTTTTCCTGCTTTCCCTAAGATGCTAGGACAACATCTTCCTCCTCCTGCTTGACTTGGTTCCCCTTACTGCTACTCCCCGCCTTTGACTATCGTCTGATCTCTTCTTGGCGAAGGGACTATCGTCTGATCTCTTCTTGGCGAAGAGCCGCCCACATCTCATCCCAAGGTGGAAGTGTCCCTCTGCCGAGATTACTTTGGAAAAATACTTCCCAGTCTTCTGAGATAGCATTCAGGGCTGTCCTCACCATCAATTCCTGATCCGACGTGGCTTCTATAGCAGTCAACTGATCTCAGATCTCATTCAGTCCTCCGAGGAAGGTGTCAATCGGTTCTCCCTTCATCTGATACGACCTCAACTGATTTTCTAGTAACATTCTTCTCTGCACAGAAGTATGCTGGTACAATTTCTTGAGGGCCTCCCACATCTCATATGCCGTTTCCTTCTCGGCAATGTGTGGTACTACATGGTCCTTGACCCCATCAAGGATGATGCTCTTGGCCCTCGCCATTGCCTCCTCGTACTTGTCGTTATCATTTGGGTTGACTGGGATAGCTATAATCTTCAAGGCGAAGTTCTTGACATGATTTTTGTCAAGTACGAATAAGATTCTAGCCTTCCAGACTGCGAAGTTTGATGCTCTGTCCAGCCTGTCCTGGTCTCTTACTCCGTGTAGTGCCATGATGCTCTTCTACTTCCCTCCTAGAAGTTCTTAATCTGACTCCCTCTGAGTCTCGATTTCCCTCCTGGAAATCCTTCTGTCGATGTCGAGATGCCCCCTACTCTAATCGTCTGTGCAACCGCACCACTGATCCGGGTTTCTCGGCTAGAAACCCTCGGTAGCAACTCCCTCCTCTTGGCCTTGCCTTGTCAGGTACTGTTCTGACTAAAGTACCTCACCAGCTTCACTATGCAACATTCCCACAACCTTCTAAACCCCAAAAACCTAAAGGTGAGAGCTCCTAGGCTCTGTGCAATCCCGGCACCAGCAAATCGACCTCCCCAACCAATTGCTTCTGCCCTCCTAGCTTCTGCGTGGGTCTGCGTGAGGCTCCCTTTGCCTCTCTTAGCATCTGCGCTGCTTCTTCCTGGCTCACCCTCGATGACGCAGGCACTGTGTCACCCTTCCCTTGTTGCTGCTCTTCTAGAAACAACTTCTATCACTGGGGACAACTGTTTTCTGCTACTATTGCTCTGATCGGCTGATGTCCTCAGTGCTCTTGTGATCTGCAACCACGCTCTGATACCATGTTGAAGTTTCTATGTCTACCAGTTAGAAACCCTCCATGCACTTTATCTGATTTATTCCTACCTACTTGTTCCGTTACTTAACAAGTTATTTACAATGTAAATCCTGAATTTAAACACTAGTGCATGCTCAACATATTACAGATCAACAACTGAAGGAAACATAAATAATCACACCAAATGACACCATTATTTTTGGACCGATGTCCCCGGAAAAACTCAATGTGGGAAAACCGGTGCAGCTATCCGAGGGTTTTCTTATTAAGCAATTCCAGAGTACAATCTGGGTGCCAAATTCGGCTTAACCAACAGAGAATTTCCTTGGCAGTAATACCTCTCAGTTTGAAACAAATGTCCCGGTTGAAACCCCAGATAATCCTTCGGCAGTTCCTCAGAGCCAATCTGCCCTAGAAACCCCATCGTCTGCCTTTCTGGACTGCATCAGCCTCTCTCTGCCCAACGCTGGCCATGTGTCACCCTCAGTGGGTCTGCATCAGCCTCAGGAGGCCCTCCGTCATCCTTCTGGCCCTCTGCGTCAGCAACGCTAGCTTCTCTGAAGCATTGTGCAGCTCCAGGCTGACTCTGCGTGAGCCTTGGCTGCTACTGCGTCACTCTCTCTGGCCCCTGCGCTGCTCTTCTGACACTATCTCTGTCTCTCTGTACTCAATGCCCTTCAGCTGCAACTTCGATCACTGATTCTATCTCTCTTAGCAAACCCCACTCTAGAGAATAGAACGATTGATCACTCTGGTGTACTCTCTAAGTGACTCTCAAGCCCCCTCTTATACTTTTCTTGTTGACATATCAACGGTCGAGATTAAGTTCCTAATCAATGACTAAGATTAGATCTGGCTTGATCCATGTCTTTTGGACCATTCTAACACAGTTTTATATTAATCCACATTAATATTTTAATTTCCTAAGTTTAGACTTAGGGACTCCATTAAAAATATTAATTATTTTAATATTTCCTGAATTGTTTAGAATTTGCGCAAACCCTTTCTGGGTATTAGAGATCTCATGTGCCCCAACCTCTCCACCAAATTTCGTGGCTAGAGCACATCCGATGCTACCACAAATCAACAAAATTTTGGTGTTTCTTGTCTCTTGTCTCATTGTTTACTATGATCTCTATTGCTCTTTTGAAGAAAGAGAATGGTTGAAATTTTTCTTGTATAATTGCTTAATGATTAGAATGCTATAAAAAGACTAATCATATCATTAGAAGCAGTTATCAGTTTGAAAAATTGTACTAGTCTTGATTGCACTAGAAAATCAACATATTGTGCACTTTTAATGTATCATTAAGCAATTACACATTCAGAAATTCAACCATAGAGACAATAGAGCAATAGAGATAACAATGCACAAAGAGACAACAAGATTTTACCCTGGGAAAACCCACTAGGGGGAAAAACCCAACCAACCTTTTCCTTAGAGAATCAATGCAACAAGAGATATATCAAAGTCAAACTAACCAACAAGAAGACAATGACAAGATGCCTTTAGATGCCAAGTCAAACTTCACCAAATCACTTGAAGGAGCCTCTCCACAAACTCGCTCTAGGTTTGCACTAGGGCCGAGTTTTGACCTCTCCTTTATCTTAGAATTTTAGAGCTATAACTAGACTTTACCACAAAAAATTCAGACCTTCAATATCACATGTGCAAGGGCATCAGCAGAACACATGTTTGAGGAGACTTCTCTTGAACTCGACTTCTTCTTCTTCTTCAACTCGACCTTCTTCTTCCTCGTCCTTCTTTGCGATACTAGATCAGGAATATTTGATGAGATGAGATGTGAATTGTCTTGGAGTGGAGATCAAGTGGTCTCTATATATACATGCTGGAAGGGGTCGAATAGGTGTCTCTTGAGCTGAGCCAACTTCATCCTTGGGAGGCCGATTGAAAGGGTGCAAGGGGCAACAAGGGAAGGATCCAGATCAACTAGCAGATCAAAGGACAGATGAAGGGTTTGATCAATTGGATCAAATTCCAGGTTTATTTTTGCATGTAATTTTGTTCAGCTGAATGTTGGCCCAAGAAAGGACACCTTGTAAGCACCGCAGTTATTTGAATGAAGAATTGATTTGAAGGGCATAAAATATTTGTGTGCATTTGTGAGATTGGTGTGTGATTTGATTTGTTTTCACTCTTTATTTTATTTGAGTGTTAAAATCCTAGTTGCGCTTTTATTTAGTTGATTTGCGTAATAAATATTTTACTGCAAGGAAATCTGCTACATAGTAATTAGCTAGGCTATTGGGTTTAAGAAAACTCAACATGGTATCAGAGCACTGAAGACCATTCACACTACAAAACACGATCAAGGGAAGAGGAAAAATATAGATTGTGCCATTTAGCGTGTAGGAACAAGAATTGGGTTGTACTTAGGTAAATAAATATATGGGTGACCGAAAAGTTAGAAGCGATCGATAGACTGATAGGATTGTTGGTTGCCAATAAAGGAGGTGCCATGTTGGGATAAAGTGTAGTTGCCAGGAAATCCCTTGTTAGCCGCAGGATGATTTGTTGAGTAAAGGGTTATGACATTTGTTGAAAAGTTATGGGGGTTAAAAGGTCGCTGAAGGAAAAGACAAAAAATAATATAAAAGGCTTGTTGACAGTAGCCATAATGGTATTGTGTAGTTGGGGGGGGGGGGAATAAGAGTTGCTAGCCTACTGCGAAACAATTGTAGGGCCGAGGAAGAGCTGCCACCATGTACATTAGTTGTCTTAGGAGTTTTCTCAAATTGTATGTATTGTCAGTTCGTGTGGCTAGTAGAACTATAGAGGATCCATAGGGTATTTGATGTGGTCGTAAGGTATAAAATGTATAACAGGTACACAGGAGGTCGATTTGTCGAAGTTTAAGAACATATGGTGTTGCAAAGAAGCCAAAAGTACAACACAAAATGACGTATAGCTTGCAGAGTTGGGGTACGAAGGACAATACTGATGCAACCAACAGTTATTGATGGAGGTCATCCTTCAGAGGGAGAGAGACAGAGGTTTGCTAAGAAAATTTTTGTGGTTGTTTCAAAGGATTGAGACACAGATCAACGAAGAGATCTTTAGTGGATGTATAAACCAACACCAATTTTTTATTCTTGTGGGTGCTATATGGATGTAGCACAAGGCGAAAACATTATTATATTTAGAGATGGAAACAACCAGTTTGAGATTTGAGGATGAGTCTAAAGACAACAAGTAGGGAGATGGAGAGGAGAAGTTGGTTGTGGCTAGTATGTTAGTTTTTGTAGCATCGGAGGTGTTCTAGTGTCGAAGCTTTGTGGAGAGGTTAAAACACAGAGTTCTCCATAACCCAGAAATCGTTTTTGGGAATTCCACATAGAAGTGTCTCAATTAGATTATTAGTCTATTTTTAAATATTTCCCAAGTCTAAACTTAGGGGAAGAGGTTAATCAGTATTAATTGAGAAAGGTGTGATCATCTAGAAACTCACACGGATCGACTAGGAAATAATCTTAGCCCTTGATTAAGTTTTAATCTTGGCCATTGGAGTCCCAATAAAAGATTATAAGAAGTCGATGGGTATGGAAAACACACACTTGAGATCAATTTTCTTGGGCAGTTTGATTTTCCAGAAAGCAACAGCAGTTGCCGGAAGAGTTCAAGGTAGAGAAGGAAGCATAACCAAAGAGGGGCAGGGATAGTGAAGTCCGGAGGAAGTCTTGTAGATCCAGAGAGTCAACCACAAGAGGGTCAAGTTTCCTCAGTGAGGTTGCGCAATGTTGGCGTAGAAGCTTTAGAGGCAAAAATCGATTTAGCCAGATAGAGGGTCGATTTAGTGGCTAGAGGTCGGGAAGATTTCTGGAAGAGGCCAACTAGTCATTCTCAGAGGCTGAATTGGGCAGACGGCTTGATTAGTTGTAGTTTCAGGAAGAGCGTCCAAGTGCTTGTGCAAATGTGACGTAGAGGTTGACGTAGGGGTTTTGTGGAGCCCATTCAGAGCTAGTTTTGGAGCTGGATTAGTGCCGGGTGAGAAAAAATTGTCTCACTAATTTTTGTGGCCAGTTTTCCTATAGTGGATTTCCAGTTTGGGCATCCAGTTGTACTAAGGTCTGCTGCTTAATAATTAAAACCCTCAACTGTTGCATCGGTTTTCCCAAGCTAGGTTTTTTCCAGATACTTTTGTCCAAAAATAATTGTCAATTTTTATGTGTGCTAGTATTTTCTCAGTATCCAGTGCTATTATTTTCCGCAATATTTTTTTTGTGAATATTGTAGTGTGCTTATTTCGTTGTTGCCGTAGCAATAAATTGCGAATTTCAATTAACAGTTTGAAGAAATGATTCCAGTTGCTGCAATAAAATTTTAGTAGTGAAATTTTCACATAGTATGGCTAAGAAGGGCAAGGGGGGGTTCCAAGGGTAACAATGAGTGGACAACCTCTCAAATGTTATGAATAAAATTCATATAAAAATAATAAATGTAAATATCAATATAATAGTAATATATAATAATTAATTAACTAATAGTTAATTAGTTAGTAATGAAGAGGCATGTTTTAGAGACGACCATTCATGAAAGAGCACCTGCCTAGGTATATAAGGGGGCCCTCATTGTAATCATTTCACACAGCTTTTGCACATTCAACAATTCTTATATACAATTGCTACTTGTCCTGCGATGTATACTTACATATTTCAGTTCTTCTGAATTATTCCACTGCGTATATGTGTCTTTGAAGTATTCCAAGTGATGGTTCAATAACCAACTCAACAATAACAATACTTGAAGTAAATCGGGAAATCACCTCAAACAAATTAGGGCAAGATCAAACTGCAAGAGATCCTTATTGACATCCGAATCACAAGAGCAGACAACTAAGTCAGTGTACATACTTGAATCATTTAGAATGGAAACAACAGATTTTCATTCTAAGAAATATTGAAGTTTGTAGAATCCAGTCTGATGATAACAATTCTTTACAAATTTCCATTGATCGGAAGATTCCACAGAAGATTAATCTTGGATGGTCAGATCTATTCTCAGTTTGACAATTTTGTTTATCACTCAAAGGATCATATCGTCTTGTATCAATGAAGATGAAAGTTTGAGGCGAGAAGATATTCAAAACGGGAAAAGAGATCAAACCCTTTCATCAGTAAACTTTGAGGACAAAGCTTTTTGAAGAGGGGCAATGCTATGAATATAATTCATATAAAAATAATAAATGTAAATATAAATATAATAGTAATAAAAAATAATTAATTAACTAGTAGTTAATTAGTTCGTAATGAAGAGGCATGTCTTAGAGACATGACCATTCATGCAAGGGAACCTGCCTAGGTACATAAGCAGGCCCTCAATGTAATCATTTCACACAACTTTTGTACATTCAACAATTCTTATATACACTTGTCCAACAATGGATGTCTTTATTTTCGAAGTATTTTGAAGCTTACCTCGCTGCGTATACTAACTTTTTTCGTTACATCAACCAGGAATAAGGCCATGTGCAAGCTCACGTGCTTTATTTACCACAAAAATGGGTGCTATGCATCATAGTGTCTAGAGAAGAAGGGGAAGGGGAAATTGCAACAAACAACAACATCGACAGAGCTTTAGCTTAATGAGTTTGCAATGAAGTTCGAGAATGACTTCTCTTTGTCCCGTGTTTATCTATAAACAACATCACAAGGAGTGCCTGGTACTTGGATAGCGGTGAATCACATCATATGACAGAGGCACGAGAGCTATTTAGCGGTTTTAAAGTGAGACTCAAATTTAGATGTTGAGCTTGGTAACGATGCCAGGTTTGCAGTGAAGGGGGTTGGAACCATTAAGTTCCATCTAGAGTTAGGAGGGATGTTGGAAGTTAAGGATTGGCTATTTGTAGTAGGATTGAAGAACTTGCTGTCAATCTTAGTGATCAAGGACAGAGGATATGAGGTGATGTTCAAGGATGGAATGTGTTCATTCTTCGAAAGTTGTTTAGCTTAGACACAATAATGGTTATTATGGGTTAGGGAGATTAACTTATACAGGTTGATAAGAAAACCTTTTTAGATGTTGGTTTCGTTAGATTGTCCAAGAACCTAGCATCAGATATTTAATTCCAAGCAACAAATTATTGAATAAACACACAACTAGATTTCTAACAAAATATTTAGCGAAAGAAAATAACGATTTGAACCACATGAATCTAGATCTCCAGCCTCTCTGTACTCCCTTGGACACAACACACACTCATTGAGATACAAATCTCAATCTTGTGCTGCTATTGTGTATCTTCTCCCTCTCCCTAACCTTGCTTTTATAACTTTACATTGAGCTAAATGTTGAAAAATGTGTGACTAGGTTCGGTTTTCATAAATATGAAATGTATTTTTGATTCTTGTAAATTGTAAAGTAAAAGAAAAATTATTGTTGTTATTTTAAAGCATGGGTTTCATACTCAAGGTCTTTTATTTTAGAGGCCAAACACCCATTGAGTGCTTCTAGGGTTTGTCCTAGGTCAAAATGTCAAAAGAGTCATTGTTATATGTTGAAGACCCCATCAGGCACATTGTAACTTGTAAAAAGAATTATTTTTGTATTTATTAGTGTCAAAATACCCTCCAAGACCAAGTCGGCCTGCCAGCTAAGAAGTTGACCTATTTTGAGGAGCCTCATCCACCTTAGAGGCCTATATAAAAGAAGGAACTTGAACACCCTTGGACACACATTCACTTCTCATCATTTAAGCGAAGAAGAAGAGCAAGAAGGCTAGCAAAGAAGGAGAAGGGCGAAGAAAAACTTTTTTTGCTAAGTCTCTCTCACATGTGCAAAGAAGAAGAGCTAGGGTTTGCTACTTCAAGGTTGAAATTCTCAAGCTGCTAGAAAAGGATCGAAGTTGCTGGAAGAGGAGCTTATTAGGTCACTCTGTAGCTGTAGACAAGGAAGCAAGTCAAGTGAAGTTGCCGGGAGGCCTTGGAAGGCTAATTTTTGCTCACACATATGGATGCAGTGGTAGTTGCAGGGGCCAAAAATTTCAGACTTGCAGTAAAGGCCGAAAATCTGAAGCTGTCAAAGTTGTGCTGGTAGAAGAGATTTTACTGGGTTTGACATAGACAAATGAAGAACATCATCAAAAAGGTCGGACTTGGCCTTGGAAGGGTATTGGTCTTGGTCTAGAGGTCTTGGAATTTGTCAATTGAAGAATCTATAAGAAGAGGAGATTTACGGGTTTTCCTCTCAAGTGGAAAGGTTTTGGCTTTGGCTTGCAGCCTATATCCTGTGTTCTTGTGTACTATTGTTCTTCTTGTTTTGGTAGCTGTTTGATGATAAGAACATACATAATAATAAGAGAACAGGTTAATAGGTAAAAAAAACTAAAAAAGACATCACAAGCAATTATTAAGAATAGAGAAATCATCCTAACTATTAACCTATAGATTTCTCAACATGGTATCAGAGCTAAGGTTGCTTAAGGGCATGATGAAGATATCTACTACATTGAAGAAGTTCTTGAAGAAGTGTACAAGGGTAGCAAGTAATCTCAAGAAGGGCATCAAAGAATTATGGGATCTCCTATTCTCTCTCAAGAAGGATATGACCAAGACATCTTCAAAGGACGAAGGATTGTTCTCAACACTTACTGGCACATTTGAAGATGAAAATATTTGGGTGATCGACAGTGGAGCATCAAGACATATGACTGGTGAACACAAGCAACTAAAAACATTGTCAAGAGGAAAATCTTCTTACTCCGTTGAGCTTGGTGACAAGAAGAGCTATCTCGTGAGAAGAATTTTTATCAACCTCGCTAATGTTCGTTTTGTAGCACTGGATGTGTTCTAGCCACATAATTTTGTGGAGAAGCTAGAATACAGGAGATCTCCAAAACCCATAAATCGTTTATGGAAATTCCACGTAGAAATGACTTAATTAGATTATTAGTTAGTTTTTAAATATATCCTAAGTCTAAACTTAGGGAATATGACTAATTAATCAAAATTAATTAAGTCAAGGTGTGAACGTTCTAGAAACGCACACGGATCGACTTCAAGTTAATCCTAGCCATCGATTAAGATCTAATCTTGGCCGTTGAAGTCTCAACAGAGGATTATAAGAAGAAGTCGATGGGGCTTGGAGACATCACTTGAGCAGTTCGATTTCTTGGTAGATCGATTTCCAGAGTAGCAACAATCAGTTGCCAGAGAGAGAGCTCGCGGGATCGAAGCAGTGACTGAGGGGCAGGGATAGTGAGACAGAGGAAAGATTTTCTAGATTTGGGGAGGTAACAGCGAGTCGAATTATCCCATAGAGGCAACGTTGAGGGACTGCGTGGTGCTTTAGTTAGGGGATTGATTGGAGAGAAGGAAATTTGTTCTCAGTTCCAGAGGCCGGGAAGGAGTTCTAGAGGGTTGGAGAGACGATTTACTTAGCTTCTAGAGGCAAAACGACTTCATCTGAGCCCAGTCCAGAGCAAGCCGTCTAGCCAGCTATGTAGAGGCTAACGCAGTGCTCTAGGAGGGAAAGTCCAGCCATAGATTGCCTACGGGAGAAGGGCTTACTGTTTGGATTGCTAGTTGGGCATCCATAAATGTACTCAGATTTCACTGCTGCATAATAAATAAAACCTCATTGTTGCATCAGTTTTCCCAAGTTGGGTTTTTCCGGGGACATTGGTCCAAAGATAACTGTGTAAATTTATGTGTGTGCTAGCATTTCTTCCAGCGTTTATTTCTTCCACAATTTTATTTGTGTAGGTTGCAGTGTGATTGATTCAGTTTTTGTTGTAGCAAACAATAAATAAATTGTTAAATCTTTAATTTAAAAATTAGGAGAAGTATTTCTAGTTGCTGCAATAGGATTCGGGTTTTCGAATTTTCACATGGTATCAGAGCGCAAATGATCAGCCAGAGAGATCAATAGCGAAGAAAGTAGTTTCGTTGTTCAGTGTGGATAATAGATCGAAACCCCAGAGGCAGCGCAGTCACTTTGCTAAGAGGCCGAGTTTCTTGAGGAGATTTGCTTTTTTTGAGCGTGGGACAAAAAAATTCGATCTCTCCAGTTCGAGGGATTCCATAGGCAAAGGGAGTAGCTCAGTATTTTTTGTAGAACAGATCTCTAGGTGGAAGGAGTAGCTTTGTAGCAACAGAGCTAGTGTCAAGTGGAAGAAGAGCACACACTAAGGAAAAATTTTCCTCAAGGAACTTCTAGTCTCAAGAAGTTTGATTTACCTTGCAGATCAACAATCGTTTTGAGCAGATTTTCTCACTCCAGAAGCGAGTGCGAATAGCCTAGCATAGCTAAGAAGAAGGGAAGAGGAAATTTTCGACATTGTTTGAGATGGCTACTGTTGGGCTTCAAGATCAGGATAGGTTGGATGGTGCTTCCAACTATGTCATTTGGAAGGCAAGAATGTCCTTCCTTTTGGATGAGTTTGCCCTGAAGACATACATAGATGCAGTGGTAGTTGTGCCCCAGGATGCAAATCAGTTGAAGGAGTACAAAAAGGAGATGGCGCAGGCAAAGAGGTTGATCCTTGATGGTGTTCAGGATCACATTGTTTCACACATACCTGGCAAAGGGACTGCCAGAGAGATGTGGGAGATTCTCACCACGCTATACCAAGGCACTTTAGAGGAGAAGCTAAGGCTCATCCGGATGCAGAAGGGGGAAGGGTTAGACCCCTTCCTAACCAGGATTCAGGAGGTCTGAGACCAATTGTCAACTGTTGGAGCAATGCCTCAACCCACAGAGCTTGTGAGATTGGCACTCAACAGTGTCTCTAAGGAATGGCAAGTCTTTGTCCAAATCATATTGGGCAGAGACAAGCTACCATAGTGGGCCAGGATGTGGGTTGACTTGCAGCAAGAGGAATTGAGGCGAGCTCTTCTAAAGAGCTCTATCAGTGGCAGCAACAACGGACAGAAGTAGGTGAAGGAGGAGGAGAATGTGGCCCTTGCATCTAAGGGTCCTAGTCAGGGACAAAGGGAGTAACGAAATAAGGACCTATTGAAGGTCAAGTGCTTCAGATGTGGTGAGCTTGGTCATTACAGTTCCCAGTGTCCTCTCAGGAAGAAGGACAAGGAGGAGAAGCAAGACCAACAAGGAACATCAACAGAGATTGATAGGCTTTCCTCCAGACTAGAGGACACTCCGCCATGTTCGCTGACATACCCCCAGGAGTGAAGTGGGGTGACTTGGTGCTGTAGCCCCAAAGTGTTACAAATGGGCAGGATTCTTGACGAGGTCCACCTCTTGAATCAGTACCTTGATACAGGAGCCCACAATATTCAGTAGCAGGATGGATCAGTGGCATTAGATGCAGTCAGATGCCAGAGTGATAGATGCAGAGTCTAGTAGCAATTAGATGCTGGGGAGTGCAATGCAGAGTTGGCAGCAGTGCAGGTAGCACAGTGCAGAGTCAGCAGCAATGCAAATTCCTCAGTGACAACACAGATACTAGCAGTTGTCAGAGATTCGGGAGATAGATGCATCATACTGATCATAGTTGATTCAATATTTAGGATGCTTTTTAGTTGCAGTTGCAACAACAACAGATGGAGAGGGAGTTGCAGTGTTGGCAGTATTATGGCAGTGTCAGCAGCAGCATAGATGCAACATGAACATACATCAAAAGTTGCGTAGTGGTTGGTGGGCAGCTGCAGCTAGACATCAACTGATTGATAGGAGATGATGCAGCGCAGGTTGCTGTCACAGGATGTGTAGTAGAGCACTAGAACACATTCCTTGCTAAGAGGGAGTGTTAGTTTTTGTAGCATCAGATGTGTTCTAGCCACGAAATTTTTTGGAGAGGCTAGAATACAGGAGATCTCCAAAACCCAGAAATCGTTTTTGCAAATTTCACCTAAAAATGACTTAATTAGATTATTAGTTAGTTTTTAATTATTTTCTAAGCCTAAACTTAGGGAATATGACTAATTAATTAGAATTAATTAATTCAAGGTGTGAATGTTCTAGAAACTCACACAAATCGACTTCAAGTTAATGCTAGCCATCGATTAAGATCTAATCTTGGCCGTTGAAGTCTCAACAAAGGATTATAAGAAGTTGATGGGGCTTGGAGAAATCACTTGAGTAGTTCGATCTGGCCGTAGAGAGAGACTGTGAGATCAAAGCAGTGATTGAGGGGCAGAGACAGTGAGTCAGAGGAAAGATTTTCCAGATCCGAGGAGGCAGCATCAAATGAGTCGAATTATCCCAGAGAGGCAGCATTAAGGGACTGCATAGTGCTTCAGTCAGGGACATCAATTTGGAGAGAAGGAAATTCATTCTCAGTTCCGGAGGCCGTGAAGGAGTCTTAAGGGCCAGAAAAACAATTTTCACAGCGTCCAGAGGCAGAACAACTTCATCTGAGCCCAGTCCCAGTCCAGTTAGCTACGAAGAGTAGCGTAGAGGTCGACACACTGCTTTAAGAGGTTGAGGTTTGATAGGGAAAGCCCACCCAGAAATTGCCTGTGGGAGAAGGGTAATTCCCTTCAGTATTTTACTCAAATTTTCTTGCTGTTTGGATTGCCAGTTGAGCATCAATAGATGTACTCAATTTTCGCTGCTGCATAATAAATAAAACCCTCATTGCTGCACTGGTTTTCCCAAGTTGGGTTTTTCCGGGGACATTGGTCCAAAAATAACTGTGTAAATTTATGTGTGTGTGCTAGCATTTCTTCTCGCATTTATTTCTTCCACAATTTTATTTGTGTAGGTTGCAGTGTGATTGATTCAGTATTTGTTGTAGCAAACGATAAATAAATTTTTAAAAATTAATTTAACAATTAGGAGAACTATTTCTAGTATTGCAATAGGATTCAGGTTCCGAATTTTCACAGCTAGAGATGGAGAATGAAGGCAATATTCATCTCAATAATATCTTATTTGTTCCAACTTTGCATAAGAATCTACTTTCCATTTCATGCCTAGAAGATAAGGGAGATATAATTGCTTTCATAGATGGAAAGTTGTAGTATGGGATAAAAACTCTAGTATAGAAAATGCAAAGATGATTGGGATCCATGAAGGAAGACTCTACAGATTGTTAACTCCCCTCGCTCAAGATTTGGTTCACATTGAAGTTAGCCCATGTGAACTTTGGCATAGAATATTTGGTCATCTTCACTACAAAATCTTACCAACTCTAAATACAATGGTAAATGGCATCCCCAAACTCAAGGAGGATCATGAAGGAGTATGCAAGGGATGTGCATTGGGAAAAAACACCAAGAGACCATTTGGAAGCAGTGCTTCAAGGTCAAAAGAAATTATGGATCTCATTCATTCCGATGTCTGTGGTCCCATGACTCCAAAGTCTCTTGGAGGTCATCTATATTATGTAACATTCATTGATGACCATTCAAGGAAAACTTGGGTTTATTTGATGAAATCCAAGGATGAAGTATTCAACAAATTTCAAGAATTCAAAGCTAAAGTAGAGAACCTTACAGAAAGAAGGATAAAGATCTTAAGATCTGACAATGGAGGAGAATATACTTCAAAGTAACTCATAGTTTTTTGTAAGGAGGGTGAGATTAAGAGGGAGGTTATAGTCCCATAAAGTTCTGAACAAAATGTAGTTGTAGAACGAAATAACCGATCCATTGAAGAGAGTGTAAAAGCCATGTTACATGATCAAGATTCTCCGAAATTTCTATGGGGTGAAGAAACTAAGATTGCTGTAAACATTCAAAATCGAAGTCCCCACGGGTCACTAAATAACATGACTCCCGAAAAAGCATTCACTGGGAAAAAACCAAGCGTGGACCATCTCCAATTTTTGGCTGTCTTGTCTATATTCATATACCGAAAGACAAGAGAAAGAAATTGGATCCTTCAGGCATGAAAGGAACATTTGTTGGCTACAATAATACTTCAAAGGCATATAGGATCTACATAAAAGAAGGACACCGAATAGAAGTTAGTCGAGATGTGATATTTGATGAAAGTATTGCATTCAAGAAATCAAAGGATCTCCCGATGGACTCTGATGATGAAAAACTTCCTATATTTGAAGAGGAAGGTACAAGGGAGGAAGAAGAACCAAATCATGAAGATGAAGGTCCCAGTGAACCAATGCAACCGGTGGTCATCCTCGAAACTAGAAAGAGACCTAATTGGTTGAAGTCTACTCTACTAGATGCAAAAGGTCATGGAGCAGTCAAAGGCACATTTAGGGAAAGTAAGAAGCCCAAAAGATATTCTGGATATGCAGCCTATATGACGAAACTGATAGAAGCAGAGCCATCCACCTTTGAAGAAGCTGTCACACACCAAGAATGGAAGGATGCCATGAATGAAGAATATCAATCGATAATGAAAAATGGAGTTTGGGAGATTGTTCCTAGGCCTAAAGACAAATCTATGGTAACTTCCAAATGGCTCTACAAGATTAAACATGCAGCGGATGGAAGTATTGATAAATATAAGGCAAGATTTGTGGCTAGGGGCTTCTCTCAACAAGAAGGCATCGATTATGAAGAGACATTTGCACCTACAAAAAGGTATACAACTATACATTCGCTGGTCTCTTTGGCAACATCAATGGGATGGAACATCATCCAAATGGATGTCAAGACTGCATTTTTGAATGGCACCTTTGATGAAGAAGTCAATATACAGCAACCCTTCTGATTTGAAGTATAGAGAGGCTTATGTTTGCAGGTTGAAGAAGGCATTATATGGCCTTAAGCAAGCACCAAGGGCATGGTATGCTAGGATGGATGCATCCCTACAAAGATTGGGCTTCACAAAGAGTTATGTTGATTTGAATCTCTATATCAAGGTTGTTAAAAATGAGCCTGTCATCATTTTTCTAAATGTGGATGATCTTCTGTTGACAGGTGTGGAAGGTCGAATCCAAGAGTGCAAGAAGCAACTGGTAGCAAAATTCGACGTGAAGGATCTAGGGCCGATGCACTACTATTTGGGACTAGAAGTTTGGGAGAGACCTGATGAGATTTATCTGGGTCAAGTAAAGTATGTGACCGAGATGCTGAAGAGGTTTGACATGATGGATTGCAAACCTATGAAAACCCCCATGATCACAAACTTGAAGAGGCTAAGAAGTTTCGAATCAAGCCCTGTGGATCCAACCAGGTATAAACAATTAATTGGCTCACTGATGTACTTGGTGAATACTCAGCCAGACATATGTTTGCAGTGAATGTTCTCAGTTAGTTCCAAGTTGAGCCGAAGCATGATCATTGGATAACAACCAAGCATATGCTAAGATATCTGCAAGGAACAATCCACTACTGCCTAATGTATGATAAGAGGAATGATGTCCACTTGATTGGATAGACAAATTCCTACTGGGGAGGAAATGAGTAGGATGGAAGAAGCACTACTAGAGGATGTTTCAGTTTGGGATCCTCCATGATCTCATGGATGAGCAGAAAGCAAGAATCAGTTGCTTTGAGTAGTGCTAAGGTTGAATATATTGCAACCTGTGAAGTAAGCAGAGATGCTATCTGGTTGAGGAAGCTGCTATTCGACTTGTTTGAAGGACCAATGGACCCTACAATGATAAATTGTGACAACAACAACTGTATAAGGTTGTCTGAAGACCCAATGTTTCATGGAAATAAAAAGCATATAAATAACAAGTATCACTACATTTGAAAGTTGGTGCAGGATGGTGTGTTGCAGCTACGGTATATCTCCATTGATGAACAAGTAGCTGACATCTTGACAAAATCTCTTCCTAATAAGAAGCTTGTGTATTTGAGAGACAAGCTTGGATTAGTTTATATATCTTCCCTAGTTGAGAGGGAGAGATAAACACATCATTCTTATCTTCGCATGGGAAGAAATAATGGAGGATTGGGTAAGCATATGGCATTCGATACTCTTTGAGGATGAGGTAGTGCATCCAAGATAAGAGTAGTCGTAGAGGACCGATATTCTTTGAGGATTAGGAATCCAAGATAAGAATAGTCCTAGAAGGTCATACCTTGTGAACACCCGGGTGGGGTATGTACCTTGAGAGACAATGATGAAGGTTTTTATAAATCATTGGTCTCACCATCATTGTGCTCTAATCTTGTGGAGAGATAGAGCTGTTAGTCAAAGCCTTGCTATGTGACAATGCTAGTTGATATGATGCTAAACAGATGGGTTACCAATCCGACTCTTCTTATGAGATCTTTTCAGATTGAGAATGTCCATGTACCATTTATGAATACCTCCTTAGTTAAGAGGGACTGTTGAAAAATGTGTAACTAGGTCCGGTGTTCATAAATATGAAATGTACTTTTGATTCTTGTACATTGTAAAATAAAAGAAAAATTATTATTGTTATAACTTATTTTGAAGCATGGGTTTCATGCTCAAGGTCCTTTATTTTAGAGGTCAAGCACCCATTGAGTGCTTCTAGGATTGGTCCTAGGTCAAGAAGTCAAAAGAGATTGTCATATGTTGAATACCCCATCAGGCACATTGTGACTTGTAAAAAGAATTATTTTTGTACTTAAAAGTGTCAGAACACCCTCCAAGACCAAGTCGCCCTGCGAGCTAAGAAGTTAGCCTATTTTGAGGATCCTTGTCCTCCTTAGAAGCCTATATAAAGGAAGGAACTCGACCTCCCTTGGAGACACATTCACTTCTCATCATCTAAGTGAGGAAGAAGAGCAAGCAGGCTAGCAAAGAAGGAGAAGGGCGAAGGAAAAAGTTTTTGGGCTAATTCTCTTTCACACGTGCGAAGAAGAAGAGCTAGGGCTTTCTCCTTCAAGATCGAAATTCACAAGTTGCTAGAAAAGGATCGAAGTCGTTGGAAGAGGAGCCTATTAGGTCACTCTCTAGCCCTAGATAAGGAAGCAAGTTAGGCAAAGCTATTGGGAGGCCTTGGAAGGATAATTTTCGCTCACACGTGTGGATGCAGTAGCAGTTGTAGTGGTTGAAAATTTCAGACCTGTAGTAGAAGCCGAAAATCTGAAGTTGAGGGTCAAAGTTGTGCTGCTAGAAGAGATTTTACTGTGATTGACATAGACAAATGAAACACATCATCAAGAAGGTTGGACTTGGTCTTGGAAGGGTATTGGTCTTGGTCTAGAGGTCTTGGAATTTGTCAATTGAAGAATCTATAAGAAGAGAAGAGATTTACGGGTTTTCCTCTCAAGTGGAGAGGTTTTGGCCTTGGCTTGCAGCCTATATCCTGTGTTCTTGTGTACTATTGTTCTTCTTGTTTTGGTAGTTGTTTGATGATAAGAACAAACATAATAATAAGAGAAGAGGCTAAAAGGAAAGAAAAACTAAAAGACATCACAAGCAGTTATCAAGAATAGAGAAATCATCTTAACTATTTCCCTATAGATTTCTCAACACAAAATCCCTAACCCTAACCCTAATATAAAAGTGATTGACGACTGAGATTAGATCTCGCCTCAATTGAGATCGATGGCTAAGATTACAAGTTATTCACTAAAGTAAATTACTTTACTTTTGCTATATTTTATTAGCTCAATAAGCCAACATATTAATATGTGTTTTTTCCGAAGTTAAACTTAGGCTAAGTTATATTAGCAACTTGCTCAACCTAGAGCAAGTGTTCTAAGGAGATGTGGGCAACTTTTGCATGCTTAGACACAAGGCTTGTGCAGAAGTACCAACCCAAACTACAAAAAAATCAACACTCCCTCTTAGCGAGGGAGGTACTTTTGGAAGAACCTCTTCCACTTGGTTTTGTCTCTGATCATAGTTTTAAAAACCAGAACCGGTGGTCGGACTGGTACACCTAATAAACTGGGTTTCAAATTGGAACCGATGAAACTAGGATTGGTCAAATCTCAATGAACCATTTAAAAAAAAATACATTAGATAATTAATTTTAATGAAAAAAACTATTTTTAAGATTTAAAACCATGATTCCAAGCCAATAGAGACAAATATGCAAAGTTTGCTCATCTATATACCATGTAAAGGTGAATATATCAAAATGGCACCAAGTGCAACACATATCATCAACAAACCACATAAGCAATGAGACTTCAAATGACCTATAAAGTCCACAAACCATGCTACAAGCTAAGAGGCCATTGGCCTACTACATGACTACAAGTCTACACATGATCAATCATCAAATTCATCACCACTACTAGATGCAAGATCATCATCAGGAGCTGCATAGACATCATTTGGTTCAGAGTCTGAGGATGGCTCAACCCCATTTGCAACCTTAGTAGTAACACTGTCACCAATAACTATAGAAGTGGACCTAATGGAAGCACGAGTTGGTCGATTTGCATGAATAGTGCCTTCCATTGGTTGTTTGCCTTTTGTTGATGCAACTACTAATCCTGGTTCTGGTGGTGCTACCAAATCTGCTTCATCCCCCCTAATGCCATGTCAATATCAAAATCAACGTCAAACACAGGATCTTCAGTCTCCTACACCCATTTTGATGTTGGATCAATATCGTCAAACATAATGGGATCTAGATCAAGTGTTCTGTTCATCATTTGGTTTTGCCTTAGTCGAAGGTTATATTGCACGAAGGCAAGATCATTTAACCATTTTTGTTCCAAACTAATTCTTCTTCGTGTGTATGCGCTCAAAAACAAACCAATTGCGCTCACAACCTGAAGCACTGCAAGTTTGGCTGAGGACTCTAATTGCAAACTTTTGCAATTGAGGGCATTGGCCGCCAAATGACTCCCACCAATGTGCTGCAAAGAAAAAGACATTAATTAGTAACTTAGTTCATTTCATTACTTATTTCCAAATTACAAGTATTTATAGATAATTTAAATTGTGAATTTGTAAACAATTTAACTTGAAAAGAAAAACGAATTGGAATTGCTTATTTGGTTGATCCACATCTCTTGCCATCTTTGCCAAGTTTTTGCCAAAGGTACCAACTGCCATACTAAAAAGAGTAAGTTGTCTATGTATTTCCAATTGGTCTGCATGGATATGGAACATGCGCTCCAAGCAATCAATCAATCCATCTCTGACATCCCCAACTTGCAAATCTCCTAGCCAAGATTTATAATGATACTTTGGGTTCAAAAAATGCCCAGCTGCATGTATAGGATGATGGAGTTGATTGTTCCATTTGTTAGCAATGATCTCCCATATATGACCATATTTAGCTAACCCATCCTTGTAAGCTGCCCGTATTTGCTCCTTGGTCTGATCCATAGCCTCATAAATGTAGCCCATGGCCAATTTTTCCCCATCCACCATCCTTGGCACGTTAACAAGGGGCTCGATAATTTTCACAAAGATCTGCAGATCTTTTCCAAAAATAATTGTCAAGAACTTTCTTTTTGGTGTCTTTGCCATCTTGTCTACGAGCCCACGGAGATTCAATCCAATCATTAGAAGGAAACATTTTTTGCAAGTTTTTGTTGTTGAGAATTGAGACATTGCAACATGAGGAAGTGAGTTGCAAATCTCGTAATTGTTGGCCTAACAAGCTCTTTGCCCCCAGTGTTTTTCCTCATTAGGCTCAATACCCATGAGTGGTTGTAGATGTATTTTGTAATGCACTTGGCATGCTCTATAGTGTTTTTTACCCACTCCACTTTGCCTATGTCCTCAAGCATGAGGTCTATGCAATGTGCAGCACATGGAGTCCAAATTATGGTCTTATATTTGGATTCAAGCATCTTTCTAGCAAGAACATAGTTTGAGGTATTATCTGTGATGACCTGCACAACATTCTTCTCCCCCACTTCTTGAATATTCTCATCCAAAAGCTCAAATAAAAGGGTTGCATCCTTCACCTTATCAGATGCATCAACTGATCTAAAAAACATAGTTCCTTGAGGGTAAGAAACATGGAAATTAATGATAGTGTGGTTCTTTCCATTGGTCCATCCATCTGACATGATGGAACAATGTGTTTTGACCCATGACTCTCTATACTCAGCCAAATACTCATCAATGGAAGAAATCTCTTTTTGCAAAAGAGCTCCCCTCAAGTCATGCATAGTAGGGCCTTTGAAGCCCTTTCCTGCAGCTATAACAGAGTCCCACATAGCTTGGTAATAAGGTGAGCGAGCAACATTAAATGGGATATCTACATCATACCACCATCTAGCAATGTATTGATAAGAAGTTTCTTTGCATTGTTTTTTCCAATGTTCATCCAAAGTGGGTTGACGACTTGGTTGGGAGGAAGTGGGATAAGCAAAGGCAGTGGTGGCAGAGGATGAGAAATAACTCTGGATGTTTGTTCTCTTTATTCCTTTAGATTGTTGGCAAAGAGTAGGAGGAACATAGTGAAAGGGATCATTGGTGGAAGGGATAGAAGAGGAGTCTTAGAAATCGACGCTCATAATCATCTTACGCCCATTCTCTCTTTCATGAAGCCTAAACTCTAGTCTTGAATCTCATAATCATCTTACCCACTCTCTTTCATGGCCTGTAATACTTCCCTCTTCCTTGAAATTTCTTCTTGGATGGCCTTCTCCCTAGCCTTATTATCCTCAAACTTTTCAAATTTGGCAAGGTATTATGCCCTAACATGACTTAACACTTTATTTCGTGCTTCACATGGCTTTACTTGGCCTCTTATCTTAGCCAAGTGTTGTTTCAATCTGAGAATACCCCCACCTCCAATAGATTTATTGCAAAATTTGCATATCATTTTTCCATCAATCACATCACAATGAGGCCATGCAGTGTCTTTGGCTTTTGGAGCTACGAAAAATGGAAAACCTAAGATAAATTTAGGAAAAAAATGCATATGTAGCCTACAAAATTTGATAGCATAGAACTAAATATTTGATAGCATAGAACACATAAAAAAATTTAATACATGGACAACAATGAAATGAGGATTTTTTCAAGTGAAAATCCTTACCTGGAAATGCAAACTAGCTTCCTTAGCCTCCTCTTGAAGATGTCAACTCTACTAACAACTCCAAACTATCTCCAAAATAGCTCCAACTCCAACTCCAACTCCAAGCCTCCAAGATGACTACTCTAGCAAAAACTCAACACTCTCCAAGCTCCCAATCAAACTCACAAAAACTCCAAATGAGATGTGTGAGGCAAATGAGGGGGTGAGCTCCTTTTAAAGGCTTGGAGAGGGTGTTTTTGGAGGGAAACAACCCTTACTTTCCTTCCAAAACACCCAAGAAGCTTCCTAAATGATGCTGTGTGGGTTTGCCGCGACCTTGGCAATGAACCAACCAGTTTAGGGACGAAACTCGCTGGTTTGGGCCAGTTTTTGTGGGTTTTTGGTGAAATAGGCCCATAAACTAGGTTTTTTTGTCTGGTTTGACTCGGTTGCCCAATGAACTAGCCGGTTTAACCGGTTTTTGATTCAAGCAGGCTGATTTTTAAAATTATGCATGTAAGAGTGTTACCTCCGTAGGTAGGAGTGGTTAATGAAGGACCCTATTAGGTGGTTTCAACCTCTAAGGGAATGACATGTCTAAGGTACATCTTTCAAATGGAAAGTGTCATGTGAAATAATGATGGAATGAAGTGGGAACAAGGGAGGGCTCCAAGGCCACATGCCATGGTACAAGGGTAGCTATGATGAAGAGGGTCCATACCTTGGGTATATGATTGTATGAGGGAGTAATCGTGGAACATGAGTTACCTCGACCTTTGTTTTTCCACCCTTCATATGCTTTTTTCCTTCTATTGATTTTTCTTTATTTTATTGCTCGGGCCTCCAGGGGATGAGAGCATGATGTGTATGATATAGCAATGATTACCCCCTTAAGGTGGGGCAGTTCATCGCCCACTAGGGGTTAAGACATTCATGGGTTCCTTAATGATGCAGGGGGACACAAATAGGGGCCTTAGGAACTAGGGTGATGGCCATAATGATAGCGGGTAGAGCTCATGTATGGCTTTTGCCCATGTGCTAAATTTTATTGTCCCGACCATCTTTTGCATTTTGTGGTACATTTCCTGTTGTATGTGGCCATATTATATATTTATCCTGTTTTTTTAGCTGCATCAACCTCCAAGGCATCTTTTCAGGCCCGACCCAAGGTGTGGGCAAAGGAATGCTAACATCTTGTGGACCTAATGGACAAATGTTGACCCTGATAGGAAAGTGTGAAAGGGGTTTGTAATGAGCATAGGGGAGTGAGATATATGCTATCGGGAAGTGGGACCATGCAACCAAAATCACGGTTTTCAATGTAGTGCCATGCTGATAGCTAATCAAGGAGATCCCATGGGACTAGGATTCAGGATTAACCCCCTAGTTAAGGTAAGGGAACAAGTCTCCCAGTCTCCCAGTAATCCATGCCCAAGTGTGCCCAAGAAAAACAAGCATAGACACCCAATCACATAATGAAAAATCATACCTTTGGGATTGGATGGCCCACCCTCAAACATACGTTCATGACATATGAGCGAGGGTACACAATGACTGTTTCAAGTGGCGAAGAAAAGTAGCACATCAAAGCTATCAGTGGGTTGTTAAGGGGCTGCTGGCTACTGTTTGAAGACAAATCTATGAGGAAATTTCTCGTATGTGGTCACCCACTGGTGGTGGGTAATAGTGACGAAACTCGGGCCTTGACTTCACACAATCACGTCTTACAATTGTTCTCCTTGCAACCGGTGTTGTCGCTCATATGCGTCCTATTGCTCTCAGCATCCAATCCAACGTCCTATCCTAAACCAACCTAACCAGTGTTGTCGCTCTTATGCGTCCTATTGCTCTCAGCATCCAATCCAATGCCCTATCTTGAACCAACCTAAATTTTGCACATCTTGTCAACCCCTTCAGTTGTCAACTCCGTGCAACTACCAACCACTAACTTGACTAACATTCCTCCCTGCGAGTTTGGGTGCTGGACAACTGATCTTGTTTACTCTGCAAAACTTTTGTTGAACTGTCGGCCCCCACCACACAAGCTATTTGCCACTCGTTCTCTGCCACTCTATGCCTATCCTTGCACGATATTGCCTTAAGCCCTTGTCTGTAGCCTCTAGTCGTGCTTGGCCATATTGCTGGTTCACTTGGACCTTGACTCCCGTGATAGTGTTTGTTTCCACTTCCTTTTAGTGCCAAATGCACAACAAATTCTTGCGATCCCTTCTAGTGCGGATGGTTGGACCAACTGCAAAAGCACTCTCGTAGATGGCTCTGTTAACCCTTCTCAGCTATGGTCCATTCCTTTTACGTGGTGGCCCTGGCGGCTCTGCGCAACGGTGGTTGTGTGGACCCTCCTTGATCAAATAGACCAAGGGCTGTTTCGTCTGCTTTTCAACTGCAAACCCTGATACCCACGCTTATATTTACTTGTTTTGGGTAGAGTTTCTACCACGTTGTTGATTTCTATGTTGCTACCGGCTGGTTCGCTTGCCTTTCGACTATTGGCCATTGTCGACCTTTTTAGATTTGTTGCCAGCTCTAGAAACTCTCGCTCTGCAACGGCCCTTGCCCTGACACTTGCCAGCTATTTCAGTGGTTGAGTGGACTGTCAAGCTTGTCAGCCACGGCCCCCACTCTCCCTTGTTCTTTTTCTAATTTTATTTTTTGTTTAAAAAAACAAATTTGTGCCGCAAAAAATTTCAGCCCTGAAATTTTTTCTCTCGGTTAGTGAATTTACTTTGGCCCTTTATTTTTTTAATTTTTATTTCAGTTTGTACAATGACAGTCGAACTTTGCTCCTACAATTCGGTATGAACCCGACACTTACGATTTCAAGATTGATTTAGAGTTTTGGTTATGATACCATGTTATATTTGTTAATTTTTTCTTAAGGCGACATTGTTCTTTGCTATGATAGTTGCATTTCATCATTAATACATTAAGTTCACGCCATTTGATCATTACATTATTCATGTCTACACCATTATACATCAACATATGCAATTACATAGGAAGAAACATCATCATCATCATCAATGCAACGAAACATAAAAGGAACAATATGTTGATTTGGGGTAGCATCAGATGTGCTCTAGCCTCGAAAATTGGTGGAGAGGCTAAAGAACATGAGATTTCCAATACCCAGAAATGGTTTGGGCAGATTCTAAACAGTTTGGGAGATATTAAAATAACTTAATGGAGTCCCTAAGTCTAAACTTAGGGAAAATAAAATATTAATGTGAATTAATATAAAACTGTATTAGAAGGGTCCAAAAGTCATGGATCAAGCTAGAGTTAATCTTAGTCGTTGATTAGCGACTTAATCTCGGCGGTTGAATTGTCAATGACAAAAGTATAAGAGGAGGCTTGAGGGTCACTTGGAGAATGCACCGAGTTGATCAAGAATTCGATTTTTTGGGGCAGGGCTTGCTGAGGAAATCGAAGAGTGATCAGAGTTGCAACTGAGGGGCAGTGAATACAGAAGCAGAGAGGGAGAGAGGGTACCAGGAGCATCAGCGCAGAAGCCAGGAGAGAGGGGTTGCAGAGCCAACTAGAGGCCATGCAGAGCCAGTCAGGGCCCACACAGAGGCAGCCAGGAGCTGTGCAGTGCCAGAGAGAGCCAGCGTGGGTGACGCAGAGGCTCTAGAGGCTGATGCAGTGCCTCCAGAGGCTGACGCAGGGCGAGTTGGGGTGATGTTGGGCTGACGCTAGGCTTGAGAGGCTGACGCAATCCCTAGAGGTAGATGTTGGAGATTTGTGGGGCAGATTGGAGCTGAGAGCTGTGGGATTGTTCATATGGGGTTTTAGCTGGAATATCTGTCTCCGACTAAGAGGTACGACTGTCGAGATCATTCTATGTTGGGTGAGCCGGTTTGGCACCTAGATTGTATTATGAAACTGCTTAATAATAAAACCCTTAGATCGCTGCATTGATTTTCCCGCATTGGGTTTTTCCGGGGACATTAGTCCAAAAACAACGGTATCACTTGTGTGCTTGTTTTTCCTTCAGTTGATGATGTGTATGTGTTGAGACTGTACTTGTATTTATTTTTAGTATTTACATGGTAAATAACTTGTTAATTAATAGAACAAGTAGGAAGAAATAAATCAGAAAGTACAAGAAGGATTTATAACAGGAAGAAAGCATGCACACATATAGAGACACCAAGATTGGTTTGAGACTAGGGCAAAACCCACTATGGGGAAAACGCTTGCAAATCTTCTTCTTCTTATATCGTCATCAAATGACGCAACAAAAGAGAGTACAATGATCCATAACTTTATCTATGCAACAAAACAATAATGATATCTATGAAACATATCTAATCATGTTAGGAATCGGAACCCTCATACTTATGACTGTAATGTTCTGTCACAAACTGATGTCAACTGTTGTTACTATGCCGAATATTGTTGAGAACTGCTGTCACTGTGTCGAATATTGCTGAGAACTGTTGTCACTGTCAATGAGCCCAATACATATGTTTGAGAGGAAACTAACAAATCAAATCTCTAGATCTATATAACAGTAGAGAGAAACCCAAATCTACCTGATCACTGAAGTCAACTGAAGCCAAAATTCAAATCCTAGATCTGAACTGGGTCGCCCTCATCAACGCTATCTGTGAGCAACTGAAACTTCTGGGTCGCTCTCACGAATACAATATGCGAGCGACTGTGATTGCAGCATTGCTCCCAAGAGGTCTCTATGCGTGCAACTCTGGGACTGAACTGCAAAGATCCAAAGTCGCTACTTAGCTGAGTTGTGCAAGCGACCTTGAAATCTTGGTCGCTCCCAGGACTACTCTGTGCGAGCCATCGGGGACCGGAATTTTCCGATTTGCCTCTGAACCCAGAGTCGCTCCCATAAGCCTCTGTGCCAACTTCCAAGTGTCTATAGTCGCTCTCATAGGCTTGTATGCCATCGACCAAGGACCAAAATGCCCTGTTCTGTGCCATTGACCAGGGACCAAAATGCCCTGTTATGTGCCAACATCTGAGATCCAAAAGACCCTAACCAAGAGCAAACCTTTCACCTGTAATTTTGGACCCTTGAGCGAACTCCTTCCGTCAAACCTGTGCGAACCAAGACAAAAGAGAAGAGAAGATGTGTCCAAGTGATCTTGGGGTCTCTTCTATTTATAGGATTTCCTGAGGGGTCACTTGGGGTGAAGACTGACCCAAGCACTTACTCATGTGGTTAGGGCCAACCCATTCCATAATACATGTGTGAATAAAATAATTCACAACTCAATTTCCGCTTAACCAAATTGGGTGATCTTTAGGTCGATTTTGGTCCTTTCGAAAATGAGCCCAATACATATGTTTGAGAGGAAACTAAAAAATCAGATCTACAGATCCACAGATCTGTATAACAGTAGAGAGAAATCCAAATCTACCTGATCACTGAAGTCAACTGAAGCCAAAATTCAAATCATAGATCTGAATTGGGTCACCCTCATCAACATTGTTTGTGAGCAACTGAAACTTTTGGTTCGCTCTCACGAATACAGTATGCGAGCGACTGTGATTGTAGAGTCACTCCCATGAGGTCTCTATGCGTGCGACTCTGTGAGTGATTTGCAAAGACCCAAAGTCGCTCCTTCGCTGAGCTGTGTGAGCGACCCTGATGTCTTGGTTGCTCCTAGGACTATTCTGTGCGAGCGACTGAGGACCAGAACCTTCCAATCTGTCTCTGAACCTAGAGTTGCTCCCATAAGCCTCTGTGATAATGTCCAAGGGTCTATAGTCACTCTCATAGGCTTGTGTGCGAGCGACCAGGGACTAGAATGCCTTGTTCTATGCCAGCGATCGAGGTCCAGAAGACCCTAACCCAAAGTGAACCTTTCGCCTGTAATTTCGGACCCTTGAGCAAACACCTTCTGTCGAACCTGTGTGAACCAAGACAAAAGAGAAGAGAAGATGTGTCCAAATGATTATGAGGTCTCTTCTATTTATAGGATTTCTTTAGGGGTCACTTGGGGTTAAGACCGACCCAAGCAGTTACTCATGTTGTTAGGGCCGACCCATTCCATAATACGTGTGAATAAATCAATTCACAACTCAACTTCTGCTTAACCAAATTGGTGATCTTTAGGTCAATTTTGGAGCTCTCAAAAATAAGCCCAATACATATGTTTGCAGAGGAACTAACAAATTAGATCTACAGATCTGTATAACAGTAGAGAGAAACCCAGATCTACCTGATCACTAAAGTCAACTGAAGCCAAAATTCATATCCTAGATCTGAACTGGGTCGCCCTCATCAACACTGTCTGTGAGCGACTGAACTTCTGGGTCACTCTCACTAATACAGTATGCAAGCAACTGTGATTGCAGAGTCACTCCCACAAAGTCTCTATGCATGTGACTTTGGGACTAAACTGCAAAGACCCAAAGTCGCTCCTTAGCTGAGTTGTGCGAGCGACCCTGATGTCCTGGTCGCTCCTAAGACTACTCTGTGCGAGCGATCGGGGACTGAAACATTCCGATCTGCCTTTGAACCCAGAGTCGCTCCCATAAGCCTCTGTGCCAACATCCAAGGGTCTATAGTCGCTCTCATAGGCTTGTGTGCTAGCGACCAGGGACCAAAATACCTTGTTTTGTGCCAGCGACTAAGGTCGAGAAGACACTAAACCAAAGTGAACCTTTCGCTTGTAATTTCGGATCCTTGAGTGAACTCCTTCCGTCGAACCTGTGTGAACCAAGACAAAAGAGAAGAGAAGACGTGTCCAAATGATCTTGAGGTCTCTTCTATTTATAGGATTTCCTGAGGGGTCACTTGGGGTTAAGACTGACCCAAGTAGTTACTCATGTGGTTAGGGCCGACCCATTCCATAATACATGTGTGAATAAAATAATTCATAACTCAACTTCTGCTTAACCAAATTGGGTGATCTTTAGGTCGATTTTGGTCCTCTCGAAAAGAGGAATCTAATTCAATCATTATCTTGGTCATTTGAGCTGTCCAAGGTGGAATTTTACCACAATTGCAAAATTTAAACTCTCTCTCAACTAAGGAGAATTCCACCTATCAATATCTGTCCATCGAACAATATACCATTCTGGAATCTTCGAGTGTCATCACGTATCATCACAAATCATCTCTATCATGTAGTCGTCATGCCATGTCCATCTCAAGTGTCTCATCATCACAAATCATCATTGTATATCTCGATCTATACTTTGCGTATTCCTGCTTATCTCTTGATTTATCCTGCTTGTATGTTGAACATTCTCGGATCTAGAAGAAGAACAATTTGTTACCGGAGGGGAGCTCAAGCTACCGCCCTCTTTCCATGAGGCTGCTATCTGGAATCTCTACTAGCGGGTTGCTACTCGTAATATCATTAATCGTCATCGGAGAGCATATCATCAAGGAGTATGTGTCAACCTGGAAGGCTGGAACAACATTGGGGAGCAATAGCTTCCACCCATACCGAGCAATAGGATAACTCATCACACAGGGGAGTACATCCTCAACCTTGGAATTTCATCGAGGAGCTTACCCTCAACCCAGAATCATATCGGGTTATCTCAACCCATCCTATTGCCTACTGATCTTCCCATCGATGACCCAGAATAGTCATGTGGTAGAACACCTGCATCATAATCGACTTGGGTTGTACACCCCAAGTACACTCTCAACTCGTTGGCCAAAACGAGGAGTGGTATTCCCATCAAGCTGGCCTGCTTGAGGGTATGATGCCAATTGGGGTATACTCTGTAAAGACCAAGAGGGGAGCAACATTCTCCGACCCTATAAAGATAGGGGAGCATCATTCTTCTACCCTCGGTAATAGAGAGGGTAATGGCCTATTGCCTAGAGTTCCCTCAACCCTAGGAGCTCTCAATCTCAATTCCTCACCTTGGGAGCTCAAGCAGGGTAGGAAGAGTTTGCTCAGTGTCCTCGATCAATGCTGCTCTCATCATCAACTTGTCTCAATAGCAGTTGTTTCTTGTTCATACAGAACATCAAATCAAAAATGATGTCTGATCATATTCATATGATTCACAAAAGGATACCATAATCATCCTCCCTCTCACGGAGGTGCCAACCACAAGCCTTAGCTTGTTTCAAACAATTTCACTGTCTCAATATATGACAGTATCTCGATCCCAACTATAAACATGAGACTTATTGCCAATCGGATCATCACAATGTATCCATGTCATATCAAGATCATGCTCAAACAACTCTCTAAGGAGCTCTCATATCTTGCCTCACAGCTCTGCTAGCAACATCATGATCAACCTCAGTCATGCTATGGACTTGTCATCCAAGATATCATGGCAGATCACATACGAAAGAAGCATCCAAATGTGCTTGTCAACAACAATCTCAAATATCAACAATACATCTGTGCAGATACATATCATAGGAGAAATATCACATTCTCAAAATAGAACACCTCATGCAAATATTTCAAAGCATGCTTGGTGGCAACTCTATGTGAGTGAAGCAACTCACTCATGAATTCATTAAGGTTCTATGCACATCATACATATACAGATGGATGTTCAAAATGGAACATCAATGCTTTAATCGTCGGATGCCATGTCAAGTTCAACATCTTGAACTTCAAATCCGAGTATCCAAGGATTTGCAATTTTCATTATTCAAAAACATTTTCCAATAGCTTTGCAATATGGAATTTCTTTCCCAAATTCTAGAAATCGATTCATCATGCCATGATACATTATTTCGGGCTTCATAAGCCATATCCCTCTGATTTAGATCATCAGAGGCTTATCACCTGTCACAAGTAGATCATCAGGATATAAAACCAAAACCATAATCAATATCAAAGCCATACCTTGGAACTCATCATCCTGACTTCATCAGATAACTGTCAAATATAGACATATCTGGATCGAGGAGCTTGCTTCATGCAAAGCTCTCTACAGGTACCATGCCTTGCTAAGCCACCATAATTATCCTTACATAACTCAATGTTATACCATCAATCAACAAGGTCAACTCATCAGAGTTTATAAGCCAAATCACGACCATTATCAAAGTCATCATTATCATAGTATTAATACTTTCAACCAGGAGACAGGTGGAGCTCATATCAAATCATGACTTCATCATGCCAACAAGTCATGCATTATCAATCCGAATTTTATCAAGTCATTCTCATAAGCATAATATAAGTCATCTTGTCACTAGGTGCAAATGCATACATCAAGGATGAGTTAGCAAGTTCCATTTTTCATGCCAAATCACAACTATCATAATTCCAACCATTGTGCTAGGAATAAGGAGGCCAATCTCCAATCATCATGCCCACATAGTATTGATAGTAGGGCAAATCAACAATCATCAAATCATATCACTAGACATCAGGTCAAGTCCAAATTGCTATTGTAGAGAGATTTGTAGTCAAAGCACATTTCAATCATCTATTCAAAGTTATTTTCAAACATCATGACAAAACACTTTTCGTATATACCAGTAGTGCCAAATCATGCCAACCTCTTGTAGCACAAACATAGTGACATCTATATGTATGTCCCGGTCACCTGCAAACACAAGCTCAATCTGCATGTTCATGTTATGGCAAACATTCAACCTTTTCCTGTTAGCAGATCTTGCTATTATCTGCAATACATCTGTGGTCCTGATATCTTCTAGGTGACTATCTCATTTCATGCACAATACTTCATTATATGATCAACAATTTAACTCAATAACTTCATAAATCAGTTAACAGTGGCATAATATGTTAGGAACATCATGATTCAGAGTTCAGACAGCTTCAGAAAGCTTTAGATGATGGTCAACAACAGTCAAACCTCTAGTCACTCTCTTTAGGTTAGAATGGGAGCGACTTTATCTCCTTGGACGCTATTTAGGGCTTAGCATGCGTGCGACTAGGGACAAAATCTCCTAGATCTGTGACTGCGATCGGAGCAAAAACCCTAATTTCTGTATGGGCTTCAGATTTGAGACTCTGCTGCAGATCAATACTATCAGATGCACATAAATCATACTTCAGCAACACATAATGAAAATAGTAATAAGGTTAAGAATCTTGAGAAGAGATTCTCCCTCTGATTGGGGATCTACATCATTCATCTTCATTCATGTCATCAGCCTGTCTCTACTAGAGTCATGCAACAATAGATCTGTTAGATCATAAACATATATCTATCATGGCTATCAACATCATGACATCAATCTTTCATCAAGTGATTAGACTCAAAGCAACAGATAGATGCAACATCATATCTCAAAGATTATGAACACAATAGCATTTTTTGTCAAGTCACTCCATCAAGTTACTGCATCTAGTTTAACCATATGCCATCAAGACAAGACCACAGGCAGTAAGAGGTCTAGAATATCAATCTTACACTTATACCTCTCACATCAAGGTTATCATGCTCTTCATGACCAATGAGATCAAATTAGGTCATTCAATAAAACTTTACCAAAACAACAAGAGTGTCAATCTCTCTTTCCATATGCTTTCATCATGCTTATCGCAAGCATTACTAGTAGACTCATGTATAGGAGTCAATGAACTATCCTTCTATATGAAATCCATCATGACAAGTATCAAGAGTATCATTTTCTAGAGCCAAGGTGCTAGCCTTCTTTATAGGATCAAGATATCCAACAGATAGATCATAGATGTTAGCCAAACATCAAGTGTATCAATGTATCAACATTAGATAGCCTCATAGAATTCAAGAAGGTCAAAATGTTCAACACTAAGTGCATAATTTCATCATAGGAGACATATATCCAAGTCACTTTCATATGCATGTATGAGCCATTAAAGAAAGAGGCATTCTCGTCATACCTTAGGGCTTATCGAGCCAATATCTAAAACACAACATACCATGCATACCTTGAGGTATTCAAATACCTGATACCTGAGCACCTACTCATTAGACAGTCCACTTGAAGCACTTTATCATCTTTTCATTAAGCACCTCTTTGTCTCTTTCCAGATCTGCGTCTCAAAATGATCCTCAAGAAGGATCTACACATGACATCTCATCAAGGAGGTAAGAAGCGTTATAAGTCAAGAAATACTTATCTTCAATGAGAGGTGATCCTTTCCCTCTTGAACCAATCTTCAAGAACCATCATTGTCCATGGTCCATATACTCAAGTATCCAACCAGTTTTGCTAGGGATTATCCCATCTAGGGCTTCATTAAACCTCCCACAAGTGCTTGAGCATCTTCTCATTGACCATACTATACCTCATATAGTTTCCATAAACCAAGGTTTTCTCTTCAACCCTAACATCATAGAATCCATCAACCCTAATCATTAATATGCCTAGGGTTTTCTTCAAACCCTAGAATTCTTTTAGGTCTCCACCATCCTCTTCTTGCTTCCATCAATGGTGTCATCATTGGGGTGATCTCCATGGCTTTTCTTCAGCCCAACTCTGATACCATGTTAATTTTTCTTAAGGCGACATTGTTCTTTGCTATGATAGTTGCATTTCATCATTAATACATTAAGTTCACCCCATTTCATCATTACATTATTCAGATCTACACCATTATACATCAACATATGCAATTACATAGGAAGAAACAACATCACCATCATCATCAATGCAATGGAACATAAAAGGAACAACAAAAGAAAGCATGCACACATATAGAGACACTAGGATTGGTCCGAGACCAGGGCAAAACCTACTATGGGGAAAACCCTTGCAAATCTTCTTTTTCTTAGATCGTCATGAAATGATGTAGCGAAAGAGAGTACAATGATACATAACTTTATCTATGCAACAAAACAATAATGATATCTATGAAACAAATCTAATCATGCTAGGAATCAGAACCCTCGTACTTATGACTGTAATGTACTGTCACAAACTGATGTCGATTGCTGTATACTACTGTCACTATGCCGAATACTGCTGAGAATTGTTGTCACTGTGTCGAATACTGCTAAGAGCTGTTGTCACTGTCAATGAGCACAATACATATGTTTGCAGAGGAAACTAGCAAATTAGATCTATAGATCTACAAATCTGTATAACAATAGAGAGAAACCCATATCTACCTGATCACTGAAGTCAACTGAAGCCAAGATGTCAAACCCTAGATCTGAATTGGGTCGCCCTCATCAACACTGTTTGTGAGCGACTGAAACTTCTAGGTCACTCTCACGAATACAGTATGCGAGCGACTGTGACTGTAGAGTCGCTCCTAGGAGGTCTCTATGCATGCGACTCTGGCACTAAATTGAAAAGACCCAAAGTCGCTCCCTAGCCGAGCTGTGCGAGTGACCCTGATGTCTTGGTCACTCCCAAGACTACTCTGTGCGAGCAACCGAGGACCAGAATCTTCCGATTTGTCTTTGAACCCAGAGTCGCTCCCATAAGCCTTTGTGCCAGCATCCAAGTGTCTATAGTCGCTCTCATAGGCTTGTGTGCCAGTGACCAGGGACCAGAATGCCATGTTTTGTGCCAGCGACTGAGATCCAAAGGACCTTGACCGAGAGCAAACCTTTTACCTGTAATTTTGGACCTTTGAGCGAACTCCTTGTGTCAAACTTGTGCGAACCAAGAGAAAAGAGAAAAGAAGATGTGTCCAAATGATCTTGAGGTCTCTTCTATTTATAGGATTTCTTGAGGGGTCACTTGGGGTTAAGACTGACCCAAGCAGTTACTCGTGTTTAGGGTCAACCCATTCCATAACACGTGTGAATAAAATAATTCATAACTCAACTTTTGCTTAACCAAATTGGGTGATCTTTAGATCGATTTTGGTCCGCTCGAAAAGAAGAATATAATTTAATCATTTTCTTGGTCATTTGAGCTATCCAAGGTGGAATTTTACCGCAGTTGCAAAAATTAACAATATTGTCCCATAACCCAACACTTGCTATTTAATTCTAGGCAACAAACTATTGAATAAACACACAACTAGATTTCTAACAAAATATCTACCATAAGCAAATAATGATCTAAATCACATGAATTACAAACATATTTCTACCCAACAAATCAGTTCATCATTAATAAAACTCAGAATTTACTTAGGCTGTTGTATTGGGATAATGGCCCCAATGAGAAAATGTAGATTACAATATTTTAGATCTAATCTAGCAGATCTGCTCTCCTACGAATCTAAATCTCTAGCCTCTCTGCACTCCTTCAGACCCAACACACGCTCACTGAGATACAAATCTCAATCTTGTGCTACTGTTGTGTGTCTTCTTCCTCTCCCTAGCCTTGCTTTTATAACTTTACATTGCTAAATCCCTTACCATAACGCTAACCTTAATCTCAAAGTGTTTGACGGCTAAGATTACATCTCACCTCCTTTGAGATTTGTTGACCATTGAAAATCACTTGAAGACTCCATGCTCGAGGATATGTCAGAGGCTTCACGTACCATCAGAGGTCATACATAATCAAAGTTTCTTAACTTTATCTTCTTCTCATCTTCTTCTATATTGTACTCAGATTTCGCAAGGTCAACAAGGATGTTGTAAAGTGATGCTAGTGTGACGAATTGAGTCATGTAATAGGCCTAGGTAACTTGGGACATTGTCATCAATTGAGTTTACTCTAGGAGATTTTTTTCCTTGGTTAATTATTAGGTACTTTTTAGTACTTAATAATTAATTGAGTTTTTTGCTCCAAGTATAATGCCAAAACTGGAGTGCAGCTTGATGACAAGGCCTTGGGTGAGTCTTAGTGTCTAAAGTCATTGTATATTATCATACTAGATCACTCATAAAATTTCATTGAATTTGATTAGGTCAAGGGGTCAGTTTTTTTTTTTTTTTTTATTATTAAAATTTCTTGCAGGGCAGAAATATTAATAAATTTTGATTGTGAAATGTAATAAGTGATGTTTAAAATTGTATGGGGTATGTGTGCTCAAAATTACCTCTCACCCTCAACGTTCTACTAAGACACACTTTGAGGGGTAAAAAATAAGTTCAAGACCCTCAAAAACCACTCTTCATAAGTTTTATGGAAAATGTGACAATAAATTAACCCAAAAATAAATTAAATGGAGAAAAATAAAAAAAAAACTTGATTGGACAAAATGTCATGGAAATGATTTGGAAATTATCCCAAGTCAAAGAGCAAATGAAGGAAGAGTTAAAGAGTGATTTAGCACATGACATCGTTAAGGCAATGAGCACATGGGGAAATCAAATTCCTAGCTACAATTGAGGAATTCAACTTGGTGACTTGGAAAAGCGAATTTCTTGGAGGATCTTGGAATGTTTGGCAAATATTTGATTGGAGATATTTTTGGAGTCTTGTTTCCACTTCGAACTCCACTAACTCTCACACATGGCTACCACACTTTGAGTTGGGGATCCGCGCAACACCCAAAGAGGCCCACACATTTCTTGTTGGAGGCTCAACGCATGGCAAGGAGGGGATGTGTCACTTCATGGCTTGATGACTGAAATTCGATGGGAGTTAACTCCCTCTTGGTTCACACTTGGCATCTACCTTCCTCACACTTGGAACTCACATTTCTTGATGGAGAATATGCTGGCCACCTCAGGGATTTTGACTTGGATTGACTCCACATGTGTCATAGCCACTCCACACTTGGAATTTGAGTTGCTCTTCTTGGGATCTTCTCCAAGTCCACTTGTCACATGGTTGTTTCATTGGGATTTGCTCCCTTTTCTCTATTTAAGTGAGCTTTGAGCTCTCACTTTGTAATATTGATACAGGCTCTTGTGCTTGCGAAAGCTCTGCTACTGTGTATTTTGCAATATCAATAAAAGACTTTGGGGTTACATTTGAGGTGTTGTTCTAATCGTGTATGGTAATATCTTAATATTCTTTCTTTCATCTTTCTACTCATTTCATTATGTTTTTCAAGTTGTGTTGATGTATAACTATCTTACATTAGCATAAAGTTTATTTACTTGCTCTAGATAGAGAATGCTTTAGTTGATGTCCAATATATCTCTAAAATTTTCTCATCATTGCATGTGATTAAGCCCATATGGATCTAATTTGTCTATGTGAAGTTGTGTAGAAAATCTTTCTTTGGATCAAGCTTCAAGTGTGAAGGGAAGTTTTCGGAGGAACCAATCCATTCTTGAAATACTCGAAAGAGAATCCACATTTGTTAATTCTCAAGGCTTCATCTTTCGATTTATCTTGTAGGGACTTGTGGCCTTGGCTCATATTTCAAGCATATTTCTTTCAATATAATTCCTTACTTCAAATTCTTGTGCTCATAATTGTTTATTTGCTACTTAAGAGTTTGAATGATAGCTAAACAAAGAATAGAGTTCTCTTATATTCTTTAGCTTAACTGTTGTAGGCGATATTGTAGATATACTTTTGCAATTTTCTTGATTAGTTTCATAGCTAATGTTTGGTTTATCTTGCAACCCTCTCTAACTTATTCTTGTGGCTGCTTGCGGGATTTATTATTTGAAACTTCTAACAAGTTGTTTGCAAGACCTTGGGCTCTTATTTCAAGACTAGCGTTCAAGGATGTTGTGAGCATTTGAGGCTCCATTTTGGCAAGGCCGAGTTCTCTTTGAGGGCATCGCTTTTCTCTTTATGTCGTGGGCTTGAGGAGGCCTAACCTTTACCATTTTGTGCAAATTTCATTTCTCTTCAAATTTGATTTTTATATGTAAAGCGAGCCTCCAAATTTTCAGATTTCAAGGCCTTTCTTTGGCCTCATTTGTATCAAATAACCCATCAAGGAAAAATCTTTTGCGTAAGGCTTTCATCGTAAAGATTTTCCTTGAACTCAGTTGAGGCTCTTAGGGGCTCTCATCTCATTGTAACTAAACTAATAAAACACTGATTTCTTTTTGTGGGAGCTTGGGTATTTTTTCCATGGTATTCTTTTTCTCGATTTAGAGGGAGAAATTTTGTTTGTGGATTGACCAATTTCTTAGTTAGTTGCTCTAATCTCACTTGCTAATTTCATTTCATGCATGATTACAATAACATTCATAATCTTCTTATTCTAGCACATGCTTGAGATTAGTTTATATTTTGCCATTTCCATTTACTTGTGCAATCCATCTACACTATATGCAAACTTTCTTTTATTTTAGCAAACAAGTATTTCATTTTGGCAAATTTAAACTATCTTACTTTGCTCTACAAGTTCATGAAAATATTGCTTCAATACCTTTATCAATCCATGTTCATATGGCATTGATGGTTATTTATTGAAGTACCTCTTGTGTCATTTCATTTGGAGCAAAATTGCTTTATCGAAAGCAACATATTTTCGAACTTGTGATTTTACATCAAGCTAGTTGTTTTAATTTTATTTTCATTGAAAACTATTGGTGACATTTACTTCAAGATTTTCTCTCATTACACTTTCTTTGGAAACACTAATATTCACACAAGCATCTCATTTAGGCATTTGTAGTATTAATTTGCATCCTTAATAACTTACCTCCAAGCATAAGATTGGTTGAAAGACTTTAGGAACCCCTATTCTCACCCAACTTTCGAAACATAGACCCTCTTTTGTGGTTGACACGGTGACCTTGCAGTCGTCAGAGCCACAGTCTCTACAGCGCCAAAGACATTAGGTGGTTGGATTTCTAGGGGTGGTATTGGTAATACAACCTCAACTGTCTTTTCTTGGGTGTTCCTCCACAACTCATGCTAGAGACTTGTTTCAAACTAGTTGAGAGAAAGATTACATCTAGATTGGCATTTAACTTAAAATTGACCAAGATAATTGCATTCCACATTAGATATATTGCATATCATTCTAATTTACTCATTTTAGAGCAATCTAAATTTACTTGCAAATTTATTGGTTTCATGTACTTGTCATGATGGATGACCTCATTATTTCTTGATGTCGTTATCTCTTGTTATTGAGTACTTCTTTTAGCAAGTCCAATCACTATTTACATTTTGCAAGTAATATTTTTTGGGTGTATTGAATTTCATTTGCAAGCATTGTCCATCTTTCAAATAACACTTTTTGTTTTGCAAGTACTGTGAATCTTCATTTGCAATCTTTACTTGACTTGCTAAGTTGCTGGAACAACTTTGATTTAAAATATACAAATAATTACATCAATTTATATGATTAATAATCAACACCCAATTATTCAACTATTTAACATAGAATTTTCAATAAAACACAAGTGTAGACGACTTACTTGCATTGACGATATTCCTTACTTGTGATTTTGGAGTTGAATGCTCTTTGAATTTTGCTAATCGCAACAAAGATTTTGGAGACGACTCTCCACCCAACTGTAGGCTCAGCTGCATATAATTTTTCTACAGCTAGCCAACCTCAAGTCCGCAATCAATGTGCTATTACTAGGGAATCCTTTGTCTCACAACACTTTTCTTCCAAGGGAATGTATGAAGGAATGGGTGAATCTCATCTTCTTCATCGTCCATTAAATAGACCATAAAATGAAAAGGGATCCGCATGCACACATAACATGTGTCAACATGCCAACTTTTATTTCTTATTTTAAGTTTTGCTTAATTTAATATTTCTCTTAATTTAATTTTTTATTTTTTTTTATTTTTTGTTAACTTTACTTATTTTTACTATTGTTATAGTTTACTTTTATATATATTTATTTAGAACTCCAGTTTATTATTTTCTATTATATTTATTTATTTATTATTATATTCTTTCCATTATTTACAATTGTTTACTGTTATTATCTTTTCTTTATTGTTAACTAGTTATTTATTATTATATTATTTTATTTATTTATTATTATTATTAGGGGGTATTATCTCATGTACTTGATGTTTAGCTCATGATTATGGGATGATGTTGTCATTTTACTTGAGCATTTCTTTATAAGTACAATATTTCCATCTTGCAAGTGATATTTCGTTTATTGCTCTAACATCTTTCCTTTAGCAAGATTGCTTGTCATCTTACTTGGAAATTTCTATTTGAGCAAGTACATATTATTTATTTTGAGCAATTATTTGTTTAAGCGTTGGTCCATGATTTTATATTATTTTTAATGAATTATTGAATAGTGCTCATATATATTTCCTTACTTATTCACATCGTGCAATTAGATTGATTGTGATAAGTTCTCCACTCTCTTTAGTCTCCTAGAAACTCACATTTTTTTCATTAAACTTCTTTAGGGACCACCCCTCTTCGCTTTAACTAGGAGAGAGCTTTAACAGAGAGAGTTGGGAATAGGTGACAACCCCTTTTTTTAAGTTTGCCACCAAGTCACACCTTGTGGGGTTGAGGATTTTTCCTACACTAACCTCGGTGCACAAGTGAGATTGCAACAAGATAGATGGCTAAGATTAAAACTTATTCACTAAAGTACATTATTTTAGTTTTCCAAAGTTTTATTAGCTCAATAAGCCAACATATTAATATGTGTTTTTTCGTAAGTTAAACTTAGGCTAAGTTACATTAGCAACTTGCTCAACTTAGAGCAAGTGTTTTAACTTCTAAGGATATGCGGGCAACTTTTGCATGCCTAGACACAAGGCCAGTGCAAAAAAACCTTCTCGAGCTACAAAAATAACAATAGGTACATAACACTGAGAACATGTGTGATATATGGCATAGGAGGATAGAACACTTGCACGACAGGGTTGTTGTCGATCTTGAGGGAGATTGACACTAGTCTCCTAGATTTCAGCATTCAGAAATAGGGCGTGTATAGACTCTAGAGGGTGTGCACTTGGTAAGAATGCCAAGTTTGTTTTTCCAAGTAATGAGAGTAGGTCCAACAGGAACTTGGATCTCATTTACTCAGATATATGTGGGTCGATGTTTGCGGCATTAGTACAGGGAGCACAATATTATGTCACATTTATTGATGACCATTCTAGGAAAACTTAGTTCTTCTTTATGAAGAGCAAGGATGAAGTCTTTAGCTGGTTTGGAGTTCAGGGCCCAAGTGGAGAACTAGAGAGGCAAGAAGATCAAGGTCTTGAGGCCAGACAATGGGGGAGAGTACACCTCCAACAACTTGAAGGACTTCTACAAGGATGTGGTGATTAAGAGGGAGATGATAGTCTTGTACAACCCTCAACAGAATGGGTTTGCGAAGAGAAAGAATCAGTCCATCATTGGTTCTTCCAAGGTTATGGTAGATGACTAGGAGTTGCTTATGTTTCTTTGGGTAGAGTCATGTAACATTGCAATGTTTTTGTAGAACAAGAGTCCTAACAGGATATTGGGGGACAAAATTTTGAGGCATTCATAGGGGTAAAACCAATGATAGGACACTTGAGGATCTTTGGCTTTCCAGTATACATCCATGTTCTTATGGAGAAGAGGACGAAGTTGGAGCCTTTAGGACAAAAGGGCATATTTTTGGGATATAGCGAGACCTCAAAAGCTTACAGGATCTTTATATCAACGCAAAGGAACACAATTGTGAGCAGGGCTGTTAAGTTCAAGGGGAACTTGGCATTTATTGGCCCTTAACCTTAGCAATTGCTCTAATAATTGAAGTAATTGATTTTTATAAGATAAAGTAAGATGATTAAATGAAATGCAAAGTTTATTTGCATTAGTGAATTAGGTGAATCTTAACTGTTGATCTCAAGTGATGTTGAGATCTAATCTCAGCTGTCAGTTGCTTTGGAGATTAGGGCTGTGGATTTGGTCAATAATTCAAACTTATAAAGGGAGGCCAGGCCAAGGGAGAAGACATACATCTTGAGCACAAGACACAGTGATAGTGAGATCTCTTGATTGGGTGGAGAAGGACTTCCATTCAAATGTGCAGGGTTTGAGGAAGGGTGCAAGGGGCAGCAAGGGAAGGATCCAGATCAGCCAGCAGATCGAAGGACGGATGAAGGTTTGATCAGCTGGATCAAAGTCCAGGTTTATTGTTGTATGCATTTTTCTTCATAGAGCCATTATCCTAGGAAGGGAGCATCTGTAATTTCTGAAGTTATTTTAATGATGAACTTATTCGAAGGGCAGAAAATCTGTGTGCACGTGTGAGATTGGTGTGTGATTTAATTTGCTTCCGCTGTTTATTTATTTACGTGTTGAGATCCCGAGTGAGCTTTTATTCAGTAAATCTATGTAATAAATATTTTACTGCAAGGAAATCTGCTAGGTAGTAATTGGTTAGGTTGCTGGGGTTAAGGAAGCTCAGCATGAGCAAGAAGCTGAGTCGATATGGCTGTTAGTCAACTTGGTTGAGTTTACTTAGACCACTTTTTAAAACTATGTTCTCAATTGATGGATCATCTTCTTTGCAACATTTTTGAATGATTTTGCTTTGTATTGTTTGTTTAGTTTGATTGTTGCAAGAAATAGAGAATTGGCATCTATTTTCTTGCTTCTAGTAGGCCTAATATGTGAATTTTGTCTCTAATTTTTTTTCTTCTGTCTTACACCTTGTTGGCCTCAAAAGAGCATCTTTGCCAAGCTTTAAATAGTGCCCTAGATTACAAGGTATTTTTTCTTCAAAAATGATGCTAGGCAACATTGCAAATTTTCTTCTTAGGTTTTAACTTTTGCTTGAGCATAGGCTTTAAATAGTCCTGCTTAATTCGCTTAATCCTCCTCAATGTGGGCAGCTGAAGGTCAACAAGCATCTCATATGTTTTAATGCTAGGTGTTGACATGTCTCAATATAGCCCTCTGCATGGCATATCTCATTGACGTCTATTTCTTAAGATGCCTTTGTCGCTGTTTATTTAAATTAAACTAATTTCTATAGTTTTAGCATTTTCAAAGTTATTAAATAAATGCATTGTGAACTTTAAAAGCATTATGGCCTGATTTGAATACTTGTCTTGCCTTTCCAGTTAACTTTCCGACAACATCTTTAAATATAAATTCGTTGTGGTTTTCCCTTCACTCATCAGTAGTTTATTTCAGATCTGTATGTAAAAATCAAGGCATACAAAAGAGGTTAATGTTTTGTAAAATTGGACTGCACTTGCTTTGATACCATGTAATCAGAGTAAGAGTTGTCAGGTATAATAGAAACTTGTGTTAAAGTTGGAAGGAATTTACTCTCCTCATAGGCGTAAATTTAAGTATAGACTCATACTCATAATGATTCAAATCCCTTCGGGATGCTTCTTCATAAACCTACAAGACCTCCGGCCTCACTTACATGTGTCACATTGTTACACATACTTATGTTTGTGTGCTGACATTATTTCAGTATACAGTACTTGAATGCCCAATGTAAAATTCACGAGCATTACCACACGTAGAATTCCTTTGTTGCCATATTGCTTGTTAAATTACTCATCAGACTCATTCATATTCTTACGAAATAATCCAATTGTTTTAAAGACTCTGTAATTTCTACATCATGGTTTTTTGAAATTGAAATGGGTATTATTAGTATGTGCTTACTTTTGTAGGCCAAATGCATCTTCCAATTCATTTTAAGTAGTGGATTCACCATCTGCACAAAAAGCAGGGGTTAATTTTCTCATAAAATAGGGAAGAAATGATAAAAATTTCAGAGTAACGATTTTAGAGTTATATTTTTTGTTCTCATTATGTCTGTATTGATGTGTAATTAAGTGTTTCAGTACTTTAATCTGTGATAAGTTGTGTTTGGTGAAGCTTTTATTTTTAATCTGTCTTCTAGTGACATGTAGATTCCATTTTAAATGTGGCAATATACATGTAATAGGTGTCTCTTTATTTGAGAACCTTCACCTCATGTATTCTCATAGTTGAGTAGTTTGAGTTCATAAATGTTACACTTACTTCACGTTTGAGAAAGTTCTGGCTGTCATCTTTCTGCCTAATTGTGTTTCTCACTAAATATGTTTTTTATTCGGTTTTTAGGGCTGGCGATTGGTTGCTCCACACTTTTCTTCATTATTGGAAACTGCAATTTTTCCTGCATTAAGAATGAACGAAAAGGTGAGCATTTTTTGTTGTTGGCCTTGAGAAGTCTAGACTCTGTACTATATTGCTCAAGGAAGAAGGTGAGGTTATTGTTGTCTAACATGTTTGAAAATGAAACATAAGCTTAAAGGTCGCCAGCATGAAGAAATATTAATAACTCAACATTCGTTAATACTTCACTTGCAGAAATTTAATTACATGGAAGTTAATTTGTTTAGTTTTTGATCTCTACATGATTCTTTATGTCAGTGACATTGGTGCAAGATGAATTACTTGTTTTCTCCTTTTGATTCATTGGTATTTACTTTTGCATAAAATGGTTTATTCAACGTGGCATGGTTAACTTGCTTGTCTATAACTGTGGTTTATAAAACATGGTGCCCCCTTGCTTGTTGGCGTAGGCTTATAAATCCCAAATTCTTTTACTATATTAAGGACTTGAAGAAGAAGTCAATTAATGGGTCTCACACCAATTGATATTTATGATGTTTATTATTCCTTTATAGGCCTTTAATGGGCTTTAGCTTATGTTCTTTATTGTCTTTTAAAATTAGGCCTAGTTGAGCTAATTGGCCTCTCTTTTGTCTTGTAGCATTCTCAATTTACCTCTTTAAAACAATGCTTATAGTTTCCTATATTTAATAAATATATCTCATGGACTTGCTTATGCCTAATATTTCAACGAGATTAAACACTTATGACACTTGATCCAAAGATGTGGAGCATTTTCCAAGAATGATTATAGGAAATGAAAGAGCACTTGCTTGTAGAAGTGGAAAATATTATTTAAATGCTATATGATCATTGGTTGTGCATGCATAGAAAGGTTGTGTTATATTTTTCAAAAAAATAATGAATAATTTTCCTCTGGTTGATGATGTTATTCTGGACATCCGATTTCATTCGAAAATGTTATGGCCCCATCTACATTTTTATTTTCCAAAAAGAAAGCCTGCATTCACATAAAAATGTACACATTTATAACAGAAAAACTGTGTTGACTTAAGTACGAAAGTGTGACATGGGAGAATATATGACAGCTCTGGCCTCGATGTATGGAGAACAATGAATATGATGGCTTGGGAAGAATAGGCCACATTCTCATCATTTTGATTTAACCATGACAATTTCATATCCCTTATCATTTCACATCTTGTCCAAGTCTTTGCCTCATTTGACATCATTTAGGCATGATGTCTATCTTTTCAGCATCACTATATACATCAGCTTCCAACTTTTCAACAAGTTTCATGCTAAGATTATCAACTAGTTAATATTCATTTCCTTTAAAATTTGCACCTTAAATCATTTATTTGGTGTATGATCTTGTTGTTGGAGTCAATGCAGTTGATAGAAAGAAACAAAATGCATTAAAGCAAGCAGAGAAAGAATAAGCAAAACAAGGCAAAAGACTGCATTAATGGGAAGTGTTGACCATTGGAGTGGCACTTGAAGATTTTTTTGAAGACTTGTAATGAACAAGGTTCGTATATGCGTGGAGTAATCTTCAAAATACTTGGAAAACGTAAGCATCCATTGTAGGACAAGTAATTGTATATTGTATATAAGAATTGTTGAATGTATAAAAGATGTAAGATGATTACAATGAGGGTGAGGGCGTTAGCAATAATATTTCGAAATTGCTAATTAACTATAAGAGATACACCAGATGATTTCTGAATGTAATATATATTATTAATTGATAAAATTTGAATGATGATTACAAGGATGAGGCGGTGCTCCTTAAATATGAGTTGACTGGCCATGCCTAATAAGAGAGACATGTCCCTTGGGGATTAATGTCTCTTCATTTAGCTAATTATTTGTTAATTAATTGATTACAATTAATAATTTATTTATTTAAATAATATTTTATATTTTAATTAATTGTTATGAATTTAAGTTCATAACATTGCCTTCCCCTTAAGATGCTTTGTCCTCAAAGCATAGGTAGGCCTGGTTGTTGATGTAAGAGATGTTTGATTCCCAAGACGAATCTTCCTCTGGTAACCTCTTCTATTTGATGAGGTATTCCTTTATTGTCTTGGATCATAAAACCTTTCTCGGGTAGCGAGTATACCTTCAGGTTCAAGGACTATTCTTCCTTCTTCATTGGTCTGGTATTTCTGTTTGTGCTATTTGGTATTGCCCTAATACTCTTTTGAGACTTGACGTGTGAAATGATATTATGGATTCGGTAGTTGTCCGATAACTTTAACCCATAAGCTACACTACTTATCTTTTTGATTATCTGATACGGTCCAAATATTTGGGTGACAATTTATTCTTCCCTTGTTGTTTTAGTGATAGTTGCTTATAAGGTTGGAGTCTAACAAAGACCCAATCTACCTCCTCAAACTCTCTTTCAGAGCGGTGTTGGTCGGCTTCTTGTTTCATTCTATTATGAGCCATGGTTAGATTTTCTTTTAGTAAGTTGATGATCCTTTGACTTTCTCCTAGGTGGTCTTTAACTGCTGGTACCCTAGAATCAAGGAGTGCAAAGTCTTTCCACCTGGGTGGCTCGTAACCATATAAGGCTTGGAAGGGTGTCATCTTAGCTGACGTGTGGTACGTGGTATTATACCACCATTCTGCCAGGTGTAGCCACTGTGTCCATCTGTTTTGTTTATCTGTAACGAAACAACGAAGATATGTTTCCAAGCATTTATTAACGATTTCGGTTTGCCCATCTGTTTGGGGGTGATAGGCCGAACTCATGTTGAGGGATATTCCTGCTTGATGGTAGAATTCCTTCCAAAATTTTCCTTTAAACCTTACATCTCTATCGCTGACGATGACCTTAGGAAACCTATGTAGTTTGTAAATATTTTTACAAAACACATCAGCGATTTGTTTAGTTGTGTCAGTCTTTTTAATAGCCATAAAGTGGGCATATTTAGTGAGCCTGTCGACTACTACAAATATTTTATCCTTTCCGTCAGATGCAGGTAGTCCTTCAATAAAGTCCATCGAAATCTCCTCCCACTTCTGATTTGGAATGTGTAATGGGTGTAGCAATCCTGGAGTTGGAACATTTTTGCTTTTGTTCCTTTGACAAATATCACATTCTGCAACATATTTATGAATTTCCTTGCTCATACCCTTCCAATAGAATGATTGTCAGATGTTGTAGTAAGTCTTGTAGAATTCGACATGTCTGGCTGCTGGTGAATTGTGAGACTCTTTTAGTATTTTCACCTTAAATTTGGATGCGGGTGTTAGGTAAATTCTACCCTTGTACCATAAGATGTCATTTTTCCACTCGAAGTTGGTATACTGACTGATATTGTTAATCATGGAGTCACAATCCTTATCCTTGGCATATTCGGCTCGTATTTCGTCCAACCATTCCGGAACAACTATCATGGCGGCACATGTTGTGTGGTCATCATCCTTACATGAGAGTGCATCAGCTACAACATTCTCCTTTCCCTTCTTGTGTAATATTTCTAAATCGAAAGCTGACAACTTCTCCATCCACTTTTGTTGTTCTGTTGATAATGTCTTTTGCTGAAGTAAGAACTGAAGACTGTTGTGGTCGGTTCGGATTGAAAATTTACTTCCAAGCAAATATTGGCGCCACTTCGTCAAAGCATGTATGATGGCGAGCATCTCCTTTTGGTATGTTGATTTTAAGCCTTCTCGTTTATTAAGTTTCTTGCTCTCAAATGCTATAGGGTGGTTGTCCTGCATTAATACAACTCCAATTCTGAACCCAGAAGCATCACATTCGACTACGAACGGTTTGGAGAAGTCAGGAGTTGCTAGTACTGGTGTGGTTGACATCACTTCCTTTAATTTCTCAAAACACTTGTCTGCTTGGCCATTCCACTGAAAATCATTCTTCTTTAACAAATTGGTCAGGGGTGTTGTCAGATGTGCATAATTTTTTATAAATCTTCTGTAATACCTTGTTAAACCTAAAAATCCCCTCAGCTTGGATACGTTCTTGGGTTTGGGCCATTCTTTGATTGCCTTGATTTTGTTGGGATCCACTTGGACTCATTCCTTCGATATAATATGTCCTAGGTATTCAACTTCCTTCTGTCCAAACATACATTTTGATAGCTTGGTGTAAAACTAGTTCATTTCCAAAACAAACAATACTTCTTCCAGATGTTTTAGATGTTCTTTCCATGTCTTACTATAGACTAGAATATCATCGAAGAAAACTAATACAAACTTTCGTAGATAAGGGTGAAAGAGTTCATTCATGGTTGCTTGGAAGGTGGCTGGCGCATTTGTTAATCCAAATGGCATGACCTTGAACTCGTAATGCCCTTCATGAGTCCTGAATGCTGTCTTTTCGACGTCTTCTAACCTTACTCGTATTTGGTAGTAGCTTGATCTTAGATCTAACTTGTAAAATAATTATGCATCGTGTAGTTCATTTAGCATTTCATCAATGAATGGAATCAGAAACTTATGTTTAATAGTGATTTTGTTTAAACCTCTATAATCTATACATAATCGGAAGGATCCATCCTTCTTCCTGATCAATACTATGGGAGCAGCGTATGGACTTCTACTCTTCGTAAGGATTCCATGCTTCAATAGGTCTTGTATTAAGCATTCGATTTTTGTCTTATGGTGATGGGGATAACGATATGGCTTAACATTCACTGGTGTTGAGTCTGGTTTGACTTCGATAATGTGTTCAATTTGCCTCTTTGGGGTTAACTTTATTGGTAGATCTTGGAAAACCTTCTCGTATTTCTGAATCAAGAATGAAATCTCTGATGGTTGATGAGTCCCTTCTGTTGATAATAATTCCAATTGCTGACATTGTGCGACAAATGCTGGTGCCCCCTTGCGAATAAGCTTCTTCATCTGTTGAGCGGAGATGACTTGCGTTGGTGGTGCCTGAAACCCGAACAACTTATATTTCCTTCCATCTCATTTGAATTTAATGAACCGCCTTATGTGATTTGCTGAATATGTGCCTAGTGTTCTTAACCATTGTACACCCAAAACAACATCTACTCCTCCTAGGGGAACCGTATAAAAACTGGACTCCATTGCATAGTCGCTTAATTGCAACTTAACCTTATGGCACTTGCCTACTCCATCTATACGTTTTCCATCTGCTACCATAACTTTTAAATCTGCTACCGGGTAAGCAAAGATGTTTAGTCTTTTTGCAACATTGACATCTACAAAGTTGTGTGTACTTCCTGAGTCTACTAGAACGATAACGCTTTGCTTCTTGATGTGACCTTTAAGCTTCAGTGTTTGTGGTTGAGCTATCCCTGTGATGGCTGCTAAGGAAATTCGTGGCATATCTTCTTCTGATTCTGGACTAGGGTTTGCATTTTCTTCATTGTCCTCTTCGTCAGAGCTGTCTTCTGAAGATTCCTCTTCTTGTTCAGCTTCACAGTTGTACAATTTTTGTGTTGCGCACTTGTGTCTTGCGTAATACTTGTCTCCGCACTTCCAGCATTTGCCATCCTTTTTCCTTTCGACATTAGATTGTTGTTTTCCTTCATTTCGCAATGGTGGTGGAACATACTTGCTAGTATTCTCTGACGAGGGTTTACCTGCCTTCCCCTTGGAATAGCTGTTAGTTTTGTCGTTACTGGCATATGGTGCTTTGTGAAGTTTATATTTCCGCTCGATAATTATGGTTGCGTGTTTGGCCTCCTCAATGGTTTTGGGTTTATGCAATTTTAATTCTTTGCGAATGTATCTTTAAGGCAACGATACATTTTTAGCAGCTCCTCATCTGAGAACCCTCTCTGCCTTATTGCTAATACTTCCCACTCGTGAGTGTATTCACTCACTGATCCTTTTTGTTTCAGGTGAACGAATCTCTCGTAGACGTCATCCTCCTCCTCGTCATGAAACCTCTTTAACATGGTGTTTTAAAAGTTTTTCCAATTGAACAAACAACCCGTACATTTAGACGACCACCACAAAAACCAATCGCATGCTTCTGCTTCTAAGTAGTTGGACGCAGTCATAACTCTTTCTTGTTTGCCGAGCGGAGGGTTTGCTAAAAAAATTACATCCATCTTGTTTACCCATACGACAATGCCCTTATAGTTCTTACCATCATACTTCGGTAATTCATTTTTGATTTTAAGATGGTTCCTTTCAGAAGATTTAGTATAATATTGGTTCCCTTTTAAGTGAATTTGAGGTATTTGCTGCTTCTCATGCCTCAGGAACTCATGCTGTGGAGAAGTCTCACCTTCCAGAGTCTTGGGACTTTGTGTGGTTGAAGGTGGATTAGTCTCTCCGAAATGACGACTCATCAAGTTTTTTAAGTAAGAGATGTCGTCGGCCATCTGGTCATGCTTACTAACTGACTTCTAGACGATATCCAGGCATTTATTCAGCTTGCTGATGTCCTCTTGAATTTTTTTCATATTGTCATTGTTGTTGGCTACCATTTTGTTTCGTTTTTTTTTGATACCACTGTTGTTAGGATATTCCTACACATAGGAAATAGTTAAGTACAACTTGGTCTAGTATAGAGTTAGGTAAAGTGTGTTTCTTTACTATGTACATTTTGTAACTTACAATCCGACGGTCATGATATGTAGTGATCCGACGGTTCATTCTCTCCTCGGTATTACCGACACTTGATCCGTGGCTTAACACTTGATTGGTCCATGATCTCTATTTAAAGAGCATGGAGGGTCATTTGTAGGGTAATCCATCTATGAGAGAAGCATATGTAAATTTTCATTCTTTTATTAATAAATTGCCTGAAATGGCCGTGTTGGCTCAGGTCGTGGACTGTTTCCCTCTTTGAGGGTTTTAACCACGTCAAAAGTACTGGTGTATTGATCTGCGATCTGTTTGTGAGCGGTGTCCTTTGGTGTTCTGTCTGAGGAACTTACCCTGTAAATTCCTACATGGTATCAGAGCTATTTGAGGGCCGCGTCCGTTGGTGATCCAAATCTGAAGCCGGTAGAACTGCATCCGACTACCGTTTCCTAGATCTACTATTTCTGACTGCTTTCGGGCCGAGAGGACTGCTCTGTTGTGTTGGGAGCATCTGTTCCAGTGAGGAACCCCTTTCGTTTCACGCGAAAAGGTTTCCGGTAGCCCTAGCTGCGTCATTTTTAAGATCTGGAGGTATACATTGTTTATTTGCAGTTTACAGTTATTTTCTCTCTCTTTATTTCGGTTTTCGATTTATTTAGCCTTTTTTATTACCGGATCTATACCTTTCATTTCTGCATATGCTCTTTGCCCTGCGACTCTGTGCGATCTGGGCAAATCAGAAACAGAAAGGAAGGATTTTTCTCATGCGTATGCTCTTTTCCGCTGCGCCTTAGTGTGATCTCGGAAAATAAGAAACATTGAGAAAAATATTTAGTTTCCGGCTAAAGCTAACTTCGAGCTGTAAGGTTCTTTTTTTTTGTATTTCCGTGTTGGGTTTTGTGTTTTTTGTTTTGTAGGGAAAAAGAGTTTTCTCAAAGCAAGCACGCAACCCAAAGCATCCCCCCCCTCTCTCTCTCAAACTTTTTGTATAGCTCACTTGGTGCAAAGCTAATTTATGAGAGTAGAGGTCTTGGGTTCAAGTCTCCATTTTGTGGGGGCGGATTTTTCATTTCCGCACATTCCCGCACTTCGTCGGCGACTTCATCAATTTTTCTTCAAAAAGCCATAACTTCTTCATCCGGAAGCCGTTTTCAGAACCGTTTTTTTTGAAACAGCCTAATTTTTCGAGATCTTTCTATTGAAACACTTAGTTTCAGCATCTATAGCTTCAGTTTTTTTTAATGGAAAGTCCATGCCAAGTTATTCTTGACAGCACCAACTACTTCCAATGGTGGTCCTACATTGTGGATTTACTTAGAAGTAAAGGTCTTTACAGAATAGCCACAGGCCAAGAGACCAAACCGAAAGATGAAGACAAGGCAGCTAAATGGGAAAATAGGCAAGACCAAGCACGTGGGTTGATAGGGATGTCTATTTCTCCAGATCTTAGATTCCATATTGCAGAACTTGATACTCCTGATGAAGCAATGAAACAGATTACTAAAGTCTTTGGAATTAAAAATGAACTTAAAGCCCATCAACTTGAAAATGAATTGCTTACATTGGACCCCAATAATTTTTCTTGCATTGAAGATTTTTTGTCCAAGTTCAAGACCCTTAGACTTCTTTTGGAAGGTGTTAAGGTTAAGAAAGAAGATAGTAGCTTTATCTACTCCATTCTTACTAAGTTGGGACCAGCCTATTCTGTGTTTGTTTCCACCTTCCATTCTACAAGAGAAGCCTTCATTTCTCAAGGACAAACCTACAAGTCCCCTTCTTTTGATTCCTTTTGTGATTCTTTAATAAGAGAACAAGAAAAACTCTTACACCTTGGTCTTCTTCATCTTGGAAACTCTTTTAAGAAAGCGTTATCCGCCCAGTAGCAACCAAATCCAAAGAATCCTAAGAAGTTGTATCCTAAAAAGAATGATCCTAAACCAAACAAGGGTCCTAAGCAATTTCAGCCTCAAAATGAAAAATCATTTCAACAAAATGGTAAGACAAATAAAAACAAAGGGAAGAAGACTGATAGACATTGCAACTTTTGTAATCGAGATGGCCACTTAGAATCCAAATGCTTTAAGTAGATGGAAGCCTTGGAAGCAGCAATGAAGAAGCATAACATCCATTTGGAGCAATCTTCAACTTCAACTTCATCTTCAGGAATGGCACTTTCTGCATGTGGTTGTCAAGCATCTCGGTCTGGCTATGCACTAAATGTATCTTCTTCTTCTCATTCTCATGAGTGGCTCATTGATTCTGGAGCTTCTTATCACATGGCCAAAAACAAAGCCATGTTTTCTTCTTTAAATGATTGTAACACCAAAAATATATATGTTGGCGATGATAGTTCTCTTAGTGTTGTAGGGACTGGAACTGTTCATCTAGACAATGGTCAATTTAATGATGTATTATGTGTTCCAACCTTATCCTGCAACCTTCTATCTGTATATCAGATAACCCATTCAGGTGAAGGTAAAATCGTTGAATTTTCACCTCACGATGTTGTAATTAAGGACCTAAGAGATCCTAGACAGATTTTAGCTACTAGCATTGCTGATGATTCTACAAGGTTGTATAAGTTTCACAACTTTGGGTCATCAAATCTTCCCTCAGTATTTGTTGCTCATAATGATGAAGTGAGCAAACTTTGGCATGAGCGATTTGGTCACTTAAACTATCGCTCTCTTCAGAATCTATGTAAAGAGAATATGGTGACAAGTCTTCCAATGGTATCTTGCAGAGATGGTGTTTGTTCCGGATGTGTACTCGGAAAACATCATCGGGACAGTTTTGAAAAACGAGCCTCTTGGCACGCCTCAGCCCCTTTACAGCTCGTGCATAGTGATTTATGTGGTCCACTTCCAGTTGCTTCATTCTCTGGCTACAAGTATTTCTTAACTTTCATTGATGATTTCTCCAGACGCACTTGGGTATACTTCTTAAAACTCAAGAGTGAAGTATTTAACATGTTCTTGGCCTTTAAGGCCTTTGTTGAAAAACAATCTGGACATCAAATTCTTAAGCTAAGATATGATAATGGCGGAGAATATGTTAAAAACACATTCATCAACTTTTGCACTGAGAATGGAATTCAAATGCAACATACTGTTCCATATACTCCACAACAAAATGGTGTAGTTGAAAGGAAGAATCGCACCTTAAAGGAAATGGCTAATTGTATGCTTCAATCTAAAGGACTTAGTCTTAATTATTGGACAGAAGCAATTAACTGTGCAAATTACATAATAAATCGCACTCCTACTAAGGTTTTAAAGAATATCACTCCAGAAGAAGCATGGAGCTCAATTAAACAAGATGTAAGTCACTTTTGTGTTTTTGGAAGTGAAGCATGGGCCCATATTCCAGATGAGAAACATAAAGCTTTAGAACCTAAGAGTGAAAAATGTATTTTTGTTGGATATTCTGAAGATGTCAAAGGATATAGACTTATTCCACTTAAGTCCAAAAATGTTATCATTAGAAGAGATGTAAAGTTTGCTGAAAATATATCGGCTTGCGAGCCTAGTTCGACGGATGTGCCACCTCTCCCTATCTCTTCTACTTTTGAAAATATTTCTTCTTCAGATGATGAAAGCGAGGATGAAAATCCTCCCCCACCTTCTCAGGATCCTCTTTCAGCTCCTCAGCTTCCAAAATGGGTCCGTGCTACTCGGGATGCAGCAGGTGATCTTGCCGGTGATCCTACAGATCAGTGACGTACACGTTCTTAGTTCGAGAGAGCCTCTTCTTTACTGGCTCAAGCTTCAGCGAATTATGATCCTGACACCTTTGCAGAAGCTTCAGGCCATCCGGATTGGGAAGCAACTATGAATGAAGAATATCATTCATTACTGGCAAATGATACATGGGATCTTGTTCCTCTACCAAAGGGACGAAAACTTGTTAGATGCAAATGGGTTTACAGAACCAAGTATGGACCAGATGGGAAAGTTGATAAACATAAAGCTCGTCTTGTTGCTAAGGGTTTTTCACAAGTTGAAGGCATTGACTATACTGAAACCTTCTCCCCTGTTGCCAAAATGAACTCTATTCGCCTTGTTCTTTCCCTTGCTGCCTCTTTCAAATGGGAAGTCCATCAGATGGATGTTAAATCCGCCTTCTTGCATGGGGACTTGCATGAAGAAATTTATATGGAACAACCTATTGGCTTTATACAAATAGACTCCAGACTTGTATGTCGGCTTAAGAAATCCCTTTATGGTCTCAAGCAAGCTCCTCGAGCTTGGTATGCCAAAATGGATAACTTTCTTTTAGAAAATGGCTTTTCTAGGTGTCATTCTGACAATACTGTCTACACCAAGAAAGTGGGCAAGTCTCTTATCATTCTTGTTCTTTATGTTGATGATCTTATCCTGACTGGTAGTGATCCCAACCTTATAAACCATGTGAAGTCTAGCCTTAAAAGGAAGTTTGAAATGACAGACTTAGGACACTTACATTATTTTCTTGGTCTTCAACTCTTGCAATCCAAGGAAGGTATTTCCCTTTCCCACTCCAAGTATGCCTGTGATATTCTACGCCATTTTCACATGGAAGACTGTAAGCCAACCCCTTCTCCCTTTCAGTCTGGAGTCAAACTTTGAGTCACTTGTACTTCTCTTGAAGTTGATGGTACCTTATACCGTCAACTTGTAGGAAAACTTTTGTATCTAACCCATACTCGTCTTGACCTTTCCTTTGCCGTTGGCCTTGTTGCTCGGTTTATGCAAAACCCACATGAAAGTCATTGTAAAGTAGCTAAAAGAATACTTCGTTATGTTCAAGGTACAGTCCAGTTTGGGATTCATTACAGTGCTGAAGCAGCTCCTCTATTGGTTGGTTTCACTGATTCCGATTGGGCTGGTGACCCTGATGATCGGAAGTCTACTGCAGGTTATGTGTTCACTCTTGGTTCAAGACCTATTACATGGGCTTGCAAGAAACAAGGTGCCATTTCTCTTTCTTCAGCAGAAGCAGAGTATCGTGGTGCCGTAGAAGCTAGTAAGGAAGCCTTGTGGCTTCGTCAGATCCTATCAGAGTTTGGCTTTCAGCAGCAGCATCCGACTACACTTTGGTGTGATAATCAAAGTGCCATTCAGCTATGCAAAGATCCAATCCAACATTAGCGCAGCAAACACATTGAACTGCACATGCACTTCATCAGAAAGCTCATTCACGACCATGTTCTTGAAGTGCAATATTGTTCAACAGATGATCAAGTTGCAGACATCTTTACAAAGGCTCTCACAGAGGCGAAGTTCACTAAAATTCGATTTATGGTTGGAGTTTAGGAAGTTGTCACTAAGGGGGGATAGGCTCTAGTGCCTCCTTCCTTCTCCTATTGTGTCATATTTGTAAATCCTTCAATTCTATCCCAAGTTGTTCTTAAGGGGGGATGTTAGGATATTCCGACACATAGGAAATAGTTAAGTACAACTTGGTCTAGTATAGAGTTAGGTAAAGTGTGTTTCTTTACTATGTACATTTTGTAACTTACAATCCGACGGTCACGATATGTAGTGATCCGACGGTTCATTCTCTCCTCGGTATTACCGACACTTGATCCGTGGCTTAACACCTGATTGGTCCATGATCTCTATTTAAAGAGCATGGAGGGTCATTTGTAGGGTAATCCGTCTATGAGAGAAGCATATGTAAATTTTCATTCTTTTATTAATAAATTGCCTGAAGTGGCCGCGTTGGCTCAGGCCGTGGATTGTTTCCCTCTTTGAGGGTTTTAACCACGTCAAAAGTACTGGTGTATTGATCTGCGATCTGTTTGTGAGCGGTGTCCTTTGGTGTTCTGTCTGAGGAACTTACCCTGTAAATTCCTACAACTGTTAGCAATAATATTTTGAAATTGCTAATTAAATTTAAGAGAGATACACCAGATGATTTTTGAATGTAATATATATTATTAATTGATAAAATTTGAATGATGATTACAAGTCTGAGGTGGTGCTCCTTAAATAGGAGTTGACTGGCCATGCCTAATCAGAGAGACATGTTCCTTGGGGACTAATGTCTCTTCATTTAGCTAATTATTTGTTAATTAATTGATTATAATTAATAATTTATTTATTTAAATATTTTAATCAATTGTTATGAATTTAAGTTCATAATAGAGGGCCTGCTTATATACCCTAGGCAGGTACCTCTTAACCAAAGGTTATGTCCTTAGGGACATAAATTTTCATTAACTAATTACTAATTAATCATTAATTATTATTATTGTCATTTACATTATTTGTGTTATTTTTATATATATTTTATTTGTAACATTTCCTTTCTCTTCAAAAAGCTTTGTCCTCAAAGCTTACCGATGAAAAGCCTCGATCTCTTTTTCAGCTCGTCGCGGAATTGTCATCTTCGTTGTTACAAGACGATATGGTCTTTGGAGCCATAAATAAAATTGTCGAATCATGCAAATTGTGTGGGACCAAGACGTCATGAGGGATTACGCGATTGAAATACCATATGGCTAGACTCCCTACACATGATGTAATGCCTTGTATGGTTTTTAGTGCGGAGGTTGTACAAAAAGCTCTTGAAGCAATTGCTGAAAAAGACAGAAAGATAACTGCTAGGGAGAGGGCACTGGTCTCAGATAGATAGCTGCTAGTTTTATTTGTTTTGCTTCATATAAGTTTATAACTCATGATGATGAGATGCTTTTATATATGTGATGTTATTTAATATTTTGTATTGGTTCTCCACATTTGAGACCTTGATTGGACAATTATCAAGGATTAACAGGATTTGGTATTGCCTTTGATGTATCATTTTTATTTTACATCCACTACATCATATATATCAGTGCTTTCTTCATATTTATGTGCCAATGTGTTTATTTCATGTTGTTATTGTTTTATATGTTTAAAAATATGAAAAAATTGAATATATTATGCATTTTTTATGTTTGCCGATATTTTGCCATTATTTTCGCCGATATTGCCGATAAGATGTTTTCTGGACCCTCACCAATATTTTGCCAATACCGATATTATCAACACTGCCCAAAATGACCTGCAACCAGCTCGGTCAACAACAGAAGAATGCGGCCTCCAAAGAGAGTCAAAGTCAACCCAAAATTGGCTCGGCCAACACAATCAAAGTCTATTGTAATTTTGCGGTCAAACCAGAAAGTCAACGCAACAGTCAACTTGGTCAAACAGTCCCAATCACCTCGAAATCTGTGCCAAAGAATGCGGCCTGCAGAAATTGAAATTCTGCCCCCAAAATAGAAGTCAACACTGGTCAAATTCTCCAAGTCAACGTCGTCAATGCATGCCCTAATATTGAAATTTTCGGCCTCCAAAATCAGTCCAGAAATTTGCTTTCCTTCCACACATGCGAAGAAGAGAGCCTCAGAGTTGTACAAACCAATCAAGAGAGGAGAGAGAAGAAGATGTGATGAGATGAGTGATGTTCAAATGAAGGAAGGGTCACATCTATTTATACACTTCGTTGAGGGTGAGGAGACACATCTATTGGGCTTCATGAGCCTACATTTCACTGAGGCCGACCTTGACAATTGACCATGAGAAAGAATAAATTCAAAATTCCATTTCTGCTTATTAGAATGAGATGATCTTTATATCAAAATTGTACCTCTCGAAAAGAGGAATCCAATGCAATAATCATCTCCATCATACGAGCTGTCCTAAGGTGGAAGTTGGCCCTAGTTGCCAATTTTAACATGCATCAAGTTGTGTATTGACATGATTTCACTGCACTTGGTTCCATAATGATTCACTCTTCATGTACATAGTTAGGTTGATTAATATAAATATGGACATCAAGTGATAGCATGGCAATGGATATCTATAAATATCCCACGCAGCCGCTACCCACAAAAAAATTTAACGTAGAAAGTACATGTGTTAGTTGGATTGTAAAAGTGACTTGATTGATACCACCCAAGTTGTAATTACAATTTACAAAGAGGAATGTGATAGGGTTGCATTCATCTGAAGGATTCCGTGTTAGAACATATAGTGTTGCTATATGTGTTACTTCTAATGATAGTCCCTTAATACACATTCCGTTTTGTAGCTTGGGAGCCAACACATATCTAAGCCATGTCTTTATAGACCACAATCCTATGCATATGGACCCCTGCTTAATGTAGCTGAAATATGTATTTGCATGATATCTGTTTTTTTATAGTTGATAAATTCTACATGGGGTATTGGCATATAAAGGGTATATGGATAATGGAAGGGACATTAGAACAGAGTATTCTTAAAGGATGTGTTTAATCAAAAAATATTTTAGGAAAGTGTTGGGTAAAATCTTTTGCAAAGTGAGTTGAAATATAAGTAGACAAAAGAATTCTAGCAATTTGAACATTGTCAGTGTATGCGATGATTTGCATGGGCACATGTTTGTCAATGGATGGCTATTTACCTTTCTGCTTCACATATTGTCATTGTGTGTTGTAGCAATTCTGAAACAACCAGATCTATAGTAGACACAAAAATTGCAGATTAAAGGGTGCCATTATGCTTTTCAGCATCTTTGATTAATGGCAGATTGAAGAGGATGTAGTTAGGGAACTCTCCCTCTTCTGCCATTTTTCACTCATTTCGTGCACTTCCTTTGCTACATCTTTGGCAGCAAACAATGAATTTACATAGGGGTGCCCATGCCCAGGCCTAAGGCCGGACATGAACAAACTCAGATTGCTTGTAGCATGAGAAGATCCAAATTTCATTTTTGCAGCGGCTTTTGAGAGGACATCATTGTTGGGTGTCTTGGGTTTTGTGCCAGATCAAGGGCTAGCTAGACCCTCTAGAGTTTTCTTCCCACCTTGAGCCATTACCTAAGGTTGTTTTGATTGATATAATGTAAGTTATTCATGAAATAATCAATTTTGTCCGTCTAAATGACTAGCTACTACCTATGCCTATAATGTCATTGGAGTAGTGCATAGGATTGTGAGGCTTAGTATACTTATCTATGAAATTGGATTCGTTCCCCAGGCCCTACATGTCTTGAATCCAGCGAATCGGACACGATTCGGGCAGATTCGTGTCCAAAAATCGGGTCACGCTGTGTTCGATCATGACACTTCAAATCCGGAACGTGTCCCAATTTTCGGACACGAATCCGGAAATCAAGAACCCGTGTGGCGTTATAAAGGCATATTTCCCCATTCTATTTGCACATTCACTTGTTTAGTTTGTTGTGGGTTTGCTCTGGGTGTTTCGGAGCAAGGAGCAAAGGGTGTGGGAGCATTTTCAAGGCGATTCAAGCAACAAGTAAGTCCTAGAGCCTGCCAGATTTGATGATGGTGATACTATACAGGGGTCATCCTCCACACCAGCAGATGTAGAAATGACTTTGGATACGGAGGAGGAGGATGCAACAGAGGAGAGCAATGGTGACCATGATGATGAGGACAGTGATGCTGATTTTGATGATGACTATGAGGATTGATGACTCATGACTCATGAGCTACCTACTGCCTTGAGGCTTGTATACTTGTAGTTGTTTTGTATTTGCTATTTCTATTTTCCATTGCCATTGCACTACCTATGTAAACAGTAACACATTTTGATTTTGATGACTTAATGAGAAAACTACAATATTTTTATCTTACTATCTTGTCTTTCTCCTATTGGATCATTGATGAATTGAATATGTATTATAAATTTATAATTTATCATTTATCATTTATGTCACAATTGTATTTGTAATTTTGTATGCATAATGTTACTTTGTAAAACTTACATCTAGATGAAGATCTATGTTTGAATCAATGAATTTGTATCATGAATGAGAATTTGTGTAAGAAATATCTAATTTTTAATATATATATATATATAGATATATTTTAAATAAAATAATATATAACATATCCGAATGTGTCCTGTTCGGGGGGGTCAACGTGTCTGTATCTGACACTCGAATCCCCGTATCCGTTGAATCCCCGTGTCAAGTGACTTAGATACTTATTCATTATTTGGAAAAGTAAGATCATGATTTCACTTGTTCTTTGCATGCATATATTTTATTTTTCAGTAATTGATAGCCTTCAAATATTCATCAATTCATCAACAGAAAGTTTTCCGACCTTTGCCTACCTCACTATCTTACTTCTTATCCCCTGTCATACGACCTATACACGTTAGGGTATTTCAGACTGGTTGACAAACCTTTGTTTATTTTTTTTTAATTATTATTTTTTTATTCTTATTTATTTAACGTTTGTAAAAAATATATACTGTAGTCACTTGAACAAATAATGAATTTTATTCAATGCATTTTAGCGTAGAATATGTTTGAAAAATGATTTATGTTAAAAATTGATTGTGGATACAAATGGTTGTCATTTGCACTATGTTGTTTGATATACGACTCGTCTTAAATGTGCCTAGACAAGGTAATAATTGAAAGTGTTTCGAGTAGTTCTAAATAGTTTTTTATGATCACTTCTGTGAGAAGGGACATTGAGAATATAATTGCATACATCAAAACATAATCATTATAATTTTGGAAATTGCACAAACATGTACCCTTATATTACCTGTGCACTCTATTTCTTGTGTGACTGGCACAACAATATATGCTGTTGGTCAAATGTAAATGTATTACTTTTGGCCCTTGGGTGCTATTGGTGTCTGCATGTTTGATTATCTCTATATTTGGTATCTAGATTCTTGACCGTTGGAGTTGCATTTGACATTTCCTACCAAAAATGATCAATCCTGCTTTCCAGGACAAATAAAGTTTTATATTTGCATTACTTATGCGTACATCTGAAACCAGTTTTGGGCAGACCCTCATTGTGGGGACCTGATGATTTCACAGCTTGGTGATCCCAAACTGACTACAGTTCTCAATTTGGAATCCTTGGTACAGAATGAATACTGAGTTCAAATTTTCTTGATGGTTTATCTTAATAATTTACTTTCTACTTTGTAAATACATGTCTGAATGGAATTTACCTAATTAAAAATTATATTCTGCACATTGGAAGAAGGGACTGCAAACGTCTTTAAAATATGAGAAGTGAGTTTGCTGTGTTTATGATTGTTTTTTTAGAAAAAATGAGTTACAAATCGTGATATGAACTGTTGAGGATTTTGAAATGTTAGGGAGATAAAATGAAATTTGATATATGCATTTAATTTTTTGTTCTTTGATCACTAATAATTTGTGCTTGCCATACCTGTTGATTTGTCCCAGGATATGGTGGAATGGGAGCAAGATACCGATGAATATCTGCGAAAAAATCTTCCATCTGATCTGGTATCTAGAGACTTATATGGATGAAATTTTGTATTGTGTTTCTTAACTTCTTCAAGTTTGATATGTTGCTTCAGTATTTTTCTTTCTCATAGAAGATTTCCATTGGTTAGATGAGGCATGGGGTTCCCATACTCTCAGTGCCTACAAAGATGGAATGTTAAGAGTCCTATTGGCTGCCTTTGGATAATTGTTGACATTAATATAATAATACTTATTTACATCTTTGGATGGCTCATTTTGGTATTTGTAGGATGAAGCAAGTGGTTGGAAAGAAGATCTTTATACACCAAGAAAGAGTGCCTTAAATTTTCTAGGTGTGATTGCATCATCTAAGGTATGATTCATTTATTCATCAATGCTGATCTGGAAGAGTAGTGGGAGATTGTGGTGTTGCTTCATGATGAATTTATATTTTGTGCTATGTCTTTATCTTATTTATTTTAAGATGCTTGATTTTGAAAATCTTGTTAGAGTTCTTCAAGATTTATGATATCTACTCTGGAAACTGAAATTGTAATTCTCATATGGAAATAACAATTATCACCATGCAGGGTCCTCCTATGGCAGGTACAAGCAATAAGATAGTATCTACAAAGCGGAAGAAGGGTGGCAAAAGTGGGCAAGGTCTGGGCCAGGGTTCAGCTGGGGAGTTATTGGTGATACCATTTTTATCAAAATTTGTTTTTCCTCCTGATGGTTCTTCTGCAAGTACAGACATTGTCATGAAGTGAGTTTCAGATGGTTAACAATCTTTTAATATGGGAACTTGACAGTTTATAGGAAGAAATACAAATTTAGACATACATAATTGCTCAATCAAGGAAATCCCATTTGCATATCTTTTGGGTTATAAAGTATGGTTTGTTCTATCAAGGATGTAATAGAATAATTACAACTCAATTATAACTTCCTAATATTAATCTTGATTCTTAACCATATAACCAGAATGGTGGTGGTTTTGTTGGTTGACCACTAAGCATCTTCCATGGAAACTGGTGGTTTATGGTTTATCACTAAGCAGCCTGTTTTGAATAATGTGGTGGCTTTTGGATGACCAATAACCAATCTACTTCATCAATTTACTCCCCCCCTTAAAGGTGTAGGAGAGTTTCTTTTTATCATTGTGCTGCCCCCTTTAGGTGTGGAAAGTATCATCTTTGACTTTTTTTTTGTGTTTTTACTTCTGTTTTGACTAGGCGGTAAGATTAATGTAGTTGCTTCACTTGTAGATTCCATCTCCATGAATTTATCCATAGATATTGAATTAGTTTCTTAGATTTCTTCTACTTTTGAAATCTTTTTGTCTTCATTGTCTTCCCACAATGAAGACAAGGATGGAGATCAAAACACTAATTCTCCATGTGACCATCTCTTTGACAATGTTGACACTTTTATCAATACTCTTAACTTCTTCAAGAAATCCTGCACTCACAAACTGAACTGGTTTGGAGTAATTTGAAATATGAAAGTTGTTTTCTTTGGTGTATCCCAATCTATTCTGATTTTTGTTGAACTATCTTTCTTCCCAAGGTTGGATAAACATCATAGAAAGACCATTTTGTTGTTCTTTTTCTCCTTCACAATTCCTTTTGCTATTGTCGCTGCTGTTATTCCGTGCTGTGAAAATTCCTAGATCTAACAATCTCTGGAATCCTACTGCAACCAGTTGAATCTACTTCTCCTAGATCGTAAATTACATTACAAACTTATTTCAGATTTCTTCTTGGAATATTGAAGTAAATTGCTGAAGCAACCTACACCAAATTAAATATGATTCTGAAACATGGAAACTGAGCAAGGAAATACAAACACATAGGACATTGTTAATTTTTACAAATGTCTCCGGAAAAACCCAATGTGGGAAAACTGATGCAACAACTCTGAGGGTTTATTATTATTAAGCAGTAGAAAATTCTGAATACATCTTTGAATACCTCACAGGGTTATTTAGTTACAGAGAGAAATGCTGGTAGAAAGAATTGAGGTCACCTCACACTATCACTAGAAACCTTGGCTAATCTAGCCCCAAACTGATTGCCTCCTCGACTTTTCTGGCTGCCTTTGCGCAGTGTCTATGTCAACCCAACATCAAGCTCTCTGGGGATTGTGTCACTCCTTTGGTTGGTCGATTTGCTGCCCAGGAGATTCGATTTCTGCCTCCCAGTCTCAAACCCCGACTCCTGGCTTCTGAAACTTGAATTGCTCTGCAAATTTTAGACTCCTCACTGGTTTCTGCGCTGCCTCTGCGTCAGCTCCTCTGGCTCAACGTTGCCACTGTTGGATTACTCTTTTCTGATGATTCTCTGGTTGAGAAAATCACTCTCTCTAGAAGCTATCCCCGCCTCTCTGCTGCAAGAAATCTCCTCAATCGAATTTTCCTCCTGAGAACTTCTCACTTCAGAAAATCGATTTCTTGATCTCTCTTGATGTATTTTCCAAATGACCCTCAAGCCCCTTCTTATATCTTCTTGTTGGACAACCAACGACCTAGATTAACTCCTAATCAAAGGCTCATATCGTTTTGACTTGATCTCTGTCTTTTTCTAGAAGATTCACCCACAATTACATTAATACCCATTAATATTTTAATTTTCCTAAGTTTAGACTTAGGAACCCCATTAAAAATATTAATTATGTTAATATAATCATCTTTGGGTGGAATTTCCCAAAATGGTTTTTGGGTTCTTTGGAATGCATGTGTCCAAGCCTCCTTGCAAAATTTGAAGCCTAGAGCACATCCGATGCTACCCCAAATCAACACTCCCTCTTAGCGAGGAATGTGCTCTAGCAATATACTGCTGCTGCATACTGCTTTGACTTTGAAGCATCGTCCTCTGCGTTGCTGATGTCTGACATGCTGTCCACCAACTACTGCGTTGTTGCTGCAACTATACTACACCCTTTGACACTGCCACTGCCAATGCTACATATGTACTACAACTCCCTCTGAAATGCTGCATCTGCTATGCTACTAGCACTTCCACTACTAACACTGCATCCGTACTGTGACTTAGTTGTTGAGAGAAGCAACTGAAAACACCCAAAACTGGACAAGTATCTTAGTGGATACACCTCGGTGCTGAAAGCCTGACTTCTGCTAGCCCTACGCTGTCTTCTGAAGCCACTGCGCTGCTGAATCTCTGCATTGTGCCTCAATGCATTGCTGCTTCTTTGCTTTGCGCTGCGCAAGTTCTGCCGCTGCTAACTACTGCATCTGTCGCTCCAACACTCCATGGAATCAACTGAAAACTCTTCCATCCCGCTACTACTGATCATGGGCTCCCGTAGCAAGGTGATGATCCAAGAGGTGGGCTCCTCAAGGATCTTGCCCATTTGCAGCTCTATCGAACTATAGTTCTAGGTGAGATCTTCCTCAGACAAGGGAAGTACACTGTTAAGATCTTGAGGAGATTCAGTATGATGGACTGCAAGTCCATCGCTATACCTATGATGACAAATCTAAAGAAGCTGAATGATTCTGCTCCAGATTCAAATTTTGTGGATCCCACTATGTACAGGCAGTTGATTGGATTCTTGGTGTACCTGGTTAACACCGGGCCATATATTTTCTTTGCAAGGAGCACCTTGAACCAAGTTATGTTTGAGCCAAGGCATGTACATTGGGTTGCAACGAAGCATGTGTTGGGATACCTACATGGTACAGTTGGATATGGCTTGAGATATGTCTCAGGTGGTGAAGTTTGGCTGCAGGGATATACTGATTCTAAATGGGCCGAGAATGTAGTGGATAGAAAAAGCACCTCGTGGTGCTACTTTAGCTTGAGATCAACTATGATATCTTGGTTTAGTAGGAAGTAGACTTCTAATGCATTCAATACAACAGAAGCAGAGTATATTGGAAGCTTCGGAAGCTTGGTATATCGGAAGCTTCTTACAAGACTATTTGATCAGGCGTTGGAGATGACCTTGATACATTGTGATAATCAAAGTTGTGTCAAGCTTTTGGAGAATCTAGTATTTCATGACAGGTCGAAGCACATTGAGATCAAATATCACTTCATTTGAGACATGGTGTAGAAGGGAGCAGTGAAGCTCTAGTACATACCCACAAGAAAGTGGATTGCAAACATTCTCACCAAGCCTCTATCTAGGGGGAAGTTTGTATACTTTAGAGACAAGCTTGGTGTGATGCAGAATGTCTCCCTCGCTGAGAGGGAGTGTTGATGTTTCTATAGTTTGCAACATCGGGCAAACATTCTCCCATGGGGTCATGCTGATTTGACTAATGGGGAATGATACATTCACCCATGGGGCCATGCCAATTTGGCTAGGGGTGAATGGCCCGGGGCAATTTTTCTCCCATTAGCTCTGGTGTCTGGCTCTGGAAGATTGGCCCATGATACTCATATTGCCTACTCTAGGATGGAGTGATCTATTTTTTATAGAGCAAGTTTGATTTGTTTATTTAATGGGGGTTTTCACCCACTAGTGGAATAAACAATTCTAGTCTAATGTTGAGTTGTAATGTAGGCTCAATAAGTGAAGGGGTTTCTTGTGATGAGGGGCTTCTTAATGGGTCTCTACTCAACATTAGAGCTCTATATAAATAGACGTGCATGTGAGGAGACACTACATCAACATAGCAAGCTCATTTATAAATTTTCTAGTGGAGGAGAAATTTTAGCTAAGGAGAAATCTATTCATCTTTCTTCATCATTTCACTTCTGCTCTTAGAGGCTACACGTGTGAAGGTTTGACCAAGTTTGACTAGTGAGTTAACTAATTTGTGTAGTTGCATGTGTGAAGGGTTGACCACTATTTAGACTGATCCATACAACTGCATGTGTGAGAGATTGACCGCAGTTTGACTGCTTTGTACAACCGCACATGTGAGGGTTTTGATCATAGGATGATTGTACTTGATCGCAAACTGCACATGCGAAAGTTTGACTGTAGACCACAGTTGACCACAATCCGCATGTGCGATAGTTTGACCACAGACCAACATTGATTGCAGACCATAGACCAATGTTGACTGCAGTTGACTTTTGACAGGTCTGAGCCGTGTTGACAAGCAACAACCTGACCAGGTTTGACTGGTGATTTGACTTGTAACGTTGGCAAAGATTTATAGACAAATTATGATTTGTAAACCTTGCTGAAAAGACAGTTTCTTTTTAAGAAAAGTTGTTGGGTTTTCTCCCAGATTAGATTTCCTAGGGTTTAAAAAATATATATCTTGTGTCTATTGTGCATGGTGTCTTTCTGTGATCTTTATTGTTTTTGTTGCATTTACACTCAAGATTTATGTGTGTAATTATTCAATAATAACAGTGACATGAGAAACACTATTTGGAAACCTTTAGGAAGTAATTATCAGATCAAAAAATTGTACTGCACATGCTATATAATTTCAATAATGTGAAGACTGCCTTGCTCAATGGGATTATTGTGGAAGAGGTGTATATTGAGCAACCTTAGGGATTTGAGGTGCGCCACCCACCAAAAGCGAGTGACACCATAGGAGAAATTTTTCTCCTAGTTATCTCTTCAACCAACAACCCCAAACGGACACCAATGTAGCCAATACAGGGTGCCATTTGATCTTTGATCCCTGCATCAGTTGTATATCCCCTCGCCCATCTGTCAAGAGCATATGTTAGAAGGTGGGCAATCCATCCCAAAAGGTATGTTTTTAATTGTGCAATCAAGTGCTTATGCTTGTTTTTCTTGGGCATTTTGGGCATGGAATTGTTGGGTGACTTGGAAGAATGAAGGGCTTTGACCATGTTTTTGTTCCCTCACCTTAAATGGGGGGTTAATCCTCGATCCTAGTGTTGTGGGATCTCCCCTACTGACTTGTGGTTTTAGGAAGGGCACTACTTGGGAGACCTCGATTTTGGTAGCGTGCTCCCATTTTCCCATACCACATTTTTTCACTCCCTTCGCACATTGCAAGCCCTATGTCATCATTCTCCTCTGGGTCCACATGACCACTAGATCCACAAGGCACTAGCACTCTCCTTCCCCTTGTCCACATATTTGGGTTGGGCTTGGAAATGTTACCCTGGAGGTTGATGCAACTAAAAGAAAGTTATAAGCATATCATAGCCACAAGCAAGAAACAGAAGAAAAGAATATTATAAAATGCAAAAGATGGCCGGGACATTAATTAGCATGTGGGCAAAAGCCAAACATGAGCTCTACCCCTTATCATGGTCATCACCTTGGTTCTTAGGGCCCCATGAGTGCCTTCACATCATTAAGGAACCTATGCACGTCCCAAACCTTGGTGGGCGATGAACTGCCCCACCTTAAGGGGTTAATAACTGCTTTATATCATTCACAACATGCTCTAATTTCTTGGATCCTTGAGCAGTAATACAAAGAAAAATCAAGAAAAGGCAAAAAGAAAATAAAGAGGGGTGGAAAAACAAAGGCTGGGGTAACTCATGTATCCACGATTGCTCCCTCCTACATCTATATACCCAATATGTGGACATCCCTCATTATTGCCATCCTTGTACCCATGGCATTTGGCCTTGAGACCCTTGTGACCCCATCCATTTCATCATCATTCATATGCCACCTATCAATTGAAGGATGTCCCAAGGAGGGGGTGTTGATTTTGTAGCTTTGGAAGGTCTTTTGCATAGGCTTGTGTATAGCATGTAGGGGAAGAAGTCGTCTTTAAGTGGTTGTTCAAGTGGAGCAACTAATATGATCTCTTTCTTAAGTTTTTAAGTTAGGAAAAAGTACATTGATTAATTATTTAATTAATGTTGACTTTGGGTTTATCTAAGGATAAATATTAAATTATTTAAGTAACTTACATCTAATCTTTATTGCTGATCTGAAAAGGCCGGGATTTAGTCTTAGCCATCTATCACTATGGAGATTAAGGATTTATTCCATGGAGAAATTATAGAGAGAACATATGGGAGAGGATGAAGACGAATTGCTATTATTGAGAGAGTGATTTTCTCAAGAAGTGAGAGACTCTAGGACTGAAGGGAAGGGAAAAGAACTACAAGTAGGAACTTTTGGGAGCAAAGTTCAGGGAGGCTGAGTCTAGGAGAGAGAGAGGTCAATTTTTTGAAGAGAAGGGCCAAGTTTTTGGAGATGGGTTGAATATCCAAGGGCCATTTTTCTCAAGAGCGCAGGGGCTGTACGAGAGAAGTATGGGCTGATCTGTTGGTGAGGGAGGCCAAATTCTCCAAGGGCCAAAATCTTCCAGGAGGGCTTATTTCCAGTGGGTTGAATTCCTTGAGGCCAATTTCTATAGGGGCCTATTTCTCAGTTCCAAGCAACTGTAATTTTTCTATTTATTCTCTGTGAGTCTAACCCCTATTTTTCCTGAGCAATATAAAGTGAAGGAAGATTGTATTGGGCAGAAATTTTTCTGCTCTAGCATGATTGATTTTCCATATTTTATTTCTGCTACATTTTAATTTCTGAAAGTTAAAATACTAGTGAATTTATTTTCCATGGTTTTTAGATTTGATTGAGTAAATTTCTGGGTATAAAATAATTGTTGAGGTATTAAGAAATAAGATTTGGAACACTTAGCTGCTTGAGTTAGCTTTCCTTGCCTTTGTTTTTCTCAGTCCCCATATTTTCCTTTTTCATCATTTTATGTGGCTTGTTTTACAAGCTTCATTAATTATTCAAATAATAATGATGATATAATCCGTTTTTAGTGATGGGTAGTTTATCACTTCACCAGGATTAGGATGTTCATTGAGTGTTGCTTTTGCTTTGATAGGCGTGATATGCATGGATACTGTTGAGGATGACATGCTATATAAGAGGAGGCAGGGATCAAGATATAATTGGATTTTGATTGCTTTACGCCCCTTGACATTCTTTTGCATTTTAGTATTTTGCTTATTCTTTTTATTTTCTTATAGCTGCATCAACCTCAAGTATTTCCAACCCCTCATTGGACAAGGCCAATAGGAAACCATTTGGAGTGACTGACATTAGCCAATCAGAAGATGGGATAACGAAATGAGGACAAGTGTTAAGTATGGACAACATGGAATACTACAATCATTGGAACCTCCTATTTGTGCCCTCCTAGATAGTGAAAGAAAGATGCTAAGAAAGGTCACATTGGACTAAGGGTGAATGATAACCACCAAGGTGAAATAAAGGAACCAGTACACAACCAACAATGGTCTAATACCCAATTTCAACCTGTGATCTGTACTTGAATGCCTTAAAGGTTAAATGAAAGCATTTGAATGCAAAAATGGTTAATGTACCTAACAATACATGATCCATCTCTATCGGATAAGTAGGCTATATCAATGAATGTACTCACCAGAGAATATGTGAGACATCCAAGGCTGGCTATCTGTGGCCCATAGTAGGGGCTACCAGCTGGCAGGTGGCATTCTAGGAGGAAAAAATTCTCCTAGGGTCTGCCATGTATGGGCTGGGTGACAGTTAATGAAATCAGTCTCATTGAGGTTTGTTCTCTATTGTATTTTGTGCATATTCATTGTGTTCATGACCACCATTCTAGCCGTTTTCTGCACTGTATACTCAATATAAAGAAAAGATCTGTCTAGTTTAAGAAAAAGCTGGAAGTTCTTTTAGAAAAGGAAAAGCATGTTTTGAAAAGTGCCCTCTTCAAGTTATCAATATCTGATCTTTTTCCTTTCTAATCACCCTGTGTCTCTTTAATCTTGCAAGTGAGCTCATGCTTCGCTTGTCAATAGTCTTGTCCTGCAACTGAAAGTCACCTCTGTCATTTCAAAGGTAGCTTGCAGCAAAAGGGATAAGGTTGAACATTATATGTTACCAAATGGCTACTGTATCTCATAACAATCAAAGCACTTTGTCTTCAATTCTAGTAGCTACTTTATTTTCAAATTTGCTTAGAGTTCAATATTCATTGATATATTCACTTGAATATCTTGAAGAAATGACATTCATAGTGTGCTTATTGCAGTTACTATGGTGTGTTGTTGGGATATGGAAGCCTACAAGAGGTATTTATCTGGTGACCTTGTCCTGGTTTCATCTGTAATTCCATACGTTCTTCAGACTGCAACTTTTCCTGTGGAAAATTTATATCATCTTTGTGCATTTTGTTCCAGTCTCTGAAATTTGGTTCACTTTTTTATTTGATACCTTTTATATTTTCTTGCTGTGCAGTTTTTTAAAGTTCAAAGTTCTGGGCATGTATCACTTTTACTTCGAACAAGAGTGCTGCCTCTTTATTCAATGCCCTCACCTTCACCTTATCTTATTGCCAACGCCAATTGGTTGCTGGGAGAGCTTGCAGTTTGTCTTCCTGAGGTGTGTTATGATATTAGCTGTGTTCTTCTAATATCAATGTTTTCCAATGCCTAAAACTTTACACGCACACTCATCTATGAAAAGCTTTCTGCAGCTTTTATGTTTTAACTAATAACTGCTTTGGCAATTCAGGAGTTGAATCAGGAGATATATAATTCATTGTTAAAGGCCTTTGTTGCACCAAATGTTGGAAATGTATCTTGGTATCCAGTTCGTGCATCTGCAGCTGGTGCTTTTGCAGCACTTCTTCAGGTAGCCTCTTCAAGGGATCTAAACCTTTTGACTGGTTTGTGTGGATTGAAGAATTACATTAATATGATACTGATCGTTTTATCACAATTGGCAGGAGGAGTACACGCCAACAGAGTGGCTAAATTTCTTGCAAGTTCTTGTAGGTGGAACTAGTAAGGATAAGGAAGAAGCCTCCCTTTCACTGCAATTGCTAGCTACTGCAGCGGAAGTAGGTGAAGAGAAAGTTAGTCTTCATGTTCCAGCAATTATGTCTGCTATCAAAGGAGAAATACTGAGACACATTCCACCTGTCCCAAAACCTTGGCCACAGGTCCTAATAACGTACACCTATGCCTTCATTTATTTATTTAGCACATAGATAGAGATGATTTCAACTCTGCAGGATTTATGTAATCTACCTAAATTTCTTTTCTTTATATTAATAATTGTTATACAGGATCATGTCCATTAGAATAACTCCTAGAATAGTCATGTTGCTTATGTACTAAAAGTGTTGTCTTTTTGACATCATGTCTTGTATGTTATATCATTTGCACTATATGGCATGGGCCTTTACTAATGAATGTCTGTTTATGGCATTTAGTGACTGCTGCAAGGTATGTCACAAGTGGTACCAGAAATTGTGGGCATCCCTGGTTTTTCTCTCACAACAAAACAGTTGCCCACAAAAATATAAATTAGAAACTATCATTGAAGCATGTGAAAATTGTTACCAAGTTGCAAACAGATCCACTATATTTTAATCAAATGAAAAGAAATGAGTCAATCAAGAAGTTCATAATGAAGGTCCTTAGCAGGGACCATTATAAATAGGAAGCACTCTAGCCAAGCCGAAAGTAACAGAAGGGATTAGTCCCATCAATATTAAACAACATAGTAAGCACTATTGCTAATAACCTAATCATCGTTGCTAATCACCTTTCTGTAACCTATTGCCAGCATCTCCAAGCTGACATAATTGCTGTTTTCAGCCTTAAAATATCCTTGTCGAGGCACGTTGTGAATCACTTGATAGGGCTTGAAACTGAATTAAGCATAAACCATTGTATTCAACAATACTGCATTTCTCATCTTGAAAAACAAAGAAAATAAAAGCACTTGTACAACTGCTACGTAGCTGTTGCCAGGGAAAAAATATACCAGCCAAAACATTTGCGTTTGGAGAAGAGCTGACATTTTCACAAGGAATCAACATTGCTAAGACACTTTGCCAATATAGCCACAATGCAACTTTTGGTCACTGTTTTTCAAGCACTCTATAGTTGCTAGATTATTCATGATTGCAAGATAGGATGTTTAGAAATTTTAGGACTTGCTAGAGTATTTGTGATTGCAGGAAAGTAGACCTAGAAATGTTGGGAGTTGTCGCAAGACAAGTAGTTAAATTTGCTTTGTCCTCTGAAAGCATTGCAGAAAAGATTGTTGAAGTAACTGCCATTAGTTGTGTCGACTTGAATATTTTGTTCATCATAGGAAATAAGTTAATATATGCATATATGCATATGTTAACACTAGCATAGATCCAACATAACCTTGGGTCTCTTAAGCATTGAGAGGGATCAAAATAACTCAGGTAAACCTTTCACCAAAAGTTGGGGTCTTGTCACCCTGAATATCTTGGCCATTCAAAAAAGATATAAATGAAAATATGCATTTATACCATAGATGAAATAATCGTAATTGGTAATTAATCGGTGATGGTCTTGAAGCAGTAATCGAGAAAAAATGGAAATAATCATGGAAAAATGACAAGCATTAAAAAGTGTAAAAGTATTAATACGTTTCAATTAAAAAAAAAATCAGGAACATCATCAAAGAATAACATCGTCACTTAAATAAGAAAAAATACTAATACATACGATACATAAGATGCCAAATGACACATCAAATTTGATATTGAATCTTGATATTTGTCTAGTCAAAGACACAAAACTGAATAACCAATAAAAAATGATTCCATAAAGATCAATCTAGCAACTACCTATCAACTCCCTCTTCCCCTTTTATGGGGACAGATCAGGTATTGCTTGCCACTAGAGCGCCATGCAACATTATTCTGATGTCCGTTGGTGGTTGCTTGAGTATGAATTGGTGTATAGGATGGTGATGAGGTTACCTCATAAACCTCCTTAATCCCATTGTCCCGCTAAGGGGCCAACTATGCCCCCACTAATGGGCGGGGGGTGGGTTGCAGGGAAAATTTGAAGGATCTATACTGTAGAAACTTTGGCAAATCTTATTAAATCTAGAAAAGGCAACCATAAACAGTTTATAGATTTTTTTTTTAAATATTCAAATTTCTAAAGATTTCATATGTTTCTAGAAACCTTTGGTGATTCTTAGAATAAAATACTTTTATTGTTTTCAACTTAGGCAATCATTTTAGAATAAATTGGAAATTGCGTAATTTTTTTTGGAAAAAACATGGAAATTAGTCTATTGGTGAAACTTAGGCCTTAGAGTTTTCCTTGGTGGGTCATCCAGATCCTCTCCTACCCCATGTACGTGCTTGGGTTGCTCCTCCTATAATTGTAAGTACAAAGGTGCTTTTTCCTTAATAGTCCTCTCGAACTCCATCATTGACTTAGTCGAGGCGTTAAAAGGAAATGTTGTCCATGTCAAGTGAGTGCTAAATTTGCTTTACCCATTGGAGATTTATAGTGGTGATAAACCAAATCAGCCAAGCATAGATACTCTTACATGTAAGAGCATCATAATAAATTTAATAAGACTTGGTTCTTAAGGGTCATCAATTAAAAAAATTGTAGTTGCTAATATGCTAGGCCTCTTTGTAATTTTTCAAATGCAATCCAATTGTGTTCACAACCTGAAGCACTACTAGGTTGGCTTACTTTGATTTCTCTTACTTTGATAAGAGCTTGTGATGTATTTTTACTTTACTTGATTAACTTCTTTCCTTTATTATTATTAGTGTTCTCTATCATCAAACAACTACCAAATCATAAAGAACAATAAGACAATAGGACACGAGATATAGGTAATCAGCCAAGGCCAAAACCTCTCCAACTGAGGAAAACCCACCAGAATCCTTCTCTTCTTATAGAACTTCAATTGATGAATTCCAAGACCTATGACCCTTGACCAATAGCCTCCAAGACCAAGCCATCCTTCCTTCTTGATGAGCTTTCCTTACATAGCTTCTAACAACAAACTTTGACCTTCCAACAATTTCTCCAACAACTTCAACCCTAACAACAATTTCTGCAACTTCGACCTAGCAGCTTCAACAACTTCAATCTAGCAACTTCACGGCTTCGACCTTGATGTAGCTTCAACAACTTCGACCTAGCAGCTTCACAACTTTGATCTAGAGGTAGCTTCACAGCTTTGACTTTGCATCTTTAGAATTTGGTCTAGTCTAGAAACTGTAGAAACCCTAACAAAAGAGAGAGAGGGAGAGGCCCATTCCTGAGAAGCCTAATACATTTTTGAATGATTAGCTTGGAATCACCCACTATGTTCAAGGAGTTGACACCATTGTCCAAACATATTTTTAATCCTTGCCATAATGCTAATGCTTCCGCCTGGTTGTTAGAGGTGACCCCAAGTCCCCAAGCATATTTGACTTCTGTTTTTTCTTCGAGGTTGATTATTACCCCTCCCGCTCCAACCTCCCCGGGGTTACCTTTCGACGCACCATCAAAATACAACTGGATGTTCCTGACTTTCCTTTGCCATTCGGCGAAATCATCTCCTTTCAATCTAATGCAAAATTTCAAAATTTTAGTGGATCTTAAACAGGCAGATTTTAGGGAGGGAGGGGCAAGCCTGAGCCAGTGTTTTTTGGAGCTGGTCAATTCTTTCATATCCAAAGCATCGTATCCTTGAGAAGAGATGACCTCGAAAAGCAACGACACGCCTTTAATTGCAACTGTTTCTGAGCTTTGACGAAGGTTTTGGAAGATAGCCTGATTACGACACAGCCATATCGACCAACACATATATTTAGGAAATGCCATCCAACAATGCCGAAGCAAGGGATTTAAAGAGCGAGGTGTTTTATTTCCCCAATGGATAAACATGTCGCTCCAGACATCTGCAAGGTGGGAAATCTGAGCCAAAGGAGCAAGGCCATGGTTCCAAACTTCCAGCGAGAAGGGGTAGAAACAAAACAAATGCTTGATTGATTCCTCCACTTGGCCACACAAAATGCACCAGGATGGACCACTAATTTTCCTCTTTTTTAAGTTCTCAACTGTCAGGATTTTCTCGTGGACCAACTCCCAACAGAAAATGTTAACTTTAGGGAGACCATCACCATTCCAAATTTTCCCCCACAGAGGGGAGGGGAGAGGGGAGGGCATAGGATTGGATAAGAGAGCGTAGCCATCCTTGACACAATATTTTTTTGAATTCCCCCCCAACCAAACATGTCTATCTAGCTTGCTCGATATTATTGGAGCAAACCCATAGAGGCTTTCAATCAGCATATCCCACTGAACTTGGAGATGATCGGGGATTTCCGGAGAGAGCCACCCACTCCACATGCCGAGATCATCCCAACAAGAGATGTCTGCAAGATGAGAGAACCCATGTTCAATCAGCCATCCAAAGAGAGTTGGGTCTATACCATTCGCACAGTTGGATCCAACTTGAATGCGTTTCCCATTTCCAGGGAACCAACCTAGGTGATTTAGAATGAGAGAGGACGAGGCTTTGCATAATCTCCATATTTTTGATCCTTTCTTTTCCCAGGATTCAACCTCTGGTCTAGTGAGATGGTTTTTATGAAAGTATTTTCTAATGAAGGCTTTTTTCCACCACTCATCAGAATCCGAGAGGAGCCTCTAGACCAATTTTGCCCCCAATGCCAGATTCATTAGTTCAGGATCTTTTATTGCCAGACCTCCGAATTTCTTAGGTTGTTTAACCAAATTCCAATTTACCAGATGAAATTTATGCTCGTTACCCTTTCCTCCCTGCCACAGGAATTTCCTAATAAGCTTGCTTATTTGTTGATTGATGTATCTTGGAGCTAAGAGGCCAGCCCCAATATAAACTGGAAGAGAAGAAAGCACTGATTTGATGAGGGTGACCCTTCCTGCCAGGTTGAGCCATCTAACACCCCAAGACTGCACTTTGTTCCTAATTTTTTGAAGAACATTCCCCCATTCTTCCGCTGATGATTGTTTTAGGGAGATTGGAATCCCAAGGTATTTAAAAGAAGAGCGATGAATATCCACCGAAATTCCCAACAATCAACCAATTGCATTCAACAAGTCCCTTTGGCAATTCCATCCAATTAACTGACATTTTAAATTGTTGATCATACCCCCAGAGTGAAGAAGGAACCCATCTAGGATTTTTTTGAATCGTGAAGCAATCACTAAGGAAGCTCCACCAATTAGGAGGGTATCATCAGCAAACTGGGAGTGGTTGATTGCTCTAATGTTTCTTGCGATACTGAGCCCTGGAAGGGATCCATTAAGCCATCGAACCTCAAGGTTGCAACTGAGAGATTTTGCCATGATGATGTAAAGAAGGGGAGAAAGGGGACATCATTGATGTAATCCAGTTGAGGCCGCAAAGAAGGCCCTAGGACACCCATTGATGTAATCCACTTGAGGTCGTAAAGAAGGCCCTAGGACACCCATTGATGTAATCCACTTGAGGCCGCAAAGAAGGCCCTAGGACACCCATTGATGAGAGGAGCGATCCAAGGAGATCCAATGCAAGCTTTGATCCAAGATATAAAGTCAATATTAAATCCTAATTTCTCCATGACAAGAAAGAGGAAGGAGTGATTTACCCGATCAAATGCATTTGCCATGTCCAATTTGATGACCATTCCAGCTTCTCCCTCTTCGTTACTTGAATGCATTGCTTCTTGTACCAGAATGATATTGTCCAGAATATTTCGATGTTGCATAAACCCACCCTGGTTCTCAGAGATAATGGAGGGTAGTAAGGGTTTGATTTTGTTGGCAATGATTTTCGTCAAAATTTTATAGGAGTTGCAGAGAGAGATGGGGCGAAATCTAGAAAAGGTGGTAGGATTGGCTTCTTTTGGAATTAGAGCAAGGAAGGCAGAATTGGTGCTACCCCCAACTTCTTTTTGACCCTGGTGTAGTTCAACATTCTAATAAGATCTTTTTTAATGACATTCCAGAATAAACGATAAAATATGATAGAGAAACCATCTGGTCCTAGGGCCTTCTCAGGTTCCAGGTGCCAAATAGCATTAAGAACTTCATCTTCAAGAATTACATCAAAAAGAGAGATTAGAGAGCGAAGAGACAACCTGGGGAAGGTCTAAGAGGAATTCAGATGCCCCAATCGAAGAAGGGCGCTCTAGATTGAGTAAAGAGTTGAAATGATTGAATGCCTCCTGTTTAATTTCAGATGCGGTGCTAACTGTCAACCCACCCGCCTCCTTTATTTCCTTGATAAAGTTCTTGTTCTCTCGAGCCATTGCTTGTTTTTCACTACTTCTCCTTCTTCTCTTTCTTGGGTCTTGTCCTCGATAATCTGGGGAGACGCTTTCGCTTCCACTTCCTCTTCACTTAGAACTTTGAACGGATTCGAAGAGGAAGGAACCATAATGGGGGTTGGGGGGTTCCGAACTTTTGACGGTGCTCCTTTACCTTTCGAGGCTTTCTTGGGCTGTTGCCACTGCTCCTCCTATGTAGCCTGAGCTTCCACACTTTTTTCATTTCCATTTTTAGGACAGTCTCTGGCAAAGTGACCATAGTCGTGGCAGTGTCTGCATTTGAATGGTATTTGTTCATAATCTAATACTTGTCTGTGCTTCCATTCTCCCAAGTTTAGGTTGATTTCAGCTGGAAGTCCTTTTTCCAAGTCCACTTCCACACAAATTTTAGCGCAGGCAAACTGGGAGCCTTTTGGTTCAGCCTTATCTAGGTATTTCCCAACGCCATTGCCAATAGCCCGAAGGCAATCGTTGCTCTAGCAGGAGATGGGGAGACGAGGGAGCTTGACCCAAACAGGGATGGCAGTGGGAATGTCCTCATCTGGATTGAAATCCAGAGTCCATTTGTTAAGGTACATCCCTCTGGAGCCAAAGAAATATGGTCCGTTGCAGAAGATAACCTCCTTATCCGCTTGGAGTTCAAATAAAAAGATAAAAAATCCATTGCCAACAACAAAGAGAGCGATTTCACCAGTCATCATAGGAGTCCAAGTTTTCTTTATCCAAGTCTCCATAGACTTGGGAGAAGGCCACATACCAGTAAATTTCTCGATAAGAGCTCTTTCAAAATACACCAAGGAGGTTTTCCTGGCACCATCCAGGAGGGAGACTTCCATAACGTCAATGTTCTTCTTAACGAATTTGGAGGGGGCGGAAGATGCAGGACAGAGACGCTTCAGGAGGGAGGCCACCATGGATTGGAAGGCAACAACAACATCCAGAGTAAGAGGGGGCGGAACCCCCTCCGAAGACGCCATGAAGTAAGGCAAGCTCAAAACGAAGCTCGCCAAAATCCCAACGCACCAGTTTTCCCGTCATTCCGGTTGTAAGATCAACTCAAGTACATTATTAAAGAGTGAACATAGTTATATTTTCCAACACTTGGTGGCTAATTCATCCATTTTCACCTTGATTTCTCTTGCCCTAGCTATTTTGCCCTAGGAAAAACTCAGTTTGGTTAAGCTTCAAATTGAGGACTTCTTCAAGGTTTCATATGCCATTGGCTTGTTAATATTCATTGTTGGAAACATTTTTATTGACACCTTGACCTTATGATATTCCATTTTGCATGCTGTTTTTCTAACCCTAGGTCTAGCTTACCCTAGCTTGATCTCTTTAAAAGAATTTGAATTATGCTATTCTCATTGGTTAAGCCTTGTACCTAAGTGGAGCCATCCTTTAGGAACCTATTGTGCCACCTTAAACCTCTAAGCCTAGAACATCTCTCATAGGTGACCTATTTATCTAGAAGCTTCCCATTGTTGAAAGTCCATAAATAGTAGGGAGTAGTGGCAATGGTGACAGTGGGCCACACCTCATTGTTGTCACTTACTCTAGTGCTTGCCTTGTAAAGCACCCCTCTACAAGACTTGTTAGTTTTTGCCTCAACAAGCCCTATTCAAAGTTAATGGCATTTTCCCACAAACATCATCTTCAAATGTCTTCCTAGCTTATAATTTGTAAACAAGTTACCATGCTTAGTTGTGGGAGGGTTATTAAAAGGCCCTATTAAGTGCTTCCAATTTTAAGGGGAGGAACAATTCCTAGGTTGTCCCTTTCAGAAGATAGAGGTGGGAGGTGTTATGATTTGGGGTTTACTTCATGAGTGGAGTCACAGTCTTATGCTAGGATATATCAACCTATTTGTCCATTAGTGTTGTTGTAGAGGGAGTGCTTAGAAATGTCTGAGTTACCTTTCTTGCCTTTATTTTTCTAAGCCACTATACTTGCATTTTTTCTTTTCTTTAGATGGCTTTCTGAACAAGCTTCATTGATTATCATGTAACCATGAGATAATCCCTTTTTGTGATGGGTTATTTATCGCTTCATTGGGGCTAGGATGTTCAAAGGGAGTTCCTTTTACTTTGATGGACATCATATGCATGGGTACTATTGGGGACGAGTGGAAGTATAACAAGTGTTAAAGCTGGGGTTATATTTTGGCTTTTTCTTGCTTTACATCCCTTGCCATTCTTTTGCATTTAACATTTGGCTCATGCTCTTTCTTTTTTTACAACTGCATCAACCTTGGGTATATAAAACCCCTTTTCTCATGGGACAAGGTCAATAGTGAACCAGCACGAGTGATTGACAACAACCAGTCAAAAGATGGGACAATGGTACAAGGGAACGATGAAAAAGGTTATGTATGGAAATCATGGGAAACTACCATTATTGGAGCCTCCTATTTGTGCCCCTCCTAGACAGTGAAAAAGAAGGCCTCTAAGATGGTCACACTGGACTAGGAGCAAGTAATCACCACCAAGGTGAATCAAGGGAACAAGTGTACAACCAATAACAGTCTATCGTCCAATTCAACTTGTAATCCATATTGGAATGGACATAAAACATTAAATGTGTCAAATTTTCTAAACTGAAACTCTACTGCTGCAGTAGTTGATTTATTTCACCTACTTATTATTCATAATAAGTTATTTACGAAATCCCTTCAGCAAATATTAAAATAAATTCTATTGCAGATATCACACAAATACCTAGAGAAAAATACATGCACAAGAACCAATCACATCAACATAGTGATTTTTGGACAATTGTCCCTGGAAAAAACCAATGTGGGAAAACTGGTGCAGCAGATGAGGGCTTTATTAATCTTCAACAACAATTGCTTTTACAAGGACTGCTTTTACAGAGAAACTTAAAGAAAACACCTGAGACTTTCCCTTTGAGACCTTCTAACACTTTGGAGACCCTGCTCCCACTTTTGTGTCACTCTGCGTGGCCCAGCGTGGCTCTGAGTGGCTTTGCGTCCCTCTGCGTCAGCTTGCGTAAGATCTGCGTCTCTCCTCTGGATTGCGTCTCTCTCTGCGCTATCTCCCACTGTCCCTGTGTCACCTCCTCTTCAATCACAGCCTGCTGCTGATGCCCTCCTCTTCTTCCACCCTGCAACTCTCCCTCTGAAATCAATCTCCTCTATTTGAGAATCAATTTTCCTTGAGATACTGAGTATATGCCGGTGTGTCTCCAAATGATCATCAAGTCTTCTCTTATACTTTTCATGTTGACAAATCAACAGCCGAGATTAAGTCCCTAATCAACGACTAAGATTAAAATAGACTTGATCCTCATCTCTTAGAAGCTTCTCACCCTTATCTTTATTAATACCCATTAATATTTTTATTTTCCTAAGTTTAGACTTAGGAACCCATTAAAAATATTAATTGTTTTAATAACTCCTCATCCGGGTGGAATTTCTAAAAATGATTTTTGGGTCTTGGAGATCTCATGTGCCTTAGCCTCTTCTCCAAATTTCAAGGCTACAACACATCCGATGCTACCAAAAATCAACACTCCCTCTTAGCGAAGAATGGGCTTTAGAAATGTTTCACTATAGAAACATCACACTGATTTTCTGCATCGGTACCTATGCTGATGCTTGGCCTGCTTCCTCACATCCCCTGAATCGCTGCCCATGACATTGCCACTGCTACTGCTGCACCTATACTACAGCTCCTCTCAACATGCTGCATCATGCTGCCCATAGCACTGCCACTGCTAACTGCTGCACTGTAACTCCTAACACTTATCCATTTCTGCTACTCACACATGATCCTGGTTGCTTTCATCTTTCTCCTGAGTAGATTCACAAGCAATTTCCTAAGCCATATGGCTTCGCACGAAGCTGTGCTAGTTGCCGTATATTTTTGCTTCAGCTGAGCTTAGAGCCACAAATTTCTGTTTCCTACTGCCCCAGGAGGTCATTCCTGATCCAATGTTGAAACAATACCCAGTGGTACTTTTTCGATTTACTGAACTTCCAGCCCAATCCGCATCAGTGAACCCACTCAGCCTGATGTCATTGCCTTTGGCGTACAATAGTCCATGCTAGCGTTGCGGGGGAGCGCCCCCCGATCCCGCTCCCAATCCGCGCTCCAGGCGGGACCGACTCGGGAGCGCACTCCCTAAATTTTTTTTCGTTCCCTGCCTTTTCGGGAGCGTTTTTCCTTTTTTGCAAATTTTTTTGGTAGTAATGTTCCAAATGCAATTTTTTTTTAAAGAAACAAATAATTTGAGTGGGGCAGCTTAATTATCAAGTCTATGGCCCTAGTATTGATATGTTATTCATGGTAATGTTAAATTTTTAAAGTAAAAGTCATCCTTTTACTTAAATTTTTAACATTACTATGAAATAACTCAAGATGTTTGAGAGTGGTTCCGGCCTCATTGGATTTCATATGGAGAAAGTAGAATTTTAGATTTCATTCAAAATCTAGCAGACTTATCAGTTTTTCAAGATTTTAGGATTGGGGGATTGCAACGTTTCCATTGAATTTTGTCATGTATTAGGGTATGGAACTCGTATTTAATCAAGAGCACCAATCTCTCTATGTACCTTGATGTTAGTGACATTGGTTGTTGAACTCCTTTATCATGACCCTCCTAAAAATGTACGCATCACTCAAACAAAATTTTGACTTGACATGCTATGCTTTTTCTATCTTACGTTAATGCTTAGAGGGTGATATTAATGACAAAGATCCCTATATAGATATAGAGGTAATGACAAAGATACCTCTGGATATTAATGCTTAGAGGGTGATATTAATGACAAAGATCCTGATTTTCGAACAAGACTAAAAAATTAGACATTTCTCGTGGTGGCAAGGCCCAAGCATAATAAATAGATAATAGATTTACTTCTCTTTTCTAGTTTCTAGTAGTTTTTATATCTATTGTCTCTTTCATATTTATTATGATATTTTTTTAAACAATATATGACAATTTAAGTTTGAAGTTGGCAATTATAACTCATTAGTAATGAATTATGAATATGATGCTTCATGAAAGTTGAAAGTTGTTTCATTTCATTTCATTTTATAACATTTCATTTCATGTTAGATATTATTTGTTGTAATGGTTACACTTAGCTTACAAGTACAACTTTGGTGATAAATGATGATAAATATTTTATATTGAATTTTGAAAGCTTGAAACTTTAAGATTGATGAATCATGAGACTCAATATGTTGTATGTTACTATGTTACTGACTTGTGGACGTGGTTGATGAAGATTATAACTTCTAGATGATTGTTGTTATATGGTTCAATCTATGTTTTTTTATGTTTTTTATATCTAATTCATTATTCTACATGTTTTTGTTGACATATATATATATATATCAAAATATAAAAAATAAAATATATATATATATATATATGTATATATATATATATATGTATATATATATATATATATGTATATATATATATATATGTATATATATAAACGCTCCGGGATTCGCTCCCAAACCGGGAGCTTCTGAAAATGTCGCTCCTGCTCCTGTTTTCGTTCCTGCTCCCCGCTTTCGCTCCCGCTCCCAAGTAACACTGGTCCATGCTCCACTGTTCCTTGCATATACCTGAGAACTTGTTTGGCTGCTGCCCAGTGCGCCCTCTTAGGTTCCATCATGAACTCACTGAGGGTGTTGACAGCATAACAAATGTATGGCCTTGTATTGAACAGATACATCAGGGACCCTATACGCTGCCTGTACAAGGTTGGATCAACGTCTTTATCTTCTGATGTGTCAATCTTCTTCCAGTGGGTGATCATTGGAGTAGCCATAGGTCTACAGTCCTGCATCTTGAATCTCTTCAAGATTTCTGTAGCATATCTCCCTTTACCAAGGAAGATCTCACCCTTCTGCTGCCAAACTTCCAACCCCAGGAAATAATGCATCTGTCCTAAATCCTTCATGTCGAATTCTATGGCTAGGTTCTTCTTGTAGTCTTTGATGAGCCTGGATGATCCTATCAGGAAGAGATCATCCACATAGAACACTAGGATTAGAGGCTCATTCTCTATGACCAGATAGTAGAGATTAGGGTTTGCGTCACTCTTGACGAACCCCATCTTCTGCAAGTAGCCATCAATTCGACCTTACCATGCCCTAGGTGCCTTTTTAAGCCCATACAAGGCTTTCTTTAATCTGCATACATGAGATTACTTCTCATGTGTCTCAAAACCTTATGGTTGTTCAATGTATACTTCCTCTTCTATTACCCCGTTCAAGAATGCCATCTTGACATCCATTTGATGAATCTCCCACCCCATCTGTGCTGCAAGAGATATCACGGTTCTAATAGAAGTATACCTGGCTACTGGGGTGAAGGTTTCTTCGCAGTCTATCCCTTTCTTCTGAGCATACCCCTTAGCCACAAACCTGGCTTTTTATTTCTCCACATTGCCATCTGTAGCGTATTTGACCTTGTAGATCCATCTCGAACCTACCACTGATTTGTCTGGAGGCGCAGGTACCACTTCCCGGACATCATTGACCATTATAGAGTTGTATTCCTCCACCATAACATCCACCCATACTTGATGATGAAGGACCTCTTGAAAACTAGAAGGTTCCCCAACTTGAGCTACTAAGGCCTGGTATATGTTTGGCTGTCTTTGCTCCCTTTTACTATTCCTAGGTGCACCAATGAAGTCTTCTGCATCCCATTGTATCTGTCAGAGTTCCTGACTCGTTCTTCCACTAGTAGTAGGCACATCTATCAGCTCTTCCTCTTCTTGAGATTCCTCCTGTTCTGAAGATGTCTTCAGGAGAATTTCTAGTACTAGTTTCCGCTGGTTGAAGTGGTTTGACCAACGGCTCGTCTTTCGATTGCTCATCGGAAGGCATTTCTCGGGATTTCCTGAAAGCTCTATCCTCCATGAACTTTACATCCCTTCCTACCCCCTAGAAGATAGACTCTATATGCCTTAGCATTCTTGCTATATCCCACAAGATATCCTTTGTCACCAGTTTGATCCAATTTCTTTCTCTTCTCTTCAGGAATACGACAATATGCTAAACTCCCAAATATCCTGAAATGACTGACTTTAGGTGTCTTCCCGGTGAAGGCCTTCTCCAGAATGATTTTGCCCAATGCCCTATGAGGAGTCATGTTCTGTACATAAACTGCCGTGCTGCATGCTTTTGCCTACAGGAATTTAGGCATATCCTGATCATACAACATTGCCTTAGCTGCTTCCACAATAGTCTTTTTTTCCTTTTTGTTACTCCATTCCGCTCCAGATTGTACGGAGCTGTCCACTCTCTTTTTTCTTTAACGCAAAAATCAAGGAATTCCTTGTCAACATACTCTCCACCATTGTCTGAGCACAACACTTTTATTTCTTTCTTGTCAGATTCTCCACTAGAGCCTTGAACTCTTTGAATCGACTGAAAACCTCATCCTTGGTTTTCAGAAAGTAGATCCAAGTCTTCTTGGAATGGTCATCGATGAAGGTGATGAAGTATTTGCCACCACTAAGAGCTTTTGTGGACTTTGGTCTGCAAATGTGAGTGTATCAATCTTAGCACACTCTTAGCCCTATTGTTACTTCTGGAAAACGCTGCTTTGGCATACTTGCCCAGAGCGCATCCTCTGCATACATCATCTCGTTCAGTACTTAGTTCTGGAACTCTTGATACTGTTTTCCTGAGAATTCTCAGAGCCCCATGGTGTAAGTGTCCCATCCTCCTTTGCCATAGTTCATTCAAATCTTTGTCTCCATTACTACCTGTTGTCGCGCAGATTGACACGACAACGCTCAGACCGGGGGCTGTCACTCTGATCCCCGATCCCTCCGTTTAAGCCTGTCTCCCGCGGCTAAGGGGGGTAGTCCCTGTGAGATGATGAGCCCAACTGTCAACCAGTTGGTCGGGAGACACGAGATACGATATAAAAAGCACTAAAATGATTTGATTAATTGAGCAGACCAGTGCCTTAAGAGATTATGGTTAAGATGATCACTTGTTAAATGATAAGAAAGATGAACCGTGAACAGCAATCATTTGTCATCAAAAGGTATCAGCGAAATCACATGACCAAAACGATATCCGGCAACTGAAAATTTTGAAAAGATAAATGTCTTAAAACACCACGAGAATCGTAAATCATTAACCAGATATCAATTTCGCATCTCGACTTGAAAGTTTAGATCTCAGCATGAAAGATACGACAATTCCCGAAAATGACTGGATCTGACGAAGAGAATTTTCCACAAAATTTTTTTATACTTTTTTCGAAATTTTTTAAATCTTTTTTTTTAAATTTTTTTTTTTTTTTAAATTTTTTTTAATTTTTCAATGTTATAAAAAATAAAAATTTAAAATATAAAAATTTAAAACTTAAAATCTATTCTAAAACTAAGCTTAATCCTAAACTAAACTTAAAAATAAATTAAAATCTAACCTAAAGACTAATTAAAATTTAATCTAAGGACTAAATATTAAAAAAGTATTTTACATCTAAACAAAACTATGCAAATTTTAAACTAAAGCTAAAACATTAAAATACAAATCTAAAACTAAAAATCTAAAATCATTAAATCTAAAAAATAAAAATAAAAACTAAGTTAATCAAACTAAAGCCTAGGTCTAAAAAGACAAAGTCGCATTTTTTATTTGATTTTTTATGAATTTATATGAAACTATTTAAAAAAGACTAAAATCTAAATACGCTACTAAAATAAAACGAATTGAAATCTAATTAAAAATAAAATCTACGCTAGCCTAAATCAAACCCTAAAACGAATCTAAAACAAAATATTAAAACTACGTAAAAGGGAACATATCGAAAGACCAGAATAAACGCTGAAACTATGACGTCTCAGCCGCCGGAGGAAGGAGCGCGACCCTGAACAGATGACCATAAAACATCGATTCATTTACCTGATACTAACTGCAGGAAGGATATCAATGCATATTGTCTTAAAAATAATACCCTAACCCTCAACTACGTGACAGAGAAAATCGAAACGCAGTGAAAGTGGAACCTGGAACAACTTTTCCCTAGCCGCAGACTTAACCACGCAGAGAATATGCACAATAAAAATTCGATTTACCTGTTCCGTCGTTGAGAAATGGGCACGATGCTGGATGCAGTGATCGATGGTTGCTTTGAATCGACCCTAAGGATGAAACATAAAGCCAAATGACGAGATCTTACCTGCGTAAATTCTGAAGAGACAATGCGGGCCGAGAAAAACCTGCAGAAATTCTGAAAGGAAACCCGACAGAGCTCGGATGTTACAGGGACCTTGATGCAGTGCGTGAGTCGAAGAATTTTTCTTTGTGCATTTGCAGGTGCGATGGTGCCGGAAAATATGAATACAAAGCCCGTATCTGTCTTGACAGCGATTAAAAAAAAATATAAAGCTTTGCGGGCGTGCACTCGATTTCCAACGATAGCCACACGCAAGAAGATCCCGATGGTAAAAATAGCAAGTAATTAAATGTTTTCCGAACCTCCTACGCAAGGATTTCACATTAGTGGCTCTCTGAACATGATGGTAGATCAACACATAACCTTCAATCTCAGATTAAACTGTGTGAGACGTACTGAAAACTAAGGGTAAATAGCCGACACTTGATAAATCTGAGACTTATTTTTCAATTAACCCGCAAGTATTGGTGGGGAGGAAAAGCAGTGAAAGATGGCCACGATTTTAAGCAGGGGATTTCTATAATCTGGGCAGCTGCGAACTCCTGAAAATCTGATCTTGATGAAAACCCTGTACACAAAAACAAAACCCTAGATTTAAATCTGTATAAACCAAAAAATTGAAACCCTAATAAAAAAAACTGTGAAAAGCATAAGTTTAAAACCCTAGATCAGCTAATTTAATGTACAGATTTGGCCCATTAACAGCCAGATTTAGCAATGAGCACAGGAATATTTTAAAGAAATAAAGATTTCAGATTTTCACTGTGAAGAACTTCAGAAAATCTCTCATGCAAATTAGAAAAAATAAACCGAATGATAGAACCAGGATCAAATCCAACTGGGCTCAACACAAAATGCTTGCGGGAGTTGGCTGGTTCAGCCGAGAACTTCCCCGAACGCCCACAAAATTTCCTTCAATGATGTTTTCTGCACAGCTCAGAACAACTGTCAATAAAGAGGGCAAAAATGCTGCTAGATCTCAGGAAGTAATGGAGATACCTGCCATTACTTCAGAAACCCTAACAGCACCCAAACCCCAGCCAGTGAACAAGATACCTGTGCTCACAATACTCTACAAAAAGCTATTATCAACCGCTGAAAATAACATATGCAGAAAATGAAACAATCTCACAGCATTTTAAGAGAGTAACACCAGCAAGATATGGACCCCAAAGTCTTCTTTTATTAACTAGAAACAGATTTACAAGAGAGCTTCTTCAGTCTTAGACTCACAGATCGAATTGAATCTGAAATGACCACCTAAGACTCTATATAAAGGAAATGATCCCAACGGATAGTTCGAATGATCCATGTAGAAATGATCTCGACCGTTGATGAGGATCAAGACATCTCTTGATCTCATCCGTCGATTTATTCAATTAATTTTTTATTATTATTTTTTTAAATTTTTAAAAATTTTCTTTTTAAATTTTTTTTATTATTTATTATTTTATTATTATTTTTAAAATTTTTAAATTTTTTTATTATTTTTTTATTTATTTCATTTTTAAAATTTTAAAATTTCTTAGTTATTTATTTATTTTATTATTTTATTTCATTTTTTAAATGGATCATCGAACCAAAACCTTTGGAAACATCACCTAGGACCTAGGACTTAGGACTCACGAGGGGATTTAAAACATTTTTCGACCCTCAAGACACATTACATCATGACTTTTACAACTTACATCTCAAGGGGACAAGCCCACTTAACACAGACCCTCATAAATCACCCAGTTCTGCGACACAACTATAATCTAGCAGATTTAACACACTAGGATTCTCCTAAAGTTCTAATGACAAAATCCATCCCGGCTTTGGGGTCAGGTTTGAAGGAAAACTCTGCCGATCCATGGATCGGTGAGACGAAAAACCTTCCGGGACATAGATTATCATAGAAAGTTAGGTCCACCTAGGCAATTTTACATACACGACTCTGATCTGCTTAGATTATTTACAATTCATACATGCAGACTGGATTTACAATTGAAATGATCAAGTTGCTGATGACTGTAGGCTGGCACGGACACGTCGTTCAGGTGCTACCCCTTTCTGCCAAGAAAAGAGGGTGTACTGCATGGGAAGTTGGCCAGTAGTGGTCAACATCTGGCTCTACTTGGGGACACGTTGCTGCTCTGTAGGAATGTGAGAATCCAGAATCTGCATCCATACAACACACAACAAAATATAAGTAGCGTCCATCCAAAAATCATCATATACATTAAGCACAAGAAAGATAAAAGCTCTTCATTTATTAACTATCTAAAGCAGAAACGAAAATGCGGAAAAAACAAGGAGTAGGGTTAGAAATATGATACAAAGGATGCCCTACGGCATCAGATGTGTTCAATATAGTGCATACTGAGCATTTGCCTGCTTTCAGGCAAATCTGTCGGCTGCTTGTCGGATGTGCTATGTCCAATTTTGCATATGGTAGGACTCTTTCCTATCCGAAAATCAAGCTGCTCACGGCCGTCTGATGCATCAAATCTTCTTCTTATCTTCTTTCTCTTACGCTTTTTCTTTCTGGCAGGTTGAATTACTGACGATCTGGTACTTTCGGTTTCAAAACTATCAGATGAAGTATGTAAGATATGCGTGACATGTCTGTCTTGAGCCTGCATCTGATCTTTATCATTCTTAAGTCTGTCCGGATCACCTTCAATTAACCATCTTTCAATCGAATCAATAACCTCCTCATAATAAGATGGAGCTTGTTGCAGCACATGAGAAGGCTCCTGATCTGTTGATGTTTGCTGGTTTCTCTTATCCTCTGCCAATTGCTGAAACCTTTGAACTTGTATTTTAATGGCATCCATCTGACTAGAGTGTTCAACCTTTATAGCACTGATTTGTCTGGCATGGTGCTCCTGCATGTCTTTTATTACTTTAACATTCTCTTCCTTTATGTCCATCAAGCAATGCTGCATAATTTTTTTTTCTTCTTTATGATTCGCTTGCATGTCAGCCAACTGATTATTATGATTGAACGTCATGATAGTCATTTCCTCATCCATAGTTAATAACTTGTTTTGCATAGAGTCAATTTCCTTATCATGATCAGCTTTCATGGTCACCATATTTTCCTCTAAGACTGACATCTTGCTTTGCATGATTCTAATTTTTGTTTCATGATTAGTCTTCATGGCCTCAATTTCTTTAGCATGGTGACTTTGCGTGACCTCAATCTCCCTATTACGCTTTTCCAGGTGGGTGCATAAAGTTTTCACATCATTGACATAATTAGTTTGGTTGATTTCCATATTTCTTACCAGCATCATTAGATCTCGTAAAATTTGCTTTTGCTCTTCCCTTTCATTGTCATTTGTCCTTGATTTTTCACTTCCATGAACTTGATTTGCAATATTTCCGGTGGATGACACATTCCGATGTGAAGAATCGTCTTGGGATCTTTCACTGTCAGCTGGACCTTTTATCAAATTGCTTTCATTCTGTTGCACATTTTCGGAAGAAGGCAAGCTGTTTGGATAACCATATCTATTTTCAAAAGCATTGATAATATCAACCAAAGAAGTGAAAGAATCCTTAGGAAAATTGTTAAACCAATTCAAAGCATCATCTTCTAAAGAAAGGACAAATAGACGCATTTTGATATCATCATGATGAAACTGAGGGGGTCTGCAATATATGATCATGATGCGAATAAACAAGCCTAGATGCCTTTTAGCAGCGATTGGATCACCATCTGAAAAAATAGGTAATTTAGGAATGGCCTCCTCCGGAAAATCATGAAGACGGTGAGTAAAACGACATGGTCTAAATGAATAATCCATGATGAACAATAAGGGATCAGATGGATGATAGAACTAGCTCTTTGCTCAAGAAAATCAAGAGATGAAAGAAGTGGAGTCGCCACTTGAACAATGAATCTGATTCTAAGATCCAAAAAGGAATCACAAGCAGATATGAGGAAGGCTTCTTGTCTGGGAAAAATGAGAAAATGGAGTCGCCACCCAAACAAGAAACAAACCCAAGAGATGCTGCTGATATGGGATGAAAAGATGCCAAAAATATTGAATCTGCCAGCTCAACTGAGAGATGAGAGATGAGAAGATGAATGTCGATGAAACTCCAGGAACAGGAAAACTTCGTCCCCGGCAACGGCGCCAAAAAATGTTGGCGTTGCCGGGCCAGATGAAGAGATAAGAAATGAGAAAAATGATTTGCCGTTTGAAACACCGAGAAAAAGTGTCCCCGGCAATGGCGCCAAAAAATGTTGTCGCGCAGATTGACACGACAACGCTCAGACCGGGGGCTGTCACTCTGATCCCCGATCCCTCCGTTTAAGCCTGTCTCTCGTGGCTAAGGGGGGTAGTCCCTGTGAGATGATGAGCCCAACTGTCAACCAGTTGGTCGGGAGACACGAGATACGATATAAAAAGCACTAAAGTGATTTGATTAATTGAGCAGACCAGTGCCTTAAGAGATTATGGTTAAGATGATCACTTTTTAAATGATAAGAAAGATGAACCGTGAACAGCAATCATTTGTCATCAAAAGGTATCAGCGAAATCACATGATCAAAACAATATCAGGCAACTGAAAATTTTGAAAAGATAAATGCCTTAAAACACCACGAGAATCGTAAATCATTAACCAGATATCAATTTCGCATCTCGACTTGAAAGTTTAGATCTCAGCATGAAAGATACGACAATTCCCGAAAATGACTGGATCTGACGAAGAGAATTTTCCACAAAATTTTTTTATACTTTTTTCGAAATTTTTTAAATCTTTTTTTTTTTTTTTTAATTTTTAATTTTTTTTTATTTTTCAATGTTATAAAAAATAAAAATTTAAAATCTAAAAATTTAAAACTTAAAATCTATTCTAAAACTAAGCTTAATCCTAAACTAAACTTAAAAATAAATTAAAATCTAACCTAAAGACTAATTAAAATTTAATCTAAGGACTAAATATTAAAAAAGTATTTTACATCTAAACAAAACTATGCAAATTTTAAACTAAAGCTAAAACATTAAAATTAAATCTAAAAAATAAAAATAAAAACTAAGTTAATCAAACTAAAGCCTAGGTCTAAAAAGACAAAGTCGCATTTTTTATTTGATTTTTTATGAATTTATATGAAACTATTTAAAAAAGACTAAAATCTAAATACGCTACTAAAATAAAACGAATTGAAATCTAATTAAAAATAAAATCTACGCTAGCCTAAATCAAACCCTAAAACGAATCTAAAACAAAAATATTAAAACTACGTAAAAGGGAACATATCGAAAGACCAGAATAAACGCTGAAACTATGACGTCTCAGCCGCCGGAGGAAGGAGCGCGACCCTGAACAGATGACCATAAAACACCGATTCATTTACCTGATACTAACTGCAGGAAGGATATCAATGCATATTGTCTTAAAAATAATACCCTAACCCTCAACTACGTGACAGAGAAAATCGAAACGCAGTGAAAGTGGAACCTGGAACAACTTTTCCCTAGCCGCAGACTTAACCACGCAGAGAATATGCACAATAAAAATTCGATTTACCTGTTCCGTCGTTGAGAAATGGGCACGATGCTGGATGCAGTGATCGATGGTTGCTTTGAATCGACCCTAAGGATGAAACATAAAGCCAAATGACGAGATCTTACCTGCGTAAATTCTGAAGAGACAATGCGGGCCGAGAAAAACCTGCAGAAATTCTGAAAGGAAACTCGACAGAGCTCGGATGTTACAGGGACCTTGATGCAGTGTGTGAGTCGAAGAATTTTTCTTTGTGCATTTGCAGGTGCGATGGTGTCGGAAAATATGAATACAAAGCCCGTATTTGTCTTGACAGCGATTAAAAAAAAATCTAAAGCTTTGCGGGCGTGCACTCTATTTCCAACGATAGCCACACGCAAGAAGATCCCGATGGTGAAAATAGCAAGTAATTAAATGTTTTCCGAACCTCCTACGCAAGGATTTCACATTGGTGGCTCTCTGAACATGATGGTAGATCAGCACATAACCTTCAATCTCAGATCAAACTGTGTGAGACGTACTGAAAGCTAAGGGTAAATAGCCGACACTTGATAAATCTGAGACTTATTTTTCAATTGACCCGCAAGTATTGGTGGGGAGAAAAAGCAGTGAAAGATGGCCACGATTTTAAGCAGAGGATTTCTATAATCTGGGCAGCCGCGAACTCCTGAAAATCTGATCTTGATGAAAACCCTGTACACAAAAACAAAACCCTAGATTTAAATCTGTATAAACCAAAAAATTGAAACCCTAATAAAAAAAACTGTGAAAAGCATAAGTTTAAAACCCTAGATCAGCTAATTTAATGTACAGATTTGGCCCCTTAACAGCCAGATTTAGCAATGAGCACAGGAATATTTTTAAAGAAATAAAGATTTCAGATTTTCACTGTGAAGAACTTCAGAAAATCTCTCATGCAAATTAGAAAAAATAAACCAAATGATAGACCCAGGATCAAATCCAACTGGGCTCAACACAAAATGCTTGCGGGAGTTGGCTGGTTCAGCCGAGAACTTCCCCGAACGCCCACAAAATTTCCTTCAATGATGTTTTCTGCACAGCTCAAAACAACTGTCAATAAAGAGGGCAAAAATGCTGCTAGATCTCAGGAAGTAATGGAGATACCTGCCATTACTTCAGAAACCCTAACAGCACCCAAACCCCAGCCAGTGAACAAGATACCTGTGCTCACAATACTCTACAAAAAGCTATTATCAACGGCTGAAAATAACATATGCAAAAAATGAAACAATCTCACAGCATTTTAAGAGAGTAACACCAACAAGATATGGACCCCAAAGTCTTCTTTTATTAACCAGAAACAGATTTACAAGAGAGGTTCTTCAGTCTTAGACTCACAGATCGAATTGAATCTGAAATGACCACCTAAGACTCTATATAAAGGAAATGATCCCAACGGCTAGTTCAAATGATCCATGTAGAAATGATCTCGATCGTTGATGAGGATCAAGACATCTCTTGATCTCATCCGTCGATTTATTCAATTAATTTTTTATTATTATTTTTTAAATTTTTAAAAATTTTCTTTTAAATTTTTTTTTATTATTTATTATTTTATTATTATTTTTAAAATTTTTAAATTTTTAAATTTTTTATTTATTATTTTTTTATTTATTTCATTTTTAAAATTTTAAAATTTCTTAGTTTTTTATTTATTTTATTATTTTATTTCATTTTTTAAATGGATCATTGAACCAAAACCTTTGGAAACATCACCTAGGACCTAGGATTTAGGACTCACGAGGGGATTTAAAACATTTTTCGACCCTCAAGACACATTACATCATGACTTTTACAACTTACATCTCAAGGGGACAAGCCCACTTAACACAGACCCTCATAAATCACCCAGTTCTGCTACACAACTATAATCTAGCAGATTTAACACACTAGGATTCTCCTAAAGTTCTAATGACAAAATCCATCCCGGCTTTGGGGTCAGGTTTGAAGGAAAACTCTGCCGATCCATGGATCGGTGAGACGAAAAACCTTCCGGGACATAGATTATCATAGAAAGTTAGGTCCACCTAGGCAATTTTACATACACGACTCTGATCTGCTTAGATTATTTACAATTCATACATGCAGACTGGATTTACAATTGAAATGATCAAGCTGCTGATGACTGTAGGCTGGCACGGACACGTCGTTCAGGTGCTACCCCTTTCTGCCAAGAAAAGAGGGTGTACTGCATGGGAAGTTGGCCAGTAGTGGTCAACACTACCAATCAGTGCCATTAGTGATTCTAGCTACAACCTGTACAACCTGTTACTTCTGATTCTAATTTGGGCCTTCTTTTTCCGACTCGGATGTTTGACATATACTTTCTCCTTAGTGAAGAAAACGTCATATCCCTTGTTTTGAAGTTGAGATACGGAAAGGAAGTTCATCCCCAATCTTGGCACATGCAGCACATTGGTTGCTCGAAGCCGCTCTCCTGCTTCGGTTTGAAAAACTATAGTACCTCTTTCTAATGGAGTTCACTTTGCCTTATTCCCCATGGTGATCTGAAAATTCATTCTTTCTTCCTGATAATCTGAAAAACATTCTCGGACTCTTGTCATATGCCAGGAAGCTCCACTGTCTATATACCAAACCTCTGAGGAGGCAGAGCTTGCTGAGCAAACGACTTCTTCTTCCAATCTGGAAGCTAACATAGAATAATCGTAATTTATGTCCCTTGTGCATTCTTCTAGAAATCTGCGCGTCCCCTTGAGTGGATGCCTCTGCTTCATGCTCTTGACCCATAATCGATTTTCCTCTCATGTTGCCGGATCTCTGCTTTGATACCATGTGAAAATTTCTAAACTGAAATTCTACTACTGTAACAACTGATTTATTTCACCTACTTATTATTCACAATAAGTTATTTACGAAATCCCTTTGGCAATTATTAAAATAAATTCCACTGCAGTTATCACACAATTACCCAGAGAAAAATACATGCACAAGAACCAATCACATCAAGACAATTATTTTTGGACAATTGTCCCCGGAAAAAACCAATGTGGGAAAACCAGTGCATTAGATGATGGCTTTATTAATCTTCAACAACAATTGCTTTTACAAGGAATGATTTTACAGAGAAACTGAAAGAAAACACTTGAGACTTTCCCTTTGAGACCTTCTGACACTTTGGAGACCCTGATCCCACTTTTGCGTCTCCCTTGCGTCACTCTGCATGGCCCAGCGTGGCTCTGAGTGGCTCCGTGTCCCTTTGCGTTAGCTTGCGTAAGCTCTGCGTTTCTCCTTTGGACTGCGTCTCTCTTTGCGCTATCTCCCACTGTCCTTGCGTCACCTCCTCTTCAGCCACTGCCTGTCGCTGATGCCCTCCTCTTCCTCCACCCTGCAACTCTCCCTCTGAAATTGATCTCCTCGACTTGAGAATCGATTTTCCTTGAGATACTGAGTATCTGCCGGTGTGTCTCCAAATGATCCTCAAGTCTTCTCTTATACTTTTCCTATTGACGAATCAACGACCGAGATTAAGTCCCTAATCAACGGCTAAGATTAAAATAGACTTGATTCTTGTCTCTTAGAAGCTTCTCACCTTTATTTTTATTAATACCCATTAATATTTTTATTTTCCCTAGTTTAAACTGAAGAACCCATTAAAAATATTAATTATTTTAATAACTTCTCATCCGGGTGGAATTTCTCAAAACGATTTCTGGGTCTTGGAGATCTCATGTGCCTTAGCCTGTCCTTCAAATTTTAAGGCTAGAGCAGATCCGATGCTACCAGCAATCAACAAAATAAAAGGACTTGAATACAGAAATGTTTAATGTTCCTCGCAATAGATGACCCACCTTCAGCAGATGAGCAAGCTGGATGGATAAATGCACTGACTAGAGGGTGGATGGGAAGTGTCTGAGGCTGGCTGTCTGTGGATCATGATAGGGATGCCGGCTGGCAAGCTGAAACAATAGTAGAAATTTTTTCCCCTAGGGGTTATGCACATGGGTGGGTAACAGTCACTAGTAACTACACCAAGTTGATCTTTTGTTATGTAAACCCAGGGCTACAATTCTATCAAAATGGATATTGTAACTTATGGTAGAATTGTAGCCTATTCTTTGATTACTTTTAATATTGCAGAGATGGCTGTCAAAATTATGCCAGAACAAATATAACATATTTTCAATTGCATTTAAAACCCTAAGTTTGTCTAACTCAGCTTTTGACAAATCCCTTGCTAAAATTCAGAAAGATGAGAATGCAATTAATGTTCATGTAGGAAGTTTGGTGTGGTTAAAAGGTATTTGTACATTCGCTCCCTGTGGGTGCCAGGCTCATATGCTAGCTAATTTTAGTTTATGTAGGCCAGGATTTTCCTGATATGCCTGTTGTCAATGTGTTGTACCACTTTAAATCCTGGTCAAATATTACTTCTCTGAAGTATTATATGAAGCATTTCCAAATCAAAGCAAAAATGTATTATTGGATTGAATTATTGTTGCTGGAACAATCCCTTGTGAAGGTATTATATATTTAATATTCATTATCTGCCAAATAGGCTAACTGAAGTTACATAAGATGACTTGGTCATTCTGGTACATAACTAATTTAATCCTTATCTAGTAGATATTCATCTAACTTGATTTCGAGTCCATTTTGGCACCATATGATCTAGTTTTGCACTTCCTATCATCAGGATCTTCCAAGGAATTTTCATTATATCAGTGGTCAAACACTAAAATGGTGTTCCTTTACTTTTTTCTTAATATTTTTGTCACATTGGTATGTCTCCTGTCCTTTATGTAAGTTGCAGATGTTGAATTTTGTTCAAAAACAAAATTCTCATATTGTCTTTGCCCTATTGAAAACAGTTAGGAAATCTGCATCCACAGGAGCTGACAATGTTGCTGCTCCTCTCTTTTCTTTGTTGACTCAAATCTTCTCATCTGTAGGTGGTGGAGTTGGGATTTTCAGCATTAGTTGCAATGGCTCGCTGTTGGGACAGTGCAGAACCAGATGAAAATGGGAATGGAAGTATATCCTTAGAGGAGTGGAATTCTGGTTGTGTTTCAGTTGCAGATACATTTGCTGATCTTTTACAACGGGCATGGCTTTCTCATGTAGAGGTAACGTTGCCATTTTAATGATATAACAAGTTTGGTCTGATAAAGATGAGTATTTCAAATGCTTATGGAGATGTGAATCTACATGTTATTCTGGTCTTAGGAGCTGCTATGGCATTTTCTTCCTTAGAGATGAACAGCTTTTGACATATCACATTTTTTCACTGGAGCAGGAAGGGAATGTTTGTGAAGTGCTACCTCCTCCCTCGTGTTTAAATGAAGCATCTGTACTAATATGTTCAATTTTGAAGTATGCCAATGAACCAGAATTAGTGACAACACATAAGATTGAAGCACTTTTACAAGTTTGGGCAGATTTGATAGCTGAATGGAGTGCATGGGAAGAAGATGAGGATCTAGCTGTATTTGAAGCAATTCATGAAGCTATTATTTTAAATGTAGGCATGAACTTAATTTAATCATGATTTTATGTGCCACTTGAGTTTTTTTTCCCTTTGGTTACAACATACAGCCTACAAATACCCTAACACTACACTTGTTTTTTGAAGTGATAATGATTGACATGTTTTGGATGCAGGAAAGGTGCGAGCTAAAAAATTTCATAATGGCAGCTGTTCCACCACCGCCAGCCCCACCTGTTGCACCACGTTCTATTGTTGAAGGCATTGCCACATTCATAAGCTCAGCAATAGAATTGGCATATTCTGCTGCAACATGGCGTGCATGTTTTCTTGCTCATTCTCTTCTTCATGTTCCAAAATTTTCATTTGAAAGTGAAGGCACAAGAACTGCACTAGTAATCCGTTTTGCACAGGCATCACATTCACGTTTCAATCAACTGAAGAGTAGGTCTGTTCCACTTGGGAAACCACTTCTCCTCGTTATTGCAGCATGCTATTTATGCTCCCCGAGTTCAGTGCAGAAGGTTTTGTTAGAACAAAAGGATGGAATGGATCCTGGCAATGGATTTTTAAAATGGGCTGAATCATTGGCATATTTAGCCGACAATTCTTCTGAGCCAGGGTTGACGCTGGAATCAGAGATTAAGCTAGTTGGTAAGCATGATTTACTTCACATAGATGCATGACTTTTGCGCTTGTTTGTAAATACATAAGGGGTGTGTGTGAATGTCTGTTCTTGTGTGATATATAATATATTAAGTGGATGGATAGTCATCTCTCTCTCTCTCCCTCCCTCCCTCTTTCATACACACACATGCACTCACCATTTCACATGCATGACCCTTTAAAAATAGAGAGCAGAAGCACTGTCCCTCTTTTTCTCAAAAGGATTTGTAAATGCACATGCTTGGACATGCACACGCATTGTCCTTTCTTTGGAGCCTAAAAAGAGGGAGCTTGGTGTGCTATAAGATCTTAAAGGTCAATAATGAAGGGGAAAAGGGAGGGAACAAGGTGTGTTGTAGGGTTTTCATCATTAACAATAAATAGTAAAGGTTGCATTCTTATTCAGTATAATATTTATATGAAATATCAACAATGATATAGCATTACATAGCAACAATCACACAATGAACGTAGATTAATTGTCTTTGTTATTTTGATATTAGTCAAAAGGATAAGTTATCAGCTCATGTCTCTCACATATGAGACTTAATCAACAGGACTGTAATAATGACTTGGTTGTCAGGCTGACTGCCTCTAAATACAACACATTTTACACTACTGTTGTTTCAAATTAATGGCCACTTCAGAAGCCATTTCAGAAGAAGGTAAAATTTAGGAACTTGGTTGAGTTGCGCTCCTTTATACAATATTGACAAAATAGGGCATGGATATAGTTTACATGAACTACAATTAGTTAGGAAAAGATTCTTGTAACGAAAATAAGTAATAATAGTAGAATTAGTATAGCAGTTAATTAAATGAAATGTCAAAGTCTTGTGACCAGTCAATGCAAACAAGTATACAGTTAGCAGGCTCGTAGTAACATCATCATTCTTATCAATTGTTGTCGCTCGGACTATACAGACACTACAACAACTGCTCAGGGCGACTGCTGTCACTCTGATCCCCATCCACTCTGTTCTGGCTATTTCCTAACAACAGGCTATGGGGGGTAGTCCCTATGGAAATGAGGTGGAGGAAACCAACTTGTTTGGGAGACACAGTTGAACGGCCTATCTAGTTGGTAGAATTTAGCAATATTAAGGATTTGATTTGATTTAATATTAAGACCAGTCCCTGATGGAGTCAAAATGTCTTGCTTATTATAAATTATAGCCAAGTAACCGGATGGACAATTGCTGCTTATATGATGAACTAACTTATATGAAGATGCAACTCTTATGATTTAGGTGAAATGCGAGGATGTTGGTTAATTTTAGATTAAATGCCTAATTTAAGTTGAACCTTTCCCTTAACTGTTTTTAGAAACAATCTTCAAAGTAGGTTGTGAGATGGAAGCCAACGGGAAGCAGGAAGTGGCCTAATTAACAATACCTCCCCGTGTGTTCCAACCACCCAATGCCTCTGACATTGCAGAGATTGTGGCTTTGACGACTGCAAGGTCACTGTGTTAACCACTAAGAAGGGTTGAATCCCTCAAGCTAGATGAGAGAGGGTTGTCCTAGGAGTCTATCAACCAAGCTTATGCTTGGAGGTAAGTTATTAAGTGCAAAGCTAAGACTAGAATGCTTATGCAATGATTATGAGTGAAGTTACTTGAGTTAAGATTGTTTAAGTGTTTAAGTACTTAAGTTATGATTACTCTTTATGACAATAGTACTTAACAATAATTAGAAGACAATCTTAAAACAAGACAAGTGCTTAAGGAACAAGTGTCAATGAATCAATCCACAAGATACTTAGAATAGATTATCCAATTGTCAATTAGCCAATGATTTCACGATGCCAATAAAATTATTCAAGATGTTCTTATCACAATGCCAATTAGATTTCAAATACCAAAGATTAACAATCTAGAACTCGAGTGTATGAGTGTCTTAAGTGTAAAATTCAGAAGTTCTTGTAACTTAAAACAAGACAAGCAAATGTTAGATATTAAATATCCCAAATCAACAGTAACACTTCAGGAAATTCAACACTTATTAGTCTTATGACAACAGTAAGAAAATGACTTTAGACCATGAAATTTACCAAGCATATGAAACAATTTTTTTTCCAATGATTAGCCAATGTTAATTTATGACTGTAGCCCACTTTAGGACGTAGTATTCAGTGGCATATCAGATCCAAAGTAACTTTTTACAACAGTAAAGAAATCAGCAAATCAGTGAGTTAATGATGCTACAACAAGTGCCACTTCAAGCCCAAAATGAGGAAGAATTTGCCAAAACTGAAAATTTTAGTTTTTGAGCCTTTTAGGCGAATTATTTAGAAAATTTTAGATTTGATTTAGTGATTTACATAGAAAATTCCATCAAGTAAAATTTTAGCTCTAAGCTAGATCCTTGAGGCTCAAGTGGCCAAATTTTAAGAAAATGCAAATTTTGCAATTTAAGAGTATTTTTGACCAATTAGATGTGTTTTAGAGCACTTATATCACTATTATAAAATAAAAATTACTGTAGATGTAAAATAATGAGGAAACTAGCGTTTAGAGAACAAACCCTAGGCCCAAGGCCTTGAAGATCCATTGGTCCAAATTTGTTGAAATTTTCGGATGAACTTGTGTTAATTCTAGGTATGTTCTATGCTTAGAGCAATTTATTTCAATTTTGACAGTTAGCTCCATATCTTTTCCAGATTAGCAATCACATTAGCATTAAAGTAAACTGCAGATAGAACTTAAACATAAATCGCAGAAGACAAGCCAAGACAAGAGGACACAAGATGTGGCGCTAGCCAGGGACAAACCCCAATGTGGGGAAACCCTTGATCAATTCTTCTTATATGTTCTTCAATAGTTCAACAGAAAGAGAGAGAGAGAGATAGTACGTTTACAACAAAAGTCAACACTTTGACTTATCTAGATAAGAGCATAGATCATCTCTAACAAGATGATACATGAGATCAGTTGAAGACGTGCTGCTTCAACTAATTCTCCAAGGTGACTCCTTCACCTATCGTTGTGCTGCATTTCGTCATCATGTTGCACCTCACCGCGCTACACCATGCTGCACCCATCATCACTATGCTGCATCTCATTACGCTTCATTAATCATGACTGTACCCATCATTGTACTGCATTATGTGCCATTGTTGCACCATGTTGCCATCCTGACCTATGTGTTGGTTGCACCTTGCTTGCTTGTTGTCCCTAGCATGCTTGTTGTTGCATGCTAGTTGTCCCTTACATGCTAGCTGTAACATTGCATGCTTGGTGTATTTGCTGCTAAGTACCATACAACTGTCCTAATGTTAGTTAGCTGTCCCTTGCACGCTGCTCTCCTTCGGAGATAGATGCTTCGGCTGTTTCGGTAGTTCCGGCTGTTCCCGGCAGTCTCGGCTTTTTTGGCAGTTTCGGCTTTTCCGTCATTTCCGGCTTTTCTGGCAGTTCCGGCTTTTTCGGCAGTTCCGGTTTTCTTCCCTCTGGATCAGGGCGGCATTATTCCTTAGGATCTTTCCTCCTACTAAAACCCAAAGACAAGTAGAGAGAGGAAGAGATCCCAAGTGTGTTGAAATGACTTGAAGGCCACGTCTATTTATACTAAAACGTTGAGCACATGAGGGGTTTATTTGGTTGTTTGCCGACCTTGACGAATTGTCTTGTAACACAAATAAATTCATAACTCCATGAATACTTATTGAAATCGGATGATCTTTAGATCAATCCTACACCTCTCGATGAGAGGGATCCGAGAAAAATATCAGCTGCCATAAATAAGATGACCCACATGGAGTTTGGCCTTAGTTGCGAATTTTAACACTCCTTCTCAACTAGGGAGAACTCCATCTGTTGATCCATATGTCCAACTGTACTATCTCTGCCATCAGTGCCCTGCACTGCTCTGCTCTGATCTGTTGAGCTCTGCTCTGCTCTGATCTGCTGAGCTCTGCTCTGCTGAACCATGAAGAAGAAGAATTGATCGAGAATGTCTCATACCATTCTCTACTGACTCGAAGTCAGTTTCATCTGAAGAGAGTGTGTCACATCACTCTTACTGACCCGAAGTCAGTGTTATTGATCCCATATCAATATCACAAGAGAGTGTCTCAAACCACTCATACTAATCCCAGATCAATTTCATTGATCCCAGATCAATGTCACAAGAGAGTGTCTCAAACCACTCGTACTGATCCCAGACCAATGTCACAAGAGAGCGTCTCAAACCACTCATACTGATCTCAGGTCAATGGAGGTCATCCTAACATAGGGAGTACGGTAGATACAATGATGCGTCCATCGATAGTACTACTATGGTCCCTATTCTCATTTCCCTGCTCATTGATCAGAGGAGAGGTACTTCCCATGAGTCCCAGACTGCATGGGTAGGATGCCTCGACAGGAGAACTAATCATCCTGTCCACAGGAGAACGAATCATCCTATCAGTGGATGCCACGGAGAACTAATCATCCTAGCCCACAGGAGAACTAATCATCCTATTCCACAGTTGCCACGGAGAACAAATCATCTTGGCCCACAGGAGAACTAATAATCCTATTCCATAGTCGCCATGGAGAACAAATCATCCTGGCCCACAAGAGAACTAATCATCCTGTTCCACAGTGGCCACGAGAGAAGTAATCATCCCGACCCACAGGAGAACTAATCATCCTGTTCCACATTTGCCACCGGAGAACTAATCATCCCGACCCACAAAAGAACTAATCATCTTGTTCCACAGTTGCCACAGGAGAACTAATCATCCCAGCCCATAGAAGAACTAATCATCCTGTTCATAGCACACCACCAGGGGAGGGTGGGTCGCCTTGTGGTCGTATGTTGCTCCTGTAAGTACCCCAAACACCCCAGAGCTCCCAGAGCTAAATGCATGCAACATGCAGGACCCTTATAAGAAGGTCTCTCAACGATTCCAAGTCGTTCGGGAAAGTCACAGATTTTACCTTTCCTCGGGGCTTTGACAAAATGTCTGCGACTTGTACATCAGTGTCAATGCGATGGAGCCTCCTCACTCACCGACCTACCACATCCTAGATTAGGCAGTATCTGATGTCTATATGCTGGAGAAATCATCGAATACAGGACTCCTCAATAATCGAATCCCCACTTTGGTTGTCACAGAGAATCACAGTGGTATTCATCATGTGTACAAACAACTCACTTAAGAGCTTCTGCAACCATGCAGCTTCACACGAGATCATACTCGTAGCTATGTATTCGGGCTCGACGGTGGTTATAGCAACCGACTTCTACTTCCTGCTCATCCATGATATCGAAGCAGAATCCAAAGAGAACCAGCACTAAGAAGTGCTCTAGTGATCCTCCACACTGTTTGCCCAGTCAGCATTCGAATAATCATTCAATTTCATATTTTCGATAGTGTATCTCAATCCATGAGAGATTGTGCCCCGAAGATATCTCAGAAGATTCTTGGCACCAATCCAGTGAGGCTCAACCAAATATGAGCTCACCATACTAATTGCAAAACATATGTCCGGACGGAAGTTCACCAAGAACATCAACGCGAATGAGTTTATGAAACTCAGAGGCATTTCCCAAATCTGGTCCGACATCACTACCATATAACTTCTAAAAGTTAAGATCCTCGAGGTAGTCACCGGCTTGTAGTTTATCATTCCACATTTGGAATCCAACTCCCTCTTACTTCTGCAAATGAGAGGGTCTGCACCTGTCAGAAATAGGTCGTCCTCATAAGGTGCTGGTATGAGAGGTCTATCATCGACAACCTTCGGGTAATGGTTTGGATCAGTTTCACTCCTAGTGAATCTCAGCTTCATCAGACAACTATCAATCCTCTCATACTATGCTCGGGGTGTTTTGCTTCAAGCCATAGAGGGCTTTCTTCCACCTATATACATGAGATTCCCGATCATGAATCTCAAACTCCTCGGGTTGTTTCAAACCTGTAGACCTGTTGCATGAGGGGAATGATCCCCTTATAAGATTTTCCTTCGGTACATCTCAGACATGTACCTTCATGCTCTTCTTGAATTCAGGCATCACTATCATCATTTGACTCACATCGGGTAAGGCTCCATAGGTAGACCTCTGGTGTTATAGATGCGATATGTCAATTGACATGATCCCCAATGGACCATCCCGCAACTTGATACAAATTGCCAACCCTGAACCCATGAGAAAAAGAATCTTTGAAAGTTCTATTTTTTAACATGTACCTTTCCATCGATGAATGCCACCCTGAAACCTTTGACTTCCATTTTCGAGATGGACTCTAGGTTCTTCTTGCGATTAGGTACATAAAAGAGATTCTTGTAAATGAATAGAGTTACCGTCATTCAATTGAGGGGTAACATTCCCTACACCCTTTACGGGATAGGTGGCAACGACTCCAAGTATAATCCCATAGTTGTTTCCGTCTCTACCAAATTCGAGAGAGCACCCTTCTATCTGATGAGGTGCCTTGAAGCACTACGATCAATAAGCCAGATTCCCAAAGAATCTGAAGGAGAGGGCCAATACAAGATAACGCTTCTTTATCTTATCAAAAACAACATTTGATTCTTCATACCTGGGGTTCCTTGCTTTCTTTGAAGAGTCGGCCATTTCCTTGATGACCTGCATTACCTGTCATTCCTTTGATCATTGAAGATGTCCCTGGAATGATTGTTATATTCATCAAGAGATGTGTCTCTGCCATTCAGACACTCATTCGCATAATGGCCGAACTTATTGCAACCAAGGCATCTGCCTTTCCTTCCACCCTTAGATCCGGACTTCCCATTGAAGTGATCTTTAGGTAGGCCATCAGAAACTTCTGCTGCGCCATTCTGATAATATTCTCTGCTTCGACTTCACCCTTGGTGAATTTGAAGAGGGATGAGGAATCCATTGATCCTTTTTTCCTTTCCCAACTGTCTTCGGTGATTGCTCTTTCGCTCTTTCTTGGGCATTGCATTCACCTTAGCTCTGATACCATGCTAATTTTAGGTATGTTCTATGCTTAGAGTAATTTATTTCAATTTTCACAGTTAGCTCCATATCTTTTCTTGATTAGCAATCACATTAGCATTAAAGTAAACTGCAGATAGAACATAAACATAAATCGCAGAAGACAAGCCAAGACAAGAGGACACAAGATGTGGCACTAGCCAGGGACAAACCCCAATGTGGGGAAACCATAAATCAATTCTTCTTATATGTTCTTCAATAGTTCAACAGAGAGAGAGAGAGATAGTACATTTACAACAAAAGTCAACACTTTGACTTATCTAGATAAGAGCATAGATCATCTCTAAGAAGATGATACATGAAATCAGTTGAAGACATGCTGCTTCAACTAATTCTCCATGGTGACTCCTTCACCTATCGTTGTGCTACATTTTGTCATCATGTTGCACCTCACCGCGCTGCATCATGCTGCACCCATCATCACTATGCTACATCTCATCACACTTCATTAATCATGACTGTACCCATCACTGTACTGCATTATGTGCCATTGCTGCACCATGTTGCCATCCTGACGTATGTGTTGGCTGCACCTTGCTTGCTTGTTGTCCCTAGCATGCTTATTGTCCTTAGCATGCTTGTTGTTGCATGCTAGTTGTCCCTTGCATGCTAGCTGTAACATTGCATGCTTGGTGTATTTGTTGCTAAGTACCATACCACTATCCCAATGTTAGTTAGTTGTCCCTTGCATGCTGCTCTCCTTCGAAGACATATGCTCCAGTTGTTTCCGCAGTTCTCGACAGTTTTGGCAGTTCTGGCTGTTCCCGACAGTTTTGGCAGTTCTGGCAGTTCCCGGCAGTCCTGACAGTTTTGGCTTTTCCAACAATTTCGGCATTTCCGGCTTTTACGGCTTTTCCGGCTTTTTGGCAGTTCTGGCTTTCTGCTTTCTGGATCAGGGCAACGTTATTCCTTAGGATCTCTCCTCCTACTAAAACCCAAAGACAAGTAGAGAGAGGAAGAGATCCCAAGTGTGTTGAAATGACTTGAAGGCCACCTCTATTTATACTAAAATGTTGAGCACATGTGGGGTTTATTTGGTTGCTGGCCAACCTTGGCGAATTGTTTTATAATGCAAATAAATTCATAAATTCATAACTCCATGAATACTTATCGGGATCGGATGATCTTTAGATCAATCCTACATCTCTCGATGAGAGGGATCCAAGAAAAATATCAGCTACCATAAATAAGATGACCCACATGGAGTTTGGTCCTAGTTGCCAATTTTAACAGCTTGCCACTTGAAAATCAATTTTTTTGAGGCCAAAAACCTACAAAACCGCCAGGTATTCAGTCCAGAAAAATCAGAGATGGATTTAGGGCAAACTAGAACCAAGGAGGGCTAATGCTAGGCCCGGTAGTGTTGAAGGCTAAGGGGGCTAGGAGGCCAAAGAGAGGGCAGAGGAAGGAGGAGGAGGCCAAGAAAGGTTGACGCAGGAGAGAGAAAGCCCTAGAGGGTTGGACGACTAGGGTTAGAGGGCCAAAAAGAGCCCTAAAGGCTACGACTAGCCTTTAAGGTACCCGTTTGGGGACAAGGAGGGCAAGTAAGGCCTCTTAAGCCTACGACTAGGCCTTCTAAGGCCTAAAGTCCCCAACACTGGGCTTAGAAAGGGAGGTCAAGGCCCTTAGAGGGTATGACTTGACCTAAAAAGGGAAAAAATGATGACACAGAGGGTTGGGAGGTTGACGTAGGCCAAGAGGAGGAGGACGCTGGCCTTGGAGTGCCCGGATCTGGGCCCTGGAGGGCTGAAACTCAAAACCCCAGCATCATAAATTTTTTTCTCTTCTAGATTTAAAATTTGCTGCAAATTTTCTAACGGCTGGCCCTGCAAAAATTTCTAGAGACTAGATCTTACCCTCAAGGGCCTAAATCTAGCTCTATTCCAACTTCTCTTGATTTCACCTGCAAAAAATGGAGATAAAACAGTAAATACCCAAAATATTTACTAAACTTGAAAAACCGCAAAACCCCAATTAGCAAAAATAATTTACATAATTATATTACAAATATACAAGGGTTTTAAAATAAATTTTGAGAAATAATATTTTATGAAATTTTTTCTTTGATAAATGGCTAAAATATACTTTAGAAACCCAATGCGCACTATAGCCTTAGCGAAGATTAAATCAACCACATAAATATCCAGGGTCCAAGCAAAGTTGATCGCTACCCACAGTTTGCAAACTTGGAGACCAAGGACTAAAGTACTTGTAAACACTATGTATTTATCTCAAGAAAATTTGTTAATCATATGGCGAATCAAATCACCTAAGATTAGCCCAAAACTATCAATAGAATGATTTTATCTCCATCTAATGAAAAATAGATCTTACCATTTGTCAGCATAACATAGGAAGCCTGTAGTTAGTACATACCACAAATCATTGAACATGGAACACCTTGAATTGCACCCCAAAGTCTTTATTATGAAAGAAAAAGTTCCCATCGGGACAATAGTGTTACATAAAATGCTTCAGCAACAATTTCTTAGCCATAAATTATATGGCTAGAGATTGAAATGACTCTAATTTATAGATAAATCTTTCACGTGGATAAATAGCAACTAGTTTGCTTGATCCTCGTCAAAATAATCTCGGCCATTGAAATATACTTGACCATCTTTTAATCTTAGTTGTTGATTTTTATTTTTGAGGAATTTTCAAATTTATCATTTAATTCCATTTTTGTTACCTCAATTAATTATTTTGAGCTAATTTCCTCAAAAAATTGAATTTGACTTAACCACCAAGGTCTAGGGGTCCAAGTTTTCTTTATTTTCTTAGTGGAGAACTTACAAAAATTAATTCTTTTAAGACCCACAAATTTTTCCACTTGGAGAATTTAATTTCTCTATGAATTTAATTTTGACTCTAATTAATTAAATTTCTGGCTTAGGATTTTAATCTATTTTTGTCAGAAGATTTAATTAAGTAACACTTGAGGGGATTAATTATTTTTTCCACCCTCTAATATTTTGGCCATGGTGTCTAAGTATGAGAGACCATGCAATAAATATTTTTTACATAAGATTCTTTTACAATTCAACCCTTAAAGGGGGGATATCGGTTCGACTCAAACCCTCAAATTACATACCCAATTTGCGACACAATATGATCTAGTAGATCAAGTGATTTCTAATAAAATAATTTAACCAACTAGCTTAAATTATTTCCAAATCAGTTTCACATAAGACTCGACTAAACGCTAGGACTCACCTAAGACTTTGATGAAGAATTCCACTTTAGCTTTCGGGTGAGGTTGGAGGGAAAAACTCTCTTGACCATCTGTGTTTAAAAACACAAATGAATCAGTGAGATGAAAAACCTCCTAGGATGAAACTCTCGCCAAAATAGTAGCCTTACCTAGGTTGTTACATACATTCATGGTCCTACTAGCATCATTTACATTACGTAACTTACAGAATGGGTTCACAATGACATATAAACCTCTGATAGATGATCCGATCTTGTTGAAAAAATTTGTACTTCCGCTTCCTTGGAACTTTGACAAAAACTATGCAACATCAATCGTTTATTATTCAATGTATTGTTATATTTTGTTTTAATATTTTGTCAATCAATAATAAACATAAATTAGTTTACCACCTTTGGTATTAGAGCTACTTCCTGACTAATTTTGTGGAGTAACTGTTGTTCCATACAATATTTTTGTTATCCATACAATTTTTGGGACAAGTAATGGCAGAAGTGTCCTCAGACACGTAATTTTATTAATCAGAAAAAAACAATAACATAATTGATTTTGCAAGAGTTTACACCCGAACAACACAAACACTCTTGCAATGAGCTATTTATAAGCTCCATGTCCTAACTACCTCTAATTATGGATCACTTATTAAATAACAAGTGTCCATTTACAATAAATGCTATTCAAACCAACTAGCTAACTAATCTCCTAAAATAGAGCCTAAGATATGACACATTTGGAGAGTCATATCTAGTTACAACAATATGCTAATTCTAAATGTCTTCATTAAATAATTAAACATTCTAGAATAATAATTATTAATTTAATATCTTAAATTAATAATTATTTTATTCTAATTTTATAACTTATGATAAAATTGTATTTTTGGATCATCTAACAACAAGCCTCAATGTTCTAAGTTTTTGGCTTTTTCTGGCAACCGTCATTGGAATCTGGCTATGCAATTGTTGTTGAGATTGCGATTTTACACTGCTTAAATTGTGTTTTCGAATGCATAAATTGGTTCAGCACCATGAAAAACCCCCACGACACTCGGATTATGCAATCTATACAATTGAAATCTTCAATTCCACCTATTGTTTTAAATTTTTGGTTGGATTTTGGGCAAAACTAGTTGGGAAAGGGTGCCCAAAAAAGGTTATAAAGTAGAATGTTTAGACCAAGGTTGCCAGAGTGCAGAGCTGAGTGGGAGCATTGAGAGTGACATTTTCCAAAAGTCCTCGAGAGGGGAGCATTCAAAGAGTGTCTATGTGTGTGTGTGTCTTGTGTATAAAAAAGAGCATGCATAATGCCAATTTGGTTGCAGAATATATGACAACATGCATATTTGTACATCAATGAAGATAGAAATGGCATCTATAGTACATTAATGGTTAATCGTTTGAATAACAACCATCTAGAATCTAGATTATATCAATTGCTAACAAACATACACTTTTTTAAGCAATATAATAGAAAGTGGATCGCTAACTTATGGAATGCAATATGTTGTCTAGCAACTCGAAACATTAACATGACCAATTAGTTATGTTTACAAAATAGGTCATCTGCACATTGAAGTATGAAGAACAAAAGGTCCTGTTACCCACCAAAAAGTGGGTAACCCGTTGGAGAATTTTTTCTCCTCTTTGGAAAGCCAGCCAACCGGCAGCCCTATTGATCAGTACATGACATGATGCCATAAATCCACCATCTATTGCTCCAGTCCGATTTTTTCCTCTCATCCAACATTCTTCTTGAAGGAAGGTGGGTCATCCATTAGTAGGTACTTCAACCATTTTGTAATGATGAGCTTTTACCTATGTTACCGGATCCATGGGGTCTTGATGTCAAATTCGTGGATCCTCGTTTTGGATATGAATACGGATATGGATACACCCATATCCACGTAGGATCTGCCATGTAAATGGATCCCATGCTATTGAAACAGATACTCTATCAACTAGCTCTCACACGCCAAAGCCCAAGCAGATAACATTAGAGATTTTGGTTTTCTTTTTTAATATTCTATTTAGATTTTTAGTTAGATCACTTATTAGTAATTTGTAGGTTGTATAGTTGTATAAGTTATTAAATACTTATAGGTTGTATTGCAAATGACAATGCTACTATGAAAGGTTTGACACATCAAAATGTTAATTTTTAATTTTTTGATAATGTTAACAAGAAAGCTTTAAGACAATACAGAGATAATATTTTTCTGTAAAAAGGATGGTCGTGTCATTAATAATTTAATTAGATCAAGCCCGTCCAACTCTAGGTGAAGATTCCTCTTAAAACAATATGATACATAGACTACAACATATTCTCAAGCAATGTACAATATTCATTTACCACTATAACTAGATGGGAATTTCTAGATTTTAAGCCAAATGTCAAGGAAGATCGTTGGTTGATTAAATGTAGAGTTAGAAATATTCAATTGATGAGTAGATAGAGCCATTTTTTGAGATGTAGTTATACCCGCTGTAGTACATACATCATCATATCAATAGAGTGATCATTGATGAGACAGTTTTGTATTAACAATTATCCTTTCTGTATAATGCATGGTGTATCATGATTTCAGTCTTCAGATTTATGAATTCACTAATGATTTCAGTTTTAATGTTGTCATTCATTAATGGTTTTGATTTTTAGCTTTGAATATGTTTTTTAAAATTAAAAAAAAAAAACATATTAGTGTATTTTGTATACGTGGCATTTTCCACCATATTCGGATCTTGGCTTTTTAGAAATCTAGTTGATTCATATTCGAATCCAGATCCATATCTGTTTCTGTTTCCTAGTAACTTAGGCTTTTACTTAATGTTTTTGAGCATACTAATATGAATCAAGGCGTGATTTGGATGGTTGACCAATGTTGACTATATACTTGTTCCCTCACTTCACTTGGGAGTTGTCTTTGACTCTAGTTCAATGGGTCCTCCACTAAGGCATTAGGGTTACAACAAGGACATTACCGGGATGGCTTTGATTGAGGTAGCGCACTCATGATATTTCATACTTACCACTTTCTAGTTTTCCCATTACTTCATATCCATTCTTTAGGCAGATGGTTATTGGTCATGGAGATTGGCACCTTCTCATCCTCATCCTTGAGTCTTGGCTAGAAAACCTTGCCGTGGAGGTTGATGCTGCTAAAAAGAAGGTAAGAGCAAAAGAAAGCCATGATGAAGGGAAAAGATAAAATGCAAAAGATGGTTGGGACAAAAATTAGTGTGTGGGAAAAAGTCTATCAGGAGCTCTACAACCCTCATTAGCCATCACTTGGTTCCTAGAGCACCCATCCATAAAAAAGAACCCTTGTATTGGTTGAATGTTGAAGAGCGATAAATTGCCTCATCATTAAGGGGTAATAAATGCTAAATTTCTAAAAGCAAGCTTGGGCTCCTGAGCTATGCACCCAAATAAAAGGGTTATCATAAAAAAGTAAGAGGAGCACCAATGGGGTGGAAAAAGTAGGCTAAGTAAAGGGGTAACTCATGTCTCCATGATTGCTCGCTCCCTACATCTATACACTCGAGATGTTGGACCACCATTGGTTGGTCACTTGGCTATGGCACCTGGCCTTAAAGTCATGCCAACTCTGTTGCCACCATCTTCACACGCACCTTTGGATTAATGGGCAAACCTAGGACATGTCACTTTCCCTTGGGGGTTGGAAACACCTAATAAGGTTATCCATCTTGCCACCATAACATAAGGAGGGAACACTTATACGGGGCTTGGTCTAGTTAGATATTTGATGGTGATCTCTGTGTGAAGTGTAATGGTGCCCCTAATATTAAGTATGGTCCACTATGATGCATCCATGGTTTTTGTTACCTAACGATTGTTCATTTGTGCTTGATGTTGAGAGGGTTTTGTTAGGTGGTTCTTATCATAGCAACATATGGCTTCTTGAGGTGGTTGCCACACCTTCTTAGCAAAGAAACAAAGGTTGTAACACCCACTACAGAGAGAGATTGACCTTTATGATGCATCGTTGCTTATCTAGAACAAAATGTTGGGCTATTTGATGACCCCACATGATGCTTGACACCTCGAGGGAGCTCAGATGTTAAAATGGTAAGCCCATGATGTTGGAAATACTGAGAGGGGGTGAATTAGTATTTCTTAGCAATTAGCACTTTGTTAATCTTTTTCAGAGCATTAGTTAATCTTCAACAGTATTATTATTATTTAGTATCAGATAGCAAAACCAGTAAACAACACCATACAACAATGCAGAAAGATAGAGATAGTAAACACAAAAATTTTTAGGTGGAAAACCCACTCCAGGTCAAAAACCACCGAATTCTTCTTAGTAAGTGTCTTCTTCTCTTTAAAAGAAATAATTACATCAAGTTTTCAGCTCCAATTGAAGTAGGCTCCAACCTCCTGATTTACAGGATGCAACCTGTAGGATGCTCCAACACCCTTGTTTACCAATTGCAACTAGAAGGACGCCCTAACGCCCTTGATGTCAGGCCCCAACCTAATGAGTGCTCCAACACTTTGTTTACCAACTTCTACAAGATGGATGCTCCAACGCCCTGTGATTTATCAACTCCCACTAAAAGGACGCTCCAACGCTTGCGCAGGCTGGGACTTGCCCTAACACCACCCTGCCACCCTGCTGTGTGTTGAGGATCCAACTTGGAGGTGACTCCAGTCACCTGCCTTGCACCACCCTACCACTCTAAAGTGTTCTCAACCTGAAGGTGACTCCAATCACCTACCTTGCACCACCTTGCCACCATAAAGAGTGGGCAGACCACGTTTCACAATTTTTCAGACTGGATCCCCATGTGCTTTGAATCAATATAAGAAGGCTCTAAAGAAGATACTATTGCACTGTATGCACTGCACAAAACTGCTCAAACTGACCACTGCCAAATTAAGCCACTGAACAAGCTGCACATCAAATGTTGCCACATCAACTGACAACTGTTCAATTCGACCACTGCACATCGCTGCTCAAACTGATCTCTGACCATTGCATGTCACTGCTCAAACTGATCGCTGCATTGCTTAGCTCACGAATGAACGAGCATTCAAGAGCTCATAAAGCAATCTAACCAAACCATTGTACCAAGCTACTAATCCTCCTGCAAATAATGAGCATTGAAGATAGATGATAGCTCAAACCAAGGTGCCTCAGGTCATCCCTATGACCTGATTGTAATGCTCTCAAACTTGGCCCAAGGAGGGCTACCAACATATGTCTTATCACTGTTGTCGCTGTTCACGTCATATAAAGGGTCACATGAGGTTGTCAAATCACTGCCATGTCTATTTGTCACTGTTGTACAACAAAGTTATTATCACTACCAAGAGTTATGTCAATGTGTGTTAAGTCTATATGTCAAGTTACTAACATGTAAATAAGTCTATGTCAAGTATATATGTCAAAAATAAGATCACTATAATCTATAGGTCTATTGTTATAGGTCAAGGCTGTATGTCAAAGTGTCAAATCACAATTTAATCAAGTCAACATATTATATCACTGTCATAATAATTCTACAAATATAGTCAACTATATGTCATAGATAGCCAATTCAAAGCACTGCTAAGAGTCCCCATCTTATTAACTAAGGTCACTGTAGGTACACAATATCACTGCTTCATATATGTCTTGGTCAAGGCCAAACTGTCAAGTCAACCCACTATCATAAAGTATGTCATAACTATCATGTATACACTATTTCACCAAGCATCATTGTCTATTACAACTTTATTTCTACGCATACATCACTAAGATCACTATGAGATCTTTCAAACAAACGATAGTCTTGTATCACTATCCAAGGTTAACTTAAGTGTCAGACAATGTTTCACAGTTTTACTGTCCAGATCATTGCCGAGCTACATAGGTCGTCGTTACATACATATATATGATACTGTCAACACATTCACTTGATATCACAAGTGCATTAGGAGTCAAGATCACTTTTTGTCCCATAAACAAGTTCACATATCTTCTATAACGAGCTTGGAATGAGGTTAGCTTAATCTTCATCAAGATCTGCTTTAATTCAACATGAGAGCTGGACTTCAAAATTCAAATAATGTTACAGGTTGGATGAATTAAATGCACATGTATCTATACATTTGTCAATTGAATCATTTTGTGTTCTGATGCAATCAACTTGTATAATGCGGATAAGGACGTAGTGAATGGTGAACAAAGTCAATCATTGAATTAGTGCATATTGATACTTGAAGTTGTTCAACTTAACATGAGATTACTGCAACTGTCTTATGATGAGAATCAATGTCATATATTCCCAATGGTATCACTGATAGACGTATCTTTATTAACATGTCACTTTCACCAAGAGCAAGTAAAAAATCACTGTTAAGGTTCTCAAGGCTTAGTCTTGAAATGTATGCTGAGATTGGTGAGGTCGAGGTCCTGAGGTTCCTAAATAGGCCTAAACAGGTGCTCTAGAAAAGGTCTTCAATTTGTTGTACTAGCAAGAAAAGTCTACACCTAAACTATGTCTACAACCACCCAAACCAAAATTAAGATGCAACTGAAATCCTTGTTTTGACAGTTGCACAAGGCCAAGATAATAGGTCTGAATTTTTCAAAGCCAGAGAAACTTAACACATAACTGGAAACTGAGAAAATACTGGCGCACACATAAAAATTTGACACAGTTATTTTTGGACAATTGTACCTGGAAAAAACCAATGTGGGAAAACTAGTGCAACAACTGAGGGTTTTAATTATTAAGCAGCAGTGAAATAATATGATTACAATTTTGATGCCAAAAACTAGCAACCCTGCACAGAAAAATACTGGCAAAAATCTAGTGAGGAATTTTGCCTCACCCCACAAGCAATTCGGCTATGACTTCTACTAAAAATCTAGCCGTCCAACCAGCTCTGCGTAGGCCTACGTCACCCTAGTGCAATCCCTTCTACACTATGCTTGAATCCACTGCCAAACAGGCCGTCTTGTCTGCTCCTGACTGTGAAACTGTCTCTCTGGCACTTTGGAAAATCTTCCCAGCCTTTGGAATTGAAAACCAACTTCTCTCTAGCAAAATCGAACCGCCTCTTAGAGACTTCTGTACAACTCTTGCGTAGCCTCTTTGTGGCTATTTATGCCTCTCTTTATGTACTCTCTGAAACTGTAAAATATTCCTCCGGATCACTGTCCCTGCCCCTCTCACATGTGCATTCTTTCTGACTCAAACTCTTCTTCCCTGTTGCTGCAAGCAGATAGCTCGATCTGCCAAGGAACTTGCAGCTCTATTGTGTGTTTTCCATCTACCCATTGACTTTTTCTTACAATCTTCTTTTGGACCTCCAATGGCTAAGGTTAAAACTTAATTAAGGGCTAAGATTATTTCTCAGTTGATTCGTGTGAGTTTCTAGATGATTCATACATTTCTCAATTAATACTGATTAATTAATCCCTTTTACTAAGTTTGTACTTAGGAAATATTAAAAAATAGACTAATAATCTAATTGAGCCACTTCTAGGTGGAATTTGCAAAAACGATTTCTGGGTTATGGAGAACTCCTGTGGTTTAGCCTCTTCACAAAGTTTTGAGACTAAAACACCTCTGATGCTACAAAAACTAACACTCCCTCTTAGAGAGGAAGGTGTTCTAATGCTGCACTGCTGCTACAACACCTTGTCTCTGTATCACACTTTGTACGTTGCTGATGTTTGGCCACTGTGACTACTTGCCATTGCCCACCAACCACTGCGCAACTCTAATGTTGGATTGGCGCTGTTGCTGACATTGCCATACTACTGCGAACTCTGCAACTCCCTCTCATCTGTTGTTATTGGAACTGCAACAACTACAATTGAGAAACATCCTAAAAACTAAACCAATTGCGCCTCTGTGCTGCATATGTCTCTTGAGCATTTGACTGGTACTAGCCTTTGCACTGTCCACTGGGGAATCTGTGTTGTTGCTGACTTTGCTACTGAGCCTCATGCTTTGTTGTCAACACTGCACTGCGCTTCTCAGCACTTGATTTCTACTAGTCTGCAACTGTCATTCTGGAATTTGACTGCATGAACTGACACTGATCCATCTTTCTACTGAACACTGTGGGCCCTTGTAGCAAGGTAATGATTGATGATGAGGACACCTTAATAGACCCTGCCCAAACCTCTGCAACTTTGGGACTATAGCTCCATATCGCCCTGTTGCCACTTGTCACGCACACCTAAGTTAGTGAGAAAAGCCCTTAACCCCACAAGATGTGGTTGGTGGCAAATTAAAGAGATGGGGCTGTCACCTATTCCCAACTCTCTCTGTTTAAGCTCTCTCCTAGGTCAGCTAAGGGGGGTGGTCCCTAAAGGAAAACTAAGTTAGAAGGTTTCTAGGAGATGTTAGAGTGAAATGGATTACTTTTAAGATTATGATCACATATAATGTGAACAATATGAAATAAAATGAACTTCAATAACCATCAACACATGAGATAATAATAAGCATATATAAAACCAGTGCCTTCAAATATTGCTTTAAGAATAAATAATACTTGCTCAAAATAAAATGAAGTGTTTCAAATTGAAACACAAGCAATCCTGTCAATCAAACAAAAGATGTTAGCAAAATATGATACCAATGCAAGATATAAAATATGCTTTCAAGAAATATTTTTAAAATATATGATCATTCATAAATTCAAAGCATGCAAGGAAGCAATATGGAAATGACTTGCAAAGGAAACAAGTTAGAACTTTACTTGCAAAAATAAATAAGATGATACTTGCCCAAATAAAGTATTCAATTCAAAACATATTCATCAATGACAAGTACATGGATAATTTGCAAGTAAAATAGTAAAATGTATTAGCATGAAATGCACCTAAACTAAAATTTGATGCAATTATCTTGGTTACTTTTAATCTAAATGCCTATTCTAGATGTGACTTTTCTTCCGACTATTTTGAAACAAGTCTCTTATGTGAGTTGTGGAAGGGGTCCAAGAGAAAGATAGCAACGACTATATTAATTATTCCTTCATTGGATTACCCAACACACCTGATGCCTCAGGCGCTGCAGAGACTGTGGCTCTGATGACTGCAAGGTCACTATGTTAACTGTTGAAAAGTGTAACTAGGTTCAGTCTTCATAATGACATATGTAAATGTGATTTTATGTAATTAATGTAAAGAAAAATAAAATTATTTTTGTAATGCTTGTCTCATGGGTTTCATGAGCAAGGAATTTTATTTTTAGTAATGGCTCCCATTGTGAGCCCTTAAGATTGGTCATAAAGTCAAAGAGAGTCAATGTCATGTATGAAGGACCCTTCTTGGGCATGTTACATTTGTATAAGAGTCAATGAAAGTGTCAAATAGCCCTCCAAGACAAGCACAAGCATCTCCCTTCAAGTCAACTTCAAGAAGAATAACAATACCTCTCCAAATGACACGTCGGCCCAGCTTGCTGTCAAGTCAGCTTATTTTGATGAGGAAACAACTATTTATAGGGCAACTCGGCATCATTTCAGGCAGAGATTTTCGGTCAAGGTATGAAGTGTAAGGAAGTGCGAGAATCACTTGGAAATAAGTCTTATAGCCAGCGAAAGGAAGGAGGGAAGAGCGAGGACTATTTGGGTTTGTTTTAGGGTTAACCTTCACTCACACATGTGAAGATAAAAGACTATTTCCATTGCAGAAAAGGGCTGAAGTATTGCAGATCTATAAGAAGGTCAAATCAAGAGAAGATAAGGGTGTATCACTAGCCGAGTTACCAAGGAAAGGAACTCCCTCTAAAGCAAAGGGAATCAAGTCATAAAGGGAAGGTCTTGTGAATGAATTAGGGTTTCTAAATTAGGGTCAGCAATTGTAGAACTAATTCAAGGAGGTTGAAGCAGAAAGCCGAAGCTGAAGAGGAGCCGAGAGGAAGGAAGAAGCAAAAGGTTGACTATCGTTGACTAAGGATCTCATCAAGGGAACTTGTGTCTTGGTCTTGGAGTGGCAAATAGGTCAAGGGTCTTGGTCTTGGTATTCGTCAATTGGAATCTCTATAAGGAGAAGAATTTGTTCGGGTTTTTCTCTCAAGAAGAAGAGGTTTTGGCCTTGACTGATAGCCTATATTTTGTGTCTCTTGTCTCTTTATGGTTTATGCATTAGTAAGCTGTTTGATGAAAAAAAACACTAATAATCTAAATAAAGGTAGATTCTAATCTAAGAAAGTAAAAAGCATTCACAAGCAGTTACTAATAGAAGAGAAATCACTTAATCCCATTGCCTTAGATTTCTCAACATTAACCACATAAGAGGGTCTATGTCCCTCAAGTTGATGAAAGAAAGGGGTCCTTAAAAGATGTCTTTAAACCAAACTTATGCTTGGAGGTAAATTAAGTTAAGATGCAATTAAAATGCCTAATATGGTATGCAAGTAAGTTTTCCAAATAGATATTTGCAATGCTTTCAGTATAATGGAGATAATGTTCAAAGTAAATTGCAAAATATAAACTCAATTGGAAAAGGAAATTAGCTTGCACATGAATTAAGTAAGATTACTAAATGCTTTGCTTCAAAAAAATGGAAATGTGCTCAAAAAAATAACTTGGATAGTTGCTCAAGATAATGCAAGATACATAAGCTTCATGAACATATAAGCTTGTAAGTTAATCAAAATAATTACTTTGACAAATGATGAACCAATAACCAGCTAAAACAATGAAGCTTGAAATTTATATGCTTGCAAAATGGGCATATAAACAACGAGCCTATTGTGACGCCAACATGAAGCCAATTTTTAGTGTAACTAAATCGACTTTGCTACTTGAAATAAGATGCCTTGCCTAAAATAAATTGCTTCCAAAAGTAAGATTTAGAATTGTACTTGAAAGCTAAACTTGAAATGGCAAAGCATGAAAATAAGTAACAAAAGAAAAATTCAGAAAATTAGATTGTGAAGGTGATGTGTTAATTTTAAGGCATGCAAGATGGAAACTAAGAAAATAAGTTCAAGCTCAAACCATCCACATATTCCTCCTTTTGCAAAAAAAAGGAGAAAATGATGCTTTGGGTGAAAACCCAAGCTTCCACAAGAAAATCTAAGCTTTTATTAGATGTTACAGGATAATGAACCTTTAAGAGGTCTCAAGTAAATCTTCAAGAGGAGTCTTTACAATTAATGATGCTTCTCAAGCTTTAGATTTCCTTCTTGAAAGTCAAATTCAGAAAATGAAGAAAGTGTTGAAGAATCTAGGGCAATTAGATATAGTAGGATTCTTCTATACTTGATAACAATTTGTGAAACAATTTTTCAATTTAACTTGTTAGCTTGATCTTCTTCTCTTATTATTATTGTATGTGTGTTTACTTCATCAAATTGCTACCAAAACACAAGAAACAAGAACACAAGATATTGGCTCTCTGCCAGGGAAAAACCTCTCTCTCTTAGAGAGGAAAACCCTTTCGTAAATTTCTCTTATTGAAGCTTCTTATTGATCAATGCCAAACCCTATACCCTTGACAAGAATATCCTACAAGCACAAGTCCTTCCTTCTCCCGACACTTTGTTCCCTGACACTTCGTCCTCCTTTTTCCGACACTTTGTCCTCTTTCTTCCTTCGGCAAATGGTGATAGACCTTGTTTATGTGATCTCTAGAAGAGATACTTATATTTGATACTTAGTGAGATCCTTCACCTATGAAGATACCTTCCTTCTCTTGTCCAACTAAGCTTCTTCTTGATGTGTAGTTGTAGACTTGATATGATAGCATTGCAGCCCTAGTTTCTTGCATATGTGGGAGGTTTCCTTGTATATTTGACTCCTTTTACCTTCGCTTGGGAGAGCCTCTTCTTCGCTCTAGTGGGAGGCCTTATAGGCCTAAGTTTCTAGCCCAAACAATGAGAGATATGAGACTGTTATGTTGCTGTTGTTATGACTGCAGAGAGACCTCCTTTTCTCGCACGTGTGACTGTGATTTACCCTTAGAACAACCCTCTAAACTTCGGTTTTGTCTTCTCCTTCTTCGCTGCACTAGAGGCTCCTTTTACTTTGACTTTCTTCACCCTTTTTCGGTCTTCCTTTGCTTGCTGATTTCAAAGGTATGATTGCTTGTCGTTGGAGGAGTGGACAACCTCTATATATAGAGGTTTGTCCCTCCTTTAGGCCGACTTGAGGCTGACTTGACTTTTCCACTTCGTTTTTGCTTCTTTGGTGATGTCGTTGCATGGAGAGGACTTGTGACTTTGCTTGGAGGGATATATTTGATTCTAATACATAAATATACATGGTGTAACATGCCCTTAAGGGTCTTCAACATTTTCTTTTGACTCTTTGACTTACCTATAGCACTTTGACATGTGCTAGACCTATTTCAATGAGAAAGAAACTCATTGATAAATATAACAAAAATAATATTTCTTTTCTTGTATAAATACAAATATCAAAATTACATTTATGAAGACCGAACCTAGTTACACTTTCTTCAACACTCCCTCTTAACTAGGGAGGTATTCATAGATCATTACAAGGTGTTTGGCTATTTTTCAATCTTGAAGAATTCACATAAGAGAAACTGGATTGGCAATCCATCTGTTATAGCATCATAGTAACCAACATTGTTTATAGCAAGGCCTTGACTAACAACTCTATCTCTCATAAGATCAGAGCACAATGTTGGCGAGACCAATGACTTATAGACACCTTAGTCATTGTCTCTCAAGGTACATACCCACCTGGGTGTTCACTGAGTATGACCTTCTAGGTCTATTCTTGTCTTGGGTGTCCATCCCTTAAAGAATATTGGTCCTCTTGCCTACTTTTATCTTGGATGCCCTACAGATCCTCAAAGAGTATTGGATGCCAGATGATTGCCCAATCCTTCCATTCTTTCTTCCCAAGTGAAGATAAGAATGTTGTGTCTATCTCTTCCTCTTAATTGAGGAAGACATGCTCAAGTTTCCTCTGACCAGAAACTTGATCAAGCTCCTTTGTAATTGGGAACTTGTTAGAACTCCCTCTTAGCTAGGGACTTGTCCATTCATCAACAACTTCTTCTTCGTGGGTCCTTCAACTGCTTGATTTCCTTCTTTCTTTTGATGTCATGAAGACATTGTCTGAACTTCTTCTTGGTAGGGCATCGACCATCGATCACTTTCCTTCTTGGCTTGTCATGTCATTGCTTCCTTTGTGGAAAGTGGCCTTCTTGATATATGTCAGGTTCTTTCGTCATCTGGCTACTCCTTTGTCATTTGACTATGCTTCAGAATATTTATCACATAGATGCTTAGTTGTACTTGCTTGTTCCCATACTTCGATTTAGTAGCCCTTCATGACTTCATCCTGATATTGCTTCAACATCAAATAGTGCTTGGATGGCTTCTTCATCATGACATCTTTGTAGAGTTGAATCAGTTATTTGCACCTTAATATCTCCAAGGCCTTCATAGGTGTCAAGGGTCCTTTGATCTTTTTCTTCCTTTGTCAGAGTTGTCATGCCTTCTTTCGGGAGATGTCTTTAATGGATCTTGTCAGATAGTGATTTTTTGTGACCATGGTGTTCTTCACATGCTTGATCTCTTTCTTCATTTGCTTCTTCTTCGATTGATTAGTCAACCACCTTATACTCCTTATAGGAGCACTTCGTCATGCTGACCTTCTTTGTATTGTAGTACATGCTTTCGAGCATGTCATTGGTGAAAGAGATCCTTTTATGCTTGATCATGTTTTAGAACTATTCCCATGACTCAATAATATATATGATGACATGACTTAAACTTTGATGTATACATACCTCATCTTGATTCTGCTTTTATCATCTTGTCTTCATTTGATGGTTCTTCTTGATTGGTGTAGCCTTTCTTGCTTCATCTTTTCTTGCCTGCATATCATCCTTTCTTGAATCCCATGAATGGGACTCCCAATGAGACATCTGCTCTTATTTATCAACCTTCTTTTGAAGATTCTATTAGAGGATCTTGAAGACTCTTATCTTGCAAAGGTTTCTTCCTTTTGATGCTAGAGGCCTTCTAAAATTCTTAATCATAATCAATTATTCTTTCACTGTGGATGAGGTCCTATAATAGGTATGCTCCTTCTATATGAATATCTTGAGCTATATCTACACAATGCTCCTATATTCTAGAAGACGCTACTTAACCATGCATTCTATCCTATCTCTATATGCTCCTATGCTACTCAAAACTTTGAAAGAAGACTTAAGTAAAGAGGTTGACTTAGTCATAGTAGAGAAAGTAAAGAGGTTGACTTAGTCATAATAGAGATTTGGAGGATCTTCCTTCTTCTGCTTCTTGTCTCCTTCTTTCACCTCTTGAGTTATGTGAGCTTCTTCCCTTTCTCTCTTGTTGTTGTTGTCCTTCGTAAGTTTGGAACTGTTGACCGCTACGTGTCAATGACCCATAGCAGTACACCTCCTTTTTTTCGCAAAAGGGATAGTGCCTGATCGATGTGTTCGTGCTGTCCAGCTATCATTATCAGCGTGATCATCATCTTATAATGTAAACCCAGTCTGAATGTCTATAATGTAAATAATCTCAGCAGATTCGTGTCGTGTATGTAATTACCTAGGTAAACCTACTTTTCTAGTGACGATCTACATTTCGGGATGTGTTTTGTCTCACTGATTCATTCTCGGATGGTCGGCAGAGTTTTCCTTCAACCTTACCCCAAAGTCGGAATGGATTTTGTCACTAGGATCTTAGGGGAGTCCTAGTGTTCTAGATCGAGTCTATGTAAAAGTGATTTGGGAATAATCCTAACTATTTGGTTAGGTTATTTTATTACAAATTGCTTGATCTACTAGATTATATTTTGTGTCGCAGAACTGGGTAGTCTGTGAGGGTCTTTTGCAAATGGGTCTTCTCCCTTGAGATGTAAAAATGTAAAAATCATGATGTAAAGTGTCTTGAGGGTTAGAAAAATAATTTATCTCCTCATAGGTTAATTAATTAAATTTTCTGACCAAAATTAATTAAAATTCTAAGTCAGAAATTTAATTAATTCTAGGTCCTAGGTGAGTTAAATTCTTCGAAGACAAAATTCATTGGTCCTTAAAAATTAAATTTTAAGAGGTCTAGGGATTAAGGTAAATTGATTATTTTGCTAAATTTTAAGCCTTTGGTCCCTGGAGTTAAGTCAAAGTCAAAATTTTGAGGAAATTAATTCAAAAATTTAATTTTTGAACTAATTAAAATGCATTTAATTGAAATATTTGAATTTCCTCAATAATTTAAAATTTCGACGGATGAGATTAAATTTTTTTTTGATCTTCATCAACGGTCGAGATTGCTTTGACGAGGATCACTCGAACTAGCCATTGGAGGATTTATCTTTAAATAGGAGGTCGTTTTTTAGTCAAATCATCCGATCTTTGGATCGTGTACTAAGCTCTCAAGCTCTCTTGTATACTTTTTTGAATTAATGCAAAAGTCTTTGGGGTTTCAATGTGCTGTAGTGTTCTTCTTCATGAATTTATGGTAACATTGTTTTAATTTCTGCTTAATATTATGTGAAAACTATCAATCAATATCTCTCTTAGAATAATCTGAATACAGGTATCTTATTTTGTTTGTTGGATCTAGGGTAACATTTTTAATTTTGATTGAAATAGCATGGATCTCTATTTCTTCAGAATTTTATTGTTGTTCTATTTCTCTACTTGATTTGATGGTTGATCTAGTGTTTGCAGAAGATCTCTCAGGTTTTCATTGAGCGTTTGGGGATAGTTCTCGGTTGGACTAGCCAACTCTCAACACATATTTTCTGAAGAGCCTACTTTATATAAGCCTCAAGATTTATTTAACGATAAATTTTTTTTCTGCAGGGTGTTTTTGGGCTAGTACCTCTCTAAATTTTCAAAATCTTTTAAATATTTTGTGGAAATTTTGATAGATCTGGCTTTTAAGATCCTTAGATTATTAGATCTGGGAGCGGAGTTGGACTCATTCTCTTTAGATCTGATAGATTTGTAAATTATTTGTATAGATCTGTTATTTACTTGTGTAGATCTAAAATTTTGTAACATAATTTTGAATTTTAACACTTGGGCTTTTGGGATTTTCTCTATTTTTGTACATATTAGGTATTGGGCTTTTCCTTTTTCACTTGTGTAGAAATAAATCTGAGAAATCAGCCAAGAAAATATTCAAATCTGAGCTAGATCTAGACCTTGGAGGGCAAAATCTGGGCTCAAAGATTGTTTGCAGGAATAGATATGAGAAATCAACCAAAAGAAATCTTCAGATCTGAGATTTTTCAAGCAGATCTGGGGGTTTCGAGGCAGATCTAGGCCTTGGAGGGCAATATCTTATCCCAAATATTTTACAAGGCCAACCATTAAAGATTTTGCAATAAATCTGAAGATTTGAAGCAAAATATATATATATATATATATATTTATTTATTTATTTTTTATTTTTTATTATTTTTTTAATTTCAGAACAAGGGTTTCAAGTTTTGGGGCTCCTAAGTCCAGATCTGCCTTCTCCTAGCCCAACGCTAGATCTATTGGCCTAGTGTTAGCTCTCATTGGCCCTAGATTTCCGTGCTCCATTTCTCATTTGAATATTTGATTTTCTGAAGCTAATCATTGGTGGGTTTTTGTAGAAAATTTGGTAAAAATTTATGTTTCAGATATTGAAATTTTTTTGACAACTTGGGCAAGTGATCTTCAAGGCCTAGGGCCTAAGGGTTTGATCTCTAAACCATCTTTTTCCTCACTATTTTCTACAACAGTCATATACCTTTCTAATAGTGGTGAAAAACACATCTAAGTGGTTTGAAATTAACAAAAACAAAATTGCTAAATACATTAATAAGTCATTTATGTTTGATGGGTATCAAAAATTTGGCCTAGATCTACATTTTGGGTCACTGTTATCTTTGAATAATTCTGTTTCTGAAGTCTGAAATATAACAGTGGAAAAATTTCATGTGGGTTGGCCTAAAATCAGTTCCTAAGTTGTCTAATACATTAGGAATTAATTTCTTGAGTTGGCATTCATCATTAGACTTATTTCATATTTTAATTGCTAGCTGTAATAAGTATATCAAATCTGATATAATTTCGGAAATCACATCACAATAGGCTGAAAATTTTTGATAATTCATGTGGGCAAGTTTGGAAAAATTTTGGCATAAAGATATTATTGATAGCTTACTGTTTTCATTGTCATATTACTACTGTCATAAAGTTTTTCTTACTGCTGTCTTATAAATTAATTTTTGAAAATTAAGTACTCTGTCATGAAATTGTGAGAAAATGCATATCTTTCAAGAAGATTTGAAATAAGCTGGTGTTTTAACTATGGTATCTTCAAGAGTTTATTTTGTAAGTCTTCATCTAAAAAAAGTCGAGCATTTTATTTGGGTAATTGAGGGCTTTTGCGGTGTAAGTGTTTTCCTATTCTCGAGTCTAACTTCATCTTATCTTCCGCTGCATTTGCATATAAGTTAACTTTGCATAGATAAAATTTACTTCCAAGCATAAGCTTGGTCAATAGACAGATAGATCTCCATCCATCTTTTCTTGAGAAGCCTGTTTTAATAGTACTTAGAACGGTGACCTTGCAGTCGTCAAAGCCACAATTCTCTGCAGCGCCGGAGGCACCGAGTATGTTAGAATTTCAGAAGAGGTATCGTTAATCACACCTTAGTATGCTTCTCCTGATTTTCTCTTTGCCAGTTACTACGAAACCAGACTCAACACAGAAAGGATTGAAGGGTTCACACTTAGATAGGTATTTAACTAAAATTAACCAAGATTCTTGCATCTCACATTAGTTTTAGGGTTTGCATTTCATATAAGATAGTCATTCATCTAAGCAGCAGTTGCTAATCGATTACTTGGTCTTCATTTCCCTAGCAAGATCGTTGACTCCATAAGGCACTGGTATCAATCGTTTAAAATCTAATCAAATCCTATAAGTCTTACTAAATCTTAATCAAGTACTTGATCGCTTCACTGTGTCTCTCGAACTGGTTGGTTCCCAACTAGTTCTTCTTCATTCCATTTTTCCATAGGGTCTATCCCCCTTAGCCTGTTGTAGGGAGACAACTTAAACGGAGAGATTGGGGATCAGGGTGACAGCCTCTGATCTGATTCGTTGTCGCGGTGCCTAGACATTCTGTGCGACAACATTTTTTGGCGCCATTGCCCAGATATTTTATTCTCGGTGTTTCAACGACTTTTCATTTCTCATATTTTCATTTGGGTCAGCAATGACAACATTTTTTGGCACCGTTGCTGGGGACCAATTTATTGGCCCTTGGCTCTACGACATTTCCCCATCATTCTTCTCATTTCTCATCATTTTATTTCGGCCGGCAACGTCAACATTTTTTGGCGCCGTTGTCGGGGACCGATTTATTGGGCTTTGGCTTCATGACATTCATCTTTCATCTTTCTATCATTCATTTTAGTCGGCAATGCCAACATTTTTTGGCGCCGTTGCTGGGGATATTTTATTCTCGACATTTCAACGACATCTTATCTTCATTCTCCTCGTATTATCTTTATCATTTTTACCGGCAACGCCAACATTTTTTGGTGTCGTTGCCGGGGATATTTTATTCTCGACATTTCAACGACTTTTCATTTCTAATCTTTTCATTTGGGCTGGCAACGACAACATTTTTTGGCGTCGTTGTCGGGGACCGATTTATTGGGCCTTGGCTCTTCGACATTCATCTTTCATCTTTCTCATCTCTCATTCAAACCGACAAAGTCAACACTCCTTGGCATTGCCACTGAGGACAGAGTTTTTTATGTCCTTGGTTTCTTCGACATCATTTTAATCTTCTCATCTTTTTCGCCATTCATTAGCCTGTCAAGCGGCACAATATTTCCTAGTGTCATTTGATCTTTTCATCACCCTATCTTTTGTCATCTCATTAATTGTTTCATCTGCACCTTGAGCACCTGGACATTTCGGTTCGTTTCTTGTTTGGGTGGCAACTCCACTTCTTCCATTTATTATTTCTCAGAAAAGAAGCCCTCCCTTATATTCGGTTGTTTGTTGCCTTTTGGATCTTAGAGTTAGATTCATGTTCAAGTGGCAACTCCACTTCTTTCATTTCATACAAGAATTTCTACTAGAAGCTCACTTCTAGTGGATCTCTTGATTTCCTTGAGCAGAGGTCTCTCTCTAGCATCCATTTGGTCCCTCATTATTCCTTCAGGCAAGTCATCATGGATGATTCATTTACCCCGTGTCATTTTACTGATGTTCTCCATGATATTCCGAAAGTGGCCATTCATAAATTGTCTTTGTTCTCGGGTGGTGATTCAGTCGTTGTTAGAAAGCATCTATGCAAGTTTACTCATACAATACTCAGATATTGTAGTTCTCCCCAGTATGATCATGAAGATGTCAAAATGCGTCTATTTTCCTTTTCTTTAGAGGGTGATGCTTTGAATTGGTTTAATAATTGTCCTGAAGATTCTTTTGCTTCTTTACAAGACATCGTCAATGTTTTTACAGATAGATATGGTTATCAAGGTAGCTCGCCTTGTGCCCCTAAAATTATGCAACAGAATGAAAGTGATCTTGTGAAGGATCCAACTGTCAATGAAAGATTTCAAGACAATTCTCCATATCAGAATGTGCCATCCACTTGTACTGTTGCAAGTCAAATCCATGATAGTGGAAAAGCAGGGACAAGTTGTCAAATTAGTGTCGACAATGAAAGGCAAAATGATAAGAAAATTATAGAAGAACTAAAGCAGTTGGTTAAAGACATGCAATTTAGTCAAACGCAGCTGGTAAAAAATATGGAGCTTAATCAAGAGAAATTTGTGACTGATTACGTCAAGGATATGAGAACTTTATACACTCAACTGGAAAAACGCAATGAGGAGATGGAAATGATGAAAATTAAACACTTCGATCACGTAACCACCGTAGTAGAAAAGTGTGCTCAAAATATGGACGATATGAGGACAGACATGTAGAAGGAAATGGAAACCATGAAAGCTAATCATGGCAGAGAAATTAATTCTATGTAAAGCAAATTATTAACAATGGATGAAGAAATGACCATCATGAGATTCAATTATAATAATCAGTTAGCTACCATGCAAGCTAATCATAAGAAAGTGATAAACTATATGCAAAACTATTTCATGGGCATGAAAGCAAAGAATGAAAAAGTAATAAAAGATGTGGAAGCTGGTTAGATATGTCTTCACAATAAGTTATTGACTATGGAGGAAAACCAGGCCAAGAAAGTCAGTGCTATGAAGGTTGAACACTCTAGCCAGATGGACGCCATAACAATACAGGTACAAAAATTTCAGCATCGGTCAGAGGATGAAAGAAACAAGGAGACCTCAACAGATCAGAAGCCTCCTTGCTGCAACAAGCTCAATCTTATTATGAGGAGTCATTTGTTCCATTGAAAAGTGGTTAATTGAAGGTGACCCAGATAAAATTGAAATTGATAAGAATCAGGTTGACACTCACATGTTTAATCCACCAGTCATAGAAGATCAAGTTATAACTCATGACACCTGTGAGACTAATCCATCATTCTCGACAGAGCAGATGCAGAATGAAGAGAGACATGTCATGCATATTTACAAATTTCATCTGAGAGTTTTGAAGCAGAATGTTCCACATCATCAGTGATACAGCCTGCCACAAAGAAAAAGCGCAAGAGAAAGAGAATGAGAACGCGATTTGATACATCAGATGGCCACGAGTAGCCTGATTTTTGGCTAGGAAAAAGTCCTACCGTATGCAGGATTGGACATGGCACATCCGAGAAACAAATGATAGATTTGCCTGAAAGCAGGCAAATGTTTAGTATGCACTATATTGAACGCATCTGATGCCATGAGGCATCTTTGTATTGTATTTCTAACCTTATGTTCTGTTATTGCATTATTTCATTTTGTAGTTAGATTTGTGTTTTTCATGTTATTACATTAGTTTTTTTTTTTGTAAGCTACGGTAGAACCCATTCTATTACTCGGTAGAAATAAACAGTTTACAAACCATCAGGATAGTGCAGAGAACCCGCCCTCATGGGGAAACCGGGTGATAGACCACCTATAGTTTCTGGTGGCTGCCCAGAAATAAAAAGCCCATAGTCTCAAAATTTTAGCCAAAATTACAAGATAGTCCTTAGATTTTCTAAAACTGATCATCTGTAAAACGTAAATATCAGCCTCTACATAACCCAAAAAACTACAGTTAAGAAGGTATTGAAGATTTTCTAGCATATCTTAGCTCAGGCGGTATCCAGGTCCGGTTGCTGTCGCGTTCCTCCAACATCAGCTCCTTGCATGCTCCTCAGCATTTGATGCAGGGCCTCCATCTTCTCCTCCTGACGTTCCATAGCAATTCGAATGAAACTCAGCTCCCTGCGCAGGTCCGGGTCGCCCTTGGCCAACTTCACCATCTCTTGAGCCACCTGCTCAAGCGCCTTCGCCAGGAGACCTTTCATCACCCAGTAAATGTGTAATGACTGTTTGAAGAGCGTCATTCGCCCCCTAGTATGGCCGGGGTCGTGCAGCAAGGATTCCCATTCTTCCATCTCGTCCGCAGACTGGTTCTGGAGGGACTCCTCCTCCAAAAACTCCATCACTCTCCGGACCGCAGGGTTAGACTCCTTCTTGAACGCCCTTTCCGCCCGTTTAAGTCTGTAATTCACCGTCAGTCGAGTCTTTTTCTCCGGATTCGGCACCCTTCCCGTCCTCTCACTTTCCCTCTGCACCCTCTTCCTCGGGCCCCAACCTCTTTTTCTGCTTCCCTCCTTTTCCTCGACAGGGGTGGTAGCACTGTCCCGCAACCCCGGGCGTCGCCCCTTCTTCCCGCTTGGCTCAGAGCACCCATCACCCTGCTGGTGCTGGCCCTCAGCAGCCATCCTCTTCAACGGAACCGACCACCCTCCTTCACCGTCAAGAGGAATTTCCTCCTCCGACTCGTCTTCAATTTCCCAAATTTCTGTCGAAGGGCTTTCCTGGGCAAGTCCTTTCCCTTTCTGCTTCTGCGCCTCTGCCGCCATCCTTTGGTGTTCTTCGGCCTCCTTAGTCCGCTGTCTCGTCTCCATCTCTCCCTGTCTCCCTTTGCTGGGCAACCCCTGGTACTCTGCGCTCTCCGTCCCAGCCAGATATCTTACCAGCGCCCTACTCTCTCCGCTCCTAATTTGGAAACAAACAGGAGTCCGAGCCTCTTCCCCGATCTTAATATAAGTGGAGGTGTTTACCTCATGGTCCCGTTTATCACCGGCTGTCGAATGCCGCCAGTTACCAGCACGGTTGGCATCATTAATGGTAGTTATTGTATGATTCATGTTTGCTATCGAGGCTTCTGACAGCCCACCATTCTCTCCACTAAAAATACACAGGTTAATGCTCGCACTTTGGGCAAAATCAAGTGCCATTACCTTCTCACACTGCCGCAGTACATCTCTGCACTCAGTCATTATGACATTCCACTTCCTCGAGTGATCATTGATCATACATCGGGATCTCCACGGCCTTAGTTCATGCCAGCTCATTGATCCGACCGGGTGCTTATGTGGCTTGGTCATAATCCAATTTGATGATCCCGGCTAACTCTTGCCACTCGCTTCAGCCACTCACAGCCTTCCATTGTTGGTCCATCCTGTTACCCCTCCCTCTGCTGCCCCAATTGGCCAGGTAATCAGCTGCCTGGTTACCTTTCCTGCGTACATGATTAACTACCTTATATTCAATCTTTTTTAAGAGAACAACAATGTCCTGAACGATCCCCGCAGTACGCCAACTGCTGGTTGCTTTTTCCCAGCTCTTACCATTATTTAGTTTCTTTACCATGTCCACGGCAATTTGGGAGTCACCTGTGATTTCCAGGTTAGAGTAACCATTTCTAACTGCAATCGTGAGTCCTTGATGGAGGGCCCAAAATTCAGCTTCGTTGTTGGTCATCTCCCCTCCTCCTTCTGCAAATATCCATCTGACCTGTTTATTACTGTCTCTGAATATGCCTCCGAATCCTGCCTCTCCTGGGTTTCCTTTTGAAGCCCCATCGAAATTTAATTTAACGAAGGGGTCCCTGGGAAAACTGAATTTGTCAGGGCTCGGGTTCCTCATGTCCTGAGGGACAGTGAGCTTATGCTGGACCATCTCTAGTTTTAAGTTTAGCTTAATCAAAATTTCTTGTTCTTCTTGATTTGTCTTCCAATCGTCCTCGTACCACCTTTCCACTAGGACTGTTTCCCGCATGAGTTCAACCGCTTTTATCCATGTAGTCCCTGGGTCCTTGGACAGATTCTGGAAGATCCTCCGGTTTCTCTCCTTCCAGAGCATCCACATGACAAACCCCGACATAAGGCTCCAGGCCCTTTTCACAACCTTGCATTGAAAAACCTCCTTGTTCCAGTTGAAGACCACTTCATTGAAATCACTGATAACGAATCCAAGTTTATTGAAGGTTCGCTTGATGTTCACCCACAGATTTTTGGAATACTGACATTTAATTAGGAGATGATCTCTGGTTTCCCCCTCCTTCTTGCATAGACAGCATATCGATGGCCCATTAAAACCCTTCTTCTGGATTCTATCCCAGGTGAGAATCTTATTTTTTGCAGCCAACCATATGAACATGGATACCTTTGGCCACCAATTGTTTTCCCAGACAACTTTCCAGTCAAGGTGTCCCATATCCCCATTCTGAGAATCACTTAAATAATAGGCTTCTTTTGTGGTAAACAGGCCTTTCATGGTGTTTCCCCACCTTAGGATATCTTGGCCTTCACGAGCTCTGATTTTCCTGGATCCAACTTCTTTTTTGTAATTGTCTTGCGTATCTTGATCAATCTCTCTGTCCCATTCCATTGGATCGATCCAGACTCGCCACCCTTCTTCCGCCGGCTGAGCTTTCCAATAATCTCTAACACAAGTCTTGTTTCCTTCTATTCTGTTTCGGATTTGATGAAGATCAGGGATTCTGCTCAGTCTTTCCCTCTGCTGCCACCGATCTTCCCAAAAGTTTGCCTCTGCTCCTCCACGGATCTCCCAGAAAGCTTGTTGTTCCACCAGGTCCCGGTTCTGGCGAGCCAGGTCCCAAATGGAGGATCCTTTAGGCGTTATCTGTTGCCTTAGGATCTCTAACGTTGAATCAGGCATGTTGTATTTAGTCCTCCATATTTTCTTCCACAGATCATTGCCCCCCCGGAGCCATCTCCACCACAACTTGGCTCCCAGGACCCTGTTGAGAGTTTCAGGGTCTCTCAGCCCCAAGCCTCCTCTCTCCTTCCTCTTTGTTAACTGTTCCCAGGAAACAAGAGCCCACTTCTTTTTTTGATCAGACCCTCTCCATATGAAATTCCTGATAATCTCTCTGATCTTAGCACAAACCCCCAGAGGAGCAGCCATTATCGAGAGAGAATAAATAGGGATAGCTTGCAGTACAGATTTCACCAAGACTATTCTACCTGCAATATTTAGAGCTCTGAAGGCCCAATTTGATATCTTAGCATGCAGTTTATCCAAAATCCCCTGCCAGTTTTTCACCTTTTTTGAGGTAAGATCTAAAAGATTGCCTAAATATCTCGTAGGAAGCTCCCCTCTTCGAAAACCCAATAGTCTGATAAGATGATTTCTAACCTGGTCTGTCGTATTGAAGATGAAGATACAGGATTTGTCTCTGTTGATTTCCAAGCCTGATGCCTCCGCGAATAAATCCAGAATTTTCCTGATCTGTCTGACTTCTTTGGCGGTTGGTTCTCCAAACAGCATAATGTCATCTACAAATTGTTGGTGGGTTAAGGGTAAATTGTTCCCCCATAGCTTGAGACCCTTCAACCTGTTTGTCTCTCTTTCTTGTTTAATGTACCGACCCAAACCTTCAGCTGCAAGTATGAACAGAAAAGGGGATAGAGGGTCCCCTTGTCTAATCCCCCGGGAGGCATTAAAAGTTTTGGTTGGAGTGCCATTAACTAAGATAGAAAAATTTGGGGATGAGATCAAGCTATGGATCCAAGCAATCCATCTCTTATTGAACCCAAAGCTCTCTAGGACTTTGCCCAAATAGTTCCAATTTAACCTGTCATAAGCCTTAGACAAGTCCAGCTTGATCAGCATACCCTTTTGCTTTCTAACTTTGAGAGAATGCAAAACTTCCTGGGTTACAACAAGCCCATCAAGGATTTGTCTTCCTTCAACAAAACCAGTTTGTTCTGTGGATATTAGCTGGTCGAGAAGGGATTTTAATCTCCTGGCTATCAGGGACGTTATAATCTTGTAAATTACATTACACAATGCTATTGGTCTAAAACCATTAGCATCCTCTAGATTTTCACCTTTGGGAATTAAAGCAAAAAAAGTAGAGTTGAGAGCTGGCCATACCTTTTGATTCCTTCTTGATTCTTCCACCAGATCAAGGATCTCTCCCCCCAGGAAATGCCAACCCGCCTGGTAAAAGTCTACTGTGAAGCCATCTGGTCCTGGGGCAGTCCCCTTTTTCATTGCTTTCACGGTCTCCTCTACCTCCTCGAGGGTCGCCGCTCGCATTAAGGCCTTGTTTTGATCTTCAGTGACTATGCTGGGGATGGCCGAGCAGATTTCCTGTATAGCTCTAGATCTATCAGCCTGCGGTTCAGATAGGATCTCTTTGTGGTGGTCCACCAGAATCTGTTCGATCTCCTCTTGCTCCACAGCTCTCCTTCCATTCTTATCTTTGATGGAGTGGATTCTATTCCTCTGTCTATGTTTAATCATTGCCTGGTGGAAGAATTTAGTATTGCGTTCTCCCTCTCTTAGCCATTTTATCCGAGATTTTTGACGCCATAACACCTCCTCCTGTTTTCGTCTTTCTTCCAGTTTCCCCAGGATGATCCCTTCTTTGTTAATGCTATCCTCTGTCCTGCCTTCTAATATCATCTTCTGCTGAATGCTTTCCATTTCTCCTTCTAATTTTTGCTTATCCTCAAAGATGTTACCAAACTCTTCTTTGTTCCACTTTTTGATTTTCCCCTTCAGCTCCTTTAGTTTTAATTGGAACGTTTGCATTTGTCCCCTACCCTGCACAGAAGATTGACACCACCACTCCTCGAGTTTCTTGATAAATTCTGGGTCTCTCAACCAGAAGGATTCAAACCGGAAAGGTCTCTTCCCACGATTTTTTTTAATATCAATTTCGAGTCTAATCGGCCAGTGATCCGATCCCAAGGAAGGTATAATCTTCGCCTCTACAAAAATGTCTTTGTTCATGATAGCTTCTGTAACTAGGAATCTGTCCAGCCTGGAAGCTATTTGATTTTTGCCCCCTCTCCTGTTATTCCAGGTGAATATCCCATTGATAGTTTGAATGTCAACTAATCTCAATTCCTCTATCATCTCATTGAATCTATCCATGATTTGATCCACCTTCCTCACTCCTCCTTTTTTCTCATCCAAGGATCTGACTAAATTGAAATCTCCCCCTATGATCCAGGCAGCTGCAGGATATAATCTGCGGATGACTTTCATGTTTGCTATGAAGTTTTCTTTTTCCCCTATGGATGGGGGGCCATAAACCCCTGAAACAACTACCTGCTCCTTAGTTCCCACTATCCTACCCTGACCAGTAAGGATTCTACTCATACTAGTCCACCGATCCATGATAATATCATTGGGGTTCCACAGAATTGCTAAACCTCCTGCAGACCCAATAGCATCCAACCCCATCACCTCGTAATGAAGATTACTTTTTCCTAAAATACCCTCAAGCTGTTGCACCGATATTTTAGTCTCCTACAGAATCATAATGCTAGGTTTTTCTCTTTTTAACTTGTCCTTCATATACCTTTGTTTACCCTTACTGTTTAAACCCCTAATATTCCAACTTATGACAATCATTTATAACTTTTGATAAGAGGGAAAAAAAACCTCTGACAGAGGTATCACCTTACCTGAATTGATCAACTCTTCACCCACCGTCTGTATTGTTTCGCTCATTGTTTTACGGCCTCTCTTCCGACTATTCTTGCCAGAGCTGTCCATTCCCACCGTTCCTGTCCCCTGATCATTTCCGGTCATCATCTGCTGGACTATATTCTCTCCCATTTTCTCCTTATATTTCTGGAATACTTCCTTATATAGCTGTTTCTGTTTTTCCGGGATGAATCTGCTGTCAAGGTATTTCCATTCTTGAAGAAGTCTTCTCATTATTCTCTCCTCTTCAACCGCATTTGCTGTCTGGTGCTCCACTTCCATGTGTGATTGCATTGTGGTATCTTCCCCCTGCTCTTCCGGTCGTTCTCTCTCGATTTTCCTTGGGTCCTTTTCTTTTTCCTTGTCTTCCCCTGTGATTTCCATCGGGTTGTTCCCAGGATCCTCATCATCTTCTAGATTGATTTCATAATCCTCCTCATCATCCTGTAATACCTGAAATTTGTTCGGGCTTGTCATTGGAGCAGGTTTCCCTTGAGATTGCGATCTAGGGCCTTCTTTATTTTGCCTTCGTTTTCTTGTAACCTGCTGGAAACCCCCAGCCACTGCCTCCTGACTTTTCTTCGGTTCCTCCTCATTATTTAACGGGCATTGCCTGTATAGATGACCGTATTCGTGACAGTTTCGGCATCTAAAAGGGATGTGCTCGTAATCTACTGGCTGTTGCCAAACCTCATCATGATATTCAACCTCAACGGTATCAGGAATGGGTTCCGCCAGATTCATGTAGACACAAATTCTTGCAAAGGAGTTATATTTGCCCCGTTTTGTAGCCTCTGCAATTTTAACAAACTTCCCGATTGTATTACCTATGCCTTCTAATGTTTCAGGGTCCCAGAATTCGTCGGGCAAGCCAAAGAGTCTGACCCAGATTGGTGCCTCCAGTAGTTTTTCCTTATCTGGGCTATATCGTTCCTCCCAATATTTCATGAACAATCCTGCATTATTCAAAAAATAGGGCCCTTCTTCGAATATCCTGTTCTTGTCTTCCACGTTTGTGAAGATTGCTGTAAAAAACCCCTTGGCCCCCAGTTTGAGGTCTATATGACCTCGAGGTTTCCATTTCTGGTCGATCCATCGAAGTAACTCCCTTTCCGAAGGCCAATAGCCAATGAATTTACATATCAGGGCGTGGTCTTTCATATAACAATTGTATTCCTCCAGCTTATTGCAAGGAATGACATAGCTCGATTTTTTTTGAGCTCGCGGTACACATTTCCCTTTCATCCTTTTCTGCCAGAGATTCCCCATGACTGGGGCCTGGCTGTCCGTTTGGTTATTCCTCATTCCATTCTCGCTGCTCTCCCCAGTTACCACATTCTTGAAGGAGGGGATCTCTCCCCCCCCGACTGCGCTGCCATTTCCTCTCAGCGCTTGACTCTCTGTTGATATCCTAGACCAATAGTTTTAGGAAACTCAGCTATCGGGTCTGACCCTCCTGGCCGAATCTCTTTCCTGTTCTGCCGTCTTCAGCCTTGTCCGCGCCGTCCCGTGCAGCAGCGATCGCTGGTCAGGTTCTGCTGTGGCAGCGTCTGCAAACCCTAGCAGAGCCCATTCTCCTCCTTTTCAGTTTCTCCAACCGTATGTTATTACATTAGTTAATAAATGAAGGGCTTGTATCTTTTTTGTGCTTAACCTTACATGATGATTTTTGGATGGATGCTATTTATGTTATGTTGTGTGTTGCGTGGATGCAAATTCTGGATTCTCACATTCCTCCAGTGTAGCAACATGTCCCCAAGTAGAGCCAGATGTTGACCACTACATGTCAACGACCCATCGCAGTACACCCCTTTTTTGTCACAAAAGGGATAGTGCTTGATCGATGTGTTCATGCTGTCCAGCTATCATCATCAGTTTGATCATCATTTTATAATGTAAACCCAGTCTGCATGTGTATAATGTAAATAATCTCAGCAGATCCGTGTCGTGTATGTAATTACCTAGGTAAACCTACTTTTCTGGTGACAATCTACATTCCGGGAGGTTTTTTGTTTCACTGATTCATTCTTGGATGGTCGACAGAGTTTTCCTTCAGCTTTAACCCAAAGCTGGAATGGATTTTGTCACTGGAATCTTAGGGGATTCCTAGTGTTCTAGATCGAATCTATGTAAAAATAATTTGGGAATAATCCTAATTATTTGGTTAAGTTATTTTATTACGAATTGCTTGATTTACTAGATTATATTTTGTGTCGCAGAACTGGGTAGTTTGTGAGGGTCTTTTGCAAAAGTCATGATGTAAAGTGTCTTGAGGGTTAGAAAAATAATTTATTCTCTCATAGGTTAATTAATTAAATTTTTTGGCCAAAATTAATTAAAATCCTAAGCCAGAAATTCAATTAATTCTAGGTCCGTGTATGTAATTATCTAGATAAACCTACTTTTCTGGTGACGATCTACATTTCGGGAGGTTTTTTGTTTCACTGATTCATTCTTGGATGGTCGGTAGAGTTTTCCTTTAGCCTTACCCCAAAGCCAGAATGGATTTTGTCACTGGGATCTTAGGGGAGTCCTAGTGTTCTAGATCAAGTCTATGTAAAAGTGATTTGGGAATAATCCTAACTATTTGGTTAGGTTATTTTATTACAAATTGCTTGATCTACTAGATTATATTGTGTCACAGAACTGGGTAGTCTATGAGGGTCTTTTGCAAATGGGTCTTCCCCTTTGAGATGTAAAAATGTAAAAATCATGATGTAAAGTGTTTTGAGGGTTAGAAAAATAATTTATCCCCTCATAGGTTTATTAATTAATTTTTCTGACCAAAATTAATTAAAATCCTAAACCAAAAATTTAATTAATTCTAGGTCTTAGCTAATTTTAAATTCTTCGAAGGCAAAATTCGTTGGTCCTTAAAGATTAAATTTTAAGAGGTCCAGGGACTAAGGTAAATTGATTATTTTGCTAAATTTTAAGCCTTTGGTCCCTGGGGTTAAGTCAAAGTTAAAATTTTGAGGAAATTAATTCAAAAATTTAATTTTTGAACTAATTAAAATGCATTTAATTGAAATATTTGAATTTCCTCAATAATTTAAAATTTCGACGGATGAGATTAAAAAAAAATTTGATCTTCATCAACGGTCGAGATTGCTTTGACGAGGATCACTCGAACTAGCCATTGGAGGATTTATCTTTAAATAGGTCATTTTTTAGTCAAATCATTCGATTTCTGGATCGTGTACTAAGCTCTCAAGCTCTCTTGTATACTTTTTTGAATTAATGCAAAAGTCTTTGGGGTTTCAACGTGCTGTAGTGTTCCTCTTCATGAATTTATGGTAACATTGTTTTAATTTATGCTTAATATTATGTGAAAACTATCAATCAATAGCTCTCTTAGAATAATCTCTATTTCTTCTGAATTTTATTGTTGTTCTATTTCTCTACTTGATTTGATGGTTGATCTAGTGTTTGCAGAAGATCTCTCAGATTTTCATTGAGCGTTTGGGGTAGTTTTCGGTTGGACCAGCCAACTCTCAACACATATTTTCTGAAGAGCCTACTTCATATAAGCCTCAAGATTTATCTAACGATAATATTTTTTCTGTAGGGTGTCTTTGGGCTAGTACCTCTTTAAAATTTCAAAATCTCTTAAATATTTTGTGGAAATTTTGATAGATCTGGCTATTAAAAGCCTTAGATTATCAGATCTGCCAGCGGAGTTGGACTCATACTCCTTAGATCTGATAGATCTGTAAATTATTTGTATAGATCTGTTATTTACTTGTGTAGATCTGAAATTTTGTAACATAATTTTGAATTTTAACACTTGGGTTTTTGGGATTTTCTCTTTTTTTTTTTACATATTGGGTATTGGGTTTTTCTCTTTTCACTTGTGCAGAAATAGATCTTAGAAATATGCCAAGAAAATCTTCAAATCTGAGCTAGATCTAGACTCTGGAGGGCAAGATCTGGGACCAAAGATTGTTTGCAAGAATATATCTGAGAAATCAACCAAGTAAATCTTCAGATCTGAGATTTTTCAAGCAGATCTGGGGGTTTTGAGACAGATTTAGGCCCTAGAGGGCAATATCTTATTCCAAATCTTTTTACAAGGCCAACCATTAAAGATTTTGCAATAAATTTGAAGATCTGAAGCAAAATATTTCTTTTTCAGAACAAGGGTTTCAAGTTTTGGGGCTTATAAGCCCAGATCTGCCTTCTCCTAGCCCAACGCTAGTTCTATTGGGCCTAGTGCTAGCTCTCATTGGCCCTAGATTCCCTTGCTCCATTTCTGATTTGAATATTTGATTTTCTGAAGCTAATCATTGCTAGGTTTTTGCAGAAAATTTGGTAAAAATTTATGTTTTAGATATTGAATTTTTTTTGGCAACTTAGATAAGTGATCTTCAAGGCCTAAGGCCTAAGGGTTTGATCTCTAAACCATCATTTTCCTCACTGTTTGCTACAAAAGTCATATACCTTTTTAATAGTGGTGAAAAACATATCTAAGTGGTTTGAAATTAACAAAAAAAAATTGCTAAATACATTAATAAGTCATTTATGTTTGATGGGTATCAAGAATTTGACCTAGATATACATTTTGGGTCACTGTTATCTCTGAATAATTCTGTTTCTGAAGTCTGAAATATAACAGTGGAAAAATTTCATGTGGGTTAGCCTAAAATCAGTTCCTAAGTTGTCTAATACATTAAGGAATTAATTTCTTGAGTTGGGCATTCATCATTAGACTTATTTCATGTTTTAATTGTTGGCTGTAATAAGTATATTAGATATGATATAATTCCGGAAATCACATCACAATAGGCTGAAAATTTTTGATAATTCATGTGAGCAAGTTTGGAAAAATTTTGGTAAAATTTTGGCATAAAGATATCATTGATAGCTTACTGTTTTCATTGTCATATTGCTACTGTCATAAAGTTTTTTTTACTGCTGTCCTAAAAATTAATTTCTGAAAATTATGTACTCTGTCATGGAATTGTGATAAAATGCATATCCTTCAAGAAGATTTGAAATAAGTTGGTGTTTTAACTATAGTATCTTCAAGAGTTTATTTTCTAAGTCTTCATCTAAAAAAAGGCGAGCATTTCATTTGGGTAATTGAGAGCTTTTGCGGCATAAGTGTTTTCCCATTCTCGAGTCTAACTTCATCTTATCTTTTGGTGCATTTGCATATAAGTTTACTTTGCATAGATAAAATTTACTTCTAAGCATAAGCTTGGTCGATAGATAGATAGATCTCCATCCATTTTTTCTTGAGAAACTTGTTTTAATAGTACTTAAAATGGTGACCTTGCAGTCGTCAGAGCCACAATTCTCTATAGCACCGGAGGCATCGGGTATGTTAGAATTTCAGGAGAGGTATTGTTAATCACACCTTAGTGTGCTTCTCCTGATCTTCTCTTTACCAATTACTACGAAATCAGGCTAAACACAGAAATGATTGAAGGGTTCACACTTAGACATTTAACTAAAATTAACCAAGATTCTTGCATTTCACATTAGTTTTAGGGTCTGCATTTCATATAAGTTAGTCATTCATCTAAGCAGCAGTTGCTAATCGATTACTTGGTCTTTATTTCCCTAGCAAGATCGTTGACTCCATAAGGCACTGGTATAAGTCGTTTAAAATCTAATGAAATCCTATAAGTCTTGCTAAATCTTAATCAAGTACTTGATCGCTTCACTATGTCTCTCGAATTGGTTGGTTCCCCACTAGTCCTTCTTCCTTCCATTTTTCCATAGGGTTTACCCCCCTTAACCTGTTGTAGGGAGACAGCCTAAATAGAGATATTGGGGATCAGGGTGACAACCCCCGATCTAAGTCGTTGTCGGGGTGCCTAGACATTTTGTGCGACAACAGGGACAATCCCTTTTGTAGTGTCCATATTCTTGGCATCCAAAGCATTGGACTTTGGACATATCTCTATTGCTTGTATTTCGTGGACCAAATTTGCCAAATTTTCCCTTTCTCTTGGCCATGGTAGCAAATGCTTGCTCCTTTGATCCCACATCATCCTTGGCTTTGAGTCTAGTTTCCTCTATTTTGCATAGAGACCATAGTTCATTTAGTGGGGTAGCTTCCTTCTTGGCATATATGCTTGATGTGAAGTTGCCCTAATCCTCAGGTAGAGCATTGAGTACTACAATTGTCATTTCTCTGTCAGACATGACTTCTCCTAGTTCTTGAAGTTGATCTCTCATCTCAGAGATCTTCATGAAGTAGGGAGCTATTCCTTCCTTTGATATTTTCATTTTGTACAAATTATTTCGTAGAGATATCACTTCTCCATCTGTGCTTACCGAGAATAACTCTATTAGTTTATCATAGATTTCTTTTGATGTTTAAAATTTGGAGACATAAGGAATGAGAGAGTCTTTGATAGATTCTATTAGAATCCTTTGAGCTCTTGTCTCATCCTTATTGTACTTGGCTAAGGCTTGAGTTTGTTCCTTAGCAGGGATAGTGGTATTCCCTTTGATGAGGTCTAGAAGTTCATTCTCTTTGAGAAGTAAATCAATCCTCTTCTTCCATGCAAGGAAGTTAGTGGTCCCAACCAATTTGTTGCTTTCCTTGCAAAAAGACATTGATGTATGTTTAGGGGGGATATATATACTCACTTGATAGTTTGATATGTAGTGGACTTGCTTTCTTCTTGAAGACTTGATGGCTTTCCTTCTTGGATCTTAATGCTCTTCAAATTGCTTTCTTCAAATAGAGTTACTTGATGATGAGCTTTGCTTGGGGAGTGATGACTTGTCTTGGTGCTCAAACAATGAGAGATATGAGAGATATGAGATTGTTATGTTGTTGTTGTTATGACCGTAGAGAGACCTCCTTTTCTCGCATGTTTGACTGTGATTTACCCTTAGAACAACCCTCTAAACTTCGGTTTTGTCTTCTCCTTCTTCGTTGCACTAGAGGCTCTTTTTACTTTGACTTTCCTCACCCTTTTTCGGTCTTCCTTTGCTCGTTGATTTCAAAGGTATGATTGCTTGTCATTGGAGGAGTGGACAACCTCTATATATAGAGGTTTGTCCCTCCTTTAGGCTGACTTGAGGCCAACTTGACTTTTCCACTTTGTTTTTTCTTCTTTGGTGATGTTGTTGCATGGAGAGGACTTATGACTTTGCTTGGAGGATATCTTTGACTCTAATACATAAATATACATGGTGTAACATGCCCTTAAGGGTCTTCAACATTTTCTTTTGACTCTTTGACTTACCTATATCACTTTGACATGTGTTAGACCTATTTCAATGAGCAAGAAACTCATTGATAAATATAACAAAAATAATATTTCTTTTCTTGTATAAATACAAAGATCAAAATTACATTTATGAAGTCAAAACCTAGTTACACTTTCTTCAACTGAAGATACAATGGGAAAACCTCTCAAGTTTGAAGAAGCTAAGTGTTTCTTGATTCCTCAAGGCTTGGTCTTCAAAGGTGAATGAAATGTTGCACAAGACAAGAGTTAATCCTCCTCTTTTGTCCACGATCTCCTAAAAAATGAATTTTGAAAGGATTGAGAGGTCCTACAGTGAAAAATGTTTAAGTTTGCGTGATCCTTCCTTGATGCTCTTATTCTCAACACTCTACCTATGGGTTGCAAGATCAAGAAACAAATTAGTGTACAGAGAATATGAAAACAATTAAATAAAATACAAATAATATACAAGAAACCAAATCAAGTGATGGGAGTGAACGCCATCACTTGGTTTAGTTTAGAAAAACTCTCAAATAGCTAATATGAATCAATGAAGTGATATTTTAAAAATTTAACTATTTTTCCTTTTAAATAATTGCTTGTATACAAGTTATGCTCAAACGAATCCCTGCAAGGAATTTTTTGTAAGATAAACTAAGTGTATCCAAATAACTAATGAAAGTTCTTTTGGAGATGCTCCAAGAGTGTGTTGGTCTCCCAAAGACTTATCCTCACACTTGATCCGACAAAAAATACTCTGCAATACTCGAATCAAACATTATTCCATATAGATTTAGATAAACAAACAATGAATTGAAACTTCTAGAAGTTTATTGGAAAATAAACTAGAACTTTCAAACTCTAGAGTCTAGTTTCAAATCAAATGCTAATACAAGATAGCTTTGCACTAACAAGTTTACAAGAATACATGGAAAATGAAATAATTCAAAGCATAGAAAGATTATACCAATAACTCACAATGCATCATGCTCGAAAAGAAGAACACCCATGATTGGACTCCAAAGTCTTTTTATTAAAGCTCGTGAAAAGTATACAAAGTAGCAGTGCTTCTGCAAGCACAATAGCTAGTAACAAAAGATGATATAGTGAGAGACCAATGCTCACTTATATGGAAGCTTGGGAGCCAATCCCAAGGCAAATGGTGACAATCTCAATAGAAATGGGTGACCATCACAATGCCCTTTCATGCAAATTCGAATTTCCCAAGTGGCAACATGATTTCTTCTTCAGAGGCCTACGCAATCCTTGATGAGGGAGTTCAAATTAGATGAGAGGAAATGCGGGAGAGGGAAATGGAGTGGTAGGAGACCACTCTCCACTTCACTCAAGTGAACTCTAATCCAATCTCAAGTCAATTCATGATATCTCTTTGAAGATCGAGTTAACTTCTTCAAATCCTGGATCTTGTCACTCGAACTCGTTGTTTTCTCCACAAAAAATTCGATTTGCTTGATTTGTGGCTTATGTGGAGTCCACATCACTTGGTAGCTTAGCTTTGACTTTTAGATGAATTTCCACCTCATTTCCACATCATTTGGGCATATATGTGGATTATTATTTTTCTCCATTTATTTAATTGTTGCACTAATTTATTGCCACATTTTCCACAAAACTTAGGAAAAACGAGTTTTGAGAGTCTAGAACTTATTTTTTACCCCTCAAAGTGTGTCATAGTAGAAAGTTGAGGATAAGAGGTGTAATTTTGAGCACACATACCCCATACAATTTCTGTAGAAATCACTAATTACATATCTCACTAAGGTTTTATTCAAATTTTCACCCTGTGGGAAATTTAAAAAATTTAAAATATGACCCCTAGACCTAGCCAAATTCCACGAAATTTTACGAGTGATCTAGTATGGTAATATACAATGGCTTTAGATGCTAGGACTCACCCAAGGCCTCACCACCAAGTCGTTCTTCGACTTTGGGGGTATGCTTGGAGGGAAAACTCAATTGGTTATTAAATGAGCATTATAGAAATATTTTCGGAAAAATCACATCAGAAAAATTTTGTTGACGCGTTTCGAACCAACGAGTGTGGTTCATCGTCAAGACAAGTTGAAGAATCAGATCATGGCTACATGTCAAATATTTGGAGAAAAATGATAATTAACTAAGTGAAAAAAACCTCCTAGAGTAGACCCACTTGATGACAAGGTCCCAAGCTACCTAAGGCTGTTACATGACCTAAACTCATCATATTAGCATCACTTTACATCATCCCCGTAGGGCTTGTGGAATATGGGTACAATAGAAGAAGATGAGAAGAAGAAGTAGAATTGAAAAACTTTAGTGATATGATGATCTGATGGTACAAGTAGTTCTTTGGTACATCCTGGGGCATGAGTCTTCAAAAAATCTTTAGGTGCCACTATAGTGGTCAACACGCCCCATATCTCTGCTGGAGGTATAGTTGCAAACATAGCGAATTCTTCCTCCAACCTGGAGGAAAATTTGTCTATTTTTGCGAATGATGCTGCCTGGTTTTGTTTCTCCTGCTTGTCCTTCTTCTTGAGAGGACACTAACCACTGTAGTGGCCAAGCTCGCCACACTTGAAGCATTTGACCTTAGATAGGTCTTGTTACCCACCACTTTGTGGGTGATATCCCCAAGAGAAAATTTTCTCCATGATGAGCCTCAACCGGTAGCCAATAACCCCTCGATGCCTCCTACAAGCTTGTTGTGCCATTTCTCTGCCTCCTGTGCCAACCATGTGGTCCCTCACCCACCTGTATTGATCGTATGTTTGAAGGTCGGCCTCCTGAATCTAAAGGTATGTCTTGTCATTTGGTAATTGAGTATTGGGTTTACTTCTCATGGATATTTCTGGGTATGGATTGATGGGGGGTTTGGCAGAAAGAGTGAGCTTAGTTTGTGCTCGTGTCCCCTTGATCTCTTTTGGTTGTTACCCTTGGATCTTAGTCCCGTGGGATTTCCTTTATTGATCGTTCGGTTCTAGGGTAGTACTACTCGGGAAACCACAACTTTGGGTGTGTGGTCCTGCTCCTTGACCCACACATATTACTCCTTTTCCACTCACTATACCCCCATTTATCTTTTCTCCCATCCTGGGTCCACATTCCCATTCTGGGTTCACATAGGGCTAGCCTCACTATCCCCTTGCCCTCACCTTGGGTTAGGGCTAGAATGATGCCTCGGAAGTTGAAGCAATTAAAACAAAAAGGGAAAATCATAATTGGCCACATTTAATAGGAAATTGTACCACAAAATGCAAAAGATGGACAGGACAAAATAATTACCATGTGGGCAAAAGCCATTGCATGAGCTCTACCCCAATCCATGGCCATCACCCTAGTTCCATTGGCCCTAGATGAGCCTTCTCTGTCATTTAGGAACCCATGGTTGTCCCAACCCCTGGAGGGAAATGAACCGCCCTACCTAAAATGCGGTAATCACTGCTATATCTTACACATCATGCTCTTGTCCTTTGAGCCTCGAGCTGTTAATTAAAGAAAATTGATAAAAGGCAAAAGGTATATAAATAAGGGTGGAGAAATCAAGGCCGGGGAATCTCATGTACCATGATTTCTCCCTCCTATACATTACATACTCAGGTGTGGGCTTCCCCTTATCTAGCTACCCCTATGCCCCACTATGTGGCCTAGGACTGCCCCTCTCATTCCCTATTCCATCTTACCTATTTGTCAGTTTCCACCCCCATTAGAGGGATGTACCTTGGACATACTATCCCCTTTAAAGGCTGAAACCATCTAATAAAGTACTTGGCCACCCCCTTTTGGAGCCTGGAGACACTAGCACATGCCAAATCCCACTACGGAAGGGCATGCCATTATGAAGTGCCCTCGTTGTTATCCATGATTTGTAAGTTTTTTTACCCAATTATTTTAATGACTGGTTGTACTGGAAGCCTAGGGGATGCATTGGATCTTATGAAGAATTACAGGTAGTTTCCATTTGGGTTTGGTCCTCCAATATGGGATCCTAACCCCAGAGATCTACATTGGCACATGTAGGGTATGCATAAAGAGCCATTGGCCTCCACAACAACAAACAACACTCCACGGATCTTCATGGATGCTTAGAGATTACTAGCGATCCACTTTTGGGATGATGATGATATGCTTAGTACATTATGCCTAGCAGGCCCCCACAGGAGCCCCACACTCTTGACTGTGAAAATTCCTAAACTAGAATCCCTACTGCAACAATTGATGATATTTTTCGTATTTATTAGATTCCTTTAAACAAATTACTTGCAGTTTCCTAAGACAAATATCGAAATACATACACTGCAACCTTCACTTAATTTAATATAATACGGAAACAAGAAACTGATCAAGAAAGAAAATACAACACAATGACACCGTTATTTTTGGACAAATGTCTTCGGAAAAACTCAAAGTGGGAAAACCAGTGCAACAGATCTGAGGGTTTTTATTATATAGCAGAAGTTATTTTTGAATACAAACACTAGATGCCTTGCTGGCAATCCAGTACAAAGAATATTCGACAGCTGAATCAATGAGTCCCCGGTTACCTCTGCACTGCCCCTACGCAGTTAGTGTATGGCCCTGCATCACTGCCTTTGAGGCACTGAATCACCTCTCTGCTAGATTGATTTGCTCCCGAGAGCTTCGACTTCAACCCTTCCGGCTCAGAACTTCAAACCCCTAGCAAAATCTCAGACTTTTGCTTGGAAGGCACTGTGCTGCTCTGCGTGAGCCCTTCTTGGCTTTGCGTCACCCTCACTGGGCATTGTGATGCCTCCTCTACGTCTTTCTCTGCCTCTCTGCTGCAATTTCTTGGCTCCGGAGAAGATCCTCCAGCCAAAACTATCTTTGTCCCTCTCTGTGTGATCACCACAAAATCACTGCGTTGCTCTAGCTTCAGCAATTTGATCTGATTGATCAACTTTCAGTGTGCTTTCCAAATGACCCTCAAGCCTCCTTAAATAATCTTCTTGTTGACATTCAATGACCCAGATTAGAAGCTAATCAATGGCTAAGATCATTTCTGCTTGATCCTATCTTCTTTTAGAAGTTACACCCATAGTTAGATTAATACCCATTAATTATTTTAATTTCCTAAGTTTAGACTTAGGGATCCACTAAAAATAATTAATTATTTTAATAAGACTATCTCTGGGTGGAATTTCCCAAAACACTTTCTGGGTTCTTTGGAATACATGTGCCCACGCCTCCCTGTAAAATTTGAGACTTACATCACATCTGATGCTACTAGAAATCAACACTCTCTTTGAGCGAGGAATGTGCTCTAGCATTGCCTCCCACTGAAGCATCACCCTGACTTCATAACATCGTCCTCTGCACTGTTGATGTATGACATGCTATCCACCAACTACTACATTGCTGCTGATACTGCCACTGTCAACACTGCATCCGTACTACAGCTCCCTCTCAAGTGCTGCATCTATGCTGCTGCTAACACTGCCACTGCTAACAGTTCATCTGCACTACGACTAAATAATATCCCAAAATTTGAACAAGTGTTCATTATAGATACATCTCGATGTTGAAGATTTGACTGCTGTTAGTCCCACGCTATCCCTCGGAAGCCACTGCGTTGCTGCTACTACTGCATTGCGCCTCCCTGCATTGCTGCAAATCTGCACTACGCTGCTCAGACTTGGCGTCCTAGCCACTGCATCTGTCGCTCCAACACTCCTCTACACCAACTAAAATTGGTCCATCCTGCTACTTCTGATATGGGCTCCCATAGCAAGGAATTGATCCAAGAGGTGGGCTCCTCAAGGATCTCGCCCATTTGTAGCTCTTTCGAACTACAACTCTAAATCAACCCACCTCCCTCCTAGAGGTATCTCGACTGTCATGACAAACTCCTCCTCGATCTTTGCGGGTGCAGCCTTTAGATCGCGCTTCTCATATTTTTCCTTCTTCCTGAGAGGATGTTGTGTTGTGTAGTGACGCATTTCACCACACCTGAAGCATTTGATCTTTGAGATGTCCTTCTGCCTTTGCTGCTCCTACTGCCCCTTGGATGCAAGGGTTGCATTCTCTTCCTCCTCTTTGGGCTTCGATCCACTGTTGCTGCTTCCATCAAGCTTACACTTAACTAGATCTCTCCTCAGCTCTTTTTGCTTGAGAGCTGCCCACATACAATCCCAGTCTGGCAAAGATGCCTTGCCTAGGATGCTTTGGACAAAGACTTCCCACTGTTCTAAGATTGAGTTTAGGGCCAGTATCACCATCTCGGAACCTTGAGGTGTAGACCCCATTGCTACTAACTCGTCCTGGGTCTCTTGAATCTTCGTGATGAGTGGATCAATGCGCTCCCCCTTCTGCATCTTGTGGAGATCTCAGTTTCTGCTCTAAGTACATCTTACGCTGCTCGGAAGATCCTTGATACAGTGTTGCCAAGGCATCCCACATCTCCTTAGCAGCCCCTTTGCTAGCGACGTGACATAGCATGTGATTCTCTTGGCCTTCGCCATTTCTCCCTTGTACTTCTTCAGCGGATTTGGATTCGCGAGCTCAACCACCACGCTATCAACATAGGCCTTGAGAAAATGCTCATCTAGAAGGCACGACATCCTTGCCTTCCAGATCAAATAGTTGGATGCTCCATCCAACCTGTCTTTATCTCTCAACCCACTGGCTGACATCCCTGCCACAAAAATGTCAAACTGCTCCTCTCTGTTTGGTACTGTTGTTGCTCAGGCAATAAGAAAATGAACTTCTTGGTAGGAAGTCTTTTGAGGAAAAATTCCCTCACTGTGCTTCTTCTCTCTTTTCTGATGTCTTTTAGCCCAACAATCTGCCTGCTGAAAATTGCGTCCCACCAACTTTTTCCTCACGCTAAGGCTCTCTGCTGCTCCCTCTAGCTTGGCAAGATTTCGATGTGGAAGTCTTTCCTCTTTGTCGACTCACTCAGAGAGACTTTCTTTGAAAATTCAGTCTTACTGGCATGGACTGCGCAATCCCTCGGGGGATTAGAACTGCTGCCTCCTGCAGCTATTCGACCTCCTTCTCTGCTCAACGCTAGGTTCTTTGGCACTACTCTTCTTGTTTCACCTGCACTGCTTTGATACCATGTGAAAATTCCTAAACTGGAATCCCTACTGCAGCAATTGATGATATTTCTCCTATTTGTTAGATTCCTTTAAACAAATTACTTGCAGTTTCCTATGACAAATATCGAAATACATACACTGCAACCTTCACTTAATTTAATATAATACGGAAACAAGAAACTGAGCAAGAAAGAAAATACAACACAATGACACCGTTATTTTTGGACAAATGTCCCCAGAAAAACCCAATGTGGGAAAACCGGTGCAGTAGATCTGAGGGTTTTTATTATTAAGCAGAAGTTATTTCTGAATACAAACTTTGGATGCCTTGCTGGCAATCCAGTACAGAGAATATCACTTGACAAAAGAAATTAGTGAGATTACCTCACTCTACACACCAAGTCCCGACTGATCCAGTAGTTGAACCAATGAGTCCCTGGCTACCTCTACGCTGCCCCTACACAGTGATTGCGTGGGCCTACATCACTGCCTTTGAGGCACTGTGTCACCTCTCTGCTGGATCGATTTGTTCTCAAGAGCTTCGAATTCAGCCCTCCTGGCTCAGAACGTCAAACCCCCAGCAAAATATCGAACTTTTGCTTGGAAGGCATTGTGTTGCTCTGTGTGAGCCCTTCCTTCAACCAAAATTATCTTTGCCCCTCTCTGCGATCACCACGAAATCACTGTGTTGATCTAGCTTCAGTGATTCGTTTTGACTGATCAACGCTCGATGTGCTTTCCAAATGACCCTTAAGCCTCCTTAAATAATCTTCTTGTTGACATTCAACAACCCAGATTAGAAGCTAATCAATGGCTAAGATCATTTTTGCTTGATCCTCATTTTCTTTTAAAAGTTACACCCACAATTAGATTAATACCCATTAATTATTTTAATTTCCTAAGTTTAGACTTAGGGACCCATTAAAAATAATTTATTATTTTAATAAAACTGTCTCTAGGTGGAATTTCCCAAAATGCTTTCTGGGTTCTGTAGAATACATGTGCTCAAGCCTCCTTGCAGAATTTGAAACTTAGAGCACATCCAATGCTAACAGAAATCAACATTGACAGGTGTCCTAAGACTTGTACGATGTCATGGCCGCATTCATTCCACCACTTTGACCCTTGCAGAGGATCTCTGATTTGTATGGAGACCCTTGGGGTCATGTATGTGCCCTCATACCCATTGGGAGCAACACAGGTCTACTACTTGGAAAACAAGGGGTCATCCCCTTGTCCATCATATTTTGAGGAATTTATTCCTCAATATGGCACTTCAGGATATTATTGAGCCTTTAGAGGGCCCTACGACATGCACATATTATTATTTGGTCCCTTGTGAGGCTTATTTTTACACTTATGAGCTAGTTTGGTGGGCTTGTCACCAATAGTGGTTTTATTTGCACATTATTTTATCATTAGGGGCTAATTTAGGCCCATAGGCTAATTCAAACTCCTTAGGAGGCTATATATTGATGTTAGATACACTCATTTGGATCATCAGTTGACTTGGGATCTCTCTAATCATAGAGAATTTCACACTTTTACTTGGTGGATATTTTTTGGAGATGGATGAATTTTGATGTATAGATTTAGGCTATTTCTCTTGTCTTGGAGCTTTATTGAGGAAACGAAACACTGGTTGGATATACTCTATAACGTTGTAAGTAACCTTTAATGCTATTATTCTTCTTGTTGCATAGTGCTAAAAATAGGGCTAGTTGTTTCATTATTGAAATGTGGAATTGAGCATGTTTTAGCTAATTTAATGCAGTGTTGATAATATCGCCGAGATATCGGCGATATTCGGAAATATCGCGATATTTTCGGCGAGCCGATATATCGCCGACAAAATATCGCGATATTTTCGACTTTTGAAAATATCGCGCAATTTCCGAAATATCGCCGATATTTCGGAAAATATCGCCCGGTGACTGTAAATTTTTTTTGCACGGCCTATAAAAATCCGATTTTGGTTTTTTTTCATATCATTTTCATTTTTGATTGCTAGAGAAGGAAGGGGAGAGCTATGTGGTTGCTGCCAAGGAGGGTTTGAGCGTTCTAGGCCCTAGTATTGATATGCTATTCATGGTAATGTTAAATTCTTAAAGTAAAAGTGACATTCTCCTTAATTTTCATTTTCATCCTTTTACTTAAATTTTTAACATTACCATGAAATGACTCAGGATGTTTGAGAGTGGTTCCGGCCTCATTGGATATCATATGGAGAAAGTAGAATTTTAGATTTCATTCAAAATGCAGCAGACTTATTAGTTTTTTAGGATTTCAGGATTGGGATATTGTAATGTTTCCAAGTGACACCACCTGCCCGGGCTACCCCTGCCACCAGTAGAGGACGTGGGTTACCTCCTATAGCTCCTACTTCTAGTTCTTTAGCTTCTAGAGCATAGCAAACTCCACTGCCAACTCCACCAGCACCAACATCTACATCTAGAGGGAAAGGGAATGCTGTGGCATTTTCTCGCAAGAGGGGCAGAGGAAATCAATAGGATTAGACTTTAGTTATTTTCTTATGTGCTTGTAAGTTGTACATGAACAATGAACATTGAATATTCAAGAATCAAGACCAAGCATATCACATTCTAATTTCTAAATAGTAAATTTTGATTCTATTTATTTTTTTAAAGTGAACTATGAACTTTGAGAAGTAATTATATTTTAATTTGATTAGATAAGCTGCAACCTGCAATTTAATATGGATAAAAAACTATATTTTGGTATGTATATATATATATATATATATAAAACGTGTCCCCCGTGTCTTGTTTCCAGGTCATTGTGTTTCGTATTGAATACTCGTATTTACGTGTCCTCCGTGTCTCGTGTCCTCGTGTCATGTGACTTAGCTTAGACAATATTGATGTATTGTCTCCGTGGAGGGTGGAGTCTGAGGAGCCCCTCTTGGAGGAGTCACCTTCATGGTTAGAGCCAGTGGCAGATGATCCATTAGAGTAGGGGCAGCAAGAGGAGGAGGAGGAGGAGGAGGAGGAGGAGGACACTGCGGGAGCATCAGCATCAACACCATCTGCTATAGATATAGGAGAGCATAGCCCCATACCTAGCACTCATTATTTGACATTAGGTGCAGAGGCAGGGTCAGGGCCTCCTACTACTAGGGGCAGGCCTGGCAAACAACCCATCATGTTTTCCCGTAAAAGGGGGAGAGGGCAGTGATTTCAAATAGATAGCTGCTAGTTTTACTTGCTGTGCTACATATAACTCATGATGATGAAATACTTTTATATATGTGATGTTATTTTGTATTGGTTCTCCACATTTGAGTCCTTGAATGGACAATTATCAGGGATCAACAGGATTTGGTATCGCCTTTGATGTATCATTTCTATTTGACATCATATATATCAGTGTTTTCTTCATATTTATGTGCCAATGTGTTTATTTCATGTTGTTATTGCTTTATATGTTTAAAAATCTGAAAAAAATGAATATATTATGCATTTTTTATGCTTGTTGATATTTGTCGATATTTTCGCCAATATTGCCGATAAGATATTTTGTGGACACTCGCCGATATTTTTCCGATACCGATATTATCAACACTGATTTAATGTATGGGCCAATGTTATATGAATGAAATGTCCTACAGATTTATTTATCCCGAGAAGCTTGCATCATTTGCTTTGAAGTATAAATGCTTGAAGGTCACTTTTCTTTTCTTTTTCTCAACACTGGATGAAGTTGACTTTCTGGGCCTCCTTGATCAAGAAACCAAGTTCTTACTCATCATTATCCTTGACTCCAAATCCCCAAGTGAACTAGGCACTGATCCCTTAAGAAGGGTGTTCATTTTAACCCTCTTTTTATCATTTTTGCCTTTTTCCCCAAGTCTTGCCCCATTAGGTCATCTAGGGCATCAATTTCCCAGGAATTGACCCAAGGAAAAACTTCGATCTCCTATAAGCTACTGCACTTGTGGGTCCCCTCCCTCTTGTCAAAATTTGAGGCACTTCTATCAGTGGAATCTCTGGGAATCCCAAGCCCTAGCTCTAGGATAGAATTTTGCCTAGGCATCCCCAAGGCTAGACCTCAATAGGATCAACTCAACCTTTTGAAGTAAATATTCTTGTTTGGTCCTTTCCCCTCACCTTGTCCAGGGTAGGAACATCATTGGTTGCTGCATTCCATCCTCGAACTTGGGCTGGGTCCACTTGGCCCCATGTGCTCTCGCTTCTCAATAAAGATTATTTGTCAAATACCATTTGGGAATCCAAGTTTCCCAAGGATTATGGGGATTGAGGACCTTGTTATAAGCCTATTCTTTCTCCTTAAACCCTGCAATCCTCACCCCTTACCCTTGGTGGACCAAGTCCCTTGCTTAAAGAGCAAGCAAGTTACATTCTTTACTCCATCTTTGGGAAAGAGTTTTCAGGGTCACTTCTCACCTATCCATTGACATATACTTTACAAGTGAATCTCTACACTATCGAGACTCCTCCCATCGGTGAAAGTCCGTAAAGAGCAGGGAGACTTAGCTGTGGTGATAGTGGGCTAAGCATCCACCGTTGCCCTTAACCTAGCAGTTGCCCTCTTAGGAACCCCTTTAGGTCCCCTGCTGGGTTGAGTGGTAATAGGTCCTTCTTCTTCTTCTTCTCCCCTTGTCCCTGACTGGGACCCTTTAATGCTAGGGCCACATTCTCTTCTTCCTTCTCACCCTTCGTGCCCTTGCTGCTGCTTCTGTTGATGGTGCTCTTTAACAAAGCTTGCCTCAACTCCTCCTGATGTTGGTTTGACCACATCCCGTCCCATCTTGGCAATGTGTCTCTGCCCAAGATATACTTTGGACAAACGCCTGTCACTCGTCTGAGACATTGTTTAGTGTCAAATGTGCAAGCTCTATTGGTTGAGGTGCCTCCCCAACGACTGCAAGCTCATCACGGACCTCGTTAATCCTGGTGAGCAAGGAGTCTATGCTTTCACCTTTCATCATTCAAATGCTTCTCAGCTTCTGCAAGAACATCTTCTGCTCCTCGGAAGTGTTCTGATACAGCTGGACGAGAGCATCACACATTTCCTTGGCAGTTCCTTTGTCTGCCACATGTGAGACTATATGGACTCAGAATCCATCCAAGATCAAGCGCTTCCCCTTCGCCATATCTTTCCTGTATTCCTTCAGTGGATCTGCATCTTGGGGTACTGCCACCACATTATCTACATAGGCTTTCAAGCGATGTTCATCCAACAGGAAGGACATCCTAGCCTTTCAGATGACAAAGTTGGAGGCTCCCTCCACACTATCTTGATCTCTAAGTCTAGTTGTGACCATCTCTGAAACTGATCGAAAATCTCCCTCTTCCTTTGCTTGGTTGCTGAATCTATTGTTCACACTCCTTTCTGGAGTCAAGGAAAAATGCCTGCAAGAACTACTGACTGCAACTGAGAAAATCAGATTTCTAAGCTTGAAACCCTCTGAGAGAAATTCTCTCTGTGTTCTTTTCTCTTCCCCCTGATGCTGATTCTGCTTGCTGCAAAACACTTCTGTGCCCAAATAAGGAATCTTCTCAGTGAAAATACTGCTTTGCTTGACCAAAACTACTTTTTGGCTTCACTACTGCCTACAGGAAATGCTCGTGGGCTCTGCAAATTTTTCCTGCCACCTACTCGAACCCTCTTCTCAGCAGTTCGATCTACTAAGCCAACCTCTATGCAAATCTAGAAATCGTGCTGCCAGACTCAGTTTGAATCTGGACGATTTCTGTCTTTCACTTCTAGGCTTCCCACCTGATCAAATCGCTCTGATACCATGTGAAATTTTCACCACTGAAATTCTATTGCAGCAACTGGAATTATTTCTTTTAATTGTAAATTAATTTATTAGTTTATTGCTACGACAACAATGAAATAATCACACTACAATCTTCACAAAAAAAAGCGTTGGACACTGAGAAATATTGACACATAAAAATTTGACACAGTTATTTTTGGACAATTGTCCCTGCAAAAAACCAATGTGGGAAACCGGTGTAGTAGCTGAGGGTTTTAATTATTAAGCAACAATGAAATAATCAGAGTACAATTTGGATGCCAAAAACTGGCAATCTTGCAGAGAAAAACACTAGCAAAAATCTAGTGATGAATTTTTCCTCACCGCACAAGCAATCCAGGCTCTGACTGCTACTGAATAGCTAGTCGTCCAACCAGCGCTACGCAGGGCTGCGTCGCCCTAGCGCAATCTCTTCCACGCACTGCCTGAATTAGCTGCCAAACAAGATGCCCTGCCTGCTGTTGACTAGGGAACTCTCTCCGGCGCTCTAGAAAATCTTCTCGGCCTTTGGAAGTAAAAACCAACTTCTCTCCAGCAAAATCGAATTGCCTCTTAGAGGCTTCTGCGTAGCCCTTGCGCAACCTCTCTGTGGCTATTTTTGCCTCTCTATATGTACTCTCCGGAACTGGAAAACCTTTCTCTGGATCATTGTCCCTGCCCCTCTCACACCTGTGTACCTTCTGGCTTGAACTCTTCTTCCTTGCTACTACAATTGGATAGCTCGATATGCCAGGGAACTCGCTTCTCTAGTGTGTGTTTTCCATCTACCCATCGACTTCTTCTTATAATCTTTTGTTGGACCTCAAACGACCAAGATTAAAACTTAATCAAGAGCTAAGATTATTTCCCAGTGGAAGTTTCTAGATGATTCACACCTTTCTCAATCAATATTGATTAATTTACCCCTTTTCCTAAGTTTAGACTTAGGAAATATTTAAAAATAGGCTAGTAATCTAATTGAGACACTTCTAGGTGGAATTTCCAGAAACGATTTATGGGTTATGGAGAACTCCTGTTTTTTAGCTTTTCCACAAAGTTTCGAGACTAGAACACCTTCGATGCCACAAAAACTAACACTTTTATCTTCTAAATCTTCTTCGTAGGGCATCGACCATCTTCTCCATCACTTTCCTTCAATGAACCATAGTGTTGATCAATAGTCCTATCATCGTTCTCTTCATTGAAAAATGATCTTCTAGTTCACATCTTGTTATCCTTCATACAACTACCTTTTCCAAGTCATGTTTCTTTCAGGATCTTCCATCCAATCTCATGAGTACTAGTTGTAGGTGACTTCTACAACCCTCTTTCGGTAGCCCTATTTTAACCCAACCAGATGTTTTCAAAAATCAAAATGAACATCAAATCAAAGTTACCTTTTAATGATGGCCTTTTGTCATGACATCAACTTCTTGCAACATCAACATCCTGCACATGTATGAATCCATCTCCAAGACATTCATTACCAAGATTCTTCTTTTGCAGTATACATATCAAGGTCTTCATACCTTCTTCTTCCATGGAGATGTCATAGCTAATTCTTCTAGTTATCAGATGTTGATCACTTATCTTATCTTACATGACTATAGTTGCATCTTTCACGAACTCTTCTTCCTTTCTTCACATATTGCTTTCCTCAAGATCTTCTTTACATGGTTCTTTCAACATAGGAACCATGATTTTCAACCACCTCATATTCCATATGAGGTCATATTATGTTGATTTCATCTTATCAATATGTAGAAGAGTTCAAGGCACATTGTCTACATGCCTTCATGCATCATTCTAATGGAAGAGATCCTTCTTCTTCGATCATGCTCATGAGATAGAGCATTCAACCATGCTATCTGCAACTATATGATGACATGACTTTATCTATTAAATATATACATACCTTTTCCTTCTTTTGGTCATCTAGACTTCCTTCTAGCAACTTCCTTTTCTTGCTTGAAGATGAAAGTACTTCAACCAACTTGACATGTTGCACATCTTGGTCATCATACCTTACTAGTGGATCCCACACAAGGTGGAATGTGGACTATCTGCGAGGCACTTGCTTCTTCTAAGTAGAGGTGAACCTTCTTAATGAAGATTCCAATGGAGGATCTTGATGATCCTCATTCTGCAAATGCTCCTTCCTAATGATGATGATGTATGATGATTTCTTTATCTTCTATCTTGCTAGATGACTTTCCTCCAACCATATATACTTCTACTTTGGTTGTCCTTATATGCTTCCAATGGAGATGCCATTTCTATCATGATGACTGCTATAACCATGTAGACTTTCTACTTTATCTATCCTTCCATGCTTCTATGATGATGTCATCTTTATCTTGCTATAATGCATCCTATCATACTTGTGATGCTTTCTATTCTTTTCTATAACTGAAAAGAACTAAGTGAAGGAGATTATCTCAGTCATACATGGGCTTCATTTCTTTCCTTTCTCTTCTTGTTGTCCTTTTTGAGTTTGGGACAATTCCTTTTAAAGTGCCCATATTCATTACACTCATAGCATTGTATCTTTGACATATCGATCTTCTTCTTTTTCCAAGGATCAAACTTTCCAAACTTTCCTTTTCTCTTGGCCATGGCAACATATGCTTGAACTTGTTCATTTGATCCAACATCACTCTTTTCCTTCAACCTTATTTCTTTAATCTTACATAATGACCAAAGTTCACTGAATGGAGTGGCTTCTTTTTTTCCACTGGTATTTGATACAAAGTTGCCCCATTCATCAGGTAGTGCATTGAACAAAACGATGGTTATCTCTTTATCAAGCATTATTTCTCCTAGTTTTTGTAGTTGATCTCTTATTTGAGATACTCTCATAAGCTATGAGGTTGCCCCTTCATCCTTTGACACCTTCATTTTGTATAGTTCGGTTCTCAATGATATGACTTCTCCTGCAGTGCTTACAGAAAGCAATTCTACCAACTTTTCATAGATATCTTTTGATTTCTCCAACTTTGTTGCATAAGGGATGAGGGAATCCTTGATTGATTCTATGAGGATTCTTTAGGCCCTTATTTCCCCTTTCATATACTTCGATAGTGCGTGAGCTTGCTCTTGAGATGATTTGGAGATTGAACCCTTAACATATTCAATAACTTCATTCTTTATGAGGATCAAATCTATCCTCTTTTTCCATGCAAGGAAATTTGATGACCCAACCAGTTTGTTGCTCTCCTTGAAGAATGAAGTCGTGTTGATAGCAGATTCAGACATAAATAGAAAATGCTTACTTGTCAAGTGAAGATTCTCCTTTTGAAGATGATATCTTCAACTTGATGCCTTCTTGATGATGATGTCTTCCTTCTTCAAAGATGACAGTGCTTCCTTTTCAAGAGAGGGAGATAGTCTTGATTCCTTTGATGATGATGGCAATGTTTCTTTTTGCTTCTTTTAGATGTGTGAGCTTCTCGAGAATGCTTCAAGTGTAGAGTCCTTTTTTGAATGAGGTAGGGTCTTTGAGGTCTTCTTCTTCTTCAAAGTGTTGGGTAGTCCTCTTTGATGTTTGTTAGTTCCTTCCTTCAAGATGATGCGTGGATTAGTCCTTCTTGATGATCTCCTTGTGCTCGTCCCTTATGTAGCATTCTTCAATTGGATGATCTTCAAGTTGACTCTTCTTGTCCTATCACCTTAGCTTTGATACAATGGTGAGAAATCTAGGGGCACATTAGATTAGATGATTTCTCTTACTTTGATTGCTGCTTGTCATGTTCTTTTTCCTTGATTGATTTACTTGATTATTATAGTGTTCTTTAATCATCAAACAACTACCAAACAATAAAGAATGATGAGGCAAGGGGACACAAAATGTACGCTACAAGCTAGGGCCAAAACCTCTCCCCTTGAGAGGAAAACCAACAAGAATTCTTCTCTTCTTATAGAACCTTTCAAATGATGAATTCCAAGACCTATGACCCTTTACAAAGACCCCTCCAAGACCAACTCAAATCACTTCTTTGATCAACTCTTCTTCCACAAAGTCAACATTGGTCAAACTTGCTGCAATACTTTAGATTTCGGCTTCTCCTAAGAATTTCGGCTTGTTTCTTTAGGATTGAAGTTTTTGACCCTCGCTGTATAAACCCTAGTTGGCACGTATGAGATAAAGATGGTGAATTTCTTCTCTTTTATCTTTCTCTTGGACAATAACTTCTTCTCCAACAATTCGGCTTGCAAGATGGTCCCTCTTTCACTTGATTTCGGCCTCCTATTGTGACCGCAATATTTTTGTCTTTGTTGCAATAAATGATGCCCTAACCTTTTCGCACATGTCAGGGATTGTGGCCTAAAAACAACTCTAAAAATTTCGGTAGTCTTTTCTCTATGTTCTCTTCTCCTTCGCTGGTTATGAGACTTGTTGGCTTGTGATCAAACTTGGATGATTATAGGATGATCTCAAATGTGTTCGACTTCCTTGTATATATAGGCTTCATGTCACTGCTTGTAGGCTGACTTGTCACTTCATGTAGGCCGACTAGTTCTTCCTTGAAGGTCGACTTGTTGCTCCTTGTTGACAAGGTCTTGGAGGGTCTTTATGACACTTTTGACATTACAATAAATTTCTTTGACTTGATACATAATGCCCAAATGGGTCTTATACATACTACAATGACTCAATTGACTTCTTTGACTCAATAATAAAACCTAGATGCACACAAATCTATCATTGTTCTATCATGACTAAATGTTCTGTCACTGTTAAAATTTGATTCATATTTGCATGTGAAATTGTCTTCTTCAAAGTCTATAAGGAAACTATATATGTGCAAACCTTATGGTTATTTTCTTTGTTGGCACCTAATCTTTGGGATTAGGAAAATTATGTAAATATTGTAAATACAAAAATAAGGAAGGTGAAGAGACACTAGAATTTGAATTCCAAGAGTCTCCCTTCAATGTATTTATCAATGATCTCTTAATGCAAATACACAATCACATTCGTGGAGTTACTCCTAGCCTAACATGGTATTAGAGCCAACTCCCATATTTAACCTTTGTGTTGTAACTCCTGAAGAACTCTGCCATTATTCTCTGCTACAAATTGTCCCTCTATTTTGTTCTTTTTTATATTCTGCCATCTCTGTCCATTCTCTATACAATCTCCTTAACATTCTTTGTGTTGGTCCTCTGTCCTTTCATTAATGAATAGTTCTGTCCTTGGTGATCGCTATGAAGACCGTGGGCAGTGTATGGATGTTTTTATGATTCCCTGAAAGGAGAAGAAATCATAGCCCCACTACCACAAATTCGATCGGTGCACTCCTCGTCAGCTCCTTGACTGTTTGTTTGCTTGCATTGGATGAGTGCATTGTAATATCCCCAATTTTGTGAGCATGGGAATGTTTCCCAATTTTGGTAATATTAATTAAAAGGGTCAACTAGTATTTTGGAGAAAGGTGGCAAGTATTATTTTATTGCAGATTGGTGACAAATTATTATTTTATTAAAATGGTGGTAAAAGTAACTAAGTGAAAAATGGCCCTCACCATTAAAATAATATTAAAAAGAGTCTAGAAGGATGGAGAGAAAATATAAAAGGAGGGACTCATTTTGTTGATCATATTTTGGCTATTACACTTCATATTTCATCTTCTCTTGGAGTTGTTTAGCACATGGGTTAGAGTGTTGTTCAGCACTAGGAATTCCAAGCGAAATTCCATCCTCATTTCGAAGAAGTTCAAGTGTCTCCCTAGTGAGGCAATTTTGGGAGCTCAATTCAGAGCTTCCATTGGACATCATTGCAGGAGTTTATTCAATAGTGCGTTTTTCTTGGGTGTAGAGGTATTTTGTGGAGCACATTGTGGGTTAGAGGCTCTGAGATTTTCCAGGGATTTTTCATCTTGTTAGACCATTGTTTGGACAATGATTTGTCGAGTTAGATTGGAGGCTATTACCTGGGTCAATTTTTCTATCTTTTGGCAAGGGCGCAGAAGCTATCAACCAAGTGTTGCATAGGGGTTTAGAGAAGTGGAGTCGGGAGAGATAAGGGTTGGAGATAGGAGGTATTTCTCAGTGGACAATTTGGCTAGAGTTGGGAGAAATTTCCCGTGATAGATTTGGGCATAATTCAGTGGTATCAAAATTGTGGGGCATTTTTTGGCTAGATTGGGCAATTCACACTTGTTGGGGGTCATCGAGGGTCAGTGAATTCAACCCAAACCCTTTTTGGGTTTTTGTGGGTTTACTGAGAGGAGTCTCTGACTAGTTTTACAGAATTTTCTAGGCGATGTTTGGGCCCAAAATCCTCATTCTTATAGTAGGGTGAATTGCTTGTTAGTTGGGGAATTTGCACCATTTTTTGGGTTCCACTTTGGCTTGGAGATAGGCGAAACCTTTTCTAAGTATTTTTGAGTTTGAGGAGAGGAGATTGTGGTTGCAATTTCAAAGCATTCTGGGCATTATTTTGAGCAAGACTACTAGTTCCATTTGACAGCCTATAGTAATTTTTTTTGGTAGTGTGCATTATCAGTTTGGAGCCATTTTAGTAGTTAGGACAACGAGATTTCACCTGGGGTTTGCATAGCTTGCATAACAAGTCCAAGTTCCATTGTTCTTACTCATTATGTACTCAAATTCCCATTGATTAATAAAATGGCTCAATTATTCTGCTTATTTTCTATGGCGTTCTAATTTGGGTGCTTGGACTTTAATTTTAATTGTCGTTCCTAGTTCATGTTTTTGGTATTTACTGTTAGTTTCCAATTAGGAAAATTATAGTGGTATCAAAGCCATGATCTTGGCCAACTGTGGTGCTTAAGCCAAGTGATGACAAGACCAAAATAAAAAGCTAAGAAATCATGGGATCCAAAGAAAGGTTAAAATCAAACAACATGGCACTCACCTTGAATAAGTTGATTAGGATGCAACAAATGATGATTGATGTGGGGGAGCAGTTGATTCATACCGAAATTGGGAACCAGGACTATTTTCAAATATACCCCAAATCCACTATGCCCAAAATTATGGACAATACATCAAGATGGAATGACATGATTGCAACTGATGTGGAGTTATTGGCAGCAAATTGGAGGGCATATCAATCATTGAGACATGACATTCAGGTGTCCCTCTCCTTTTGGGAGTTCTGTGAACTAAGAAACATGCACAAATCAGTGGGAATTTAGTGGAATTATGCAGGGATGATGAGAAGGATCAAGGTAGAAGATGAAAATGTAGTTGAATGGGCCATGGTTGGCAAGGAGACAGTTGAGCATACACCGGTGAGGATGTTTTATATGATGGGTTGTCGGTGGAGGAGTAGTTGGAGGCTCAAGTTGAGGTCGTGATGGAGGAGGATGCGCAAGTGTCCTTGGGGCTAGACATTGACGAAGGGCAGCGCGGAGAGCACATGTTGGGATTGCAGTGCCGTTCACTTTAGAGGCACGTTAACGAGGTCCTCAATGTTATTATCTCACCCTTTTGCATTGGATTGAGAAAGGCGGAGTTGTCGAGATAGATCATAGGGGATGACCGAGTCAGCAGGGGCCAGTGGCTTGAGTTGAGTATGGCAATGTCAGCATGGAGGGCTTGTCCCGTACACAGGAGATTGTACATTCGATCCCTCCTTTGGGATTGAATGGTGAGAGGTACTGAGCTGGTACTCAATGGAGTAGGTTAGGCGGTTGGGTACATCCATGGTCGCATTTCAGCAAAGGTTGTGGATTACTAGAGGAGTATGAGGGCCAAATTGTTGTTGGGATCTAGGTGGGATTCCCCATCACAACATGGGCTTGGTTAGTGATGGTATTAGCAGTGTGATGGATCCGATGACTAAGCGCTTACACACTTTTAGCTCTCCATCAGAAGTCGTGTCGGGTTGGATTGACAGGGGGGCAAGTAGACTTTGCGGGTTTTTTGGGGATGTTAGGCATACATGGGATTGTAGGATGCTCAACATACTCTGGTAGGGGCTGGTTGAAGGAGGTGCCATCAATAGGCCATCAGTTAGGGCATTGTATGGAGACAATGCTCTCTTATTGGCATATTGGACACAGGAGCTACTGAGGCTAGGCACAATAGTATCATTTTCGTTAGCATGTAGTGGATTCACTAGCAGATGCATGGATGCATGTGGGATGGCCGAGGATGTAGGGTGGTGCGGCAGTTGGTGTAGGTGTTCGGTGGTGCGCAAAGTCATGCCACAAAGTTCAGTGTTCTGCCGAGGAGCACAAAGGTGCACGAAGGAGTGCCATGTTGTGCGGGCTTGCATTGTGGAGTAGGAGGAGCAATTCACATCACCTCGAGGTTTCACATGGAGTGATAGCTACTTCGTCATAGGAGGGATACTAGATGATTCAGGATGTTATGGCGGTTGGTAGTGGTGTCCAACAATGCACAAAGGTGTGCAATTGGGTGCATTTGTGTGCCAAGGGGCACGGAGATACATGTTCTTATGTAGGGGAGCGTAGGGATGCTTGGTCGTATGTAGTGATGTGTGATGCTTCCCATTGGGATTTTGGAGCATTACCACCAGGGAGACCGCCTGATAGAGATGACAAGCATGCCATTGGGTATTGATCACCTAGGATCAATGAGGACGCAGATGAGCATCATTTGATGATATCCATGGGGATTCATGCGCCTCTCTCACTTCTACATTATTTGTAGGCACAAAGGAGTTGGATGTTGTCCCTTGATCACGAGCAGCAGGACACGAGAGGCTCGCTCAAGACAGTTAGTTGGGACATAGAGTATCCAAGGAGAGACTTCTCGGTGGTGGCATTTGGTTAGGGCACGAGCTGACAGGTGCAGGCTTAGGGAGGTGACCGTGAGGGAGTTGCAGGGTGCACTATTGGTAGGACAACCCGAGGTGTTATGTGAGCATGAGGTACAGGGGATGGTAGTCCTCATTGGCAGGAGGATGCCTAGGCTCCAGGCAGTATCCAGGTACATCATCAGGGGTTGGGATAGCAGGTTTTGTTGTGTGGTCTGGCAAGAGTAGAGAAGTTTGTCATACACGATACGAATGCTTGATCCATGGTGCTCATCTATTGGATACATACAGGGGTCAGAGACGAGGCACAGAGGAGTCCCAATAGCTAGTTGCATGTCACTACAGCAGGTAGTGAGGATTGGGAGTTGTGGACCTCTAGTATGGCTATGGGATCTAGGGATCCAGTTGATTGGTGGGACACTCCATTTCTTAGTGAGTACGGTCAGGATAGCAGGTGATCTAGTTCATTCTTAGGTTGACACGTGGGGGATTACCGAGATCTTCATCATATGGCAAGGCAGATTGTTGCTGAGGATTTGGGCCAACCATGGAGTGATAGGCTTTGGCATTGCTAAGTCACTTGGGTAGGTTGGGCATAACCTCGATCATCACATATATTATGGCCGAGAGTTACAGGACAGGAGGCTTTGGTACGAGCATGTTGGGCAGTCAGTCATGACCAGAGTGTTGCAGGGTCAACAGGACAATTTCTTCCTGCAATGGGCATGGGACCTTGGCATGACAGTACTCGACAATTCAACCACCCTTAGGGATGAGTTGGATTCGAAAGGGGAAGATCATTCTGATATTCCATTGGATGTTAGTGATTCGCTATTGGCATGGGGGATTTCACCAACATGGAGGGATGATTAGCAGGAGGAGATCAAGCGAAGCTCATGGGGGCGAGGATTCATCTCCACTGAGGTTGGATTGAATCTCCAAGAGTCCACCCTTGGAGTGCATGAGATGGATGACTCAGTAGAGCAATTGCACGATGAGTTGATTAGGACTTTATATTATCATGATGCTCTACTTACTGACAGTATGGAGAGGGCTTCGGGTGCCTGTACTAGGTTGGATAGTGAGTGGACCAAGGGGTGCTTCACGTTGATTAGGATAGCTTGGGAGTCTGGGACCTTGGTATCGAGGGACTCCTTCATGATAGGATAGTGCTGGGGATAGGGATGACTCAGTGGCACATTTGGGACCTGAGTATCGTTTGCAGTAGCCATTTGGGTCAGTTGATAGAGAGAGTGCTTGTTCAAGCATTGCTTGAGGACAAGCAATTTTTGGTGGGGAGGATTGTAATATCCCCAATTTTGTGAGCATGGGAATTTTTCCCAATTTTGGTAATATTAATTAAAAGGGGCAACTAGTATTTTGGAGAAAGGTGGCAAGTATTATTTTATTGCAGATTGGCGACAAATTATTATTTTATTAAAATGGTGGAAAAAGTAACTAAGTGGAAAATGCCCCCACCAATAAAATAATATTAAAAAGAGTCTAGAAGGATGGAGAGAAAATATAAAAGGAGGGACTCATTTTGTGGATCATCTTTTGGCTATTACACTTCATATTTCATCTTCTCTTGGAGTTGTTTAGCACAAGGGCCAGAGTGTTGTTTAGCACCAGGAATTCCAAGCGGAATTCCACCCTCATTTCGGAGAACTTCGAGTGTCTCCCTAGTGAGGCAATTTGGGGAGCTCAATTCAGAGCTTCCATTGGACATCATTGCAGGAGTTTATTCAATAGTGTGTTTTTCTTGGGTGCAGAGGTATTTTGTGGAGCACATTGTGGGAGCAAGCATGGGTTAGAGGCTTCGAGATTTTGCGAGATTTTTCTTATTGTTAGACCGAAGTTTGGACAGTGATTTGTCGAGTTGGATTGGAGGCTATTACCTGGGTCAATTTTTCTATCTTTTGGCAAGGGCGTAGAAGCTATTAACCAAGTGCTGCGCAGGGGTTTAGAGAAGTGGAGTCGGGAGAGATAAGGGTTGGAGATAGGAGGTATTTCTCAGTGGAGAATTTAGCCGGAGCTGGGAGAAATTTCCTGTGGTAGATTTGGGCATAATTCAGTAGTATCAAAATTGTGGGGTGTTTTCTGGCTAGATTGGGCAATTCAAACTTTTTGGGGCTCGATGGATTTAGCCCAAATGTTTTATGGGTTTTTGTGGGTTTATTGAGAGGAGTCTTTGACTAATTTTACAAAATTTTCCGGGTGATATTTGGGCCCGAAATCCTCATTCTTATAGCAAGGCGAATTGCTAGTTAGCTGGGGAATTTGCACCATTTTTTGGGTTCCACTTTAGTTTGGAGATAGGCCAAAACCTTTTCTAGGTATTTTCAGGTTTGAGGAGAGGAGATTGCGGCTGCAATTTCAGAGCATTCTGGGCATTATTTTGAGCAGGACAACCAGTTCCATTTGGCAACCGATAGCAGAGATTTTGGGTAGTGTGCATTATCAGTTTGGAGACATTTTAGTAGTTGGGTCAACAAGATTTCACCCGGGGTTTGCATTGCTTGCATAGCAAGCCCAGGTTCCGTTGTTCTTACTCATTATGTACTTAGATTGCCATTGATTAATAAAATGGCTCAGTTATTTCGCTTATTTTCTATGGCATTCTGATTTGGGTGCTTGGAATTTAAGTTTAATTGTCATTCCTAGTTCATGTTTTTTTATTTACTGTTATTTTCCAATTAGGAATATTACATGTGTATATGTTTTTGAAGGTTGTGTTAAAACCTTTGATGATTGTGCGTTGTTGTTGGATGACTTTGTGCGTTGAGCAAAACTCTAGTTCGACAAACATTGCTATGGTATGACATTTTTGGGTTTTGTTGAAAGGGCGTGCGCTGGAATTTTTTACGCTATGTTGAATAGTCTCCGTGTATGGTGAATGCACTCCATGTATATGAATTATGTACAGTCAAATAGCTTGGTTGCATATCAATGTTTTAATGTTGGGAATCTATTGGGCAATACGTTGAAGTTTTTAATACTTTTAAGTGTGCATGTGATAACATTTGAAAGAGCCATTTTTACATATGAGTTGAGTTTTTTTCTAAGAGGACATATTGTTATAAGTGGTGGCATATAATACGCATGGCATATTTAATGGTTCATAAGTGAAGTTTTATAATATTAAATTGCTTTGTGTCTCCTTTTTGAAGACCATAAAGTGTATGAGTGGAGTAATAAGTATCACATGTCATAAATTACATGAGTGAGCAATAATATATTATATGGTGGTGACTATTTATATGCATAATGAAAAGTGAAGGTTTGTCATTTACATATTAAATCAACTTGTCACTTAAATAGAAGACATCAAGTAAGGTTGTGATTTTGAATCGAAAGCAGATAATCTTTTTGATGATTCATTCACTCATATCCATAGTGGGAGTAGTTCTCACTAGCAAAGAGAACTACCATGAGTGGTCCCGAAAGATAAAACACACCCTCATTTTCAATGTGCTTTGGAAAGGAATTTGTGAGGGAGAAGGAGACAATGCACCTGAAAAACCAACTTCAGACAAGGAACTTGCCATTTGGGAAAACAAGAACAACAAGGCCTATGTCTTGATTGCTGTCTCCGTAAATGAAGAGGTGAGTTGACATATTTCGCCATTTTCAAATGCCTAAGTCGTAAGGAAGTTGAAGGAATTTATGACTCACACTTTGAGCTTGAAGTTGTTCAATTGATGATTAAGTTGTTCAATCTTGAGTTTAAAAATGATGACCTTCTTGCCTTAGCATAAAAAATAAGATCAATTATGCATGACATAAAAGCCACTGGTGTTGAAATAGATGTTCCTCTCATAGTTTATGTCAAGGCACTATATCCCACTTTTTCACATTATCTTAAGTCGTTGCAAACAAGTGGCAAACTTAAGGATATTTCCTTTGACTTCCTTGAAAAGAAGTTAGTTGAAAGGGAGAAGGATTTTGGGAAGAAGAAAGCTCCTCTGTCTTCTAAAGAAGTTGTGTGCCTTGCACATAAAGAAAAGAATCATGCACAAGATTCTTCTAGAGGAAGAGGTGGCCGAAGAGGAAGAGGAAGAGGAAGGAAGAATTTTAGAGGCAGGGGGGGTAAACATTTCCAAGGAGAAAGCTCTGATTTTCATTGCATACGATGCAATAGAGATGGACATGATGCTTCCACATGTAAGCTTCCTTGGGACAGAATCGAGCAGGAAAGAAATGAAGAAAAAGGTAAAACACCTAGTAAAGGGAAAGGTAAAGCACCCGAGTCCGCTCATTATGTTGTGGCACATTGCAACATTGGAGTAACTGAAGACTTATTCAATGCTTCACTTGCTTCATGGAAAGATGCTTGGTTGCTTGATTTAGGAGCAACTTGCCACATGACTTTTAGAAGAGATTTCTTTGAAGAATTCACTGATAATGTTGATGGAGTTGTCTACTTTGCAGACAAGTCAAAACTCAAGCCATCAGAGCTTGCCACCATCAAGCTCAAAATGCATGGTCTTCTAGACTTTCTTCTACATGATGTTCTATACCTCGTGGAGTTTGGAGAAACTTGCTGTCTTTTGTCCACATCCACCAACAAGGATACCCCATTCATATATTTGATGGCAAGGTTGAGGTCATAAAAGCATCAGATCATTTACTTGTCATGATTGGGATAGAAGAAGAAAGACTTTTGAAGTTGCAAGGAACCTCTGCTCGTGCACAGGGTTGCGGGGGAAGTGACTCCCCCCCTTCAAATTGCTCGTGGAGCGTGCTCCCGAAATTCTCTCTTGCCCTTGTTGCGCTCCTACAAAAAAAATCGCTCCCTGGTTTTTTTCATAATTTTTTTGTCACAAAGATGTTCCAAATGCAATTTTTTTTCAAAGAAACAAGATTTTTTGAGTAGGGCAGTCTAATATTCAAGCTTATGGCCCTAGTATTGATATGCAATTCATGGTAATGTTCGTCCTTTTAGTTAAATTTTTTACATTACCATGAAATGACTCGTGATGTTTGAGAGTGTTGTTCCAACCTCATTGGATTTCATATGGAGAAATTAGAATTTTAGATCTCACTCAAAATCTAGCAGACTTGTCATTTTTTCAGGATTTCAGGATTAGGGGGATTACAATGTTTCCATTGGATTTTGTCATGTACTAGGGTATGTGACTTGTATTTAATCAAGACCACCAAGTCCTCTATGTACCTTCATGTTAGTGACATTGATTGTCAAACTCGTCTGTCATGACCCTACTAAAATTGTACCCATCACTCAAAGAAAATCTTGACTTGACATGCTACATTTTTTCTATCTTATGTTAATTGCTTAGAGGGTGATATTAATGACAAAGATCCCAAGATAGGCAATGATTTTGTGATAGGTAGCTATTGTTGTAGCATGATTATTTTGGATGCTAGAGGCCATCTAGAGCCTATTTGTTGATGCATTTTTAGTCCAGAGATGGATTATACTCTTATGCTATTTTGGTTATGTGCACCCTTACATGCTTATAAATGAGAACTTGTAACTTGTGGACGTGGTTAATGGAGATGACAACTTCTAGATGATTGATGTTATATGGTGTAATCCATGTTTTTATGCTTTTTATATCTAATCCATCATTCTACATGCTTTTGTTGACATATATGCATCAAAATATATAAAAATATATATTATATAAAAATTCGCTCCCGATTCGCTCCCAAACTAGGAGCTTTTGAAAATATCGCTCCTCGCTCCTGCTTCCAAGTAACCTTGCTCGTGCACAAAACTTTTCATACAGTGCTCACTATGATGAAGGTACACTTCCATCAAGTCTTTTATGGCATGCTAGATTTGGACATTTGAACTATGACAATCTTTGTTTGTTGAAGAAAAATGGTGTTATTAGTTTGCTAATTATTCCTAGGAAACTTAAGCAATGTGATGCTTGTATCTTAGGAAAGCACAACAAATAGTCTTTTGATTCTCATTCCAGAGCACAATAAAAACTTGAACTCATTCATTCTGATATATGTGGCCCAATGCCTATTCCTTTTGCAAATGGTAATAAATATACGATAACATTTATTGATGACTACACCAAAATGTGTTGTGTTTATTTATTGAAGAACAAATTTGAAGCTTTTGAAACATTCAAGAACTTTCATGCATGGATTGAAAATGATGCACAATATCATATTGGATCTATTCATACTGATAATGGAAAATAATACACTTCAAATGAATTTGAAAACTATTTTCGTTAGAATGGGATCAAAAATGAAACAACCGTGCCTTATAATCCCCAACAGAACGGAGTAGCTGAAAGAATAAACAAGACAATCTAAAATATGGTACGTTTGATGTTGTTTTTCAAGAATGTTAAGCTGATGTATTCGATTGATGCAGTTCTATGTGCTATGTATATAAAGAGTAGGTGTGCATCTCATGCTATAAAAAACAAGACTCCCTATGAAATGTGGTATGGCCACATCCCTTCAGTGAGGCATCTTAGGGTTTTTGGTTCCTCCTGTTATGCCTTGATACCTAAGGAATAAACTCGATGCAAGGAATCACAAATATATCTTCTTGGGGTACTCAAATACCTCCAAAGCATACCGTCTCTATGATGAAGTTAATAAGAAGTTTATAATATCTAGAGATGTGATCTTTCTTGAATCTTCCAAGGCTGAAAATGTTATTGAGCGGCAACTTGATCGCTTGGAGATTCGGACATGCAAAGTCTTTTCGAGAATTTGATAATGAGATTCCACATCTTGAAGAGGGGATCCCTAGACTTGATCAATTTGTGGAATCTTATTTTGAAGCACTCTCTCCCCGGCATAAAGCTCCAGCCATTGATGACACTTTGAGTGATGTGATTGACAGAGTTGGGAGACTAAATCTTAATTTAGCACCATCTCAGTGAACTGAGCAACTTGGGCCATCTTAGAAAGGTCCTCCAAATTCGTTGACAAAGACACTTGAAAGTGTTCGTCCTGATGAGGTTGGAAAGATAGGAACAAGAACAAACTGGAGGTGATGTAGACGATCATGATTCACCTGTTTATATGGATTTTTCTTATGACTGTGAATTGAATTTTTCTATAGTTTTCAAACCAACTTCCTTTAAAAAAGTCACTTGTGATGATGAATGGAAAGAAGTGATGCAAAAAGAATATGATGCTTTGATAAAAAATGGCACCTAGAAGTTGGTTGATCCTCAATTGTGAACCAAACCAATAGGTTGCAAGTGGGTCGTCAAAAACAAGTATAAAGTAGATGGCTCACTTGACAAGCACAAAGCCACGGTTGTGGCAAAATGTTTTGCACAGAAGGAAGGGGTCGACTATGAGGAGACTTTTGCCCCCACAGCAAAATGGGCTACCATCCGGACATTCTTTGCCTTGGCAGCTCAGAACAGTTGGAAAGTCTATCAAATGGATGTAAAACTTGCTTTCTTGAATGGAGATCTGAAAGAGAATGTTTTTATGTCCTAACCAGAAGGATTTGTTGTGAAGGGTCAGGAACACAAAGTATGCAAGCTTGTAAAATCCTTGTATGGCTTCAAGCAAGCACCACGACCCTGGTATGCGAAATTAACTGAGCATCTTTTGAAACTCAATTTCAAACACCACTTGATGATGCAACTTTGTTTATCAAGAAAGTTGGAAAAACTGTTGTATATCTTGTGGTGTATGTAGATAATCTTTTGATGATAGGGAACAATGAAAACTACTTTGTATCCATAAAGAAAGAACTGAGGAAAGGTTTTGAAATGACAAATTTGGGCTATGTTTACTACTATCATGGTATTGAAGTAACCCAACATCTGAAGTTTATATTCCTCTCAGAAGTACATTAAAAATTTGTTGAACATGTTTGGTATGGTTGAGCGCAATCCTTTGACTACTCCAATGGAATAGAATTTAAAGCTCACATCCATTGAAGGGAAAGAATTTGAGGATGCAAGTATAGACAAATCGTAGGAAGTCTCAACTACTTGACTACTACCATACTAGACATTTCATTTATTGTTGGAATCCTCTCCTAGTTTATGCAAAAGCCTTGTGAGGGTCATTAGTCTACTGCAAAAAGAGTTCTAAAGTACTTGAAGGGAACTCAAGACTTTGGACTCAAGTATACACAGGTGGGTGGCTTCAGCTTGATTGGATACTCTGATTCAGATTTCGATGGTGATAACGAAACTTGAGTATCTACCTCAAGTTATGTTATGAGTCTTGGATCAAGAGTTGTCTCCTAGAGGTCACGTGAATAGTCAGTCCTAGTAGATTCCACAACTAAGTCAGAATATGTGACAACAACTGAAGAAACAAAGGAAATTGTGTGGCTGTGGAAAATTCTAGAAGATTTGAAGGAGAAACAAGTACATTCAACTCCTCTTTTGATTGACAACACTTCTGCAATAAAGTTGGCAAAGAACCCAAAGTTCCATGATCGAACGAAGCACATCAATACAAAATACCATCTGATTCGACATCATGTTGAAGCCAAGACAATCCACCTACGACATTGTTCCACAAATGAGCAGATTGTAGACATCTTTACCAAAGCGCTTGGAAGAGAAATGTTTGAAAGATTCAGAATGATGTGTGGACTCACCAACATCCATTTAGATTAAGGGGGGGAATGTTGGCATCTAATCTTTGGGATTAAGAAAATTATGTAAATATTGTAAATACAAAAATAAGGAAGGTGAAGAGACACTGGAATTTAAATTCCAAGAGTCTCCTCTCAATGTATTTATCAATGATGTCTTAATGCAAAATACACAATCACATTCATGGAGTTACTCCTGGCTTGACATTCTCCCCTCACAGGAGCAATAGCAAGGGTTTTAGAAGTGGATTCCCTACAACATCCCCACTTACTCCATCAAAGTCCTTCATTGGAAATTTGTTCCATAAAGTCTCCATTAACCCTTGTAGGATAAGGTGTTGGTCGAAGAGTATGTTGATCACCTTAAAACTTAATAAAAACCCTTTCCTTTTTCTCTCTCCTAAATGGTTGGGGCATCTGCTAGGGTTTTATGGTTGATTTGTGCATAAACCTCTTGTTTAGGGTTAGTCTCTATTAGTCATATACACGCGAAATCTAGCATAGGGGATAGCCTAAAATACCTTAGAAGGATTGATTTCATTCTTTATTCTTGCTGCTTTTGCATATATAATAGCCATAAAACAACTAACCCTATTTAAGTGTTAATTTGGTAGCTCAGGGACAAATTCCTCTCTTTGGACAATCTTTCTCATCAAGAAAGACCCCTCCTAGACCTTGGAAGAATTTAATTCGGTTAAGGAAAAATGTATTTTTGAAGAGGAAACTACATATGCACAAAAGTACAGGTTGGCATTAAAGAGGACTTGGACACTCTTGGAAGCATATAAATACAAGTCAAGTGAACCTCATTTGGATAGCATCATCAAGCATCTTCTTCTCTCTTCTTTGGATTCGCTGGCACAGGTCTGAGATTTGTTCGCGAAATTGGTTTGTACAGGTCCTGTTACCCACCATTTTGTGGGTGATATCCCTAGGAGATTTTTTTTTTTCTCTAAGATGGTCCTCCACCGGCAGCCACCAATTAACTCATTGTGCCATTTCAACGCCACTTGAACCAACCATGTGGCCCCTTGCCCATCTGCCATGATCGTATGTTTGAATTGTCATTTGATAAAGGTATGACTTGTCATTTGATAATTGAGTATTGTAGTTTGCTTATCATGGACATTTCTGGGCATGGATTAATGGGGGGATTCAACGGAAGGAATGGGTTAGGTCTGTGCCCTTGTCTCCTAGACCCCTTTTGGATATTGACCTTGCATTCTAGTCCTGTGGGATCTTTTTTACTGACCATTTGGTTTTAGGGATGATATTTCACGAGAAACCCCGATTTAGGTTGCATGGTCTTGCTCCCTTATCTGCTTATATTAACCTATTTCCACTTATTATTACACCATTCATCATTTCTCCCACTTGGGTCAACATAGGGTTAGCTTGTACCTTCCCCTCGCCGACACCTTGGGTTAGGCCTGGAATGATGCTTCGGAGGCTGATGCAGCTAAAACGAAAGACAGAAGCATATTTGACCACGTTCACTAGGAAAATGTACCACAAAATGCAAAATATAGTCGAGACAAACACATTTAGCACATGAGCAAAAGCCAACACATGAGCTCTACCCCATCATCATGGCCATCACCCTAGTTCCTACAGATTCTATGAGCCTCCTTCATCATATAGGAACCCATGATTGTCCCAACCCTTGGTGGGCGATGAACTGCCCTACCTTAAAAGGGGTATTCACTACTACATTTTATGCATAATGTTCTTACCCCTTGAGCCTCAAGTAGTTAAATAAAGAAAATCTTAAAAAGACAAAAGGCATATAAAGAAGGGTGGAAAAATCAAGGCCAGGGCAGGTCATGTACCACTATTGTTCCTTCCTATACATTATTAACCCAAGTGTGGGCTTCTCTTTTATTAGTAACCCTTTTATCCCAGCATGTGGCCCAACGCTGCCCCTTTTCATCCCCTACTTCATTCACCTATATATCACATGCCACCACCTTTTGAAGGATGTACCTTGAACATATTATCCCCTTTAGAAGTAGAAACCACATAATAGGATACTTGGTTAACCCTATTTGGAGTTTAGGAGATATTGGCACATCCTGAAGCCCATTATGGAAGGGCAGGCCATTATGAAGTCCCCTCCTGTGGTCCATGGTTGGTAAGCTCATTTACTCGATTTCCCTAATGACTTGTTGTACTGGAAGGCTAGGGGATGCATTGGATCTTATGTAGGATTGCAGATGGTCTCCCTATACGGGGTCCTAATCCTCCAGAGGGCTACAGTGGCACATGTAGGGTGTGTGTTGAGAGCCATGGGCCTCCACAACAGTAGACACTCCATGGATCCCTGAGGATGGTCAGAGATGCTCGAGATACTCCCATTGGACGAGGAAGATGCATTTGGTTCAATTTTGTCCAGCTGACCCCACAGATGTACCATGCACTTGGCATCTTACCCAAGACTTGTAGGATGATGTGGCATCCCCTACACCATCATCAAAGTCTTTGTAGACGATTTACAGGCATATTCAACTCATTTGGAGACCCATGAGGTTATTACTGTGCCCCCACACCCATTGGAAGCAACACAAGTTTATTGTTTGGAGAACAAGGTGCCAATCCTTTGTCCATCACTTTTGAACGTCCTACTCTTCATTATGGCACCCATGGACCTCATCAGACTTCTTAGAGAGCCCTACAACATGCATATATTATTATTTGATCTCTTGAGAGGCTTACTCTTTCATTTGTGAGCTAGTTTGGTGGGCTTGTCACTAAAAGTTGGATTATTAAAACATTGTTTTATTTTTGAGGCCTATGTAGGCCAAGGAGACTAATTCGAACTCCTCATTAGTGTAAAAATACAAGTGAGTTGAGTTCATTTGCTCATCATCACTTTGGATTGGATCTCTTCTCTCTCTTGAGAATTTCACACTTTTTCTTAATGGATGAATTGGAGCTTTATGGATGAATTTTGATGTGTGGATTTGGTTTATCTTGTCTTGGAGCTTCTCTCTTGTCAAATTGTGGATGGTTGGATATATTCTATTACATGTAAGTACATGCTTTTAAATGTTATTCTTGTTTTACTTTGTCATATACATTAAACTGGGATTTCGCTATTCTTAGGGCTAATTGCCGCATGCATTTATTGCTTAAATTGTGGAATTTTTTCTCTATTATAGCATCTCTCAATGTATGGGCCATGTAATGTGAATGAAATCTCCTACGGGTAATTCTATCTATGAATTGATCTTGATAAGCCATCACCTTTTGGACATTGAAGTATAAAAGCTACAAGATTGCTTCTCTTTGAGCTAGAAGGCTAGCGAAGTAGTCTTGATGCCTCCTTGATCAAGAACCAAAGGTCCTCACTCATATTCATCATAAACTCCATTCTCCCAATACTAAGGCATTGATATGCCAATAGGTGGTCACCTTAAAACCAACTTCTTTCACCTTTTCCTGGGTCTAGCCAAGTTGGGTCACCTAGGGCATCATTTTTCTCGTGAACTAGCCCTCCAAAAAGTTCGATCTCCTAGCCCCTCCTGTGCTAGTGTTTTCTCAAGACCTCCTCCAAATTTGAGGCCATTTCAATAGTGGAGTTGTGAGAAAAGCCAAGCCCTAACTTCGAGATCAAACTTTGCCCTAGCATCCCCAAAAGCTAGTACCTTATTGGATCAATGAACACCTTTAAGTGAATATTCTTTCCTTGATCCATTCCCCTACCTTGTCTAGCTTAAGGACATCATTGGTTGCTAAACTCTTTCCTCTTGACCTAGACTGGGCCCACTTTGGTCCCATGTGGTCCCATTCTTTTGTAAAGGCAATTCTTCAAGAACCGTCTGGGGTACCAATTTCAATAAGGATTTTAGTGATCGGGAAACTCCTTCATAAGTCATATCCCATAAACCTAACCCTCAAATCCTCCCTTCCTTCTCCTATAAGACATTGTACCTTGCTTAGAAAGCAAGCAAACTCTATCTTTTAAACTCTTCTGAAAAGGGATTACTTGGCATTCCACATCCATTCATTGATCCATCCTTTATCAGGGACTCCATAAATATACCACGTCTCCTCCCATCGGTGAAAGTCCGTAAATAGAAAGGAGCCTTAGCTGAGGTGACAGTAGACTAAGTCTCCATTTGTTGCCCTTGGTCTAGCATTTGCCCTTTAGGGATCCCCTTTAGGTTCCATGCTAGTTTGAGCGGTAACATTTTTGCGTTATTGCCAAGGACACGAAACGTGTGTTTTGTTCCCCATAGGACATATTGACGTATCATTATTGGCGACTCCATTGGAAGAACGAACCCCTAGTTCTTCATTGAACTTCAAAGTCAATGCTTGTAGGGTGAAGCAAGCATTTGTTAAGGCAATTTCATTCACCCTGGCAACTCCCATGACATTAAGGACCCATTTACATGTTGACCACATATATTCTGATTTCTCGCCATAGATATGACAGGGACCACAAGATATCCTTCATTGAAATCCATGAAGAATATGCCATTGTTTGATGGGGATCCGCATTCCATAACCAATCACATGTTAAGGTTCATAAGGTACCTTTCAAAGAAAAATATAACTCAACCTTGTGACCAAATGGAATTGTTTGTCTTATCCATCGCCCCAAGTACCGATTGTCTTGAGTCATGTAAACCTAAAAGCATTCATTCTCTTCCAATGTTGACTACCCACTTTTTGTTGCATGAAGGGCCGAGTTTCAAATCTCATGAAGACATATCCCAAATGTTAGATATGGCCCTTCGAGAAGAGGAAGTTATCAAATATGGTTTTATGCTTGAGGAAGAGCCTCTTATTGATGCATACTTTAATGGTGGTGCCAAAGAAGAGACTCATGAATTGGAAAGCATGTCATTTACAGATAATGAGGAAGATCTCAACCCTGAGAGCCCTTAGACATTACAAGAATGGATGATGGAATATGAAAACTCTTGTAGGAAACTGATGGCCACATATAACTCCCAAGCGATTTTCTCCCACTATTGTGAGCAATTAGAAAGGCTCCATAACACAGAGTGAATATAAAGAGAGTCCCACCGATGACCTCCTTGAGTTTATCAAAATCATGTGGTAAATACCTTGGAGATCATTAGAAGGGAATGAATGACATCCTAACCAACACCAAATATATAGTGAAGAATGGGAGAATTCTGAGGAAGATCATGATAGTCAAATAAACGGAGAATCTATGAGTGACTTTTGGGTTGTTGATTGGGGAATTAGGGATGATTATAGAAATGAAGACCCCATAGTTCCTCAAGTCCTTAAGAATGAGCTTAGGGAAGATGAAAATGCTCCGCCTCTTCTGAATAACAATGTTGGTCCTTATGAAACCCTTCCTAGTGATTGGAAAGGTCTCTTCTTTATGTTCAAGATGATTCAATCAAAGAAGAGCCTTCTAAGATTAGGGGAAATTATAATGACTCTAATATAGAAGAAATTGAGGAAGATGCTTCCCTAGGCCATGCAACTGATAAAGGGTTTTTCTCCATGTTTGAGCGTTCTTCCCCTACCTTGGAAATAGATGTTTGTGATGATATTCATTCCCCTAGTCTTGATGAAGAGTTGATTTCCCTTATGAAGAACCAGGAATCATGGTTTTTCGCCAAATACGATGATGAGTCCACTTCTTGTTTTCCCAATGACCAAAATAGTATCATCCTAAATATCTTTGAGTCTTTCACTCCTTCTTACCCTAAGGATGATAGGCCTGAGATAGTTCTCCATCAAAGATTCATATACTTGGTTATAGACATTTCCATCTTTTGGTTAGAGGATCAAATCCAATCCTCTCGACTGGTGTCTTTTCCTTCTTCTAGGGTTCCTTTCTATGACATATGGATCTCTTGTTCTCCCACCTCCCCCCTCGCAATCCATCATATTATTATTCCAATTGTGAGGTCCACTGCAAAAATAGTCATGGAAGCATGCATTCTTGTATTGATCGACTGACATGTTGGTTGCATTGGGTCTATGATTATACCTAACACTTGATAGTGTATGTTATGCATGTTAGAGTAGGATGCATCACATGTTGATTTTGCATTAGAACTAACATCATATGATATTTCTCATGGCAGAGTAAATGCATTTGAAGTAAAATTTGCATATTTTATTTTTCTATTGATTTTATCAGTGTTCCACGGGGACTCGCCCCCCCAGGGGTCTAGTTTCCTCGCTCCCCCGTGCTCTGGGACTTGGGGACTAGAAGGGGACGTTTCCCCACGCTCCCAAAAATGAGGAAACTCAGGGGGACGTGCTAGGGGGGCGTTTCCCTTCCCTGAGGAGGCGTTTCCTTGCTGTACAAGATGTTTGTATTGGCACTGAGATTTTACTGAGATATCCCAGGACTGCTGTGTATAACACAGCCCCTTCGTCCGATATTTTCATCTTCTAATCACTGTTATATTATGCTGTCCAACATGCTTAAATTGCTACAGAAGAACCACCGAGATCAGATGTCAAGACTGTTATAGATAGCCTTGGATTTACCACGCTTTCATCTACAGCGACGTGCCATTAATGTGGGACCTTGTACCTGAGTTTATAACTTTGACTGCGGCTGCCACACCTGTCATTTTTCAGTGTGAACAGTTCTTCTTTTGGCTGTAAGTTACATGTCTCTTAGACTGCGTAGAAGTTTCCTTGATCTGCGTGTAATTTCCCTTCATGATTGTGTTTTAAATTTCTTTCGTTACTGTGGATATATGACAACGGATCTGCGTCGCTGCCATCTATGCCTGCGGCTGTATCATGTCAATGAATGTATTGCGTGGCTCATCCTCATCAGCAGCGTGGATATCCTCATGATTGTGTATGACTGCGTGGTGTATTATATGAATGCCCAACATATATATTCAATGTATATATTTCCAGCGTATATGCCATGTATGGACTCCATATTGCATTAACGTGGTTCCATATTCATATGACATGAACAACATTTGACATGTGAATAGCGTCTAATATATGAACATCGTTTAATATATGAACAACGTTTGATATATGAACAACGTCTAATACATATCCCACCATGAACAGCCATGAACAGTTTAATGCATATCTCACCATGAACAGCCATGAACAGTTTAATGCATATCTCACCATGAACAGGCATACACTATGCTTTGCAGCTTTTCAATTCAAACCAAATTGGCAAATTGTCATAGTGGACTCAATTAATAAATTATATTTTATATTTACAAATTTTTAAGATCCTGACGCTCCCCCACATTTCCTAAAAAATGCTTTGCAGCTTTTCAATTCAAACCAAATTGGCAAATTGTCATAGTGGACTCAATTAATAAATTATATTTTATATTTACAAATTTTTAAGATCCTGACGCTCCCCCACATTTCCTAAAAAATGGTAGGGAGCTTTTGCATAGGTCGCTCCCACGCCCCCTCGCCCCCTTGTCCTGGAACCTTGGTGGAACACTGGATTTTATGGACTAACATATAGCATGTGTGATCATGAGACGTCGTGAAAGCATGCTGCCCTGTGTTTTTCCATCTATTATATGTGCAGGTGACAAGTCTATGGTAAATCAAGAGATAGTTGGAGTTCTCGTGACCTCCCGTTCGAGTAGCTTCACTCACTTCTTCGAGAGATCACATCCCAGTTGGAGCTAGATGTTACCCACCATTTTGTGGGTGATATCCTTAGGAGATTTTTTTTTCTCCAAGATGGTCCTCAAACGACAGCCACCTGCCGCCAGCTAGCTCATTGTGTCATTTCTCTGCCACCTAAGCCAACCATGTGGTCCCTCGCCCATCTGCCATGATCGTATGTTTGAATGTGGGCCTCCCGAACTTAAAGGTATGACTTGTCATTTGATAATTGAGTATTGTAATTTGCTTATCATGGACACTTTTGGGCATGGATTAATGGGGGGATTCGGTGAAAAGAATGTGTTAGGTCTATGCCCTTGTCCCCTAGACCCCTTTTGGATATTAACCTTGCATTCTAGTCCTGCGGGATCTCTTTTACTGACCATTTGGTTTTAGGGATGGTATATCACGAGAAACCCCGATTTCAGTTGTGTGGTCCCGCTCCCTTATCAGCGTACATTACCCTCTTTCCACTTATTATTACCCCATTCATCATTTCTCCCACTTGGGTCCACATTCCTCCGCTGGGTCCACATATGCTTAGCTTGCCTCTTCCCCTCGCCCACACCTTGGGTTAGGCCTGGAATGATATCCTAGAGGTTGATGTAGCTAAAAAAAAGACAAAAGCATATTTGGCCACATTCAATAGGAAAATGTATCATAAAATGCAAAAGATGATCGGGATAAACACATTTAGCACGTGGGCAAAAGCCAACACATGAGCTTTACCCCATCATCATGACCATCACCCTGGTTCCTATAGGTTCTATGAGCCTCCTTCATCATATAGGAACCCATGATTGTCCCAACCCCTGGTGGGCGATGAACCGCCCTACCTTAAAAGCGGTATTCACTGCTACATCTTATGCATCATGCTCTTACCCCTTGAGCCCCAAGCAATTAAATAAAGAAAATCATAAAAAGACAAAAGACATATAAAGTAGGGTGGAAAAATCAAAGTCGGGGCACCTCATGCACCACGATTGCTCCCTCCTATACATTATAAACCCAAGTGTGGGCTTCCCTTTTATTAGTACCTTGTACCCTAGCATGTGGCCCAAGGCTTCCCCTTCTCATCCCCTACTTCATTCACCTATCTGTCACATGCCACCACCTTTTGAAGGATGTACCTTGAACATATTATCCCTTTTAGAAGTAGAAACCACTTAATAGGATATTTGGTTAGCCCTATTTGGAGTTTAGGAGACATTGGCACATCTCGAAGCCCATTATGGAAGGGTAGACCATTATGAAGTCCCCACCTGCGGTCCATGGTTGGTAAGCTCATTTACTCGATTTCTCTAATGACTTGTTGTATTGGAAGGCTAGGGGATGCATTGGATCTTATGCAAGATTGCAGATGGTCTCCATCTTGCGTTTGATCTTTCTATATGGGGTCTTAATACTCCAGAGGGCTATAGTGGCACATGTAGGGTGTGTGTTGAGAGCCATGGGCCTCCACAGCAGTAGACGACACTCCATGGATCCCCGAGGATGGTCAAAGATGCTCAAGATACTCCCATTGGACGAGGAAGATGCACTTGGTTCACCTTTGTCCAACTGGCCCCACTGATGTACCTTCACTTGGCAACTGATGCAAGGCTTGTAGGATGATATGGCATCCCCTACACCATCATCAAAGCCTTTGCAAACGATCTGCAGCCATCTTCGACTCATTTGGAGACCCATGAGGTTATTACTATGCCCCCAAACCCATTGGAAGCACCACAAGAGGACTTAGCATAGGAGCAATGACAAGAAGTGTTGTAGTGATAAAAGAGCAAGAGGCTTTGAAGGTTGAGCAACTCAAAGGGAGTAAGCCTTTAGGTTCAGGTAGGGAGGAGTGGTTGACAAATTCCTCTAAGTCTGTCAAGAATGTTGTTTAGGAGAAAGAGGCTTCTATGAACAATGCGAAGGGAGAAATAGGTCTTCAGATTAGATTCCGAAGTAGGTAGCACAAAAGGCTTACAATTCAGAGGGGGCAACTACAACAGTGGATGATGTGGTGGGATTGGAGACAGATCCAAGTGCAGGAGGTTTTTCGAGAAGTACCTCCCTTGTTAAAAGGGAGTGTTGAAGTTTGTAGTTCGGGCAGATACTTTTGCACAGACCTTGTGTCTAGGTGTGTAGAAGTCACCCACATCTCCTTAGAACACTTGCTCTAGGTTGAGCAAGTTGCTAGTGCAACTTAGCCTAAGTTTAACTAAGGAAAAAACACATATTAATATGTTCATTTATTGAACTAAAATAAAATGTAGGAAAAATAAAGTAATTTACTTTAGTGAATAAGTTTTAATCTTAGCCATCAATCTCAAGTGAGGCGAGATCTAACTTGATCGTCAATCACTTTGAGCTTAGGGTTAGGGTTTTGGGTCAATGTAAAGTTATAAAAGAAAGCCTAAGGTTAGGAGAGAACACAACACAAGATTGAGAGAAACATCTTAGTGAGTGTGTGATGGGTTCGAGAGAGTGCAGAGGGGCTAGAGATCTAGATTTGCAAGAGAGAGTAGATCTATTGGACCAGATCCAAAGTATTGTAATCTGTATTTTCTCTGTTGGGCCATTATCCTGGGATGGGAACACAAGTAATTTCTGAGTTTTATTAATGATGAACTAATCTGTTAGACATAAATTTGTTTGTGATTCAGATTATAATTTGCTTCCACTGAATATTATATGTCAGGAATCTAGTTGTACATTTATTCAGTGGTTTATTGCTTGGAATTAAACATCAGGTGTTGGGTTTTGGAAAATCTAACAATTGGCGTGGGTGGCGGGAAAGTGTGGGAGCCAACTGTGGGAGAAATAGACTATCCCAACTGGCGCTTAGGCTTTGACTGAGTCTCACATAATCTTGGTGATAACATCATGTAAAGCCAATTGTTCTTCCATCCACGTTTAGGGTTGGCCCCGACATAGGATCCCCTACTTGGGTATATATGTGTGTGTGTTCGTATCCCAACATGTCTTGTTTATGTTGGGTGTGTGTTATATTCTTTTCACGACTAGTCCCATGCACTATATGTTGCACTGGGGGGTTCATAGGGGGTGAGGCAACCCCCCTTGTCGGGGGATTTGCAGGGAGGTGGTAGCCCCCCTGCACGAGGTCCGGGGCAGCGCCTCGGATTATACGGACCAAATAATAGTTTGGCGGACCCAAGGATGGTGGGCGGATGCAACAATGGTTTTGCACATGGTTTTAGGCATGATGGTTTTCCGCCCATTGTATTTTGTAGATTTGGTCAAGGGAACTATGTTTATGTTCTAATCCAGGGTTAATGGATTGGGGTTTATGAATGCTTCAGCATGTATATATATGTATTGTAACATTGAAAGAAATATAATGAAAAATCAATCTGGTAGTCCCGATTTTGGGATTCAGGGGAAAATCTTTATGTATATTTGTTTTTTTGTTCTCGCCATTGTTTATTTTTCTGTTTGAAGAATTCATTTGCAGGTAATTTTTGTACAGAGTTAAAATCTATAGTTTCCAGGGGTCTACATGTTCCCTATGTTAGACCCTTATATACAATATTACAAAACTTGGTCTCTTTGTATAGCAGATAATGTGCCCAAATAGTGGTACTCCAAACCATTGCCAACATCCAAAACTTGTGGCAGAAACCACTATTCATACACTTCCATAACCAGCAAAAGCATGGATTACCAGTTCTATATAGAAACCATTTTGAAACCATATTTAAATCAGTGTTTTAAAAACCAGCCGGTCTGAACTGGTAACCAGTCAAACTAGCAGAAAAACCCGGTTTGACCCTCCATTTCTCCAAAAAAGTGGACAAACCGGTCCTAATCGACCGGTTTGTGGTCAAACCGACCGGTTTATTGCCAGGGCAACTATAAACTCCACATAATGCATTTTTGTGAGTTTTGAAGTTGTTTTGAGGGAAATTTGGGGTTGTTTTCTCAAAAAAATAGCCCCTCCAAGAGAAACATGCCTACCCTCTCATTTCCCTGACACATCCCAACCCTAACAATGTTGGCAAATTAATGGTAATGTTAAATTTTTAAAGTAAAAGTGACATTTCCTTCAATTTTCATTTTCATATTTTTACTTAAATTTTTAACATTACCATGAAATGATTCAAGATGTTTGAGAGTGGTTTCGACCTCATTGGATTTCATATGGAGAAACTAGAATTTTAGATTTCACTCAAAATTCAGCAAACTTAATAGTTTTCAGGAGTTCATGGTTTGGGGGTTTGCAATGTTTCCATTTGATTCTATCATGCGTGAGGGTATGAGATTGGCATTTTGGTCAAGAGCATGAAGCCCTTTAAGAACCTTGATCATGGTGACATTGATTGTTGAATTTTGTTGATATTGGTGGTATTGATTGTTGAACACCTCTACCATGGCCTTAACAAGAATGCATCCTTCACTCAAAGGAAAACCACTAGTTAGGCATGCTAATCTTTTTCTACCACATTATAAGGTTGAGGAGATGAACCCTTCACCCAAACCAAAATCATTGGTTAGGCATGTTAAACCTTTTCAATTTCTATTATGTTATAAGGTTGAGCGATCCAAGTGTGAAGACTTTGAGTTAAATGATGTTTATGTGTCTCTTGTTGAAGATGTTTATGTATTTCTAGTGGCGTTGAATCAATGATGGATTTCATGAGTGACCATGTTGATCAGTGATTTGTAGTTTTGATGTCTATTTTTGCTACTACTACTAAAGTTGTAGAGGATTTTTAGGAGTCCTCAAACTCGGAGCCATATTATTTATGTAGCTGATGTTGATGATCTCTTGTCTAATAGTGGTGATGAGTTTGATCATGATGAGGAGTGATCATGTTGTTGATCACTGATATGTAGACTTGTAGTAGTTCAGTGACTCCATAGCTTAGAGCATTGTTTTCGGACTCTAGAGGTCATTTAGAGTCTCATTGATTATGTATTTTGTTGCGGATATGTATTGCACTCGATGCCATTTTGATATATTCACCTTTACATGGTATATAGATGAGCAACCCTTGCATATTTTGTTTCTATTGGCTTGGAATCATGGTATTAAATTTTAAAAATAGTTTTTTCATTGAAAATTAATTATTTAATGTATTTTTTTTTACACTGTTCGTTTAGACCTGATCAGTGCCAGTTCGACCAGTTTCGTTTCAAAACCCGGTTCATTAGATAAACCGATCCAGTCACTGGTTCCGGTTTTTAAAACATTGTTTAAATTGACATCAACTTTTGATGGTTTTATCCCTATCATAGTCTATGCTTGAAAATATCTCGTAAAATCGGTTTTATCCCTATCATGGTCTATGCTTGAAAATATCTCGTAAAATAACTCTTTTTTTTGGTTTGTCAAGATACCTCCCCGATTATCATTGTGACGTTAATAGTCACGTTACTGGCTTAATTGTTCTATTTGGAGTTGTCTCTTGCTTATTAAATTGTTGAATATTTGTATCTAAGATTTTTATGTTGGCAATTCTACAGTGATGACATTGGTGAAAGTGTTGGAACATCTTCTAGCATTGCCATGTAATGATATGATGTTGGAGGTGGCACATACATGTTTTCGGTCTCTGTTAGATGCAACAAGTCGATTGAAAGAAGTTCAGGAAGCAGAAGGTAGTGAAGAAGAGGAAGAAAATGAAGATAATGATGACGAAGAAGATGACGAGGATTCTGATGAAGACGATGAGGTAAATTACTAATTACATTTTAAAGTTGAGCTGAAAAGAAAGTTGTGACTGAGTTAACCTCAGGTTCTGGTTGTATCCATTTCATTGATCTTCATGGATTGGTGTGCAGGACTCCGATGATGACGAACGCGAGGAGACGGAAGAAGAATTTTTAGAGAGATATGCACAAACTGCTCGTGATTTAGAAAATGAGATGATTGAGGATGCAGAAGGTGGCGAGGAGGAGGACGGGAAAGAAATTGAACTGGGTAAGAGGCATTTGGATTATCTGTGCATGTTTGATTTTCAATATCTTGAAAATTCGATGGCTAAATCATAGATGGCATTGAAACATAGCCTGGTTTGCTATTGTATATACTGTGCTTGGTCATATTGGTTATTTTGCAGAGTGTATTTCACATTAACGTGCTTTTTGGCCTGTTGATAGGTATTTTGGACATGACAGATCAAAAGGCTGCTGTGCTTTCTTTAATTCAAAAGTATCATCGGCAACTCATTAACGGGCGACCATTACCACAAGAGCTGGTTGGCAAGTTTTTGGAGAACTTTCCTGACTGCTGTCAGTTGTTTGGCATATTGTAAGAATTAGATTGTAAGAATCTGATTGTCCCTCTCACGAGGGGTGTATGAATATCGTGTTTTAATTTATGCAATTTGTGATTCTTTGTGTCTATACAAACATGAGATGTTTGTTAAATAGAGCTGAATCTGGTTTCTTCCTGACTCATTCTTTCCGAGTCAATTTATTCTTTGTAGTGTAGATCAGAACTATGTAACTGGGCTTGTGATTCCATTCTTAAAGCGTTAGCTCTTATCTCCAATAAAACAGAGAGATTAAAGTCCATCGCTGATTTCTTTTTTATGTACATAGATGTGTTTCTTAGATGTGCTATGCTATTATAATTTCTACTTGCCATTATGACATGTTCATGTTCATTGGTTGGTGTTAAAAATAGTGCCAAAGGTCATGTTAAACCAGTTTCATTATTATGCCTGCTGCAAGCAAGTATTATTGGGTTTCAAGGTTGACCACACCTAATAATTATTAGTTCAAACACTTAAATAGTTTACAATTTTATAAAATGAAACTATACAAATTAATTTTATATTTTTTTTGAAATTTTTTATATTAGTATTTATCTTTAATACTATTAGCTTTAAAATTTAACATGTTATTGGACTATACCACGTAATTAGTGATATAATTTTTAATGCTGCACTCAATTCATAGTTTTTCAATAATGCTTGTACCACATGGAAATGATAATCACAGGGACATGGTTTATTTTTTATTATCGGAGGTCACGTTGGGTCGGGATTATTTAAAGGACACGTTATTCGAAGACATGATCTTTATTGACCATCGTGCGAAGGATGTGTGCAGTCTGCAACAGATCACTTCAAGATACGGAACTGTTTCACACGTACGACCAATAGAACAAACAGACATTTTATTGCTGATCGAGTTTTTGTGTTGTATAATATTAGGTAGAAATTTAGCTGGTAATAAGCCAGTGCACATCTTATTAGATATGTTATATATTCATTTATGTCACCGTTGAGATACCCTGAATCATCACGAAATGTGAGTGGATAATATTACAAGTAACAAAGAATATAAAATATGAGATTTTGTGAGGGCAATAAATATCAGGATGTGTAGTTCTGTCATACATCATTCAATTGATTTCCCAAGTTCATCTCAACATAAGTCATTTAAGTGATGTCTTTGATTTCAATTTCCATTTTTGAATGTGTACATATTCATTGTTGTAAATCTAACGAGTTCACAAAATCACATGGTTAACTATCATATTTACCCATCTTGAAATGAGTACATCACAAGGAAGGTTGGTTTGGTTTTAAAATATGTGAGGTAAGAGTACTGGAAATTCACCTAAACATTACAGGTTTCAATCAAAATTATTAAATTTGAAAGGGAGAGGTGTCTTTACCCAACAATGAGCCAGATCAAGTTATTAAATTAGGAAAATAAAATAACAATGCGCAATTGGATTGTCAAAGAGGACAAGGCATATTGGACTCTCAAAGAGGATAAGGTACATAATCAAAAGGTGATGTATGACTGTTAAATTAGAACCAACATAGATTTATCTCAAGTATGGATCTAATATGATTTGAGAGCGATCAAATTTCTTCACGTGCAAGCTTCTTTAGAGTGTAAAATACAATGTTATTTTTCATTGTTTAATTTGTATTTTTAAATGTTAAATAGAGTATATATAGGACCAAATACAAGTTTTAACCATAAAAACTTATTTTTTTCATAATATATACAATTTTTTCTTTATATAATATATAATCCCATGGAACACCCAAAACACCATAGGAGAAATTCTTTACAAATGGAAAAAAAACTACCCCTAGCAGCACAGGAAAAATAACACAGTGAAGAGAGTCTGGGATATTCTTCCCCACAATATGCTATGGAATATTTGGCTGGCACGAAATCGGAAGGTTTTTAAGGATAAGGACTTGACTGTTAGAAGCCTTTGCACCAAGGCAAGGAGTCTTGCCCTTGAGATCATCTCAATTAAGAATCCAAGAAGTATAAATGTTAGTGAACTCAGCATAGAAGAACGCATTTTCATTGGACACCTGTTAGACCAAAACACCAGCAATCAGAAGGGCAACGCTGCTAGCAACAGAAACAACAATGTTTCCCCTAACTGGAAGATCAGGCTAAAAGAGGAAGAATTTGCAGGTTGGCTTAAAAACAACAATAGGCATTATCTTTGTTTCGATGGGCCTTCAAAGTCAAATCCCGGGGCAGCAAGGGCAGGAGGAGTTATTTTTAATGCTAATGGGGATAACATACTCTCATACGAGTGGGTCTTGGACTCTTGGCCACACTTCCAATAACAGAACAAAAGCCTTGGCCCTTTACCAAGGTCTTATCCAAATTGGGAAGCTTGGTATAGACACAGTCACGATATTGGGAGACTCGGCGATAGTTGTCAGTGCAATGGTTCAGAACAGGGATCTTCCCAATGCTCTCCTTCAACAGATTATCAGACGGTGCCAAATCTTAGGACACACCATGAAAGATGTGCGCTACTATCATGTTTTGCGATCGCTCAATAAAATTGCCGACAGTCAAGCCAACAAAGCTTGTGCCAGATCACTGGGCTGCCTTATCTGCAATGGCGTGGAATCATTTCAGCATATACCATAATGAAGAGACCTCCTGGATCCGAACAACATCTCAGCTCATCCGATATGATAGCCTGGTCAAAGATTGTCCTCATTCCGCCTGTGACTAAGATCCGCATAGATCTAAAGGAACAACACCTTTGGTTTCTGTTGTTCCTTTTTCCCGAAGGAACAGCAGAAAAAGAACAACAGAATAGCAGAAAAGGAACAACAGAAAAGAAAAACGTAGCGCCAACAAGTTCGTCAAGCTTGAAGCAAGTCGGCGTCGACGACAAACTTGAAGAGTCCATTGCTCGACACATCAGCCACAGTAATCTAGATTGATATGCTTTGTAAACATTGTTATTTATTATTGCAGTTTGTTAGGATTTACCTTTGGTTTTTGGTTTTTAAAAGCCCAAAAGGCGGGATTAAGGAGGAATTTTGTTTAAGCTGTAACTCCTTCTTCCCTAGCTCTTCTTGGCATCTCAGCATGTATTTCAGGAGCTCAGTCTCCCTCTTTTTTTCAGATTTATAAAAGCAACTGAATTTGTCAAAAAAATATATATTATATACATAATTGACATTAAAATATTTTACTTGTACATCCAAATTAAACTGATTTTCTTATTATTAATGTATTTTTAAGTATATGTTAATATTAATCCATATTAAAAAAATTTATTATGCCTGCTGCCAGCAGGGATTATGCATTGGGTTTCAAGGCTGGCCACCTAATAATTTGGTCAAACAGTTAAATAATTTACAATTCTACAAAGTGGAACTATACAAATTAATTTTGTATTTTTTGTAATTTTTTTATTAGTATTTATCTCTAATACTATTGGCCTTAGAATTGAACATGTTATTGGGCCATGCCTTGTAATTGGTGATATGATTTTTAATGCTGCAATAAATTTGTAGTTTTTCAATAATGCATGCACCACATGATTTGATGTGTAGTTCTGTCATTCTTGTTCAAGGTTTTTATTCGAAGGCTGCTATGGTTCCACATTGAACTGTCCTTGAGATATTAATAGCAAATACTTTGGGTCCATCTCCCTTCTCTCCATTGTTTATGCAATCCCTAATAAATAAATATATGCAAGTACACCGACATTTGACAACTATGATCCCTAAAAATAAAAAATCCTTTCGTATTATGGTAAATCATAAAGTTGATATTAGTGTAATAATAATAATAAATACATTTTTATATCCCACCTTGTTTTTGGAATAAATACCACCCAAAACAATGTAAACTATGAAACGGGAACTGATACTGTTACCCGTTTCGTAGAGATAGCTAAAAAGTGACCTGATTTTGAAAATGGGTGATGCAGAACGCACATGTTTTTTCTAGAGCATAGTTTTTGGCACTTTAGTTTTTTTTATGTACATCACGTTTTAGAATGGTAGTGATTTTCATGCTGATTTTAAAAAGTGAGCATTCTGCATCACACTCCTTTCTTAAAAGCCCTGTTTTTTGGCTTTAAATTTTTTAATGTATAAAATGTAAATAATTATTTAGTAAATTTGATAATTTTTGAAGTGGTCGTTTTCTTCACATTTCCTTGTTTTTTATTATAATTTTAAAATTTTTTTTCGTGAGGTTTTTACTGTTTTGCATTTTTAAATTAGAAGGTCGATATTTAGACTTTTCGATATTCTACATATTTATACATCCTTAATTATTTTTTCAATCGACATGAAATAATTGTTTCTAAAAAACAATATTTTTTAACAATGGACATAAAAATAACCATTTTTAACATAAATATAACTAAAAAACTACACGTTTTGATAATTTTTTGTTAGAATTGACATGTCAAAATCACAATTTTTATACGATAATTTTAACTAAAAATGGTTAAATAATAGTTTTTTTCTATGAATTTCATGTCAAAAAAAATAATAAAAATCATTTTTTTTTTCAAAAAATAATGATTAACTTAAAAATCAATGCAGAAATCACATATTACCAATATTGAACGTATAACAACCATAATTGAGTGTTTATTCTTCTCATAAAATGTCAAAGTCAAAACATTGCAAAGCTTGATTTACAAGCATAACTTAAATTTAATCAACAATGTCACGTAATCCAAACTCTTCGTCCTCTACAGTTTCATCATTGTCCTCTTCCACAATATTTTCTGTTTCATTTTGCTCATTTTCCTCTTCTAATGGGTCTTTGATGTCTGCGAAACTCCCAATGTATGTCTTTCCAAACATTCCATGTAATGGTGGTTGGGGTTCCTTTGCCTTTTCTGCCACACGTGATTCACCAGGCGGGGGCGCGGGCTACCCGGGTGGCGCGGCCGAGGCAGGCGCCACCCGGCGGCCCGCGCCCCCGCCCTACAGGGGGCAGGGCGATTACCAGAATCGCCCTGCCGCTTGCCGGGCCGGGGCGGGGGCCGCCCGGGTGGCGCGGACGAGGCAGGGTGGGTGAGGGCGCCCCGGGGGGGGGAGGGTGGGTCAGGGCGCCCGGGCAGGGGGGCGGGCGGGTCAGGGCGACGAGCGGGTGAGGTGGGTGAGGCTGCCGGGCGAGCGGGCAGCCGGGTGAGGGCGCCGGGGCGGGCGGGCGGGGGCGCCCGGGCGGGTGAGGCGGGTGAGGGCGTCGGGCGGGCGGGCGAGGGCGCCTGGGCGGGTGAGGGCGCGGGGCGGGCGGGCGAGGGCGCCAAGCAGGCGGGCGAGCGAGGGCGGGCGGGCAGGTGAGGCGGGTGAGGGTGCCGGGCGGGCGGGCGGGCGAGGGCGCCCGAGCGGGTGAGGCGGGTGAGGGTGTCGGGCGTGCAAGGGCGCCGGACGGGCGGGCGGACGAGGGCGCCTGGGGGGGCAAGGCGGGTGAGGGCGCCGGGCGGGCGGGCGGGTGAGGGCCACCCGGGCGATTGCCGGAATCGCCCTGCCGCCTGTCGGGGGGGGGGTGCGGCCGAGGCAGGGTGGGTGAGGGTGGCCGGGGGGGCCGGCGGGTCAGGGCGCCCGTGCGGGGGGGCGGGCGGGTCAGGGCACCTGGCGGGCAAGCGGGTGAGGGCGTCGGGGCGGGCGGGTGAGGGTGTCGGGGCGGGCGGGCGGGCGAGGTTGGTGAGGGCGCCGGGCGGGTGGGTGTGGCGAGTAACGGCGGCGGGCGGGCAGGCGAGGGCGGGCGGGCGAGGGCGCCGGGCGGGCGAGGGTGGGTGAGGGAGGGCGGGCGAGGGCGCCGGGCGGGCGAGGGCGGGTGAGGCGAGTGAGGGTGCCGGGCGGGCGAGGGCACACGGGCGGGTGAGGCGGGTGAGGGTGTCGGGCGGGCGGGCGAGGGCGGGTGAGGAGGGTGAGGGCGCCGAGCGGGCGGGCGGGCGAGAGCACCCGGGCGGGTGAGGCGGGTGAGGGCGCGGGCGGGCGAGGGTGCCGTGCGAGCAGGCTGGTGAGGGCGCCGGGCGGGCGAGGGCGCCGGGCCGGCGGGCGGGTGAGGGCGCCGGGCGGGCGGGCGGGTGAGGGCGCCCGGGCGGCAGGGCGATTCCCGGAATCGCCCGGGCGCCCTCACCCGCCCGCCCGCTCGGCGCCATAGCCCGCCCGGTGCCCTCACCCGCCTCACCCGCCCGGCGGGCGGGCGGGTGAGGGCGTCGGGCGGGCGAGGGCGCCGGGCGGGCGGGCGGGTGAGGGCGCCCGGGCGCCCTCACCCGCCCGCCCGCCCGTGCCCTCGTCCGCCCGGCGCCCTCACCCGCCTCACCCGCCCGCCCGCTCGGCGCCCTCGCCCGCCCGACGCCCTCACCCGCCTCACCCGCCGGGCGGGCGAGGGCACGGGCGGGTGAGGGAGCCGGGGGGGCGAGGGCACGGGCGGGCGGGCGGGTGAGGGCGCCCGGACGATTCCGGGAATCGCCCGGGCGCCCTCACCCGCCCGCCCGCCCGGCGTCCTCGCCCGCCCGGCGCCCTCACCCGCCCGACCGCCGGGCGGGTGAGGCGGGTGAGGCCGCCGGGCGGACGAGGGCACGGGTGGGCGGGCGGGTGAGGGCGCCCGTGCGGGCGGGCGGGTGAGGGCGCCGGGCGGGCGAGGGCGCCGGGCGGGTGAGGGCGCCCGGGCGATTCCCGGAATCGCCCGGGAGCCCTCACCCGCCCGCCCGCCCGTGCCCTCGCCCGCCCGGCGCCCTCACCCGCCTCACCCGCCCGGCGGGCGGGCAGGTGAGGGCGCCGGGCGGGCGGGCGGGTGAGGGCGCCCGGGTGATTCCCGGAATCGCCCGGGCGCCCTCACCCGCCCACCTGCCCGGCGCCCTCGCCCGCCCGGCGCCCTCACCCGCCTCACCCGCCGGGCAAGCGAGGGCACGGGCGGGTGAGGCGGGTGAGGGCGCCGGGGGGGCGAGGGCACGGGCGGGCGGGCGGGTGAGGGCGCCCGGGCGATTCCGGGAATCGCTCGGGTGCCCTCACCCGCCTGCCGGCCCGCCGCCCTCGCCCCCGGGTGAGGGCGCCGGGCGGGCGAGGGCACGGGCGGGCGGGGGGGTGAGGGCGCCCGGGCAATTCCGGGAATCGCCCGGGCGCCCTCACCCCCCCGCCCGCCCGGCGCCCTCGCCCGCCCGGCGCCCTCACCCCCCCGCCCGCCGAGCGGGTGAGGCGGGTGAGGGCGCCGGGCGGACGAGGGCACGGGCGGGCGGGCGAGGGCGCCCGGGTGGGTGAGGTGGGTGAGGGTGCCGGGCGGGCGGGCGAGGGCGCCTGGGCGGGTGAGGCGGGTGAGGGCGCCGGGCGGGTGAGGGTGCCGTGCGGGCGGGCGGGTGAGGGCGCCGGGCGGGCGAGGGCGCCGGGCGGGCGGGCGGGTGAGGGCGCCCGGGCGATTCCCGGGCGCCGGGCGGGCGGGCGGGTGAGGGCGCCCGGGCGATTCCGGGAATCGCCCGGGCGCCCTCACCCGCCGGCCCGCCCGGCGCCCTCACCTGCCTCACACGCCGGGCGGGCGAGGGCACGGGCGGGTGAGGCGGGTGAGGGCGCCGGGCCGGAATCGCCCGGGCGCCCTCACCCGCCCGCCTGCCCGGCGCCCTCGCCCGCCCGCCCGGCGCCCTCGCCTGCCCGGCGCCCTCACCCGCCTCACACGCCGGGCGGGCGAGGGCACGGGCGGGTGAGGCGGGTGAGGGCGCCGGGGGGGCGAGGGCACGGGCGGGCGGGCGAGTGAGGGCGCCCGGGCGATTCCGGGAATCGCCCGAGCGCCCTCACCCGCCCGCCCGCCCGGCGCCCTCGCCCGCCCGGCGCCCTCACCCGGCGCCCTCACCCGCCGCCCTCACCCGCCCGTCCGCCCGGCGCCCTCACCCGCCGGTCGGGCGAGGGCACGGGCGGGCGGGCGAGTGAGGGCGCCCGGGCGATTCCGGGAATCGCCCGAGCGCCCTCACCCGCTCGCCCGCCCGCCGCCCTCACCCGCCGCCCTCACCCGCCCGTCCGCCCGGCGCCCTCACTCGCCTCACCCGCCGGGCGGGCGAGGGCACGAGCGGGTGAGGCGGGTGAGGGCACCGGGCGGGCGAGGGCACGGGCGGGCGGGCGGGTGAGGGCGCCCGGGCGATTCCCGGCAGGGCGATTTCGGGAATCGCCCGGACGCCCTCACCCGCCCGCCCGCCCGGCGCCCTCGCCCGCCCGCCCGCCGGGCGGGTGAGGCGGGTGAGGGCGCCGGGCGGGCGAGGGCACGGGCGGGCGGGCGGGTGAGGGAGCCCGGGCGATTCCGCGAATCGCCCGGGGGCCCTCACCCACCCATCGCCCTCACCCGCCCGCCCGTGAGGGCGCCAGGCGCCCGGGCGGGTGAGGGCGCCCGGGCGATTCCCGGAATCGCCTTGCCGCCCGGGCGATTCCCGGAATCGCCCTGCCGCGCCCGGAATCGCCCGGGCGACAGGGCGATTCTGGGAATCGCCTGGGCGGCAGGGCGATTCCGGGAATCGCCCGGGCGCCCTCACCCGCCCGCCCGCCCGGCGCCCTCACCCGCCTCACCGCTGAGGCGGGTGAGGGCGCCGGGCGGGTGAGGGCGCCGGGCGGGTGAGGTGGGTGAGGGTGCCGGGCGGGCGGGCGAGGGTGCCCGGGCGGGTGAGGCGAGTGAGGGCGCCGGGCGGGTGAGGTGGGTGAGGGTGCCGGGCGGGCGGGCGAGGGCGCCCGGGTGGGTGAGGCGGGTGAGGGCGCCGTGCGGGCGGGCGGGTGAGGGCGCCGGGCGGGGGCGCGGCCGAGGCAGGGTGGGTCAGGGCGCCCAGGCTGGTAGGCGGGTGCCAGGCGGGTGAGGGCACGGGGGGGGGGGGGGGGGGGGGGGGGGCGGGCGGGTGAGGGCGCCAAGCGGGTGGGGGCGCCCGGGCCCGGCGGGTGAGGGCGCTCGGGCCGGTGAGGGCGCCCGGGCCCGGCGGGTGAGGGCGCTCGGGCCGGTGAGGGCGCCCGGGTGGGGGGGCGGGTGAGGGCGCCGGGCGAGGGGGCGGGTGAGGGTACCTGGGCCTGGCGGGCAGGCGGGTGAGGGTGCTCGGGCCGTGCGGGCAGGCGAGTGAAGGTGGGTGAGGGCGCCCGGGCCCGGGGGTGGGTGAGGGCGCCGGGGCCGGGTGGGGGTTCGGTTGTGGGCGCCCAGGCTGGTGGGAGGGGGGGTTTAGAGGGCTGGGGCGCGGGCGGTTGTGTGGGCGCCCGGGCGGGGGGGGTTGGCAGGGTGCCCGGGCCGGGTGGGTCGGCAGGTGAGGGTGGGTGAGGGCACCAGGGCCGGGGGGCGGGTGAGGGCGCCGGGGCCGGGTGGGGGGTCGGTTTTGGGGGCGGGTGAGGGCGCCCGGGCCAGGGGAGGGGGGCTTTGAGAGGGTTTGGGCACGGGGGGTTGTGTGGGCGCCCGGGCGGGGAGGGTTGCAAGGCGCCCCGGCCGGCGGGGGGGGGGTTGGGAGGGTTGGGGGGGCGGGGGTTGAGAGGGCGCCCGGGCCGGGCAGGGGGAAGGGTGAGGGCGCTCGGGCAGGCGTTGGGTTGGGTTGGTAGGGATTAAAGGGGCCAGGGGTGTGGGTTGTGGGTGAAGGTAGTAAGGGTGTCGAGAGGGGGGTTAGAGGTAGGGGACGAGTCGCGCTGTGGCGCCCACCCTAACATGTTATGTTTGAAAACATGTTAAATTTATACTTAGGAAAGAAAAATGATATTCTACCAAAAACATTAATGTGTTTTTTTTCCTCATAAACAACTTTGTTTGACACATAAAAATTTGGTTTTATTAGCATTTTTTTAAAATGTTGAAAATTGACCCTAAAAAAAAAAATCATTATTCCAGTATCATCACTTTTATTTTGAAGCTATATTTTGCACGAAAATTTCATAGTAAAGTTCGTAGTTACTGCCATTTTTAAAACATGTTCAAAATTAACGCCTAAAAAATAAAAACATCGTTCTAGTATACACACTTTTCGTTTTTAGCACTGTTTTTGATGTTTTTTTGGGGTTTTTTGGCCAGAGTTCCCGTTTTGAGTTTATAGTTTCCGTTTCATAGTTTACATTGTTCCAAATGCTCATTGAATTTAATATCCATAAACAACGAAGTGTTTTAAAAAAAAAATGGTCGCCACTTTGCCAGAAACAACATGCCATATCCATCAAATTGATTGGCTTTTACCTACTCTATTAATTTTTAAAGTTTATCATGATGAACTGGTTTAAATTGACTTCAACCCAATCACATAGATTGCCTCAATTAATTATTAATTAATTAAATAAAACCGGGCAATAGCTACTATGTAGGCTTGTTTGATCTTGATGTAAATGGATTTTGTATGCAAATATAAAATGAACATATCGATGTATAAATTATCAGGATTCTCTCGGGGTACCAGTCACAATATAGGTCAATATAGACGTGCCCAAAACTGTACCTTCTAGTAAAATATCACCCACTTGAGTTTCAGACTGGATGTAGCCGTGTATTTATGATTAATCATAATCCACTGTTAATAAACTGATCAAATATTTTCTATAGACGAATGTTACATAGCCTACTCTGCCCCTTAACTTCTCGAACCAGAGATTGATATGATACATAACGTTGTCTAAATGCTGATTGAACTCCATTCTAATGCCAAATGACCACTATGATTACCTTAGGGATTGTTAGAGGAAATAGTAAATATGGAGTTTAAAAGTAAATGAAGATAAGGGACCCTACACAGTAGAAACGTGATATACAAATATTTTTGGCTGTTAGTCTTTATGCATGAATTGCCGTATGAGTATCGGTGATTTGAAAAGTAACATTTCCTGCTGTAAAACGTAGTAATTGAAATCTGATTGGTTCTGCAACTATACACACACATGGATACAAGGGGACAACACATTTTGGCTAAACTCTTTTTTTCAAGTATGGTTGAATATTTAGTAACACCAAATTTCCACCTTTAATTTTGATATGTAGCACCTTTTATAAGGATGGTCGATAATCGAGCAACTCCAAATTGCTGCCTCGTCAAATCTGTCTGGGGAAGCAATTTGCCGTCTAAATATTTTCCCACTAATATAATAATTTGTTTGCTATCTTAAATTAACAAGGGATCACAAGATTTCATGTCACCGAATTATTCCAATGCTCCACAGGCAACTCATCATTTTTGCCAATCTGTCCAAACGATCTGGTTGGAAGTATTTCACTTAAATCAAAAAGTTTGAGAGTAGAACATAGTAGATATGAAGCATGGTAAGCATCCATAAACATTTGAATATTTGAACAAGTTCTATTGCCCAATTCAGGGAGAAATACTTTTGCTGATGCCTTCTCCAAAGCTGGAATTCAAATGGGTCGTGGCATGTGGTTCATTAAGAGGAAAATCAGGGACAGACTTGAGAAAATTATCACCCACCATTTCGTGAATGATTAATTTTTCTGTTGTATGCTGTGGCTGTAGGAGTGGGAATAGTTTCAGTTACTTTCGACTACGGTTTTTGTTGTGGTCTGTACAAATCTATATTGTAATAGGGTTTTTACCCTTTGGTTGAGATACCATGAACTTTTGATACTGTTCATAGGTGTTTTTTGGATGTTTACTTTGGGCTGCCGATTACATCCGGGGATATTTGGCTGGGACCGTTATGCATCTTGGAGAGCTGTTGGTAGATGCTCTACGGGACGTTATGGGATGTTTTCATACTATTTGAAAAATGTAATTTTTGTTGTGTGGAATAATATTACAATTTCTTTTATCCGCGGAAGGGAAAAAGTTCCATTGTCCAATTGATGTGTTCAGTAACACCATTTAAAATATAAAAATGAAAGAAATATTTTGTACATTCTTTCATGTTGGAATCCAGAGGCACAGCACACAAAATAAACACACAGCAGAATATCAAACACATATGACACAGTATTTAACGTGGTTCACCCAACCAATCTGGGCTACGTCCACCAAACATAGGCATCAGGAATTTATTAATCAAATTGGAGATTACATCAAGAAATCCTCACAAAACTCTCACCCTCTTAGCAAACCATCCGAATGGTTGCCTGTTATATAGCATAGAGAATCTAACAGCCTCATTAACTCCTTCACATCAAATATAGGAGGCATTAACTCCCTCCCAACAACCTGGAGTTAATCTAGGACCTGAATTCTATTGTTGTCATCAGCTGAGATTTTTCCTATTTTGCTCCAAACAGAAAATCTCAACAATCTCCACCTTGACAACAATTCCCTTGATACCCTGTTATTATTATTTTATCTTTTCTGCAAGCCAAGAGAAGCCAAACACCAGCGTAGCTTCTCCAACAAAACTGGTTTCGTGAACATGTCTGCACAGTTCTCCTTTGTATGCACCTTTTCAAGAGAAACTCCCATTTCAGTGATAACCTGTCTTACAAAATGATACTTGATTGGAATATGCTTTGATTTACTATGATAGGCCGGATTCTTAGCCAAATGTATTGCACTTTGACTATCACAAAGTAACCTGATGTTGTCCTGTAACCTACCAAACTCACCAAGCAAACCTTTCAACCAAACCGCCTCTTTGCAAGCATGAGAAGCAGCAATGTATTCTGCTTCAGTAGTGGATAAAGCAACAATATTCTGTAGCTTTGACATCCAGCTAATAGCTCCACCTGCAAGAGTAAAGACATACCCTGAAGTTGACCTTCTCTTATCCAAATCACCTGCAAAATCGGAATCAACATATCCGCAAACAAATTCACTACTCTTATTGTAAGAAATACAATAACTACTTGTGCCTCTCAAGTACCGAAGCACCCATTTCACTGCTGCCCAGTGTTCTTTACCCGGATTTGCCATGTACCTGTTGACAACCCCAACTGCATGAGAAATATCTGGTCGCGTACACACCATCGCATACATCAAACATCCTACTACATTGGCATACGGAATTCGAGACATATAATCCTTTTCTTCATTTGTATGAGGACATAAACTCGAAGAAAGCTTAAAATGGGAAGCTAAAGGGACTGACACAGGCTTCACATTATTCATACCAAACCTCAAAAGTATTTTCTCAACATACTTCTGTTGTGATAGCCACAACTTACCATTGCTCCTGTCTCTGAAAATCTCCATGCCCAAAATCTGTCTTGCTGCTCCTAGATCTTTCATATCAAACGTCCTTGCCATCTGAGTCTTCAACCTGTTGATTTCTTCAATGCTTTTGCTTGCTAAAAGCATATCATCAACATACAACACTAAGATAATGAACATGCCATTATTTAACTGCTTAAAGTAAACACAATGATCATATTCACTTCTTACATATTTCTGACTCAACATGAAAGAATCAAACTTCTTATACCACTGCCGAGGCGACTGCTTCAGGCCATATAATGACTTCTTGAGCCTGCAGACAAATTTCTCATTGCGATGGTGAACAAACCCTTCCGGTTGTTCCATATATATTTCCTCATCTAAGTCACCATGTAGAAATGCAGTCTTAACATCTAACTGCTGCAACTCCAAATCAAACAAAGCCACTAATGCTAACACAATTCTAATTGAAACAATTTTAACCACTGGTGAAAATATCTCATGAAAGTCTATGCCAGCTTTCTGAGAAAACCCCTTTGCAACCAGTCTCGCTTTGTACCTGTCTTCCGTATCATTTACACCCCGTTTCACCTTGAACACCCACTTGCATCCCACAGTTTTCCTGCCTTTGGGAAGTTCAACCAGATCCCATGTACCATTCTTATCTAAGGCCATCATTTCTTCCTTCATGGCTGCTTTCCATTTGTCACTATTTGAACATTCTACAGCTTCCTGATAACACAAAGGTTCATCATCATTAGCGATCAAAGCAACTGAAGTAACATGATCATCATACCTTCTCGGAGGGCGTTTGATCCTTGTAGACCTCCTTAAGAATGTTTCTGGTGCTTCCACAATTGGCTGTCTATCAACTGTAGGAATTTCTTCATGATCGCCATCTGAGACCTGTTCATGTCCTCCATCTGAACCCTGTTCATAATATGATTCTGAAACCTGTTCATGACTAGAATCTGAACTATGGTCGTTATGACTATCATTAGAAATGCTGTCAAACTGAATATGCTGGAAATCAGATACATCATCATGTTTCAATCTATTATCTACATCTAACTGTACAAGAGAGGATTCATCAAACTTTACATCTCTGTTGATGATGATTTTGCGGGTAGTAGGATCCCACAATCTAAATCCCTTTGTTCCATCACCATACCCAACAAAGATATACCTTTTAGACTTTGGATCTAATTTAGTTCGCTGATGTTTAGGCAGTAGAGCATATGCATCATAACCAAACACTCTGAGTTTAGAATAGTCACAAGGGTGTCCTTTCCATACCTCTTGCGGAACCTTGCAGCTTATCGCCGTTGATGGAGATCGGTTTATCACATAACAAGCTGTTGCCACTGCTTCCATCCACAACTCCTTTTGCAACCCGGTGTTACTCAGCATACACCTTGCTCTTTCTAGAAGAGTCCTGTTCATGCGTTCAACAACTCCATTCTGCTGAGGAGTGTAAACCGTGGTCTTATGTCTCTCGATCCCTGCATCCTTGCAATAGCTGTCAAACTCCTTGGAGGAAAACTCACCACCATTGTCAGTTCTTAAACATTTTATAGTTCTACCAGTGTTGTTTTCTACCAATGCTCTAAACTGCTTGAAAACTGTAAAAACATCAGACTTCTTTTTCAACATGTAGAACCATACTTTCCGAGAAAATTCATCAATAAACGACACAATACGACGAGCCACCATACGACGCTGTAGGGGCTGGACCCCAAACATCTGAATGAATATAATCAAGTATCCCTTTACTAGTATGTTTGCCTGTTTTATACTTTTGTTTACTTTGTTTACCAAACAAACAATGTTTACAAAAATCCAATTTTCCAGATCTTAGATTAGGAAGTAACTTTCGGTCAGCCAAAATTTTCAATCCTATTTCACTCATATGCCCCAATCTTTGATGCCATAAGTGAATGGAACTACTGTCATGTTCAGACACAGACACATGATCTGACCCAGTTCTACCTTCTAACTGAAATAGATTTCCTACTTTCTTAGCTTTCATAATTAGTAAGATGCCTTTGTAAATTTTCATTACTCCACCTTGAATTACAGTTTTATATCCATTTGTATCCAGTGCTCCTAATGAAATTAAATTTTTCCTTAAATCTGGTACATGCCTCACATCAGTTAACATTTTGGTTGTGCCATCAAACATTTGTAGTTGTACACTTCCTATTCCAACAATACTGCAAGTGACATCATTACCCATGTACACGACTCCATCATCAACTGATCTATATGTTTTAAACCAATCTTTATGTATAAACATGTGGTTAGATGCCCCGGAATCTAACAACCAATGTTGATCATGTTTTGAAACATTAACAGACAATACCTCATCACTCATACCTGAACCAGATACTGAACCTGTATCTGTGGTGTTGGCTTCCTTCTTTTCTATCGAAGAGCCTTCTTTAGCAGCCTGCTTTCGCTTCCAGCAATCCTTTTTCAGATGTCCAGCCTTGCCACAATGCCAGCACTTCACCTTTGGCTTCTTTCCTTTGGACTTTGAGCGAGAGTCGCTATGCTTTCCCCCGAAGTGTCTCTCTCGTGAGCGACCTCTGGCCATCATTACCTCTGATGTAGAGGTGTCTGCATTCGACCTCTTCCTCGTCTCCTCAGCCAACAAGGCTCCAACAACATCGTCAAACTCAAGGATATCTGATGTACTAAAGCTTATGGAAGTAACAAAGTGATCCCAGGATTCAGGCAATGAACACAATAGAGTTATTGCCTTATCCTCTGAATCAAATTTCACATCTAGACTATCTAATTGCACCAGTAAGGTATTAAAAACATTCAGGTGATCAGCAATCGAGGTACCTTCTTTCATCCGCAAACCGTAAAGCTGCCGTTTCAGGAGAATCCAATTTGTCAACGATTTCGTCATATAGAGCTTCTCAAGCTTCGACCACAAGCCTGCGGCAGATTTCTCTGACACAATGTTGAACAGAACATCGTCCGCCAGACATAACCGAATTGCGCTCAGAGCTCTATCGTCCATCTCATCCCATTCATCCTCCGTCATGGAAGGAGGCCTTTTGTTTTTCCCCAACAGTGCTTTTGCCACACCTTGTTGAACCAGCAGATCGTGCATCTTTACCTTCCAGATCTCAAAATTATTCTTGCCATTAAACTTCTCAATTTCAAAACGGGCACTTTGAGTTTTGGCCATCTTGTATCAACAAAAAAACACAATAATCTCCAATATCCAACCAGCAATAAAAAAAAAATTGCCAATGCCTCTGTACTTTTGCCTTTAAAAAAAACTGCCCTTTGGCACTTCACACAAAAAAGTTTCTTGTTTGCACTTTATTTGTAGCGCATAAACATTCCCACATACAACTGGCACTGCGTGTTGTAAGGTATCAACTCAGCAATAATTTTTACATAACATATCAATGATGTGGCTACAATAATATAAAATTAAGTATAACGTTGATGTTGTAGCAAAATGATTTAAATGTAGATGCTGCAAATGAAATATGTGCCATATCGATCTCTGCTAATGTCAATTACAATGCTCCATCACATGACAATAAACGCTCCATACATAAAGTAACGTCGCTCCATGTAAATGCTTCCACTATGCACGATATACCATTGCTCCATTAAAGAGTAATGTTGCTTTATGTGAACGTGGACACTAGTAATGAATTGTTCTGCAAACCTTTTAACCTATAGTCTGGAATATTGTGGCATGCGTTACTCTGTTATTAATTAACATTTCCCCGACTATGTAATGAATTATTTTTCCACCACATATTAATTCCACTGTAACTACAGATTCCTACCAATCCATATAATTCACGCTGGTTCCAATATATATATACACTGTTGGAAATATAATTCACGCTGTTTTAAACAACATACCCATGCTGTAAACTCACAGCAAACAAAAAAAGTTTTACCAGCGCGCAGGGCAATGGACGGCTCCAGCAATCAGGTAATACGTTTCTGCTCCAGCGCTCCACGCAGTTTCCACGCCGTTTTGTATAACAGATCCACGCCAATATAATATATATTTTCCACCACGCAGGTTTTGATCAGCTACAGCAACCAACTCCGCGCTCCCAACAGCAAAGATTTGCTCCCTTGCTACGCTTTCCACGCACCAACAGTTATCAGCACGACCAGCGCTCAGCTGCGCTCCACCTCCAACATGCTCTGATACCAATTGTTGGAATCCAGAGGCACAACACACAAAATAAACACATAGCAGAATAGCAAGCACATATGACACAATATTTAACGTGGTTCACCCAACCAATCTGGGCTACGTCCACCAAACATAGGCATCAGGAATTTATTAATCAAATTGGAGATTACATCAAGAAATCCTCACAAAACTCTCACCCTCTTAGCAAACCATCCGAATGGTTGCCTGTTATATAGCATAGAGAATCTAACAGCCTCATTAACTCCCTCACATCAAATATAGGAGGCATTAACTCCCTCCCAACAACCTGGAGTTAATCTAGGACCTGAATTCTATTGTTGTCATCAGCTGAGATTTTTCCTATTTTGCTCCAAACAGAAAATCTCAACATTTCATTGATGTTTCACTTGTGCTTATGTTAATTGGTAGCATTGCTTGAAAATCACTGCTTTGCAATTCCAGTCGTTTTTGGAGCTTTTCCCATCTGAATTCCATCTTGAATTTTCAATGCACTCTACTAATATCTCAAACAATGTGTGCTGATGATGGCCAAACATCATTTTCAAGGAGTTGAGAAGTCTTCCTCCTAAAATTGTTTGCTTTCATTGGAGCAGGGTTTCTGGTTTAAAGTTTTCACACATTCTCTCAAAACAATAGGTGGCCTTTGGAAGAATCGTATTTTTCCGAAGTGACATTCTTTTTGAAATTTTATTAACGACGGGAAAAGGAAAATGGTTTATTTTTCCTTAATAGATGTCAATAATGATAAAAATAAAGAATCAAATTTATTGATCACTCTGGACTACCTTCATTCACACAAAGGCCTGTTACATATAAACTAGCACATAAACAGGGTGGTTTGAACCACTCCCTAAATAATAGGATCTTAGACCTAATCAGAAGGTCTCAATCCTATCCTACAACAACAAACAACCAAATCTAGGAAAAGACTAACTTTCTCCATTAATTCTAACACTCCCCCTTAATAGAGAAAGGGTGCTTGGAAAAATAGCATACACTTGCTAGTCTAGTCTCAGCTAGGCTTACAATAGTACATAAAAAACTTGGTAACTGAGCTTTCATTTTTGTCTTCTTGCTTGAGAGTCCATGCTTGTTCATTCGTCAGTGAAGTTTCATCTTCACTTTTCTTGCCATAAGGTAGTGATGGGGCTTCTCCTCCTTACGTTTTCCACCGCAAAGGCAAAATGTTTGAACTCTTATCCTCCTCTTTCTTGATCTCGATTGTAGGCTAACATTCAATGTTGCAGGTTCTTGGGACTTTTCAATTGTTTCTTCTTGAATGCCAATATCTGCACACTTAAAAACAATGTTAGATTCATATTGGCTCTTGTCTTCCTGCTCCTTCAAGAGAGCTTTCATTTCTCCATCTCTCTCTGCTGACATAGTTTGTTAATTCATGCCTTCAATCTCTTTACTCAATTCTGTTGCTGCAAACATATTTTCTTGCATTTGATTTGTATATGGAGATATGCTTTTCTTCTCACTGAACAACTCTTCAATAAGATGCTTTTCATGCATCAGATTGATCCACTCGTCATGAGATACATAGATCTCATCAGATTTGACTTCGTAGATCTCTGCATCAGGGAAGCTTTCTTCATAAAAAAAATTTAGATTCTACAATAATGGTTGTATCTTCATCATCACATGTTTTAATGTCAATTACAGGCACACATTCATCAGCCATCATTGCATCTTCAATGTTGACATGTTCAGTTTCACAATCAGTTATGGGATTGAAAATACAATCATCATTTTCAAGAGCAATACCTTCATCATCTTTGTCCTCATTCAAACTGTACTTCATTTCTAAAATATCCCACAAAACTTTTGCATTTAGAATCTTACCATATTCATGTAGTATGCTAAACATGATGTTTTCATCTAATGCAGATGTTATAAGACATAATGTTGATGCATTTCCACTATCATAGTTTAAATTGATAGCATCTTCAACATAATTCAATAAATTTACCTTCCATAATGTTTTTTTCATTTCAGTTGCCCAACTTTCATAATTCATACTTGAAAAAGAGGGTAGATCCGGCATTAACCTCTTAACGATTTCATCAAATTCTAGATTTGCATCATGATCCTTGACTTGATCAGTTATAAGTCCATCAACATCGATTGAAAACTCTTCACCAAATTCAGCAAAACAATATATTGCATCTGTCCCTTGATGCTTTCTCCTTAGTTTTCTTCGAGACTCTTTCAGTCTCCTTTGTTGACCCATCACTGCATTCACTTCAACACACAAACACTCCTTGAGGACTCTTGTCAGTAGCAAAATAAAAAACTCATCCCAATTGGCTCTCCCGAACTAGCTCTTTTCCATCCAGCCAAAACAACTACTCGCGCTTACAATATGCAATCACTGTAGTGTGCCAGAGAAACACCGGACACACCTCTCCTACAGGATTACCAAAGCTTGCAAATTTGATGGAGGAAATCCGCATACCCTTGGGGCATTCAAGTTGAAGCCTCGGAATTGCATTTACTGGCATTGTTCCTAGCGCTTTCCACAAATGAGGACATGGAAGATCGGCTTCAGAGGTAGATACGCAAATGCTTTTAAAATATATATACTAATCTTCATACAAAATTAGATTAGGAAGAAGAGAAATCACAGAGAATTTCTCCTCCCTCATTCAGCAACAAGCTAGAGCTTTTAGTACTTGAATCAGTACAACCTAGCAAGAGTTCTTCATTTGTTCACATAAGACAAGTTGTTGGTTTCCTGCCATATATTTTCACTTAGAGTGCCTTATCTTTGATGGATCTTCACTGCTCAACCCTCTTTCAACATTGCTAACTTCTCTACGAATCCTCCAAGCAACATCAATGAATCGAATCCTCTCAAACAAGCAATGCCTCAAAACAGAGAAATCAAATCTAGATTTGGATCCTTTCCCTCTCAACCCGATCTTTCGACATAAAGCGAAACCTCCACAGTAGCTGCTTCCACTGACAAGTTTTTTTAAAAAATACAACCTAATCCTGCGGGGAAAACAATAAATCTTGTTCGCTGGCGCCATCGATTCTTTTTCTAAAGAATTTATCTCTTCTCCAGGTGCACTATAAAACAACGTGATAAATGAGGAGAGGGTCCCAGCTCAAGGGAAGCCTGCTCACTCAAACAAGATGACAGACACCACCACTAAAAAAAGTGCTTCTATACTGAATGGGGATTTTGGTGTTAGCCCATGAGCTTCATCGTGCACCGAGTCCCAATAGGACAGGGGGTGGGGGGAGAGGGGGAGGGGGTCAGGGGAATGCTCTGGTTTCAACGGGGACGGGTAGGGGGGGAAGGGGCGGCGGTGGGACGCTCTGGTTTCAACGGGGGGTGGGATGCTCTGATTTCAGCGCCTGAGCTTCACTACAAAAAAAAAAAAAAAAATCGTTCTTTAAAATACTCGACTGCTGCATCCACCTTGCAGCTCCACTCTCACATACTGCACCACTAAGTGAGTTTCCACCACGATCCGAGCTAACCAACATTCCGAGCTGCCACCACGATCCACAGCTGAAGTAACAGTCTCATGACTCTGAGTCACTGATTCGGATTCGTGGCTGACCCAACCTCCACGTGTAGTCTCAACACACTACAGACCCAAATGATCCTCCTTTGCACCAACACTCGGCCCATAGCTTACTCCTCCGCTCGGCGAATAACCTCCACCTCGTAGATCCAACAAATTTCTACAATGACTTTGATATTCTGAGCTGCCACCACGATCCGCAGCTGAAGTAACAGTCTCATGACTCTGAGTCACTGATTTGGATTCGTGGCTGACCCAACCTCCACGCATAGTCTCAACACACTGCAGACCCAAACAATCCTCCTTTGTGCCAGCACTCGGCCCATAGCTTACTCCTCCGCTCAGCGAACAACCTCCACCTTGCAGATCCAACAAATTTCTACAATGACTTTGATATCACATGGGGAAGAAATCATGCTAAGATACTTGAGAATGGATGTCAAATGAAGCTTTCTCTAGATAATGCATCAAGTTTGTCATTTCAATCAAAGAAAGATAATATGTTCGGAAAATTTGAGTTGCAAATAAAGCTAGTACTTGGAAATTCTGTTGGCATTGTCACTACATTCTACCTTTTGTCTCAAGGTCCAAACCATGATGAAATAGACTTTGAATTCCTGGGGAACCTTTTTGGTGATCCCTATATTTTGCATACCAATATCTATTTTCAAGGGCAGGGCAAGAGAGAGCAACAATTTTACTTGTGGCTCGACCCTACAGCAGCTCCTCCGTTCGTAGCTCCGATCAGCCCAACAATTTTCACCACACACCTCTAGCATGTCGCACTTCGATTGATCATGATCCACCCCAGCACGCAGCGGTTTCATCGGCCTAGTAGCAAAACAGATTGAACATATGCGATCTTCGCCGATTCACACTTCAATCTGCAGATTCACAATGCTGCTCCACCGTGAACAACAACTCCACTTCCTGCTTGGCGGCCACCATGAACGGATCTGCTCGACGGCCGAAATCAAATCCAGATCTCAGACTGAGCTCTAAAATGGACAACACAACCTTTCACTACGCTCACACTGCTCCTCACTCTTTTCGTTGAGCAACTCCACACCATAATGGTAGCACGATGGCACTCGATCAACATACAGATCAACACTGCCTAGGGTCTGCCTTCAACACTGCGCTTAACGCTTGCACTCCTTATGGTCAAACATTGCTTCACGACTCCATGCCACAGGGACAGGCTCCACGCAGCTACGCAAATTCAGGTGCAATCTGGCAACCACAATCCATTTTTTCTCTGCTCAATCTGGCATCCACGGGATCCACTTAGATCTGCATTGTTCTCTTAGTTGACAAATCTCAACGGATTTTAAAAAAACTAGCATCCTCTCTCGTGCCACATATCTCAGCAGATCTCACCAGGCTTCAAACGAATCTACCTTTGCTGCTGCGACCACGAGATTCACTTCCTCACGGGCTGCGCACAATTCAGCAGCCAACTAGGACCTCTTCTTACCAGCACCACCGGCTAAGACCTATTCGCAGCCTCTACGACCTCTTCTCCTTGGCCATACATAGACACCTTCGATCCACGCAGGCAGCCAATTTCGCTACTCCTTCGCAAAATATGCCACACAAACCTCAACACCATAGGCTTCTTCCGCCAATAACACGGGGTTTCTTTGCTCTCAGATTCACATCAACACGAGGCAACAACTCCTTCTCTGCACGCCTTTGTTGCACCTGCTGGCCAATCAAGGATTCAAAAATAATGGCTATGGCCACCACGTCCTCAGCCTCTGGAGGAGGCCACCAGGACAATGGAGGAGGCACCAAGTAGGTCTCACCAACTGGGCACACGATGATTCGAATCCTCCTTCTACGATCACACGTTGCTGCAAGTGATGATCAACAAATTTCCTTCGCTGACAAATCCGACTAGATCTCAGTCACAAATCCACAACTTATCCTCCAAGATCGACCTGTAGTTACGGATCTAAATTAACACTCCCCGCACTTGCAGTGATCTGCACCTCCGCATCTCCTCCACACGGTTAGCGCCCAACACACATCAGATGCTTCTCCAGGGCCACCATTAGCCACAACTCAAATCACTTACTCGTTCCTTCACCGATCAACCTTCATTCATGCAAATCCACCACTCAGGCATACATGCACATTCTCAACCTTGAAGCTCTGATACCATGATAAAAATAAAGAATCAAATTTATTGATCAAACTAGGCAGCGCTCAGGTGAGAGACTGCACCTAGAGACTGCCTCTCGCAGAACAGTCTACCTTCATTCACACAAAGGCTTGTTACATATAAACTAGCACATAAACAAGGTGGTTTGAACCACTCCCTAAATAATAGGATATTAGACCTAATCAGAGTGTCTGAATCCTATCCTACAACAACAAACAAAAATGTAAACTTTGAAATGGGAACTGATACTATTACCCGTTTTGTAAAGATAGCAAAAAAGTGACCCGATTTTGAAAGGGGTGATGCAGAATACACATATTTTTTTTAGAGCATAGTTTTTGGCACTTTCATTTTTTTTTTTATGTATATTGCGTTTTAGAATGGTAGTGAACGATAGTGATTTTCATGCTGATTTTAAAAAGTGGTTATTCTGCATCAGACCCTTTTTTTAAAAGACCTATATTTTGACTTTAAATTTTCTAATGTATGAAATGTAAATAATTATTTCGTAACCCTTTTTTTAAAAGACCTATTTTTTGACTTTAAATTCTCTAATATATGAAATGTAAATAATTATTTCGTAAATTTAATAATTTTGGAAGTGGTCTTCTTCATATTTTTTAGTTTTTATTTATTTATTTATTTATTTTGTAGTGGGGTTTTTATTGATTTGCATATTTAAAGAAGAAGGTCGATATTTTGCATTTTCGATATTCTACAAATTTATACATCGTTAATTAAATTTTCAATCCACATGAAATAATTGTCTCTAAAAAACAAATATAAAAATATATATAAAAAAGACAAAAAAAAAAAAAAAAAAAATGTTAAAAAAAATTATCTTATAAACAATAAAAGAATTTGGAAAAAAAAAACAAAATTAAAATATATATATATATATATAATTAAGTAAATAAATATTGAGAAATAAAAAAAAATATTAGCAAAAATTAGGAAAAAAAAAATTAAAAACAAATTAGTTTAAAAAAAAATTGAAAAATAACGAAAAAAAATTCAAAAAACTAGTAAAATTAATATTAAAAAAAAACAAAAAATGTAAAAAAAAAATTATCTCACAAACCATAAAAGAATTTTGAAAAAAGAAACAAAATTAATATATATGTATGTATGTAAAAATAGAGAAATAAAAAAAAAAAAAAAAACATTAGCAAAAACTGGGAAAAAAAAAAAAAAAAAAACAAACTAGTTTAAAAAAAAATAGAAAATTAATGAAAAAATTAAAAAACTAGTAAAATTAATATTAAAAAAAACAAAAATAAATTTAAATTAAAAAAAAAAAAAAAAAAAAAAAATGCTTTTTTTATTAAAAAAGAAAAAATGCAATTATTTTTTATTAAATATACATATTTTATTTAAAAATAAATAAATATTTTTTTTTAAAACAATCTTTTCTTTTATTAAAAAAAAGAAGCTAGAAAGGAAGGCAAATGAACAATAATCAGAAATAGAAAAGTCTTTATTCGAGATAGAAACCAAAAAGATAGTAATCAATAGTAATTAAACATGCTCCAGATCCTTTCTTGGAATTGTCGGGGCTTTCCATGGAACAAAAGCCCCAAGCTAAGTTGGATTTCAAATGATGTTGATATTATTTTGCTTGTTGAAACTTGGGAGCACGAAGAATCTAAGGTCCCTAACATAGATGGCTTTACGCTATGGTCTACTTGGAACAAGCGATCCTCCCGTAGAGGCATCGGGGGAATAGATTGTTACATTAAGACGAACATCTCCCCCCATGTTAGGATTTATAAAAACGACCCTCACAACCAATATAGTTGGATAGAGATCAAATACATTAATAATAAAAAGTCCTACATAGCAATATGTTATTTTCCCCCCATTAATTCTAACTTCTATAAGAAGAAGAATCTAGATAAAACTAACCCTTACAATGGTTTAGAGAATGATATTTATAGCCTAAGGAATGATGGTAATATCTTTTTAATAGGTGACTTTAATGCTCAAACTTAAAACAACCAAGCTATTATTCTAAGCAATCATTCCAACCCTAATCCTCTTTGGTTAGACGAAGACCCTACTCTGGCTAGCAGGTACAAAAGGAGCTCTAAAGACCTCGGGGAAAATTTGTTTGGGTCGGAGCTAGTCAAGCTCTGTAGTGCTCAGGATCTCATAATTTGCAACGGTCTAAAGAAGTGGCCCAATTCTAGCAAGATGACCTGCATCCATGGACTTGGTAGCAGTGTGGTAGACTACGTTATTTCCGATCTCCCATTATACAACGAAATAATAAATTTTGACATCTTAAACGACCACGAACCTGACTCTGATCATAGGCCTTTACTTATAACTCTCAATTTTGTCATGCATAGAGTTCTCATACAAAATAATACTTATAGCCAAAAGAACTTAATATTTGATAGAAATAAAAAATATCTCTTTCTAAATGAATTAAAAACTAATTTGCTTCCTTTATCTAGTATAGACAACATAGAAGACCTCTATCATAATTTACTACAACCCTCTCATATTCTATTAACAAGTTCTCAATTGAAGTTTCAAATAATAAAAGAAATAGCAAAACCAATCCATGGTATGACAAAGATTGTAAAAGTGCGAGGAGAGCAATTAAGGAAGCTGTTGATGAATCTCTTAAAATGGACAAGATAAAAATATACGAAGCCCTAACTAAAAGGAAAAAGAGGCAGTACATTCATCAAAGACAAGAGAATCTCTTACACCTCTCTAAGGTAGCTCCTAAGAAATTTTGGAGGCAGATTCTAACTAGGAAGACTAAGGATAATAATAAAATTGCTCTTCACGATTGGAATTCCTATCTTAAAAAGCTTTACGAATCTCCAAATGTCATGGATAATTTGGAAACCCTTCTCACAACGAAAGAAGTTTTCTCTTTAGAAGACATTAATTTTGGGTTTAATCGCCTCGCTAATGGGAAAGCTAAAGACATTGAAGGTTACCAAGCGGAAATCTTAAAAATTGGAGGTCCTGTCCTCATCCCCCACATCCACAAGCTTTTCAATCAAGCAGTCAAGCAAGGGTTCCCTAAACCTTGGACTGAGAGCCTCATTATCCCTATTTTTAAAAGTGGGGATACAAATAATCCCTCTAATTATCGAACAATTATGATCAGCCCTCTCTTAGCCAAGTTATATGGTAGTATTTTGGAAAAGAAGTTAAGCATATGGCTTGAAAGTGAAGGTAAGCGGGCTAAAGGCCAAACAGGTTTCAGAAGGCATCACTCAACAACAGACCACCTTGTTACGCTTAGGATCATTGCGGAGGAATGTCGTAATGATAAATCCAATTTATTTTGTTGCTTTGTGGGCTTTAGAAAGGCTTTCGATACGGTTCCTAGATACAACCTTTGGAATAGATTAGAAGAGTTAAAGGTTCCTTTCGAGTTGAGAGCTGCCGCTATAAGGTTATACGAGAATGTAATTGCCAAGCTAAAGAGCAATGAGGGGTGGTCGAAAGATATTAAGTGTAACATCGGAGTTAAACAAGGTTGCCCCCTTTCCCCTACCCTATTTGGCATTTACATCGATAAGCTCGAAGGCTATTTAGAGGAAGCAGGATGTGATGGCATGATCTTAGCTAGGATAGTCGTCATCCTTCTTCTTTATGCTGATGATATTGTTCTTTTGGCAAGGTTCCCATCTGATCTTGATAAGAAACTCAGGGTTCTTAAGGATTTCTGCTCTACCATGGGTATGACTGTTAACACTGACAAAACAAAAGTTATGATTATCAAATCCACGGACACTTACACTAATTTTATGTATGACAATAATAACTTGGAGGAAGTGTATTCTTACAAGTACCTAGGAATTGATATTCATCACAAGCTCAACTGGAACCATAGCATTGAGAAAAGGATTAATGGGGGGTGGAAAGCTTATTTTGGTCTTGAAAATAATTGTAAAATAGCAAACCTCGTAATGTGGGATAAAAAGAAGTTCCTCTTTGAAACTTTAGTCACTCCTGTTATCTTATATGGATGTGAGGTTTGGGGTTGCAGCATCTCCAGAGAATCATGGAGAAAGATTGAGAAAATCCAGAAGCGTTTTATAACTTATAACTTGAAAATTAAAAGTAATACACCCTATCCTATTCTCCTTATAGAAGCAGGTCTTTCCCCTATTGAGAGCCTAGCTATGCTTATGTTTCTGTTGTACAAGCACAAAATCAATAACATAGACGATCATAGACTTCCTAAGCTAGCTTTAAATTTCTAGCCAAAACCACCTAAGGCTCAATCGAGGGTGGCATAAAGACACAAGGGCCTGGTTAAACTATTGGGAGATCAACAAAAATGATGCATTGCAAAACATAAATAACATTAAAGATATTGTTACTTCTAAGTTCAAAGAAAAATGTGGTGTGAGAAAGATTTAGCAGCTAAAAGAAAATTAAGTTATTATAAGAAGGTCATCAACCCCACCCTAGAATATCAAAAGTATCTCTCTATTTTAACTAGCTCAAAGAAGAAAATTAATATAGCAAATATTAGAACGAATTCTCATGAGCTCCATAGTGAAACAGGTCGTTGGGCAGTTCCTAAAACACCATGGATGGAAAGGATCTGCCATATATGTGAGAATATGAACATCGAGGATGAAAATCACTTCCTCTTAGAGTGCCCCGCGTACAACCACATTAGATCTCAGTTTCACAATCTTTATTACAATACTGACCTTCCTAGCCTTTTACAATGTCAAAATTATAGTGAGCTCGAGAGGCTTCTTTCCAAGCTTTTTGAGCATAGGAATAAAATCTTAAATCAAAATAAATAATTTGTTTCTTTAGGTCCGATAAACCATTGTTTGGTCTTAGTGGACATTAACCATCATCATCATCATCATTATTTTTTTTTAATTTAAAAATACAAATTATTAAAACTACATTTTATATTTTCAAAAAAAAAAAACCTACATTTTATATTTAAAAAAAAATAAAAATAAAATTTATATTTTTTTTTAAACAATTTTTTTTTTATTAAAAAAAAAATTATATATATATTTTATTAAAAAAAAATTATAATTTTTTTTTAAACAATTTTTTATTTATTTAAAAATACAAATCATAAAAAAATATTTTAATTTTTTAAAAATCAATTTAATTTTTTAATTTAAAATTTAAAAAATTATTAATTTTTATTTTTTAAGTTAATGTGAAAAAAGAAAAATTAATTTTTAATCATAAATATGTTTATTAAAAATGCTTTTATTAAATATCTATCAATAATTAAAAAAAAAAATTATTAAACATTTATTTATTTATTTTTATTTTTATTTTTTTTAACGATTTTTTTTTTTTGAAAAATAAAAAATTCATTAAACAATTTTAATAAAAATTAAATTTTAAACAATATTAATAAAAATTATTATTATTATTTTTTTAAATTTTGTTTTTATTAAAAAAAAAAAATAGCCCCTGGTAGTGCCACCACCGGGCGGCGGAAGAGCCGTGTGGCGATTCCCCTCCCGCCGCCCGGTGGTGGCGCGGTCGGGGGCCCAGGCCCTGCACGCAACTCCTTGGCCCCCGGCCGCGCCACCACCAGGCGGCGGGAGGGCCGTGGGGCGATTCCGGGAATCGCCCCACGGCCCTCCCACCGCCTGCTGGTGGCGCGGCTGGGGGCCAATGTTTATTTTATTTTTTATTTTTTAATAAAAACAAAATTTAAAAAAAAAAAATTTAATTTTTATTGAAATATTTTAATAATATATTTTTTATTAAAATTGTTTAATAAATTAAAATTGAATAATTTTTATTAAAATTGTTTAATAAATTAAAATTTAATAATTTTTATTAACACTGTTTAATGAATTTTTTTTTCAAATAAATTACGTTTAAAAAAAAAATTATATTTAAATTTTTTTGTTTGTTTTTAAATAAATAATGAAAATTTAATTAAAAAAATTATTTATTTATTTATTTTTTAAATCAAAAGGACATTTTTTTGTAAGTTGAAAATGTTTTTTATTTTTTATTTTTTTTTTAATTGAAAAAGACCTATATTTTTAAAATTTCGATATTTTTTAAGTTTTTTTTTTTAATAATTTGAACTTATTTTTGTCTTTTTAGTTTTTTCTAATTTTTTTTTAATATGAATTTTACTAGTTTTTAATTTATTTTTTTGTTAATTTTCTATTTTTGTTTAATCTAGTTTGTTTTTATTTATTTATTTATTTTTTTGCTAGTTTTTGTTAATGATTTTTTTAATCTTTCTGTTTTCACTTACTTAATTTTATTATATATATATATATATATATATATTATTATTATTATTATTATTTTTTCCAAATTCTTTTATGGGAAACAATTTTTTTTTTTAACATTTTTTATTTATTTTTTGTCTCATGTATATGTATTTTTACATTTATTCTTTTAAGTAATCATCATTTTAATCTTAATTTCACTAGTTTTTATTTTTTTGTTTGTTAATTTTCCATTTTTATTTTTATTTTTATTATTATTATTATTTTAAATCTGGTTTGTTTTTAATTTTAACTTTTTTTTTTTACTTTTTTGTTAATGTTTTTTTAATTTTTCTATTTTTACCTACTTCATTATATATATATATATATATATATATATTTTGCCAATTTTATTTTTTTATGGTTTACATTTTTTTTTAATATGTTTTTTTACTATTTATTTATTTATAATTTGTATTTTTTTTCTAGTTTTTTAATTCTTATTTTTTATAGGTTAATTTTGTTTGTTTGTTTTTTTGTTTTGTTTTTTTTTTTTTTTTTTTTTTTTATGATTGATTTTTATTTTTGATGTTTGATTTTTTTGTTTGTTTTGCTTTTAGTATATATTTTTATTTATGTTTTGTTATTTTTATTTTTTTTGTTTTGTGTTTTTTCATTGTTTTAATTTTAATTTTAATTTTTTATTTTTTTTGAAATTTTAATGTTTTTCGGGGTCATGATGAAATATTTTACGCTATTATTTCGAAATGTTGAAATTTCACCATTGAAAAGATTTTTGTTATCCCAGCATCAACACTTTTTGTTTTGAGGGTGTTTTTTGCACAAAATTTACCATTGAGAAAAAAAATGTTATTCGAACATCAACACTTCGTTTTGAGGGTGTTTTTTGGACAATTTTTGCACAAAAAATTGGTTTTCACCGCCATTTTTAAAACATGTTGAAAACTTACCCTGGGAAAAAAAAAGTGTTATTCCAGCATCAACACTTTTCGTTTTTAGCATTGTTTTTGATGTTTTTTCGGGGTTTTTTGGCCAAAGTTCCCGTTTTGAGTTTATAGTTCCCGTTTCAAAGTTTACATTGTTAAACAAACAAATCTAGGAAAAGACTAACTTTCTCCATTAATTCTAACAAATAAATCTAAATTTTAGTCATTCCATCTTTGCCATCCTACTCATCACTGTTTATGTGAAAATAAAGAAAATAAAAAACCATTGTTGGTTGAATCAAAATCCTCCCGTCACACAAAAATTGTTGTCCCTTGTTTGCACTATTTAATCCTTTTTTTTCTTGTCATTTTTTGAAGTTACTACAAGTCATGAATGAAACTCATGAGTCTATTGCAGTAACAAATACTATCATTTAGTTTTATTGAATAAAAAATCGTAGTGAAAGTGTTAGAATTCCATGCACCCCAGTCCAATATGCCTAACTTCAAACAACTTTTGCACAATGGAAATAACACCAGCAATCATATCAATGTATAGTATACAACATCTATGCCCAAAACTTGTTTTCTTACAATTGCATCAATAAGAAAAATCACAAGGATTCCATACTAGGGATAATGGCCCTTTATATCTCAGTACAATGCCATGTACAATGTCAATCCTTTGACTAAACGCCTAGGGTTGAGGCTTTGTCCTCTAAACCTTTCCTAGCTTAGCAAATACACATACAACACTCTAAATACACAACTGTAGTGACTAGGGATTTTACCAGCGCTTCTTAAATTACCAAACAATAATCTACATACCTTATCTTGCTTCATTAGCCCTTGGTCCTCTTGCTATAGCATTGATAGCCATCTATCAATCTTGTTATACCTTCAACCTTCTTTTTTGGTCCTCAATTTGCTTTTTCTACCCTCAATTAACTTATTTTGGGTTGCAGCCTGCGCTAACATGCCTCCTTTACCCTTGTGGCCAACTTCCTTAGCACTAGTTCAACGTTGAACCTCATGCTTAGCCTTGCCACCTTGTTCGTAGGCTTGTAATTGCTTCACCAGGCTTGTAGCCTCCCTATTTTAGCATCGGTTCTTTCTCGACTTGCACAAATACACTTGCGACCATCGTCCTTTCAGTCTCGGTCCCTCTTGTAGCTCCAATAGAGGCTTGCAACCTTTCTCCTTAGCTACAACCTCCTTTGATTACCATAACCACAAAAACTTAGGCCTATAGTTATCCTTTCACTCCTGCAGCTCCTTTTGTTGCCTGGGCTAAGTCACATGTAGCCTCTTTACAAGAATAAATGATCCTTGATTTCTTATCTCCAAACGCCAACATTAGTTTCATATTTATACTTTTCCTTAGGTCTCTTAGGAAGCCCATCTGTCCTTCAACAAAACTCCAACACAACCTTAACAATAGATTAGATTATTAAATGCCTTAACTTGGGTTCCAAGCCCATTTACTCTGGGTACAAAACCCCAACTTCGGTGCAAAGTCCACACGCTCATCTTTATGGGTGTTTCTCTCTCGCAAGCCTAATACCAAGGGCATGGGAGAGTACTTCTTGATGCTACCCGATTTGAAGACTACTTAGCAAGAAAGGTACTTCCATTATTTGGAAGCGTCTTTGTTTCCCACACTAGAACACAGTCATCTTCCACGACCTCTATCCAACACTCATCATATGCTTTACCTCTCATCACGTTGTAAGAATCGAACGGCCTTCTTGCTACTAGAAGCATGCTACGTCTTCTTTTCTTGATAGGATTTTAAGCCAATCCTTGGCTCATTCTTGTAAGTTATGGAAGTCTCCTTTCTTCTCTTTGATAAAGATGCCTTCTTGTGTTGTTGAATCTCCCTTTGAATCGATGAACTCCTTCTGGGACCTGACTCCCTCTAAGTCTTCATAACCTTTTTCTTTTGTTGGTTTATAGGCTTTCTCTTTAGCCTATGCATACCATTCTTTGACTCCAAGAACCACTCTTGGGCTAGAGTTAAATCCACTAGGCTTGGGCATCACTTTTCCATTTTGGAATATAACATCAAGCCCCTTTTCCTCATTTATTGAGACTGAAATCATGTTGCATTTGAGCTTCGATACCCAAAATACATCCTAGACTCGCAACATTCCGCCTGACTCCATCCTGAATGGTACAATCTTGGTTCCTTTGACTGCATGTTGACTCTTATCACCAATCTTCACATGTAGATTGGAGTCCCACTCGGTCAAGCTCTCAAAAACTTCTTGTGTTCTTGTCATATGATTTGAAGCCTTGTTGTATAGGAACCAAGCACCCTTATGAATGGTGCTCTTGGAGAAATGAAATATAGGAGAAAACTCATCAAATCTCCCAACGACCTCATCCTTGTTGACTATAGTTGGAACAACCATCACCATATCAGACTTCTCTTTCCCTCCTTTTATCTTCTTGTATGGACACTTGCTCGCATAATGACCATATTCTTCACATGAAAAGCATTTCACTTTGCTTAAGTCCTTGATGATGAACTTCTCTTTTCCCTTTTTCAACTTACTGGCGAGGCAAATATTCTTTGCATCAATCTTTTATTGAAGATCCTTGTCCCAAAGTTTCTCCTAGATGAAATTATCTGATAACCTGTGTCAATTTGAAAGTTTCTCCTGTGAAACTACTCCTTTGATGAGTGGCTTCCATTGATCTAAGAAGCCCTTCAATGTAGTCCTCACCAACTCTGATTCTTCCACATTATCCTCTAAAGCTACCAGCCCATCACAAACTTGGTAAATCCTTATAAGATACGAAGTCACATTCTCTCTTCTTATCATCATGATATTCATGATCTTCTCTCTCAATACCATCTTCTAGTTCTCATTCTTGTTCTGAAACGACACTTTTAGAGCTTCCCACATGTGTCATGCAGTGTCTTTCTTGATGAGATGAGGTATCAAGTGATCCTTGACTCCATCAAGTTGGTGCCTTTATTTGGTTGTTGTCATAATCCCACATATCATTCACCAATAGCACTAGTTTGATTCTTTCCTTCCACAAACTTTAGTTAGATGGCCCTTCCAATCGATCCTCAAACCTTGAGCCATAAATCATTTTGACCATATTTCCTTCCTTCAAAGCAACTCAACTCCCTCTTAAAGTTTCCACTTGTACACAATTCTGACCCAACTTCTTTTCAAAGTAGTTTTAATACCATGTTATAATTCCATATACCCCAGGTCTAGTCTATGTTTTAGCTAGAAAGCATAAACACATAGAAAATGCCTAACTCCAAGCAACTTTTGCACAATAGATATCAAATCAATAATCAGATCAATGTATAATACACAACATTTATGGCCAAAACTTTTTTTCTTACAATTCCATTAATAAGGAAAATCACAAGGCTCCCGTACCAGGGATAATGGCCCTTTATATCCCAATACAATGCCAAATACAATGTCAATCTTTTGACAAACTCCTAGATATGAGGTTTTTCTCTCTAAGCCTTTCATGCCCAAACAAATACACATACAACACTCTAAACACACAATTGTAGCAACTAGGGTTTTTACTAGCCCTTCTTAAATTACCAAACAACAATCTACATACCTTGGCTTTGTCATTTAGCCCTTGGTCCTGTTGTTGTAGTACTATTAGTCCCTACCAATTCTATTATACATTTAGCCTTCTTTTCTGGTCCTCAACTTTCTTGCTTTTCCCTTGACGAGCTTGTTTTGGGCTACAACCTACCCTAATATCCTCCTTTACCCATGCGATTAGCTTCTTTAGCATTGTTTCATACTCGGCCCTCCTATTTAGCCCTGTTCTGAGGCCTGCGGTTGATTCATCGGGTTTGCGACCTACTTGTTTTAGCCTCAGTTCCTTTTGGAACTGCACAAATACACCTACGACTAGCCTCGTTTCAGTGTCAATCCCTCTTGTAGTTCCAACACAGGCCTATGACCTTTCTCATTGGTTGTGACTAACTTTGGATTACCAAAACCATAGAAAATGAGACCTCTACTTGTCCTTTATTGTCCTCTCACTATTGTGGCTCCTTTTTTTGCTTGGGCTAAGTCACATCTAGCCTCTTTACAAGAAGAAATGATCCTTGATTTCTCTTTTCTCCAAACTCCTCCATTAGTTTTATAGATATGTTAGCATTATGACTCAGGTTTGGTGCTATGGCACAGATGTTGTCCTTGATGGCAACTCACTCAAGAGGCAAATCACTGTTCAGGCTCTTAAAATAATAGAAAATGAGATACCCGCAGGTGCGCCTACCAAAAGCTGCGGACTTGCAGGTGCCCCGAACAAAAAGTGCGGACATACCCGCAGGTCCTCTGAACAAAAGGTGCAGATGTCAAATTCACTCACTTTCATGCAGAGAAGCACGCGCACGTGGGAATTCTTATGATTGATCCATGGTATTTAGTCCGACGTGTTTGATCCTATGGTTTTGGTCCGTGGTATAGCATCTAAATATTGAACCCCGGTTTTGGGTCCCTTGTATTGGCTTTCTATGGTTTTGATCCATGGTTTGTGTAAGGGCTTGCCTATAAAAAGGAAAGGAGATCATTTGGCTAGGCACTTATGCATTGAATATCTTAAGATGAACAAGATCTGAAATACTTGTAATCGGTTGATGAGTTATAATTAAACCTGAGCATGAGAAGACTGATCAATTGAGGGGTCGTGATCTCTTTGGCGCATGACAAGATCTGTGGATCTGACAGTTTGGGGTACAATTGAGGACTGATAAAGTATTTATATTCGGAGGTCCGCAGGTGAGATACGTCTCAGGTGCGGAGGTGTGCAGTCCAGTAGAAGACGCAGGTGTAGAGGTACGCAGACTAGTAGACGGTGCAGGTGCGGAGGTACGTAGTCCAGTAGACGTAGGTGCGCAGTCCAGTAGACGATGTAGGTGCGGAGGTGTGCAGTCCAGTAGACGACGCAGGTGCAGAGGTGCGCAGTCCAGTAGACGGATCAGGTGCGTAGGTGCGCTATCGAGTAGACAGAGCAGGTGCGAAGCTACGTAGGCTAGATACAGCAGAAGTGCGGATATTCGCAGGTTTCTATTGGTGAAGTTGCGGAATTTTCTTGAAATATATGTTGGTTGCCTTTTGTCTATTGCTGCAGAGTTATGGGTTTAGAATCTGTGTCTGATTACTGGTATTGCTTTTCTGGTTACTGCATTCTGAGAAGCTATTGGTTGATTCATTAGTTGATTGTAAAAGGAGATTGGTTGATTCACATGTACTTGATGATTATTTGATGTTCATGGATCCAGTCTGAAAATTTATGAAACGTGGTCCCTGGAAGAAAAGAAGTAGGTCAGCACCTACGTACTAGTAGCTTAGCTAGTACAAGAGCTAAGGGGGTTGTAGCTCCCTTCCAGGAGAGTCTGGAAAACGAGAGAGGGTTGTAGCTCTCTGCAGGTTGCAGCCTACGTACTGGTAAAGGACTGCACTAGTACAGAATCATTGTAAAAAGAAGTTTCTGATTGAAAGAAGATAGAGACACATTGCAGCAGGTGGTTTTCACCCACATTGAGTTTCCACCTTATATCTAGTGTTCTTTGGTGTGACTGTCTGTTTTTCTTGTTCCTGTTCATTATTATATGGTACTGACATTGGTCAACATTTGAAGAATAAATTAAATTATAAATCTAGAGGGAATATTGAAAATAATTTGATAATACTGATTCACCCCCCTCTCAGTATTATTTCCAACAAGATATACTTGTCTTTAGGTCTCTTAGGAATCCCTTTTGTCCTTCAAGGAAACTCCAACACAATCTTAAGAATAGACTAAATTATTCAATGTCCTTCCTTGGGTTCCAAGCCCACTCACTTTGGGTCCAAAACCCCCAACTTGGGTGCAAAGTGTGAAAATTCCTAGATCTAACAATCTTAGGAATCCTACTGCAACCAGCTGAATCTACTTCACCTAGATTGTAAATTACATTACAAACTTATTTCAGATTTCTTATTGAAATATTGAAGCAAATTACTGAAGCAACCTACACCAAATTAAATATGATTCTAAAACATAGAAACTGAGTAAGGAAATACAAACACATAGGACATCGTTATTTTGGACAAAAATCCTCGGAAAAACCCAATTCTAGAAAACTGGTGCAACAGCTCAGAGGGTTTATATTATTAATCAGTAAAAAATTCTGAATATATTTTTGAATATCTCACAAGGTTATTCAGTTACAGAGAGAGATATTGGTAGAAAGAATTGTGAGGTTACCCTCACACTATCATTGGATATCCTGATTGATCCAACCCCATAATGATTGACCTCAGATTTTCTGGTTGCCTCTATGTTGTATCTGTGTCAACCCAACATCAAACTCTCTGTGACTACGTCAATCCTTTGGATGGTCAATTTTCTACCCAGGAGATTCGATTTCTGCCTCCCGGTCTCACATCCCGGCTCCCGGCTTCTGAAACTCGAATTCCCTTTGCAAATTTCGGACTCTTCATTGGCTTTTGCACTACCTCTGCGTGGCTCTGCATCAGCTCCTTTGGCTCAAAGTTGCCATTGTTGGATTACTCTCTGCCGCTCTTTGTTGATGATTCTCTGGCTGAGAAAATCACTCTCTCTGAAAGCTATCCCTACCCCTCAACTGCAAGAAATATCCTCAATCGAATTTTCCTCCTGAGAACTTCTCACTTCAGAAAATCGATTTCTTGATCTCTCTTGGTGTGTTTTCTTAATGACCCTGAAGCCCCTTCTTATATCTTCCCGTTGGACAACCAATGGCCTAGATTAACTCCTAATCAAAGGCTTAGATCGTTTTGACTTGATCTCCATCGTTACACCCACAATTAGATTAATACCCATTAATATTTTAATTTTCCTAAGTTTAGACTTAGGAACTCCATTAAAAATATTAATTTATCTCTGGGTGGAATTTCCCAAAATGGTTTCCGAGTTCTTTGGAATGCATTTGCTCAAGCCTACCTGCAAAATTTGAGTCTTAGATCACATCTGATGCTACCCCAAATCAACACTCCCTCTTAGTGAGGAAAGTGCTCTAGCAATATACTGTCATTTCATACTGATTTGACTCTGAAGCATCGTCCTTTGCGCTGCTGATGTATGACATTTTGTCCACCAAATACTGTGTTGCTTCTGTAACTGTACGACTGCCTTTAACACTGCCACTGCCACTGCCAATGTTATCTATACTACAACTCCCTCTCAAATGCTGCATGTACTATCCTGCTAGCACTGCTAATGCTAACACTGCATCTGTACTGCAACTCAGTTGCTTAGAGAAGCAACTGAAAAACATACGAACTTACTGAACTAACTGTGTTCAGTGTGATACCACATGAATGCTGGAGCCTGACTGCTGCTAGCCTTTGCGCTGACTCTCAGAATCTACTGCGTTGTTGTTGACCTCTGCTCTGTGCCATCTGCACAACTACCAACTCTGTTATGCGCTGCTCAGACTCTAGCACTCCTAGCCACTGCAACTGTCTCCCCGACACTCCTTGGCACCATCCAACACTAGTCCATCCTTCTACTTTTGATCTGGGCTCTCGTAGCAAGGTATTGATCCTAGAAGTGGACTCCTTAAGGATCCTGCCCATGTGTAGTTCTTTCGATCTACAACTCCAAATTAGCTCACCTCCCTCCTGGAGGTATCTCGGCTATCATGGCAAACTCCTGTTGTTCAATCTTCATGGCTGCAACCTTAGGATCGTGCTTCACATCTTTATCCTTTTTCTTCAAAGGAAGTTGGGATGCATAGTAGCCCATCTCGCCACGTCTGAAACACTTCACCTTGGAGACGTCCTTTTTTCATCTTTGTTGCCCCTGTTGTCCCTTTGATGCATGGGTTGCATTATCCTCCTCTGCCTTGGGCTTTGACCCACTGCTGCTACTGCTTCCGTCAAGTTTGACCTTGACTAGGTCTGTCCTGAGCTCCTTTTGTTTTAGATCTACCCACATCTCATCCCAATTAGGCAATGTTGTTTTTCCCAGGATACTCTAGACAAAGAATTGCCACTCATTTGAGATATAATTGAGGGCTAGTCTAGCCAACTCTAAATCCTGAGGTGTATGCCCCACAACAAACAACTCATCATGGGTTTCCTTCAGCTTCGTGAGGAATGGATCCACACACACTCCCTTCTACATTTGAGCATATCTCAGCTTATGCTCTAAGTACATCTTCTGCTGCTCAGAAGATCCCTGATATAATGTGGCCAAGGCATCCCACATCTCCTTAGTAGTCGCTCTGCTAGTAACGTGGCACATCACATGATCCTTTGCACCTTCCAGGATCATCCTCTTGGCCTTTTCCATCTCAGCCTTGCACTTCTTCAGCAGATCTGCATCTGCAGGTTTAGCTACCACACTATCGACGTATGTCTTGAGGGCATGCTCATCTAGAAGGATAGACATTCTAGTCTTCCATATGATGTAGTTGGATGCTTTGTCCAACCTACCCTGATACCTCAAGCCACTGGTTGCCATCTCCTTCGAAGACTGTCGAACAACCCCCTCTTTCTCCCTACTGTGTAGCTTCTAGGCTGTCTTACATACTCCCTGATGGATTTGGTAAGACTGTTGCTCCTCTGCTGCCAAAAAAATGAGAAATTTTTATTTTCTAAGCAAGAAACCACTGAGGAAGTATTCCCTCACTATGCGATCTGCTTCCTTCTTTCGACGACTTTTCTACCCAACATTAAGCTTGTAGAAAACTGTGTCCTCTAGCTCTTTGTTGAGGCTCTGCATGGCTCCCTTTGCATTGGAAAATTCTCGATCTGACAGTCTTCCCTCTCTGTCGACTCACTCAGAGAAAGACAACCTCAAAAATATAGCCCTCCTAACTAGAAATGTGCAATCCCTCTGGGAATTCGAACTATTGCTTACTACAACAAGTTGGCCTTTGCTTCATTGCTAGATCTTCTCTTCATGTTTCACATCAAAAACTCTCATACCATGTGAAAATTCCTAGATCTAAAAATCTTAGGAATCCTACTACAACCAGTCGAATCTCCTTCACCTAGATTGTAAATTACATTACAAACTTATTTTAGATTTCTTCTTGAAATATCGAAGAAAATTACTGAAGCAACCTACACCAAATTAAATATGATTTTGAAACATAGAAACTGAGCAAGGAAATACAAACACATAGGACACCGTTATTTTTGGACAAAAGTCCCCGAAAAAACCCAATGCGGGAAAACCAATGCAATAGCTCTAAGGGTTTATATTATTAAGCAATAGAAAAGTTTGAATACATCTCTGAATACATCACAGAGTTATTCAATTACAGAGATAAATACTGGCAGAAAGAATTGTGAGGGTACCTCACACTATCACTGGAAATCTTGATTGATCCAGCCCCAAACTGATTGACCTCGTCTTTTCTGGCTGCCTCTATGCAGTATCTGCGTCAAGCTCTTTGGGACTGCATCAATCCTCTGGCATGTCGATTTTCTACCCAGGAGATTCAATTACTGCCTCCCGGTGTCACACCCCAACGCTCGACTTTTGAAACTCGGATTCCCTTTGCAAATTTCGGACTCCTCGCTAGATTTCGTGCTACTTCTGTGTGGCTCTATGTCAACCCCTCTGGCTCAGTGCTACTACTACTAGATTAATCTTTGTCTCTCTCTGTTGATGATTCTCTAGTTGAGAAAATCACTCTCTCTCCAAAAGCTATCCCCACCCCTCAATTACAAGAAATCTCCTCAATCGAATTTTCCTCCTGAGAAATTCTCACTTCAGAAAAATTGATTTCCTGATCTCTGAGTGTGTTTTCCAAATGACCCTGAAGCCCCTTCTTATATCTTCTTTTTCGAGAACCAACGACCTAGATTAACTCCTAATCAATGGCTCAGATCGTTTTGACTTGATCTCTGTCTTTTTCTAGAAGTTACACCCACAATTAGATTAATACCCATTAATATTTTAATTTTCCTAAGTTTAGACTTAGTAACTCCATTAAAAATATTAATTATTTTCTTTGGGTGGAATTTCCCAAAATGGATTCTGGGTTCTTTGGAATGCATGTGCCCAAGCCTCCCTACAAAATTTGAGGCTTAGAGCAGATTCGATGCTACCCCAAATCAAAACAAAGTACACAAAATCATCTTTGTGGGTGTTTCTCTCTCACAAACCTAGCACCAAGGGCATGTGAGAGTACTTCTTGATGCTACCCAATCTCAATAGAAAGAATGACATCGCCACCCAAGGTATTAATTTTGAAACAATGAATTATTATTTAAGAAGTTTAGTGTTGGCTTGGTAAATGTTCAGACTCATTAAATATATTTGTTCGAACAAGTTAAAGACATCTATATTTTAGCAATGTTAGGCCATGTTGGTCCAAAGTTATATTTTAAAAAGTCCCAAGGCATGTGTGTCAAATGTATATTCTAAAGTATGGGTCATGTGAATGAAATGCTATATTTTAAAAGTTTCATACCATGTTTCACATATTTTATTCCCTCAATGACTCACAGAGGATACGGGGTACCCAATTTTTTTTACTAGCTTGACAATAAACATTGATACTAGTTTGTCACATATATACCCCTACTAAATTATCTTAACCACATTTGAAAAAACTTGATGTTAATCTATCGTACATTTTGTCAAACACTTTACATCAAACCTTTCTTCAAATACTTTGTTTACAACCAATTAAGTAAATTTTTTTCTTGTAGACATTTTGTCTACCATTTTGTATAAAATGAAATAATTAAAATTGCTCTGATTCCACTTGTAACATACTAACTAAAAATTACCACTCAATCATGCAATTTTTTATCTGTGTCTTTAAGGTATATTATCAAATAGATTGTACACAAATTGTAATAAAATAACTTTAACACATTTCTTCAAATGTTTTACATGCAAATATGTATAGATTGGCTATAACAATACTATCATAAAACAAGGCTAGCATACAACAATACTATCCCCATTCACAAAACAACATTTTCATTGGAGCATTTTATCAAGCAATTTGTATGCAATGAATTATTAAACCATTTAGGCATTTATTCAAACTCCTTGCATACAAACTAATATGGCAATTTCCTCGAAGTATATGTTTTAAATTATATTAGTGCAAAATCTGAAAATTGAGTTAGATGATTAGTGGAAGTTCCCTTCACTATGGTCCAAGTTTAACCCTATGGAACTGTTGATGGTGCTAGAAACTACCAACATACAGGGGTCTCCCCAATATGAAGTCCCAATTATATCTCACACCATTTTGTGTAGGAGCCCCTTTCGGAATATGGCACGACTGCCAAAATCTTAAAGATTTTCCTTGGCTCCAATGGTTAGCATAAGAGAGCAACACACATGTACTTTTGAATGAGAAAGTAAGTAATCCTTGTGGAATATTCAATTGCAATATGTATCAAGGTTCTTTCATTGGAAGGAAGAGAAACTGAGTCTTCAAAAGGAAAGTAGTAGTACTATCCTAATAAAGACACACACACACACATATGAAAGAATCGTTAACCATCTAGTGAAATTGTTCACATATACATAACGATCATTAAAGAAAATACACCACACATTCAACAAGATAAGCACCAAATCCAATGAAGCAGTTTAGTTTATATAGTACATAAGAACATAAACACATACTAAAAACATCTAAAGAATAGCCTTACAATATTCATGATACATGCATGAAAGTGTAGTGGCTCAACAATCTTCTTATTATTAACTGAAAGTTCCAAGATACATCGTTACAATGAGATACCACTAGCCCTAATTGTGGGGCATTACACCACTATTTTCTGCTCAAAATAACGATCTTCTCTTTAATGCCTAGTTGGAGAAGCCAAGGTGTAAAACATTTTGCTTGAGTAATGAGGCTTCTTTATAACAAGAAGAATGACCTTTCATATCCCCATGACTCTTGACCTACCCTCATGACTATTGGACTTTTAATATGACATTTGGACTTCTGCAAGCCTTTTGGACCTTCCTTACTGACTCCTTTGTCCATATGTGACTCTTGGACGTTCCAAATATTTGCATTTACAATATTTTTCCAAAATCATAATCATTTTCCACATCATATTGTGGTGACAACAAGACAAACTATTGAAATTGATGACTTGGATTTTGGTGGCTTGTAACATGAAGTGACAACATCGCCACTATGTCTTCAATACTTTGTACAGATCATGTATTGTGATTACTTTCTACCCTCCAAAGGGCCTAGACATGTTATGGAGTCTTTGTGGGTCTCTTTGATCATCACAATCCAACATTCCTTCAATTGTTGCAACATGGTGCTTTTATGCCTTTATCTTTAAGAATGCCTTCTCGGACAACCGCTTCTAGTAGATCTCCTCAAACACCTTCAACCATGTTTACAGAGAGTAATTTTAGGTGAATATCACTCATGGAAAGCAAACATCAACCCAAAAATTTCCTACTCTATTGTGATTCATGCAATGAGACATATGAGGATCAATAATGTGAAAGGGAAAGGAAGGAGGATCTTCTAAGTGCAGAGCATATTTGCAGGAGACAGGGGGAAAGGACAAGGTTCCCTTGAGGGGTAGGGCATAGTTGCAAGGCACATTTAGGGGCATCACTACCCACTAAAAGTGTGCAGTGCACTACATATGGCAGTCGGGGTTAGTGTGAGCACAGGGAAGAAGAGTAAGAAACAGGACAACAGGGTCTTTTTGGCTAAGATTGTGCAGTGTGCCAGAGAGAGAAAAGGCTTAAGGTGGCACAATGAGAATCTCCAAATGACAAGGGGTAACTATCAAACTCTAGTGTGCAATGCACTCTTCCTTGCCTTGAGGAAAAGAATACATGGTCAGAAAAAATGGCTAAGTCTGGAAGGGTGAAACAATAAAAAGCACAATGAGTTAGGGGTTTGAATGAGCTCTACACATCTAAAATCATTAGTAAAACTTAGACAGGACCCAAGACTAATAAATATACATCAAAACACCTTTTCAGAAACACTCTTTAAGTGCAATAGAACAAACATGAGTGATTGCGACACATAAGTGTCGTTTTGTGACTTGAAAGTGTGTTATGGTACAAAAGTGTGCTATAGTTGATCTCGAAAATCTGATGACACATAAGAAGGATCATGGACACTAGAAACATATGTAAAAACATAAGACGACACCTGACGACCAAAAGTGACACTTCACATGGTAGCTAGTAGGATCCATAATTCAAGTATAGCAAATGTTTGGTGGGTGTTGTAGCAACAACAATGCTTCGTGACACACTAGACGAACTTCAACTACTTTGTCTTGGTATAGATTTAAAACACATAATTTAGCCCTTCATAAAGTATCGACCCATCATAAGGATTACCCTAGCTTCACCACTTATCCTGGTTTAAAACATGTGTTCAACTATTCCCTGCTTGGTTTGACCACATTCGAAGACTTGTCAAAACTCAACTATTTTGATTGGGAAGGATAATAAATCTATAGAACTTCCGATAATCATATGTTAAGCACATTCTCCGATGTTGCTCCACTGCCAACGAGCCTGTTCAGTACCCCGACGGAGTCACCTCAAGGCATCACAAGCATCGTTTCAATGCCAGCATGCTTTCTTAGTACTTTTGTGAAGTTACTTGCTTCACCTCCCTATGCAGGAAACCTTTCTCTTCTACACCTCTTTATTTAGTTACTAAAAGAATGTGCAAAGACATTTATTTTGAAGGTGGAAGATAGAACCCGTCTTATTTTACTTGCAATAGTGGTTGTTCCTTGTTTGAGGGATTCATGTAATGTCTAAAGTTGATATGCTCGTTTTGAATTTTTCTCCTCCCCTTTCTCTACTCGGTCAATTCGACACATGAATGTACCATTAAGTAAAATTCCAAGTTGAGAATGAAGATCAAAAGATACGAGAATCGTAGGTCCACTAAGAGTTTTCCATTTTTCATGACTCATATTGCATCTAGACATTACTTGACTTAAAACACTTAGACCCAAACAAAGAAGGAGAGTTAACAGATAGCTAAGCATTGTGGATGTCACAATCCTCTTTCACCTCCACTACATATTTCTTTCAGGCCACACATACACTCTTACACAGGTTCTTATTTATGTATACTAACTGAAACAAAAGGAAAGGAAACAAGACATGACGAGGAAAAATAACAACAAAACAAAGAAAGAAATTTGTACATAGGTAGGGAAACAACCGAGAGATGCTACTCGAAACAGGGCTTAAGATCTTGGCCACTGATAGGAAGAGGATCAGTCCTCTCATCTAAGTATTTCAGTTTATAAAAATGGTGGCCAGTCTTTCAAGGATAGTGTAAGGTTCAGCCCACAGTGATTGAAATTTGGTGTGCTTGCCTTTCTCTTCATGGGCCTTGTCCCATTTAATATTAGGTCTGCCACACTGAAATATTTGTTCCCTGCAAACTTCTTATCAAACCAACACTTGATTCTATTATGGTGTATGATAAACTTTTCTTTTTCTTTGAGCCTTTTTTTCTCTATCTTGAGAAGGGTTCCTATCCTACTTTAAATGAGAAGACAAGGTTTACCTTGAGACTCCTGAGAAATCTGAAAAGTAGGAAGGTATATATTCGGAGGAAGGATAACATCTTTTTAGTATACAAGGAAGTAGGGAGAAGTCTTTAGAGAGGGTTTTGGAGTGACATGTTCAGCCAATAATGCATTCACAAAGGCGTTATGCAAATTCCTTTGCTTAGAGAAAACATTTTTCTTGATAATATAGATTAGATTCTTGTTTGTAGACATCCAAACCATTTGCTTGAGGGTAGTAGTTCGATGTGTGCTTTAAAACAATACCATTCTCTAATGCAAAACTATAAAGATTAAACGAGGGAAAATAAGTTGTGTTATCAAAGACAAGTGATGTTGGAATGCCAAACCTAGTTATAATATGTTATGTCTAAGAAACTGGATGACGTCCTGATCATTAACTTATCTTAGCGGAACTACTTCAGTCCACCAAGTGAAATAATCAGTTGTGGTTAAGATGTATCAATGTTTCTTTTATGAATGAAGAAAGATTTCACCAATAACTTCCAATCCCCATTGTTGAAATTGTTCCTCAAATGATTTTGGTAGCAATGGGGTGGTTGACTTCTTATCACGGCCATCACATCTTTGACATACTGGGAACTTTCGGGCATAGGCATGAGAATCCTTAAATAATGTTGGCTAATAGTAATCAACCATCATCACCTTATGAGTAGTTGTATCACCTACGAAATTCCCTTTAGCTGGTCCATTGTGAAGATATTTTAGTTCCCTTTCTTAATCTGGAGGCTCTAAATATCTGAGCAGGACACCATTGTGGTGCTTTCAGAAAAGCACACCATGCACAAGTTGGTAGGATAAATATTTAAGGTCTACTACCCTCTTTTGTTTGGTTGATAGATGTAAAGGAAAGGTGATGTGCCCTAAGTATTGACATATATATGCATACCAAGACGTCATTATATTTGTAGGGAACCCGTTCAATATTATGCATTTTGATCTCTTGTTCCCACCTAGAAGTATCCTCTTTTGCTGAATCCACCACTTCTGCTTCAAGCTAACAAATACCATGGCCTTTGATGGTGTGAAATGGATTGAATTCAATATCATATTATTTCAAGCACGTCATCCAGTTCACCCTCCTCTCATCCAACCCTTATTGTACAAAGAGTGATCTAATTGTTTGATGAGGCACATAGATGATAGTGTAAGATTTTAGGAGGTAAGGCTTGAAATACTTGACCACCTTGTGTAATGCATATGCTTTCTTATCGATGGCAAGATAATTAAGTTATGATCCTTGTAATCCAACACTCATTAAATATATAGGCCACTCATTTTCTTGATTGTATTTTTGTGTCAACATGAACGCAATAGACATATCAGAAGAAAAAGTGTATAACAAGAAATCTTTGCCAAAATCTAGGTTGTATAAGGTTGGGGCATCAATGATGGCTTGTTTGATTCGGGCAAAGGCATCTTTCTCCCTCTTATCCCATTTATATGTAGCATCCTTATTTATCATCTCTTGTAATGGTTTAACAGTCTGTGTATAATCAGAGATGAAATTTCGAAGAAAATTAATCTTTCCAAAAAATGATTGCATCGCTTTCTTGTTCATGGGAAAAGGGATTTGAGAAATAGTCTTGACCCTTTCCTGGCCAACCTTAATTCCACTCTTAGCAATAATGTGTCCTAAGAGGTTACCCTCGATCACATTGAATATGCTCTTTTTTAGATTTAATGATATTCTATACTTACGACACCACTCAAAAATATGCTTTAGATGACTGAGGTGATCAGATCTTTTCTTGGAAAATATTGTTACGTCATCCAGCTAGACTACCACACTCTAGGTGATCAATCCACAAAATGCGATTCCCATGGCCTATTGAGACGTAGTGTCAACATTAATGAGTCCAAATTGAATACACTTGAAAGGAAAATTTCCCCACTTCGTCCTGAATGTGGCTTTCAATCTGTCTAGTTCTACTACTAGCACTTGATTGTATCTGGAGAATCCATATAGCAACGAGAACATTCTTGACCCAGATACATTATAGAGTATCTGCTCCATAGATGGTATGGGGTAATTATCTTTATCTGAAGCCAGGTTGAGGTTGTAGAAGCCAACACATAAGCGTATCTAGTTGAACTTTTTCTTGATAGAAACAAGGTTGGAAACCCATGCGGACAACATATTCGATCCTCACCGATTCACATTTTGATCTGCAGATTCACACCGTTGCTCCACTGTGAACAACATCTCCACTTCCTGCTCGGCGACCACCATGAACGAATCTACTCGGCGACTGAAATCAAATCCAGATCTCATACTGAGCTATAAAATGGACAACACAACCTTTCACTACGCTCACACTACTCCTCATTCTTTTCGCTAAGCAACTCCACACCACACATGGTAGCACAATGGAACTCGATCAACATAGAGATCAACATTTCCCAGGGTCTTCCTTCAGCACTGTGCTTAACGCTTGCGCTCCTTATGGTCAAACACTACTTCACGACTCCACGCCATAGGGACAGGCTCCACGCAGCCACGCAGATTTAGGTGCAATATGGAAACCATTATCCACTTTTTCTCTGCTCAATCTAGCATCCACGGGCTCCACTTAGATCTGTGTTGTTCTCTTAGTTGAAAAATCTCAGCGATTTTAAAAAAATCAGTGTCCTCTCGCATGCCACAGATCTTAGCAGATCTCACCGGTAGCAAATCTCACCAAGCTTCAAACGAATCCTCCTTTGTTGCTACGATGACGAGATTCACTTCCTCATGGGTTGTGCACAATCCAACAACCAACCTTGCTGCGCTCCACAGCCATGACATCCTTCTCACCACCGGCTAGGACCTCTTCTTACTAGCACCACCAGTTAGGGAATGTTCGCAGCCTCTACGACCTCTTCTCCTTGGCCATATACAGACACCTTCGATCCATGCAGGCAGACAATTCCACTGCTCTCTCTCAAAATATGCAGCACAAATCTCAGCATCACAGGCTTCTTCTGCCAATAACACGGGTTTCTCTTCTCTTAGATTCACATCAACACGAGGCAACAACTACTCCTTTGCACGTCTTTGTTGCACCTGCTATTCAATCAAGAATTCAAGAATAATGGCTATGGCCACCGCGTCCTCAGCCTCAGTAGGAGGTGACCAGGACAATGGAGGAGGCACCAGGCAGGTCTCACCGACTGGGCACACGATGATCTGAATCCTCCTTCCATGATCATACATTGTTGCAAGTGATGATCGGTAGATTTCCTCCGCTGACAGATCAGGCTGGATCTCAGTCATAGATCCACAACTTATCCTCCAAGATCGGCCTGTAGTCATGGATCTAAATTAATGCTCCCCGCACTTGCAGCGATCTACACCTCCGCAACTTCTTCACACGGTTAGCGCCCAACACACATGAGATGCTTCTCCACGACCACCAGCAGCCACAACTCAGCTCGATTGCTCATTCCTTCACCGATCGGCCTTTGTTCACGTAGATCCACCACTCAGGCATACATGCACATTCTCAGCCTTGAAGCTATGATACCATGATAAAAATAAAGAATCAAATTTATTGATCAAACTAGGCAGCTCTTAGGTGAGAGATTCCACCAGGAGATTGCCTCTGGCAGAATGCTCTACTTCATTCACACAAAGGCCTGTTACATACAAACTAGTACATAAACAAGGTGGTTTGAAACACTCCCTAAATAATAGGATCTTAGACCTAATCAAAGGGTCTCAATTCTATCCTACAACAACAAACAACCAAATCTAGGAAAAGACTAACTTTCTCCATTAATTCTAACAAATAAATCTAAAATTCATTCATTCCATCTTTTCCATCCTACTCATTATTGTTTATGTGAAAAGAAAGAAAATAAAAAACCATTGTTGGTTCAATCAATACCCTCCCGTCGCACAAAAGTTGTTGTCCCTTGTCTGCACTATTTAATCCCTTTTTTTTCTTGTCATTTTTTGAAGTCACTACAACTCATGAGTCTTTTGCAGTAAGAAATACTATCATTTAGTTTTATTGAATAAAAAATCATAGTGAAAGTTTTAGAATTCCATGCACCCCAATCTAGTATGCCTAACTTCAAACAACTTTTGCACAATGGAAATAACACCAACAATCATATCAATGTATAGTACACTACATCTATGCACAAAACTTGTTTCTTACAATTCCATCAATAAGAAAAATCACAAGGCTTCCATACTAGGGATAATGGACCTTTATATCTCAATACAATGCCACGTAAAATGTCAATCCTTTGACCAAACACCTAGGGTTGAGGCTTTTCCCTTTAAACCTTTCCTACCCTAGCAAATACACCTACAACACTCTAAATACACAACTGTAGTGACTACGGATTTTACCAACCCTTCTTAAATTAGCAAACAACAATATACATACCTTAGCTTGCTTCATTATCCCTTGGTCCTCTTGCTATAGCATTGATAACCCTCTGTCAATCTTGTTATAGCTTCAACCTTCTTTTTTGGCACTCGGTTTTGCCTGTTCTACCCTCAATTAACTTATTTTGGGCCGCGACCTACCCTAACATGCCTCCTTTACCCTTGTGGCCAACTTCCTTAGCACTATTTCAGCGTTGAACCTCATTCTTAGCATTGCAACCTCGTTCCTAGGCTTGTAATTGCTTCACCAGCCTTGTAGCCTCCCTGTTTTAGCATCGGTTCTTTCTCAATTTTCACAAATACACTTGCAGCCATTGTCATTTTAGTCTCGGTCCCTCTTGTAGCTCCAATAGTGGCTTGCAACCTTTCTCCTTGGTTACAACCTCCTTTGGCTTACCATAACCACAAAAACTTAAGCCTATAGTTGTCCTTTCACTCTTGCACCTCCTTTTGTTGCCTGGGCTAAGTCACATCTAGCCTCTTTACAAGAATAAATAAGCCTTGATTTCTTATCTCCAAACCACAACTTGGGTTCAAATTCCACACACTCATCTTTATGGGTGTTTCTCTCTCACAAGCCTAGTAGCAAGGTCATGTGAGAGTAATTCTTGATGCTACCCAATTTCAAGACTACATAGCAAGAAAGGTACTTCCATTCCTTGGAAGTGTCTTTGTTTCCCACACTAGAACACATTCATCTTCTACAACTTCTATCCAACGCTCATCATATGCTTTACCTCTCATCATAGAAGCAAAACCTGTTGTAAGAATAGAAACCTTCTTGATACTAGAAGCCTGCTACATCTTCTTTTTTTGATAGGATTTTAAGCTAATCCTTGGCTCATTCTTGTTATTTATGGAAGTACCCTTTCTTCTCTTTGATAAAGTTGCCTTCTTGTGTTGTTGAATCTCCCTTTGAATCGGTGAACTCCTTCTAGGACTTGACTCCCTCTAAGTATTTGTAACCTTTTTCTTTCATTGGTCAATATGCTTTCTCTTTAGTCTATGCATACCATTCTTTGACTCCAAGAACCACTCTTGGGCTAGGGTTAAATCCACTAGGCTTGAGCATCACTTTTCCATTTTGGAATATAGCGACAAGCCCATTTGCCTCATTTATTGAGACTGAAATCATGTTGCATCTAAGCTTCGATACCCAAAATACATCCTAGACTCGCAGCGTTCCACTTGACTCCATCCTGAATGGTACAATCCTGGTTCCTTTGACTGCATGTTGACTCTTATCACCAATCTTCACATGTAGATTAGAGTCCCACTCAGCCAGGCTCTCAAACACTTCATGTGTTCTTGTCATATGCTTTGAAGCCTTACTGTATAGGAACCAAGCACCCTTACGAATGGTGCTCTTGGAGAAATTAAATATAAGAGAAAACTCCTCATCAAATCTCCCAATGATCTCATCCTTGTTGACTATAGTTGGAGCAGCCATCACCATATCGGACTTCTCTTTCCCTCCTTTTATCTTCTTGTATGGACACTTGCTCGCATAATGACCATATTCTTCACATGCAAAGCATTTCACTTTGCTTAAGTCCTTGATGATGAACTTCTCTTTGCCCTTCTTCAACTTACTAGCGAGGGAAATATTCTTTGCATCAATATTTTATTGAAGATCCTTGTCCCAAAGTTTTTCCTAGATGAAATTATCCGATAACCTGTGTCAATTTGAAATTTTCTCCTTTGAAACTACTCCTTTGATGAGTGGCTTCCATTGATCTGAGAAGCCCTTCAATGTAGTCCTCACCAACTCTAATTCTTCCACATTATCCTCTAAAGCTACAAGCCCATCACAAACTTAGCTAATCCTTATGAGATATGAAGTCACGTTCTCTCTGCTTACATCATGATATTCATGACCTTATCTCTCAATACCATCTTCTAGTTCTCATTCTTGTTTTGAAACAACACTTTTAGAGCTTCCCACATGTGCCATGCAATGTCTTTCTTGATGAGATGAGGTATCAAGTGATCCTTGACTCCATCAAGTTAGTGCCTTGATTTGGTTGTTAGCATAATCCCATAGATCATTCACCAATAGCACTAGCTTGATTCTTTCCTTCTGAAAACTATAGTTGGATATCCCTTCCAATCAATCCTCAAACCTTGAGCCATAAATCTTTTTGGCCATATTTCCTTCCTTCAAAGAAACTCAACTCCCTCTTAAAGTTTCCACTTGTGCACAATTCTAACCCAACTTCTTTTCAAAGTAGTTTTAATACCATGTTATAATTCCATATACCGTGGGTCTGGTCTATGCTTTAGCTAGAAAGAATAAACACATTGAAAATGCCTAACTCCAAGAAAATTTTGAACAAAAGAAATCAAATCAATAATCAGATCAATGTATAATACACAACATTTATGGCCAAAACTTGTTTTCTTACAAGTCCATTAATAAGGAAAATCATAGGGCTCCCATACGAGGGCTAATGGCCCTTTATATCCCAATACAATGCCAAATACAATGTAAATCTTTTGACAAACTCCTAGATATGAGGCTTTTCTCTCTAATCCTTTCCTTCCCAAACAAGTACACCTATAACACTCTAAAAACACAATTATAGCAACACTAGGGCTTTTACTAGCCCTTCTTAAATTACCAAACAACAATCTACATACCTTGGCTTGATCATTTAGCCCTTGGTCCTCTTGTTATAGCACTATTAGCCCCTACCAATTCTATTATACCTTTATCCTTCTTTTTTGGTCCTCGGCTTGCTTGTTTTTCCCTCGACGAGCTTGTTTTGGGTTACAACTTGCCCTAACAATCCTATTTTACCCCTACGATTAGCTTCTTTAGCATTGTTTCATACTCGACCCCCCTATCTAGCCCTATTCCTAGGCCTATGGTTGATTCATTGGGCTTGCGACCTACTTTTTTTAGCCTTAATTCCTTTTGGAACTGCACAAATACACCTACAACTAGCCTCGTTTCAGTGTCGGTCCCTCTTGTAGTTCCAACACAAGCCTATGACCTTTCTCGTTGGTTACGACCAACTTTGGCTTACCAAAACCACATAAAATGAGACCTCTAGTTGTCCTTTATTGTCCTCTCACTATTGCGGCTCCTTTTGTTGCTTGGGCTAAGTCACATCTAGCCTCTTTACAAGAAGAAATGATCCTTGATTTCTCTTGTCTCCAAATTCCTCCATTAGTTTTATAGTTATACTTGTCCTTAGGTCTCTTAGGAATCCCTTTTGTCCTTAGAGGAAAATCCAACACAATCTTAATAATAGATTAAATTATTCAATGTCCTTCCTCGGGTTCCAAGCCCACTCACTTTGGGTCCAAAACCCCCAACTTGGGTGCAAAGTGTGAAAATTCCTAGATCTAACAATCTCAGGAATCCTACTGCAACTAGAAAAATCTACTTCACCTAGATTGTAATTACATTACAAACTTATTTCAGATTTCTTATTGAAATATTGAAGAAAATTATTGAAGCGAACTACACAAAATTAAATATGATTCTAAAACATAGAAACTGGGCAAGGAAATACAAACACATAGGACACCATTATTTTTGGACAAAAGTCCCCAGAAAAACTCAATGCGAGAAAACTGGTGCAGTAGCTCTGAGTGTTTATGTTATTAAGTAGTAACAATTTCTGAATATATCTTTGAATGCCTCACAATGTTATTCATTTACAGAGAGAAATATTGGCATAAAGAATTGTGAGGTTACCTCACACTATCACTAGAAATCCTGATTGATCTAGCCCCAGATTAATTGGCCTAGGCTTTTCTGGCTACCTCTACGTTGTATCTGCATCAGCCCAGCGTCAAATTCTCTAGGATTGCGGCAATCCTTTGGATGGTCGATTTTCTACCCAGGAGATTCGATTTCTGCCTCCCGATCTCACACCCTGGCTCCTAGCTTCTGAAACTCAAGTTCCCTCTGCAAATTTCGAACTCCTCATTGGATTTTGCACTACCTCTGCGTGGCTCTGCATCAGCCCCTCTAGCTCAAAGCTGCCACTGTTGGATTAATCTCTTCCTCTCTTTGCTGATGATTCTATGGCTAAAAAAATCACTCTCTCTTCAAAATCAATCCCTACCCCTCAACTGCAAGACATCTCCTCAATCGAATTTTCCTCCTGAGAGCTTCTCGCTTCAGAAAATTGATTTCTTGATCTCTCTTGGCGTGCTTTCCAAAAGACCCTGAAGCCCCTTCTTATATCTTCCTGTTGGAAAATCAATGGCCTAGATTAACTCCTAATCAAAGGCTCAGATTGTTTTGACTTGATCTCCGTCTTTTTCTAGAAGTTACACCCACAATTAGATTAATACCCTTTAATATTTTAATTTTCCTAAGTTTAGACTTAGGAACTCCATTAAAAATATTAATTATTTTAATTAAATCGTCTCTGGGTGGAATTTTCAAAAATGGTTTCTGGGTTCTTTGGAATGCATGTGCCCAAACCTCTGTGCAAAATTTGAGGCTTAGATCACATCTGATTCTTCCACAAATCAACACTCTCTCTTAGCAAGGAATGTGCTCTAGCAATAGACTGTTGTTGCGTACTGCTTTGACTCTGAAGCATCGTCCTTTGAGCTACTGATGTCTGACATTTTGTCCACCAAACACTGCGTCACTTGTGTAACTGTACGACTTCCTTTGACACTACCACTTCCAATGCTACATTTGTACTACATCTCCCTCTCAAATGTTGCATGCACTATCCTACTAGCACTTCCAGTGCTAACACTGCATCCGTATTGCAACTCAGTTGCTGAGAGAAGACACTGAAAACAGTCCAAAATTACTGAACTAACTTTGTTCAGTGTGATTCCATGTGAATGATGGAGACTGACTGTTTCTAGTCTCTGCGCCGACCCTTAGAATCTATTGCATTGTTGCCGACCTCTGCTCTGTGCCATCTGCACTGTTGCCAACTGTGCTCTGCACTACTCAGACTCTGGCCCTCCTAGCCACTGCATTTGTTTCCCCAACACTCCTTGGCACCATCCAACACTAGTCCATCCTACTATTTTTTATTTGGGCTCCTGTAGCAAGGTATTGATCCTAGATGTGGACTCCTCAAGGATCTTGCCCATCTATATCTCTTTTAATATGCAACTCCAAATCAGCCCACCTCCCTCCTGGAGGTATCTCGACTGTCATGGCAAACTCCTCTTGTTTGATCTTCGCGGCTGCAACCTTAGGATCATGCTTCTCATCCTTATCCTTTTTCTTCAAAGGACATTGGGATGCATAGTGGCCCATCTCACCACATATGAAATACTTCACCTTGGAGATGTCCTTTTTTAATCTTTTTTGCCCCTACTATCCCTTCGATGCAAGGGCTGCATTATCCTCCTCCTTCTTCGGCTTCGACCGATTGCTACTACTACTTTCGTCAAGTTTGACCTTGACCAGGTTTCTCCTCAGCTCCTCTTATTTTAGAGCTACCCACATCTCATCCCAATTAGGCAATGTTGTTTTGCCCAGGATACCCTAGACAAAGACTTGCTGCTCATCTAAGATGTAATTGAGGGCTAGTCTAACCAACTCTAAATCATGAGGTGTATGCCCCACAATAGAAAACTCTATCACAGGTTTCCTTTAGATTCGTGAGGAATGGATCCACACACTCTCCCTTTTGCGTTTGAGCTGATCTCAACTTCTGCTCTAAGTACATCTTCTTCTACTTGGAAGGTCCCTGATATAATGTGGCCAAGGCATCCCACATCTCCTTAGCAGTTTCTCTGCTAGTAACGTGGCACACCACGTGATCCTTGACACCATCCAGGACCATCCTCTTGGCCTTTGCCATCTCAGCCTTGTACTTCTTCAGCATATCTGCATCCACAGGTTCAACTACTACACTATAGACATACGTCTTGAGGGCATGCTCATATAGAAGGAAAGACATTCTAGTCTTCCATATGACATAGTTGGATGCTCTATCCAACCTGTCCTGATCCCTCAAGCCACTGGTTGTCATCTCCTCCGAAAATTGTCGAACAAATCCCTCTTTCTCCCTATTGCGTAGCTTCTAGGTTGGCTTACGTACTCAATGATGGAGCTAGTAAGTCTGATGCTCCTTTGTTACCAAACAAATGAGAAATATTGATTTCCTCGGCAAGAAACCACTGAGGAAGTATTCCCTCACTATGTGATCTTCTTCCTTCTTCCAATGGATTTTCTACCTAGCACTCAGCTTGCAAAAAACTACGTCCCTCTAGCTCCTCGCTGAGGCTCTGTGTGGCTCCCTCTACCTTGGAAAATTCTTGATCTAGCAATATTACCTCTCTTTTGACTCACTCAAAGAAAGACAACCTCGAAAATCTATCCCTCCTGACTAGAACTGCGCAATCCCTCAGGGGATTCGAACTATTTCTTGCTACAACAAGTTCGCCCTTGCTTCAATGCTAGGTATTGTCTTCCTGTTTCACATCAAACACTCTGATACCATGTGAAAATTCCTAGATCTAACAATCTCATGAATCCTACTACAACTAGCTGAATCTCCTTCACCTAGATTGTAAATTACATTACAAACTTATTTCATATTTCTACTTGAAATATTGAAGCAAATTACTGAAGTAACCTACACCAAATTAAATATGATTTTGAAACATAGAAACTAAGTAAATACAAACAAATAGGACACTGTTGATTTTGGACAAAAGTCCCCGGAAAAACCCAATGCGGGAAAACCAGTGCAACAACTATAAGGGTTTATATTATTAAGCAGTAGCAAATTCTAAATACATCTCTGAATACATCACAAGGTTATTTAGTTATAGAGAGAAATATTGGTAGAAAGAATTTTGAGGTTACCTTACACTATCACTGGAAATCCTAACTGATCCAGCCCCAAACTGATTGCCCCCATCTTTTTTGGCTGCCTCTGTGCATTATCTGTGTCAACCCAGTGTCAAGCTCTCTGGGACTACGTCAATCCTCTAGCTGGTCAATTTGCTTCCCAGGAGATTCGATTTCTGCCTCTTGGTCTCACACCCCGACTCTCATCTTTTGAAACTCAAATTCCCTCTGCAAATTTCGAGCTCCTCACTAGATTTTGCATTGCTTCTCCCTGGATCTGCATCAGCCCCTTTGGCTCAGCTCTATCACTATTGGATTACTCTCTCCCTCTCTCTATTGATGATTCTCCGGTTGATAAAATCGCTCTCTCTTTGGAACTTATCCCTACCCTTAACTGCAAGAAATCTCCTCAATCGAATTTTCCTCTTGAGAACTACTCACTTCAGAAAAATCGATTTCTTGATCTCTCTTGGTGTGTTTTCCAAATGACCCTAAAGCCCCTTCTTATATCGTCCTGTTGGACAATCAATGACCTAGATTAACTCCTAATTAAAGGCTCAGATTGTTTTGACTTGATCTCCGTCTTTTTCTAGAAGTTACACCCACAATTAGATTAATACCCATTAATATTTTAATTTTCCTAAGTTTAGAATTAGGAACTCCATTAAAAATATTAATTATTTTAATAAAATCGTCTCTGGATGGAATTTCCTAAAATTGTTTCTAGGTTCTTTGGAATGCATGTGCCCAAGCCTCCCTACAAAATTTGAGGCTTAGATCACATCCGATACTACCCCAAATCAACACAAAGTCCACATACTCATCTTTGTGGGTGTTTCCCTCTCGCAAACCTAACACCAAGGGCATGTGAGAGTACTTCCTGATGCTACCCAATCTCAATAGAAAGAATGACATCGCCGCACAAGGTATTAATTTTAAAACAATGAATTATTATTTAAGAAGTTTAGTGTTGTCTTGGTAAATTTTATGACTCATTAAATATATTTGTTCGAACAAGTTAAAGACATCCATATTTTAGCAATGTTAGGCCATGTTGGTCCAAAGTTATATTTTAAAAAGTCCCAAGGCATGTGTGTTAGATGTATAGTCTAAAAGTATGGGTCATGTGAATGAAATGCTATATTTTAAAAGTTTCATACCATGTTTCACATATTTGGTTCCCCGCAATGACTTACAACGGATACGGGGTACCCATTTTTTTTTACTAGCTTGACAATAAACATTGATACCACTTTGTCACATATATACCCCTACTAAATTATCTTAACCATATTTGCAAAAACTTGATGTTAATCTATCATACATTTTGTCAAACACTTCACATATAAACCTTTCTTCAAATACTTTTTTTAAAACCAATTAAGTAATTTCTTTTCTTGTAGACATTTTGTCAAACATATTGTCAAACATTTTGTATAAAATGAAATAATTAAAATTTCTCTGATTCCACTTGTAACATACTAACCAAAAAATACCACTTGATCATGAAATTTTTTATGTGTCTTTAAGGTATTTTATCAAATAGCTTGTACGCAAATTGTAATAAACTAACTTTAACACATTTCTTCAAATGTTTTACATGCAAATATGCATAGATTGGCTACAATAATACTATCATACAAGGAGGCTAGCACACAACAACACTATCCCCATTCACAAAACAACATTTTCATTGGAGCATTTTATCGAGAAATTTGTATGAAATGAATTATTAAACCATTTAGGAATTTCTTCAAACTCCTTGCATACAAACTAATATATCAACTTCCTCGAAGTATATCTTTTAAATTATATTAGTGAAAAACCTGAAAATTGAGTTAGATCATCAGTGGATGTTCCCTTCACTATGGTCCAAATATTAAGCCTATGGAAATGTTGATGGTGCTAGAAACTACCAACATACAAGGGGTCTCCCCAATATGAAATCTCAATTAGATCTCACATCGTTTGGTGTAGGATCCCCATCTGGAATATGGCCCAACTGCCAAAATATTAAAGATTTTCCTTGGCTACAATGGTTAGCATAAGAGAGAAAAACACATGTACTTTTGAATGAGAAATTAAGTAAGCCTTGTGAAATGTTCAATTGCAATATGTATCAAGGTTCTTTCATTGGAAGGGAAGAGAAAGTGAGTCTTTAGAAGAAAAGTAGTAGTACTATCCTAATAAAGACACACACAAACACACACATATGAAAGAATAATTAACCATCTAGTGAAATAGTTCACATAGACATAATGATCATTAAATAAAATACAACACACATTCAACAAGATAAGCACCAAATCCAATGAAGTAGTTTATTTAGTACATAAGAACATAAACACATACTACAAACATCTAAAGAATAGTCTTACAATATTCACAATACATGCGTGAAAGTGTATTGGCTCAACAAACTTCTTATTATTAAGCGAAAGTTCCAAGATACATCGTTACAATGAGATACCACTAGCCCTAATAGTGGGGCATTACACCACTATTTTCTCCTCAAAAGAACGATCTTATCTCTAATGCCTAGTTGGAGAAGCCAAGGTGAAAAATATTTTACTTGAGTAATGAGGCTTATTTATAACAAGAGGAATGACCTTTCATATCCCCATGACTCTTGACCTACCCTCATGACTATTGGACTTCTAATATGACCTTTGGACTTCTACAAGCCTTTTGGACTTTTCCTAGTGACTCCTTTGTCCATATGTGACTCTTGGACTTTCCAAATATTTGCATTTACAATATTTTTCCAAAATACATAATCATTTTCCACATCATATTGTGGTGACAACAAGACAAACCATTGAAATTGATGACTTGGAGTTTGGTGACTTGTAACATGAAGTTCTTTGAGAAGTGATGACATCACCACTATGTCTTCAATACTTTGTACAAATCTTGCATTGTGATTGCTTTCTACCCTCCAAAGGGCCTATACATGTTATGGAGTCTTTGTGGGTCACTTTGATTGTCACAATCCAACATTCCTTCAATTGTCACAACATGGTGCTTTTATGCCTTTGTCTTCAAGAATGCCTTCTCAGAAAACCAATTCTAGTAGATCTCCTCGAACACCTTCAACCATGTTTACTGAGAGTACTTGTAGGTGAATATCACTCATGGCAAGTAAACACCAACCCAAAAATCTCCTACTGTACTGTGATTCATCCAATGAGACATTTGAGGATCAATAATGTGTAAGGGAAAAGAAGGAGGACCTTTTATGCGCAAAACATACTTGCAGGAGAAAGGGGGAAAGCACAGGGTTCCCTTGAGGGCTTAGGGCATAGTTTCAAGGCACATTGAGGGGCATCACTGCCCACTAAAGGTGTGCAGTGTGCTACATATGGCAGACAAGGTTAGGGTGAGCATAGGGAGGAAGAGTAAGCAATAGGATAGCGGGGTCTTGTTGACTAAGATTGTGCAATGTGGAGGAGAGAGAGAGAAGGCTTAAGGTGGCACAACGTGCATCTCCAGCTGACAAGGTGGTAACTGCCAGGCTCTAAAAGTGTGCAGTGCATTCTTCCTAGCCTTTGAGGAAAATAATACATGGTTAGCAAAAATGGCTAAGTCTGGAAGGGTGACACATAAAAAAGCACTGTGATTTAGGGGTTTGAATGAGCTCTACACATCTCAAATCATTAGTAAAACTTAGACAGGACCCAAGACTAATAAATATACATCAAAACACCATTTCAAAAACACTCTCCAAGTGCAACAGGACAAACATGAGTGATTGCGACACATAAGTGTCGTTTTGTGACTTGAAATTGTGTTATGGCATAAAGTGTGCTATAGTTGATCTCAAAAATCTGATGATACTTAAGAAGGATCATGGACACTAGAAACATATGTAAAAATATAAGACGACACCTAAAGACCAAAAGTGACACTTCACATGGTAGCTAGTAGGCTCCATAATTCAATTATAGCAAAAGTTTGGTGGCTGTTGTAGAAACAACGACACTTGGCGACACAGTAGACGAACTTCAGCTACTTCATATTGATCTAGATTTACAACACATAATTTAGTCCTTCATGAAGTATTGACCCATCATAAGGGTTACCCTAGCTTCACACTTATCCTGGTTTAAAACATGTATTCCCCTAGTCCTTGCTTGGCTTGAACACATTTGAAGACTTGTCAAAACTCAACTATTTCGATTGGGAAGGATAATAAATCTACAGAGTTTCTGATAATCATATGTTAAGCACATTCCCCAATGTTTCTCCACTGCTAATGAGCTTGTTTAGTACCCCAAGGGAGTCACCTCAAGGAATCACAAGCATCGCTTCGATGCCAACAGGCTTGCTTAGTACCCCTGTGAAGTTGCTTGCTTCACCTCTCTATGCAGGAACCCTTTCTCTTCTTCAACTCTTTATTTAGTTACTAAAAGAATATGCAAAGACATTTATTTTGAAGGTGGAAGAGGGAACCCGTCTTATTTACTTGCAAGGGAGGTTGTTCCTTGTTTGAGGGATTCATGTAATGTCTAAAGTTGATATGCTCATTTTTAATTTTTCTGCTCCCCTTTCTCTACTCGGTCAATTTGACACGTGAACATACCATTGAGTAATATGCCAAGTTGATAATGAAGATACAAATATATAGGCATCGTAGGTCCACTACCATTTTTCCATTTTTCATGACTCATAATTTCTATATAGAAATTACTTGACTTAAAACGCTTAGACCCAAACAAAGAAGGAGAGGTAACATATAGCCAAGCCTTTTGGATGTCACAATCCTCTTTCACCTCTGCTACATATTCCTTTCGGGCCACACATACACTCTCACACAAGGTCTTATTTATGTATACTAACTGAAATGAAAGGAAAGAAAACAAGACATGACAAGGAAAAATAACAACAAAACAAAGAAAGACATTTGTACATAGGTAGGGAAACAACCTAGGGATGCTACTAGAAATAGGGCTTAAGATCTTGGCCATTGATAGGAAGAGGATTAGTCCTCCCACATAAGTATTTCATTTTATAAAAATGATTGAAATTTGGTGTTCTTGCCTTTCTCTTCATGGACCTTGTCCCATTTCAATATTAGGTCTCCCACACTGAAATATTTGTTCCCTACAAACTTCTTATTAAACCAACACTTGATTCTATTATGGTGTATGACAAAATTTTCTTTTTCTTTGAGCCTTCTTTCCTCTAGCTTGAGAAGGGTTCCTATCCTACTTTAAACAAGAAGACAAGGTTTACCTTGAGACTCTTAAGAAAAGCTAAAAAGTAGGAAGGTATATATTCGGAGGAAGGATAACATCTTTTCAGTATACAAGGAAGTAGGGAGAAGTATTCATAGAGGGTTTGGGAGTGACATGTTCAGCCAATAATGCATTCACAAAGGCGTTATGCAAATTCCTTTGCTTAGAGAAAACATTTTTCTTGATAATACAGATTAGATTCTTGTTTGTAGACAACCAAACCGTTTTCTTGAGGGTAGTAGTTTGATGTTTGCCTTAAAACAATACCATTCTTTAATGAAAAACCATAAAGCTTAAGTGAGGGAAAATAAGTTGCGTTATCAAAGACAAGCGATGTGGGAATGCCAAACCTGGTTATTATGTTCTGTTTGAGAAACTGGATGACTTCTTGATCGTTAACTTATCTTAGCGGAACTGCTTCAATCCACCAAGTGAAATAATCAGTTGTGGTTAAGATGTATCGATGTTTCTTTTATGAATGAAGAAATATTTCACCAATAACGTCCAATGCCCATTGTTGAAATTGTTCCTCAAATTCTTTTGGTAGCAATGGGGTGATTGACTTCTTATCACGAACATCACATATTTGACATACTGGGCACTTTCGGGCATAGGTATGAGCATCCTTAAATAATGTGGGCCAATAGTAATCAACCATCATCACCTTATCAGCAGTGGTATCACCTACAAATTTCCCACTAGCTTGTCCATCGTGACGATATTTTAGTATCCTTTCTTAACCTGAAGGCTCTAAACATCTGAGCAGGACACCGTTGTGGTGCTTTCAGAAAAGCACAACATGCACAAGTTGGTAGGATAAATATTTAAGGTGTATTACCCTCTTTGGTTTGGTCGATAGATGCAAAGGAAAGGTTTCGTGCTCTAATTATTTCCATATATCTCCATACCAAGACGTCATTGTATTTGTAGGGGAACCTGTTCAATCTTATGCATTTTGATCTCTCGTTCCCACCTAGAAGAATCCTCTTTTGGTGAATCCACCACTTCTGCTTCAAGCTAACAAATACCATGGCCTTTGATGGTGTGAACTGGCTTGAATTCAAGATCATATTCTTTCAAGAGTGTCATCGATTTCGCCCTCCTCTCACCCAACCCTTGTTTTACAAATAGTGATCTAATTGTTGGATGAGGCACATAGATGATAGTGTGAGATTTTAGGAGGTAAGGCTTGAAATACTTGACCGCCTTGTATACTGCATATGCTTGCTTATCGATGGTGAGATAATTAAGTTATGATCCTTGTAATCCAACACTCATTAAATATATAGGCCACTCATTTCCTTGATTTTATTTTTGTGTCAACATGACCGCAATAGACATATCAGAAGAAAAAGTGTATAACAAGAAATCTTTGCCAAAATCTAGGTTGTATAAGGTTGGGGCATCAACGATGTCTTATTTTATTCGGGCAAAGGAATCTTTCTCCTCCTTATCCCATTTATATGTAGCATCCTTGTTTATCATCTCTTGTAATGGTTTAACAATCTGTGCATAATCAGAGATGAAATTTCGAAGAAAATTAATCTTTCCCAAGAAGGATTGCATCGCTTTCTTGTTCACAGGAAAAGGGATTTGAGAAATAGTCTTGACCCTTTCCTGGCCAACCTTAATTCCACTCTTAGTGATAATGTGTCCTAAGAGGTTACACTCGGTCACATCGAAGATTCTCTTTTTCGGATTTAATGATATTCCATACTTGCGACATTGCTCAAAAATATGCTTTAGATGACGGGTGTGATCCAATGTTTTCTTGGAAAATATTGGTACGTCATCCAAGTAGACTACCACACTCTAGGTGATCAATCCATAGAATGTGATGCCCATGACCCATTAAAATGTAGCGTCAACATTAATGAGTCAAAATTGAATACACTTGAAAGAAAAATTCCCCCACTTCGTCTTGAATGTGGTTTTCAATCTGTTTGGTCTACTAGTAGACTTGATTGTATCTGAAGAATCCATCTAGCAGTTAGAACATTTCTGACCCATATACATTTTGGAGTATCTACTCCATAGATGGTACAGAGTAATTATCTTTATTTGAATCCGGGTTGAGGTTGTGGAAGCCAACACATAAGCGTATCTCATCAAAATTTTTCTTGATAGAAACCAGTTTGGAAACCCATGTGGAATGACCAACTTTGAAAATGATCTAAGCATCCAACAACTTCCTTAATTATTTTTGAATCATGGGTTCAAGCATCGGATGAACTTTCCTTACATTCTACTGAAATGGCTTCACCCCTTCTTTAATAGGAATTTCATATTGGATGATACGTGTATCATATGTATTTAGATCATCATACATCCATGCAAATATATCTTAATATTGTTTGAAAAGACAAATGAAAGCTCGTCATTGTTGACAAGAACAACATGTATCGAGGCTCACGTAGTTTGGATCTTCTTTGGTTTCCAAATTAACTTGTTCATGTGACAATGTTTAGCTCTGGATCTTTGTGTTCACTGGTCCTCTGAAACGATTTTACAAGTCGTATAATTTCAAGAGATACCACACCTTTCAGCATAGGATTCCCTTTAGATGCCTGAGCTGCTTCTTGAAAATCCTTTTCATGCTCATGTTCTTCAATAGCCATGTCTTTGAAAACATCTGCATTGGCCATGAAGTGCAATATATGCTGGTCTCATCAAGTAAATAAAAGTTATTTACATTGTCAGACACAGATGGCATATAAATAATTTCTACATAAAATATGTCTTTTAATGGTGATAACCTAGCAGCTGCATTGGGTAATGTATGTAGAAGCATTAAGAACTCCACAAATAGAACTAATGTTAAATTCTTTAAAAGATGAAATGAGACGCCATACCTCTTGTTGGTAGTTTTCGTTATGCAACTAGCTCACAAAACAGAAAAAAGAAGAAGATGATAGATTAACGATTTGAAAAATAGCCACTTCGAGGGGGAAACCTCCTTTACGTCACATAAATGAAGAATTCTTGGATGATACAAATTACAAAACCTTATTTGTATATATAGGATTCTAAGGGGTCACAATATAATCAGAGCCTACATAAAAATAATAATGTAAGGGCACACCAATAGCAATAATGGGCTTCTATGGGGCACAATAATAACAATATTGGGATTGCACTAGTATAATAACAATATGGGGGCTACACTAACAATAACAATAAGGAGGCTACACTAGTATTATAGGAACCTAACATTCCCCTATCCTTCAAAAAAGTGTTGTCCTCAACGCTTGAGTAGTTCTGGACGCTTCTGTATAAAATTATCATCCTCCCGTGTGGAATCTTAAACGGGTAAGTTCTTTCACTTAATTAGATACTCTGAAATTGATTGATTTCATAGTTGTCAAGTTATTTTTTCTGTGACTTCCTTAGGCTCTAATATGATTTTTCCTTCTTCGTCAAGTTCTGGAAATATTGTTTTAACTAGGAGCTTGTCGCTGATAACCTTCTTTAAGCATGAAACATGGAAAACTGGGTGTACTTGGGAAGATGCAGGGAACTCCAATTTGTATGCCATAGTACTAATCTTTTAAAACACCTTGTAAGGACCATAGTACCTGGGTGATAATTTATTATCCTTGTTAGCTTGTTTGAGAGACATTTGTTTGTATGGTTGTAGTCGTAAAAATACCTAGTCACTTAAAATACCCAGTCGTCTACATCAAAACTTCTTTCGTTGTGATGTTGATCTGCCTGTGGTTTAATTCGATTCTATGCTAGAGTGATATAGATTTGGAGAACTTGTTTTTGATGCTCAATGTGATCTTCCATTGCTTGAACCTTACAATTTTCTCTTAAAGATGATGTGATGGACGGTGGATGATATCCAAAAAGTTCCATAAATGGGGTCATTTTTTCTACAGTATGGAAGGAAGTGTTATACCACCATTTAGCCATAGGTAACCACTTGAGCCATTATGTTTGTTTATCAGATGCAAAGCAATGAAGATATCCTTCCAAACCTTAGTTCACTATCTCAGTTTTCCCGTTAGATTGAGGATGATAAGGTGAGCTATGAGCTAATTGAGTACCAAGATAATAAAATAATTCCGTCCAAAAATTTACAGTGAAAATGGGATCTTTGTCACTTACAATAATCTTTGGGTTTCCATGTAGCTTTTGAATTGTTTCCATAAATGCAGTAGCAACTATACTGGATTTAAAAGGATGGGATAATGCACAAAAGTGTGCATACTTTGTAAGTCTATCAACTACCACCATGATGAAACTCTTTCCTTCAGAATTGGGAAAACCTATGGTAAAATCCATTGAGACCTCCTCCCAACGCTGACTTGGAATGGCTAAAGGTTGTAACATACTGAGGGTCTTAATTGTTTCAATTTTATTTTGTTGGCAACCAAGATTCTGCCACAAACTTTTCAATATTAGATTTAAGGCCATCCCAAAAAAAAATATTCTTCACCATGTGGTATGTTTTTAAAAATCCTAAGTGCCCTCCTAAAGGAAAGGTGTGCAATTCCAAAAGAATCTTTTGCTTGAGTTGGGAATTTTTACATATATATAAGTTATCTTTGTACCATAATGAGTCATTTTTTTAGATAAATGTATCAGATGTATTAATACCTTGTTGCAAATTTTGAATGAGTGTCCACACCTCTTATTCATTATTCCATTCCTCCCTTGCTTCAGTTATCTATTTAGGTTGGATAATCGAAATGGCATAGAGAAATAATTCTACATCCTCATCCTTTCTTTAGAGTGCATCTGCAACAACATTTTTCTTCCCTTTTGTAGAAGATTTCAAGGCCATAACCCAACATCTTAGTGGCTCATTTTTCTTTCTCTTCTGAAGATAATATTTGTTCCAAAAATTATTTAATACTATCATGATCTGTTTTTACCTTGAATTGTCTTCCCATTAGGTAAGGGCACCATTGCTTCAGGGCATGCAGTATTGACAACATTTCCTTTTCATAAATAGGTTTGTGTAAATAATTTCCCTTGATTGGATGACTTTCAAAAGAAATGGGTCTTCCTTCTTGCATTAAAACAACACCAATTCCATTTCCTGAGGCATCACATTCCACCATAAAGGTTTTTGTGAAGTCTAGAGTAGCTAAAACTGGAGCTTGGCACATTGCCTCTTTAAGATGTTCAAAGGACTTAGTTGCTTTGGAGTCCAAAAAATGCATCTTTCTTCAGTAATGTTGTTAGAGGTGCTACTATTTTCCCATAATTATTAACAAACTTGTGATAATACCTTGTCAACTCAAGAAATCCTCGAAGATGCTTTAGGGTTGTGGGAATTTTTCATTTCTTGATGGCTTTAATTTTGTTAGAATCTACCTTAACACCCTCACGAGATACAATATGATCCAAATGTTCCACCTCTTGTACCCGAAAGAAACATTTGGAGGTTTTGCATATAATTGTTTCTCCTTCAATTGTTTGAGCACCCTGTCAACATGTTGAACATGATCCTTCCAAGACTCCTTGAAGATTAGTATATCATCAAAAAATACTAACACAAATTTTCTAAGGGTTTGAAAATGGAATTCATCAAACCTTGAAATGTGGAAGGTACATTAGGAAGGCCAAAAGGCATGACTAAGAATTCATAATGACCTTCATAACTTATGAATGTTGTTTTTGCAATATCTTCAATCTTCATTCTAATTTGATGATATCCTAAATGAAGATCCAACTTGGTGAAGTAAATTGTTCCATGTAATTCATCCAACGATTCATCAAGGACAAGAATGGGAAATTTATCTTTAATGGTGAGCTTGTTGACCACCATATAATCTAGACAGATACGCCATGATTGAATTATACTTGCCTCTAGAATTTCTGCAGCCATACATTCAATTTCACTCTTTTGGGCATAGGGATATCTGTAAGGTCTGATGGTTGGAGGAACACTTCTTGGAATCAAGTGAATAGAATGATCATGATCATGAATAGGTGGGAGGCCTTTGGGAGTCTCAAATACTTTGGAATGTTTGTCCAAGGTTCTTTGGAGATCATGAGAAACAAATGATTTTGATGTTTTAACATATAGTGAGCATAATTGTGCAATTATGCCACGTTGGTATTTCTTCAAAATATTTTTCACGCCACTAGAGCTGATTATGTTCCCTAGTTTCCCTGTGATGCCCATTAATTCCATTTCCTTTCCTTCACATGGAAATTTTAAGAAAAGTTACTGAAAATTAAAAGCTATCGTCCCTAAAGATTGTAACCATTGTACTCCTAATAAAACATCATCACCACCTATTGGAATGGAAAGAGTTAGACTATTCAATACATATTCTTGCAGGGTTAGATTGATATTATGAAAGTTCCCTGAGAAATTTATTGTTCCTCCATTTGTAACCATCACTTGACACTCTGGTGTTGGATATAGAAAGAAATTCAATTCCTTGGCTATCTTACAATGAATAAAATTGTGGGTACTACCAAAATCGATCATCACTATTACCTTTTTATTCTTGATAAGTCCTTCTATCTTGAGAGTTTTAGGGGTGGTAATTCCTGCCAATGCATTACAAGATATGGTCAAATTCATTTTTTCTTTCTCTAGGGTTGGTTCTTGATGTATATCCTCTTCTTTTAATGTTTCTAGTTCATTTTATTCCTCCTCTTCACAATCTATGTAAAATAATTTATTCTCAACACACTTATGACCCTTGGTGTATTGACTATCACAATTGTAACAAAGCCCTTTTTCTCTTTTTCCTTATAGTTATTGTGGTGTCAACCTTGTAGGTTGTGGGAGGATAGGAGCAATAACACTTCCATCTTTATACTTGTGAGTGGAAGAATTCCTTGTTGCTATAATTTTGCTTTCAACTTTTCTTGCCACCTTGAATGCCTTCTCCAATGAATTAGGTTCCCAAAGGTGAACCTCATGTTGGATGTTATCATTTAAAGTCCCTATGAAGACATCAATCCTATGCTCCGTTGGAATATCATTTACCTTGATATTAAATCTTTGGAAGTATTCATTGTTCTCTGTCATTGAACCCTTTTGTTTGAGAATTATCAATTGGATAAAGAAGGTATTGCTCTTTGTATCCTCATAATGTGATAGAAATTCTTCGGCACAAATTGTCCAAGTGACAATTGGTTTACAAGAACAAATCCATCTATACCACACAAAATTATTTTATTCTAAATATAAAGATGCAATTCATACCTTCTCTGTGTGTTGTACATCATGTAGATCAAATAATTGCTCCATATGTAGTATCTGTGTTACCGGATCCTTGCCATCAAACTTCCTCATATATATGTTTGGAATGTGGTGGGTCTTAAACCCAATGTTGAAGTCTCTAAAATCATATTTCATATTCCTTTTGTCCTCGTCCTAATTTTCATGGAGTACCTTGTCACCACTAGGAAACATTTCTTGCAACAACTTTATCAAACCTTCCTTCAAACCTTCCATGTCTGCTTTTAAATCATTCTTCAAATCTTCCATGTATGATTTTAAACCATTCTTCAAATATTCCATGTTGCCTTTCATTTTTTCTTCTATACCATCCATCTTAGCTTCTAGTTCATTTTTTGTTACTCTTTGCGAGAGAGAAAATTGTTGCATTTGGTCTCATAATTTTGATATATCATGTTGCATTTCTTCCTCTTCTTCATGTGTCATAGTAGAGCTTTCTGGTTGCTTACTAGGTGTGTCCATTTTTTTGTTTTGGGGCATTTCAGAATCAAATAACGATACCTATGCTCCATTATGCCCTTTGAATCACTTCAAGCTATTTTTTTTTTCAAACAAAAGTTATGCAAGTTTTTTAAAAAAATACACACCTTTTTCATGCTTTTTAGGAGCTCGATATTGAAATTGTTTTCTCTATAATTTCGGATCTCTGAGATATGAAATTTCGTCTTGTGGTAGCCCTTTGAGTTTTCTTTCCAATGCCACATGTCCGACCAATATTGTGTTCTTCAATAAAAATTTATGCCCATCATCTCACGATGACCTGATTATAGATTGGTTCAGGGCATCTTTTCTTCTGTTTTGTGAGATGGTTGCATAGAATTTGGTGTAAGAGCTTTGGATTCTAGGGTTTTGCTGCTTCAAACAGGCCATATTGGTATTTTCACTATAATTTTTTTCTCTACGAGGATTCAAAAGTTGAAACTTTGACCAAGTGGAGCCGAAATAATGGTAAACTTTGCGTAAAAATTTTAGATCTTGATTCACTATATTTTTTGATATATGGTCCAAAGAAGTTAGGGTTTTTGCAAGCTCCATAATTCAATCTCAAATAGGTGACTTAGGGAGAATTGTCATAACTTTCTCTCCGAACATTGGATTTGAATTTCATAAAAAGTGACTAAGAGTACATGGACTATAGTTTTTTGTGTATCATTTAAGGGCCAAAGGTCAAAATTGTGACACGTCACACTCTAGACAAGTTTTCTCTAATACCAAATGTTATGCAACCAACTCACAAAACAGAAGAAAAGATAGATCAATGACTTGAAAAATAAACTCTTCAAGGGGGAAACCTCCTTTAAATCACATAAATGAACAATTATTGGATGATACAAATGACAAGACCTCCTTTATATATGTAGGAGTCTAAGGGTCATAATATAATCAGAGAATATATAAAAATAATAATGTAAGGGAACAACAATAGCAATAGTGGGCTTCTATGGGGTACAATAATAAAAATATGGGGGCTACATGGGTACAACAACAATAATAAGGGAGCTACACTAACAATAAAAATAAGGGGTATACACTATTATTATACGGACCTAATAGTTTTTCAAATTAGGTGACACATAGTGAATGGTATTCTATACTTGACGGGTAACAATTTTTGAATCACTTATTACTTTGAGCACTTCTAATTTGAAGTCTATGGCCTTTTTTAATCCCAAAACGAGTGTTTCATACTCGACAATGTTGTTCATGTAGTCGAATTGTAAGTAACATCATAATATATACCCTTTATTTTGAGGGTCAATAAGGATACAACCAACTCCATAACCCTCTTGAGTTTTAGAACCATCAAAATATAAAGTCCAGACATTAGTATCTATTTGGTTAGTCCTTACAGTAGTATTATGTACATCTATGTTACAAATTTTATTAGCATCATTTGGACTATAGGGAAGGAGCTCCAATTGTGTATCAGATGGTACAGGGGATGGTTGCGCTTGGTAACATCCGTGGTCGACCTCTAGAAAATCAATTTCGAAAAAAGACGTGCAATTCCAATTGGCTCAATATGTCACTCAAGTGTTGTCAAGGTATGCTTCATGTAAGCCTGTTCACTCTCTACTTGAATCTAATTATTTTTGCCCTTATATGGAAGCCATAAATGTTTCAAGTATGTAGAAAAGTATCCTTGTAGTTTGCTGGACCAGTCTTTACTTAGAAGCAAACCATAGGCTTCAGGAATGTCCACAATAACAATATTGATGCATTGGTGAACTCTATCATCTGATGATAAATGGATGATAACATTATTGAGTTCACCAATTGCTTGGACTAATGATCTATCCAGTTGTATGATTCGGGCATCAATCTTTTCCCATTTTGCATTAATATTCTTGGCAATAGATAAAGGCATGACATTTGCAGATGCACCAGAATCAACAAGGCAATTATGGACATTATAGTTAAATATTTCAAACGTTAAAAGAAAATAAAGGTAGGTAGTATGAGAATTCAAATTAGCAATGTTAACCTCATATTTGAGAATGTCATGAGACTTACCAAACAAGGCTTGAGAAGCATAAACTTCTTTACCTGACAGAGGTTGTGACGAAAATTCTTGGATGATCAATTCAAGCTATCCTACTAATTTTGTGAGCTCGAAGATTGAGATATTGGCACGAGCCCTTTTCATATCCTTAATAATACTATAAACAAATTTTTCCTCTTTAGCAAGTTGTGCTGAAGTATTGGTTGGTTGATTTGTTCGAGGGCTAAGGAGTGACATACTTATTCTTGTTAATCGTGGAATTTCTCTTAGGAGGTAGAGCACCACCAGACATTTTTTGTGAATTCTAAGAAGCGTTACTAGGTGGTAAAATCTTCCTCAATAATTTCCTTCTAAGATCTTTCCCAGAAACTGGTCCTTTGCTCCTCAAATTGTATTGTTTAGTTTTTTTTTTGTGGAGGAGCTTCACTCGCATGGGGTTCACCAAAATTTTGTTTATCAGTGTTGAATATAACATCCAATGCAAGCACTGAGTCTCTAGCACCTAAACTTTCCTCAGTCGTGGTTGGTTCACTTGCTTCTTTAGTCTACTATGACTACTCTTTTGCTAATAAAGTTTCTATGACATTGGTTATCATAACATTCATGTTGTGGTTCCATTGTGGACATGTTTCTCTGAATGCCTCTCTTGATGGAAAGTACAAAAGTTATCCATGCCCAAGTTTTCAACATTGTACACAACATTGGAGCTTTGTGCAAACTTGGTTGATTGATTATTATTTTTCTTAAAGAAAGGCGGCTTGAAATACTTATTGCTGGTAAATGCCTCACATGACTTTCTCTTTAGTTCAAATACTTCATTAGTGAGCAACTTCAAAGACATATCCAAGCTTTCCATATCAAAAGAATCTTTCTCTTTGGTTTTAGTGGAGGAGGCTTGAGATTTCTTACCAGTGCCTTTGGAGTCTTTAGAATCTTCCTGATCATCAATAGCTCCAATAGAACACAATTATTTCTCCACAATGATTGCTTCTGCAAAGTTAAGGGCCAATGTTTCCTTTGCAACTCTTTTAACAAACACGGAAATGTTAGTAGGCAAGGCAGCAATGTAATAATATTTGGTAATAGAATCATGTGATCGGAAATTATTGGGGAACTTATTCAATAAACGTGTAAACCTCTGATTAAAATACTTTACCTTTTCTTTGTCCCCCCATATTAATATTTCTGAGTTCCTTGAGTAGCATGGCAAGAGTTCTATCATTAGCAAATTTATCTAAGAACAACCTTTTGAACTCCCTCCAACTATGGACTGAATTAGGAAAAAGATTGTGGTACCAAACTGGTGTTCTACCCTCCACGTTTTGTACTTTGATGTGGAGATTCTTCTTTCTCAGGAATATGAGTTGGAGTTGGACTTAGGTTATTGCTACCTTGAACTAAAGGTTCTTTGTAAGAATGTAATGAATTATCAACCATATAAAGGTAGACCTCCTTCTAGTGCCATAATGTTGACAGAGCTGGAAATCGCCAACATACAGGGGGTCTCCCTGATATGAAGTCCCAATTAGACTTCACACGATTTGGTGTAGGAGCCCCATCCGGAATATGGCCCGGTTGTCACAATCTTAAAAAATTTCCTTGCTTGCAATGGTTAGTTTAAGAGAGAAACGTGCATGTATTTTTGAATGAGCGTGTAAATAAGGATTGTGGAATGTTCAATTGCAATATGTGTCAAGGTTCTTTCTGATCTAGGTGGATATTGGTGGCCACTCACCTATTCCACCTAGACCTCTAGTCAGATTCATATGTTTCCTTGTTTATTGCAAAATTTACTATTTTTAGTAGTTTTTGGGTCCTAAAATTTCAGAGCAGTTTTGACCCCCTAAACGACTTTTTTTTGAGGTCCACAATAGACCCATAGCCATAGGAAAGGGCTTGAAACAAATCCTATAGTACTTGGAGAGATATTTTTAGCAAGGCATCATACGTGCCAAATAGAGATAATATGACCAAGTTATAACCCCGAGAAGTTGGCTACCCAACTAACCCCAACCGGGCCCTCAAACTCTTGGTGTTCCATCTCCTCGGGTTAGGGTTTTGGTTTTTTAGCGTTTTACCTTCTTGTTCAATAATAAATAGGCCCTTGAGCCTCATTGTAACAGAGTTCAGAGGCATGTAGCCGCCACATCTCTTCTCAGACATAAGCTACCATCGTCCGAGCTAGTTTATTTCCATTTTGTTTGTAAGCATATTTTAGTATTTGATATTAATGAAATGAAGTGTTATTTCTATTATATCTCTATATTTATGGTTATATATGTAATTTTTTGTGTTCCTATTTAAGTTCGAATCAGTGTTATCAAAGTAGTATGCTCTTTCTCTTTTTTTCTTTATATGTCCCCAACGAGGTTGGGATATAAAGAGTTAGGGCTCGAACTGGTCAAACCTTTGCAAGACCAGCCTCGCAAATCCTGACGACCTCCCATGGCAGAAGAGAAGAAAGACAAGGGAGTAAGATATACTTTCAAAATATTGCTCGAAGAAGCTCTTGAGTGACAGAGGAATGGGATGATGTACACATTGTCCCAGATCGTTTAGTGCCGACCCAAAGGTGACACATCTCCTTCCAGCAGTCACTCTGGAAGCGCCACACCCTTTAAGGTACAAGTTAACTTTGAAATCCCCATATTTGAAGGTCAGATAGATGCGGACACCGCAGATAAATGGTTAAATCTACTAGAAGGATATTTTTCTGTTCATCATTTTTCTAGCTGGGAAAATATTACTTTTGCACTTCTTGAAGTCGCCCCCCACGTCGAGGATTGGTGGAAAACCTACTGTGAGAAGAAGGATAAAAGTACACCCTCACTATTTTCAACCACACCCACTTGGAATTCATTCTAGGACACCATCAAGGAGAAGTAATACCCTGTCAAGAGCTATGAGGATAAATACATAAACTGGACCATGATGCGGTAGGGAAGGGACCAGGAAGTGTTGGATTTTACCAATGTTTTTCATACCCTTCGCACCAATTTGGGTATCAAGGATTCTGAGTGATATTTGGTACTCACGTACCACGGCTGTCTATTTAGGTACATCCAGAATGAGATGGAGTTCCTGCACATCTCCTCACTCGACACGACATATCGATACGTTGTCAAGATTGAGTAGAAGTTTAAATAGAAGAAGCGAGACTTTGTATTTGCAAATCCAAAGTAAGGGAAATACATCCCAAAACATAGAGCAAAGGACAAAGCCAAGGTGAGGTGACCTAGGACAATCTGCCGAAGCCGCAAGAAAATAACAACACCACGAAGACAAAGAAGGACACAGGAAAATAGTGTGAGTTCCATAGGAGCTCCACTCACAATACAAGTGAGTGTCGGGCCAAGTAGTCACTGGTGGCTGATCTGAAGCCTTCCGAATTAGACACATGTTCCAACTCTGAGTCAGAACCCGACAAAGCGAATGAAAAAGGGAAGCATATCATTGACGCAGAGCCCAATGCCACCATGGCCACCACAAAGATCTAAAAGAATGAGCTTGAAGATCTAGAGGATGGAGAACGCCTCTTCTACTCACAGATGTGGGTGAAGGGTTCTCTGCTGCAATTCATTGTCGATGTTGGAAATGCTGAGAGGAGGGGGTGAATTAGCATTCCTTTTCAATTGTTACTTTTACCAGTTAAATCAATTATATTTAGAACACAAAATAATAAATAGCAATAAATGATTTTATTAATATAATATTTATAATGAATCAAGTACAATATATAGGGCTCCAACCCTTGATGAAGAGACCAACCTTCAATTCCCCAGGCTCCAACCTGTTGCCAAGCACTAACTTGGTCTTTTGTTAGGATCTAACCTCTAGGGAACTGACCCTATCTTCTCAAGGCATCGACCTTATGTTTAGAGGCACCAACCCTTCTCTAGTACAAGCTCCGACCTAGTTTCTTGAGGACATGATCCTCTAGGGCTCCAACCCTATCCTTCAAGTCACCTACTTTGTTTGTTCGAGGCTCAAACCTTTAGGGAACCAATCCTCTAGGTCTCAACTCACTACTATACTTTATCTAGATATGTTTTATAGTAATTCACGTCTCCCAAAATATTCTTCACTGAGTTACTATCAATCTACAACTTCACTGTAGTTTCCATGCTACTTCATCAATGACAACCTGTCTTCATATGAAGGAGTCTTCACAATTCTTCATATTGTCCAATAGAGTCTGCAAAGTTTACCTCATGATGATTTCAACAATGCATCATGATCTTCAAGATCTGGTGATGCTTATCATCAAGATATCTGCGCTAGGCCTCAATGTCTTTTCAAAACATCTCTGTGTTTTGACCCTCTATTCTTACTATCACGGTAACTGCTTCAGGAGTGGCGCTTCAAGAGTAATTCCTTCAGAGGAGTGACTGTTGCATCTACAAGTTGTGTATTAAATTAAAACAACCCTGTATATGCAATGTTTTTAACAGATCATGGGTTGCGCTTCTACGGATTCACTCTAGGTCCGATCCTTTCAATGAATAACCCAGTCAACAGAATGCTCAAGCTTTGGCTTCCTTCTTCTTCCGTTGGACCTTCGACTTCCTTCTGCACTTGCTCGATCTTCTACTTCCTCTTTCACTTGCTCAACCTTTTTCTATTCCTTCACATTCACGAGTTGTGAATTGTTCAATGCCCGAGATACAATTTCCAGAAATGAGGCGTCTTAACTTGTATTTATATGAGTTTCACCAATGACCAAAAATACACGTTTATTAGAGGGAAGTTCACTTGTATATTAAAATATATTGAAGAGTCTTCCATCTAATTATATCATATACTTGATTATTCACAGAAACCACATAAAGAAGAGGTTGTACCCACATAGAGGTCCCACATGCCACATCACTACTTAAATACTGTAATCACAACTTTATGAAAATACTGCAACTGTAACCCTTTTGGCTTCAAAAACATAGTGGGTGCCCCTATTTCTGATGGAGCAGATGCGATATTATATTAAATGTTTTTTGATAAATTTGTCGGGTCCACAACTCTATCGCAAACGGCGGTCCGCTGGGTCCACAACTCTATCGCAATCGGTGGTCCATCATGTCCACAACTCTATCGCAATCGGCAGTTTGACATCCCTTTGAAACTTGTGATTACTGCAGATGTGATATTACATTAAGTTATGTTATAATGGTGTAGATGGTCTGCAATACCATCGCAATCGGTGGATTTAACATGAAATTCCTTTTAATACTTGCGGTAGATGATTTCCGACAAGGCGGATGTGATATTACATTAAGGTGTATTATAATGGTGCAGCAGGTTTGAAATACTATAGCAATCGGCAGATTTGAGTGTAACATTCTTTATGACTTACGATACGTAACTTTTGATAGGCAGATTCGATATTAAATTAGGGTTTTTACCATAAACTATTTTGGGTCCACGTATTATATTGCAATCACAATTTTAGTGTGACATTCCTTTAAGACTTGTGATGTGAAGGTTCTGGTATAGCGGATGTGATATTGATTAGGGTGTGTTATAATGGGACCACTGGGTCCACTAATCATATCGAAATCAGGGATTTTAGTGTAACAAGGCTTCAAGACTTGTGATGCAGTGGATGTGATATTTCAATAGAGGTGTATTGTAACAGAACCGTTGGGTTTGCAATGCTCCTCCGATTTCACCGTTTTCTTCCTTTAGCACTTACTCTTGGGTATATGTGATAGGCTCCGATAAACTTCTTCTCTCACTTTCAATGTGCTTCTCTTGCTCCGATAGCTCTTCCTTTAACTTCCAATAGCTCTTATTTGATAGATCATGTTCTTGACTTCCAATAGCTTCCCTGATGGCTTTCCTCCTTGGCTTCTTGCTCCTGTTACTTCACAGATCTGCTTCTCCTTACCTTCACATCATCATTTAGTATCCCAGAATATTGCCATGTTGACATCAATGACAATCTAGAACAACAATATCCCCCTTTTTCATTGATGTAAATATTCTTCTTCTCTCCCCCTTTTACATCAATGGCAAAGGAGTGCATAAGGACTCCCCTTGTCGAACTGCTCCCCCTATCAAGCTACTTCTCTTCTTCATGAATAGTATATCTTCATGGGTATGTTACTCCCCCTATCATAGTGCTCTTATTTTTACTCAAGATAGGAGGATTTCTGCCTTATCATCAACTAGCACATTATCCCTTCTTCATGTCTCAAAAAAATAATTTAACATGGCTTCAACAATGGTTAAGGATGCTCCTCTTCAATGCTTCCAAACAGATTCCAAATAGCCACACACCAAATGTTCAAGTCCAAGTTTTTATGCTTCAATCCGTATTTTGTTGTCTCCACAGTTAGAATTAAGAGGCCTTCATAGTTTGAATCAAGAGAAAATGCCACTAAAATTGTCTTTCTTGCTATCTCTCTTCAGATCCAATTTCCTCTATATCTTTGTGCTTCTCCTTAAGTCATTGCCATCCAATATTTCAACATCATTGCATTTGGATGAAATGGTGAGAGGTTGTGCATTACTGTTGCTATTTTTCTAAGTGACCAACATCAACTTGAGCTATATTTAACTCCACAAAATTATTCTTTCTATAGTCCTTTTGATGAGCCATCTTTTCCTTGTGTTCTTTGCAAGTTATCTCCATTAGCAGATTTTGATATCAATCTGTGACTCTCTTTTAAATTCTTTTTACTGACTCACGAATTTTTCCAATGCTTCAATTATGTTAAACGCTACCAACTTCTCTTGATTTTGTAGTGAACAAAACATTCAAGCTCCATTTCCAGATGTATCTATTTGTTTGAAGGTTGCATCTATTTGTGTCCATAATTTACCCGCTCTCACATCATATCCTTGAATCGAGACATTCAACTTCTGTAATAACAACAACATAGTTATTTTCCTTATTAGCATTATATGGCCTTCTCTGTTGCTCCAATTTCTTCTTAGTGATCAAGTGAAAAAACATCTTCAACAACAATCCATTGGATAGTTAAGAGATCATGTTCTTTCAAAGGAGTGTTCCTGAGAAATGATCCATCAAAGAATGATTGTCAATATAGCTCATCAAGGATTACATAAGGGCCATTCTCAAATGGTTTCTGCAAGAATGTTTAATCATAAGCTCACCCTGACTGTATTCATGATCTTCCTTTTGGCAGAGTCTCCCCATCAAATGCTTAGATTGTCGAAGATCAGGTCAACAACATGTGTTGTTGGTTGGAGAGTTCAGGAGAGTTTCAGATCCAATTTTATTATTTCTCCATATTTGTGTAACTTTCTTCTCTGGCATGGTTCTAGTTTGTGTAGGAGCCCAAGTCAAGTTACAATCATGTGCCATATGACCAATGTTATGACACTTGAAGCATTCTATGTTGTTCATGAATAAGAATTCATGATTTCATGCAAAATTGCTTCTCAGAGATTGTCGGGGACCATAATATTTATCTTTGTGATATGCCCTACAATCTTTTGCCATGTGTCCAAAGTTTTTACAAGCATAAAAATAACCAAGAAATAACTTTGGTACCTGGGAGATGGAGACTCCTAGATGTACTTCTGAAGTCTTTCTTCCTTGAGATCCTTTCATGATAACCATTGCTTCTTACATCCTTGACACCATCTACATTTATTCTTGGAATGAGACTTCCTTTGTTGTTGCCTTGACTCTTATCCTTGCATTTGCTGGAATTGGGAGCATCAATATTTCTTTCTGGCTTCCTCACATCCTTGTTGTTTAAAGCATTATCATTCTTGCTTGAGGATTCACCTGCATAGCCAAGCCCTAATTTATCAAATGAAGATCTTTGATGGTTGAGCATGTCATCTAGGGCTTGAGAGCTCTTCAAGATTTTGTCCATTCCTTCAACCTTTTTCCTGTGGGAGACAATCTCTTCTTCCAATATTTCACAATCATTATTCTTCTTAGAAAGTTGTTTCCCAATTTCTTCCTTGATACAAGTTGCTTCATTTGCTTCTATTTTAAGGGAGATGATATCTGATTTCATTCTGAAAATTTCTTCATTTTCCTTAGCTAGACTGCTCTCCATTTCTTCCATGATCCTTTTAGATTTACATGTTTCGGCCTTGAGAAGGTTGATGTCAGATTTTAGTTTGAATATTTCTTCATCCTTTGGTTTTAGTTGACATATCATGGTGTTTCTTTCCTTTTCTGCTTCATCAACCTGTACTTCTATGATTGACAATGATTCCATTGTCTACTCAGCTCCTTGTACTACCAAATTCTCCATCCATCATGCTATCAGAAATCATTGATTTCAGACTTCAATACCTTGAGTCTTTAAGAAATTCCTCATTATTGTTTCCCATATATCAAAATTTCCATTGAACAATGGAGCCTTCACAAATTGATTGATTTCAACTTCGGTGGTTGAGGGAGACATATCCTTAGGAGGATTGGAGACTTTCTTCCTTAGTTTCACCTTTGTGTTCTAATTGGTCAACCTTCAAGCTCTTAGGCTTTGAGTGAAGGTATTGGCTTTGATCTCAATTGTTGGAAATACTGAGGGCGGGGGGGGATTGAATCAATATTCCTTTTCAATTGTTACTTTTACTAGTTAAATCAATTATATTTAGAACACAAAATAAGAAATAGTAATAAATAATTTTATTAATATAATATTTATATGAATCAAGTACAATATATAGGGCTCCAACCCTTGGTGAAGACAACAATCTTCAATTCCTCAGGCTCCAACCTGTTGCCAAGCGCCAACTTGGTCTTTTGTGAGGCTCCAACCTCTAGGGCACCGACCCTATATTCTGAAGGCACCGACCTTGAATTTAGAGGCTCCAACCCCTAGGGCACCAACCCTTCTCTGGTATAGGATCCAACCTGGTTTCTTGAGGACACTGATCCTCTAGGGCTCTAACCCTATCCTTCAAGGTACCTACCTTGTTTGTGCGAGGCTCCAACCTTGAAGGTACCAACCCTCTGAGATCCAACCCACTGCTATACTTTGTCTAGATATGTTTTAAAGTAATTCAGGCTCCCAAAATATTCTTCACTAAGTTCTTTTCAATCTATAGCTTCATTGTAGTCTCCATGCTACTTCATCAATGACAACCTGTCTTCATATGAAGGAGTCTTCACAATTCTTCATATTTCCCAACAGAGTCTACAAAGTTTACCTCATGATGATTTCAACAATACATCATGATCTTCAAGATCTGTTGATGCTTATCAACAAGATATCTGTGCTAGGCCTCAATGTATTTTCAAAACAACTCTCTATTTTGACCCTCTGTTCTTACTGTCACGGTAACTTCTTCAGGAGTGGCACTTCAGGAGTAATTCCTTTAGAGGAGTGACTGTTGTGGCTACAGGTTGTGTATTCAATTAAAATGACCCTGTCTATGCAGTCTTTTTAACAAATCATGGGTTGCATTTCTATGGATTCACTCTAGGTCTGATCCTTTCAATGAATAACCCAGTCAACAGAATGCTCGACCTTTGGCTTCCTTCTTCTTCCGCCCGACCTTTGGTTTCCTTCTACACTTGCCCGACCTTCAGTTTCATCTTTCACTCGCTCAACCTTTTTCTGTTCCTTCATGTTCATGAGTTGTGAACTATCCTTCTACTCTGTGTTCGATGCTCGATATACAATTTCCATAAATGAGGTGTCTTAACTTGTATTTCTATGAGTTTCACCAATGACCGAAATACATGTTTATTGGAGGGAGGATGACTTGTATATTAAAAAATATCGAATATTCTTCCATCCAATTATATCATAGGCTTGATTATTCACAAAAACCACATAAATAAGAGGTTATACCCACAGAGAGGTCTCACATGCTATGTCACTGCTTAAATCCCACAATCGCAACTTTATGAAAATCCTACAATCACAACCCTTTTGGCTTCATGATATAACATAGCCGATGCCCCTATTTTAGATGGAACGGATGCAATATTATATTAAACTGTTTTTGATAACTCCGTCAGGTCCAAAACTCTATCAGAATCGGTAGTTTGTCGGGTCCACAACTCTATCACAATCGGTGGTCCATTGGGTCCACAACTTTATCGCAATTAGTGGTTTGACATCCCTTTGAAACTTGCAATTACTGCAAATGCAATATTACATTAAGTTATGTTATAATGGTGCAGCGGGTCTGCAATACCATCGTAATCAGCGGATTTGACATGACATTCCTTTTAAGACTTGCGGTAGATGATTTCCAATGAGGCGGACATGATATTACATTAAGGTGTATTATAATGGAGCAGCGGGTCTGCAATACTATCGCAATCGGCGGATTTGAGTATAAAATTATTTATGACTTGCGATATGATAGGCGGATTCGATATTAAATTAGGGTTGTTACCATAAACTGCTTTGGGTCCACATATTATATTGCAATCACAGTTTCAGTGTGACATTCTTTTAAGACTTGCGATGCGAAGGTTCCAGTATAGCAGATGTGATATTGATTAGGGCGTGTTATAATGGGACCACTGGGTCCACAACTCCTATCGAAATTAGGGATTTCACTGTAACAAGTCTTCAAGACTTGTGATGCGGTGGATGTGATATTCCAATAGAGGTGTATTGTAATAGAACCGTCGGATCCGCAATGCTCCTTCGATTTCACTGTTTTCTTCCTTTAGAACTTACTCTTGGGAATATGTGATAGGCTTTGATAAATTTCTTCTCTTGCTCCGATAACTCTTCTTTTGACTTCCGATAGATCTTCTTTGATAGCTTCTATTCTTGACTTCCAATAGCTTCCCTGATGGCTTTCCTCCTTGGCTTCTTGCTCCTGTTACTTCACAGATATCTTTTCCTTGGCTTCACATCATCATTTAGTATCCCAAAATATTTCCATGTTAACATCAATGGAAATCTAGATCAACAGTTGACAGCAGGAGCCAAAAGAACCTCATTTCAAAAGAGGTTGTGCAGCCGCTGGGCCTATCAACTACAATACATCTACAGTCGTACACAATCGGGTGGCTTCACCAAGGACGAGATCTCTGTGTCAACCAACAGTGTAACCTTCCCTAAAACATCAAGCCCTTCATGGATGAGGTATTATGTGATGTTTCCCCTCTTGAAGTTTGTGATGTATTATTAGGAAAACCATACTTGTGGAAGAGACATGTTTTGTATGAGTCTAGAACTCGCTCTGTGATTATTACTTTTGGAAATAAGTTGTATAGGATATTGGAGGTATCCCTACCTACCGCCATATTTTTGATCTCTTCAAAGCAACGCAGTAAGATCATTTTGTAGACTGGGATTTTTTTTTGCCTTATGATTCGCCCTCAAGGCAAGAAGAAGATTATGGACACGACTTCCAGACAAGGCTCCTTTACATAGCAAGCAGCAAATGGACAAGGTCATGGAGGAGTACAGGGACATTTTTGCCTCACCTACAAGGGTACCTCTACACGGTTAGGTCAAGCACTCCATCGATATGACCACGGGTGCACCGCTACCCAATAAACTGATCTATCAATGCTTTGTTTCGGAGAATGAGGAGATCAAGAGGCAGATTCAGGAGCTATTGCAGAAAGGGAACATTAGGCCAAGATCATCACCTTGTGGGAGCCTAATTTTATTGGTACAGAAGAAGGATGGGACCTAGAGACTTTGTATCAACTATCGGGCATTGAACAATATCATTGTCTAGAATAGGTACCCAATCCCATAGATTAATGACCTTCTAGGCCAGCTCAAGGGGGAAAAATATTTTAGCAATATTGACTTGAAGTCTGGTTATCACCATGTGCCTATCGAACCCTCTGGTGTGTGGAAGACTCCCTTCAAATCCAAGGAGGACCTTTTCGAATGGTTGTTCATGCCTTTAGGTTTGATGAATGACCCCACAACCTTCATGAGATTGATGGATGACATCTTGCGACCCTTCACTAATGAATTTGTGGTGGTGTATTTAGATGACATCTTTACCTTCTTCCATATTTGGAAGAGCACCTCAACCATATTCGACAAGTCCTCCAAACCATGTGACAACACAAGTTATGCGCCAATTTGGAGAAATGCAATTTTGGCATGAACCAGGTTCAATATTGGAGTACATCATTGATGAGTAGGGTGTGCATGTATACCCAGCCAAGATACAATTCATTCAAGATTGGCCAGCCCCAACCACTCTAACAGAGCTCCACAACTTTTTGGGTCTTGCCAATTTCTACCACAAGTTCGTGTTGGGATTCTCTCACATCACTTGGCCTTTAATTCAAGTCACCAAGGGCGGAGCGAAAGAAAATTTATTTTGGTATGAAACCCAACCAAAGGCATTTTCTGAGTTGAAGCATTACCTCTTCTCTGCACTAGTGCTCACATTACTAGACTTGCAACAACCATTTGATATTGAGATAGATGCCTCTGACTATGTTATTGGTGCAGTTCTTACTCAAGAGGGGCATCCAGTGGCTTACCACAGTGAGACACTTTCATATATAGTATGAAAGTATCCCACCTATGACAAAGAAATTTATTCCATTGTGAAATTCTTCCATCAATGGAAGCATTACATTATGGGGAAGGAAACGATCATTCACATAGACCATCGACCTGTGTAGTTCATACAGACACAAGGGAAGTTGCAGAATGATCGCCATAAGAAATGGTTCACATGCCTGCAACAATTACATTTGAACATTAAGAACAAGAAGGGTAGCACCAATAGTGTTGCAAACTGCCTTATCGAACCACCAATCATGGCGTTGATCATTGTGCTTGACTCCTGTGGGAACGAGACTTTGGGGTTACCGTTTCTTTACAAGAGCGATCCAGAATTATGCAACACGTACCAGACACTTCTGGAAGGTAAGAAAGTTCCAAATTTTCACCTCTAGGATGCACTGTTATGCCACCTGGGACACATATATGTTCCTTCAAGCGAGCGTGCGAAGATGATTTGGGAAGCACACAACAGTAAGGTCATTGAACATTTTGGAGTAGAGAAAACAATGGCAGTACTACAAAAGTATTTTTATTGGTCAAACCTTCATGAGGATGTTGGGGAGTACATTAGATCCTACTCTGCCTACGTCATTACCAAACCAACCATCAAGAAGCAAGGCCTATATACTCCTCTGCCTACTCCTAGTCGACCTTGGGAATCAATGTCCATGGATTACATGTCAGGACTTCCTTCTAGTAAGCACGACAATGACTATGTTTTCTTGGTCATCGACAAATTCTCTAGGATGCCCATTATGGCGACTTGCAAGAAGAGTATCACAACAGAGGTCACTTCTAAGCTCTTCTTTGAGTGAGTGTGGGTACACTTTGGGATCCCACAGTGCATTGTCTCAGATCGAGATAACAAATTCCTAAGTGCATTTACATCAAGTCTCTAGTTGATGCTAGATACAAACTTACTAAGTCCATGAATTTCCACCCCCAAACTCATGGCCACATAGAGGTTGTCAAACGGGATGATTGTACACATTCTACACATGTACAACTCGAAGAGTCCATGCACATGGGATGAAATCCTCCCCTATGTCCATCACAACTACAACAGAGCTCTCCATGGCTCAACAAGCCACAACCCCTTTCAGTTAGGGCTGGGATTTAAGCCATTACATCCCATTGATGTGGCCATACCTTTTGCAGCTATTCACACAGATTCGGCTCACGTCCAGTTCTGGAGATGACAGGGCTAAAAACTTCATTGAGTGCATCCAACACATCTGTTGGTAGGTCCATGATATATTGGATAGAGTCAATGCTAACTACAAGTAGTGCCATGATCAACATCAGGTGTTGCACAAGTTCCAGGTCAGCACCAAAGTTTGGCTACATTTGTAGAAGGAGCGCCTCGCTGGACCCCACCATAAGCTTCGCCCGCTGCGATATGGGCCATACACCATCACTAAGGTTGTAGGGGTCAATTCCTTCAAGCTTAGCATTCCGCCGTCCCTTGGTCTGCACCCAGTGTTCAATGTAGACTACCTTCGACCGTACTTTCCACCATTGCTAGACACATCCGACATTGCATAACAACTCACAACAATAGAGCTAAACCCAAACTGCATGGAATAGGCCACAACTGATTAGATCATGGAAACAAAGATCAAGAACACTAGTCAATAGAGGATCCATCTATATCGAGTTGTCAAAGTAGACCAACTCCTTCACCAGGGCATGTGGTTCACCAGGGACCAGGTTCAACAGAAATTTACTAACCCCTTGGAGGCTCTACACGCAATGGGACCATTTCTTCCTAAGGAGGGAGGATTGATCAAGGTGGATACTGGTGGCCACCCACCTATTCCACATATACCTCCATTCAGTTTCATCAGTTTCCTTGTTTATTGTAGCATTTACTATTTTTAGCAATTTTTTGAGCCATGAACTTCTGAATCAGTTTTGACCCCCTAAACAACGTTTTTTTTAGGTTTGTAGTAGGCATGTGACCATGGGTAGGGGTATGCCACAAATATTGTAGTACTTAGAGAGATCTTTCCAACAAAGTACCATACGTGCCAAACAGAGATAATATGACCAAGTTACAACCCCGGGAAGTTGACTGCCCAACTAACCCTAACGGGGCCCACAAACTCTTGGCATTCCATCTCCTAGGGTTGTTTTGGTTGTTTAGGGTTTTCCTGTAGAAATTCTGTCTACAAATCCAGCTCTATAGATCTGCTGCAAGTTAACTCGATAATGCAATATAACCAAAGCAAAATACTTTAACCTACTTCTACAATCAATTTGCAAAAGCTTAAAATATTTGAGCAAGATCAAGATGAACACATATAACTAGAAGAAGAATCAATGCACATGAAACATAGAAGAATACTCAGGGGAAAGCCTCAGCTAAAAACCCCACTATCTGTATTATCATACAAGTTGGAAATATCTCAGAATTACACAAAGCCTTAGCTCTCACAGCTAGCCAGCTCTTAGTACAATCCTCACAGATGCTCACAGGCAAAATAGACTTCTCATAAGCCTTCTCCTCTACCCTCCAAGCTCCTATTTCCTTGCGCAGTTTCTCCTGGGTGATCCTCTTGTTACCAAGTGTAACACTGATCTCACACACTGCTCTAACACACTGTCAGAACTGCACAATCCTCAAGGAATGATTCCTTGACTACATGCATGAGTTTTCTTTATAAGAGAACACATGCAACTGATAGTACATTGTCCCTGTCTTTAATCTCAACTGGGTCTTTCTCAGAATAGACATGCATGAGTTACTAATGAGGGAATCTTTAGTTATCTGGAGTACACTAGTTGAGTGCATGCATGCATCAACTGACTGATAACTCACAATTAGTTCCTCAAACAGTTTGAAACTAATTTAACTGGACTTAACTCAGTAAACTGAGTTAACTAATTACAACTCAAGTATAACTCAATCTTATCTCCTTAATTAAGGGATAATCTCCTTAATTTAAGGGATAACTGTTGCATGACTTCAGAAAGACTTCTAACTTGAATTTCTCCAACTAATTAACTCAAGATGAATTAATTAATTATTTTTCAAGCAGCAGGTGAGACTAAATTCAATTTTTAATTCACAACTTTAATTCAAGTACAAATTAAAATTGGAATATTCTTGTTGCCACATTTCAACACTCCCTCTCAATAAGAAAGAGATTATCTACCAGCCTAATCCTGTCTCTATGGAACTCGAGTTTACACTTTGACAATGCCTTTGTCAAAATGTCAGCATCTTTCTCCTCTGTTGAAATATACTGCAACAACATGATCCAGAAGATCCAGAGGAGGGGTAATGCCTCTTCCACTCATAGATGTGAGTGAAGGGTTCTTCGCTGTTTCATTGTCGACAATGAGAGCCAAAAGAACCTTATTTCAGCAGAGGTCATGAACTGGATGGGCCTACCAATTACAACACATCCAAAGCCATACACCATCGGGTGGCTTCCCCAAGGAAGAGATCTCTATGTTAGCCAGTAGTGTCGCCTTCCCTATAGCATCAAGCCCTTCACGGATGAAGTACTGCGTGATGTTCCCCATCTTGAAGTTTTTGATGTATTGTTAGGACAACCATATTTGTGGAAGCGATATGCTATGTATGAGTCTAGACCTCGATCTTTGATTATTATTTTGGGAAATAAGTTGTACATGATACCAGAGGTAGCCCCACCTACTGCCATCTCTTTGATATCTGCAAAGCAATGTAGTAAGATCATTTCAAAGACCAAGAAATTTGTTTTCCTTATGAATCACCCTCACGTCAAGAAGAATATTGTGGCCACAACTTCCAGACAGGGCTCCTATGCACAACAACAGTAGATGGACAAGGTCGTGGAGGAGTATAGGGACATTGTCCCCTCACCTACGGGGGTACCTATGCACTGTCAGGTCAAGCACTCCATCAATCTGACCTCGGACGTGCCACTACCCAATGGATCGATCTATCGATGCTATTTTCTAGAGAACAATGAGATCAAGAGGCAGATCCAAGAGTTTTTTCGGAAAGGTAACATCAAACCAAGCTCATCACCCTGTGGGAGCCCGATTATATTGGTACAAAAAAAGGGCGGGACTTGGAGATTCTGTATCAACAATCGAGCATTGAACAAGATCACTGCCTGAAATAGGTACCCAATCCCATGGATTGATGACCTTCTAGACCAACTCGAGGGGGCCAAATATTTCAACAAGATTGACTTGAAGTTTGGTTATCACCAGGTGCATATCGAACCCTCTAATGTGTGGAAGACTACCTTCAAATCCAAGGAGGGCCTTTTCGAATGGTTGGTCATGCCTTTTGGGTTGACGAATGCCCCCACAACCTTCATGAGATTGATGGAAGACATCTTGCGACCCTTCACTAATGCATTTGTGGTGGTGTATTTAGATGACATCTTGATCTTCAACTAGAGTTGGGAAGAGCACCTCCACCATATTCGACAGGTCCTCCAAACCCCGCGACAACACAATTTGTGTGTTAATTTGGAGAAATGCACTTTTAGCATGACCTAGGTTCAATATATGGGGTACATCATTGATGAGCAGGGTGTGCATGTGGACCCAACAAAGATATAAGTCATTTCGGATTAGTCATCCCCAACCAATCTAACAGAGTTCCACATCTTTCTGGGCCTTGCCAATTTCTACCGTAGGTTCGTGTTGGGGTTCTCTCATATCACTTGGCCTTTAAGTCAAGTCATGAAGGGCGGAGTGAAAGCAAAGTTCTTTTGGTCTGAAACCCACATTAGAGAAAATTTCAGCCTAAAAGTGCCTGTGAAATTTTCACATAATTTCCATGTTATAATATGTAAACCAATCAGAATCCTTTAAATTTGAGAAGAGGTGCATGTCCTAAATAATTATAAACAGTTTAATTTAATTATCCGTGAAATATTTTATTAATGTTATTCAATTACCTTACCCATATGAATTAGAATATCGAAAAAGTTATTAATGCAATGTAGATATTGTTATTAATGAAAAATATAAATTAGAAATGCAGGCCCATTTGAAATTGATGACCATGCTCGAAAAACACCAAAAAAATAGTTAAATATAATATATATATATATATATATATATATATATATATATATATATATATATATGAATGAATGAAATAATTAAATAGTTAAAAAGTAGTTAAATATAAAATATATAATAGCTAAAAAATGTATTCCACAAAGGACAAATTACCAGATTTTAGCCAAAAATATAAAATATATAATTAAATATAAAATAGTTAAAAAATGTATTCCTAAAAGAACAATTATATATATATATATATATATATGAAATAGTTAAATAGTTAAAAAGTAGTTAAATATAAAATATAAAATAGCTAAAAAATGTATTCCACAAAGGACAAATTATAGTTAAAAAAAGTATTCCTAAAAGAACAATTACTAGATTCTAGGAAAAAATATCGAATATATAGTTAAATATAAAGTAATTAAAAAATGTATTCCATAAAGGACAAATAGAATATATAGTTAAATATAAAATAGTTAAACATAACTAAATATAAAATATTTAAATAATTAAAAAAATGTATTCTAGAAAAGAAAAATTACCAGATTCGGCAAAAAAAAAATATTTTGGGTGAAATTGTGGCTTCAATAGACAATCCCTTTAAAAAAACAAAAAAAATAATAGTTAATTATAAAATATATTTACATAGTTAAATATAAAATATAAATATAGATAATTAAATTTAAATATGAAATATATATATATAGACAATTATTTTAATAAAAGTGCCATATATTAAGGGATTTTGATCAAAGTACAAAATTAGAAATAATATATTTAAAAAATTATTAAATCTCGTGCTAATAAATATTGTGGAACATAGATAAAAGTAAAATAATATTAAAAAATTGTCTACATGGCATATTTTATTAATCTCTTGATTTTTTCTTAGGAGGCCACTTTTACGCTAAAATTTCCTCTAATGACAGAAGGAGTTTTTCGAGTTGAAGCATCGCCTCTGATTTGCACCCGTGCTCACATTACCGGTTCTACAACAACCATTTGAGATTGAGGCAGATGCCTCCGACTATGCTATTGGTGCAGTTTTTACTCAGTAGGGGCATCTAGTGGCTTACCATAGTGATACACTTTTAAACACAGTCTGAAAGCATCCAACCTATGAAAAAGAAATGTATTCCATTATGTAGGCCTACCGTCAATGGAAGCATTACATTATGGGGAAGGAAATGGTCATCCACATAGACCTCTGACTCCTGCAATTCATACAAACACAAGGGAAGTTGTAGAACGATTGCCGTCAGAAATGGTCCACATATCTACAACAATTCCATTTTAACATTAAGTATAAGAAGGGAAGTACCAATAATGTTGCAGACTTCCTTAATCAACCACCAGTCCTGGCGCTGATCACTGTGCTCGACTCTTGTGGGCACAAGATTTCAGGGTGGCCGCATCTGTTAGAGTCAGTCCTTACAGCCCTCCGTCAGAGATCTTTTCGCTTTTTCATATCATTTTAGGTGTCTCGCTCATTCCACTTTGTTGCATTTCATTAGGGGTATGCCATTGACTGACGAGGGGGTCTGGTTGTCTTGTGTTTCCTCATGCTTGTCCCTGCAAGGTTAGTCAAAAATTTCTCAAAAATCACCAAAGTATATGATCATTGCATTCATCGTCATAAAAGATTAGTTTCGTTAAAAAGTCTTTAGTCCTAGAGTCTAGGGTTTTCAGTCCTTTGCATACACATAATAAAAGCCCGCAGGCCATGAGGTTGATTTCAAAAGATTCTCATTTAATATTTTTCTCAGAAAGTATTTAAAAACATTTTTAGTCCAAAACTCTGTTTTGGAACTAAAAATTGTTATTGTAAATAATTGTATTTGTTTTATCTCAAAAAAGTTTTAGAGCAAGCCTTTGATCTTTTCCAAAGCCAAAATGCCGGATCCCTGCAAAAATCAACAAAGTATTATCAGTCCAAACCTCAGAAAAAGCAAGAGAAAGTCAAAGAGCAGTATTGTATTAAAAGATCAAATGTCAAAGTGCTGAAACATTATAAAGTGGGTTATTAAACAAATTTAAATCAAATCAGATTTGATGAGATATTTTCTTCACATATAAAAGGGGCAAACAAGTTCATTTGTTCAAAAATCCCAAGGCAAAAATTGTGTTTGAGCTTTTGGAAGGCCGAAGCCGTGTTTCATACCCGTGGACAACGTTTGGAGGCGTGCGCTACCCATACAAGGTGTGCGCTACGCACTGGGCCTCACCAGCCAGTGTAAAAAACCACAGGCGCTACGCACATAGTGTGCGCTACGCGTTGGGTTCGTGCACTACGCACACAGTCACAACACCAAGAAATTTTTGTTAATGCGACCAGATCTTGCCAAATCGACTCCAAAGCTTGCAAGTAGGTTTTTCATGGCTGCTCAGTCAATTTTAAAATGTTTGTAGTGTGTTTAAGGTGGGAAATTTGATGTGTTGGGTGTAGAAAAGTGAAACCCTATGCACATACCAAAATCATTCCTTAGGGTTTTTAAAGACATGTGGGTGGCTTTGTGAAGATTTTCCCATTCTCCATTGGTGAAATACAGTCCCATACTCATTTGTCAAGTTTTAGCCAACATCACAAAGGGTGCACATTACACTTTTGTTCATTTGTCAAAACTTTCCTTGTGATCAAAACAGTGACTGTTTTATGCCAATCCACTGAAACAGAGTTATTACCATTATGGCTTGGTTCCTATGATGCTTTGGTAAACATATTTGGGTTTTGAGTATGCATTGAAATTTTGATTTCACCACACCTATATCAACATACATATTGCAGACATCTTGTTTTCAAAGCCATGTCAGACACAGATTCAGTTTATGAGCAGGAGTATGACAGTGATTCCACAACAGAGGGTAATGTGCCACGGAGGCCTCGCAGAGGTGGAAAAGGTGGTAAGCATCTCAGGGAAGAGCCTACTTCTTTGGTTCAATTGCAGGCTTGCCCGCTTGCAATGGATTGTTTTCGCTATCAGTCATGCTATCACTATTGTGAGCTAATTTCACAAATCCAACATCATCATGAACTAGCTCGTTTGTTTATTCTACATTTACATGATGGCCATGTAAACCTCGCCGGAGTTGATTTCATTTTGTCACCAGAGACTATTGCAGAGGCCACTGGGATACCAAATATTGGAGAGAAATGGAATAAGCGTCAGCAGTTAGAGAAATCCTACTATGAGCCATACATCAAACCTGGGTATATGAGGCACCTGAGTAGGGTTTTTCCTTTCCAATACCTGAGTGATGAGTTTGCAACTTTGATGAAACTCATCATTCGGTATTTCAGTTGTGAGGGCAGATTCTCGCATCTTCATGCGTACCATGTCCGTTTGTAGATGCATTTTACAAGGGTACGTATGATGAACATTCCATACTTCATGTATCGCAACATAGAGAGGATGGTGTTTCTTGTACAAAAGAAGACCCCAGCACAACAACATAGAAGTATTTATCATTATGCGCTGATCAAGATCGTAGTGGTTCATCAGTTGGCACAGCAGGGCATTACTTGGGAGGATTTTATTTCTCGTGATTTTTTCACAGCGCCACAGCCACCTCCAGAGATAGTTCATGATGAGGGAGAGCCTTCACATCAGTTTGACATTCCTAAGACCGAGCATGTCAATGCTCCAGTGTATGTGACATATCAGCGAGGCCACAGGGCCTTATTTGCAGCTACACGACGAGTACTATCTCCACATGGTGTGGAAGGGGTCTCGCCTTCTTCTTCAGTACAGGTACAGGTTCAGGACAGAGGCAAGAGGTCAATATATGAGGAGGGCCATTCAGGTGGTCATGATGTTGATGTTGCATTGAGTGATGTGGATAGGAGCCCTCCTAGCTCGAAGTTGAAAGAGATCATCCAAGAGCAGAAGGTCGAGATTGACAGCTTGAATGAGAAGTTACTGAAGGCAGAATGTCTGATCAAATATTTGGAGCAGCGCAATAAGCAGCTAGAGGATGAGCATACACTTATAGAGCTGTGACAAATCTGTGAAGACCGAAGGCTAGCCCGAAAAAGACCTGGCGATTTGACACCTGTTGAGCGGCAATTTTGGCTTGAGAAAGTCAATCGACATCTGGAGGAGTTGTTGGCAAAGGCCAATAGAGACAAAGACATGCTCCGTCACATGAAACATCATTATTGGGCTCGCATGCATGTCGGCAAAGCAAAAATGAAGATTTTGAAAAGGAGGTTGAGCAAAGCACTAAAACGGCGAAAGAGGCTAGATCCACTTCGAGTTTTGGCCGAGGCTTCGCTAGCTGAACATGATACATGATGGAGGGTCTTCGCTCCGAATTTGAGCAAATTCGGAGAAATTTTTGTCATTTTGAAATTTTTGGTCCCAAAAATAGTTTTTTTCAGTTGTACGAGTAGCGCGTCGACGCGCTCGCTTTTGATTGGGACACTTGCTGGAGGAAAACTTTGTATTTTTGGGTTTGTCATGGTAAGTTATGCATGCTCAGTTATTTCCGAAGCATTTCATCAAGTTCTGGATGATCAAAAGGTCTAAAAACACCATGAAAACCACCTTGCTGCCACCTTTTGCAACAACATGAAGTACTTCTGGGAGAATGCAATTTTGAGGGGGAAAATGAGCTCCAAATTGGGAAATTCCACTTGGGCTGGATAGCAGACATCCAGAGCTTTTCAACCAGCTATTGTGAGCTTGATTTTGATGTAGGGAAGTGCCCCAAAAATAGGCTGAAAGGTGCGCTACGCATAGAGATCAGGGCGCTACGCATAGAGGTTTTTGGTCAAATTTTCATCCTCCAGCTCAAGAATTCGGCCAGTTTTCACCAGTTTCACTTCTTGATGTGATTTTTGACCTAGCATGATGTAATTTGATGTGTATGAGGTAACATGGCACTTATTTACCTTATTCTAGATGATTCATTCACAAAATGGCAAAAATTTAATGTAATGAATCAGTTTCCTTCTTTTTAGAGGCAGGTTGTTTTGGTCACTTAGATTCGTGCTCCATGTTTAGAATTTGTTCAAACTGATCCTAAAAGGAGGAGCTCGACCCCTAGAGGTTAGGGAATGGGTTGGCTTGATCTATATATGTAAATTTTCAGTCAGTAGCAAGGGTTGGACTCTTGGGAAGATTTTGGCACACTATTGTACATATTTTTCATATTTTGGCTAAGGAAAGATCAGAGATTTTGCGGCACCTGTTGGGATTCTTGTGGCTTTCAGTTCTTGATGGTGTTATCTCTCAGTTTATTGTAAGTTTATTCATGTTTAAATGTATGCCATTCCCTTCTTATGCTTCTGAAACTAAATGAATGAGTAAATGAGGTTGAATTCATTGTTCGCAGTGCTTTTCCTTTAAATTTGTTTAGTTTTACATGTTTTCGCCAGTTTGAAGAGGATCCATGTTCTCCTTTGCCCTCTTCAACTCCTTGTCGTTCTCAAGGGAATCAAGACTACTGCCTACCTCGCCCCAACTCGAATTCTGCAAAGATCTGACCTTAATCCCCGGACCCAAAATTGGTTTTCCCGTTTCTCCAACAAAAAACTCAAAAATATAAATCAAACATTCCTATCTCTTTACTAGCCTAAAATCAGTATTAATTTTAAGTCATCTCAGCCCTTTTGAAGACCTTTTGCCTAGATAGACCCGGAGAGAGCCCTCTCCCGTCCTCGTAGGGCTAGCTACGAGGTTGAGCTTGGTTTGATGTGGCCTCGAGTTTTTCCTTTCTCAGCCTGAGGCAGATTTGAGCGCTAACAATCTATCCATACACCTAATCAAAGGCATCAAGACTACTGCCTACCTTGCCCCAACTCGAATTCTGCAAAGATCTCACCTTAATCCCCGGACCCAAAATTGGTTTTCCCATTTCTCTAACAAAAAACTCAAAAATCTAAATCAAACTTTCCTATCTCTTTACTAGCCCAAAATCGGTATTAATTTTAAGTCATCTCAGCCATTTTGAAGACCTTTTGCCGAGATAGACCCGGAGAGAGCCCTCTCCTGTCCTCGTAGGGCTAGCTACGAGGTTGAGCTTGGTTTGATGTGGCCTCGAGTTTTGCCTTCCTTAGCCTGAGGCAGATTTGATCGCTAACAACATCTTTACAAGAGCAATCTAGAATTCGACAACACATACTAGACACTCCTGGAAGGTAAGAAAGTTCCAAATTTTCACCTCCAGGATGCACTGTTATGCCACCTGGGACAAATTTGTGTTCCTTCAAGTGAGATTGCGAAGATTATTTGGGAAGCACGCTACAGTTGGGTTGATAGACATTTCGGAGTAGAGAAAATAGTGACAATACTGCAAAAGTATTTTTATTGGGTGAACCTTTATTAGGATGTTGGGAAGTACATTAGATCTTGCACTACCTGCACCATTTCCAAACTGACCATCAAGAAGCAAGGGCTATATACTCCTCTGCCTACTCCTAGTCGACATTGGGAATCTATCTCCATGGATTACATGTCGGGCCTTCCTTCTACTAAGCATGGCAACGATTGTGTTTTCGTGATCATCGACATATTCTCTAATATGGCCATTATGGCTGCCTACAAGAAGAGTATCATGGTAGAGGCCACTGCTAAGCTCTTCTTTGAGCAAGTGTGGGTACAATTTGGGATCCCACAGTCTATTGTCTCAGATCAGGACAACAGATTCCTAAGTGAATTTTGGTCAAGTCTTTGGTCGATGTTGGATACCAAACTTACTAAGTCCACAACTTTCCACCCTTAAACTAATGGCCAAACAGAGGTATTTAATAGGATGATCGTACACATTATGCCCATGTACAACTCGAAGAATCCATGCACATGGGATGAAATCCTCCCCTATATCCAACACAGCTACAAAAGATCTCTTCATAGCTCAACAAGCCACAACCCCTTTCAGGTACGGCTAGTATTTGAGCCATTATGTCCCATTGATGTGGCCATAACATCTGCAGCTACTCACACAGATTCGGCTCATGTCAAGTCCGAAGTTGACAGGGCTAACAACTTCATTGAGCACATCCAACACATCTGCTAGTAGATCGATGATATATTGGATAGAGCCAATGCTAAGTACAAGTAGTGCCATGATCAACATAAGGTGTCGCACAAGTTCCAGGTGGGTGACAAAGTCGGGCTACATTTGTAGAAGGAACGCCTTGCTGGATCCCACCGCAAGCTTCACCTACTCTGATATGGGCCATACACCATCACCAAGGCTATAGGGGACAATGCCTTTGAGCTCAGCATTCTACCATTCCTTGGTTTGAAACTAGTGTTCAATGTAGACTGCCTTCAGCTATACTTTGCACCATTATTGGGCACATCTGATATTGCAGAACAACTCACACCAACAGAGCTAAACCCTGACTGCATGGAATGGGCCACAACTGATCAGATCATGGACACACAGATCAAGAACACTAGCCAACAGAAGATCCAACTATATCGAGTTGTCAAAGCAGGCCAACTCCTTCACCAGGGCAAGTGGTTCACAGGGACTAGGATCAACAGAAATTTCCTCACCTCATAGAGGCTCTGCACACAATGGGGACCATTGATTCCTAAGGATGGAGGACTTACCCAGGTGGATATTGGTGGACACACGCCTCTTTGACCTATACCTCCATTTTGTTTCATTATTTTCCTTGTTTATTGTAGAATTTACTATTTTTAGCAGTTTTTCGAGTCCTGAGCTTTCGAAGCAGTTTTGACCCCATAAAAGGCATTTTTTTGAGGTCCTGTTTATCGGCAAAAATATCATCCATCAACATTAGGGGAGACCACCCAGTCAGGAACTTAAAACAGATCCTTTTCCATTGAAGATGGTGGTTTCGACTAGTTATGGGTCCAATTACCCTATCACCTAAGACTAACCTAAAAATAATCTAATAATTAATCTATCCATGTCATGTTGTGTTACATTCCCTTTATATCGATCTTCAACACATAAATTAAAAGAATAGATCAACACAAAGGTTTTATCGAATTAAGGGTTATCAAACTGCAATTAAATGATTTATTTGCCTCTTTAAGAGAGGACTTGATGAAAACTAAGATGTAAATGCAAAACTAATCTAAAACATGAAATCCTATCTTGAACTAGGATGGGATAGCCCTCTCCTAATCTGAGAGCAAGTTAACTAAAGAAGGGGGAAAGAACTGATATAATTCATCATATGATTTTATATTAGTTAAAGGAAGTAGTTCACATTAACTAATACAACTGAAAGAAAAATAAGCATGCAAATGAATAATAAATAGTTATCAGTCACCACAGGAATACTTCAGTGAATTAATATTTATTCCGATCTCATTCTACCGTGAAAAGATAGCTTTAATAAAGTTTCAAAAGAAAAATGTCAATGACACAACAATAGTGCATAATATCAAAGAAACATAATACTGTTTAGAATAAAGATCAGAACCAAAAATGAAACTTTAACAGTGAGACAATAATCCTGCATTACAATAATAGTACACAAGAATAAGAATTAACTAAAACCATGTCAAAATTTTACTACCACAGTTCCGAGTAGCTTTGACTCTTAATGAAAGTTCTTGCAATAGTGCAAAGTCCGCTTATAACAAAGCCATAACTTCTCTACAATATCTACAATAAAACTCTTTGCACTCTACTCTAGTGCGAAAGCATAAATCAAATTATTACAGAGCCCCTTGTGTGTGATCGTGACCTCTTCCCAAATCTTATTGAAGAGACATGTATTTATATATAATTTCAAAGTTAACAGATCCCTTTAGTTTCTCAACAAACAAGAAATAAAAAGTAAATGAATCTAGAGGTTTTGTATTTTGTTGAATCACAAGCTAAACTTAGAAGATCTCAGAAGCTTCATTTGGATCGGATTCGACCATTCTTCGAATGAGCGAAAGGGTAGTTTCCAACAAATTCTCTAAAAAGTCTTTTCCAACAACCTTTGTCTTTCTTTAGGGCTATAGTGGTTCAACTGTTCAATTAAATCGGAAGAGAACATTTTTCTAGAATCAACCCTACAATCCAAATACAACAAATAAATTAGTGTTTTACAAATAATTATATAAACTAATCCCAATGAAGAACCAATGATAAATATCTTGAGACCATTAACAATGACTTATTCAAAACTTAATAGTAACGACCAAACTAAACTGTGACAAGCAGTGAACGCAGATGGATATCGGAGGTTGGAGTATCAGAGTTTTAACATGACACACTCTACAAAACTTACGATATATGGAAGGTTCCAATAAGGAGCAGATGCAATATTATACTAAATCATTGTGATAAAGCCCATTGGATCCGCAACTAAATCAGCGATCGAAAGATTAAGCCATATCAACGATTTTAGATGTGTGCCATTTCAAAAGTTCTGATATACAGACGGGTGTGATATTTTGATTCGGCCAATGTTAATACACGTATTGGGTCCACTTATTGGAAGGAATAGTATGTCAGAGGTTGGAGAGAAGGCTTATTGGATATCGGAGGTGAATGATTATCGTCATATCGGAGTGGAGGCATTTAGTGATACCGACGATGAGAGGGAATGTTGTGTCGAAAATCAGAGATCAGGGAAATATGATATTAGAACTTTTAAGAGGTGACACGTAACAAAAACTCCAATAAGGGATTCTCCGATATAAGGGACCCGAGGAGGGTTACATGGTATGTGGGTCTTCTGTAATACTTCAGCTACTTTAGAATATATATCACCGAAAACTATGTTCATTTATTAAAGCCATTTGTCATATGGTTCGGAGTATGTTTATTAAAAAGGGCTAAGTCACTTACCACATTATAATATAGTTAATGTATGAAACTTGGTCTCAGGGGTTATGTTTTATTAAGTAATCTAATTAAAACAAAATAATAATTACAAGTTTATTAACTTTAGAAAAATGAATATTTTAATTAACTTAAAAGTCTAAATAGTAAAACTAAGGCTAAATTTGAAAACCATAAGGGAAGATGAAACACAAGTTAAGGAAAAAGATGACTAGGCTAAACTGAAGCAATAAACACTCAAAGCCTAAATGGATGCAAAAATGGTCCCCATGTCTATTACGATAAAATAAAATGGGGGTGTTGTGTTTTCACTACAACAATGGTGACACACTAGGGAGAAGTAATTATCTTTGTTGTAAAGGTACAAAAATTAGTTTAAAAATGAAGGAATTATAATTAGATAATTTGAAATGCTCAAATCATATATTCTAACCATTTTGTCCCTATTATATGTTGTCAAATAAATAGATATACCAATATTGTTCATGAACTTGTAAAAATTTACCCTTGAATTCAATATTTCAGTAAATTTATATGTACAACAATCATCTTAGTTGGACAACCTTTTTTGAGTAAACAAGTTAATTAAGAAAACATATTATTAATTTAACTTCCATACCATAGGCATGGCCACTGCTGCCAGCAGGAGTCTATAGCCTCAACAGGGATTCCTTTTAACCCTTTTAGGTTCCAGTGTCCCATCTATTAGGAATAAATGCATAGTTGCAAAAAAATCATCTTATACTTATTTGAATGCCAACTAAAGATGATTTTCCTGGCTTGGTAACCAGCGAACAACAATGCCATTCGCGAGATCTAACATGGTGTTGACATGGAAAATTTTCGCTATACCAACAAGGGGAACTAGCCTGATCACAGACCCCGATTAGATCTCCTTTCGTTTGGAGTGGCTAGCTCCAATGGGTTTTAAAGGATCCCGTAAACTGTTAAAGGTGTTGAGAGATAGCTTCTTGGAGGAAGACTTCAATTAAATCAACAAAAGAAACAACTAACCTATATGTATCAAATCCTATCTACACTACTTCTCGCTACTTAAGCTAGTTCTAACTATCCTAATCTATCCTACAGGAGCATAACAAAAGAGGTTAAACATCATATATAGATTCCAAGTCCAAATGAATCAATTACTGGTTCACATAAGAACAAGGTTGTGTTAAATCCTAATTGCAATCCAATTACTTATACAGGAATACACATTCCTTTCCATACAAATAACACTTGCCACTGATGTTTAACAAAGTTTCGAATCAACAACCTTTCATGAGTTAAGCATGCTATTAAATTATATTCGAATAACCAGAATTAACCACGAACTGTATGTTATCAATATGCACAAAGCAAAACACATTTATCTTTATGCCAACAACAACACTCTAATTCCAAACATATAAAAGAGGAAGAGAATAGATCTAAAACAAAAGGCTCCTTTTAGACCCAAACAGTCTGCTTTATTCATAATAAATCAAAGGCTGTTCTGCCCAAAAAAAAGTCCTTCCCTCATCTCCGGAGGTAATATTTATGCAGAAGCCCACTGACCCTCGGTTTCCCCCTTAACCTTTCACCTCCCTTCTCTTTTCAATTTACAAATTAGAATATACAATCCTATAAAAGTTGGTGTAACCACTGACACGTAAAGGCCACATCTGTTGGAGTGTTTCATTGCCTAGGGAAATGAATAAATGCCGATTGAAAGGAGGAGGTATGCGTGTCATTTCTTCATGATAAGGCCTGAGACTGCATAACCTTCGGAATACACAGGTAACACATGGAAACATTACCACCAATGCCTAAAGCCAAATCTTTAAATAAAACATATTTGCATATATAAACTCGTCGGATCCGCTCATGCATCTTTTATCTGGAGCCATACTTGATGCTTATGCATCCATTCTTCGACCTTGCTTGCCTTCTCTCGGTCCTTGCCTGCAGAGATAACCAACATCAGCTATACTTATGCAAATATGATAAAAATGCTTAAAAAACACAAACCTTGCCTTGATTAAATGTTTATAACATCAAAAGGAACAAGTGTGAAAGAATTGGCCCCTTAGCTTTTAATTCATGCATTGACTAAGTCCCGCAAGTGTAAATTCGATTTACATTGAAAATTGTCACATAACACATAACCAGATCCGAAATCCAGACTTGAAATATTATAGACAGGAACCCATACCCTATCGGGTCTGTGAAACACTATCGCATCGCATCACGCCATGTATTTAAGCTTTGAGCTCTGCCGATTGCGAATTGTGATTGATCAGACCCGAAATATATATGTGTCGTTGTTCATAATCCCCTCGGGTCTGCCACATAATATTTCCATTTCAAAACCCCGACCACAACCTATTATCGCAATACACGGGAATACACGGGAAAACCCGCGGCCGACCATAAGGTCGGACTTCAAATGTTATACACCTGGATGAATAATAATCGTCGGGTCCGCCATATCATAGTGCGCCTTATGTATGGTCCTTGGATTCTGCCGATTGTGATATGCGATTAGGCCGGACCCGACGATATATATGTTATATTTAATAACCCCAGCGGGTTTGGTATATTGTGATGCGCTATATATATAGACCAAGGGCTCCGCCGATTGCGATATGCGATTCGGCGAGACCCAAAAATATATATCTTATATTTAATAGTTTGGTGGGTTCGCCATATCGCATCGCGCTATATATATATCAACATGCGAGTTCTAACTGTGATATGCGATTGGGAGGAAGCGGACCCAAAAATATATATGTTACGCTTGATAATCTCGGCAGGTCCGCTACCTTATGGTACATGTTGTATGTCAATGTTGATTGTGATAAACGAAAAAGGGTATGTTATGCATGTTTTCAGAAGCATTTCCATTATAAAGAGTTATAATGGGAGTAAAGATGTGATAGAAGGATTTAGTGGGTTGAATCCAAATACAACCATAAAAGAGAGTGGGGGTTGGTTATATGCGTGAGCATAGAGCACCATGAAGGTTAATGGGGATCGAAAATTTCGATGCAGGAAATGAATGAAGGGCTAGGTTGGGTCATGAATGAACCATGCAACAGAGATTTATTAAAGGGGGTCTTGGGCATTAGGAATTGAAGATTTGACTCGGCACAGAGTTTAAATCCTTGGGATAAAAGCAGATCATTCGGAAAAGTGAAAGATCAAACTTCTAGGGGACCCAATCAAATTTTCTACCAGAACATGTTTAAATAGGGTAGTGGTTGTGGCCACAACAAATGGCGAATCGTTGGGGTGAACCAATTATCTCTGTTTCCAAATAAACCTTGGATCAATAGAACATCAGGGTGTTAAGATAAACTTGAAATGAAAACCGTGTAGATGGACAGGCATGGGTTCCACTTCAACATTAATTGCTTCAGGTGGGATAAAGACAAATAGCTTCAACTTATTGATAGGGTTTTGACAGGCATACTCCAATGGTAGTATTATGGGATTTATTGACCTTCCTTTACCTGTTTTCTACTTTCAAAAATCCTTTCGGGGCCATCACTGGTATGTCAATACCTATTTAGGTGTGTACCTCGGCTCTTTATCGCTCATCAAACTTGATGTAGATATGTTTATCTACACTTTATATAAGATTTTCAGTGCTATGTTTTCATATGATTGAATGGGGCACAGTCATGGATCATGCATATTTTTAAACCGCTTAAGAAAGGTTTGGCTTGTTGTGTCAACCGGTACTCTAAGCCCAACAACAATCCCTACTCCAACTGGCTTCCCAAACAACCTGTCCTTCCAGATTGGCACAAGGACTTGACATTTCATTTTATTTTAAATAAGTCCTTCTAGTTTCAGGCACAAGGACTAGAGCACAATTGGATTTACCACAGGGTATATGACAGTGAGTTTAGCCCATGAAAGGAGGTATACTTGTAGATGACAGGTATTAGAGAATTTAGTGTGGTGGATGGGACCAATGGAGAATAAATGCAAACCTTACAGGGAAGCATAGGCTAGGTATGAGTGGGATTTATTTAAAAATGTAGCGTTCCTCCATTCCAGTCCAGCTGTAGTTGCACATTTTTTGTTTTATAAAGATGCCCCTACATGCTCCAGGTATCTAGGTTATCAATAGATCTTACCTAGTTCCCAACAGATGCTAATGAGTGGCTTCAATTTGAATTCCAGAGCTAATTTTCAAGTTCTCATGGGCTCATTGAAATTTTGTTTGATTTGCAAGGTAACGATGGATTTAGGATCAGCAGACTCATCAGCAGGTTAATGAGGGGTGCAAAAGTTGAAGGTGGTGAATGAGGGCAGTCTGAAGAGAGTTATAGAAGTGAAAACGAGAGTGGAGGACCGAAATCCGTTGGCTGAAAAGAACTGAAATTCAAAAGGAAAATAAACTTTGCATAAAACATGAAAGGACAGGACGAAAATGTAACTAAGCTAACATCAAAAATAAAATGAATCCTAACCTACTCAAGAGGTAACCACTGTGTGGTGGCTCTTGGAAGTATCTCTTGAGATGTTGGCCATTAACAGGGAGTTTTTCAGTTTTTCCTTGTAAAGTTTTCAATCTGTAAGTTCCTTGATCATTTTTTTCCACAACTTGGTATGGGCCCAACCATAAGTGTTGGAATTTCGTGTGTTTACCTTTTGGCTCATTCAACTTGTCCCATTTCAGGACTAGCTCTCCTACTTGGTAATCTTTATCTCCTGCTAGATGGCGATCCATCTCTTCACAATCATTTGGTGATTTCTGAATTTATTTCTGGCTTTATCTCTCAATTCCTCCAACCTCATCAGTTGGTTGATCCTTTCTTGAAGTAAGGATGAAGGGGTTCCTCTTGAGGCTTGGGAGAGTTGTAAAGAGGGAAGGGTAACATTGGGAGGTAAGATGGCTTCCTTTCCATAGACGAGGAAGTATGGGGAGTTTCCTAAGGCCACTTTTGGGGTGACCCTATCGACCCAAAGGGCATTTGTTAGAGCATTGTGCCAGTTCCTCTAGTTGTCAGTGACAGATTTATGGATTATGCGGATGAGGTTTTTATTTGAGGACTCTGCAACTCCATTTTCCTGGGGGTAATAGTTTGATTCATACCTTATGTGAATTGATTTATCAATATCAAATTCATTCAATTTCGGTGATGAAAAGTAAGAAGCGTTGTCAAATATGAGAGCGTCAGGGATGCCAAACCTGTTGATAATAAATTTCTCAACAAATGATATTACCTCGTCTTCATTTACCTTTCGAAGCGGGATAGCTTCGGTCCATCTGGTCAAGTAGTCGATCACGGTGAGTATATACTTATGCTATTGCAAAGAGTTTGGAGTTATCTTTCCTATGACATCTGTTATGCTCCTATACCAATAGGTGTCATATTTCATGATTCACTGGTGAAGTCCCTAATATGTTCATCCTTTCCTTGCTGCAAAGGTTTCCATATTTTGAAAAGATCAAAAAATTAAAAAATGAAAAGAAGGTATGCCCTAAAAGAAAGATCAAAGGGTCAAAAGAATGAAGTGGTAAAAAGAAAAAAAATAAAAATGAACCCCAAATAAATAAGACCAGGAAAGTGTGCTAGCCCAAAATGCCACTACTAGTTTATTTTTGCAAAGAATCTCATTGTGTGCAGTTGGTTGACTCTTACCATAATTGATGGATGGCCAAACAACTTAATCTTGGCAAATTCATGTTTGAATTTCTTGTTTTAGAAATACAGAATAAAATCTGTCCAAACAGCTTAATCTTGGCAGATAAGTAGATAGGTAGAGAAGTAAAGGAGCTCAACAGTTAAATCTGAGCCCTTGGAAGGAATAAGGGCAGACTTAGATAGGATTCCCATGAAAAGAAAAGAAAATTTGTAAGGGTTTGCTAGTCCAAGTGCACCCATGGAAGAAAAAATGTTAGGTATAATAGGCTGGGTAGGTAGTTTTGGTGTTGCAGAAGTAGGCTTATGATTAATTTTGTCTCTCAAAGATGTTTATCTTATTGATATCATAAGTACAATGGAAACTATTTGGTTACAAATCAAGTGATGCATGTCTAAATTCCCTTCACACTTCTCCCAAAAATCACTTACTAACCTCCCCCCAAGGATATTGAGATCTACTCAATACTCCTAAATCACTCCATTTCATGAAAAAGCCTGAGAAGTATAACATTCTTGCTTTAGAAAAAGAAACCACATTTCTTGTGTAAAAATCCTATTGTTCCCTCAACCTAAGTTATCAAACTTTATAACTTAGCGTTTTTTTATATATAAACCCACATTAACTGCTAAAGCTATTATATAAACCCCTTACAAATTCCCCTTTCCCCGTATTAATATATTTATACAATAAAACCCCCTATGTATAATAATCCCGCCCCCGGTTGGTTACAGCCATATTTTTGTTTAAACAACAATTATAGGTTCATCAGGAACCATATAATAACCCTCCCCGTGCGCAAATATTCAAAGGTTAATTAACATCAGGTTAATTAACTATTAAACACCCTAACAAACAATAATAATCACCCCGGGAAGTCTTAAACCATAGTTTATATTACATGGGTCCTGTGTCGTACCCCTCCGCCAGCTCCATTAAGCGCCAGCCATTGTATCCGGGCCCACTAATCGGATGGCTCACGATCATATCGTGAGGCCCTTCCCCGCCGATATTTTACCACTTGGGGAGCCAGCGGTATTACTGTCGTACCTGGGACACGCGGTGCCCTCCCGCCATGCTCGCGGCCCCTCCTCCCGAAACCACCTCAGCGCATAAGTGGTGCGGGCCGATACTGCTTACCGCCCTCCCGCTGACCCCGCCCGTTGACATCATTGCCACATCACCTCCACGTCAGCATCCATACCTTGCGTTATGACAAAACGTCACGTTCCGATGACGTCATCCGACCGAAAAGCGCCAAAAAACCCCGCGAAGCCAAAATTTTGTTTAAAAAAACCCGTAAAAACGGCATTTTTGTTCATTTTCATTCGTTTGTTTCCCAAGACTGTTGCATGAAAATTACATCCAAGCAGTCGCAGAAGCTCCAGTCTGCCACCCGACCAAGCAAAAACCAACATTCTGCTCCTCAACTCGTCAGTCAACTTGCAAATTACACTGGTTCAACTCCATAATATAGGTATTTACCCCCTTCCACCTTCCAAACCTATATTTTTAGTTTCCTCTGCAAATTATACCTTTAAGAGCCAAATTCAAACTGAAGCAGTCCATAATTGCCATACCAAGACATCCAGAACTGCTCGTTTGCCCTTTTTTCCGCAGAAACTCAACCTCCGGTTTAAAAACACATAGAAATGAACAATGGAAGCCCTTGTGCCCCTCAATGTAGCACCCCTCAATGCACCTCATACAGACCATCATCATTTACCCTTGGCCGACAGAGATTTCCAATTAAAAGACCCGATTGGTTGCCAAAATCATCTTCATACTTTCTGCCTAATCAGAAACAGTCATCTGAACAACTCTAATATCTATGGAATATGGGAATCTAATCTCCCCAGGTATTACCTTCCCTCAGTCAATGTGTTTCCAGATATTATTCGCCATTGTTGTGCCAATTATGACCCTGTCAGTAAAGCAGTTATGACTCCATCACAAATTGTTCTCTTTTACATAACTGCTGAATCTATCAATGAGATGCTACACTTCCATCTAGTTCAGCCTCTTGCTCCTCTTTCAATGGGATTTTTGCTTCAACAAGGCTCTCAACTGTCTATTGCAGAAATAGCCCGGATTGCTAAGATATTCATGAGACCAGATTGCCAGCCCCAAGGTCCACCTCCTTATTTATATGTCTTGTTCAATGAGACTGGAGGAATTATTCTTGACATGATATCAATGATCTTGGGATTTAGGTCCAGTGAATATGTGGATGAGATGATCCTGGTTCTGTTATCCACCTTTACTCCAAGACAACTCCCTGCTATCAAGTATGACTATGCCTCTTTCATTGCTGACAAAATCCATGCTCAATTTATGAATTTGGAAAGAGAAGGAGAGTTTATATACACAACTTTCATATACCATCTGCTGTTGTATTATCACCCAGACATTTTTGTATTTCCCATCAGGAAATTGGATTCCAAAGGAGAAAGGAGGTCTGTGATCTTTTGGACCTCTGTCTTTCACAGAATTGGTGAATCCCCTTATAACTATTGTGAATATATTGACTTGTTTATACATCCAGCCTCCGCTCTATTGATAGGAGCTCCTCCTCCTAGGCTCTCTGGTGACATAAAGAAGATTTTACAGCTCTCCAAAAACTACAGGATAGGTGACTGGTACTTCTACTAGGATCACACTGAAATCAGGATATATGGCTGTGAGCTGTGCCCTTATAAGCTGCCCAAATATGTGCCCATGAGACTATTTGCTCTGGAGTATTTCAGGCAACTTATCAATGCAGATTTAACTCACTTTTGCAATGTAAATAAAAAAGCTTAGCTGAGGATAAGAAACAAATTAGGCCCTTTTATCATTAACAAGAGGGAAGCATGGGAAGATGCTGATAAGATATTAGGGGAAGACCTTAAATTGAAGAAAAGCTTCTGGTGGGTGCCATATGACCCAAATAGCTTTATAAGTGACAGAAAAGTAAAAAAACGGTTGTCATCTTACACATATCATAGGATCCCTGAAGTAGAACAATATGCCAATCAGGATAAGTGGATAGAGGGTACATTAATAGAAGAACTTACTCGACAAGAAAAAATGGAACAAGCTATGAAAGATTTAGAAAAGACCCTTGACCTAGGCTCTTTTGGACAGGTATCTTTCAGGCTACCTCAGCCAACTGGAGTGGGTACATCTTCTGCTGGGACTTCACAGCAACCTATACAAGAGGCCAGCACACCAGTTTCAGGTTCTTCAAAGGGAAAGGAAATAGCAGGCACAGAGCAACAAGTAATGACTGACCAACAGAAGCAAATTCCTCCAGTACAGACCAAAGCAGTAGAGATTCCTGCACTACAAACTCCTCTAAATGAAGAAAAAGGCAAGAAAAGGGACAGAGAAGAGGCCACACCCATTAGTGGACCTGCAGAACAGCCAGGTGCTAAAAGGCAAAGACTAAATCCTCTATCTTAAGAGGAAATCATTGAAGAAATAATAGAAAGCCTAAGAGGTGAGAGGGCAACCAACCCACAGACTTCCCCAGTGATAGACACATCAACAAGCTCACACAGGCAGGAGCTGGAAAGACACCATAGTGTGGAAGTTTCATCCACTAGACCACCAAGTAAGCATACCTCTGACATCAAAAGAACATTCACAGAGATAAAGGCTAGAAATGATCCATTGAGGTTGCAAATTTATAACCAATATCTTAAGATGGCCCACACAAAACAACAAAGATTTATGTCTGCCTATGGCATAAGGGAGGGAAAAATGATCATGAGCTATTTCAAGCCCAAAGTGCAGCAACCACAATCAGCAGCTGACTACATCAGAACAAATCTGGAGGTCTTCACCAAAGACATTCATCCAATAGACTAGATTGAGCTGCATAAACAGACTGGGGAGATGGTGTATTCCACAATAGCTGATAAATCAATGTTGGCTCATAAATTGTAAAACTCATTGGAGAACACCTCTACTCAGCTAGATTTAGAGAAAGCTTCTTCTCTAGCAAAGGACAACAGGATTAAATCCTTGGAAGATATTATCATTGAGTTGGGACATGATCCCAAAGATGCCAAGGGCATAAAAGCACTAATAAGGAAAAAGGAAGAGGACATTTCTACCCTCAGAAAACAGCTTAAAATGCCTCCTTCTATGCATCCACAAACAACAGATGTAGTACAACAAAAATCCGAAGAGGACATGATGGACCTGCTCATGAGGTTAAATGAGAGATTAAGTGAGACAGAGCAGGCATTGGAGAAAGCATTACAAGAAAAGCAGGGAGTGTCGACCTCCCAGCCACCTGAAGTAGCTCCAACGGTCACAACTGCCCCTTCCACAGTCATAACAGCAGTACCGTCCACTGTCCCAGCATCAACTGCGGAAATCATCACAGGTACCTCAGCAATAGCAACAACACCAGGCAGCAGCACAGCGATGACCACAGAGCAATTAATAAAAGACATGGAGGAGTTGAAACTCCAAGTATCTAAATTGAAGCAAGTCAAAGAAAAATTGGCAAAGATTGAGAAAAGCTATGATAAATCCAAGATGAATGTGGCAGAGAAAACAAGCGAAGTCAAAGCATTGGAGAAAAAAGTAAGAGCCTTAGAAAAGGATCTCTCTCTGCATAAGCCTCTGGCAGAAATAAGAGGAATTTTGTGGACCAACATCACTAAATCCCTTAGTGATGTATGGAGGTCTATTCAAACCATTTATGAACAGATTGATTTGATAAGAGTAGCCCAAGTAGAAATTCAGAAAACCAGAGCCTTATTGGGACAGATGCCTGAGCAAGCTAACAGGCTAATACATTTTTTGAATACCAAGACCAGTGAAGAACTGGAAGCACTGGATATTAGAGACAGAACAGGTACCATTTTGGACATCAAGAGAGTTCTAACCATGAGAACTCTAATGCAAAACTTGGACAGAAGATGCCAGGACATGCAAGTAGAGATTGACTCTTTCACCGAAAAATTTACAGTCCTGCATCAAAAAGGTTTGCCAATCCTTTGGGAGATAATGATCGTCTGATGAAGCACAAGGAATATGTACTTAAATTAAATACATATGTTGTTAATCAAGCTAATGCATCTGCAAGTACTTCAAGAGAAAAAGCACTTCCATTTGGCCAGTCCCTTTATGATAACCTGGAAAATCTATTTTACATAGAGCATGAGGTGAAGCATTTGTTCACCATCCCTCCTAACTTCTTCAGGTACATAGAGACTGACGAGACTTTAAGGAAGCTACAAAGACATAAAATACCAGGACCAGAGTGGTGGCAAAACATGTCAGAAATCCTGTAAATCTATCTTTGGTCAAATGCAAAATTGTGCACGATCTGTTATAATGTGCACAACAGAAATAAATCACAGTCCTGCGGGTCAAAACGCATCACATCAGCGTTAAAGAAAGTTCAGCCACAGTAGAAGAATCAACACAGAGGATCAACAGAAGATAGCTAGGAACCAACTTGTAGCACCTACCTCCAGTACTTCTCATAAAGACAGATCAACCAGCACATCACGAATTTATTGTATCTATTTATTGTCTCCCTGTTTTCGAGACTCTCTGTCTCTATCTATGTAAAAGAAACATTAATTTTCAGCAGATATTTATCTCTATCAGATATTTTGTATAATATCTTGACATTTTTGTATAAATACCCCCCAGACGAAGTATTTGGGGTTGGTTGGTGGTGGATATTCATAGTTTGGTCTGTAATATTGAACAATTTTGGAAATGAAAAGGTTGTTGGAACCATTTTGTCTAGCTCACTGGATGAAGATTTGATGCTAAGGACCATGTTGCAGAATTCTTGAATCATTTATGGATCAATAAGTTCCTTCTAACTCGTATTTTACAGTTTCTGTGTTTACTATATCATATATGTTTCATGATCTAAATAATAGAGAAAAAGAATAACTCAGAATTTGCTTGTTTGCACTCTGTGTTCAGTCTCTGTTATTATTATTTTTTTCTTTAGAATTAGCATAAACAGTGAATTCTTAATTGCTCCTGTTTCCACTGGTTCTTTCACCTTGAATATTAGCTAAGGAATTCTTAATTTCTCCTTGGCAGTAATCACCCATTTTCCCTCTGTCAACATGATGAAGGATTCTTGATTGCCCTTCACCCATTGACTCCATTACATCAGATTTCAACCTATAAATTGCTCCATATTTGAGTACCTTGCTCTGTGATAAATCCTCTGATAAGAAACTTAACCCAGGAAGCCATCCTTCTTTGACTCCATCATGCCCAATGGAATGAAATGCTTCTGTTTTACCTCACTGTTCTATTGAGTCCCCATCCTTCCAACCAAACTCAAAACAAAATCCTTGTACTTCATAACTAGCCTAATATAACTCAAACATAGCTAAATCATAAAGAGAGAGCCCTATCTGGATGCAGAGTGTCTAGAATCTATATCTAAAAGATTGGTCTGTGGTTACCTCGGTCGTATTCCCTTTCTTACAACTTTTGGGAACAACTTGAGTGATAACATCATCTAGGCCCCACTGTTGGAACGGGTGATAAATCATAATGGGCCTGAGGGGAACAATTGGCTTTCTTTCTCATCCTGCGGCGGTTTGACATACCTTGCATTTGCAAGCGTAGGCATGCGAGTCTCTGAACACTGTGGGCTAATAATATCCATCTCTTAATATTTTGTGAGCAATGGTCTCTCCGCCGTAGTGACCACCTGCTAGGCCGTCATGCATTTCTTTCAAGACATGATGAGCATCACCCTTTTCCAAACATCTCAGCCAGATTCCATCAAAAAATTTTCTGTATAATGTGGCATTGACCAAGTGATACTGATTAGACTTCAATCTGAGTGCTCTCCTTTTTGATGCATCCATGTGTTTAGGGCATAACCCTCGTGTGAGATAAAAGCGTATGTTGTAATACCATGACTCATGATCCAAAAGGTTTTCCGACGTTTCGCGCTCACAGATCAGCGTCTCATTGATCCCTAGGGGTTCCTCCCTAAATTATACTTGTGCATATTGCATGCTCTGTGCTTCTGGTTCTTCGGATGCCCCTTCTTTATCCACCAAGGCTTCTGCTGCTAGCCTGCACAATCCCCACCCTCGAACTATCTTTTCTGGCTTAATCTCAAGGTCGAATTCTTGAAGTGCGGTTATCCAATTTCCTCTCCGTTCACCCATTTATTTCTGCATGAAGAGGGCTCTTACAGCAGGATGGGGAATAATTACTTTAGTCCTGGCCATTAATAAATAAGGGAGGAAGTGTTTTACGAATTTAAAAACTGCAAAGCCTTGTTTCTCCACGTCAAGGTAGTTCAGTTTTGATCCCTAGAGATTAGAGCTCATATAAGAGATAGGAACTTCGTTGCCATCGTCATTTTTTTGGGTGAGGATTGCAGCATATGAAACATCAGAAGTGAAAGTGTACAAGAGGAATTCCTTGTCGAAAGCGAGACTGACTAAAATAGGGGCTTCTGCAATGGCCTCTTTAATTCGTTGAAATGATTTCTTGGCTTCATCGCTCCACTTATACACAACGTCTTTCTTCATCATTAGCTGCATGGGGTGCACTATTTCTGTGAAACCTGAAACAAATTTCCTAATGAAATTAATCTTCGAAGAAAGATTTTATTGCCCTTTTATTTGCAGGGGGTTGTATTCTCATGATGGTATTTATTATTTTTGGATCGATAACAATCCCTTCTTTAGAGAGGATATGACCCAGCAGTTTCCCTTCTATAACTACGAGGACGCTCTTCTTGGGATTCAATGATATTCTGTATCTTTGGCATCTGTTTCAGGTGATAAATATGATCCCTTTTGTGATATGTTTACACAATGATGTCATCCATGTAAACCACTACTGATATGTTAATCAACCCTCAGAAAGCTATGTCCATAGCTCTCTGGAATGTGGCACCCGCTTAATAAGTCCAAAAGGAATTTTACGATATGCATAAGTGCCCCATTTAGTGTTGAGGGTTGTTTTAAGCTGATCCCCATTAGATACCAACACTTCATTATATCCTGAAAACCCATCTAATAGGGACAACATTTCAGATCTAGAAACGCACTGAAGAATGTGTTCCATAAAAGGGACATGATAGTTATCCTTTTGCAATGCTTTGTTCAGGTTTTTGAAATCAATACACAGCCTGATGTCTCCATTTTTCTTTCTTACTGGCACGATATTGGTTACCTAGCGGGTGTGTCTGACCAGAAAGATTATTTTAGCATCCAGCATTTTGTTTAATTCTTTATTCACCAACAGTTCTAGGCTTGGATGCATCTTACGAATCTTTTGTTGGTAGGGCTTAGCCTCCTTTTCCAAAGGAATTACATGCTGCATAATGCTAGTATCAAAGGTTTTTAAGTCTCCATATGTCCATGCAAAGACATCCTTGTATTCTTTAAATAGCTTGACAAATGTAGCCTTCTCTTGTGGAGAGCACCCCAAGCCCAAATTGACATTTTTTGGGTCTTCTTTGGTTCCAAGATTGATCGATTCATACTTCATGGATGAGCTATGTGTTTTGCAGTTAGTCGGCTTCTTGAATTTATCATGCAAGTCATACAAGTGCTCCATCTTGACAACTGACTTGGGAATTGTATTGGACTGATCTTTTTCCTCATCTTCCCTCTCATTCATAAGCCTGTCATGCTCTTTTTCATCAATGACTGCATTCTTGAATGTCTTTTCACAGTGCAAGAACTCCAGGATTTGCTCATCATCTTCAAACACCTGCCAATTTGAGATTTTATCAAGCACGGATGGTTTGAAAATCAATTCAACATAACATTTATTCTTCTTTTATCTAAAACCAGGAAAAAGTTTTGCAGCCATACTAGTCATCAGATCGGCATCTTGATTTTGTCCTTGAGGTATGTATGTGATAGTAAAAAATAAAAACTGTCAATTAAGTTCCATAGCTCATGTTGGTATCTTACCAGGTGTGGCGAATTGTAGTGTATCCTCTTCCTTACCTGGTCCACAATTATCTATGAGTCACCAAAAACTTTAAGATTTTTTACCTTCGTATCAATGGCTTTTTTCAGGCCCTGCAGCAAGCCTTTGTATTCTTCCATGTTGTTGGTGCACGTGAACTCCAACCGGATGGCCATCAGATGTTGGTTCCCTTGTGGATCAATGAGAATGCTCCTAGCACCTGCACCTTCAAGGCAGTTAGAGCCATCAAAATAGAATGTCCAAAATATAGAACCTAATGTTACATCAATTGAACTTGTTTCTACGAAACTAGTCCTATCATCTACTATATTACAGGGTGGTTCATCAGTTGGACTACAGGGGAGAGCTTCCAACTGTGTGTTTATTGCATTTTCTTCAATTGTTTCTGCATGGAATTCTCCAAAACAGGTTTCCGTGGCACAGACATTGAAACTATAATTCCCAAGGATAGAGTTGGTAAACATTATAGGTTCATTGGGTCCGTTTAGTTCCGTCACCACATACTTCATGTATATTTCTCGATCAAATCTCAGCATATCACCCTTCCCCTTCTGAGGCAGCAAGAGATGGGACCAATCAGTTGAGAAATATCCATTCAGTTTTGTTGACCAGTCCCTACTAAGCAACATTCCATATGCCTCGGGTATATCTACTACCACTATATCAATGACTTGTGTGTATTTTGGTTTAGCAGCCATCCGAATCAACACACATTTCAATTCCCCAATTACTTTCACATTTGTCTTGTACAATTGCATAATTTGAGTCCTATTTTTCTCGGGTATCGCATGCAGTCTTTTAGCAACAGTGTAAGGCATCACAGTGGACGAGGCACCGAAATCTTCCAAGCAATTGTGTAAATTCATGTTGAGGATTTCAAATGTGATAAGGAAAGGTGGAGTCATGGATTTTGATTTCCTCCCTATCATGGCTGCACTGACATCTTGGGGGTTTCGATTCATTTTAGACAAAGTGGCTTCCATAGTTGATGGTATTTGGGCTGTACTGGGGGTACTAACAGGTCTGGCCATCGACTTCTTGATTTGGCTGGTCGAGATGGTGGGAGTTTTGTAGTTCCGCTCATTCATAGCTTTCAAGAGCAAATCTCTTTGTTGCGTTAATTTTAGCAAATCAAAGTATGTGATATTAGCCCTAGATTTCTTAAGATCATCCACAATGTTGTAATCAATTTTATAAACAGGGTAGGGCAGAGTAAACATACCAGTTTTGTTGTTCTTAGGTGGGAGTCTGCCATTTTTAATTGCCTTCATTGCAATCGGAGATGTAATCTCTTTCTTTGGATAGTTTGCAATTGGAGTGTTCATGGACTCACCACTAGGTCTATCCTTCTCAACAAGAACTTTGGGAGTGGATGCCTTCATAGGGCGAACATATTTCTTTGTTTGGTCTACAGGCTTCATCACGCTCGCAAGTGGCCCTTTACTTCATGTGTGGATTTCATTAGTGTGGATTTCTACCATGCTATCTTCTTCTTCGTCATCATTCTTTGTATAGAAATCCCAAAGTACATTGATTTGAGATTCTTCGTCCAAGGGCTCTTCTACTTGGCATTCTTCCTCATTTTCTTGTTCTGGCTCTAGCTTCACTATAGGTTCTGCTTTGTTAAGGAGCGATCTGATAAGAGCTAGCTCTTCCATATTTAGATTCCCTTCATTGGGTGGAGCAGGCAACGCAAGTTGACCATGACCATCTTCTGTCTTCCTACGATAGAAATGTTTGAAGGGTTTTCTATTGTTATACTCTCCTCCACTCTCTCCATAATTGCTTTTCATTTTGATAATTGTGTTTGTCAATTTCTTAATGATCCGATGCAAACCTTCCACATCTTTGGTGTCCCTTTCTTGCCCTCGGCTGCTTTGTTATCACTCCCATTCTTCTTCTTGGATAACTGAGATGTTTTCTTCCCTTCGGTTGTATGATGACATGTTGTGAGACTGATAATTTCATTCTAGACTTTTATTGCTTCATCGATAGCACCTTGTAAGGTTTGTGCATTACTTCTCTTGACCCACATCACAGTAGGGACAGGGAGAGCAATGATATAAAATTCCATGAGCACCTCATTAGTAGGTCTAGAATTAGCCGAGATTCTATTGAAAAAAGTGTTGAACCGGATGTTAAAATCCTTGACCTTTTCTTTGGCTTCCATTTTTAAACGGGATAGTTCTAAGACTAAGGCCGCAGGTGTTTTGTCATCGCCAAAATTGTCTAAAAAAGGTCTGCTGAAAGGCACCCCATGAGGTGATCGATCTTATTCTCAAGCTAAAGTACCATGTGGAGGTAGCACCAATCAGAGTAAAAGGGAATAAGTGACATACAACGTCTTCATTGGTTACCCCCAACATGCGCATGGCTAGGAAGATAGAGTGAATATGGTTATCAGCAGTGTCTCCCTGCTCAGGGTTGAATTTAGGCAATACTCTTTCTGCGTTCTTGGGTAAGGGATGCTGCTTCCCAGGTACTGCTATGGCATCCTGTGCAAGCCAGGGAGGGAGTGCTCTTGGAGGAGGTGGGGGTTGATTCCCACCCAGAGGAGGCGGTAGAGGTGGATTCCCACTTGGAGAGGGAACGTTAACCATATTATGGATAGGGAGGTTCTGGTTGAGGGTTTCTTTGAGGCGTTCTTTGCTAGGATTTCCCAAATCGATCTGGGGATTACCTTCAGAAGGGAAATCCTCAGGGATTTCTTCCCAAGGAGTGTCGATACTTTGCAAAGAATCTAGCACAATATCTTCAAGAGAAGGGGCTACAGATGTCTCTTCTCTTATGGGAGGGATACTTGGATTTCTTTTAGTTGTTAGAGGTAAGGAATGGAAGATGGGAAGCTGATATAGGGAGCGAGCGTAGGCACGAGTAAGCACTTTGATTGGTTGTTCCTTAGTGACAGGATACTCCCACAGTCTCTCTTCTCTGGGTGACCCGGACATGGGACTGAGAGGGATCTATGTTTCTTCGAAATGAGGCACTTCCCAATGGGTAGATTGATCTTTTCGACCTTTATGATCCATACATTAATATTTTTGAATCTATGCATGGCATTTATAGATGAAATCTTGAAAATCTATGGACGGCGGTGCAGGCCCTCCTTCTAGCGCCAATTTGTTGACATGGTGAATTTTCGCTATACCAACAAGGGGAACTAGCCCGATCACAGACCCTGATTATATTTGCTTTCATTTGGAGTGGCTAGCTCCAACGGGTTTTAAAGGGCCCCGTAAACTGTTAAAGGTGTTGAGAGATAAGTTCCTGGAGGAAGACTTCAATTAAATCAACAAAAGAAACAGCTAACCTATATGTATCAAATCCTATCTACACTACTTCTCACTACTTAAGCTAGTCCTAACTATCCTAATCTATCCTGCAGGAGCATAACAAAAGAGGTTAAACATCATATATAGATTCCAAGTCCAAATGAATCAATTACTGGTTCACATAAGAACAAGGTTGTATTAAATCCTAATTGCAATCCAATTACTTATACAAGAATACACATTCCTTTCCATACAAATAACACTTGCAACTGATGTTTAACAAAGTTTCGAATCAGCAACCTTTCAAGAGTTAAGCATGTTATTGAATTATATTCAAATAACCAGAAATAACCACGAACTGTATGTTATCAGCATGCACAAAGAAAAAAACATTTATCTTTATGCCATCAACAACACCCTGATTCCAAACATATAAAAGAGGAAGAGAATAGATCTGAAACAAAAGGCTCATTTTAGACCCAAATAGTCTGCGTTATTCATAATAAATTAAAGGTTGTTCTGCCCAAAAAAAAGTCCTTCCCTCATCTCCGGAGGTAATATTTATGCAGAAGCCCACTGACCCTTGGTCTCCCCCTTAATCTTTCACCTCGCTTCTCTTTTCAATTTACAAATTAGAATATACAATCCTAGAACAGTTGGTGTAACCGCTGACACGTAAAGGCCACATCTGCTGGAGCATTTCATTACCTGGGGAAATGAATAAATGTCGATTGAAAGGAGGAGGTATGCGTGTCATTTCTTCATGATAAGGCCTGAGAGTGTATAACCTTCGGAACACACAAGTAACACATGGAAACATGACCGTTGCCGCCTAAAGCCAAATCTTTAAATAAAACATATCCGCATATATAAACTCACCAGATCCACTCATCATCTTTTATCTGGAGCCATACTTGATGCTTATACGTCCGTTCTTCGACCTCGCTTGCCTTCTCTCTGTCCTCGCCTGCAGAAATAACCAACATCAGCTATACTTATGCAAATATGATAAAAATTCTTAAAAAATACAAATCTTGCCTTGATTAAATTTTTATAACATCAAAAGGAACAAGCGTGAAAGAATCAGCCCCCTGGTTTTTAATTCATGCATTGACTAAGTCCCGCGAGTGTAAATCTGATTTACATTGAAAATCATTGCATAACACATAACCGGATCCAAAATCTGGACTTGAAATATTATAGGCGGTGATATGCTCCTATACCAATAGGTGTCATATTTCATGATTGACTGGTAAAAGTCCCTAATATGTTCATCTTTTCCCTGTTGCAAAGGTTCCATATTTTGAAAAAATCAAAAAAATTAAAAAATGTAAAGAGGGTATGCCCTAAAAGAAAGATCAAAGGGAAAAAAGAATGAAATGGTCAAGAAAGAAAAGAAATGAACCCTAAATAAAGAGGACCAGGAAAGTGTTTTAGTTTAAAATGCCACTACTATTCTATTTTGAAAAAAGAATTTCTTTGTATGCAGTTGGTTGACTCTTGCCACAGTTGATGGATGGCCAAACAGCTTAATCTTGGCTATTTCCTGTTTGAATTTCTTGTTTTAGAGATAGAGAATAAAATCTGTCCAAACAGTTCAATATTGGCAGACAAGTAGATAGGTAGAGAAGCTAAGGAGCTCAACGGTTAAATCTGAGCCCTTGGAAGAAATAAGGGTAGACTTAGATAGGATTCCCATGAAAAGAAAAGGAAAATTGTAAGGGTTTGCTAGTCCAAGTGCACCCATGTAAGAGGAAGAAAAAATGTTAGGTACTGTGGGCTAGGTCGGTAGTTTTGGTGTTGCAGAAGCAGGCTTATGGTTAATTTTGTCTTTCAAAGATGTTCATCTTGTTGATATTATAAGTAAAATGGTAATTGTTTGGCTACAAATCAAGTGAGGCATGTCTAACTTCCCTTCACACTTCTCCCAAGAATCACTTACTAACCTCCCCCTAAGGATATTGAGATCTGCTCGATACTCCTAAATCACCCCATTTCATAAAAAGCCTAAGAAGTATAACATTCTGGCTTTAGAAAAAGAAACCAAATTTCTTGTGTAAAAATACTTATGTTCCCTCAGCCTAAGTTATCAAACTTTATAGCTTGGCGCCTTTTTCATAAACCCATATTAACTGCTAACATTATTATATAAATCCCTTAAAAACTCCCCTCCCCCCGTATTAATATATTTATACAATAAAACCCCCTATGTATAATAATACCGCCCCCGGTCGACTATGGCCATATTTATGTTTTAACAGGGATTATAGGTTCATCAGGAACCATATAACAACCCTCCCTGCGTGCAAATATTCAAAGGTTAATTAACATCTAGTTAATTGACTATTTAAACACCCTGACAACCAATCAAACTGCCCTCGATATATTTAAAATCATTTTTTATTACATGGGCCCCGCGCCGTAACCATCCACCAGCTCCGTTGGCTTCCGACCGTTGGATCTGGGCCCGCTGATCGGACGGCTCACGATCATATCGCGAGGCCCTCCGTTGCCGATGTTTACTGCCCGGGGAGCTGGCAGTATTGCTGCCGTACCTGGGACACGCATCGCCCCGCCGCCATGCTTGCAGTCCCTCCACCCGAAACCACCTTAGCGCATAAGCGGTGCGGGCCAATATAGCTTACTGCCCTCCCGTTGACCCCGCCCGCTGATGTCATCGCCACGTCACCTCCACATCAGCATCCGTACCCCGCGTCACGACAAAACGTCACGTCCCGATGACGTCATCCGACCAAAAAGCGCCAAAAAGCCCCGTGAAGCCAATTTTTGTTAAAAAACTCATAAAATTGTCATTTTCACCCATTGTTATTCATTGTTTTCATGAGATTGTTACATGTAAATTACGTCCAAGCAACTGCAGAAGCTCCAGTCCGCCACCCGGCCAAGCAAAGACTAGCCTCTTGCTCTACAACTCATCAGTCAACCTGCCAATTACACTGGTTCACCTCCATAATACAGGTATTTACCCTGTTCCACCTCGCGAACCTGTATTTTCAGTTTCCTCTACAAATTATACATATAAGAGCCAAATTCAAACTGAAGCAGTCCATAATTTCCATACCAAGACATCCAGAACTACTCTTTTTCCCTTTTTTCCACAGAAACTCAACCTCCGGTTTAAAAACACATAGAAATGAACAATGGAAGCCCTTGTGGCCCTCAATGTAGCGCCCTTCAATGCACCTCATACAAACCAGCATCATTTACCCTTGGCCGACAGAGATTTCCAAATAAAAGACCCGATTGGTTGCCAAAATCATCTTCATACTTTCTGCCTAATCAGAAACAGTCATCTGAACAACTCTGATATCTATGGAATATGGGAATCCAATCTCCCCAGGTATTACCTTCCCTCAGTCAATGTGTTCCCAGATATTGTTCTCCACTGTTGTGCCATTTAAGACCCTATCAGTAAAGCAGTTATGACCCCATCACAAACTATTCTCTTGTACATTACTACTGAATCTATCAATGAGATGCTACACTTCCATCCAATTCAGCCTCTTGCTCCTCTTTCAATAGGATTTTTGCTTGAGCAAGGCTATCAACTGTCCAGTGCAGAAATAACCCGGATTGCTAAGATATTCATGAGACCAGATTGCCAGCCCCAAGGCCCACCTCCTTATTTATATGTCTCGTTCAATGAGACTGGAAGAATTATTCTTGACATGATATCAATGATCTTGGGATTTAGGTCCAGTGAATATGTAGATGAGATGGTCCTGGTTTTGTTATCCACCTTTACTCTAGGACAGCCCCCTGCTATTAAGTATGACTATGCCTCTTTCATTGCTGACAAAATCCATGCTCAATTTATGAATTTGGAAAGAGAAGAAGTGTTTAAATACACAACTTTCATATACCATCTGCTGTTGTATTATCACCCAGACAATTTTATATTTACCATCAGGAAATTGGATTCCAAAAGAGAGAGGAGGTCTGTGATCTTTTGGACCTCTGTCTTTCATAGAATTGGTGAATCCCCTTATACCTACTGTGAATTCATTGACTTGCTTATACATCCAGCCTCCACTCTATTGATAGGAACTCCTCCTCCTAGGCTCTCTGGTGACATAAAGAAGATTTTACAACTCTCCAAAAACTACAGGATAGGTCACCGGTACTTCTACCAGGATCACACTGAAATTAGGATATATGGCTGTGAGCTGTGCCTTTATAAACTGCCCAAATATGTGCCCATGAGACCAGGCAATTTATTAATGTAGATTTAACTCACTTTTGCAATGTAAAGAAAAAGGCTTAGTTGAGAATAAGAAACCAGTTAGGTCCTTTTATCATTAACAAGAGGGAGGCATGGGAAGATGTTGATAAGATATTAGGGGAAGACCTTAAATTGAAGAAAAGCTTCTGGTGGGTGCCATATGACCCAAATAGCTTTATAAGTGATAGAAAAGTAAAAAACTGGCTGTCAACTTACCTACATCATAGGATCCCTCAAGTAGAACAATATGCTAATCAGGATGAGTGGATAGAGGGTACATTAATAGAAGAACTTTCTCAGCAAGAAAAGATGGAACAAGCTATGAAAGATTTAGAAAAGACCCTTGACCTAGACTATTTTGGACAAGTATCTTTCAAGCTGCCTCAGCAAACTGGAGTAGGTACATCTTCTACTGGAATTTCACAGCAACCTATACAAGAAACCAACACACCAGTTTCAGGCTCTTCAAAGGGCAAGGAAGTAGCACGCACAGAGCAGCAAACAATGACTGACCAGCAGGAACAAATTACTCCAATACAAACCAAAGCAGCAGAGATACCAGCGTTACAGACTCCTCTAAATGAGGAAAAAGGCAAGAAGAGAGATAGAGAAGAGGCCACACCCATCAGTGGACCTGCAGAAGAGCCAGGTGCTAAAAGGCAAAGACTCAATCCTCTATCTGAAGAGGAAATCATTGAAGAAACAACAGAAAGCCTAAGAGGTGAGAGGGCAACTAGCCCATAGACCTCCCCAGTGATAGACACATCAACCAGCTCACACAGGCAGGAGCTGGAAAGGCAGCATAGTGTGGAAGTTTCATCCACTAGGCCACCAAGTAAGCAGACCTCTGATATCAAAAGAACATTCACAGAGATAAAGGCTAGAAATGATCCATTGAGGTTGCAAATTTATAACCAATATCTTAAGATGGCCCCCACAAAACAACAAATATTGATGTCTGCCTATGACATAAAGGAGGGAAAAATGATCATGAGCTATTTCAAGCCCAAAGTGCAGCAACCACAATCAACAGCTGACTACATCAGAACAAATCTGGAGGTCTTCGCCAAAGACATTCATCCAATAGACCAGATTGAGCTGCACAAACAGATTGGAGAGATGGTGTATTCCACACTAGCTGACAAAGCAATGTTGGCTCATAAATTGCAAAACTCATTGGAGAACACCTCTGCTCAGCTAGATTTGGAGAAAGCCTCTTCCCTAGCAAAGGACAACAGGATTAAATCCTTAGAGGATATTATTGTTGAACTGGGACATGATCCCAAAGATGCCAATGGCATAAAAGCACTAATGAGGAAGAAGGAAGAGGACATTGCTACCCTCAGAAAACAGCTCAAAATGCCTCCTTCTATTCATCCACAAACAGCAGATGTTGTACAGCAAAAATAAGAAGAGGACATGATGGACCTGCTCATGAGGTTGAATGAGAGATTAAGTGAGACAGAGCAGGCATTGGAGAAAGCATTACAAGAAAAGCAGGGAGATTCGACCTCCCAGCCACCTGAAGTAGCTCCAATAGTCACAACTGCCCCTCCCACAGTTATAACAACAATGCATCCTACTGTCCCGACACCTATAGTAGAAATCACCACAGGTACCTCAGTAGCAACAACACCAGGCAGCAGCACAATGATGACCATAGAGCAATTAATAAAAGCCATGGAGGAGTTGAAACTCCAAGTATCTGAATTGAAGCAAGTCAAAGAAAAATTGGCAAATATTGAGCAAAGCTATGATAAATCCAAGATGAATATGGTAGAGAAAACAAGGGAAGTCAAAGCATTGGAGAACAAGGTAAGAGCCTTAGAAAAGGATCTCTCTCTGCATAAGCCTCTGGCAGAAATTAGAGGAATTTTGTGGACCAACATCACTCAATCCCTTAGTAATGTATGGAGGTCTATTCAGACCATTTATGAACAGATTGATTTGATAAGAGTAGCCCAAGTAGAAATTTAGAAAACAAGAGCCTTATTGGGACAGATGCCTGAGTAAGCTAACACGCTAATACATTTTTTGAATAACAAGACCAGTAAAGAACTGGAAGCACTAGATATTAGAGACAAAACAGGTACCATTTTGGACATCAAGAGAGTTCTAACCATGAGAAATCTAATGCAAAACCTGGACAGAAGATGCCATGACATGCAGGTAGAAATTGATTCTTTCACAGACAAATTTACAGTCCTGCATCAAAAAGGTTTGCAAAGTCCTTTAGGAGATAATGATCGTTTGATGAAGCACAAGGACTATGTACATAAATTAAATATATATGTTGTCAATCAAGCTAATGCATCTTCAAGTGCTTCAGGAGAAAAAGAACTTCCATCTGGCCAGTCCCTTTATGACAGCCTGGAAAATCTGTTCTACATAGAGCATGAGGTGAAGCATCTGTTCACCATCCCACCTAATTTTTTTAGGTACACAGAGACTGACGAGACTTTAAGGAAGCTGCAGAGACATAAAATTCCAGGACCAGAGTGGTGGCAGAGCATGCTAGAGATCCTGTAAACTTATCTTTGGTCAAATCAAAATTGTGCACCATCTATTATAATGCACAGAACAGAAATATATCACGGTCCTACAGGTCAAAGTGTATCACATCAGCATTAAAGAAAATCTGGCCAAGGTAGAAAAATCAGCACAAACGATCAGTAGAAGATAGCTGGGAACCAACTTGCAGCACCTACCTCTAGTACCTCTCATAAAGACGGATCAACCAGCACAACATGAATTTATTGCATCTATTTATGGTCTCCCTGTTTTCGAGACTGTCTGTCTCTATCTATGTAAAAGAAACATTAATTGTCAGCAGATATTTATTTCTATCAGATATTTTGCATAATATTTTGACATTTTTGTATAAATACCCCCCAAAACAAAGCATTTGGGGTTGGTTGATTGGGATGCATTCTCAGACTTTGCTGTAACTCTGAATTTTTGGAATAAAAGGCTGTTGGAACCATTTTTGTCTAGGTCATTGGATGAAGATTTGATGCTAAGGACCATGTTGCAGAATTCTTGAATCATTTCATGGATCAATAAGTCCTTTCTAACTTGTGTTTTATTGGTTCTGTGTTTACTATATCATATATGTTTCATTATCTAAATACTAGAGAAAAAGAATAACTCAGAATTTGCTTGTTTGCACTCTGTGTTCAGTCTCTGTTATTATTAATGTTTTCTTCAGAATCAACATAAACAGTGAATTCTTAATTGCTCCTGTTTTCCCTGGCTCTTTCATCTTGAATATTAGCTAGGGAATTCTTAGTTTCTCCTTAGCAGTAATCATCTATTTTCCCTCTACCAACATGATGAAGGATTCTTGATTGCCCTTCACCCATTGACTCCATTCCATCTGATTTCAGCCTATAAATTGTTCCATATTTGAGTACCTTGCTCTGTGATAAATCCTCTGATAAGAAACCTAACCCTGGAACTCATCCTTCTTTGACTCCATCATGCCCAATGCACTGAAATGCTTCAACTTTACCTCACTATTCTATTGAGTCCCCATCCTTCCAACCAAACTCTAAACAAAACCCTTGCACTTCATAACTAGCCTAATACACCTCAAAACATAGCTAAATCATAAAGGGAGAGCCCTCTCTGGATGCAGATTGACTAGAATCTGTATCTAAAAGATTGGTCTATGGTTACCTCGGTCGTATTCCCTTTCTTACAACTTTTGGGAAAAACCTGAGTGTTAACATCATTGGCGACTCTGCTGTGGACCAGAATAATTGTTTGTTACTGCTGTTTAATTTTTAAAGCTACAGATGGAGCCTGAAGTTGGCCAGGTAGCCTTTGAAACCGCTTTTGCTATGCAATTGCAGGAGTAAATAAAATCTGCTTCAGTCTATCTCCAGTTTAGTTTTAGGCTTTGAACAGTTGTCTCAAATACTTGATCAGTTCCTTGTTTCAATAGATCTTTAGGAAAATTCAAAACTCCCATATTTAAAAAAAAAACTTCCTAGAAAGATACTATCAAAAGTTGTATCCTTCAAATATTTCAAGAAAAACCAAAATATATTCAGAAGCTGGCTCCAAAGAAGAAGATCTGTTACACTAGATCAAATCCAGATCCAAATCCTCCACCGATGTTTCAAAATCCTAATCTAATTCCTAAGAACCTTAGAAGCCAGCAGAACCTTATCCAATCTAAGCTTACTCTTGGAAAATCACCAGTGCTTTTTTCCATCACTGTTGTTTCTCCTAGTTCGCCATCAGCACTTCAAACCATCTTTTCCACTCCCCCATCCACAACACATATCTCAACTGGTATCCCTACTCTTCCGGCTGTTACATTGATCTCTGCAAATATGGCAAACCAATATGCTCCCCTGCAATTACCTGCAAATCCAGGGGCTATGCCTCAAGATTATCAAAGCAAAATCACCTATTTTGATGGTACTGACACTTACACAGCTCAACAACACACCAAGAAAATGAGGGATTATTTTGAAAACTATGAGATTGATGATGATGATGTAAGAATGAAAGTCTTTGTCCAAAGCTTAACTGGAGATGTTAGAACCTGGTTTAGAGCACTCCCTGCAAACACTATCAATGATCCTGAGGCTCTTTATCAGATCTTCTTAAATAGATGGGAAAAGAAAAAAGATCCCCTCCACATTTTATCAGATTATGAAAACTTGAAACGAGGTCCACAAGAAACTGTTCAAGATTACTGCACCAGATTTAACAATGTATACAATGCTATTTCTCAGAATCTCAGGCCTCCAACGGACTTGGCCTTGATCAAATTTCCTGATGCATTTGACTCTGACATGGCATACCAGCTTAGGGAAAGAGTTCCTCGAAGCCTAGAAGACACACAAAGTATAGCTGTCAGTGTTGAGGCCAACCTGATCTCTAAACGAGCTCGGGCTGGAGCTGAAAGAAGGATACCCATCAAAGAAGAACCTTCTGCATTTGAGCAGAAATTAGATGCTATCATTACAGGGATGGAAAGACTTGGTGATAGAGTAGAAATAATTGAGAGAAAATCCCCTTGGGATGGTCAACCGAGCAACACTGTGTTAGCGCTTGAATTTGGCCTCAGGCTGAAAAAGACAAAATCCAAGGCAACATCAAACCACTTAGCCTCGTAGCTAACCGTACGGGGCAGGAGAGGGCTCTCTCCGGGTCTATCTCGGCAAAAGGTTTTCAAAAGGGCGGAGATGACCAATATAGAACACTGGATTTTAGGCTAGTAAACTGATAGGGAAAGTTTGACTTTAAGTTTTTAGAGTTTTGGTGGAAAACTGAGCACAACAATTTTGGGTGCGGGGATGAGACACAGTTTTTGCAGAGGTCTTTTTGGGGCAAGGTAGGAGATTGTCTTGATGCCTTTGAATTAAGTGAATGGATAGAAATGACCGGTGAGGGGCTAAAGAGAGCAAGAAACTTTCGATAATTCTCTTTAGACAGAGGAAAACATAGATATTAAGCAAACTTAAAGGCAGAGCATATAAATTATGAATTCTATCTTAATACTTCATTTACTTAATGTGTAGAAAAGAGAGGTAGGAAAATGATACACATAACACACTTACAAGTACATGAGAGAAACACACCATCAACACAAATAACCACAGGAATCCCAAATAGTGCTGCAAAACCCTGGTCTTTCCTTTGCCAAAATTGCAGAGATACAAAGAGTAATACAGTCTAAGCTTATCCCTCAAGAGTCCAACCTCTCCAACCATGAAAATGATTTAGAAAATACATAATATAGACCATGCCAACCCATTCCCTAGCCTCTAGGGGTCCAGCTCATCATCCTAGGAGCTGTTTCAACCAATTCTAAACAAAGCACTACAATCTAGGCAATCAAAACAACTTGCCTCTATAAGCTAGGAAACCAATTCATTCATTAATTTTTTGCTATTTTATGAATGAATCTTCTAGAATAGGTAAATAAGTGTCATGTCAACATGAAAATACATTAATTACATCAAAGAGGGTGAAAAATCCCATCAAAAGTCAAAACTGGTCAAATAGCTGCGTTTTCTTGTGCTGAAGATGAAAAACTTAGAAAATACCCTGATGCGTAGCGCGCCAAAACCCTACACATAGCGCATATTTCAGCTCACTTTTGGGGCACTTCCGGGCATCCAAATTGAGCTCAGGTGGACTTGTTGGAAATTTTTGGATGTCTACTTTCCGACCCAAGTGGAATTTTTCAATTTGGTGCCCATTTGCCCCTCCAAAAGTGCATTCTCCCAAGACTGCTTCCTGTGTGTCCAAAAAGGGGTAGTAAGGTCATTTTTTGCATGTTTTTTGACCTTTTGGGGGCCCAAAACTTGATGAAATGTCTTGGCAGTGGCTGAGCAGGTGTATTTCATCATGAAAAATCCAAAAATGCAAACCTTTCTTGAATTGGACCTCCCCATCTTCAGGGTAGCGCACGGCGCGCTACGCGTTGAGCCCAAAAACCTGTTTTTTACATAAAAATTTCAAAATTGACAAAATTTTCCCCAAAATTCTTGAAATTTGGGCTGGGGGTCCCCAATCAAGTGCTATGCTCAGTCAAAGAGGCGTCGGCCAAAATCCCAAGACGATCAAGCTCCTTTTGTCGTTTTTGCTTCTTGACCCTTTTCCTCAATTTTGCCTTAAGACTCCTAATTCGCGCCTTGCAAACCAGGTTCCGGACCTTGTAATGCATAACCATGTGTTTCAATAATACATGATCTCTATCGGCCCTTTTCAGCCGTTCCTCCCCTACATTTGGTATCCCAGTGGCCTGAGCAATAGTCTTGGGTGACAAGGTGAAATTCACTCCGGCAAGGTTTACATGACCATCCTGTAAATGTAGAACAAACAAGCGAGCTAATTCATGATGATGATGAATTTGTGAAATCCGCTCACAGTATTCAAAACATGATTGATACCGAAAACAGTCCATTGCAAGTGGACAAGCTTGCAATTGAGCCAAAGAAGTAGGCTCCTCCCTGACATGCCGACCACCTTTGCCACCTTTGTGATACCTCCTTGGCACACTTACCTCTGGTGTAGAATCACTATCATAATCCTGCTCATAATCTGACTCGGTCTCTGACATGTTCTTTAAAAACAAGGTGGCTCGAATATATATATGCTGATATACAACTGTGTGCAAAATTGACTGTAGGCTTTTTCTTTTTCTCAAAATGTTGTGACCAAGGGGACACAAATATACAAGGGAACTGTTAGGAAAGGGGAAACATTAGGGAAATGGGGACAATGGAAATAAAACAAGGAATTTAGGGAAGGGAAGGGACATGAAAATTTTCAAATTTTAGGGTTTAGGATGAGGTAGGGTAGGAAAAATATGTTTGTAGTAGAAGGGAGGGGTTTAGGATTGGAGGGAGAATAATATAGGGTTTTAGGAGGAATTATTGGGGAAAATGTTGGTGAATATGGGAGGGGTAGGAAACACAAAAGTGGGAAAACCTTGGCAGCATGTAATTTTGAAACCCTAGCAAACTAGGCCTTTGAATCCACACAGCAACTTTAGGGTTTTTACATTTAATTTTCATGGCACATCTATCATAATTTTTTCTCATTAATCTTGCAAAACCAAGAACCAGCCATGGAAATGAAGCCTACCTGTGGTTTGCTTGAGTTAGGAGAGGAGTTGAATACTTGCTGGCGAATTTCTGGGCAGAATTCCCAATGCGTAGCGCACCTCACCCAACGCGTAGCATGCCCCTGGTGTGTAGCGCATGAGTAAATTTACACTGAGAAAAGTGTGCTGATGCGTAGCGCGCCCCTGGTGCGTAGCGCGCCCACCCTGATGCGTAGCGCGCACCCAACTACATAGTTAATTTTGCAGGAGGCTTTTGGAGGTCTTCCCGGTGTCGAAATCAGGCGCAGGATAGCTCGTTAGAAAGGTATTTGAGTCTAATTTCCAACACAACTGAAATTTTTCAATTTGGAGTTCATTTTCCTTTTCAAAAATCAAATCTTCCAAGACTGGTCAAAATGTGCCAAATAAGGCTGCCTCAAGGCAGAGTGCTGTTGCAGTCAACTTTTGAATGCCTTCCTCAACTCCAAATTGAGCTCATGATAGCTCATTTGAAATATCCTTGTGTCTAGTTATCATTTGAATCATCAAAAAAGTTATTTGGCCAACCAAGCTAGGATCAAACCTGATTTTCCCAAGGTCACTTCAGAGGTGCATTCGATTCTCCTGAGGCAACAATATTGTTGACATTTCTCTAAAACCATGACACCTGTGTAAAAAGTGAAGGAGGTTTTTTGTCTTTGGCATGTTGTGGACAAAAACCTCTCTCAGTTTTCCAAAATTCATCTTTGATTGCTCTGAAAAATCTTTTGAATGAAACTTATCCCGATGTGTGAAACTAGGAATTTTGTGGAAATGAAGCGAAATGAAGGGGATGAGGGGTTTGTAAATTCTTGGGGAAATTTTGGGGAGTAGGGAGGGATGTTAGGAAGTAGGGAAAAGTGGAATCATGGAGATCAAGTGAGGAGAAGGGGTCCAAAAGGGAAAAACACATGCCTAACCTAGAAAATTGGCAAGTTGTAGCAAGAAACTAGGGTTTGCGCGAAAATGAGGAATTTGGGGGATCTCAGAGATGGGAAGTGTTTGATAAGGTACATGAAGGATAGGGGAAGGTGTATGAACATCTGGATACCAGTTTTTCTAATTATTTGACCATCCAAGAGAAATTGCCTTCAAAACCCTAGGAGAGGGAAATGAACCTTGCCTAGGCGCACCTGAAGCATGAACAAGGTGTAAAATGACCCAATGGAACCTGACATGACAATGAAAACCCTTTGAATGATGATACACTCAGCTGAATAGTGAAATAGACTGACATTTGGGCAATTTTTAAAGGAGTGAAAGCAAACCCTAGACCTAATGCCTAGTGACCAAATTTTGCTTGAAGACTCACTGAAATGACAAAATTTGACCTTGACATTTTGAGACCACTTTGTAAGAGCATATTTGATCACTGGAGGAAGGCTGGAAAGACTGAAACTAACATTGGCTCCAATGGGGATGGTAGCTCCTTGGAGGTGCCAAGAACGGCAGATCTTTGGGATAGCAGACCAGCGCCTTATCCATTGGGCAATGGAGTCAAAAACTCAAACTAAAATGCATGACTGAAAACTGACACAAACTAACTTAACAACAAGATTGAAAATTGACTCATAAAGGACTCATGACTCAACTAAAAACTGACTCGATACTTAAACACAATCGACCAACTGAAAATGATGCTTAAAGTGGAGCTTATTCATCAAAACCTACTCTAACAGTTTCATTCATCACCTGATCAAGTGAAATGAAACAACCAATGCAACCAAGTAAGTATCCTGTCTGCTATTGGAATTCTCCGCAAGTGGTCACTTATGAACAACAAGAGAGAACTACTGAAAGGCAAATCCCATGACAACTTGGAAACAGATCCGTTGAATGATATGAATTCTCTATCCTCCTCCAAAAACACTGCATAAGGATCTTGAAATTCAAGCACACTGGAACTTAGCTCATCCAATGGATTACTTCTCGTTTCCTCATACCATGAATGCAAACTTTGATCTGAACCTTGTGACAAGGCCTTTGCTGAAAATGAGAAAGAAACCGGCTGCCGGATCAAATTCATATCAGCACATGTTTCAAGCTCACATGTAGTCAATGGAGAAAGACTTTGACTGCAAACCTCATCCAAAACATCAGCTATTGGATCATAAAAAACTTGAAAAGACTGCTGTAATGTATCCATTGAAAATGTATGACATCCTTCTAGCTGTTCATCTTTTTCTTGAGAGATTTTTCAAAGATTCTGCCTTATAAATTGAAATGCTTCGAAACAAAAGGGTATAGAATCTTCCTGCATCATCAAATCATGTATTTCGTCTTCCACAACTTCATCTGTAATCTGCCCTTCAATTTCATTTGGTGGCTGCAAATTTGATGCTACAGGCTGCTCAATAATTTTGTTATCTGTCTCATCCTCAACATTAACACTAAGAGATTTCTGATTTGTTATAGGTTGTTCATTTGAAGATTTACTATGCAATCTACCCTTCAAAAACTGAAATGATTCAAACCAGAATGGTACGGAGTCAGCTTGAATCATTAAATCATGTGTGTCCACTTCCAAGTCTTCAGCTGCAACTTGACAATCAATGGCTTTCGGGGGTTTCAAATCTGAATATGAGAAGTCTTGAACAAAATTTTCATTGCTCTCAAGATGATTCAAATCAAGACTTGTTGACAGCTGATTTCTGATTACATGGAAGTTGTCTCTGATGAGCTGACATGAATCAAAGCAAAAAGGTAAAGATCCTTCACTTACTTCAAACTTTGCTGCACTTTCCTCGTCAATGTCATAGCCGATATGCATCATTTGATCATTGTACTCGATCTGCTGTAAGTGAACTTCTTCCTCCCACAAACTATCTGCTTGTTTGATTGCAAGATTAGCTTCTGTTTGGAGAACATAATCATCATCATACTGATCAAACTAAGGCAAATCATCGGTATAAAACATATCATCAAGCATGCAGGTCATATCAACAGTTCTTTCTTCACCAAGGTTATCTACAAAACAATCATTATCAGATCTATGACAACTAGGATAAGAAACAAAATGTTTTGGAGCGGCCATTTGTTATTTTTCAATCAACAAGCCATGAGCTTGAACATCATAATCATTCATTGCGTTGATCTTGTCCATCATCTTTTCTACTGCACTTACCAAAATGTCAAGCTTTACCTCTAGAGATGTCGATTTTTCCGGATCTATGTTTTTCATCTCTTCTTCCTTCAACCTTGCCCTTCGGATAAGCAGATGAGCCTCTACATTTACTGCACTATTTTACATCTCGTGAAGTGTTGCAATATCCCTTTCTCTTAGCTGAAACTCCATCTCCGGATCAAAGGCACCCGGATAGTGCAAGAGAGACGATCTAGGAGTAGGCCTTATATCAACTGGCATCGAATAATAAACTTGGTTAAATCTGGCTGAAAACTGTTGTACTGTCTCCCCTGGCAATCTTTTCAGCTGGTTATACTCTTCTACAATCAAGAAAAGGTTCTGCCCGATCATCAACCTGTCGAGAAAAACTTTGACAAACTGCTGGAAATCTGAAATGCTTGCATCAGGCAGGGCTTTGAACCAACTCTTCACTTTGGCTTGCAAAGAAAGAGCAAAAAGTCTTATACTAACATCTTCGCTATCAACTTCAAAAAGGTCTAGGAAAGACTCAAAATTCTACACATGTTGCTTAGCGTTGACATTCTTACTTTCACCATCGAACCTCGGCAAGTATAGATCATAATTTTTGGGGAAAGCATGAAGAACAGAAGGTAAAACAAGAGGTTTATACCGATCTGGAATTTTACAAGGTGTAGGGGTATGTACAACAAGTATAGAATCAGTCTTGGTCTTTTGAGGTTCATCAATCTGAAGATGTTCATCACAAAATTTAGAAGAAAGGTCTTGATCAAGCTCAAAGGCATGCAAATCTTAGGTATTCACAATCTTCAAAGGGAAAGAATCAACTGCAGGCCGAGGATCTCTTCTCAAATACAATATACTTTGCAAAGCCTTCTTGACATTCTTGGGAAAAGAGAAGAAATAATTTATGACAAAGAACAAAATGTCTTGGATGAAATTCCAACTTGAATACCTGATCTGTCCATGTTGTCCTTTCATGTTTTTGCTGGTCGGGATCATCCTCCAGTGGAGTCTTTGGATCTGATCTCGAAAATGATTTAGAGTCGCCAAGTGAATGATTTCAGCCTTTCAAGTGTCTGATCGTTGTCCACCATCAACAATCAGATCTGAACTTGATACATGTACTGGGGCAATTAACAAGTTAGATGTCACGATTACAAGCTAGACCGGAGATTGACTGAAGCAGCGTTTATCTACTTTCGCTAATGCAAAGCAAAAGCGTTTCGAAGGCTACCTGGCATAACTTCAGGCTCTGTCTGTAGCTTATAAAACAAATGACATCAACTAGCAAACCATTTGTTCTTCCCCAGTATGGTCGCCAATATGTTAGCGCTTGAATTTGGCCTCAGGCTGAAAAAGACAAAATCCAAGGCAACATCAAACCACTTAGCCTCGTAGCTAGCCCTACGGGGCAGGAAAGGGCTCTCTCCGGGTCTATCTCGGCAAAAGGTTTTCAAAAGGGCGGAGATGACCAATATAGAACATTGGATTTTAGGCTAGTAAACTGATAGGGAAAGTTTGACTTTAAGTTTTTAGAGTTTTGGTGGAAAACTGAGCACAGCAATTTTGGGTGCAGGGATGAGACACAGTTTTTGCAGAGGTCTTTTTGGGGCAAGGTAGGATATTGTCTTGATGCCTTTGAATTAAGTGAATGGATAGAAATGACCGGTGAGGGGTTAAAGAGAGCAAGAAACTTTCGAGAATTCTCTTTAGACAGAGGAAAACATAGATATTAAGCAAACTTAAAGGCAGAGCATATAAATTATGAATTCTACCTTAACACTTCATTTACTTAATGTGCAGAAAAGGGAGGTAGAAAAATGATACACATAACACACTTACAAGTACATGAGAGAAACACACCATCAACACAAATAACCACAGGAATCCCAAATAGTGCTGCAAAACCCTGGTCTTTCCTTTGCCAAAATTGCAGAGATACAAAGAGTAATACAGTCTAAGCTTATCCCCCAAGAGTCCAACCTCTCCAACCATGAAAATGATTTAGAAAATACATAATATAGACCATGCCAACCCATTCCCTAGCCTCTATGGATCGAGCTCATCATCCTAGGAGTTTTTTCAACCAATTCTAAACAAAGCACTACAATCTAGGCAATCAAAACAACTTGTCTCTATAAGCTAGGAAACCAATTCATTCATTAATTTTTTGCTATTTTATGAATGAATCTTCTAGAATAGGTAAATAAGTGTCATGTAAACATGAAAATACATTAATTACATCAAAGAGGGTGAAAAATCCCATCAAAAGTCAAAACTGGTCAAATAGCTGCGTTTTCCTGTGCTGAAGATGAAAAACTTAGAAAATACCCTGATGCGTAGCGCGCCAAAACCCTACGCGTAGCACGCCTTTAAGCTCACTTTTGGGGCACTTCCCGGCATCCAAATGGCGCTCAGGTGGGCTTGTTAGAAAGGCCTGGATGTCTACTTTCCGACCCAAGTGGAATTTTTCAATTTGGTGCCCATTTGCCCCTCCAAAAGTGCATTCTCCCAAGATTGCTTCCTGTGTGTCCAAAAAGGGGCAGTAAGGTCATTTTTTGCATGTTTTTTGACCTTTTGGGGGCCCAAAACTTGATGAAATGTCTTGGCAGTGGCTGAGCAGGTGTATTTCATCATGAAAAATCCAAAAATGCAAACCTTTCTTGAATTGGACCTCCCCATCTTCAGGGTAGCGTGCGGCGCGCTACGCGTTGAGCCCAAAAACCTGTTTTTTACATAAAAATTTCAAAATTGACAAAATTTTCCCCAAATTTCTTGAAATTTGGGATGGGGGTCCCCAATCAAGTGCTATGCTCAGTCAAAGAGGTTTCGGCCAAAATCCCAAGACGATCAAGCTCCTTTTGTCGTTTTTGCTTCTTGACCCTTTTCCTCAATTTTGCCTTAAGACTCCTAATTCGCGCCTTGCAAACCAGGTTCCGGACCTTGTAATACATAACCATGTGTTTCAATAATACATGATCTCTATCGGCCCTTTTCAGCCGTTCCTCCCCTACATTTGGTATCCCAGTGGCCTGAGCAATAGTCTCGGGTGACAAGGTGAAATTCACTCCGGCAAGGTTTACATGACCATCCTGTAAATGTAGAACAAACAAGCGAGCTAATTCACGATGATGATGAATTTGTGAAATCCGCTCACAGTATTCAAAACATGATTGATACCGAAAACAGTCCATTGCAAGTGGACAAGCTTGCAATTGAGCCAAAGAAGTAGGTTCCTCCCTGACATGCCGACCACCTTTGCCACCTTTGTGATACCTCCTTGGCACACTTACCTCTGGTGTAGAATCACTATCATAATCCTGCTCATAATCTGACTCAGTCTCTGACATGTTCTTTAAAAACAAGGTGGATCGAATATATATATGCTGATATACAACTGTGTGCAAAATTGACTGTAGGCTTTTTCTTTTTCTCAAAATGCTGTGACCAAGGGGACACAAATATACAAGGGAACTGTTAGGAAAGGGGAAACATTAGGTAAATGGGGACAATGGAAATAAAACAAGGAATTTAGGGAAGGGAAGGGACATGAAAATTTTCAAATTTTAGGGTTTAGGATGAGGTAGGGTAGGAAAAATATGTTTTTAGTACAAGGGAGGGGTTTAGGATTGGAGGGAGAATAATATAGGGTTTTAGGAGGAATTATTGGGGAAAATGTTGGTGAATATGGGAGGGGTAGGAAACACAAAAGTGGGAAAACCTTGGCAGCATGTAATTTTGAAACCCTAGCAAACTAGGCCTTTGAATCCACACAGAAACTTTAGGGTTTTTACATTTAATTTTCATGGCACATCTATCATAATTTTTTCTCATTAATCTTGCAAAACCAAGAACCAGCCATGGAAATGAAGCCTACATGTGGTTTGCTTGAGTTAGGAGAGGAGTTGAATACTTGCTGGCGAATTTCTGGGTAGAATTCCCAATGCGTAGCGTGCCTCACCCAACGCGTAGTGCGCCCTTGGTGCGTAGCGCATGAGTAAATTTACACTGAGAAAAGTGTGCTGATGCGTAGCGCGCCCCTGGTGCGTAGCGCGCCCACCCTGATGTGTAGCGCGCACCCAGCTACATAGTGCATTTTTCAGGAGGTTTTTGGAGGCCTTCCCGGTGTCAAAATTGGGCGCAGGATAGCTCGTTGGAAAGGTATTTGAGTCTAATTTCCAACACAACTGGAACTTTTCAATTTGGAGTTCATTTTCCTTATCAAAAGTCAAATCTTCCAAGACTGGTCAAAATGTGCCAAATAAGGCTGCCTCAAGGCAGAGTGCTGTTGCAGTCAACTTTTGAATGCCTTCCTCAACTCCAAATTGAGCTCATGATAGCTCATTGGAAATATAATTGTGTCTAGCTATCATTTGACTCATCAAGAAAGTTATTTGGCCAACCAAGCTAGGATAAAACCTGATTTTCCCAAGGTCACTTCAGAGGTGCATTCGATTCTCCTAAGGCAACAATATTTTTGATATTTCTCTAAAACCATGACACCTGTGTAAAAAGTGAAGGAGGTTTTTATTCTTTGGCATGTTGTGGACAAAAACCTCTCTTAGTTTTCGAAAATTCATCTTTTATTGCTCTGAAAAATCTTTTGAATGAAACTTATCCCGATGTGTGAAACTAGGAATTTTGTGGAAATGAAGCGAAATGAAGGGGATGAGGGGCTTGTAAATTCTTGGGGAAATTTTTGGGAGTAGGGAGGGATGTTAGGAAGCAGGGGAAAGTGGAATCATGGAGATCGAGTGAGGGGAAGGGGTCCAAAAGGGCAAAACACAGGCCCAACCTAGAAAATTGCCAAGTTGTAGCAAGAAACTAGGGTTTGCGCGAAAATGAGGAATTTGGGGGATCTCAGAGATGGGAAGTGTTTGATAAGGTACATGAAGGATAGGGGAAGGTGTATGAACATCTGGATACCAGTTTTTCTAATGATTTGACCATCCAAGAGAAATTGCCTTCAAAACCCTAGGAGAGGGAAATGAACCTTGCCTAGGCGCAACTGAAGCATGAACAAGGTGTAAAATGACCCAATGGAACCTGACATGATAATGAAAACCCTTTGAATGATGATACACTCAGCTGAATAGTGAAATAGACTGACATTTGGGCAATTTTGAAAGGAGTGAAAGCAAACCCTAGACCTAATGCCTAGTGACCAAATTTTGCTTGAAGACTCACTGAAATGACAAAATTTGACCTTGACATTCTGAGACCACTTTGTAAGAGCATATTTGATCACTGGAGGAAGGCTGGAAAGACTGACACTAACACACTGGAAGAAACCCAAATTTTAGAAAAAATCAGAATCCTAATACTGGAAAAGTTGGCCCTGACCAAAACATTAGACCTCCATTCTAAGAAAACTATGCTGAAGCTTCAACTTCTAGTGAACCAAAAGAAGACATTCAAATTAACTTAATGGGGCTTAATAGTGAACAACAAATTTTCTTAACCCAAGAAGACCAAGAGGCTCACACTCTTAATCAATCCCAAATCCAGTCAGGTGAATCATTTGATTTTAGGGAAGGATATGACACTGCCATCTATGAAGTCCACAAGCAGTACAATCTGAGAAGTAGGAGGATAGATGTCCCTGATGACAATAAACAGAAAGAAACTAAACAATCTAGAAGAGCTAAAATCAAGAACCCTCCTATACAAACTCTTCCTATAGCAATTCCTAACCCAAACATTCCAACAATTGAAGATGTTTCAGACAATCAACAACCTAATAAACAGTCTTCATCTTCCATTTCTTCCAAAGAAATTGTGAAGGAACCTCCAAGAATTGACATAGAAGCAACTTCAGCCCACAACACTACTCCTGATAAAGGAAAAAGTATTGAAAAAACAACAAAAAAAGAAAATCTCATTGCCCGAAATGAAAAAATTCAAACAGAAAAGCCTTTCAGCCTTGAGACCGAAATAGGCAAGTTAAAGATAGCAATTCCATTGTCAGAATTGGCTAATCATGATGTCTATAGAGAAAAAATCAGCAGATCACTTCAAATTTCAGAAAACGGAGATGCAGTAAACGTCCTTGATGACCATCCAGAATTAATTTTTTGCCCTGAAGTAAACGACAAATCAGTAGACGGAGGGGTCCCTCCTTTCTATGTAATTCTGAATATTCATGACAAAATATTGTACAATGCAATGTTTGATTCTGGAGCTTCCCATAATTTAATGCCCAAATCTGTGATGGAAAAGTTGGACCTAAATATCACCAGGTAATACAAAGACTTGTTCTCTTTTGATTTAAGCCAGGTCAGATGTCTAGGATTGATCAAAGATTTATGTGTACCATTGGTTCAATACCCTGCCAAGACAATTTTAATGGATGTATTTTTAGCTGATATTCCACCAAAATATGGCATGTTGCTATCTAGATCTTGGGGTGCAAAGCTCCAGGGATCTTTACAGTTGGACACGTCCTATGCTACTATTTCAATATTTGGCTAGCCAAAGAGATTGTACCGTGAAACTTTGATGAAATACGTGGTGAGTAGCCAGGAGAAACCCCAGAATTTTCCCATCTATTCCATGCATTTTGATATGGACTCCTTCATCCTATACAATGCTGAAATTTATCCCCCAACTGATGTCAAGGCTTTAGCTTTAGAGCAGAAAGAATTCATAAATGAGAAAATTAGTGTTCAAATTCAAGAGATTTCTGTGAACAATGGTATATCAGACATACAAGGGAAACCACATGAAATTGAAAATCCAAATCTCCCTAGTAAGCAAATTTCTAAGACCCCTGATACTACCTGTAATCATGAAATCCTATGGTATTTAGAGTTTGATGGATCAGTCAATAAACTAGGAGCAGGAGCAGGAATTTGGATACATAATATGGAAAATGATCATGCTGAAGGACATGCATACAGGTTGAATTTTAGATGTACTAATAACATGGCTGAATATGAAGCCCTCTTGCTAGGACTTGAATTGATCAAAATCTTAGGGGCAGTTAGGGTATCAATTTTGGGAGACTTTGATTTAGTTATTAAACAAATGAAATGAAACTTCCTCACAAATGATCTAAGATTAATATCTTATAGAGGGGCAACAATTGAAATACTCAACACCTTTCTTGAAACACAGCTTGCTAAAATTCCAAGGAAACACAATTTGCATGCTCACAGTTCGGCAACATTTGCCAGCACTTTTAAACTGCCATTTGAGCCTAATCATCATTTTACAGCTGAGATTAAACACCGGCCAACTGTACCTGACAATATAAAAAAATGGCAAGTGTTTGACAATGACACTCAGATTAATAATTTCCTGACCTTAAAAGAAGAATTTTCCAGCACTAATATAGACACAGGCACTGTGGGAGAAGTTGATCAAATAGACAAAATTGAAACAAACATTTTAGCTGAAACAGCAACTCAAATACTACATCCAACAAAATTTACCAACAAAGAGTTGCAAGAGCTTAAAGAAATACACTTTGATGAAACTATTGGAGGAGAATCTGAAGTTATTGGTTTGAAGGACAATTTTTTACCCATAGGATTAACTCCTCTGGAAGACATTTTTGATTCCAATGATATCCCAAGGAAACCCAAAATGAAGCCTCTAAATGCAGACGTAGAAGACTGTAACATAGGGACTAAACAAAATCCTAAAATGATAAAATTGTCCAAAACTTTGCCTCCTAACCAAAAGCTTAAATATGTTGAATTGTTCAAAGAATTCCAGGATGTTTTTGCATGGAGCTATGAAGATCTCAAATCTTACGATACTTCTGTGATTCAGCATACAATACCCCTAAAAGAAAATAAAAAACCTTTCAAGAAAAAACTCAGAAGGGTCAACCTTGTACTCCTCCCTCTAATTGAAAAAGAAGTCAAAAGAATGTATGAAGCTGGGATAATTGCACCCATTAGATTTTCAGAATGGATCTCATATTTAGTACCCACTAGGAAGAAAACAGGAGAAATTAGACTGTGTTGATTTGAGGAATCTAAATAAAGTCTCTTTAAAAGACCACTACCCCTTACCTAAGATGGACCACATTTTACAAAGGGTAGTAGGTGCCTCTAGAATTTCACTGCTAGATGGGTTTTCAGGCTTCAACCAGATTTTAGTTCACCCTGATGATCAAGAAAAAACTGCTTTTACAACTCCATGGGGAACTTTCAAATATGTGAAAATGCCATTTGGACTCAAGAATGCAGGGGCAACCTTCCAACGTGCAATGGACATAGCTTTTGCTAAAGAAATTCATGATTTCCTAGTTATATACTTAGATGATCTCACTGTGTTTTCCAAATCATATCAGCAGCATCTAGATCATCTGAGACAAGTATTTTTAACCTGCAGAAAATATGGTATATCACTAAATCCAAAGAAGTCATTATTCGGCCTAGAAGAGGGCAAAATCCTGGGTCGCATAATCTCAAGAGATGGCATCAAAATTGATCCTGATCGAATACAAGCCATCTTACAAATACCGCATCCCAGAAATGTCAAAGAACTATAAGCTTTCCTAGGGAAAATTAACTTTTTAAGAAGATTCATACCCAAATTGGCTGAATTAATTAGATTGTTGAATAATATGCTGAAAAAGGATTCCAAGGTCAAATGGATGTTAGAAGCCAAACAAGAATTTGAAGAAATCAAGATAGCCTTAACCAAAACTCTAGTCCTTACAAGCCCAAAATTTGACAGAGACTTCATAATATTTTCATTTGCATCAAAAAACACTATTGTTGTTGTTTTTCTACAAAAAGATGATCAAGGATGTGAAAAACCCATAGCCTTCTTTAGCAAAGCATTGAGGGATGCACCTCTAAAATACCCAATCATGAAAAAACAAGCTTATGCACTTGTGAAAGCCATCCATCAAATATTTCAGAGTCTACATATTATACTCTCATATAATAGATTTTGTGCTAAACACTGTTGTCAAAGATATCGTAACCGAAGAGGGAATTGAAGGCAAAAGAGGTAAATGGATTGCTACTATATTAGAGTATGATATTGACATAAAACCTACAAAGCTTATAAAAGGACAAGGATTGGCTAAACTCATGACTGAAACCAATTTCCAAGCCCTAGATATCAATGAACCGGATAATGAACAGGAGATGGCGACTCCACAAATCAGCCAGGCCTTCCTAGAATCACCTTGGTATGCTAATATATGTTATGTATTATTAAACCTGCAGGCTCCTCCAGGGTTGTCCAGAACAAAGAAAAGGTTTATAAAAATGAAAGCTTTAAAGTTTTGTATTTTAGATGGTGCTCTCTTTTGGAAAAATCATGAAGGTGTTCTATTAAATTGTCTAATAAGAGATGAAGCTAACAAGTACTCAAAGAATTTCCTGCAGGGGACTGTGGTGGACATTTGTATTGAAAATCAACTGCTGATAAAATCCTAAGGGTTGGATTTTACTGGCCCACTTTGTTTGCTGATGTCAAAAAGTTTGTTACTGCTTGCCATAAATGTCAAATCTTTGAAGGCAAGAGGAAAATTCTGCCTCTACCCCTTAGACCAATTTCCACTGAAAGACCATTTCAACAATGGGGTTTGGATTTCATTGGGGAAATCCATCCTCCCTCTTCTGGCCAGCATAAATGGATTTTGACTGCCACGGATTATTTCACCAAGTGGATAGAGGCCATTCCTTGTAGACAAGCCAATGATTCAATGATCATGCAATTCTTAGAAACCAACATCCTGTCTAGATTTGGCTGTCCTGAAAAGATTATAATAGACAATGCTGCTGCTTTTGAATCCAAGAGAATGATCAATTTCTGTCACAAATACCACATTACCTTAGGCCACTCCATAGCCTATTACCCCCAAGGTAATGGTCTGGCTGAGTCATCCAATAAAAGCCCGATGAATATCATTAAGAAAGTATTGGAAGAAAACAAGAAAAATTGGCATAAGAAGCTTATAAATGCATTATGGGCAGACATATTGACTACCAAGAGATCCACTGAAACTAGTCTCTATGAGCTTGTCTATGGTATGGAGGCTGTATTTCCTTCCTCCTTGGGAATACCTGTAATGAAATTGTTGCAAGAAGTTCAAATACAACCAAATGACATCCAGAGAAGAATAAATTAGACTATGCATTTGCAGTAGACCAGAGAAGAGGTATATCAAAGATCTCAAGTGCTACAAGAAAAACTCAAGAAGATATTTGATAAGAGGACTAAGGCAGAGGATATTTTCATAGGAGACAAAGTTTTGAAATGGGACTCTAGAAAAGAAGATAAAGGAAAACATGGGAAGTTTGACTTCCTATGGAAGGGACCTTTTATTATTCAAGCCTCACAGGGAAACAATACCTACTTCTTGAAAAGCATGGATGGTACAGAAGCAGAAGATTGACCAGTTAATGGTCGGATGCTGAAACATTATTTTGATCCAGTTTTTTGATATATCAGGGCTCTAACTTGTACATAACGGTGCTTAGTTTCTGCAGTTTATTACAACAATAAGAATGGGAAGGAATGTGTAGGAAATTTTGAGGAACAGTCAGGGAACTATACCACCTTTTTGTGTAACCTTTTTTCAAAAAATTTACCAGAAATTATAGGAGACTTGGGAGCTAAAATTATGAGAACAAACATTTTAGGCAAACTATCCAAAACAGAGGTGTAATTGTTTGGATCAGCTCATGAGAGATGTGTATATTTTACATGGTCCTTTGTACAGTTTGTTCACTTACAGCAAAGGAAAATTTCAGAATGCAGCAAGAATTGTACATAAGGCCATCTGACCTACTGTTCTTGACTTTTCACCAAGAAAAGCCATCCCCAAGTGGAGCTAGTGTTATGCTCATATACCAATAAGTGTCATATTTCATGATTGATTGGTAAAATTCCCTAATATGTTCATCCTTTCCGTGCTGCAAAGGTTCCATATTTTGAAAAAATAAAAAAAATAAAAAAATGTAAAGAGGGTATGCCCTAAAAGAAAGATCAAAGGGCAAAAAGAATGAAATGGTCAAGAAAGAAAAGAAATGAACCCCAAATAAAGAGGACCAGGAAAGTGTGCTAGTTTAAAATGCCACTACTATTCTATTTTGCAAAAAGAATTTCTTTGTATGCAGTTGGTTGACTCTTGCCATAGTTGATGGATGGCCAAATAGCTTAATCTTGGCCAGTTCCTATTTGAATTTCTTGTTTTAGAGATAGAGATAAAATTTGTCCAAACAGTTCAATCTTGGCAGACAAGTAGATAGGTAGAGAAGCTAAGGAGCTCAACAGTTAAATCTGAACCCTTGGAAGAAATAAGGGCAGACTTAGATAGGATTCCCATGAAAAGAAAAGAAAAATTGTAAGGGTTTGCTAGTCCAAGTGCACCCATGTAAGAGGAAGAAAAAATGTTAGGTACTATAGACTGGGTAGGTAGTTTTGGTGTTGCAGAAGTAGGCTTATGGTTAATTTTGTCTTTCAAAGATGTTCATCTTGTTGATATCATAAGTACAATGGCAATTGTTTGGCTACAAATCAAGTGAGGCATGTCTAACTTCCCTTCACACTTCTCTCAAGAATCACTTACTAACCTCCCCCCAAGGATATTGAGATCTGTTCAATACTCCTAAATCACCCCATTTCATAAAAAGCCTGAGAAGTATAACATTTTGGCTTTAGAAAAAGAAACCACATTTCTTGTGTAAAAATCCTTTTGTTCCCTTAGCCTAAGTTATCAAACTTTATAGCTTGGTGCCTTTTTCATAAACCCATATTAACTGCTAACATTATTATATAAATCCTTACAAATTCCCCTTCCCCCGTATTAATATATTTATACAATAAAACCCCCTATGTATAGTAATCCCGGCCCCGATCGATTACGGCCATATTTTTGTTTTAACAGGGATTATAGGTTCATCAGGAACCATATAACAACCCTCCCCGCGCCAAATATTCAAAGGTTAATTAACATCTGGTTAATTGACTGTTTAACAACCCTGATAGCCAATCAAACTGCCCCTGATATATTTAAAATCATTGTTTATTACATGGGCCCCGCGCCGTAACCCTCCGCCAGCTCCATTCACCGCCGACCATTGGATCCGGGCCCGCTGATCAGATGGCTCACGATCATATCACGAGGCCCTCCGCTACCGATGTTTACTGCCCGGGGATTCGGCGGTATTGCCGCCATACCTGGGACACGTGGCGCCCTCCCGCCATGCTCGCGGCCCCTCCACCGGAAACCAACTTAGCGCATAAGCGGTGCGGGCCAATACCGCTTACCACCCTCCTGCTGACCTCGCCCGCTGACGTCATCGCCATGTCACCTCCACATCAGCATCTGTACCCCGCGTCACGACAAAACGTCACATCCCGATGATGTCATCCGACCAAAAAGCGCCAAAAAGCCCTATGAAGCCAATTTTTGTTAAAAAAACACGCAAAATAGTCGTTTTCGCCCATTGTTATTCATTGTTTTCGTGAGACTATTGCATGCAAATTATGTCCAAGCAACTGCAGAAGCTCCAGTCCGCCACCCATCCAAGCAAAGGCCAGCTTCCTGCTCCGCAACTCGTCAGTCAACCTGCCAATTACACTGGTTCGCCTCCATAATACAGATATTTACCCTGTTCCACCTCCCAAACTTGTATTTTCAGTTTCCTCTGCAAATTATACCTATAATAGCCAAATTCAAACTAAAGCAGTCCATAATTTCCATACTAAGACATCTAGAACTACTCTTTTGCCCTTTTTTCCACAGAAACTCAACCTCCGGTTTAAAAACACATAGAACTAAACAATGGAAGCCCCTGTGGCCCTCAATGTAGCACCCCTCAATGCACCTCATACAGACCAACATCATTTACCCTTGGCCGACAGAGATTTCCAAATAAAAGACCCGATTGGTTGCCAAAGTCATCTTCATACTTTCTGCCTAATCAGAAACAATCATATGAACAACTCTGATATCTATGGAATATGGGAATCCAGTCTCCCCAGTTATCACCTTTCCTCAGTCAATGTGTTCCCATATATTTTTCGCCACTGCTGTGCCATTTATGACCCTATCAGTAAAGCAGTTATGACCCCATCACAAACTGTTCTCTTTTACATAACTGCTGAATCTATCAATGAGATGCTACACTTCCATCCAGTTCAGCCTCTTGCTCCTCTTTCCATGGGATTTTTGCTTGAGCAAGGCTCTCAACTATCCAGTGCAGAAATAACCCGGATTGCTAAGATATTCATGAGACCAGATTTCCAGCCCCAAGGCCCACCTCCTTATTTATATGTCTCGTTCAATGAGACTGGAAGAATTATTCTTGACATGATATCAGTGATCTTGGGATTTAGGTCCAGTGAATATGTAGATGAGATGGTCCTGGTTCTGTTATCCACCTTTACTCCAGGACAACCCCCTGCTATTAAGTATGACTATGCCTCTTTCATTGCTGACAAAATCCATGCTCAATTTATGAATTTGGAAAGAGAAGAAGTGTTTAAATACACAACTTTCATATACCATCTATTGTTGCATTATCACCCAGACAATTTTATATTTCTCATTAGAAAATTGGATTCCAAAGGAGAGAGGAGGTCTGTGATCTTTTGGACCTCTGTCTTTCACAGAATTGGTGAATCCCCTTATACCTACTGTGAATTCATTGACTTGTTTATACATCCAGCCTCCACTCTATTGATAGGAGCTCCTCCTCCTAGGCTCTCTGGTGACATAAAGAAGATTTTATAGCTCTCCAAAAACTACAGGATAGGTGACTGGTACTTCTACCAGGATCACACTGAAATCAGGATATATGGCTATGAGCTGTGCCCTTATAAACTGCCCAAATATGTGCCCATGAGACTATTTGCATTGGAATATTTCAGGAAACTTATTAATGCAGATTTAACTCATTTTTGTAATGTAAAGAAAAAGACTCAGCTAAGAATAAGAAACCAGTTAGGCCCTTTTATCATTAACAAGAGGGAGGCATGGGAAGATGTTGATAAGATATTAGGAGAAGACCTTAAATTGAAGAAAATCTTCTGGTGGGTGCCATATGACCCAAATAGCTTTATAAGTGAGAGAAAAGTAAAAAACCGGCTGTAAACTTACCTACATCATAGGATCCCTCAAGTAGAACAATATGCTAATCAGGATGAGTGGATAGAGGGTACATTAATAGAAGAACTTACTCGACAAGAAAAGATGGAAGAAGCGATGAAAGATTTAGAAAAGACCCTTGACCTAGACTCTTTTGGATAGGTATCTTTCAAGATGCCTCAGCAAACCGAAGTGGGTACATCTTCTGTTGGAAATTCACAACAACCTATACAAGAAACCAACACACAAGTTTCAGGCTCTTCAAAGGGCAAGGAAGTAGCAGGCACAGAGCAGCAAACAATGACTGACCAGCAGGAGCAAATTCCTCCAGTATAGACCAAAGCAGCAGAGATACCAGCATTATAGACTCCTCTAAATGAGGAAAAAGGCAATAAGAGAGATAGAGAAGAGGCCACACCCATCAGTGGACTTGTAGAATAGCCAGGTGCTAAAAGGCAAAGACTCAATCCTCTATCTGAAGAGGAATCATTGAAGAAACAACAGAAATCCTAAGAGGTGAGAGGGCAACCAGCCCACAGACCTCCCCAATGATAAACACATCAACCAACTCACACAGGCAGGAGCTAGAAAGGCAACATAGTGTGGAAGTTTCATCCACTAGGCCACCAAGTAAGCAGACCTCTGATATCAAAAGAACATTCATAGAGATAAAGGCTAGAAATGATCCATTGAGGTTGCAAATTTATAACCAATATCTTAATATGGCCCCCACAAAACAGCAAAGATTGATGTTTTCCTATGACATAAAGGAGGGAAAAATGATCATGAGCTATTTCAAGCCCAAAGTGCAGCAACCACAATCAGCAGCTGACTACATCAGGACAAATCTGGAGGTCTTCGCCAAAGACATTCATCCAATAGACCAGATTGAGCTGCACAAACAGACTAGAGAGATGGTGTATTCCACACTAGCTGACAAAGCAATGTTGGCTCATAAATTGTAAAACTCATTGGAGAACACCTCTGCTCAGCTAGATTTAGAGAAATCCTCTTCCCTAGCAAAGGACAACATGATTAAATCCTTGGAGGATATTATCATTGAACTGGGACATGATCCCAAAGATGCCAATGGCATAAAAGCACTAATGAGGAAGAAGGAAGAGGACATTGCTGCCCTTAGAAAATAGCTCAAAATGCCTCCTTCTATGCATCCACAAACAACAGATGTTGTACAACAAAAATCCAAAGAGGACATGATGGACTTGCTCATGAGGTTGAATGAGAGATTAAGTGAGACAAACCAGGCATTGGAGAAAGCATTACAAGAAAAGCAAGGAGAGTCGACCTCCCAACCACTTGAAGTAGCTCCAACAGTAACAACTGCCCTTCCCACAGTTATAACAGCAGTGCCTCCCACTGTCCCGGCACCTACAGCAGAAATCACCACAGGTACCTCAGCAACAACAACACCAGGCAGTAGCACAACGATGACCACAGAGCAATTAGTAAAAGCCCTGGAGGAGTCGAAACTCCAAGTATCTGAATTGAAGCAAGTAAAAGAAAAATTGTCAAAGATTGAGCAAAGCTATGATAAATCCAAGATGAATGTGGCAGAGAAAACAAGTGAAGTCAAAGCATTGGAGAACAAGGTAAGAGCCTTAGAAAATGATCTCTCTCTGCATAAGCCTCTGGCAGAAATCATAGGAATTTTGTGGGCCAACATCACTCAATCCCTTAGTAATGTATGGAGGTCTATTCAGACCATTTATGAACAGATTGATTTGATAAGAGTAGCCCAAGTAGAAATTCAGAAAACAAGAACCTTATTGGGACAGATGCCTGAGTAAGCTAACAGGCTAATACATTTTTTGAATAACAAGACCAGTGAAGAACTGGAAGCACTGGATATTAGAGACAGAACAGGTACCATTTTGGACATCAAGAGAGTTCTAACCATGAGAACTCTAATGCAAAACTTGGACAGAAGATGCCATGACATGCAGGTAGAAATTGATTCTTTCACAGACAAATTTACAGTCCTGCATCAAAAAGGTTTGCAAAGTCCTTTAGGAGATAATGATCGTCTGATGAAGCACAAGGACTATGTACATAAATTAAATATATATGTTGTTAATCAAGCTAATGCATCTTCAAGTGCTTCAGGAGAAAAAGCACTTCCATCTGGCCAGTCCCTTTATGACAACCTGGAAAATCTGTTCTACATAGAGCATGAGGTGAAGCATCTGTTCACCATCCCACCTAATTTCTTCAGGTACATAGAGACTGAAGAGACTTTAAGGAAGCTATAGAGACATAAAATACCAGGACCAGAGTGGTGGCAGAGCATGCTAGAGATCCTGTAAACTTATCTTTGGTCAAATCAAAAGTGTGCACCATCTGTTATAATGCATAGAACAAAAATAGATCACGGTACTACAGGTCATAGCGTATCACATCAGCGTTAAAGAAAATCCGGCCAAGGCAGAAAAATCAGCACAAAGGATTAGTAGAAGACAACTGGGAACCGACTTGCAGCACCTACCTCTAGTACCTCTCATAAAGACAGATCAACTAGCACAGCACAAATTTATTGCATCTATTTATTGTCTCCCTGTTTTCGAGATTGTCTGTCTCTATCTATGTAAAAGAAACATTAATTTTCAGCAGATATTTATTTCTATCAGATATTTTGCATAATATCTTGACATTTTTGTATAAATACCCCCCAAAACGAAGTATTTGGGGTTGGTTGATTGGGATGCATTCTCAGACTTTGCTGTAACTCTGAATTTTTGGAATAAAAGGTTGTTGGAACCATTTTTGTCTAGCCCACTGGATGAAGATTTGATGCTAAGGACCATGTTGCAGAATTCTTGAATCGTTTCATGGATCAATAAGTCCCTTCTAACTTGTGTTTTACAGGTTCTGTGTTTACTATATCATATATGTTTCATGATCTAAATAATAGAGAAAAAGAATAACTCAGAATTTGCTTGTTTGCACTCTGTGTTCAATCTCTGTTATTATTAATGTTTTCTTCAGAATCAGCATAAACAGTGAATTCTTAATTGCTCCTGTTTTCCCTGGCTCTTTCATCTTGAATATTAGCTAGGGAATTCTTAGTTGCTCCTTAGCAGTAATCATCCATTTTCCCTCTACCAACATGATGAAGGATTCTTGATTGCCCTTCACCCATTGACTCCATTCCATCTGATTCCAGCCTATAAATTGTTCCATATTTGAGTACCTTGCTCTATGATAAATCCTCTGATAAGAAACCTAACCTAGGAAGCCATCCTTCTTTGACTCCATCATGCCCAATGGACTGAAATGCTTCAGCTTTACCTCACTGTTCTATTGAGTCCCCATCCTTCCAACCAAACTCTAAACAAAACCCTTGCACTTCATAACTAGCCTAATACACCTCAAAACATAGCTAAATCATAAAGAGAGAGCCTTCTCTGGATGTAGATTGGCTAGAATCTGTATCTAAAATATTGGTCTGTGGTTACCTTGGCTGTATTCCCTTTCTTACAACTTTTGGGAACAACCTGAGTGTTAACAGACGGGAACCCATACCCTATCGGGTCCGCGAAACACTATCGCATCGCATCGCACTGTGTATTTAAGCTTTTGGATCTGTCGATTGCCAATTGCGATTGCCCAGACTCGAAATATATATGTGTCGCGGTTCATAATCCCCTCGGGTCTGCCACATAATATTTCCTTTTGAAAACCCCGACCACAACGTATTATCGCAATACACGGAAATACACGGGAAAACCTGCGGCCGACCATAAGGCCGGACTTCAAATGTTATACACCCGAATGAATAATAATCGTCAGGTCCGCCATATCACAGCGCCCCTTATGTATTATTTTCAGATTCTGCTGATTGCGATATGTGATTAGGCCAGACCCGATGATATATATGTTATATTTAATAACCCCGACGGGTCCGGTATATTGTGATGTGCTATATATATAAACCCCGGGCTCTGCCGATTGCGATATGTGATTTGGCTAGACCCGAAAATATATATGTTATATTTAATAGTTCGGCGGGTCCGCCATATCGCATCGCACTATATATATATATATATATATCAACATGCGAGTGCCGACTGCGATATGCGATTGGGGGGAAGCGGACCCAAAAATATATATATTACACTTGATAATCCCGGCGGGTCCGCTGCCTTATGGTACATGTTGTATGTCAATGTTGATTGCGATAAACGAAAAAGGGTATGTTATGCATGTTTTGCGAAGCATTTCCATTATAAAGAGTTATAATGGGAGTAAAGATGTGATAGAAGGATTTAGTGGGTTGAATCCAAATTCAACCATAAAAGAGAGTGGGGGTTGGTTATATGCGTGAGTCTAGAGCACCATGAAGGTTTATGGGGATTGAAAAGTCCGATGCAGGAAATGAATGAAGCTCTAGGCTAGGACATGAATGAACCATGTAGCAGAGATTTATTAAAGGGGGCCTTGGAAATTAGGAATTGAAGATTTGACTTGGCGCAAAGTTTAAATCCTTGGGATAAAAACAGATCATTCGGAGAAGTGAAAGATCAAACTTCTATGGGACCCATTCAGATTTACTACCAGAGCATGTTTAAATAGGGTGGTGGTTGTGGCCACAACACATGGTTAACAAACCGGCTTGTGATGAGACCTATTGTCCTTTAACCTTGCGGTTGAAAGCCATTTACCTTAGCTTAGTGACCACTAATGGTAATGTCACAATGTTAGAACTTATTATCATGGTAGGTCAGCTCGTGATGAAACATCTTATCCTTCAATTGACCATTTTTTTTTCTTATGTTTAACTATGGTTATTGTTAATCTCATAAATATTACTTAATATATGGGGTGGCATACTGCTCCTTAAGAGCAAGGGTTGACATTAAAATCTTTAAGTTGATTACTATTCACTTGACTAAATTTGTTCGCCAAAAGAACTCAATGACCTTAAGTAACTGTTGTTAAATGTGTTTTACTTTGTTTTAAAGATAGGGGTTAAAGATAGTTAATTAAAAAATAACAAAAAGATTTAAACTCGAAGAATAAAAAACTAGGGACTCTATTGGTTTAGGAAAACTGAAAATGAACATAAACGAAGTCATCTTCATTGAAGTGATCCTTAGTGATTAGGTCCCATTAATAAATTAGAGCATAAAAATGACTCGCCCAATGATTATGCCAAGTTGAAAGAGAAAACATTACTCCATTTTATTGTGAAATGAAATGAAAAGACAATCCAGCTAAGCCTAAAATGCTTATCAAATCAGAAAGAAGAGAATCAAGAAAATGAACCTTGAGATACATCTTATAAGATAATATATAGAATTAACATAAAAATGAGATTATGTTGATTTGTAAAATGATTTATTAATAAATCTCTTTTGCTTCAAAGCATAATTATTGATTTAGAGTTATTGTTGTATGTTTTGACAAGGGTTTTCTTACTTTTGCAAATCTTGCTTAAAGATAGTTTGCGAGTCTTTATAGATTCAATTTTAAGAATAAGACTAACAATCGATTTCAAAATTTACGAAAAATTAGAAAATAGAAAACTCCCTAATGTCATATGATGATTGTTCTTCTGTGTTCTGAAACTAGCTGACAGAAAGATAGAAAAGAAAGATAAACGCCTTAGAATTCAGTCTCTTTGAGGGGGAAACCTCCTTTACATTACACAAATGAATGATTCTTGGCTAATACAAATGAAAAGACCTCCTTTCTATATATAGGAGTCTAAGGGGTCATAATATAATGAGAGCCGACATAACAATAATAATGTAAGGGAACAATAATAACAATAGTGGGCTTCTATGGGGCACAATAATAACAATATGGGGACTACATGGGCATAACAATATAATAAGGGGGTTGGATTAATAACAATAAGGGGTTAAGATATAGTATAGGGACCTAACATGCCCCTCTCCTTCAAAAAGTGTTGTCCTCAACGCTTGAGTAGTTCTGGATGCTTCTGTATAAAATTATCATCCTCCCATGTGGAATCTTCAGCGGGTAAGTTCTTCCACTTGATGAGATACTCTGAAATTGATCGATTTCGTAGCTGCCGGGTTCTTGTTTATGTGACTGCTTCAGGTTCCAATATGATTTTTCCTTCCTCGTCAAGTTCTTGCAATATTGTTTGAATTGGGATCTTCTCATTAAGTAAGGTCGCCATTTCTCAAGTGCATGTAGTCTTTCCAACATTTTCTTCTCAGAAATAGCTTTGTGTCAATACTTTCCTTTGATTGGACGACTTTAGAAAGCAATGGGTCTTTCTTATTGCGTTAAAACATCACCAATTCCATTTCCTGAGGCATCACATTCCAGAAAAAAGGTTTTGGTGATTTCTGGTGTAGCTAAGACCGGTGCTTGGAACATGCCTCTTTAAAATGTTCAAAGGCCTTATTTGCTTCTCGAGTCCATGAAAATGCATATTTCTTCAATAATGTTATTTTTAGAGTGTCTTCAGTCTTCATTATGATTTGATGATATCCTGAAGGAAGATCCAACTTGGTGAAGTAAATTAACCCATGCAATTCATCCAATAATTCATCAATGACAGGAATGGGAAACTTATCTTTAATAGTGAGCTTGTTGAGCCCCCTACAATCCAGACACATGCACCATGACCCATCCTTCTTGTGCACCAATAATGTTGGAGCAAAGAAAGAAATTTGACTAAGTTGAATCATACCAACCTCTAACATTTCTATAACCATACATTTAATTTCACTCTTTTGGGCATAGTGATATCTGTAAGCCCTGATGTTTGGAGGAACACTTCTTGGAATCAAATGAATAGCATGATCATGATCACGAATAGGTGGGAGGCCTTTGGGAGTCTAAAATACCTTGGAATGATTATCCAAAAAGTTTTGGAGATATGGAGAAATAGATGATTTCGATGTGGGAACCTCTAGTGAACATAATTGTGCAATTACGCCCTATTGTTCTTTATTTAGAAGCTTTGTCATGTTGTTACAACTGATTATCTTTCCTGGTTTCCCTTCGATGCCCCTTAATTAAAATTCCTTTCCTTCCAAAAAAAATTTCAAGAGAGGTTCTTGAAAATTAAAAGCTATCATACCCAAAGGTTGTAGCCATTGGACTCCTAGTACAACATTTGCACCACCCATTGGAATGGAAAGCATTGGAATATTCACGACATATTCTCCCATGGATAGCTTGATATTATGGCACTTTCCAGAGCAATCTATGGTTCCTCCATTTGCAATAATTACTTGACACTCTGGTGCTGGATATAGGAAGAAATCCAATTCCTTGGCTATCTTACAATGAATAAAATTATGGGTAATACTTGAATCAATCAACATTATTACCTTTTTCTTCTTGATATGCCCTTCTATCTTGAGAGTTTGAGGAGTGGTAATTCCTACCAATGCATTACAAGATATGGTCGAATTCATTTCTTCTTTCTCTTAGGTTTGTTCCTGGTGTATATCCTCTTCTTTTGACATTTCTTAATCATTTTCTTCTTGCTATTTCACTGCTTGAACCTTCTTCTTCTTGATATGTCCTTCTATCTTGACAGTTTGAGGAGTGGTAATTACTGCAAATGAAATACAAGATATGGTGGGATTCATTTATTCTTTTTCTAGGCTTGGTTCCCAGTGCATATCCTCTTCTTTTGATGTTTCTTGGTCCTTTTCTTCCTCCTCTTCAAAGTCGATGTAAAATAATTTCTTCTCGGCACACTTATGACCTTTATTGTATTTTCTATCACAATTGTAAAAAATCCATTTTTCTCTTTTTTCTTCCAATTGTTGTGGTGTCAACCTTGTAGGTTGTGGAAGGCTAGGAGAAACAACACTTTCATCTTTATAGTTGTGAGTGCTAGACTTCCTTGTTGCCATAATTTTTCTTTCCACTTTTCTTGCCAACCCGTATGCCTTCTCCATTGAATTAGGTTCCCAAAGGCGAACCTCATGTTGGATGTTATCTTTTAAAGTCCCTATGAAGACATCAATCCTCTACTTCTCTGGAATATCATTTACACTTATATTCAATTTTTGGAATTCCTCAATGTGCGCTGCCATTGAACCCTTTTGTTTGAGATTTATCAATTGGCTAAAGAAAGTGTTGCTCTTTGTCTCCTCATAATGTGCTGTCATTTCCTCCGTGAAAATTAACCAGGTCATAAGTGCTTTACGGAAACAAAGCTCTTTCTACCATACAAACTGATTCAATTCTAAATATAAGGATGCAATATGTACCTTTTGTAACAGTTTCACATCATGTAGATCAAAATATTGCTCCATTTGTAGTATCCAATTTACGAGATCCTTGCCATCAAATTTCCTCATATCGCTTTTTCTTGATTTTAGGGGCTTGATCTTGAAACGACTATAAATCTGTAACTTTGGATCTCCCATTTCTAAAATTGTGTCCTATGGTATCTCTTTGAGTCATATTTCCAGTTCCACCAATCTGATCGAAATTGGATTCTCCATGAAAGAGTTATGCCCAATCCCCCAAGATGATCAGATTATATGCTTTTTTAGTAGAGTGAACTTGTATGAAGTGTAACATGTCACTATTGTGACCTTTGGACTTGAAACTAATACACCGAAAACTACAGGTCATTTTCTTTTTTCAACTTCTTACGAAATTTCAATCTGATACTCAGAGAGAAAGTTATGACAATTTTCCCAAGGTCACCTGTTTAGGATGTAATTCGGGAGCCTGTAGAAACCCTAAATGTCTTGGACTGTATCTCCAAAAATATAGTGAAACAAGATCTGAAATTTGGGCTTGAGATTCACCAAGTTTTAGGCTCAAATGGGTTTTTATTTCAGAGCCTGAAACTTTGTAGAAAAATAATTATAGCGAAAATTCCACAATGACCTGTTTGAAATGGAATTCTGGAGCTTGAAACAACCCTAACTTCCTCAGATCATATCTCCGAAAATATAGCAATACAAGATCTGAAATTTGAACCCAAGGTTCAGAGAGATTTCCTCTCAAATGGGTTTTTGTTTTAGCTTTTGAAACATCACAGAAAAACCACTATAGTGAAAATTCCACAATGACCTGTTTGGAGCAGCGAAACCCTAGAATCCAAAGCTCTGATACCAAATGTTATGAAACCATATCACAAAAAGATAGAAAAGAAAGATAAACGCCTTAGAATTAAGCCTCTTCAAGGGAGAAGCCTCCTTTACATTACACAAATGAACAATTCTTGGCTAATACAAATGACAAGGCCTCCTATCTATATATAGGAATCTAAGGGGTCATAATATAATCAGAGCCAACATAACCATAATAATGTAAGGGCACAATAATAACTATAGTGGGCTTCTATGGGGCACAATAATAACAATATGGGGACTACATGGGCTCAACAATATAATAAGGGGGTTGTGCTAATAACAATAAGGGGTTAAACTAGTAGTATAGGGACCCAACATTCTGAAATTTAAGTTGCCAACAAAGTTGAATCTGCAAATCAAATCCATGGGAACCTGCAAGAAGAACAAAAAAATATAAGAAAGAAATAATGATTAAAAGAGAAAAGAAAAGTTGAAATGAAACTCAAACCAGATGAGGATGAACATATAAATGTGTACCTGGAAGAATTCGATTATAGTTTTACCTGAAGAATCTTCATCTTCTCCCATGTATTAATCAAAGTTCAAAACCATCTTCTTATTCAATTTAAACTAATTTCTAAACTAGTCCTAATCCTAATCATAATGCAATTATGTTTACAAAAAGGTAGAAATGAGCGTTATAATTGAGTTAGCAACCTAGAATATGAGGTTAACCATTGTAAATGATAATGATCAAATAAAAAGCTTCATGAATGATAACCCATTATAAGTAAGATGATAATAGAGTGAATGGTAAAAACTCATTCCTATTCATTAAAATACCATAACTACTTTATTTTAGAAGAAAATAAAACAAACTAAACAAAACTAAATTTCTTCCTACTCTAACTCTTTTGAAGGAAAATGACTAGGTATAGTCATATTTCCAATGTAACCAAGCAAGTTTTGTATTCCTTGCAGAAATATACATTGCATATGTTAGAAAAAGAAAAAGATCAATAATTAAACTATGTAGAAAAACTTTATGCATATTAATTTCTAAAAATGAAAATAGAAGAAATTTAAAATCAAAAAATTTTATGCTAAAAGAATTTTCTAATTGAAAATAAAATCTATCATAATATGTACAATCTAAAGAGTTAGAGATATTACCTTTAAGGATCCACCAAGACATTGACCGTCATAATGAAGAGAAAAAGAAGGAAGATCCTTAAAGGCATTTATTATATGTACATTAAAATCAAGGCAAATGACTAACCCATGATTAATTGCAAGAGTAAGAGGGTGCAACAAGCCTTCAACATAACAAGTATCATATAAAAGATTGTCATAATTGATATCAAAAACTTGTAATGAGAGTTGATGATCCAAATCAAAATAGAAGGAAGCATGTTTGTGCTTAGAAATTGAATCAAATGATCGAAACTCATGATTGTTAAAGATCACATCATTTTCCAATGATTTATGAGAATCTTGAATATTGTGAAAAGGATGTGTAGAGGTTTCTAAACTGATATCAATAAGTGATTGATCATTTAAAGATATTCGAATTTCATGATATAATTCATTCTTAAGATTTGAACTAGTAAATATTCCAATAGGTTGACACATATAATAATTATGATATCCAAAAATAAAATCATCAATTTGAATTTCACTTGATAATTCGTTAAATGGTTTTGGGTTTAATAATGTGTCATCTGTCGATGAAATAGGATCTAGATCATTTTCAGAAGAGGAATTATTATTATGATTATTCGTTAAATCTTGATGTTCCATATAATTTGATTCTATTAAACATGACTCATTATCACAAACATTAGGAGGTACCATAGAATCACTTTCAGATGTAAGATTCTCTCCTGATGTTGATGGTTGAGGAGGATTAGAACTTTCATTTAAAGGTTCAATAGGATCAATTTTAGAATCAATATTTACTGATGGTGATTCCTCTTTATGTTCACTGTAAGTTCTTATATTATGTTCTTGAACAACAGAGGTAAATTTCTTAGTTAAAACTTGCTTAGGGAGTAAATCATCATGACGAAATCTGTAGCATAATAACATAAATCTATCAGAAAATTCGCTAACAGTTTCATCGTCAAAGATTGTCAAGTTATCAAATTCTGAGCACAATTTTTCATAACTATAATTGTGATGAGCATAAAATAATACCTACATGAAGTGATTCCAAGAGTGAATGCACTTGGCTGGTAACATATTGTACCATTCTCGAATCCTTCCTTGAAGCGTGAGAGTAAACAACCTGCAAATTTCATTGTCTTTAGTGATGTTAAAACATTTTCATTTGTGTATAAATTGATTAACATGATCTAAAGCAGAAATAATGCTCTCACCGTCATATTGCAATTCAAATATGGATTCAATTTGTTTCTTTGACATACCTCTGGTAGGCTTGCATGAGCTAAAAGCGTGACCCAAACTAGGAATGCATGTAGGAGCCATGGCTAGTTAAAAATGTTAAAACAAGACTTCACAAAGATCAACTATCTCAGGCCCTCCTTCTAGCACCAAAAACGTGGTCAGAGAAAATGTCCTTTGTTGAGATTGCAACAAGATGATGGAGCTTAGTGAAAAGAGTCGCCTTCACTAAGTGGGCCCGCAGGCTATTTTTTGGCGCAAGTCTATTTTTAGACTATGTCTATTTTTAGACATATGGATCATGTCTATGGATTGCAGGTTGTTGTTTATGGATGATTGATCAAGTTGGGAAAAAAATAGATGGACTTCTATTTTTGATGAAAGTGTGAGTGATCACAGTGTGAGTGATCAAAGTCTATTTTTAGACTGGCTGTCAAAAATAGAAAAGTCAAATATTATTATCTCACAATAATATTTGGACTATAAACTTAATCTTATTCTCTTGGAGCACTTCAGTTTGAGCTACAGAGGTGGCACATGCAGCTTTCAGAAGGAAATATGCTTTTCTTATGAGTCAGTTGAGTTGTTGCATGCATGACTTCAATTAGAACTCAATCAGTTGAGTTTGGTGGAGTTGATTGTGGAGTTGATGGAGTTGTGTTCAGTTTAGCTTTGTTAAACTGGTTGTATTTAGTCTAACTGGCAAATAGACTAGAGATGAGTTGGGTGAATTAGTTATTAATTAATTCACAAGTTATTAACTCATAATACAACTAATGAATACATCAGTTAACTCAGTTGCATGTCAGTGCATGTTCAGTTCAACAGGGACAGGTGGTAGAGAATCAGATTGCTATCAGTTGTGACTATAGTTGTGCACCAGATCTTGCACAATCAAGGGATTGAGTATGCCAATGAGTTTGCTCACGTATTTTCCCACATTATAGCTTGTGCTCACGTCCAACAAAGTGTGAGTGACTATTTTGCAGGTGAAAAACGAGTTTGGTAAGCCATTCTCATCAGTTCTTGAGCAGGTATTGAGCAGTGGAGGCAGGCAAGCAGTGGAAGAGATTTGGAGATCAGATCTGAGTTGTATTGTGTGTAACAGAGGTGGAGATACTTGTGAGAAGTATCATGCTGTGTAATGTTACATGACTCAATCATTAATATACAGATAGTTGGGGTTTTTTAGCGAGATGCTTTCCCCGGGATACATATTGTGTTAATGTGTGAATGCTCTTGATGTTTTATTGTTATTGATGCTGCTATATTGATGATCAACGTAGAGGAGCTTATGTATTGTGTATGTTTTCCGCAATAGTACATGATCATGATAATCTCCATTGAATATGTGTTAAATTATTCAAAATTTCTACATTGTATCAGAGCTAGATAATTGTAGAAAAAGTTTCTACATGGTATCGGAGCTGTTGATCATCAGATCTACTATTCAGGAAGTGTTTACATTCTATTTCTCTAGGCAGAGTCTGTAATCGGGCCAGGTAGCCTCTGGATTCATCCTTCTTTTGGAAGGTGAGATATTTGGTGAATGCCCATACAGTCAATCTCTGTATGAGAAATATTGTGTTCTCACGAATTCTAGATCGGAAGCGGTTGATTTGGAGCTGGTGGAAATTCGAATTTGCAGCAGTGTTGTTGAAATGTCTTTCAACGGATTGCGAATGTTATTCCAAAGCAAGAGCGACCTGGCGCTCAAGGATAAACTCAGTAACAATAAAGGTGAGAATGGATCTTCATCAAAGGTATCTGATGAAGAGAATTGTGCTTTCGCTGCCAAAGCAAAGAAGGGGAAGAACAAGAAATCTTCTCATTCCGGTGCGAAAGGCAAGAAGCAGGATATGTCCAAGGTGAAGTGTTTTCACTGTCACAAGCACGGACACTATGCCACAAATTTTCCGCAGAAGAAGAAGAACAAGCAAGCTGCTGGATCTGCAGGGGGAGAGGCCTTAGCTTCTCAGTTTGAGCTTGATTTTTCATTGATCGCATGCTTGGTTTCAAGTGTGATGGGATCAGTGTGGTTCTTGGACAGTGGTGTGTCTTTTCACATGACGAGAGATAGAGATTTGTTCTCTGATCTGGAGGACAAAGATCTTGGAGTGCACATCGAGATGGGCGATGATGGTAGATACAGTGCGACTGGTATCGGTACCATTTCCTTTGAGAGGGAGTCTGGTAAACCCTTTGTATTGAAGGAAGTCATGCATGTTCCAGGATTGAAGAAGAATCTCATCTCAGTGGCAATGTTAGAAGACAAGGGGTATGATGTTGTTTTCAGTGAGGGAAAGGCCTTCCTGCGCAGCAAGACAACTGGTGAGACCCGGAAGATAGGAGTTCGAGTGAGGAACCTTTATCAGTTGCATGTAGATGGATGCGTAGCAATGGCAGGCAAGGCAGAAGGATTGGTGAGCCGGGATGATGGCGAGTTGTGGCACAGGAGATTGGGTCACCTTCACCATGGAGCCTTGAAGATACTGCAGCAGATCACTACAGGGCTTCCTAAAGGCACACTTGCGCAGTCAGATCAATGCAAGGGGTGTACTTTGGGGAAGTTTGTGAAAGCCACCTTTCACAAGAAGGATAGTCGCGCCACGAAGATCCTTGAGAGAATTCACACAGACGTGTGTGGACCTTTCTCAGTTGCTTCGACAGCAAAACACAGGTATTATGTGATTTTTGTTGATGATTTCTCTCGTAAGTGCTGGATCTTCTTCATGCAGAAGAAGAGCGAGACATATTCAAAGTTCTGTGAATTCAAAGCACTGGTCGAGAAGGAGTCGGGGAAGAAGGTGAAGGCTCTTAGGAGCGATAATGGTGGTGAATACATCTCGGACGAGTTCAAGGATTTCTACAAGGCAGAAGGGATTCGTAGAGAGCTCATAACTACCCATAACCCACAGCAGAACGGGGTAGCTGAGCGAAAGAACAGAACGATTGTGGGTGCTGCACGGGCAATGTTGCATGATCAGGGCCTACCCCTTCACTTGTGGGCGGAAGCATGCAATACAACAGTTTATGTGCAGAACCGTTGTCCTCATAGGATACTTGGCATGAGTACACCCGAGGAGGCTTATTCTGGTAAGAAGCATGATCTTTCTCATTTGAGGATTTTTGCTGCTAACGTTTACATGCATGTGACGAAGGATGCCAGAAAGAAGTTGGATCCGACCACAGAGGTTGGGATATTTGTGGGGTACACTGATACGCCCCACAACTATCGTGTGTATTTTCCAGACAGTGGTAAAACTATTGTGCGACGGGATATAAAATTTCAGGAGGAGAAAGCCATGAAGTGTTCGCTTGAGAGGGAGCTACACTTGCATGCAAATGAGGAGCTATTAGTTCCTAAGAATGAGCTTCAGGATGTGGATCAGCCATAGGACAAGGTTCATGGAGTGGAAGAGATCACTCATGCAGCGCCAACCATCAGAGGGCGAAAGCGCTTGACAGAAGCTGAGCGACTGGCTCAAGATGCAGAGAAAGTTGTAGGACCACCTACAGCCCAACGCAGGCAGACACAGTCACCTGATCGGTACACTGGATACATGGCTCTTATGAGCAAGTGTGTTGTGACTGAGCCATCCTCTTTCGAGGAAGCTGTGGAGGATCTCGCATGGGTAGACGCCATGGTGGAAGAGTATGATTCTATTGTCAGAAACAGTGCATGGGAGATTGTTCCTAGACCGGAAGGGAAATCAGTGGTGGGTTCGAGATGGATCTACAAAGTTAAGCAGGCAGCTGACGGGAGTGTGGAGAAGTACAAGGCAAGATTTGTTGCCCGAGGCTTTTCACAGATCGAGGGGATCGATTATGAGGAGACCTTTGCACCTGTCGCAAGGTATTCTTCCATACGGACGATTCTTGCTCTCTCAGCGCAAATGGGATGGCACATTCATCAGATGGATGTGAAGACTGCGTTCCTCAACGGAGTCATTGAGGAGGAGGTGTACATTGAGCAACCCGAAGGCTTTGAAGTCTTCAGCAGCGAGTCGCATGTGTGCAGGCTCAAGAGAGCACTGTATGGGTTGAAGCAAGCACCACGTGCTTGGTACACACGGATAGACAGCTATTTCACAGGACTTGGATTCTCCAAGAGCGAGGAGGATCCGAACCTATACCAGATTGTGGTGGAGGGTAAGTTGCTTATCATTGTACTGTATGTTGATGATTTGATTCTAACGGGTGATGAGCTGTTGATACTGTCATGCAAGAAGGATCTTGCTACAGAGTTCGAGATGAAGGATTTGGGCCTCCTTCACTATTTCCTAGGATTGGAAATATGGCAGCGCAGTGGTGGACTGTTTGTTTCTCAGGGCAAGTATGCTCGGGAGATACTGGAGAAGTTCAACATGCATGGCTGCAAGCCTGTTGATACTCCTCTTCCTGGAGGTTGGAGGAAGGAGGATCCCACTTCGGGAGAAGAAGTGGATGCCACTGTTTATCGACAGTTGGTGGGGTCGCTGATGTATTTGGTCAATACACGACCTGATATATGCTATGCAGTTAACCAGCTTTCACAAGCTATGGTTAAGCCTACCAAGCTCTTCTGAAAGGCGGGAAAGCATGTATTGCGCTACTTGAGAGGTACATCGGGATATGGTTTGTGGTACAGACAGGAGGATGAGGTGAAGCTATGTGGCTTCACGGATGCAGATTGGGTAGGGAGCCCAACAGACAGAAAGAGCACATCAGGAGGGGTCTTCAGTATTGGATCGACAACAGTTTCTTGGTACAGCAGGAAACAGAGATCCGTGGCACTCAGTTCAGCGGAGGCCGAGTATATGGCAGCAAGTTTGGCTGCATGCGAGGCTATATGGATGAGGAAGATCCTAGTTGGTTTGTTCGGTTCTCATTTGGATCCTACTGTGATTTACTGTGATAACCAAAGTTGCATTAAACTCTCGGCTAATCCTGTATTTCATGATAGATCTAAACATATTGGCATCAGGTACCATCATATCAGAGATTGTGTGCAGCGGAGGATCATGTTATTTTCGTACATTCCAACGGAGGATCAGGATGCTGATATTCTGACGAAGGCTCTCACCAGGAGCAAATTTGAGTACCACCGAGGTAGGATAGGGGTTGCTGATAATCCATATCTTGTCGAGAGGGAGTGTTGAGATTGCAACAAGATGATGGAGCTTAGTGAAAAGAGTCGCCTTCACTAAGTGGGCCCGCAGGCTATTTTTTGGCGCAAGTCTATTTTTAGACATATGGATCATGTCTATGGATTGTAGGTTGTTGTTTATGGATGATTGATCAAGTTGGGAAAAAAATAGATGGACTTCTATTTTTGATGAAAGTGTGAGTGATCAAAGTCTATTTTTAGACTGGCTGTCAAAAATAGAAAAGTCAAATATTATTATCTCACAATAATATTTGGACTATAAACTTAATCTTATTCTCTTGGAGCACTTCAGTTTGAGCTACAGAGGTGGCACATGCAGCTGTCAGAAGGAAATACGCTTTTCTTATGAGTCAGTTGAGTTGTTGCATGCATGACTTCAGTTAGAACTCAATCAGTTGAGTTTGGTGGAGTTGATTGTGGAGTTGATGGAGTTGTGTTCAGTTTAGATTTGTTAAACTAGTTGTATTTAGTCTAACTGGCAAATAGACTAGAGATGAGCTGGGTGAATTAGTTATTAATTAATTCACAAGTTATTAACTCATAATACAACTAATGAATACATCAGTTAACCCATTTGCATGTCAGTGCATGTTCAGTTCAACAGGGACAGGTGGTAGAGAATCAGATTGCTATCAGTTGTGACTATAGTTGTGCACCAGATCTTGCACAATCAAGGGATTGAGTATGCCAATGAGTTTGCTCACGTATTTGCCCACATTATAGCTTGTGCTCACGTCCAAAAAAGTGTGAGTGACTATTTTGCAGGTGAAAAACGAGTTTGGTAAGCCATTCTCATCAGTTCTTGAGCAGGTATTGAGCAGTGGAGGCAGGCAAGCAGTGGAAGAGATTTGGAGATCAGATCTGAGCTGTATTGTGTGTAACAGAGGTGGAGATACTTGTGAGAAGTATCATGCTATGTAATGTTACATCACTCAATCATTAATATACAGATAGTTGGGGTTTTTTAGCGAGATTCTTTCCCCGGGATACATATTGTGTTAATGTGTGAATGCTCTTGATGTTTTATTGTTATTGATGCTGCTATATTGATGATCAACGTAGAGGAGCTTATGTATTGTGTATGTTTTCCGCAATAGTACATGATCAGGATAATCTCCATTGAATATGTGTTAAATTATTCAAAATTTCTACATCCTTCATCAACATTAGGGGAGACCACCCGATCGGGAATTTAAAGCAACTCATTTTCCGTTGAAGATGGTGGTTCCGACTAGTTATGGGTCCAGTTACCCTGTCATCTAAGACTAACCTAAAACTAATCTAATAATTAATCTATCCACATCATATTATGTTACATTCCCTTTATATCGACCTTTAAGATGTGAATTAAAGGAATAGAACAACACAAAGGTTTGATCGAATTAAGTTTGATCAAACCATAATTAAATGATTTATTTTCCTCTTTAAGAGAGGACTTGATGCAAACTAAGATGTAAATTCATAACTAATCTAAAACATGAAATCCTATCTCGAATTAGGATGGGATAACCCTCTCATAATCTGAGAACAAGTTAACTAAAGCAAGGAGAAATAACTGATATAATTCATCATATGATTTTGTATTAGTTAAAGGAAGTAGTTCACATTAACTAATACAAGTGAAAGCAAAATATGTTTGCAAATTAATAATAAATAGTTATCAATCACCATATGAATACTTCAATGAGTTAAGATTAGTTTCAATCTCATTCTACCATGCAAAGATAGCTTTAACAAATTTTCAACAGCAAATTGTTAATGACACAACAATAGTGCATAATATCAAAGAAACATAATATTGTTTAGAATAAAGATCAAAACCAAAAATGAAACTTTAATAGTGAGACAATAATCCTACATTTCAGTAATAGTACACAAGAATAAGAATTAATTGAAACCATGTCAAAATTGTATTACCAAAGTTTCAAGAGTAGCTCTGACTCTTAATGAAAGTGCTTGCAATAGTGCAAAGTCCCTTTATAATAGAGCCATAACTTCTCTACAATCTCTACAATAAAACTCTCTTCACTCTATAATAGCGTGAAAGCGCAAATAGAATTATTACAGAGCCCCCTGTGTGTAATCACGACCTCTTCCCAAATATTATTGAAGAGAGATGTATTTATACAGAGTTTCAAAGTTAATAGATCCCTTCGGTTTCTCAATAAACGAAAAATAAAAAGTAAATGAATCTAGAGGTTTTGTATTTTGTTGAATCACAAGATGAACTTAGAAGATCTTGGAAGCTTCATTTGGATCGAATTCGAACAATCTTCGAATGAGCGGAAGGGTAGTTTCCAACAAATTCTCTGAATAGCCTTTTTCAACAACCTATGTCTTTATTTAGCACTATAGTGGTTCAACTATTTAATTAAAATTGGAAGAGAAAGTTTTTCTAGAATCAACCCTACAATCCAAATAAAACAAAGCAATCAACGTTTTACATATAATTTGAATCTAAACTAATCCCAATGAAAAACTGATGATAAACAACCTGAGACCATTAACAATGACTTATTCAAAACTTAATAGTAACGATCGAAAGCAAAGTGTGACAAGTGGCGAATGTGGATGGATATCAGAGGTTGGAGTATCAGAGTTTTAACATGACATGCTCTGCAAAACTTGCGATATATGGAAGGTTCCGATGAGGAGCGGATGCGATATTATGTTAAATCATTGTGATAAATCCCATCAGATCCGCAACCAAATCAACAATTAGAAGATTAAGTCATATCAGCGATTTTAGATATGTGTCATTTCAAAAGTTCTGATATACAAGCAGACGTGATATTCTGATTCGACCAATGTTAATATGCATATTAGTTCCACTTATTGGAAGGAATAGTAAGTCATAGGTTGGAGAGAATGCCTATCAGAGATCAAAGGTGAATTATTATCGACATATCAGAGAGGAGGCCTTTAGGGATACCGACGATCAGAGAGAGTGTTGTATCGGAAATCAGAGATCATAGAAATATGATATTAAAACTTTTAAGAGGTGACACATAACAAAAACGATAATATGGGATTCTCTGATATAAGGGAGCAGAGGAGGGTTACGTGGTATGTGGGTCCTTTGTAATACTTTAGCCACTTTATAATATATATCACTGAAACTTGTATTTGTTTATTAAATCCATTGTTCATATAGTTCAGAGTATGTTTATTAAAAAGGACCGAGAAACTTACCACATTATAATATGGTTAATGTATGAATCTTGGTCTCCGGGGCTACGTTTTATTAAGTATTCTAATTAAAACAAAATAATAATTACAAGTTTATTAACTTTAGAAAAAATGAATATTTTAATTAACTTAAAAGTCTAAATAGTAAAACGAAGGCTAAATTTGCAAACCATAAGGGAAGATGAAACCAATGTTAATAAAAAACATGACTAGGCTAAACTGAAGCAATAAACACTCAAAGCCTAAATGGATGTAAAAAGGGTCCCCATGTCTATTATGATAGAATAAAATGGGGGTGTTGTTTTTCACTACAATAGGTCTGCAGCAGGCCTGCAGCCATAAGCAGGGGTCTGTCACAAATCCTTTAATACTTGAACATATATTTCCAACAAGTTATCATGCCTACCAAATAGAGATAATATGACCAAGTTATGACCTCGGGAAGTTGGTTTCCCATCTAACCCCAACAGGGCCCACAAACTCTTGGCGTTCCATCTCCTAGGGTTAGGGTTTTGGCTGTTTAGGGTTTTTCCTTGTTGTTCAATAATAAATAGGCCCTTGAGCCTCATTGTAACAGAGTTCAGAGGCATGTATACGCCACATCTCTTCTCAGAGATAAGCTACCATCGCTTGAGCTAGTTTATTTCCATTTTGTTTGTAAGCATATTTTAGTATTTGTTATTAATGAAATGAAGTCTTATTTCTACTGCATCTCTGTATCTATGGTTATATATGTAATTTGTTACGCTCATGTTTAAGTTCGAATCAATTTCACTAGAAGGGAAGAAAAAATGAGTCTTTAGAAGAAAATTAGTAGTACTATCCTAATAAAGACACATGCACACACGTTTGAAAGAATTATTAACCATCTCTACAAAATAGTTCACATAGACATAACGATCGTTAAAGAAAATAAAACACACATTCAACAAGATAAGTACCAAATCCATTGAAGTAGTTTAGTTTCTTTCATACATAAGAACATAAACATATACTACAAATATCTAAAGAATAATCTTATAATATTCATGATACATGCCTGAAAGTGTTGCAGGCGACTGGAACATGCATATCGGCATGTTATCATTGGAACTAGTATATGACAATATTTGGTAACAACTACAAGGGTTTGACAAGATTTGGCTTATTGACTTGACTTAGTATAGATGAGAAATATTGGCTTGGATAATTGATGATGTCTTAGGATTTTGACATGAAGCTTGACAATTCATAGATATGTTTTGGCTTATGGATTGATTGAATTCACAATGATAACAAGTTAGGGTTTTGATTTGGTACTTAATAATGGTGATTTTCCTTGATGTGAAATGATAGTGCTATGTGGGAATAGTGACTTTCAGTGACTAATATTGGTATTCAGTATTGATTATGTATTGGCATCATTGGCACTTGGCACATTGGTTGAAGTGTAAACTATTATGATTCAATATGCAATGATTTTTATTGCAGAAATCTCACAATGAATGGATGAAACTTATACGACTTATCCTTGATGTATAATGACAAAAATAAATCATATTATGATTATGTGGATGGCCTAATGAAGTTTGATATTTATTAATGATGGTTGTTGACATTTCAATACGTAAGTTTGTAAGTTGATATTTGGGTATGAGCTCTACCTGGCTATTGGACTGAAGAATTTGACAGTGATACTGGCAGGAACTTTTATAGCTTTGATATTAGTTTTGGTTTGGAATTTAAGGCTTGATAAACAATCTTGTTTGATTTTAATTATTTGAGGTTGAACATATTGTTTTGGTCAGTATTGTGTTTGTAGAAAAAATTGTCTGGTTTGAAACAAGATTCTCGAGCCTGGCATGTCCACATTAATAGTTACCCAGTGAAACCTGGAAGATGTATTGATTTGAACCTATACTTCAAAAGTGGTCCAAGGTATGCCTTTTATTTTGGTTTTATATGTTGACGATCTATTATTGGCAGGTAAAAAGCCTCTGAAGATCAAAGTAAGAAAGAGTTGGCCTCTGAGATTGAGATGGAAGACCTTGGCATGATGCACTATAATATGATATTAGAAGTTTGGAAAAGATGTTGTGAAGTTATTTGGCATGATGGAATGTAAATCCTTAGACACCCCAATGGAATTGAATTTCAAGAAGTTATGGAGAGATATTATTGAATTGGAAACCAACAGTTTATTAGGCATTAATGTTCCTTGTAACACCCATCTAGACATATTTTGTGCAAAGAATGACATGAGTCAATTCATTATTAAGTCACTTCATACACATTGGGTTTTCGACAAGCACATTTTAAAAGATTTGCATGGGAAGATCAATCTTCATCTCATATATGCTTCCAGAAATGCATGACTGCATAGATACTCTAATATTGTCTGGACTGGAAAACATTGTTGACAAAAAAAAACATTGGGTGTTGCTTTAACTTGGGATCTACCATAACATTTTGATGAGTAGGAAATAGAAGTTTGTAGCTTTAAGTGTGGCTAAGGTTAAGTACATTTTTGCTAGCATGGCTAACTATGGGGTAGTTTTGATGAGGAAGCTCTTTGGATAGGTGATTGATCAAGTTCTAGATATGAAAGTGATATATTGCGACAATAAAAGGTGGGATTCGATTGGAAAAAAATCATATATATTTCTAGGACTGAGATATCTCCTTGTGTTGAGAAAATGTTGTTGTGTCAGACAAGCTTAGGATTGTGGTTGTTGCCTCCATGGGAGGGAGGATGAATAAGGTATCCTTTTTTGACATGTATTTATTCTAAGATAATATTTGATGTAATGTCCGACATGAATTAGAAATAAAAGGATTGTTGATCTTATTAATGTGGGAGGCATTATGATTTAAATTTTTAGTTAATTGTTTAAGAAAGTACCAGATATGATCAAATTTATATGTTTTATCTACAGAGAAGGATTGATCAAGGCCACTGACCCATCTCTTCCCCTCTATCTGAGTTCCCAGGGTGAGGAATTGAGATGTAGGTCTCCTGGGGTTGAGGGATATCTGGACAATCATTGGAGAAATTTTGAACTCTAAAACGGGCCTCCTAAGGAATATTATAAAATGATAGCTAAAATAATAAATGAATATTAGATTACATCATCAAATTTTAGAGGTAAAAAAGAAAAAACTACTTTTTCAACTCATATTTTCAACTTATCACCCTACGGTTTTACTCAAATTTCGAGCAAGAGTACTCGTTGGATGCAAAATTTAATTCCTCCAAGGAGTACTCATGTTTCATACTTCCAATGAAGCCTTTTACATGAAAAATTAGAATTACGTGAAAAAATGTGATTGGAAACACATTTTTCATGTAGGAGGGTTCATCGAAAGTATGCAACATGGGTACTCCCATAGGGGATTCATGGGGGAACCAATACCATATCACGTGCATTCATATTGGGGGATATATATTGAGGAAAAATTGACATAATATATTGAGCATATAATAGGGGGTAAAGGGTTTTTTTTATGTTGTGTCTAAAAAATGGAGCTCAAATTTAATGAAAAAATATAAAAGGGTATTAAAAATGTTAATGAAAAAATGGATACCTACAAAATATAGTGAAAATAGGGGTTTTTTAAATTGTGAAGGTGTATTGGGTTTGTATTGGTAGGGGGTTAAATAAAATGATTTTTAAAGGTATTTTCCAATATGTAGTCAAATTAAGGGTATTGTTTAGTATGCCACGAACACAACTTTTATGTCATAGGTTCATTGAGTGAATCCCCATGGGTACTCATTGGATGAGATAAATTCTGCATCCAATGAATTCTTCCACTTGAAATTTGAGTACAACCATAGGGAGAAGTTGAAAATATGATTTGATTTTTTATTTTAATCTTTTTATTTTACTCCAAAAATGGTGAATCATCCCCTATGGTTGACATCATCATCTTTAATCTTATTGGTTCTTATAAATTTTATTTTGGTTGTACATTTTTGTTTTGAGGCCCGTTTTTTACCTCAAAATTTCTCTAATGAGGGTATCACCCATATCTGTCAACCATAGGGTGGAATATGTTACTCCCCTATCCTGGTATAGCAAAGTATACCCCATTTGGAATCATAACCATAAGTCAAGCTTGTTGGGATTATCGCTCCCCATCTGGCCAATGGGCTAAGAGAGATTGGAGGTGTGTGATCCTTACCTTTGGAAAGTCGAGTATCTCACCCAAGCTGGATGGTGAAGCAAGTGTTCTACCACATGACTCATGAGGGTCATTGTTGGGAAGATAAGTGGGCAATAGGATGGACGAGATGTTATATATTTTTAGTGCCTAAATCTACCTCAGGTTGAGAAAGGTAGGATCTAGGGTAACATCAAACCACGCTTAACCTGGTAGCTAGCCCTACCAGGTCGGGAGAGGGCTCTCTCCTCGTCAATCTCAATGAAAATTTATCAAGGAAGACTTGTGATGACTGATATAAAGGCTAATTTTAGGCTAGGTATATGTTCATAAGAGTTTTGATTGAATTTGATGATGTTTTGTTGGCTCAAATGTGAAAGGCAGATTTGGGTCCGGGGAATGAGACTCAGTTTTGCAAAGATCTCTATGAGGTGAGGTAGGCGAATGGTTTGGTACTTAAAATTAAGTGAGATGGAGAGATTTTATACTAGTGAGGAGTTGGAGAGGGCATGAAAGTCTTAGGTATCCTCTTCAACAGTTGAAAACATAGATAACCAAACAAACTCTAGGTATAGCACTCCAATTTTCAATGTATTCTACCTTTATCCTTGTTTGATTTAGTTAAGATGAAATAAAGAGAGATAATGGAATACATAGAACACATATAAACTTTCAATTACAGAAGGAGACACAATACCAAATCAAGATGCCACAAGAATCCCATAAAGTGTTGCAAACCCTGGTCAATTCCTTAGCCAAACTGCTGAAATGAGTATACAATGAAGCTCCAAGCTTTCCCAAAAGTCCAACCATTCTAATGACTGAGAAATTACAAGATATAGGCAACCAACAACTAATACTAGCCTCTATGGGTTGAGCTCATAATATTAGGAGATGCCCAACAAAATCTAAACTGAGAACTAAAAAGTAGGCAGTGGAACAGCTTGCCTCTAAAAACTAGGAAACTGATTCATTCAGTTGCAAACTACCTTTTGATGGATGAATCTACCTCTAAGAGTGAAAATTTAGCATAATTACATCAAAATCCATCATGTCACATTAAATTACATCATGAGTTTGACAATTAGAAAGAGAAAAGTCAAACTGTGAAAAAACTAGGCGAAAAACAAAGTTTTTGGCCAAAAATGAGCAAAATTTCTCCAATGCGCCGCGTTGATTTCCCTATGCATAACACCTTTTTGCAGCTGATTTTGGAGGCCTTCCAGGTGTCCAAATTTTCTCCAAGTGGGCTTGTTGGAATGTCTACATGTCTACTTTCTATCACAAGTAGAATTTTTGAATTTGGCCTCCATTTGCCCCTCCAAAGCTGAGTTCTCCCAACACTATTTCCTGTGTGTCCAAAAGGGGGTAGAAAGGTCATTTTTGAGGTGTTTTTGACCTTTTTGGAAGCTCAAAACCTGTCAAAATTTCTTGTCCATTTGTGGGAATGCATATTTTTCCATTAAAAATCCAAAAACGCTGAGTTTTCCTCAAAAGGAGGTCCCCATCAAAAGCGCGCGCTAGGTGGTGCGGCGCATCGGGCAGAAAAGCCTGTTTTTTAACGCAAAAATTCCAAAATTGCAAAAAGTATCCCAAATTTCTTGAAATTTGGGTTGAGTGTCCTTCATCAAGATTTATGTTGGGCAAAGGAAGCCTCAGCCAAGATCTGAAGTCTATCTTGCTCCTTTTGCCTCCTTGATGTCTTCTTCAACTTGGCCTTCAAGTTTCTGATTCTTGCCTTGCACACTTTGTTTCTTGCCAAGTAATGATGGGCCATGTGCCTCAACATATATTTCTCTTGGTTTGCCTTCTCTAGCATCTTTTCCAAGTGCAAGTTTGTTCTCTCAGCCAAGATTCCTGGTCATGTTCAATCTCTTGCTCATACCGATGATCACTGTCTCTTTCCATTGTTTTCCTTTGGTTTTGAAAAATGTGGTTGTTTATGGATGGTTTTGTGGATAACAGTGTGAAAATATGGTGGAGGAATGAAATGGGTAGAGTGTATGGAAGAGAGTGTAAAAATGTATGTGTGAACAGAGTTTAGGGATGGGAGTAAGAGTTTAGGGATGTGAGTAGGGTTTAGGGATATGGATAGGGTTTGCGGAGTGTAGAGTTTGGGAAATTGTATGGGGAGAATGGGATTAAGGGGAAAATGTATGAGGGGAGTGGGATTAAGGGGATAGGGTATACAACCATTAGTGCAATGAAGAAAACTAGGGTTTCACCCTAGAAGATAGGGTTTTAGGGTTTTGGGGATAGGGGAGTAGGATGAGTGGAAATGAGGGGGGGAATGGGAAATGAAATCAGTGAAATATAGTGAAGGGTATGTGAAGGTGGTAGAGGGGAATAAGACAGAAAAAAATGGCAATTTTTCAAACCCTAGGAAGATTTTCAATGGAATTGTGCAAGGAGCTAGGGTTTTATTTTTCACCTTTTGAAACACCATGAAAACTGACTAAAACCCTTGCAATGGCACTTAGGAATGTTAAAATCACTTTTGAAATGAAGAATTTAAAAATTTGGACTTTTTGTAGGAATATTTGAATGGATTTGAGGTTTTGTAGCTCAATGCGCCGCGCTGCCCCAATGCGTAGCGCCAGTTATAAAATTGCACTGTAAATCATTGCCCAATGCATAGCGCATTTTTGTAGGAGACTTTTGGAGCCTTCTTGGTGTCCAAATTGGGAACAGGATAGCTCGTTGGAAATATTATCGAGTCTAGTTTCCAAAAAAGCTTGAATTTTTCAATTTGAAGTTAATTTTCCCTGTCAAAAACCAAATATGCCAAGACTGGTAAAAATGTGCAAAATGAGGCTGCCTCAAGGCAGAGTGCTATTGAAGTCAACTTTTGAAGGTCTTCCTCAACTCCAAATTGAGCTCATGATAGCTCATTGGAAATATATTTGTGTCTAGTTATCATTTGAATCATCAAGAAAGTCATTTGGCCAACCAAGCTAGGAGAAATCTTGATTTTCCCAAGGTCACTTCAGAGGTGCATCAATTCTCCTGAGGCAACTGTATTTTTGAAATTTCTCTAAAACCATGACACCTGTGTAAAAAGTGAAGGAGGTTTTATTCCTTGGCCTATTGTGGACAAAAACCTCTCTCAGTTTTCCCAAATTCATCTTTCTTGCTTAGAAACATCATTGGAGTAAAACCTATCCCAATGTGTGGAACAGGGATTTGTCGAAATGAAGTGAAATGAAGGGGATAAAAGGCTTCTAAATTCTTGAGAAAATCTTGGGAAGTAGGGAGGGATTTTAGGAAGTAGGGGAAAGTTTAATTTCAAATATTGAGTGAGGGGAAGGGGTCCAAAAGGGAAAAACACAGGTCTATCCTAGAAAATTGTCAAGTTGTAGCAAGAAACTAGGGTTTGTGCGAAAATGAGGAATTTGAGTGATATCAATGATAGGAAGTGTTTAATAAGGTACATTAAGGATAGGGGAAGGTGTATGAACATCAGGATACAAGTTTTGCTAATGATTTGACCATCCAAGAGAAATTGCCTTCAAAAGCCTAGGAGAGGGAAATGAACCTTACCTAGGCACAACTGAAGCATGAACAAGGTGTAAAATGACCCATTGGAACCTAACATGATGATGAAAACCCTTTGAATGATGGTACACTCTGCTAAATAGTGACATGGACCGACATTTGGACAACTTTGACAGGAGTAAAAGCAAACCCTAGACCTAATACCTAGTGACCAAATTTTGCTTGAAGACTCATTGAAATGAAAAATTTGACCTCGACACCTTAAAATCACTTTGTAAGAGCATGTTTGATCACTGGAGGAAGGCTGCAAAGACTGACACTAACATATCTCACCAATTTCTTGACATAGGGTGGAATATGTATGCTCCCCTATGAGATGAATTGAGGTGAGAGTGTCCCATATGACCTTCCTCATTGTCATTGGATTTTAGGTTTGAGATGTGCTCCTTGATGTGGTTCTAGTTTGAGTAGGGCTCCCTGATGATAAGCTCTCTAATGTTTCCCATGTAGTAGCATTAGGCTCTTTGATGGAAGTGATTCCAGGTGGTATTAGTAGCCCTTTGATGAATAAAGGGTGGTAGCTTGGACTCCCCTCTTATGTCAAATTCTTATCCTTTTAGATTATCGAGTGTTCAAAAGATGAGCAAATTCAAGCACAGGGAAAGAGAGATATGTAGATATGAGCAAAGATAAACAAAGATGAGAAGAGATGAACTAAGATATGTAGTTATGACTTACATATGATGGGACATATGTTACAGTCAGTGATTTCTCCCTAATTGAGAGGGCATGTTAATTTTGGCAGCTCAGGGACAAATTCCCTCCTTTGGACAATCTTCCTCTTCAAGGAAGACCCCTTTTATCCCTTGGAAGAATTTAATTTGGTTAAGGAAAATATAATTCCAATTTGGAAACCCACATGTACACAAAAGGGCGGGTTGACCCAAAGAAGAATCTGGACACCTTGGGATGGCTATAAATACAAGTCAAGTGATCCTCATTTGGATATGATCATAAAGCACCTTCTTCTTCTCTCTTATTTGATTTGACTCGAACAAGTTTGAAGTGGTTCACAGAGATTAGTTCGTACAAGTCTAAAATTGCAGTGTATGAAGCTCGCATGTGTGATTAGGGTTTTTGGTTCTTAGTCGTAGGGTTTCCATAGGATATTTTTGGTTGCAACCACATGCACATAAGCCTATGCCTATGATTGGAGCATTTCAGCCACACACACATCTCTTTCTATGTGCGGTTGGAACCTAGGGTTTTATTTTGATAGTTGACCACAGTTGACCATAGATTCTGACAGTTGATGATAGTTGACTACAGGATGGTGAAAAGTGATAGTGATCAGCATTATTGTTGGGCTTATTTTTGAGATATTGTTTGGTTGATTTTTGTTGGATAGTCTTGTGGATAAAAAATTGGATCATTGTACTCTCTCTTGCTGAAATATTCAATGGCAATCTAATAAGAATAAGAATTTGAAAGGGCTTTCCCCCGATCTTCGACCAATCCTGGTATCTCTATGTGTGAATGTTTTTCTTCTATTGTTCTTTTATGTTCCATTGCATTGATGATCATATTGTTCTTTCTATATAATTTCATATGTTTCTGAATAATGTTATGATGCTATGGGGTGAATTCAATGTGTAACTAATGAATTGCAATTATCTAAAGCAAAGAACAATATAACCCTAAGAGAAATTAATAAAAGAGATTACTACAAAGGAAGAACAAGAAGAAGAAGAACAATTTTCATCCAAGTCATCTTTCAAATTTGTGCAAAAACATTTCCTGGAAAAAAATTATTGGAGATGTTGGTGTATGTATACAAACCGAAGAAGGCTAACCAATACACTAGGAAAAGCCACTTTTGACTTGCTATCCAAAATAGAGCCAAAATATTTTTCACATGCTAGTGAGGACTAGGATTGGGTGAATGTTGTGGAAGAAGAATTGAATCAAATTGAGAAAAATGGAACCTTGAAACTTGTGCCACCACTGAAAGATAAAAATGTGATTGATACTAAATGGGTATTCAAAAACAAAATGAATGAAGATGGAAAATATATCATAAATAAGGAAAGAATTTTGTTGAAGGGCTATGCACAAATTGAAAGAATTGAATTCAAAGAAATGTTTGCTCCAATTCCCATATTAGAAGCAATAAGATTTTTTTTGGTATTTTATTGTTTTAAAGGCTTCAAAGTCTATCAGATGGATGTTAAATTAGCATTTTTAAATGGAGATTTAAAGGAAGATGTGTACATCGAACAACCAAAAGATTTTGACTTGTCCAAAAATAAAGACTATGAGTGCAAATTGAAGAAAACATTTTATGGGTTAAGACAAGCTTCAAGAGCTTCGTATGCCAAGCTTGCCCAATATCTTCAACAACAAGGCTTCAAAATAGGAGTCGTTGAAAACAATTTCTACATCAAGATGGAAAATGATATTTTATTTGTTGGAAATACTGAGAGGGGGATGAATCAATATTCTTTTCAATTGTTATTTTTACCAGTTAATATCATTTATAATTAGAACACAAAATGAGCAATGATAAAATAATAATTTTATTAATCAATGATGAGGAATCCAATCCTCTTTACAATAAATCCAATACAATAATGTGTAGGGCTCCAACCTTAGATGAAGGCACCAATCTTCAATCTCCTAGGCTTCAACTTGTATTTTTTCCAAGCACCAACTTGGACTTTCCAAAGCTCCAACCTTGTCAACTTTGAGGCACCAACCTCTAGGGTTCCAACCCTATCTCTGGTATAGGCTACAACCTGATATATTGAGGAAACCTATCCTATAGGGCTCCAACCATCTTCTTGTATAGGCTCCAACCTAATATATTGAGGAATCCTATCCTTTAGGGCTCCAATTCTCTTTTGGTACAAGCTCCAACCTGATATATTAAAGACTCCAATCCTCTAGGGATCCAACCCCCTTCTGGTACAGTTTCCAACCTGATATATTGAGGAATCCTATTGTCTATCTTCCAAGGCACCAACCTTGTCTTTATGAGATTCCAGCCTCCTGCTTCAATTTGTCAAGATAATTTTAGTAATTGTTCACAACTCCCAATGTCTTCTTCAACAAGCTCTATTTATCTTCAACAATGCCTCCACTTAATCTCTGCGTCACTTCATCAATGAAAACCTTGCTTTATCATGAAAGTGTCTCCACAACTCTTCATGGTACCCAAACAAAATATCTAACATTACTCCATGAGGACTTTAGCATAATGTCTCCAAGTATTATGTTCTTCAAGTATTCCCTGCAAATTCAAGCACAAATCTGAACTTGTTGTTCTTCGAATCTGAGGTTATAATCATAGAACATTGTTCTATGTTCCAGACTATAATATCAAAGGTCCGAGATTATTTCTCACAGGTCCAAGGTAGTGACTGTACCTATCACAAGAGACAGTCTTAGTTTCTCCATAGGTGGTTGATCCTATTCTCCAAACCGAGCTTCAGTAGCCTTCACACATGTATAGACTTTTGCAACCGAGTTTAGGTAGACTATCCCATTGTTTCCAAACACAGATCCGAACTCAGGTTCCCTTCCACAGGTATCTGAACTGAGGCTTAACTCCATTGGTCTGAGGTTATCAATAATCCAAGATTTTCACAAATCTCAGACATAGATATAGGACCGATTTGAGTTACTAAACAAACCTCCACAGGACTGTCCTTCAGGTCAAGGTTTGCACTTCTGTCGAGCTACAAAATATTCGGGCCTTCGTAAAATTCGCTGTAGCTCTCAACCTCTCATAGATGTATGTTTCACTTATTCTGACTCTTTCAAATGTGATTGTCCACAGAACTGGGCTTCACCGAAACTGAAATGTCCCATAGATCCGAGCTAGTACGGACTTATTTGCTTCAGTTATCTAGTGATCCTTTTCAACCTCTAAGTCTCCTTTCCTTTACTCTTTCGAGTTCACGAGTTGTGAACTGTATCTTCCTTTATGTGATGGATGACTAATATCTATACTTGATAATGAAGTATTTGACTTGTATTTATATGAGTTTCGCCAATAAATGAAAAGACACATTCATTGGAGGAGAGACCGACTTGTGCATGAGGTGGCACATTAAACATATTTTAAATAGTTGTCGGAGGGGTCTTTGTTAAAATTCAACCAAATATAACATAATCTTATTGTTTATGGAAATCATATAGAAACATAGGAGGTGTTATAGCCATATTACAATGGATGTCAAGAGGTCCCACACGCCACATCATCACTTTACTCTCTCATACCGCAACCACATGGATATCAGATATTTTTAAAGTTGTGCACAATCCAAAGTTCTAATATGTCAACAATGTCGATAATATCACATATCGCTCTTACTTTCTCTGACCTCGGATGTAGTGGATGTGATATTTCAATAAAATCATTTTGATAAACCAATTGGGTTCGAAACACATTGAAATCAGAGCTTTGGTCTTATCAGAGGATTTTATCGAAGGTTTTAACACGACATGCCTGCAAAAACTTGTGATTGGAAAGTTTCGATGCACTGATGCGATATTACATTTTAAAACATTATAATAAGGTCAGTCTAGTCAACAAAGAATATCGCAATCGAAGATTATACCTCATCGAAGGATCTTATTGAAGGTCTCATTCCAAAATCTCTGATAAATGGAAGATGTGATTGAACAATTAAATTAGTTATTAGATCACATCGAGTCTGCATATCGAAAATTGGAGAAAATCGCATATTAGAGATCGATTTTTTTAGGTGGAGACACATAACAAACACTGATATGATTTCTTTGATTTGGTTCTGGATATTTTGCTGATATTTTTTCTCTTTTCTCCTCTGATATCACTATTTCTACTCTTTGGCTCTTCCTCTTGGGCATATGTGGTCTTGTCTTTGGTTTTGCTCCTCCTTGGCTTGTCGCTCCTGCTCCTACCTTGCATATTATTTCCTTTGGATTCTAATGGCTTCTCTTTGATGGCTCTAATGGATTTTGATGGATTCTGATGACTTCCCTCCTCTTGCTTCTGATGGATTCCCCCCGATGGCTTTTGATGGCTTTCGATGGCTTCAGATGTCTTTCATCCTTGGGACTGCTCCTTGGGTTCAACGTTTCTATTCTGTTTGTATCTAGCTTATGCTATATTCAATCCATATGGTCCTCCATCTCATCATATGATATCTAACCATGCCATCATATGTCATCAAGTCCTTCATCAATGACATCATAATATACATGAGGTGGTGGCATTTTTTAAATAACTTTCATCACTATGATCAATGGGAAATATCACAGATCACAAGAAATTTTCATCACAACCAATGCCATGTTGACATCAATGACAACCTTGACTAACAATATTAATCACAATTCTATATGTATATGATCTCAATTTGGAGCCAATAATGAGGATATGAGTAATGGATTTTCCCAAGAAATGTCAAAGGAATTTGAAATTTCAATGATTGGATAATTATCCTTCTTCCTTGTACTACAAGTTTATCAAACCAAAAAAGGCATATTCATTTCCTAAACAAAATACTTCAAGGAGATGCTCAAGCGGTCTGGAATTGCACTAGTTAGTACCTCTATGTTACCTAATGCAAGTTAAGTAAATATGATATATCCCCTTGAGTCAATTCAATGTTTCACAAGTCTATGATTGGGAGTCTACTATACTCAACAACTTCAAGACCACATATTATGTAGCTAGTAGGAAGGGTTGCAAGATTTCAATTGACACCAAAGAAATCACATATGCAGGTAGTAAAGAGGATATTTCGATACTTAAAGGGCACACTTGATTTTTGTCTTTGGTATTATAAGAGTATATATTTCACATTAACAACATATATAGATGCAAATTAGGTAGGTAGCATTGATGACAGAAAAAGCACTAGTGGAAGTGCACTTTTCCTAGGATATGGTCTTGTGTCCTAGTCAAGCAGAAAGAAACCATTGATTTCTCTTTCTACAGCTGAAGCTGAATACATAAAAGCAACAACATACTGTACCCAATTTCTCTAGATAATACAAACTTTGTATGACATCAAAGTGGAATATGATAAACCAATTATCACTTTTGTGACAACATTAGTGCATTCAATATCTCAAGAAATATTTTCATGCAATAAAAAACAAAGCACATTCCAATCAAGTATCATTTCCTTAGAGAAAAATTCACTAAGCAGAATGTCAAGATGGAGTATATTGACACCAAAGAACAAATTGTTGACACCTTTACCAAAACTCTGCCCAAAGGAACTTTTGAATATGTCATGCGAAAGTTGGGAGTGATCTCTCCTTTATCTCAGTAATAAAGCACAAAATTAGAGGGAGCATACCTTTTCTATTGATTTCAAAGGGGGATACAATACAGATAAGGGGATTAATTGACAAGAAATGTGGAGATAATGAAGAAAGGGGGAGTAGCTATTAGAAGAAGCATTTATTGACATATTTCCATCAATAACAAAGGGGGATATTGTTGAAAAATGGTTTTTATTAATATCAAATGTTTTCCAAATGAAAAGAAAAGCTTCATAATCAACTAGCATATTTCTAGACATTTTTAGTGATAGGTGGCATGCCTTCTAACTTCTCATGGTTGAGGAGAAATGAATTTTTGAATGCATTCATATACATACATACACATTATAATCTTCCATTTTCAAATTTTGGCCCTAAAATTCGTCCCTATCATAGCGTCCAAAGTGCATATAAATAAGCATTATGAGGAAGGGAGGCAAGTTATCATCAAAGCATTGATTTGGATATGATATTGAAGTATTTAGTGTAGGAAGAGGGTAGCAGAACAAGGGTCACATCTTGTGAAACAAGAGGAGGATGGGAAGAGCTGAGTGAAGAATTCAAGACGAGGAAAGCATGCCCCTGCATCCTACATCATACCCCTATATATGAAGGATGTGGGCATACTACTTGTAAGTTTGATGGAAAAAGATAACACAATGGCATTCTCCTCTAACCAATATTGAATGCAATAATCCACAATACTTTCTTTAATATTTTAACTTTCCAAGCAACTTCACACTATTCAACCACTCCTTTCATGGTGGCCTCATGCTCATCAACTTCCAACCTAAAATATGTTCTTTTTGGCTTATGTTTATATTACATTTCCTAACCCTAACAAATGGAAAATTATTTAGTAATTTCCTTACATTTAATTAAATTAAATCATAGATTACTAAATAAAATACATTGTTGGGATTTTAACTGGTGAAGAAAAATAAAATAAGTTTTAATGAGAAGAAAAATGAAACCAATCTCATATGTGCACACATAATTGATTACTCTTTAAATATGTTGTTCATAAATTAAATCTTCAACATACAATAGTTTTCCCAACTAACAAAATAAACTAACCACTCAGAAAAGTACAATTACAACAAAATCTATTTTTTCAATTAAGAAAACACCTACAAGAAAATTTTATACAACATAGTTGTACATGTTTCTGACAGATTGTACAACCTACCTACATGAAGTGAGATACCCATGACCTGTACAACTTGTATGTGGCATATAAACCCTACCCAAAACCTTTGCTCTTCTTCCTACATCCTATATAAACTAATTTGGGTGTTGTATGAGCTATCTGACTACTATACTACTCAGCTGAACACGTGTGGAGAATTTTACTATCCTTACCTACTATCAACTACAAAAAATTAGTGGTTCATTTTTCCTAGCTGTTAGGTCTTCCTCTCTTATTTCCCCTTTACACCTTCCTATAGGATATGAACACTTGGATGAAATTCCTTCTTCACCCAATCACTGAGATCCTCACATCTCACTATCTTGTGTATCTTCCTCCTTTACCTAGCCTTGCATTTATAAGCTTGAATTGTTGACCGAATCCATAACCCTAATCTACAAAGTGATTATTAATAGAGATTAGGTCTCGCTTCACATCGGATCCATGCTTAGGATTCATCTAATTCACTAATGTAAAAAACCTTTATATTTCATTAGATTAAACTTTTCTTTTATAAAAGGTAATTCACTTTAATTGTAACACCATCCTCCCACATCTACCCAAGTAACCAACCAACCAAGGTAAACATGTGATGAGAATTTACTATGATATGATTTGACTCCCTATGTGTGAGTTAAGGGAGTGGAATCGATGAAAATAAACCATATAGAACTCCCATATCAACAATAGAAATCCCAGCAGCCATCCCAACCACTTAGGTAAGCAGCCCCTGAGACCAACTGAGTTTTTATGTAGTTCCTCGCTTTAGTTGACTAATAGTGATATTACATTAACATTTATTTATCCCTAAGGCACACACTTTATTCTTTGAGGACCTCAGGTTGAGGATCCAGACACATGACTCTATTATTAGTGGATGTGATGGTCATGTATGTTCGCTATTGATATTATGATGATGATAGAATTAATGGTTATGTATGTTCTCTATTGATATTATGATGATTGTAGAAATAATGGTTATTCATGTTCTCTTATGATATTATGACAATGATAAAATTAATGGCTATGTATGTTCTCTATTGATATTATGATGATTGTAGAATTAATGATTATGTATGTTCTCTACTGATATTATGATGATGATAGCATTAATGGTTATGTATGTTCTCTATTGATATTATGATGATTGTAGCATTAATGGTTATGTATGTTCTCTATTGATATTATGATGATGATAGCAATAAAGGATATGTATGCTCTCTATTGATATCATGATGATGATAGCTTTGATAGACATGTATTTTTCTATTGATGTTACGATGATGATAGCTTTGATGGATATGTATGTTTCCCATTGAGGTTATGATAATGATAACTTTGATGGATGTGTCCCCTATGTTAGCTACTTGCATTAGTTTTGGTTCACAATGAACAATGATGCGAATGGCCAGGTCATGTTGATGATGCTATATGATAATGACTAATACTGAGAAACTTTGTTACTGATGATTATTGAGTATGACAGGAAACCACCAGAGGCACTCGCATATGATGAGTTGACGACATCTGGTTTGATGGAAATTAATATTTTGTCTTTGAAATTCTAAGTCCAGTTTGAAACCTGTTATATATATATATATATATATATATATATATATATATATATATATATATATATATATATAACAGGTTTCAAACTGGACTTAGAATTTCAAAGACAAAATATATATATTATGATGATATGTTAGTGGCTACAGGCATAGATTAGTTTTTGGGCCGAATGACTCACATAGGTAATGGGGTTGTACAATTAGATTAAACTACATGGGAGGGGTGGGACAGTGTCCTTGATCTCGCCTGTTAGCACTCCCATCGTGACTTGGGAAGAAAGTTCGAAACACCCTCGCCTTGAAGATCACGATGTCATGGGGACAAGTCCCAAATTTGGGTCTCTCACGAGGATTTTATTAGGGGACACACATCAAGGTAGATTCCTTGATCCCCAACACCATTAGTCTCACTAGAGCGGGAAACATAAGAGATGATAGTTGTCTTTGTCGTTGCACCTAAACTTTCCCCTCGTAGCCATTGGATACTTGAAGGCCAAGTGGCATGGCACCCTTTGAAATTCAAGGGAAGTTCTTGAAGGGCATGCCCAACTTGGCACCCTTGGAATCACAAATAAACTGATATGCGTGGAACCCTTAGAACTTCAAGGGAAGTTCTTAAAGGGAACGACCAACTTGGAACCCTTGGAATCATTAAGAAAAAGAAATTAATAAATATAATCAAGATATGAAAACCTTGAAAATTCACATCAAGTGGTAAATGATGTTAGAACCAAGGCAATTAAATCAAGAATAAAACTTGGGGTAAGGGGAGAATACGAAGAAATAAAATATTTTACCTTGAGAACTCTACCCTTCCCATGTTGGAAAATATTAGGTAGATAATGTACATAAGTAACTTAATTAGGTAAAATGGGGAAAGAGGGACATAGATTTAAGTATAAAGATTAATCCTAAAATAGTTAAACTTCATTAAGAGAAGAGAGTGGTGAATTAAAATAAGAATAATAAATTAAATTTTAGAGAAATGTAGAGAACCTCCATGTGGCAAGGGCCAACATAAGAATATCCATCTAAGAGGCAAATTGAGTTAAATTAGGAAGTATTTAGGGGACCAAATCTGAGACTTATCAATTGACTTTAGTAATGAACACAAATTAAGGAGTAGAAAAGGGGGATCAAGAGACAACTAGAAGAAGAAATAGGAAGTCCTGTTTGGGTGAGGAAAAATATTATTTTTAAATTAAAATTTAACTAAAAATTTTGGAGATCCTTCGTGAGAGTGTGACAAATGGGCGGGTGAGTAATCAAACTTTTAGATTAATAAAATAATTAATTATGCATGAAGTGCCAAGTGTCACCTATGAATCCTCCTATAAAAGAAGGGGAAAACCATGGGAGAAAGGAATTTTTTAACCCTATTGTTGGATGGATGAGAATATGTCATTATAGTGGCTAGGAGATATAGTTGAGTTTGGTGAGGTAGAGGAATTTAGAGAGGGGACCCTTGAGCCAAGAGTGCTTACCTCTATCAAATAGCACATTTCCTTCATTGTACAACCCCATTGCAGCTCTGGGGTCCGCGGGGAAGGAGAGTACCTGAGGAGAAGGTTGGGAGGTCAACCGGTGGGTCAATACATTTGGATTAAGCAAGTCAACATTCACACTTGGAGGCAAACAACAACAAGGAAGTGAAAGTAGCGACAATTCAATATTGAATCTTGTCTCCTGGTGAACGATACTTATGATATTTATAATTTTATTTTATATGACTTCATTGTGCCTATAGTTAACAACATGTAAAATAGATGATATGTGTAATGCAATGAAATTCATGGATGTTGATATAAGTACTTAATATTTCTGAGTTCCCAATGTTGTATTCTTATGGTTGTATTCCTAGTTTAATGTATTATTCTTTAAAAATAAAAATAAATAAAAAATCATAAGGTTGGTCCCTACATTTTAGACCATTAAAACCCATGATTCTCCCTTGATATGGGTATGCATGCGTCTAAGAGGCTCTAGACACTCCCACATCAAGGGTATGCATGTGTCCAGGGACTTTTCTGCCTGGTGTTGTGCCTGCATTTCCAGGATTTGAGCCACTTTTTCAGGTCCAGAGCCCAAGTCAATGCCCAAAACTCAATGACACTTTCGAAAATGAATTTACACAACATAACAATGATGCATTTGCAAAAACAATGACAAGGTCTAGATTAGACCCCTACTAGCCATCATAGGAATTTCTTCAAACATGTCACAAATATGTATTCTACCAGTTTAAACAACATATTTGAGCATAGGGGTGTCATACTTATTTGAGAATCACTAAGAAGCATTGTTCCCTTATATCATTAGCTGAATTATCATCTATTAGGTCATAGATACATTGTTATTTCATTTACAAATAAAAATATGAGGAGAGTTATACATCATCATTATCATAACACATGCTTGTAACCAACATAATAACAATAGAAATACCAAGGATACATCAGCCATAGAATCCACATATAAAATATTACATTTACACATAGATACGAAGGAAAGAACCTCTTATTAATTAATGCAAAATCCAACTCGGTATGGGACTACCATTCCACTTGACCATAGATTGGTCAAGTCAAATCTCTCTTCAACCAATTACCCTCATGCCATATTCCAAGCATGAATGTGGGACTCAAACCAAAAGAACCAACCAGGGCATCCTGAGGCTAAACCACCTCACTCTCATCAATAGAAACCAGGGTTTACCATAATCCATCCCTAATCACTAGGTCAAACAATAAACATGTAATAATAGGCTTTACCATGATCTCCACCATGTCACTAGGTCAAACAATAAACATGTAATAATAAGCTTTACCATGATCTCCACCAGATCACTAGGTCAAACAATAAACATGTAATAATATGCTTTACCATGATCTCCACCAAATCATTAGGCCTAAACAAGCATGGATGCCGCCAGATTACTCCACCTACGCCGTGAGGAATTTTTCGGTCTCCTAGTCTCTCAAAATTTACCGCAATCAACAGTCTGATCCAAGGATCACTAGGCCCTAAATCGAGACTCCACCCTCTAGGATTTACCATATATCACGCCATTCACCAGAAAGGATTCCTAGACCTAATCAAGGGAAACCACCTCTAGGCTTTACTGTATATCCCGCCATTAAATGGTCGAGGATTCCTAGTCCCACCGAGGCACACAATACCTAGCATTACTGCAACCCATATTCTATTTCATGGGTTACTAGGCCAGTGGATTTACCACAATCTATAGTCTGGTTTAGGGATCACTAGGCCATGTGTTTTTTCTTTCGGAGATCCAGCTCACTCAGCCTTGAATCCATCTAGAAATCCAGCTCATCCAAAACATGAGAACCCCATCATACCATGGCTATCCGGAAATGGAAAGGCTAGGCCAAAAACACTCAAACCTGGAAATAACCATGCCAAGACAACAAATAACTACGTGCAATACCATGCATGTCAAATCTAGTAAGGAAAACACACATGCAAATCGATACCTGCAAAGAATCTTGTTGTAGTTGCTTGATCTTTCTCTTCCTTGCTTGTTCCTTCCTTCCTCTTGCCTTATTTTCCTTTCTTAATCTAATGCTGAGAAAGAGTTTGCCAACTGATCCTTAGAAGCCTTTTTATTAATGAGACCCCTATTTTCTTCAATTTCCATTATTTCCCTTCATTTTCCTCCTCACATGAAATCTGTGACTTTTCACCTTCCTTTTCTCCTAATTTCCATTATTTTCATAAATAAATGTGCCAACAATGCCATTTTTCCTTTCCAAATCCTTTGCCATTGCCTTTTCCAATTTCCTTTAGCCATAATAAAACAAACAAACACCCGCTAGGATGATTTTCCCAACACTCTACTTGGAATACGTGTCCCATGACCGTGGTCTTATATTTTTATATTTACATGGATTTTTAACCAAGGTTGTTACAGAACCCTCCCCCTTGGGGGAACACCATCCTCAGTGTTCAATGACACCTACAACTAACAAGATCGCTAAAAAATAAAACATACTACCTATGGAGCTTTATAACACAACTCGTTGCAGTATTTACAATGATCGTTGTTGAAACATGACAATCATACTATTTAATGGAGCTTTATAACATAACTCATTATGATATTTACAATAATAACCACATATTCACACATACACATTTGCTTCACCCAACAAATAATCATACTGTCTGTGGAGCTTTATAAATCCAACTCGATACAACATTTCCAATAATATACACATATGCACATTTTCTCATCCAACAAATAAAAGGATACGATACCTGCATCAGCAACAAGGGAATCCATAGGCTCACACCTCCACCCTCAAAGTAATATTAGGATTCACCTCCTTCCCATCAAGTACAGAATCCACTGCAAGGTCAAATATGCATCCAATGTCCAACGTTATAATCCTGTGCCGCTTTTTCTCTCAGTGAACAGTTACCAACTCATTGTTCTAGGGCACACTCCCAATGTGCATCTGATTCCATCTAGCAATGCTAATGACAAAAAAAAATCCATCCCCGACCTTCCCTTCCTTGCTACATAGTCCATCGAGCAATATGGTCACCCTTTCATGCAGTCACTCACCTTCCAAGTTCCCCGACATCCCCTATCTCAGGTGATCCATCCGTTGGAAAGGATTCCTTGCATCGGAAGGTCAAACAACCAAGGCATATACCTACCTCAAAACCATCATATTGATCATAGCATGCTCATGGAATCAACAGACACTATTGGGTACTAGTGTCCCATAATGGCCCTCCTCCTAAATTCTTTACCAGCATACTGCTACCTGTTCCAATTCCTTTTGTCATTGCTTTGTATGCTTATCGTCAGTTTTGACCAGCCAACCGAGCATTTCATGCTTTCCTGTATGAAGCACATAATTTCTATTAGATTCAAAATAAATTGAAATAACTTTAAATCCTACCTCATTGGTGGCCTATCAACAAGGTACACTTACAATTTTGTTCGCTTCCTGTCACAACAAATCAAACTAGCATTGTTGGGCCTCGAATATTCCCATCTTTCCATCGTACAATATCACCATTCATAACCAAAATTTCTATACTTTTACAATCATTTCATATCATAATTCAACCAATTCATATCCTACACTTCGTGGTTGATTATCATAAGTTTTCTTAGATTTTCTATTATTAGAGATGATTTTGTCATGATCTACTAATGACGGTTTTGCTAAGGTCATTTGTCATAGGGTTCCATTGCCGAAATTCCTCACAAGTCAATTAAACTAGATGCTACAGGTTAAGTACAAAATGGAGAATTCCTATAGGTGAAAATATCAAATTTGTGATCAAATGAATAAGAATATCGACATTCTAAGACTTGGATTGTGTTCAAAATACCCTCTTTCAGGTAACCCAGAAACTATTTGTCAAAAATCATCACCAAGAAGAAATTATGGTCAAAACAATTCTTAGGTACATAATCAATGCCAGAATACTCTGCTTAAGTACAAAATCGTTGAACGGTGAATGGTTTTGGGCTTGAATGCATTCGGATATGAACGGTTGCGGGTCAATGATGAGGGACAACCATGATTGGTCTAATTCATTACATGTTCCAGAAGATTATTATTTAATTTAACTCCAACATTTTTCTACTATCCAAAGCCTTGATCCACTCCTTGCTTTATTTTCCATAACCACCTCTATGATTTGTTACAACAACTGAATTGTATAAACTTGTACACAGGCAGAAACAACAAGGAAGGTGTGAACGATACAAATTTGTATGGTGTGTTGCACAGGTTGAATCGACATATGTATATTTTTATGCACGAAGGAGCTGGGGAATATTGTTAAGCAATTTCTGTTACAAAGAGGTTGCACTTAGGAATTTTGATGTATTTGTTTTGTTGAATTGTAATACAAATTCTTGATTCAACATTTAATTATCTGTGAGTATGATGGTTTCCTGTGATTTTTAAGGCATTGATTTAACTTAGACTTGCTCCGGGAGTGGCAAGGGCCCACCACCACCTAGAAGCAAGTCCCGCCATTAGCATAGACTGTAGGAAGTGTGTTTACTGCAATTTTCAAATTTACATTTCGTTTTGAAGTTGTTTTCTAAATAAGATTTCAGATTTCCTGTATTCCATACTTAAACCACTGCTCTGATTTCCTTTGATTTTGGAAGAACGTATTATCTCGAAACCTTTGCGAACAAAAGGACAATGTTAATTAATATTTTTTGTGCATGGATGATTCCATAATCACATTTCTACAGTTCAGAACACTTAAAACGATGCTCTCCAATTTCAAACGAATTTCAAAACAAATAATAATCGTGTTATGAGCTTAATCTATTGATTCTTGGATTCTGTCTTTGTTATTTAAAACCATGTACACTTAACAATAAAACAGAGTTCTTGTGAAATCATAGAGGTGGAATGTTATGCATTAATGTAAGTCATGTATTTTAGGATAGATTTGAGTTGTCATTTAAATCCCTTTTGAATTGAAGTGCGTTGAATTAGGCATTGATTTAAATTGTCATTTAGTTTCCTTTTCTTTCGGAATTAGATGTGTGAATTAGATAGGATTAAAAAGTTAGTTTGAAATTCTCTTTAGCTTGTCTTATTTGCTCGAGGAATTGAAATTAGTTTTGTTTGGATTGAGATTTCTTAGATTAAGATTGACATCATTTTTGGAATAGAATTAGTTTCGTTTAAAATTAAAATTGTTTTGATTGGAATTGGTTACTTGGATTGCGATTTCCATTTAATTTCTTGAAGATTTATTAGAATTGTAGTAAATAGAAAGTTGGTTATTTGTTTCAATTCATATGAAACTTTAATTAGATTTATTTAGGTTCATCATTAGACAAATTAAATTAGAAACAATAATTTTGTACTTAAATAGTAAATTGATTTCATACTCTAGTTTAGGTTAGATTCTCTAATTTTGCATTACCTGTGCTTGTGCCTCTAAGTCTTATGACCCTGGATTGATAATTTAATGTTGGAATTATAACATATAATTTTCCCCAACATTTTCAGCCTCGTTGTTGGGGAGGTGCAAAAAGGGATTAGAGGATAGTTTCTTTCACAAGTTTTTTTTGTGTGATCTTAGTTGCAGGGAAACTAGAGGGCGGAGAAGATGGTAAGACGTGAGTGAAGAGCCACGCATCCACTTTGGTTTGGGGTCACTCCAAAGTATGGTTGTCCAAGTAAGCGAGGAGTTCAAGTTTGGTAAGTTTTATTGCAATTAGTATTTTTCAATTCATTTAGATTAAAATTTCAAGCTCTTTAAAGACAACATTTTTGGGGTGCTGTAAGAACCCCTGTTTACTAATTCATGTTGTGAGATAGGGATCATCATCAAGTAGGATAAATTCAAGAATTATTGAGAGATTGAATAATGTCCCTCAAAGCACTTTCTCAAATCCTAGCAGTAACTGGGATATATGCTTCTCAGGGAGAGTTCATCTTGACCACATTTAGGAAATTATCTATCTATCCACAGTTAGAAAATGATTTGGAAGTCTCCCTTGATTCCTCTTGCCTATCTACCAAGGATATCGAGAAATCATTACCAAATCTGATGAGGAGCATCCTATTGAACTTGAGATCAAGGAAGTCTCGCCATGCCTAACAACAAGCCTTGTATGCATTCTGAAGACCAATTATCCAAGTTCGCCTAGTATGATCGAGGAGGGCTTTCAAAATGGTTCAAATGAATAAATGGGCCAATACCAAGAGGATTACATTGAGCATTGGTTCCAGATCACAATCTAGTCAAAGTACCACTCTCATCTTCAATTACTCTTTATATCACATCTTTCAAAATTATTGATTTTTCATGCTCATGTACATTCTAAAGTTTATATGTTAAATTTGGGCATGAATATATCTTTGTACCTGCTCTACACATGGCTTCATTGGAAGTTCTCTTTCACTTGAAGGAGGATATATTTTCTTCAGTGTAGTTGGAAAGTTAGTATTGTAAATAAATAAATGAAAACAATAAAGAGAAAAATAAGACCTTTTGTGAAAACCAGCTTGTCTGGCGCAACTAGACAAGGACTTTGCTTGAAAACCATGTAAATGGTGGGCAAGGTTCCCAATAAATTTTATAAATTTGTATGAGTTCTTCAAATAATGTATCTTTCAAGTAATTATGTTTGTACTCGAGTTGGTTGATGTGGGATCCCTTAAGGCCCACTTGCCAACACTTCTATTCATCCTTCAACACTTCAGTTCATCCTTCAACCTTCTTCAATAGATCAGATCAGTAGTCACATAAGCTCCATCTAATTCATCCTCCACTTCATTTTGCAGCACTGAGAACATCAACAACAAAGGTAATACTTGAGGTAAATTTGGCTTAAGATTCTATAATTCATTAGAAGGTTTAGGAAACTTAATATTTCACCAATTCTCATTCCATGCATTTCATCTTTCATAAATCACTATCCTTTTGTTTGCTTTCCATTTGCCACTTATAATAAAAAGACTTATGCTTTGATTACAAGGCCGTGTTAAAATAAAAATCCTTATGGTGCATTATAAAGGTAGTCTCTATAGTGTCTTCTCCTCCTACGATAACAAGCATTCTATTTAGAGGATGAATTCATTGCTTCCATGAAATGATGAAAGAAACCACTTATAAGCATTGGTCTTATGATGATAGAGTATGCAAGCACCTATTCACCTACCTACCATCTGCAAGTTTTGTAAAACATCATAGGATAGACCTAGACGTAGGGATTATGTTTTGAAAGAATTTGTTAATTAGATATGATAATCCCGATTCTGTACTCAAGGTTGTAATTTATTTTCTTGAAATTGAATAGATATATCATCTCCAGCTCGTTGCAAGCTAATGAATGTTGTTGATCAATGATTTTATTGCATGAATAATCCCTTTGTTATAGGTTTACGATTGGAATACTTAAAGGTGCTTCTTAAATGGATAAACAAAAGATAGATAACTCTATTTATTTTAAATATGAATTGAAATCGATTCCGTACCTCACTGATTCACTATAATTTCTTGTAACATTGTATTTTGGCAATCAAGTATTTGAAAGCAATGCAACGAGACCACTCAATCATGGTTTGGAGTTGTAGTTTAGCTTGGAATGTTATGCATTAATGTAAGTCATGTATTTTAGGATATATTTGAGTTGTCGTTTAAATCCCTTTTGAATTGAAGTACGTTGAATTAGGCATTGATTTAAATTGTCATTTAGTTTCCTTTTCTTTCGAAATTAGATGTGTGAATTAGATAGGATTAAAAAGTTAGTTTGAAATTCTCTCTAGCTTGTCTTATTTACGAGGGGAATTAAAATTATTTTTGTTTGGATTGAGATTTCTTAGATTAATATTGACACCATTTTTGGAATATAATTAGTTTCGTTTAAAATTAAAATTGTTTTGATTGGAATTGGTTACTTGGATTGCGATTTCCATTTAATTTCTTGAAGCTTTATTTGAATTGTAGTAAATAGAAAGTTGGTTATTTGTTTTAATTCGTAGGAAAATTTAATTAGATTTATTTATGTTCATCATTAGAAAAACTAAATTAGAAACAATAATTATGTAGTTAAACAATAAATTGATTTCATACTCTAGTTTAGGCTAGATGCTCTAATTTTGTGTCACCTGCGCTTGTGCCTCTAAGTCTTACAACCTGAGATTGATAATTTAATGTTGGAATTATAACACATATAATTTTCCCTAATAAGCAACTTTGACCAAATCATAATGTATAAACATATAACATCAGGTCAGCTCAAAACACAACCATCATAGATCAAAATCGTAAATCGCATGCATAATAAAACTGAAATAAAATATTGATACGTATCCTTTAATCAATCCTTAGCTTCTACCTTTGTCCTTATTCTGTACGCACACCGGATTGGTTGCCACACTCAAAAAACACCCAGTCCCTTCTCCTCAACCATGTGCACATACACATAGTGTGCATCACACACATACATCCACACACGACATACAACACCATGAAACACATGCACCTACACCTGACATACAACACATACACCTACAACCAGTGCACAACACAACACATACATACACCTACAACCGATGTACGACACAACACATTACATACATACACCTACACTCGATGTACAACACAACACATACATAATCCTACATTTGGTGTACAACACAGTAGACACATACTCCTACATCCGGTGTACACCACAATACACAGTACAAAACAACGAATACACATGTCACGATGCTATGGATACACAATGCACATACATAGTACCACATGTACACAAGATAACATGTAAAACATGCACATAATACCACATGTACAATAGTACCACATGTACAACATGTACATAGTACCACCTATACACAACATCGCATGCACAACGTGTACACAACATCACATGTACATGACACCACCTGCATAACATGTACACAATGGCACATGTACATCATACCACCTTTACAACATGTACACAATACCATATGAACATAGCACCACCTACACACAACACCACATGTACAATGTGTACACGACACCACATGCTCACAACACCACTTGTACAATCCTGCACACAACACCATATGTACATAGTACCATTTGTACAACATGCACACAACACCATATGTACATAGCACTTCATATAAACCATGTACATAGCATCATATGTACACAACACCGTATATCCAACATGCACACAACTCCATATATACCCAGCAATGCATATGTAATATACACACAACGCCATATATACAACACGCATGAAACATCATATGTACACAATACTACAACATTACACATCACCATAGGTACAATCAATGAATATACAACATGTACAACACATACACAACAATAACAATGCACAACCAAAACCATACTACCTCTACCAAACAACCCTGCTTCCAGTGTCTCTCTGTTATCCATGTTATCCTAGCATGCCACAAAGAAAATTGTTTTCATTCCGCTGATGTATCCTTCAACGTTACCTATCATAACATAAACATAGGTATAATAAAAGCATACAATATCAATTCATATCCACATGATACCGACCTCATATATTTTTCATGACTACTCTTCCCACTTGATTCCTCATAAACCAGGAACCTTGTCATGCCAGTCACTTGCATAAGCCATCATTCCTCCACAAGAATGATCCCTAGTGACCCTGTCAGTCAACGACATACATACATACATGTATACATATAAACACCAACATAAAAAAATCATGATCCTGTCAGGCAATGACATACATACATATATACATGTATACATATATAGACATCAGCATAATCATGATCACAACATATGTTGGGTGATTTAGTGGTATGTTAAATCCCTTGTTATTTTAATATGTCAACCCAGGGGTTTCGTAAACTTAGAAGCAAACCAAAATATATGGGACCTCAGATGCAAGAATTGTAGAAGGTTTTTTTAAGATGGAAAGAAAGAAAGGAAATGCATATTACAAATAACTTCTAAAACTAAAAAGTTTCTAGTTCAAGATGCAACAAGCAAGAGAGGAGGCTCCTAACTTAGGAGGTCTTGGTTGTCCTTCTTCGCAGTACTGTCCCCAAGAAAAGAAATTAAAGTGAAATGGTTGATAATGTGTAGATAGCAAGAGAAGAGGCTCCTAACTTAGGAGGTCCAGGTTGTCCTTCCTTACAATTCTATTCCATATTTGTTACCATTCAATTAAAACTAGAGATTCAGAAATAACTCAGACAAGGAAAAGATGATGGATTTCAGTTATTGTTCATGGTCAGAGAGAAGAAGAATTTAACTTAAACCCTTGTTTGTCCCTTCATATGCAGATTAGAATTAAACCAAGAATCATCCAACAAGCATAAGAAATCTTCACACATATAACTTAACACATGGCAATAAAATGAATTCACATTAAAGATATTTACAAGTATTTACAACAAATGAATATAATAAACATGAAGAACTAAACTATCATAATGCACAAATATAAACATCATACAACAAAGTGTACTTGGCTTGGTATGGGGGCCTTCCATTCCTCAACGAGCACATCTGAACAACTATCACATCTTAAGAATCAAACAACACTCATAACTCATGATTTGGAGAAATGATATTATTCATACTGAATGAACAATCATAAATATGATGCTAATGATTATCTGACAACTGGTATCTTCCTTTGAAGAATGCTCCTCCTATTTATACATGAATTAGGGATGTCTACTCAATAAATGTAGATACCTTAAATATCTACTAGATCCATACTTGTCTCAACTTATCCCTAAATGCTAGATACAAATCCTATGACACATCAATATCTTCAAGATCCTTCTCCTTGGAATATGGTCCGCCTCTTGAGTTGAAATTCGAATTTGATCTTGGGAGGCCAATTAAGACCCTTCTAGAACCTCCAAATAAGCCTACACATGTCACAAAACTCATAACACATATATAGATATATGAAACCATGTTAATTTCCTAGTTTTTAATCATAAATTCACTTTAAATACATAAAATAAATAACTTTGGAAAACAAGGATCCTAACCCATATAATCATGAAGATGGTCACTTGATGTAGGGTTTTAGGCTAGATATTTATGAAATGAGCGCTAAATAGGTATGAAATGATGGAAATATGGATGATAATTTTGAGACTCAACAACATTATTACCAGATATGATAAGGTCAAGGTTAAGAGAGCTCCCTTCATCCATGCACAACATGTACACATTGAGAACAAAAATTACCAAGATAGCCAAGGCATTTGTTACCTTAAGCCATTTACTTTACCTTTCTTGTTACCTTTCTCATGATTGTCTTGCCACCGTCCATTATCCCAATGGACCAAACCAATCCAATTGGTTGTAATACTCTTGCCGTCAACTACCCTTATACATGCACCAACTTCATATGAGTCTCACATTACCTAATGGGTTTCATTCATCTTCTCCTGAGCTCCATTAACTTTCCTTTCCCAACCAATTCCCAAGACTCAAAACTTAAAAGGAAAGACAAGAAAAAAAAACACGAAGAACCAACAATGATACGACGCCATAACCAAAGTGGCATAGCTATGCACCAGACATAAAAAAGGTGCAATCAAATGAAAAAATCACAAAAAACCAAAAGCAAAAGACTAACAACAGACACCGTGACTCAATCCCCATGGTTCCCAAGGGAAACTCAACTTGATCCTTGTTCAATATTTCATGGCAATATTTTTTGCCATGCAACCCCCTGCATCATACTGCCATAACCACATAAATGTTAGTGTATAAACAAATATAACAATATACTAGTTACCTTACCTTTTTGTCCCATGCACATTGCCTTGTCATTAAACACGTCCATGTCATCTCTCAAGGGACTCTAATTCCCTTGACGAATCCGTCCATAACTAGAAACTAGTTGTTATACCTTTCAAATACATGTTCATTACTATAGCACATATTCGCATAATATCAGACAAAATCAAGGTTAAGAAGAGTTCCTGTATGCAAAGCACTCATTCGTTTGGAATTAGGAATTCCAAACGTAACCAAAGGAATTATTTCCCAATTCCTTTATTTTACCTTTTTACCTTGTTGCAATCGAATATTACTATGTATTGTCACATCACCCAACTATTAGTTATGTAAACATATCAATTGTTACCTTGTCATGCTAATACCAAGCATGTTCCCCTACAACTGTTCACACATGTCAGTCACATGTTCCAAAGATCAAGGCATTCATATCTATCAATTTGAAATCAACCTTTAAGAATACTATCAATCATGTCATAATCCATAGTCAACTCATAGTCATTAGACATAATGCTACAAATGTCACCTACTTACGCTCAAGTACACATCAACTATATCAACACATAGGTGTTAATATGACCATCTTAAAACAAGATAATTTCTTGATGCAATATTATATACACATACTCATATCATGCAATTAATCAAACATTCAAACAAACTATAAACGTACCATGTTAGATAAATAAACCAGACGAAATAATAGGCGCCAACATGCAAATGCCAAATAGACGACATAAGTAAGCTCATACCCTAATGTATCTCAGGGGAGGCTATCTTGTCTGCATAATCAATCTAGTTAGAACAATATAACTTCGCAACACATCAGCTCAAACAAAAATAAGATCATGATATCCATAACAGTAACTAACTAACATGTTCACATCATAAGCTCATAAACATTTTCGTTCATGCATAACAATCACATATGTACGATCAATCTAGATTAGTACAACACAATGTCACAAATAAGTCGACTCATACATAAATGTCATAACCCTAACCATCTACATAGGCCAATCCAATTTAGCATGATACATATAACATCAAGATATTAATGTTATAACCCTAATCATCAAGTTAACTAACATATAACAACAACAAGTTAACATATAACATGCTCATCAATCAACATATAACATAATCATCAAGCTAACTATCATATAACAACAACAAGAATGCATATAACAACAAATTACTATCATTCATGACTATTTGACACATGTGCATATGACCACACTGATTCACTAGCATCTACTATGTATGTAACCATAACAACAATAAAAGATGAACATGTATATAACCCTAATTCATATAACAATCCATTAACTAGCATACCTGCATGCCAAACATACAATACCTGTATGATGATTTTCTCTTACCCCAAAGTCTAATATTGCAGCTTCACTTTAATGATCTGCATCTCTTTCTCTATCTTAGCCAACACATTAGCATCATAAGATACCAATATCATCATGAAGACCTAATTTCATACAATGACCTCACAATGCATGTCTGACCTACCATACATGCATAACCATAACCATGACAATGCATATATAACAACATATATACACTGACATGCATAACAAGTGCATATACAACCATACACTCATGACGACACATCCCACAAAAACACCATCAACCTTCACATGGTGAGATCACTACAACCATGATCAACACCATGTAAATGCAACAAGCACATGGACTACAAGTATAAGGAACACATATGAAACTAACATGAATTCATGACCAACACACCGCCCATCTAGTCTGAGGGGTGAACCATGCTTTGATATAACTTTGTGGCATCATATATGACCCAAAGAGAGTGCAACTTGGCTCTGATACCACTCTGTAACACCCTCCTCCCACATCTACCCAAGTAACCGACCAACCGAGATAAACATGTGACAAGAAGTTACTATGATATGATTCGACTCCCTATCTGTTAGTTAAGGAAGTGAAATTGAGGGAAACACACCACATAGACCTCCCACATTAGCAACATAACTCCCAGGAGCCATCCCAACCACTTAGTTAACCATCCCTTAAGACCAACTAAGTTTTTATATCATTAAACCCTCGGACACTCCCTTGATATGGGCATGCATGCGTCCAGGAAGCTCCAAACGCTCCACAACATGGGTATGCATGCATCTAGGGATTTTATGCCCATTGTTGTTCCTTTGTATTCGAGATTTGAGCCACTTTTTCAAGCCTAGAGCCTAGGTCACTGCCCAAAACTTAATGAAACTTTCGGAAATGAATTTACACAACATAACAATGACGCATTTGCAAAAACAATGACAAGGTCTAGATTGGACCCCTACTATCCATAACATGCATTTCGTCAAACATGTCACAAATATGTAATCTATAGGTTTAAACACCAAATCTGAGCATATGGTTCTTATACTTATTTGAGAATCTCTAAGAAGCATTGTTCCCTTATATCATTAGCTGCATTATCATATATTAGGTCATAGATACATTGTTCATTCATTTACAAATCAAAACATATATAGATCATCACTATCATAATACATGCTTATAACCAGCATAATAACAAAAAAAATATCAAGGATACATCAGCCATAGAATCCACATGTAAACTAGTAAATTTACGCATAAGATACCAAGGAAAGAACCTCTTATTAATGTATGCAAAAGCCAACCCGATATGGGACTACCATGTTCCACCCGACCATATATTGGTTGAGCCAAATCTCTCTTCAGCCAATCACCCCCAATTCCATATTCCAAACATGAATGTGGGACTCAAGCCAAAAGAACCAACTAGGGCATCCTGAAGCTAAACCACCTCACCCTCATCAATAGAAACTACGCTTTACCATAATCCATCCCAAATCACTAAGCCAAACAATAAACATGTAATAATAGGCTTTACCATGATCTCCATCAGATCACTAGACCAAAACAAGCATGGATGCCACCAGATTTCTCTACCTACACCATGAGGAATTTTCCTGTCTCCTAGTCTATCAAGCTTTACCGCAATCCATAGTCTGATCCAGGGATCACTAGGCCCTAAACCGAGACTCCACCCTCTAGGCTTTACCATATATATTTCCATTCACTGGCAAGGATTCCTAGGCCTAATAAAGGGAAACTACCTCTAGGCTTTACCATATATCCCGCCATTAACTGACCGAGGATTCTTAGGCCCACTGAGTCACACAATACCAGTTGGCTTTACTACAAACCACAGTCTGTTTCAGGGGTCACTAGGCTAGTGGCTTTACCACAATCCACAGTATGTTTCAGGGATCACTAGGCCATGTGTTATTTCTTTCAGAGATCCACCTCACTCAACTTTGAATCCATCCGATAATCCATCTCAACCAAAACATGAGAACCCCATCACATCATGGCTATCCCAAAATGGAAAGGCGAGGCTGAAAACGTTGTCACACCTGGAAAGACCCATGCCATCACAACAAAGAACCACATGCAATACCATGCATGCCAACTCTTGCAAGGAAAACACACATGAAAATCGATACCTACAAAGAATCCCGATGTAGCTGCTTGATCCTACTCTTCCTTGCTTGTTCCTTCCTTTCTCTTGCCTTCTTTTCCTTTCTTGATCCAATGCTGAGAAAAATCTTATCAACTGATCCTTAGAAGTCTTTTTATTAATTAGGCCTCTATTTTCTTCAATTTCCATTATTTTCCTTCATTTTCCTCCTCACATGCAACTTGTGACTTTTCACCTTCCTTTTCTCCTAATTTCCATTATTTTCATAAATAAATGTGTCAAAAATGCCATTTTGCCTTTCCATAGCCTTTGCCATTTCCTTTTCCAATTTCCTTTAGCCATAATAAACCAAATGAACACCTTCTAGGATGTTTTTCCCAACATTCAGCTTGGAATAAGTGTCCCATGACCATGGTCTTATATTTTTATATTTACAACAATTTTTAACTGCAGCTGTTACTTTAATAATTCCTTTAATTAAAGTTAATTTTTTATGGTTGAAGTATTTGGAAAACTTCCACACATCTAGACACTTAGACCTATGTGGAAGTAGATATTTGATGCTACAATCATCAACGCTCCCTATTAGCAAGGATGTTTCTTCTTTAAGAGCCACTTATAATTCATTAGAGGTGTACTTACCCCCATTATATAACCCCAATATCTTGATCCTCTTCTATATATAGTTCTCTACCTAGGCCTTGAACTCCCAAAACTGACTGAATACCGAATCCCTGGTCTTCATAAATAAGATCCAAGTTTTTCTAGAAACTTCATCAATTAATGTCACTTAGTATAGAGCTCCTTGCACTTATTCCAACTGATCTGAAAATGGGGCACTAAAGGCTTCTTGTCAAGCTTACAAGAACCTCTCACACCCCAAAGCTTATATATTCCCAAGACCCAAATGATTAACCAATTGCGGAATTAATAATGTACTTGAAAATAAGGTGGTGTTTATTTTTGACTATTTATGTGCTTTAAAATTCTGTTGTTTATGTTGATATAACATATATATAATAGTAAAATATTACAACAAAAGACAAACACATAAGACAACAAGTTTAATATGGAGTTCACCCAAAACTTTTGGGCTATGTCTCCTTGAGCTCTAGTCAACTCAACTAAGCTCTCTGGGATTATGGCAGTAGTTCTTTTACAAGCTCCATGCTCAACTCCACTGGTTTACACAGAACACAATGGGCTTAGAACACCATCTCATCCATGGCCTGAAGCTCTCGGCTTCCTGGCTCTCGGCTCTGGCTTTGGCTCTTGGCTTTGGCTCTGGCTCTTGGCTCTAGTTCTGGCTCTAGCTCTGGCTCTCGGCTCTGGCTCTGGCTCTTGGCTCTAGCTCTGGCTCTCGACTCTGGCTCTGGCTTTGTGAGCTTTCAGCAATCCGCTTGACCTCCAAGCGATTGTCTTGGCAACTTTCAGCTCTCTCTTTTTCCACTTGACCTCCAAGCGACTCCAAGACTCCCTCAGCTGCTCTACGCATTACCTTTTCACTAGCTGCCTCGTTAATTGGGCTCTTTGGTTCTCTTGAGGTATTTTTCTAGCTCTACAACTTCCCCAACCATTTCTCTGTGTGTAATCATCCCTCTGCGGCTCTGCAGCTTCTCTGCTCCTTATCTGTTCGACTGGCCATCTGGCTCTATGACTCTATGGCTCTACGCGTTCCCAAACACATCATTGTATGAAAAATGTTTTTTTGCAGCATGGCACAACGATTAGGAGTTGTTACAAAGGGATCGAGGCCTTTTTTTAGGCAAAAACCTGAAAATGGACAAAAATTCCAATACACAAATATTTTCCAAAAATTACACTATTAGGCGTGAATTCCAGACTTCAAATTCCCTAAAATCACCCCTGTAAACCCTATCAGGTCTGCCTTTTATGGCTATCGCGAGCCCAAAGTTGATCTGCGTGATCTTCGATCCAATGGCTAACAGTCTGTTTTAGGTGGCTTAAGTGCACAGAGATTACCCACCCAAAAAGGCGATTTTCTCTCTCCTGCGCCATGCCACGTGTCGGCCAGTGTATGGGTTCGGGCGGAGCCCATCCAATACCACTTAATTCCTGAGGCCCGCATGAAATCCCACTTACCACAAAACTCAAAATTTATAGGGCTGCATTTATAAACCTTTTGGGTCCGCCATTCTATCGCAAATCGTTGTCGCATGGGGTAATGGCCAAAACCCCATTTACATGAGAAATACATTGAAAATCTGAATTTCCAGATTTCAAAAATTATGAAATTGGGCTTATAATTCCCATTGGGTTCGGCGATTATTGGCATATCGCTATCGCAATTGCATTGGCCCTGACATCGGGGTTCACCGATCGCTGATTAAATCTGGACCATTGATCTGCTCCTCGATCGGACGATCCATATCGCATCGCATATCGCTATTGCTACGGCCGGGGTCTTTTCATATGCCATACGTCGATGCCGATATCAAAAATCACATGTCGCATTGCCCGGGGTCCCGACATCAGGCGAAGACATACCTCTGATGCGATACGTCAGAGGTCACAGCCGGAGGTTCCTTCTGCCTCCGCTTTAAGTTCTCTGCTCAGCCCTTTCGATGCAATTTCCCTTTATTAAGACCTTAAGCCCATTTTTAGAAGATTTTGCTTCCTTTTCAAAGGACAAAGGCAAACTTCTTTTTGTGATAACTTCTACATCCGAAGTCCATTTTAACCCATTCAAATTGCAGTAGATTCAGAATGAAAAGATCTAGGAAATGGGGCTATTTCCAAGAGCATCTTTGGACTTTCATTTTCCTATATGAGGAACACTTTAGACTTAGAAGTCTATCCAAGATCCATTTTAGATCACCAACGAAATGAGTCCACTTGCATATGAATGAATCATATCCAAGATCCCATTGGGTCTATTCTCACTGCTTGGAAAAGTATCCTTAGCATTCTTACCAAGTGGAAACCCTCTACACATTCCCTGTTTATCAACACTAAAATTTGGGAGACTAGTGACAATCTCCCTCAAGATGGTAATTCTGTATAGTGAGAATGCCCCATCCTCCTATGCCACAACTCACATAATATTTCACTATTAACTACAAAATTCCTAAACATGCTTACCATTCAACCTGTATATCCCTATCTAAAGTTGATGATGACTACTATTTCAAGGCTATATTCCTCTAGATAAATAAGCACCTGCCCACTCTAAAACATGATTACAAATCCTTTGTCCTCCATAATTGAGACTGAGAGAAACTTCTTCTTCAATGTTGGTACATAGAGCACATCCTCCACTTCCAATGATCCACTTGAATGGAGTTGGAACAAGAGAGTTCCCTCACCCTTCATTGAATAATTGGAGTCATCACCAAACTCCGCATGAATCCTTTAGTATTTTCCTTTAGACTGCTAAATGATGCCCATGCTTATGTTATATGATGTGATGCACCACTTTCCAATTACCATGTACTCTTGGTGATGGTGTTGGTAGAAATATAGGAGACTTATGAGAATTCCTTCTTGAAATTTGTTGTAAAATCATATAGTTATTTTGTTAGTTCCCTATAATATTAGTGATCCCCCCATTAATATTGTTGTTGTATCCCTTATTGTTATTATTGTGCCCCATAGAATCCCTCTATTATTATTTTTGTTCTTTTATATTTTTATTGTTAGGTTGGCTTGGTTATATTGTGACCCTATAGACTCCTATATATAGAAAGGAGGTTTTGTCATTTGAATCATCTAAGAATTGCTCATTTGCGTAATGTAAAGGAGGTTTCCCCCTTGAAGAGGCTTATTTCTAAGGCGTTGATCTATCTTTTCTATATTTTTGTGAGCTAGTTTCATAACATTTTCTATGAGAGCTTTGGATTCTAGGGTTTCACTGCTCTAAACAGGTCATCGTGCCATTTTCACTATAAATTTTTTTCTGTGACGTTTCAAAACCTTAAAAGAAAAACCCATTTGGGTTGAAATAGTTCTTAACTTTGGGTCCAAATTTTAGAGCTTTTCTCATTATATTTGCGGAGATATGATCTAAGGAGGTTGGTTTTTTTGCAGACTCCCAAATTAAATTCCAAACAGGTGACCTGGGGAAAATCGTCATAACTTTTGTTTTGAGCATCAAATTGAAATCGTAAGAAGTTTTAGAAAGAAGACAACCTCTAGTTTTCTGTGTATCATTTTCAGGTACTAAGGTCAAAACAGTTACACAGGGCATGTCATACAAGTTCGCTCTATTGAACTAGTCTATAATCAGGTCACCGTGGGAGATTTGGCATAACTCTTCCTTGGAGAATCCAATTTTGATCAAACTAGTCGAATTGGAAAGAGGACGTAGAGGGCTACTGTAGGTCATGATTTCATAACTGGGAGATCCAAAATTACAGAGGTACGTCAGATTCAATATCGAGCTCCTACAAGTGAAAAAAGGTGTGTATTTTTTAAATTTTTGCATAAGCTTGGTTTGAAAAATTAGTTTGAAGGAATTCAAAGGGCATAGTGAAGCATTATTATCGGTAATTGATGCCCCGAAGAAAGAAAATGGAAACACCTAGTAAGAAACCTGAAATCTCTAGCATGACTCATGAAGAAGAGCAAGAAATGCAACATGATATATCAATATTACGAAACCAAGTGTAACAAATTTCACTCGCACAAAAGGTAACAAAAAATAAGATGGATGGTTTAAAGAAATATGTAGAAGCTAAGATGGATGGTTTAAAGAAAGGCGTAGAAGCTAATACGAATGAATTGGAAGCTACGATGGATGGCGTGGAAGCTAAGATGGACAGCGTGGAATCTAATATGGATGGCATGGAAGCTAAGATGAATGGCATGTACGATAAGATGGAAGAATTGAAGATAAATTTGAATAAGTTTCTACAAGAAATGGTCACTAATGGTGAAAGGGTAGTAAAGGAAACTCATGATGAGAACAAAATAAATGTTAATCATGATTTCATAGACTCTAATGTTGGATTGAAGACCCACCATGTTCCAAAAATCGATATGAGGAAGTTTGATGGCAAGGATCCTGGAACATGGATACTACAAATGGAGCAATTTTTCAATCTCCATAATGTGCAAAACACACAAAAGGTACGTATTTAAATTTTATATTTGGAACCAAACCAGTTTGTATGGTATTGATGGCTTTGCTCTCGTAAACAAATTGTCACTTGGGAAATTTTTACGAAAGAAATGATAGCACATTATGAGGATACAAAAAGCAACACCTTTTTTAGCCAATTGATAAATCTCAAATGAAAGGGTTCAATGATGGAGCACATTGAGGACTTCCAAAAATTGAACATAAGGGTAAAAGATATTCCAGAGGAGCATAGGATTGATGTGTTCATAGAGACTTTAAAGGATAATATCCAACATGAGGTTCGCCTTTGGGAACCTGATTCATTGGAGAAGGCATTCAGGTTAACAAGAAAAATGGAAAGCAAAATTATGGCAAGTAGGAAGCCTACCACTCAAAACTATAAAGATGGAAGTGTTGTTGCCCCTAGCCTTCCACAACCTACAAGGTTGACACCACAACAATTGGAAGAAAAAAGAGCAAAAGGGATTTGTTATAGTTGTGATAGAAAATACACTAAAGGTCATAAGTGGGCTGAGAAGAAATTATTCTACATAGATTGTGAAGAGGAGGAAGAAAAGGAACAAGAAATGTCAAAAGAAGAGGATATACTCCAGGAAAAAACCCTAGATAAAGAAGAAATGAATCCGACCATATCTTGTAATTCATTGGATGGAATTACCACTCCTCAAACTATCAAGATAAAAGGACATATTAAGAAGAAAAAAGTAATAGTGTTGATTGATTCAGGAAGTACCCATAATTTTATACATTGTAAGAGAGAAAAGGAATGGAATTGCTTCCTATATCCAGCATGAGAGTGTCAAGTGATGGTTGCAAGTGGAGGAACCATAAATTGCTTTGGAAAGTGCCATAATATCAAGTTATCCATGGGAGAATATGTATTGAATAGCCCAATGATTTCCATTCCAATGGGTGGTGCTGATGTTGTACTAGGAGTCCAATGGCTACAATCCTTGGGTACAATAGCTTTTAATTTTCAAGAACCTTTCATGAAATTTTCTACAGAAGGAAAGGAAGTTGAATTAAGGGGTATTCTAGGGAAATTGGGAAAGATAATAAGCTCTAATAGTATGACAAAGCTTCTAAAGAAGGAACAATGAGGTGTAAGTGCACAATTATATTCGCTAGAGGTTCCCACATCGAAATCATCTATTTCTCCAGATCTCCAAAAAGTCTTGGACAACCATTCCAAGGTATTTGAGACTCCCAAAGGTCTCCCACCTATTCGTGATCATGATCACGCTATTCATTTGATTCCAGGAAGTGTTCCTCCAAACATCAGGCCATACAGATATCCCTATGCCAAAAAGAGTGAAATTGAACGTATGGTTGCAGAAATGCTAGAGGCTGGTATAGTTCAACCTAGTCAAATTTCTTTCTTTGCTCTAGTAGTATTAGTTCACAAGAAGGATGGATCATGGCGCATGTGTCCAGATTATAGGGAGCTCAACAATATCACTATTAAAGATAAATTTCCCATTCCTATCATTGATGAATTATTGGATGAATTGCATGGATAAATTTACTTCAACAAGTTGGATCTTTGCTCAGGATATCATCAAATCAAAATGAAGACTAAAGACATTCCAAAAAAAACATTTAGAATTAATGAGGGTCATTATGAATTTTTGGTCATGCCTTTTGGCCTTACTAATGCACCTTCTACATTTCAAGGTTTGATGAATTCCATTTTCAAACCCTTCCTTAGAAAATTTGTGTTAGTATTTTTTGATGATATACTAATCTACAACAAGTCTTGGAAGGATCATGTCCAACATGTTGACATGGTGCTCAAAGGAGGAAAAACAATTATATGCAAAAATCTCCAAATGTTTCTTTGGAGTACAAGAGGTGGAATATCTGGGTCATATTGTATCTCATTGTTGTGGCAAGCAACAACCCCCCTTCTCATTTAGTGTTATTCCTAATACTAAATAAGTGGGGACCCTTAGTTAACAATTTAAAAAATCAAAGTAGTGCTTAAATTTCTTTTTCGAATAAGCTTACCATCATAATATTAGGAAGCCCCCCCTTGAAAAATCTAAAAATCTAAGTTTTATGATAAGGTAACACAAAATATTTCCTTAGGAAATATCGCATCGCAAAACGATGACAAGGTACCACCTTACAAACCAAATTCCAACATTGCGAGATCGCGATATGCAATAATAAAAAAAATCGCATCGCATACACCAAGCACAATTTACATTGAAACACTTTAATTTTCCGATATGCGATGACGTCGATCGCAAATCGTATTTCGCAGAAAATAGAATAACAAAGATTTCCATATATCACGTTCCTGTGATCTACAATATTGCGATTTCGCGATACAACGACAATGAGAGAATGCGATGTCACGAGCAATCAACTTTGCGATGTTACAATTCTGCGACGTTATCATTTCGCGATGTTGCGATCTGCGATATTGCAAAGCAAATCGCAAAATCACTTCATCGCAGATCTTTCGGGCTCGTTATTCAAAAAGGTATTTTCCATAAATTGACACCTGGTTATGCGCTTTAATGCTAATAAATGGATTAGTTGCCAGTTATTAATGGAATATGGTTTCGTGCTTATCGAAAAATCATCTCACATAAGGTGGTATACTTTATGCATCTTCAGCATTTAAAACTTTCCCATCACCCTTCCTTGTCATTATTTTCACTTCACTTGTGAATTGCAGGAACGGAGAACAGAGAATGATACAAAGCAATACGCAGGATAAAATGGGAAAGAAAAGCAAAGCTCCGAGCTCTGAAGAAAAAGAAATGGCACCCTTGTATATAGACACGGCCTGTAACAGAGATGCAGGAATTGCTACGTGGGAAGGCATGTATAATCTGCTTGAAGAGGAGAATCCCAGAGTAATGGAAGTTGCCGCTACTGCGGGCTCAAATAGTTCTTCTGAGGCATCCATCACAGAGCTAGCTTGCTCATTCTTACACCAGATAGTAGCAAGACCCAAAATTCTCCCATACATGGACATGGTCAAATGGATACTGGACAGCGTTGATATCAGAAATAGACAGTTTAAAACTCAGGGTCAAAAGCTTACGGAATCATTATTTTCACAAAATTTGAACTTTATATCCGCTAGAAGAAAAAAGCGCAAAAGGCGAAAAACGCATCAAGGAAACCTGGATCAAGAAATGGAGGTAGTTTCCGATGCGCGATTAGCGCTATTAGCACTAGGCGCTAATCGCGCATCGCTGAAAAAAATTTCTCGAAAAGGAAAGCTTCTAATTGCTCAGTTACCTGCAAGCCCCAAAAATTGCAAGAAAGCAACGATAGAAACAGATTGGAAGCAGAAGGCCCAAGAAAAGGCAGAAGCAATCCAAGGGTTAACCAAGTTGAACTGGGATTATTACTGGGCATACTTGGTAAAGCCACATAGACAGTCGATGACTCTTAAGTGTATCATCAATTCAGCCGAAAAGATTGCGCCAGCTCTTGTTGATTCTATTTTCTCAGCTCAGCTAAAATCGGAAGTCGGCCAGTCGACTCTTCTCAAACAGATGCTGCATGCATGCGATTTTAAGGAGCAGATACATAAGTAGTTTTAATTTTACATTCAATTTTAGTTTTAATTTTGTTTTATTTTCCTGAAATAAGGACAGTCATTTAAACCGCATCCTACATTTTTGTAATAATTTATTTTTATATGTAGTTAGTAGTATTTAAACCCTTCTCATGCATTTAGAGAAGGGTCTTGAAATTTATCAAAAACTTATCCCTAGAACATGCACTTCTGTACCCTATGAGGAGGTTTTGATGAATGAATGGAACAGGATTTATTGATGTTTGGATTTGATATCTGCTACTGATGTTGCACTTTTGTACTCTTAGTGGATGTTAGATCAAGAAGAGATAAATCATTATCGCTTGAAGCTCATGAGTAGGACTAGTTATAAATGGTATTTCTATCTCTTAACTATTTCTGCCTTGTGTTAAAGTGATTTTCATGTTCAGTTATTTATATATTGATGTATGAATGCCTGAGTTATCATTTGGCACTTTTGTACGGTGATAGCTATTTATTTATGCTTGATGTATGAGTAGCTTACTATGCAATATGTTTCTCACAACTATTTCGTCTAACTTTTTATACGAAGTGGTTCATCCTTATTGAATTCTTTTCTCATAACAGTTGAATGATCTTTATTACCAGTTGTTATTTGAAATCATTTTAGATCGCATAAAAGAAATGTTACACCCCGGGTTAGTGTAGACTTAGATATTTCTGCTTATTAGAATACAATTTCCTTATTATTAGATTAGAATTAGAGTAGAAGTATTTCATTTAGAAACTGTTAGAAAAATAAATATCAGTCCATCACACACACACACACACACATAAATTGGGAAACTGGTCCCATATCCCCAGTCGGACCCACTATACCAAACGGAAAAGGAGCTGCTAAACAAGGTCCGGACTGGGTGGGTATCCCCCTTGTTGTAGACCCGATTTTCGGGGCTTCAACATATTTGGCGCTAGAAGGAGGGCCTCAAACTATGAATGGCAAGTAAATCTAAATCTAAATACCATTCTGAGAGTAAATCGCCCTCACCATCTCCCCCGACTTCTCTGTTGCATTTAGAATCTTTAAATCCAGAGTCAAAAGTCGCTGGAGTAACAGACGCTGCTACAAACCCTGACATTTCAAAACAATGTACTGTTGAACTTCCTAAAGTTGAATCTTTGATTCACAAACTTCAGCGATTTTCTATATCTCCTCAAAAATCTGATAAATCTCAAGGCAGCGTCACTTCGCAATATAACCCTGCTCATCCTCTTACCAGGTTAAAAAGCGAAAAGTTTGGTGTTCGGCCAACCGAATTACCTCTACCTACTAGGAAGAGAGCAAGGAAGTCTCCTAAAGGGTCTGATAGCGAGACTGTTTCATCATCTTCATCCATCTCAACCTCCTCACCTCGAAGTCAACCATCCACTCCTCCACTTCACATCATTGTCCATCAACCTACTGGAACGTCCACAACTCCCTCTCAACCATCTAGAGTCGTAATATCCTCATCTTCTCAACCGTAGGGATCATCTTCTGCACTTTCCTCTGTTAGTAGTTCAACAATGACCCAATCTCCATGGAATAACCTAGGGGCAGTCTTAATGCCTGCACCTTTGAGTCAGTTACCGGCCCATCCTGAAAATGGCTGCCTAAGTTTAATCCTGAGGCAAGCATGCTAGCGAAAGAACATATAAATAACTTTATGCTATCCATAAATCTCAATGGAGTTGTTAATGAAGATGTTGTTGTTCAACTTTTTCCTTATACTCTGCAAGGAACAACTAGATCATGGTATTTCTCGTTACCATCAGGATCTATTACTAGTTGGAACATCTTCCAAGAACAGTTCTTGACCAAGTTTGGTGATGACAAGTCTACAGCGACATTGATCAATGACTTGTCTAACCTTAGGGCCAAGTCAAGAGAACCTATCAAAGATTTCAATTTACGTTTCAATAAAATCTTAAACAAAATTCCTACTGCTTCTCAGCCTAGTGAAGAAGTGCGAAGTGAATGGTACATTACTGCTTTACTATCAAACTTAGCAATCTTTGTTCATAGGGCTAACAAAACAACTTTAGTTGAAAATATGAAAGAAGCAATAGCAGTAGAGAAACGCATTATGGCCCTAGAAAAGAAAAAAGTGATAGAGGAACGAAAATCTAAGAAGGTGTCTTTCAAAGAAGATCCTAAGAAAAAACAACCGAAAGATCCATTCGATTTAGAAGGATTACAAAAAGTTTTAAAGACCGTGTCTAACGAAATGGTCGACATTAAGAAACAAGTGGCAGAAACTTCTTCTAAAAAGCCATACAGGCCTTTTAAAAGAAATCCTTCAACTGATTCCAAACCCCCTAACGCTATTTCAAATGCTGAATCAGAAGAAGAAGAAGAGGAAAACACTACTGAAGAACATACCGATGAAGAAGAAGTTGTAGAGTTACAAGGTATGTGGGATTTCATCCTCCCAGATGAAGAGGATCAAGAGGCATTCCTGGTTAGTACTCGCAGCAGAAATCAACTTGATCCTCCTCAACCTACACCTAAGCCAAAGAGTGCAAGCTCGATGACTAAGGATAAAGTCGCAACCAAGAAAACATCACCTAAAGCAACTCAAACCAGCCCAGTCCAAACAAACACATCAACTCCATCTAAAACACTAATCATCTTGGATGAAATGGAGTATAATATCATAGAAGACATGAAAAAGACTAGGGCAAATATTACTCTTTTTGAATTGAGCAAGTTAAAACACTAGCAAAAAGTACTTTTAAAAGAATTACATGTTGTACCAGTTGCACCTTTACCAGTCGCTGTAATCTCTCAAGCTTCCCATGATATGGGAAGACCTCCAACTAAGACGATGAATAAAGTTGATCCAAATGATATCGCATTAATTGGAGGAAGACTGAGATCGCATACTCCCCCATTTCTCCTTACTTATGAAATTTTAAATAAAAACGTGCATAATTGCTTAATTGATTATGGAGCTTCATCGAATATTTTACCAAGATCAATTTGTGCAAAATTGAACATTCAACCATAGAAATCCACAATACGCATAGTTCAGCTAGATCGATCGTAAGTCGAAGTGATTGGCGAATTAAATCAGGTTACTATAAGGCTGTCATCCAACCCAAAGGTATGTCAAGTTATTGACATTTTAGTTGTTGATATTCCTGAATTTTATGGCTTAATTCTTAGCAGATATTGGTCAGAAAAACTTCACGGATACTTTGCAGCTGACTGGTCCCACATGTGGCTGCCTTATAATGGTAAACCAAACCAAATAAAAGTTGAGTGCGAAAAACATCAGAAATACATAGTAACAGAACTCAAGGGAGAAAATGAACCAGTAGCATATAATTCTAACATCATTGGCAACTATTCAGTAGATTCTTTCCTAGGAAATTTTAATGCTCATACTTCGCCTTACTTAGAACATTTTGTTTTATCTCAAGTAGAAATTTTTTCTCAAACAGATAGTTCTAAATGCATTAATTTTATAGATAGTCCTGTAAATAAATCTTTGTTTTGGAAATTATTTTTTGATGGTTCTAAGTCTAACGAAGGAGCAGGAGGAGGATGCATATTAGTAAGCCCAAAGGGAGATAAAACCATGCTAACTTGCAGACTCGAATTTGAGTGCAACAAAAATACCACAGAATATGAAGCTCTAGTCCAAGGGTTATACAAAGCAATCGGATTAGACGTCAAACACCTGCAAGTTTTCGGAGATTCTGAAATTGTAATCAGACATGTACGTAATACTATACACTGTTTATCAGGTCATTTAAAGCATTACCAATCTTTAGTTGAAGATCTGACTGAACATTTTATAGCATTTAATATTTCATCAATTCCCAGACTCCAGAATGCTAGTGCAGACCTCTTATCCAACGTAGCTTCCAAGCTCATTCCTTCAGAAGATTTTAGCCCTGACCGATTTTCAATTGAGTTAATTTTTAGACCATCTATTCCTAATAACATTACCAATTGGAGGATTTTCAACGACGATCTTGATATCGTGAGTTTTCTCACATCTGAAGGATCCTACACCAATCAAATAATTGACGAAGACCAACATGACCAACAATTGCAACAGGATAGTACTAACAATGCTATACCTAAGTCGGTAGTCAAATTAGAATACCTTTAGGATTTGAAAGATCGATTCAAAAGATCTACCAATTCAAAACTCCAAAGTTCAACTTTGAACTATGAATTAGTAAATCTAGGAACTGATGCCAAACCGCAAAATATCAACCTAGGCCTTGGCCTAGCCCATGAAGAAAAATTAGCGTATATCCATCTCTTGAAACAATACAAAAGTGTCTTTGCTTGGAATTTCGATGAACTCAAAACATACAACACCTCCATCATCCAACATACTATCCCAATGATCAATAATGAAAAACATGTCCAACAAAAGTTGAGAAAGATACATCCAAATTTAGAAAATCAGATCAAAACTGAACTCAATAAGTTATTGAAAGCAAAAATGATCTTTCCCGTTAGACATTATAAATGGGTTTCTAATATGGTACCTGTTAGAAAGAAAAACAGAGATATTAGAATATGCATTGACTTTCGAAACCTTAATAAGGCCTGCCAAAAGGATCATTTTCCTTTACCTCCCATGGAACAAATACTGCAGGCAGTTGCGGGCTCAGAATTAATGTCATTCTTGGATGGATTCTCAGGAGACAATCAAGTGTTGGTACATCCCGACGATCAATTAAAAACTACATTCAGAACTAAATGGGGCACATATGAATATCAAAAGATGCCATTTGGATTGATAAATGTGGGCGCCACATTTCAGAGAGCCATGGACATCACATTCAAGGGGTTAGTTAATAAATCAGTGGTAATCTATTTGCATGATATAACTGTTTATTCCAAGAAACGAAACAACCATCTCAGGAATTTAAAACAAATCTTCCAACATTGTTTAAGGTATGGGATTTCACTTAACCCAAAAAAATCCTTTTTCGCATTAAGTGAAGGAAAACTTCTAGGATTCATAGTGTCAAAATCTGGAATTCACATTGATCCTGACAGAATCAAGGAAATTTCCATAGTACCCCTACCTCACAACAAGAAAGCCATGCAATCTTTCCTTGGCCAGATTAACTTTGTAAAGAGATTTGTTCCAATTTTTTCAAGAATCATATCTCCTTTACAAGCCATGATTAAAAAGAACGCAAACTTTAAATGGGGACAAGATGAACATGAGGCATTCAATCTGATCAAACAAGCAATTATCAATGCTCCATCTTTAGCAACTCCAAAATTTTCCGATCCTTTTATTTTGTATACATTCGCCTCAGATAAGTCATATGCTGCGATACTCACTCAAGAAATCAAGAAAAGGCGGAAGCCCCAATTACTTTTTTTAGTTCCAATGTACAAGGAGCTGAATTGAATTATTCAGATGTGGAAAAACAAGCTTATGCTGTTTTTAAAGCAATTAAATATTTCAGACCTTTTTTACTCAAAACACATACCAAAATCATAGTACCATTTCCAGCGGTAAGAAATCTTCTAGTACAGAAGGATGTGGGTGAGAAAAGGGCCAATTGGGTTACTGCTTTACAGGAATATGGCGTAGAAATCAAACCAGCAAGTATTGTAAAAGGTCAAGGCTTTTGCAAAATGTTGGCAAGAGCATCTTTGATGTCCGAAAATCCATCTGCAGAGGTACAAGTGTACGAGGTAAGCCTAAACGATGTTGAGTCATTATACGCTGATATTATTTATTATCTAAAGAATGGATATGCTCCTCCAAACCTCGATCATACCAAGAAAAGAGCCCTGAGGTTAAAAGCCAAACAATATCAACTCGTGAATGACGTTCTTTTTAGAATAAATTATGATTCTATTCTCCTTAGATGTCTTGAGAAAGCTAAAGCTGAAAAAGTCTTGCAGGAACTCCACGATGGGCCAGCAAGCGGACACTATGCTAGAGATGCAACTGCTCACAAAATTTTACGCGCAGGCTATTACTGGCCCACATTATTTAAAGACGCACATAACTACGTAAGGAAATGTCAAGTCTGTCAAACCGCTACTGGGAGACAAAAGAAACCATCATTGCCACTACAACCAGTTACCATTGAACAACGTTTCGATCAGTGGGGATTAGACGTAATAGGTGGGATCGTTCCTCACTCTTCTAAACAACATAGATACATCCTTACAGCAACAGATTACTTTACTAAATGGGTATAAGCAGTTCCACTCAAGACGGCTAATGCTGGAAATATCATCGAATTCATAGATCAGTTCATAATCACCAGGTTTGGATTGCCTTCCGCTTTAATGTTTGATAATGCATCATATTTTTCTGGTAATTCAATGATTGAATTTGCACTCAAAAGGGGTTTAAAGCTTAAATACTCGGCCAATTATTACCCACAAGGGAATGGGTTAGCTGAATCTACAAATAAGAACTTAATTAGAATCATTAAGCAAACCATTGACCAAATCATAAAATTTGGCATAAGTCTTTAATATATGCTTTATGGGAAAATTGAATAACGTAGAAAGCCTTCATCAACACTTCTCCCTTTAATCTAGTTTATGGGAAAGAAGTGGTTCTTCCAACACATCTGGCAATTCCCTCTTTAGCCTTGGTTCAATATATTGATGAAGCACCAACTTCTTCCCTACAACTAAGGTAGCTGGAATTGATTAAGCTAGAAGAACAACGAGAACGGGCTAAGATTACTCACGCTCATCATCAAGCATTGGTGAAAGCCTCTTTTGATTCCAATATGATATCCAGAAAAGATTTTTAGATGGGAGATCTAGTTTTAAAATGGGACAAGGCTCATGAGGAAAAGGGAAAACATAGAAAATTTCAAAGAATGTGGCTTGGTCCTTTTCAGATCATAGAAGTCATAGGTCCGTCTACCTTCATGTTACAAGATTTAACAGGGAAAATAGATTCTTTACCTGTTAATGGTCAGATTCTTAAGAAATATTTTCTATAGAAGATCATTCTTCTATTCTTGTAGAGTAGTTGTTTTTCTTTCCGTAATAAATCAGTTGTAAATGGTTACATTTGAGATTCACGAAAAAGACACAAATTCTCTTCTAGATTTTGTTTTTTTCGCTTGTATAAATAGAATTATTTCTAAAAAATTAATCAATACTATTGAAAGATACAGTTAAAGACTATACGCCTAGAAATGATACTAGTTTCAACTGTATAAACTTTGACAAAAAACACCTTTAGTTAGAAATTGTTTTATTTCAGTCAAATGAAAGGTATCAATAAAAAAATGAAGATTCTCTGTAGAAAGGCTCTTTCCAAAAAACTCTATCATTGTCGTCCAGAGCTGTCTTAGGAAAAAATGACTTCCTCCCCGCCTAGGAAACTATAATATTCAGAGAATAAACCAAAGATACACTTTAACTTAAAGAGTAAGAAGTCTCATCACGAGCTGACTTATCATGATCATAGATGTTATAGCTTGCTGACTTTGCCAAATACTGCATACCACAACAGGGCAATGACTCAAGATTGTTAAAATCAAAAGACAAGGGGTCTCATCACGAGCTAGCTTGTTCAGCAAAGTTATAAATCAGTGAATGACTGTGTCATGAATTGGCTACCAAACCAAGACATTGCTCTTTAAGAATAAAAAGAAAATGAAAGTAGAAGTGTGGAAATGGATTTTTCTTTGAAAAGTTGTAAATTTCTCTAAGTAGGATACAAGATCATTGCTGGATAATAGGTAACCCTGTCGAAGCTATAAATGCTTACTAGTAGCAGAGGCTCTACTTATGACAAATGAGCATATTTCAAACTGATTTACAGAGAAGACTTTGTTTTTATCTTTATAAACCAAGTAATGACTGATGTAGATACAAGGACTGGCTTGAGGAAGTAAATATTACAAGTTGGGAAAAAGAAGAAACAAAATATCATTGATAGGAAAAAGCATAATGTACTTAGTCTTTCTATAGTAACGTTTAATTTTCTGGAAAATATTCTGTTTTGGAAATTTTGAAAATTCAAAAAGCAGCAGAGATAACTGGTTCTTCCAAGTGAATTGCCAATTGTTGTGGCTAGCAACAACCCCCCTTCTTATTTAGTGTTATTCCTAATACTAAATAAGTGGGGACCCTTAGTTAAAAATTTAAAAAATCAAAGTAGTGCTTAAATTTCTTTTTCGAATAAGCTTACCATCATAAGCTTAGGAAGCCCCCCTTGAAAAATCTAAAAATCTAAGTTTTATGATAAGGTAAGACAAAATCTTTCCTTAGGAAATATCACATCGCAAAAAGATGACAGGGTACCACCTTACAAACCAAATTCCAACATTGCGAGATCGCGATATGCGATAATAAACAAATATCGCATCGCATACATCAAGCACAATTTACATTGAAACACTTTAATTTGCCGATATGCGATGACGCCGATCGCAAATCGCATTTCGCAGAAAACAGAATAACAAAGATTTCCATATATCATGTTCCTGTGATCTGCGATATTGCGATTTCGCGATACAGTGACAATGCGATAATGCGATGTCACGAGCAATCAACTTTGCGATGTTACGATTCTACGACGTTATCATTTCGCGATGTTGCGATCTGCGATATTGCAAAGCAAATCGCAAAATCGCTTCATCGCAGATCTTTCGAGCTCGTTATTCAAAAAGGTATTTTCCATAAATTGACACCTGGTTATGCGCTTTAATGCTAATAAATGGATTAGTTGCCAGTTATTAATGGAATATGGTTTCGTGGTTATCGAAAAATCATCTCACATAATGTGGTATACTTTATGCATCTTCAGCATTTAAAACTTTCCCATCACCCTTGTCATTATTTTCACTTCACTTGTGAATTGCAAGAATGTAGAACAGAGAACGATACAAAGAAATACGCAGGATAAAATGGGAAAGAAAAGCAAATCTCCAAGCTCTGAAGAAAAAGAAATGGCACCCTTGTATACAGACACAGCCTGTAACAGAGACACTGGAATTGCTACTGGGAAGGCATGTATAATCTACTTGAAGAGGAGAATCCCAGAGTAATGGGAGTTGCCGCTACTGCGGGCTCAAATAGTTCTTCTGAGGCATCCATCACAGAGCTAGCTTGCTCATTCTTACACCGGATAGTAGCAAGACCCAAAATTCTCCCATACACGAACATGGTCAAATGGATACTGGACAGCGTTGATATCAGAAATAGACAGTTTAAAACTCAGGGTCAAAAGCTTACGGAATCGTTATTTTCACAAAATTTGAACTTTATATCTGCTAGAAGAAAAAAGCACAAAAAGCGAAAAATGCATCAAGGAAACCCAGATCAAGAAACGGAGGCAGTTTCCGATGCGCATTAATCGCGCATTGCTGAGAAAAATTTCTCGAAAAGGAAAGCTTCTAATTGCTCAGTTACCTGCAAGCCCCAAAAATTGCAAGAAAGCAACGATAGGAACAGATTGGAAGCAGAAGGACCAAGAAAAGGCAGAAGAAATCCAAGGGTTAACTAAGTTGAACTGGGATTATTACTGGGCATACTTGGTAAAGCCACATAGCCAGTGGATGACTCTTAAGTGTATCATCAATTCAGCCGAAAAGATGGCGCCAGCTCTTGTCGATTCTGTTTTCTCAGCTCAACTAAAATCGGAAGTCGGCCAGCCGACTCTTCTCAAACAGATGTTGCATGCATGCGATTTTAACGAGAAGATACATAAGTAGTTTTAATTTTACATTCAATTTTAGTTTTAATTTTGTTTTATTTTCCTGAAATAAGGACGGTCATTTAAACCGCATCCTACATTTTTGTAATAATTTATTTTTAGATTTAGTTAGTAGTATTTAAACCCTTCTCATGCATTTAGAGAAGGGTCCTGAAATTTATCAAAAACTTATCCCGAGAACATGCACTTCTGTACCCTCTGAGGAGGTTTTGATGAATGAATGGAACAGGATTTATAGATGTTTGCATTTGATATCTGCTACTGATGTTGCACTTTTGTACTCTTAGTGGATGTTAGATCAAGAAGAGATAAATCATTATCACTTGAAGCTCATGAGTAAGACTAGTTATAAATGGTATTTCTATCTCTTAACTATTTTTGTCTTGTGTTAAAGTGATTTTCATGTTCAGTTATTTATATATTGATGTATGAATGCCTGAGTTATCATTTGGCACTTTTGTACGGTGATAGCTATTTATTTATGCTTGATGTATGAGTAGCTTACTATGCGATATGTTTCTCACAACTATTTTGTCTAACTTTTTATACGAAGTGGTTCATCCTTATTGAATTCTTTTCTCATAACAGTTGAATGATCTTTATTACCAATTGTTATTTGAAATCATTTTAGATCGCATAAAAGAAAGGTTACACCCCAGGTTAGTGTAGACTTAGATATTTCTGCTTATTAGAATACAATTTCCTTATTATTATATTAGAATTAGAGTAGAAGTATTTCATTTAGAAACTGTTAGAAAAAGAAATATCAGTCCATCACACACACACACATAAATTCGGAAATTGGTCCCATATCCCCAGTCGGACCCACTATACCAAACAGAAAAGGAGCTGCTAACCAAGGTCCGAACCGAGTGGGTATCCCCCTTGTTGTAGACCCGATTTTCGGGGCTTCAACACGCATGAAGGTGTTAAGGTAGACCCTAGCAAAATTAAAACCATTAAGGAATGGAAAATCCCCACATCCATAAAGCATCTACGAGGATTTCTTGGGTTGACAGGGTATTATCACAAGTTTGTTAGGAATTATGGGAGAATAGCAGCACCTCTAACAACATTATTGAAGAAAGATGCATTTTCATGGACTCCAGAAGCAGTGAAGGCCTTTGAACATCTTAAAGAGGCAATGAGCCAAGCACCAGTCTTAGTTACACTGGACTTCACAAAAACCTTTATTGTGGAATGTGATGCCTCAGGAAATGGAATCAGTGTTGTTTTAATGCAACAAGAAAAACCCATTACTTTCGAAAGTCGTCCAATTAAAGGAAAGTATTTACACAAAGCTATTGATGAGAAGGAAATGTTGGTAATACTACATGCACTTAAGAAATGGGGACCCTACCTAATGGGAAGACACTTCAAGGTAAAAACAGATCATGATAGTCTTAAATACTTTTTAGAACAAAGATTATCTTTAGAAGAGCAGCAAAAATGGGTCACAAAGATGGTGGGTTATGAATTTGAAATCATCTACAAAAAAGGGAAGCAAAATGTTGTGGCAGATGCACTCTCAAGAAAGGATGAGGATGTGGATGCATTTCTTTGCGCCATTTATATTATCCAACCAGATTGGATAAATGAAGCAAGGGATGAATGGAATAATGACGAGGAAGTGTGGGCACTCATTCAAAATATATAACAAGATCCCAATATATCTAATACATTTATCTGGAAAAATGATTCGTTACGGTACAAGGATCGGGTATACCTATGTAAGAATTCCCAACTCAAACAAAAGATTCTTAGGGAATTGCACACCTCTCCCTTAGGAGGGCTCTCAGAATTTCTAAAAACCTACCACAGGGTTAAGAAGGATTTTTTTTGGGATGGCCTTAAATTGGATATTCAAAAGTTTGTGGCGGAATGTTTGGTTTGCCAACAAAATAAATATGAAACAATTAAGACTCCAGGACTATTACAACCCTTATCCATTCCAAGCCAACTTTGGGAGGAGGTTTCAATGGATTTTATCATAGGTTTACCCAAGTCTGAAGGAAAGAGTGTTATCATGGTGGTAGTGGATAGAGTTACCAAGTATGCACACTTTTGTGCATTATCTCATCCATTTAAATCAAGTACAGTTTCTACTGCATTTATGGAAACAATTCAAAAGCTACAAGGAAACCCAAAGATTATTGTAAGTGACAGAGATCCCATTTTCACTAGAAATTTTTGGACAAAATTATTTTCTTGTCTTGGTACTCAGTTAGCTCATAGCTCATCTTATCATACTCAATCTGATGGGCAAACTAAGATAGTAAACAAATTTTTGGAAGGATATCTTCATTTCTTTGTATCTGATAAACATACACAATGGGTCAAGTGGTTGCCTCTGGCTAAATGGTTGTATAACACTTCCTTCCATATTGCAACAAAAATGACCCCATTTAAGGAACTTTATGGATATCATCCACCATCCATCACATCATATTTAAGAGAAAATTCTAAGGTTCAAGCAGTGGAAGATCACATAGAGCATCAGCAACAAGTTCCTCACCTTGGCACAGAATAAAATGAAAACAGCAGGTAGATCAACATCGTAGCGAAAGAAGTTTTGATGTAGGTGATTGGGTATTCCTATGGCTACAGCCATATAAACAAATGTTCCTCAAGCAAGCTAAGAAGGATAACAAATTATCACCAAAGTATTATGGTTCATGCAAGGTATTGCAAAAGATAGGTACTATGACATATAAATTAGAGCTTCCTGCAGCTTCTCGAGTGCACCCAATTTTCCATGTTTCATGCTTAAAGAAGGTTATAGGTGACAAGCTTCCAGTTCAAACAATATTTCCAGAACTTGTTGAGGAATGAAAAATCATATTGGAACCTGAAGCAGTCAAATAAACAAGAACTCGACAGCTACGAAATAGATCAATTTTAGAGTATCTCATCAAGTGGAAGAACTTACCCGTTGAAGATTCCACATGGGAGGATGAGAATTTTATACAGAAGCATCCAGAACTACTCAAGCATTGATGACAACACTTTTTTAAAGGAGAGGGGAATGTTAGGTCCCTATAATATTAGTGATCCCCCCATTACTATTGTCATTGTATCCATTATTGTTATTATTGTGCCCCTATTTTCCCCATATTGTTATTATTGTGCCCCATAGAATCCCTCTATTGTTATTTTTGTGCCTTTATATTATTATTGTTAGTTCGGCTTGGTTATATTGTGACCCCGTAGACTCCTATATATAGAAAGGAGTTTTTGTCATTTGAATCATCTAAGATTTGTTCATTTGTGTAATGTAAAGGAGGTTGCCCCCTCGAAGAGGCTTATTTCTAAGGCATTGATCTATCTTTTCTATCTTTTTGTGAGCTGGTTTCATAACATATTTCTCTACTAAGGCTCTTGTTTGTTGTGACTTCCCTTTCCCCTTCCCCTTCTTTGGAAACTATGATGCATAACACCCAATGTTCTTATGGAAAATAAAACACTTGAGCTTGCTCAATTTTTTCTTCTTCCTTAACTAAGAGTTTTCTTCCTTTACCCTTCTTGGCATAACTGACCAGGCCAAGTTCTCATCTCTATCTCCTCGCTTGTTGGATTTAGACTCCTCTTGAGCCTCTTCTTTGATGAGATCATCCAAAATCATTTCCTAGTTGGGAAGGTTCCTTCAAGTGCAAATCCCCTTAAAAAATGGTTCTCATGGCTTGGTAAAACCTTCCAATGCCACATTTATGAGTTTGATGTCCTCCACTTTCTTCCTAATCACTACAAGTTAATCATGTAGTTGTGCAATCTTCATGAGGTAGCTAGTAACATTGTCATATCATGACATCTACATGGATTTGAGCTTGTTCTTCGAGATCATCTTATTGTTCATGTTGTCACTATAGAACAAATAAAATAGAGACTTGAACATCTCCTTGTCCACTTCTTCTCTTCCAAATAACATATCATTAAATGATCCTTGATGACATCCATAATAACTAGTCGAGCTTTGATGTTCTTATTTTCATGAGCTACTAACTGCACTGGGTTTTCAAATGAAGTAATTACCTTATCCACAATCTCCTAAAGGTCATTCTCCTTCAATAACAAGGTAACTCTTGCTTTCTAGAGCATGAATTTTGAAGCCCCTTCTAACCTATATTCAAACTAGATACTTGTTGTTGACATTTCTAGATTGAACAAAAAATGTTGTGTACTTTGTTGAGCATGTTGGTAGTTTTTGTCATTGATGTCAAGTATAGTCATTGTTATAAAGTGATGTCCAATTCAAGGGGAGCTTGTTGAGTTTCATGCATGATGCTTATGTTGTTATTGATGTCTTAGTTGTTTGTTAAGTTGATGATGACTAGGTTGTTTTTTGAGTAGCCTATCTTTGAAAGAATTTTTCTTGCAGGTAACTTGGTCAAAATCACTTTTTTTTGGTTGGATATCCATCCCAAAGAGATTTCCAATAGTATATGGCAGTTAGATTAACTCCCAAGGGATGAGGAAAAATCATAGTTTGAAGTAATGAAGATTAGTCATGGTTCCAAAGGCTCAAGGTTCTGTGAGGTCCATAACTTATCGGATCAGAACCAATCGGTAAGTGGAAAGCACAGACTCAAGAGGAAAAAAATGCCAATGGTTAATGAGTGGTGACCTGACAAGTTGTTAGTCATGGTGCCTGATCACTAAGGAACCTAGCAGTGAGATCTAAAACATTTATTGACAACAAAGGTACAATATCAGGAGGAAAAAGACAATGACCAATGGTAAATGTTTTGGTAGGTGACAGTCACAGTGTTTAGTCTCCAGGGGTGCGATAGCTAGTGTGTAGGCATATTTCAGACCAATTGGCTAGGGGTTCTATAGAAAACGACGAACACAACTAATAAAGCAATGGGCAGTGGTCGATAAATAAGCCCAAGGTCCTAGCACTTGTTCACATGGAGCTTGGCATAAGCATTCAGTCATCTATCTAACCACTTAGAGAACAAAAGAAAAGCTGAGGAGGGAGTGCAATGAGAAAAAAATGGTGTAGCATAAATGGCACCATTCATAGCCCCTGGTCATAAGGGTCTCAATAGTTAGTGCCTAGGAACTTATCAGATTGCTTCATGTAAATGATGTGCATACAAAAAAATAAGCAACAAGTGGTAGGTCAACACATGTGGCACCCAAATGACATCGAAAGGTTACGGGGAAAAGATAGGTGGCGGGATGATGACACAAAACAATGAGCAGATGACAGGTGGACCCTAGGTGACATGGAAAATATATGTGACAGGTTGATGACATGGCATCGTGAGGTGAGGACATGTGGTAGGTGGATTTATATTTTCTGGGTGGCCAAGTGGCCCCTTTGCAAATGACACATGGAAGTGATGTAGCAGTGATGTGGTATGACACGTGGCAGGTTGCGATGTGGCAGTGACATGGACATGGTATGGGAAATTGTCCATAAGCCACCAAGAAATAATAGGCAGTGTGCCCAATGAACCTTTATGATGCCACATTACATAGGTCCATATGACAATGGATCTCTAACCCCACTTTGTTAGAATTAGTGATAGTGAAGAAATTTAATTGAATCAGACAATCAGAGGAAGAAAGGTTGTTGTAGAGGATAGTGCAACAAATCTAAGAATTGAACAATTGGTTCAACAATAGTTTAATTAAAAGAGCCTCAAATCTACGTGTGAAAATGATGAAAGAGGGATCTTATAGGCTTAGCAAGTAGGTTCTTGTAGATAATGGGGGTTGGAGCCTCCTTTAGGTTAGTGCCTGTAAAGATCAGGGAATTGGTGCTTCCAAAAGGGTGCTTAAAATGATAAGGGGGTTGGAGCCTCCTCTAGGTTGGATCCCATATCATTATTTTCCTAGTTTCCAATAATTGGTATCAGATCAAGTTCCTTCAGCAACAGTCTAAAAATTGGAAGGTAGATCTAAGACATGGCCAACCAGGATGGAAATTTCACTAACAAGGCTCCTATTTTCATGAGAATGAATTATGATTTTTGGAAGGAAAAAATGAGAACTTACATAATGTATCTTGGAATAAATGTCTGGGATACAGTAAAAAATGGATATAGAAAGCTAAACCTATTGATTGACAGACAGTTTTATTATAACGCTAAAGTAATGAATGCAATCCTAAGTGGTTCTCCTAAATCTTAGTTGGTCAAATTCACGCATTGAAAAATAGCTAAATAAATATGGGACAAGATGATGAGATGCTATGAAGGTGATCGTAACTTGATGAAATCCAAACTCCAAGTCTATATAATGCAATTTGAATCATTAAATATGAATGAGGATGAGGACATCGATAAATTCTTTCTTCGAGTGGATGAAATAATTAACACCAAAAGAGGGCTTGATGAACTTGTGGATGATTCCTTTGTAGTTCAAAATGTTTTGAGATCTCTTCCTACTAGATTCAATGCCAAAGTATCATTAATTAAGGAGATGAAAGATATCAACACATTAACATCGGATCAATTACATGGAACACTTATAGCCTATGAAATGAGAATCTCAAAAGGTAGGTATACCTCTATTGTCGTTTGTACAACAACTTACAAAATTTTGCCTACATCCAAATTTTGGAGCCCCCTTATGATCATGCCATCCTTTGTTTCAAGCCATTAATGTCATGTTAGATCATGTTTTTTAAGTGCTCAAGTCTTCTTTTAGGAATTCTAAGTGTTGAAATCCTTGCTTTTACATGCCCTCACAAGCACACATCCCAAGATAGGCTAAGCATACTTCATAATGACAATGTATCATTGTTGCACACTTTCTGTCAACAGTGATTGCACAACTCTTAGTTCCATTGACTGCACAATTCCTAGTGATAATGATTATGCAGCACTTAGCCACAATGATTGTGCAGTCCTCAATGCTAATGACTGTGCAATTCTTAGAGACAGTGATTGCGTAGTTCCCCAAGGCAATCACTACGCACTCTTTGTGAACAAATAATTACATAGTTCCTTAGGATATCAATTGTGCATTTCTCATTGACAATGTAAGGGAATCCCATACAGATAGCGATTACCCACTCTTTTTTGACAATGAAAGTGTGCTTCTTCAATCAATCAATTCACTCTTGGCTCCTCGTTTCTCGACATGCACTAAGTGCATTCACCAATATTAACCATAGTTACATGTCTAATCTCTCTATATAAAGAGTCCAATCTAGAGATCATCATTATATTCATATTTCGCTTTTGAGCTCTATGCAATATTTAAATATAAGGAGCATTCACTAACTCGTGGTTACAAATGCTCCATCTTCTCGGTGAGTTTCTTAACTGTCATTTTTTCTTTTACAAGTGTTGCTTTTGCTTTATTTTTCTCTTACATGCATCATTTTTCTTGATCTATCTTTTGAAAATATCATTTTTGCCTACTTTTATTCTTACATGTGTCTCTTGTGTTTTCTTTGTGCTTTCATGCGTCACTTTCACTCTTGCGTGTGTCGCTTTTTCTTGTTTTCACACACATTAAAGAGCACCATGGCACACCTTCTAGAGGTAGCTCCAGCACACTCTCTTGCACTAGTTGATGTTATTTATTATTATAACATGTGTTGGACACACTCTTATTGCATGGAGCACCATTTGGGTTACATTTGACACTTGTTTCATAAAGGTACATCTTAAGTGTCGCACTTGGAGATAAGTGTGGCTTTATTATCGTTTCGTTGTGTGCATGTGTTATGAAACCAACTCACAAAAAGATAGACAAGAGATCAATGCCTTCAAAATAAACCTCTTTAAGGGGGAAACCTCCTTTACATTACACAAATTAATAATTCTTGGATGATACAAATGACAAGACCTCCTTTCTATATATAGGAGTCTAAGGGGTCATAATATAATCAGAGCCAACATAATAATAATAATGTAAGGGCACAATAATAACAATACGGGGATTACATGGAAACAATAATATAATAAGGGGGTTGTACTAATAAAAATAAGGGGTTACACTAGTAGTATAAGGACCTAACATGCCCCTCTCCTTCAAAAAGTGTTGTCCTCAACGCTTGAGTAGTTCTTGATGTTTCTGTGTAAAATTCTTGTCCTCTTGTTTGGAATCTTCAGTAGGTAAGTTCTTCCATTTGATGAGATACTCTGAAATTGATCAATTGTGTAGCTATTAGGTTCTTGTTTCTGTGACTGTTCCAAGTTCCAATATGATTTTTCCTTCCTCGTTAAGTTCTGGCAATATTGTTTGAACTGAGATCTTCTCATTATGTAAGGTCGCTATTTCTTAAGTGCATGTAGTCTTGCCAACATTTCCTTCTCATAAATAGCTTTGTGTAAATACTTTCCTTTGATTGGATGACTTTCAAAAGAAATGGGTCTTTCTTCTTGCGTTAAAACATCACCAATTCCATTTCCTGATGCATCATATTCCACAATAAAGGTTTTTGTGAAGTCTGGCATAGTTAAGACCAGTACTTGGGAAATTGCCTCTTTAAGATGTTGAAAGGCCTTCGTTGCTTCTGGAGTCCATGAAAATGCATCTTTCTTCAATAATGTTGTTTTCAGAATGTCTTTAGCCTTCATTCTGATTTGATGATATCCTGAACGAAGATCCAACTTGGTGAAGGAAATTAATCCATGCAATTCATCCAATAATTCATCAATGGCATGAATGGGAAACTTATCCTTAATAGTGAGCTTGTTGAGTTCCCTAAAATCCAAACACATGCACCATGATCCATCCTTCTTGTGCACCAATACTACTGGAGCAGAGAAAGAACTTTGACTAGGTTGAATTATACGAGCCTCTAGCATTTTTGCAACCATATGTTCAATTTCACTCTTTTGGGCATAGGGATATCTATAAGGCCTGATGTTTGGAGGAACACTTCCTGGCATCAAATGAACGGCATGATCATGATCACGAATAGGTGGAAAGCATTTGGGAGTCTCAAATACCTTGGAACAATTATCCAAAAAGTTTTGGATATCTGGAGAAATAGATGATTTCGATGTGGGAACCTCTAGTGAACATAATTGTGCGATTACACCCCATTGTTCTTTCTATAGAAGCTTTCTCATGATGTTAGAGCTGATTATCTTTCCCGGTTTCCCTTTGATACCCCTTAATTCAACTTCCTTTCCTTCCCAAAAAAAATTCAAGAAAATTTCTTGAAAATTAAAAAGCTATCATACCCAAAGATTGTAACCATTGGACTCTTAGTACAAAATTTGCACCACACATTGGAATGGAAATCATTGGACTATTGAAGACATATTCTCCCATGGATAGCTTGATATTATGGCACTTTCCAAAGAAATTGATGGTTCCTCCATTTGCAACCATTACTTGATACTCTGGTGCTGGATATAGGAAGAAATTAAATTCCTTGGCTATCTTACAATGACTAAAATTATGGGTACTACCCAAATCAATCAACACTATTACCTTTTTCTTCTTGATATGCCCTTCTATGTTGATAGTTTGAGGAGTGGTAATTATTGCCAATGCATTACAAGATATGGTCGGATTCATTTCTTCCTTCTCTAGGGTTGGTTCCTGGTGTATATCCTCTTCTTTTGACATTTCTTGATCCTTTTCCTACTGATATTTCACTACTTGAACCTTCTTCTTCTTGATATGTCCTTCTATCTTGAGAGTTTGAGGAGTGGTAATTCCTGCCAATGCAGTACAAGATATGGTCGGATTTGTTTATTCTTTCTCTAGGGTTGGTTCTGAAGTCTGGCACAGTTAAGACCAGTACTTGGCACATTGCCTCTTTAAGATGTTGAAAGGCCTTCGTTGCTTCTGGAGTCCATGAAAATGCATCTTTCTTCAATAATGTTGTTTTCAGAATGTCTTTAGCCTTCATTCTGATTTGATGATATCCTGAACGAAGATCCAACTTGGTGAAGGAAATTAATCCATGCAATTCATCCAATAATTCATTAATGACATGAATGGGAAAATTATCCTTAATAGCGAGCTTGTTGAGTTCCCTACAATCCAGACACATGCACCATGAGCCATCCTTCTTGTGCACCAATACTACTAGAGCAGAGAAAGAACTTTGACTAGGTTGAATTATACGAGCCTCTAGCATTTCTGCAACCATATGTTCAATTTCACTCTTTTGGGCATAGGGATATCTATAAGGCCTGATGTTTGGAGGAACACTTCCTGGAATCAAATGAATAGCATGATCATGATCACGAATAGGTGGAAAGCCTTTGGGAGTCTCAAATACCTTGGAACAATTATCCAAAAAGTTTTGGATATCTGGAGAAATAGATGATTTCGATGTGGGAACCTCTAGTGAACATAATTGTGCAATTACGCCCCATTGTTCTTTCTATAGAAGCTTTCTATTGATGTTAGAGCTGATTATCTTTCTCGGTTTCCCTTTGATACCCCTTAATTCAACTTCCTTTCCTTCCCAAAAAAAATTCAAGAAAATTTCTTGAAAATTAAAAAGCTATCATACCCAAAGATTGTAGCCATTGGACTCTTAGTACAAAATTTTCACCACACATTGGAATGGAAATCATTGGACTATTGAAGACATATTCTCCCATGGATAGCTTGATATTATGGCACTTTCCAAAGAAATTGATGGTTCCTCCATTTGCAACCATTACTTGATACTCTGGTGCTAGATATAGGAAGAAATCAAATTCCTTGGCTATCTTACAATGACTAAAATTATGGGTACTACCCAAGTCAATCAACACTATTACCTTTTTCTTCTTGATATGCCCTTCTATGTTGATAGTTTGAGGAGTGGTAATTCTTGCCAATGCATTACAAGATATGGCCGGATTCATTTCTTCCTTCTCTAGGGTTGGTTCCTGGTGTATATCCTCTTCTTTTGACATTTCTTGATCCTTTTCCTACTGATATTTCACTACTTGAACCTTCTTCTTCTTAATATGTCCTTCTATCTTGAGAGTTTGAGGAGTGGTAATTCCTGCCAATGCAGTACAAGATATGGTCGGATTTGTTTATTCTTTCTCTAGGGTTGGTTCCCAGTGTATATCCTCTTCTTTTGACGTTTCTTGATCCTTTTCTTCACAATCTATGTAAAATAATTTCTTCTCAGCACACATATGACCTTTAATATATTTTCTATCACAATTGTAACAAAGTCCTTTTGCTCTTTTTTCTTCCAGTTGTTGTGGTGTCAACCTTGTAGGTTGTGGAAGGCTAGGAGAAACAACACTTCCATCTTTATAGTTGTGAGGGGTTGTTAAATTGGAAACTAGGGACAAACTCCATGCGGGTCAGCTTATTTATGGCAGCTGATATTTTTATTGGATCCCTCTCATCGAGAGGTGTAGGATTGATCTAAAGATCATCCGATTCCGATAAGTATTTATTAAGTTATGAATTTATTTATGTTATGGACAAATTGTTAAGTCGACCAGCTTCTTACATAGGCTCAGAAGCCCAATAGACGTGTCTATTCATCATCTACATTTTTAGTATAAATAAGTGTGCACTTGAATTCATTTACACACACCTCTTCATGTGTAGCCTCCTCCTCTCCACGTTTGGGTTTTTGGTGAAGGAGAGAGACACCAAAAAGAGTGATACGCTGGTCTCCAGACGCAGATGAAGGAAGAGGTTCCCTACCACGTGAAGCTCTAAAACACCGTAATGAACTACAAACATATGCAGCCCTAAATGCAGGTAACTATACGCTATCTAAACATAATAAAAGGTAGACGTAGTATATGAAGGAAGCCGCAGTCATAAAAGGGTAGTCACAGAGAAAACTGTTGTAGGGTATTGACTGCACCATGGTTTTAGGTGTAGTCATGTTGAGACATTCTCGACATCCTATAATGTTCTCAGATCTGGCAACGTAGATCAGGCTCCGTGTAGAATGGATCTGGAAGCATAGTTCAGAGTGTAGAAGACTCCTTACACAGTTCTTGAATTATACGCAGGGCATAGAGATTAATATGCAATCATGGAGACTCATTCATGGGGATAGTCATACGCAGTCAATGGTGACACTCAGCCCTAGCCGTAGGTCATGATGACACATACGCAGATCATTGATGACATTTATAAGCGGATCATGGAGACTTATGTATGTTGTACATGATGACACATACGCAGATCATAAAGGACTTTATACGCACATCGTGAAAATTATATACGCTGTACATGATATGTAATTTGGGCACATCTAAGAATAGTCTTGATGTGCTATGAAATGTTGAAAAGAAGATCTTGGTATCCTACAACATGACGCATGGGAAACATAATGAATGAGATCATGATGCATGGGTAGCATGAAGCATAATGATCATGAGCAGCATGATGAATGAGATCATGATGCATGGGCAACATGAAGCACAATGATTATGGGCAGCATGATGAATGAGATCATGATGCATGGGCAGCATGAAGCATAATGATCATGGGCAGCATGATAGATGAGATCATGGGCAGCATAGTGATCATGAACAACACGATGGTGCTACACGGTAAGGTGCAATAAATGGATGAGATGCAACACTATGATGGGTGAAGGAGTCACCTTAGAGAATCAGTTGAAGCAATATGTCTTCAACTAATCTTTGCCGATATCAAAAGTCAAAGTGTTGACTTCTATTCTAAATGTACTATCTTTCTCTCTCTCTTTCTCTGCTGAACTTTGAGGAACATAAAAGAAGAATTGATCAAGGGTTTCCCCACATTGTGGGGTTTGTCCCTGGCTAGCGCCACATCTTGTGTCCTCTTGTCTTGGCTTGTCCTCTGCGATTATATTTATGTTCTATTTGCAGTTTATCTTAATGATGATGTGATTGCTAACTGTTAAAATTTAAATAAATTGCTCTAGCATAGAACATACCTAAAATTAACATGGTATCAGAGCTGAGGTGAAGACTATGCCCAAGCAAGAGTGAAAGAGCAATCACCAAAGACAATAGGGACAAGACAAAAGGATCAATGGGTTCCACATCTCTCTTCTCTGTTCACAAAAGGTGAATTCGTAGCAGAGCATATTAGCAGAATGGCATAGCAGAAGTTTTTGATGGCCCATCTAAAGATCAGTTCATTTGGAAGTTCGAATCTAAGGGTGGAAGGAAAGGCGGATGCCTTGGTTGCAATAAGTTCGGTCGTTATGCGAAGGAGTGTCTGAATGGAACAGACACATCTCTTGATGAAGATAACAATCATTCCAGGGACATCTTCAATGATCAAAGGAATGACTGTTAATGCAGGTCATCAAGGAAATGGTCAACTCTTCAAAGAAAGTAAGGAACCCCAGAATCTCTTTTATGTACCTGATCGCAAGAAGAACCTGGTGTCCATCTCGGAAATGAAAGTCAAAGGTTTTAGGGTGGCACTCATCGATGGAAAGGTACGTGTTTGGAAATAAAATTTTCAAAGATGTTTTTGAGTTCAAGGTTATATCAAGTTACAGGAATTCCACTGGGGACCATGTCCATTGACACATAGCACCGTAGGTCTGTGAGTCAGATGGTGACAGGGAAGGCTGAATTCAAAAAGAGCATGAAAGTAAATTTCTGAGATGTACTGAAGGAAAATGTTACAAGGGGACCATTCCCCTCATGTAGCAGGTTCATAGGTCTGGAACAACCCTAGGGGTTTGAGATTGATAATTAGGAATCTCGCATATGCAGGTGGAATAAAACCCTTTATGGCTTGAACAAAAACACCCTGGGCAGTGTATGAGAGGATCGACAGCTGGTTAATAAAGCTAAGATTCACTAGGAGTGAAATGGATCCAAACCATCCGAAGGTTATGGATGATAGACCTCTCATACCAGCACCTTATGAGGATGACCTACTTCTAACAAGTGCAGACCCTCTCATTTGCGGAAGTAAGAGGGAGTTGAGATGTGGAATGGTGAACTGCAAGCCTGTGACTACCTTGAGGATCTTAACTTTCAGAAGTCATATGGTAGTGATGGCAGACTAGATTTAGGAAATGCCTCTAAGTCTCATAAACTCATTCGCATTGATGTTCTTGGTGAACTTTCTTCTGACATATTTTTTGTAGTTAGCATGGTGAGCTCATATTTGGTTGAGCCTCACTGTATTTATGCCAAGAATATTCTGAGATATCTTTGTGGAAAAATCTCTCATGGATTAAGATACACTTCTAGAAATATGAAAACTGCATGATTATTTGAAGGATGACTGGGCAGGCAGTGTGGAGGAACACTAGAGCACTTCTCAGTGTTGGTTCTCTTTGGATTCTGCTTCGATATCATGGATGAGCAGGAAGCAAAAGTTGGTGGTTATAAGTACTGTCGAGACTGGATACATATCTATGAGTATGACCTCGTATGAAGTTGCCTGGTTGTGGAAGCTCTTCAGTGTATACACATGATGAATACCATTGTGATTCTCTGTGACAACTAGAGGTGGGATTTGATTATTGAGGAATCCTGTATTTGATGCCTGCTCCAGCAGATAGACATCAGATGCCGCCTTATCTAGGAAATGGTAAGTCGATGAGCAAGGAGGCTCCATTGAATTAAGATGATGTATAGGTCGCTACATTTTGTCAGAGCCCCAGGGAAAGATCAAATTTGTGATTTTCCCGAACAACTTGAAGTCATCGACAGACCCTTGTACAAGGGTCCTGCATGTTGCATACATGGAGCTCTAGGAGCTATGGGGGCTTTCGGTTCTTACTGGAGCAACATACGACCACAAGGTGACTCACCCTCCCCTGGTGGTGCACACTGGGACAAGATGATTCGCTCTCTTGTGGGACAGGATGATTTGCTCTCCTGTGGACAAGATGATTCGCTCTTGTATGAAACAAGATGATTCGCTCTCTTGTGGGACATGATGATTCGCTCTCCTGTGTAGCAGGATGATTAGTTCTTATGTGAGCTTTGGATGATGTGTTCTCCATGATGATTGTGTAACATGATGATTAGTTCTCCTGTGAGGTCTGGATGATGTGTTCTCCATGATGACTATGTAGCAGGATGATTAGTTCTCCTGTGAGGTCTGGATGATGTGTTCTCCATGACGATTATGTAGAATGATGATTAGCTCTCCTGTGAGGCTTGGATGATGTGTTCTCCATGGCGATTATGTAGCAAGATGATTAGTTCTCCTGTGAGGACAGGATTGATTAAGTTCTCCTATCGAGGCATCCTACCCATGTAGTCTAGGACTCATGGGAAGTACCTCTCATCTGATCAATGAGCAGGGAAATGAGGATAGGGACCATTTTAGTACCAATGGATGCATCGCTATATCTACCGTAATCCCTATGCTAGGATGACCTCCATTGATCTGGGATCAATGAGTTGTAGGAGTTGTACCTACTATGACGCTAACTTCGGGTCGGTTGAGACTGGTCTGGGACCAATGGTACATACTCTGAGACTGACTTCGGTTCAGTATAAGACTGGTCTGGGACCGGTGAGAGTGGTACATACTATGACGCTGACTTCGGGTTGGTTGAGATTGGTCTGGGACCAGTGGTACACACTCTGAGACTGATGATACTGGTCTGGGATACCCACTATGACGCTGACTTTGGGTCGGTTGAGATTGGTCTGGGACCAGTAGTATGCACTCTGAGACTGACTTCGGGTCAGTGGAGAATGGGATGAGACATTATCGATCAATTCTTCTTCTTCATAGTTCAGCAGAGCTAAGTTGAGCAGAGTAGAGCCAGCAGAGCTGAGCAGAACAGAGCAGAGCCAGTAGAGCCATCAGAGCTAAGCAGAGCTGAGCAGAGCAAAGTAGAGCTAGCAAAGCCAGCAGAGCTGAGCATAACAGAGTAGAGCCACTAAAGCCAGTAGAGCCAGTAGAGCCAGCAGAGCTAGGCAGAGCAGTGTAGGGTACTGATGGCAGAGATAGTACAGTCGGACATATGGATCAACGGATGGAGTTCTCCCTAGTTAAAAGGAAGTGTTAAATTGGAAACTAGGGCCAAACTCCATGTGGGTCAGCTTATTTATGGCAGCTGATATTTTTATTGGATCCCTCTCATCGAGAGGTGTAGGATTGATCTAAAGATCATTCGATTCCGATAAGCATTTATAAAGTTATGAATTTATTTATGTTATGGAAAAATTGTTAAGTTGGCCAGCATCTTATGTAGGCTCAGAAGCCCAATAGACGTGTCTATTCATCATCTACATCTTTAGTATAAATAAGTGTGGACTTGAAGTCATTTATACACACCTCTTCATGTGTAGCCTCCTCCTCTCCACGTCTGGGTTTTTGGTGAAGGAGAGAGACACCAAAAAGAGTGATATGCTGGTCTCCAAGACGCAGATGAAGGAAGAGGCTCCCAGCCATGTGAAGCTCTAAAACACCGTAATGAACTACAGACATATGCAGCCCTAAACGCAAGTACCTATACGCTATCTAAACATAATAAAAGGTAGCTGCAATATATGAAGGAAGCCGCAGTCATAAAAGGGTAGTCACAGAGAAAACCACTGTAGGGTATTTATTTCACCATGGTTTTAGGTGCAGTCATGTTGATACATTCTCGACATCCTATAATGTTCTCAGATCTGGCAACGTAGATCAGGCTCCATGTAGAATGGATCTAGAAGCATAGATCAGAGCATAAAAGACTCCTTACACAATTCTTGAATTATACGCAGGGCATAGAGTTTAATACGCAGTCATGGGGACAGTCATATGCAGTCAATAGTGACACTCAGCCCTAGCCACAGGTCATGATGACACATTCGCAGATCATTGATGACATTTATAAGCAGATCATGGAGACTTATGTATGCTGTACATGATGACACATATGCAGATCATAAAGGACTTTATACACACATCATGAAAACTATATACGCTGTACATGATATGTAATTTGGGCACATCTAAGAATAGTCTTGATGTGTTATGAAATGTTGAAAAGAAGATCTCGGTATCCTACAGCATGATGTATGGGCAGCATAATGAATGAGATCATGATGCATGGGCAACATGAAGCATAATGATCATGAGCAGCATGATGAATGAGATCATGATGCATGGGAAGCATGAAGCATAATGATTATGGGTAGCATGATGAATGAGATCATGATGCATGGGCAGCATGATAGATGAGATCATGGGCAACATGATGTATGGGAAACATAGTGATCATGAGCATCATAATGATGCATGATGCAGCAAGATGGTGCTACACGGTAAGGTGCTACAAATGGATGAGATGCAACACTATGATGGGTGAAGGAGTCACCTTAGAGAATCAGTTGAAGCAATATGTCTTCAACTAATCTTTGCTGATATCAAAAGTCAAAGTGTTGACTTCCATTGTAAATGTACTATCTCTCTCTCTCTCTCTTTCTCTACTGAACTTTGAAGAACATAAAAGAAGAATTGATCAAGGGTTTCCCCACATTGTGGGGTTTGTCCCTGGCTAGTGCCACATCTTGTGTCCTCTTTTCTTGGCTTGTCCTCTGCGACTTATATTTATGTTCTATCTGCAGTTTATCTTAATGTTGATGTGATTTCTAGCTGTGAAAATTTAAATAAGTTTCTCTAGCATAGAACATACCTAAAATTAACAGGGGTAGACTTCCTCATTGCCATAATTTTTCTTTCCACTTTTCTTTCCAACCTATATGCATTCTCCAATGAATTAGGTTCCCAAAGGCAAACCTCATATTGAATGTTATCTTTTAAAGCCCCTATGAAGATATTAATCCTCTTCTTCTCTGGAATATCATTTACCCTTATATTTGATTTTTGGAATTCCTCAATGTGCTCTGTCATTGAACCCTTTTGTTTGATATTTATCAATTCCTTAAAAAGGTGTTGATCTTTGTCTCCTCATAATGTACTATCATTTCCTCCGTGAAAATTGACCAGGTGACAAGTGCTTTATGAGAACAAAGCTCTCTATACCATACAAACTTATTTGGTTCTAAATATAAAGATGCAATATGTACCTTTTGTAACAGTTTCAAATCATGTAGATCAAAATATTGCTCCATCTATAGTATCCAATTTACAGGATCCTTGCCATCAAACTTCCTCATATCGATTTTTCTTGATTTTAGGAGCTCGATATTGAAACGATTGTAACTCTGTAATTTCGGATCTCTCATTTCTGAAATTTCTTCCTATGGTAGCTCTCTTCATCCTCTTTCCAATTCCACCAGTCTGATTGAAACTGGATTCTCCAAGAAAGAGTTATGCCCAATCTCCCAAGATGACTTGATTATATACTTTTTCAGTAGAGCGAACTTGGACAAAGTGCCACGTGTCACTGTTTCGACCTTTGGAATGGAATCTAATATACAGAAAACTACAGCCTGTTCTGTTTTTGTGACTTCTTACGGAACTTCAATCTGATACTCAGAGAGAAAGTTATGACAATTTTCCCAAACTCACCTATTTGCAATGTAATTTCGGGGCTTGTAGAAACCCTAAATGTCTTGGACCATATCTTCGACAATATAGCAAAGAAAGATCTGATTTTTTGGCCTGAGATGCACCATGATTACGGCTCAAAGGGGTTTTAATTTAAGAATCTAAAACTTCGTAGAAAACAAATTATAGAAAAAATGTCATGATGACCCATTTCAGATGGAATTATGGAGCTTGAAAAAACCCTAACTTCTTCATATCATACCTCTGAAAATATAGCGAGACAAGATCTGAAATTTGGACCTGAGGTTAAGAATGATTTAGTCTCAAATGGATTTTTTTTTATCTTCTGAAACGTTGCAGAAAAGAAGTTATAACGAAAATTTCATGAAGATCTGTTTGGAGCAGTGAAACCCTAGAATCCAAAGCTCTGATACCAAATGTTACGAAACCAGCTCACAAAAAGTTAGAAAAGAGAGATCAATGCCTTCAAAATAAGCCTCTTCGAGAGGGCAACCTCCTTTACATTACACAAATGAATAATTCTTGGATGATGCAAATGACAAGACCTCCTTTCTATATATAGGAGTCTAAGGGGTCATAATATAATCAGAGCCGACATAACAATAATAATGTAAGGGCACAATAATAACAATAGTGGGATTCTATGGGGCACAATAATAACAATATGGGGACTACATGGGAACACCAATATAATAAGGGGGTTGTACTAATAACAATAAGGGGTTACACTAGTAGTATAGGGACATAACAACATGTTCGTTTTGGGTTTTGTGCATCTCCTTGTCATGTGTTTGATCATTTGTATGTGTGATGATGTTTAAGGCTTGTTATATGCTTTTACCCTTATCTTCTTGTTTCACTGATCTCACACTTAGTCATTTTGGGAGTTTTCACTGTCCTCACAACTTTCTCAATCAATGACCAACATTTCAGGAACTAGAACTACGCACTACATAGTCCTAAGCCACAATTGTGAAACCCTTACCTCCTAGAACTACGCACTACGTAATCATAAAAGACAACCTCCCTCAACTATGCATTGAGAAACTACAGTGCTTAATCAAGTAGTATTTTTGGTTACACTTTCCCAATTTGCAATTTTGATCATCTCTTCCTTACACTGTGCATTGCATGATCACAATGGATAGTGGAAGCTCTTATGGACCCTTGTAGTGCTCAACTACGCAGTCCCTTGAGCCTCACCCTCAACCACTGCACACCACATAGTCACATTTCCTAGTGATGTCTCCCTTCCTCTTGGACATGACCACTGTGCAATCCCTTACCCTTCCTTGCCCTTACTTTGCATTTCACATCTAACTATATAATAGGGATATCCTTTAGCACTTGCAATTATCAACCGCGTAATGCATGAAATGTCTCCCTCAACCACTACACATTGTGCAATCACAATGATCAATCCCTCACTCCTTTCCTCAACCCCTACACATTATCCCATCACAATAAACATATCTCATTAGCAAATAAGATAGAATAGGTGATTTCAGGACTGATGTTGTCTTGTCATGAGTGAACTATGTTTGCAGGTGTTATCATCCTAACATGACAAGGTGATGCTCAAGGAATTAATCAAGAAGAATTTGTGAAAGATAGTTTTGGAAGTGAAACACAAAGGGTGCATCAAACTCTTAACTACGATATATCAATGAATATTGAGATAACATGGAAGACTCAAATAATTATCCAGACCCTTTTGAGGGTGAATATGAAGCACATCATATATCAATCATCAAGAGTTGAATACGTAGCAGGGGAGAAAGGAACCTCACATTAATACATTTCCATCAAGTATCATGTCACAATCACCAATCATGGTCATTAAAAGTGTCAACATAAGAGTATTGTTTGGTCCCATGTATTTTCACCACATTGTTGGTGGAATGTAATATTGTATTTTCAAAAAATGAGAAAATGTAAAATGTGTGGAAGCCCAAGGGTCACACATGGAATTTGAAAAGTCACTAGAAATTCCTAGAGTCATGTAGAAGCTGTTTAGTCAATTTAGTGTTTCTAAATTGATGTCATTAATTGTCAACCCGGGGCTCGTAAACTGATGAAGTGTGGTGCACTATATGTGCTTAGTTAACCTCTTTCTTACTTCGTTGTTTTATAAAGTTATAATGTTCAACTCTTCCTAACCCTCTGCTTTCAACATATAGTACTATGTTAAGCACGATTAAGAAGTAGTCAGAAATAAGTCCAAAAAGTAATCAAGCTCTAAGGTGACAAATAAGAAAAACCACTTTAAAGACCAGTTATAATGTTCAACTCTTCCTAACTCCCTGCTTCAACATATAGTACTATGTTAAACACGATTAAGAAGTAGTTAGAAATAAGTCTAGAAAGTAATCAAACTTTAAACTTGCAAAGAAAGAGCTTGAAAGAAATAACTTGAAATGAAACTGAAAGCAAAGAACCACGTTCTAATGGAATTAGTCACTACTCATATTGCTGCAAATAAAAGAAATAAGAAAATCACTTCAAGGACTGATGATAATGGTTATCTCTCCCTAACTCCCTGCTTCTATCACATAGTACTGTGTAAAACACGATTAGGAAGTAGCTAAAGACAAATCCAAGAAATGATAAAAACTCTAAATGACAAATTATAACACTACTATGCCTTTTCCATCATACTGCTTCCTACATACATGATTATGTGTAACAAGTGGAAAAAGAATTAGTGCTACAAGCCAAGACTACTTCAAAACAAGCTGCAATTCATTAGTATTCGGTTCTCTTAAAGATAAATAATTCATGATAAAGAGACCATAAATTAGTTAGCATACAACTTGTAAAACTAAACTAAAAGCTAATCTAGAAAACAGAGTAAAAAGGGCAGCACTATGAATAAGACAACTGCAACTACCATTAGATATTAAAGCAAATACAACACACACAATCCCGGGAGAAAATAAAATGCAGTAATTCAAACTGTACAAGGCAGGGGCCCCCTACTACCTATGAAATCAAAGCAAAATAAAACACACTTGCATAAATTAAAATTGCATGAATGAAAATCTAATCTACCTTACATTCTACAAAGCAATATTTACAAAATGAAATCTAATCTACTTACATCCTAATATGCTCCATGACATCTACTTCACATCTCCTTCCATGTTGAGAACATCAAAGCTTTATTCAATTTCTTCAAAAGTGCAAAGTACAACAAAGCTCTCCAAAGCTTTCAAAAGCCATGGGACTAACAAACTAAAAGGACTAAGAAAAGACTAAAGGAAAGACTAAAGAGAGACTAACTAATGAAGGAGAGAGATCTCCTATTTATACAAAAAGATGAGAGCCATCTCATTAATGATAATCCATGAATCTCTCCCTCTACCTCTAGAGTCCTAATCAAAATAGGAACTGATAAGACACATGTCTTTTAGAGTTACAATACAATTAGGAGATGTGACACATATCCTCATGATCCCATGATTCTTTCCAACCAAATTCGAATTTGGCCTTAGAGTGCCACATAAGGGTCTTCTAGAAGTCTCGTTTCAACCTACACATGTCAACAAACTCAACCCATTTGTTAGGTATAAGCATATGCACATTATTTTCTAATGTTTAACCACAAATTCACTTAAAAGGCTTAGAAATAATAAATATTGGAAAAACATAAAGGTAGCCCAATGATAATGAAAGTGGGATGAATGTGGTGACATAGTAGTGAAATGGAAGTGAAATGGAGGTGATATAATGGACATAATAGTGAAAGTGTAATGGAAATGAATGACATTTTCAAGACTCAATATACCCCCCAACTGAAGCTATTGCATGTCCTCATGCAATATATATTACATTAACTCTTTTGATCCTTGAGCTTTGGCTTAACTTTGGATGATATCATTTGATAACTTCATATTTCTGCAAAGTGTTTCACTTGAATTGCAACATGGTTGGTTCTTGTGTTACAACCATTTTATTTTTTATTTTTTTATTGTTGCCTTCTATTTTGATCTTTGAACTTTGCATAATGATATTTTGATTATTGTTGCAAAGTATATCTTTATTGGATTGCATGATGGTTGGTTCTTGTGTGACAACCATGATTTTGTTTGTATCCAATTTATCCTTTAAGCACTTTTTCAAAAGCCATTGTATGCTCATAATAGCAATGTAATATTTAATATATGTTGGAAGTATGTGAGCTCTTGAATATGATATGGACATGGCAAGATATGAATATGAATGTATTCCCCCCCCAACTGATGGTATTGGCAATTTTATGAAATGAGGAAGAGAAATGTTTTTCCAACAATTATCATTCTAGCTTTTTATGGAATTCTATGGTTAAAAGTTAGAAAATTCCGTACCTTCACTTACCCTTTGGAATGGATGAGTTGTATGTGTGGTGGCTGAAAAACTTCTGATCATTTTCTTCTTCAAGTGGCTGATCAAGAGGAGTCATGGATAGAGAGATAAGATGGCTTTTTATTGCTTCTACTAAAACTTGCTAAATCTGCTCCAAAATGCTGAAAATAATAGTCTTCATGTCTTCAAAATTCATTGGCACAATTCCTACTATGTGAAAAGATGTTCTGATGTCGAACATAGTAGGAAATTGTTGGCTTAGTGGCCATTAATGGATGCCACTAGTCAACACGAGAACTCTCACCATTGATGACAATGAGAGTCAAGATGCCCAAACACATCTTGCTAGGTACGAATGAATTTGCTGATGTCGAGTCACCTAGAAGATCTAACGAACAAGGGACATTAATGTATTCCCATTGTTTGTCAGCATGAGGACTTGCCATTAAGGCATGCAAGCCTCAAGGTGTTTTTACAAAGAAATTAGACTCAAAGGACTATGGAATCAATAATTTGCATTGAAGTAGGGCTTATTTGCGGAATGAAAATGACAAGGAATGGAAAATGAAAATGGAAAATGGCAATGGAGAACAGAAATGACAATGGCAATAAGCATGTGAATGAGCCTCTTGCTTTTATTTGTGGGTTATGAATGGACAAAAAGAGATGGAAAGTGTATGTGAATGAAAATGGAAGATATGGAAGAAAGTGAGATGAATGGTTTATTATGAAGTATGGATGTGATGGATGGATGTGATGGAGACAATAGTATCTGAAAGTTTTTCAAGTGTTTGGATCTGATTTTACATCAGCATATTTCCTCTTTGTTGCTGATCATCCTCTTATGAAACAAATTGGTCTCTTAGAGAGACACCATTCCCTTGTAGTCATTCGTCCTTCCTCCTGGAACCTGCAAAAAAAACTAATACTTCTTCTGCAATGGAATGTAAGGTTATCAAAGGAGAGAGGTGGCTAATCTCTCTAGTTATGATATTTATACACAAAATTAAGAATTTGTATTAATGAAACAAGTTCTCAAAGGAAAAATCAAAAGAATTTATACCTGCTTTGGAATTAGTGCCTCAAGTTGATGTTGCTTCTTTTCAGCAATTTATTTCATTATTTGCCATTTCAAACTCTAATGATACATTTCTCATCGTATAGATCTTGTTGAGATCTTTCCAATGGTACTTAAATCATCAAAATCTGATTTTGTATGAGAAAGATAGGCTGATTTGAACAATGAGGTTTTTCCGGCTGCGGGATTGGGGAACAGCTCTGTAGCTAAAAAAATCTTGAATAAAAAGTTAGCCATTCATCTTTCATTATCAGTCCAAAATTAATCAATACCTTCAGAAAAGTGAGAAAATAACTTGTTCATTTCATTGATTCAAAATTATTATTTTTTTCTTGACATGCAGCGACTTAGTGTGGCGACTCAGTGTGGCGACTTTGTGATAACACCCAATTTGACTTCCCTTTGACCGGGGTCTTTTTCAGCAAATTTGACCGAATGGATAGGACACCATCCATGTACTGACATTTCCCTAGCTACCCATGTGACCTGTTTTGCCTGATGACACCTACAACCTAGAGTTTAACAAAACAGCTGCGGAATCACCAGATGGCTGCGGAATCGCTGAATGGCTGCGGAATTGCCAGACAGCTGCGGAATGTGCAGAGAGTGCTGTGAAATGGAGTGGTTGTGTGCGTGGAAGAGAAAACTAAGTAGTTTCTCCATCTCAAACTTTGGCTGAAAAATGGAACCGTGGAGTTTGAAACAGAGCTGCGGGGTTTAAAACATTATGGTCATCAAAGGGGAAGCAAGCAACTATCATATCCTTTGTCCTCGGATGCTTCTTTGTTGAAAAGAGAACTCCATTATGATCAGATACTGTAATAGATGGTCGAACCCAGTAAGGGCATTTATGAAGACGGAATCCCCGAAGTATACATCTCCTACCAGGTTGAACTTCACCATTGAAATATGTGAGAACTCGTTCAAAATATTTTACATAGTGAATTTGGCTTGGAAGAACAAGACCCTTGCCATCTATACACCGTTTCTGGTTGTAATAAGCAATGGATTCTTCAGCAGTGGGGTAGAATTTGAGGTAAAGAAGACTCGATATCATGAGCCCTGTTCTAACCATGCCAGCTTTACAATGAACAACTACTACATTCTCAATATCTTCCTTCAGCCATGAGTACGCACTTTGACAAAATGATACTATAAGTTGAATTGGAGGGCAAGAGATGTGAAGCAAAACGAGAATGGAAATGGGGTGAAGGTGAAAGAGTGAAAGAGTTTTTGGCTGCGGAGATCTTGGTGAAGAAGAGCCGTAGTATGATAGGTCTCTTCTTAACGTACAGCCGTAGTATGATAGGTCTCTTCTTAATGTACAACCGTAGTATGATTATGAGACCGTTATGAGGATCTGAGGTACTATGAAACAGCACATAGATGACTCTTATTTGTATTTCTCCTCCTCAGGCACGCACATTAAATTGCTGCTGTTTATTTAATTAAAACTCTGTTTTTTTTCTCACGCGGCACTCAAAAATACACTCCAAAGAACCGTGAATTTCTCCCAGACCGCCACAAATTTCTTCAAACAGTTTCTGGGTTATCTAATTGACCCATCTGGCAAAAAAACCCATGTTTTAGTTTTTTGAAATTCGCCTCCATTTGGGCAAATCGAGTGTTTTAAATTTGACATTTTTTTCAGGTTTACGTTTTTCTGAGTTTTACTGTTCTTACTGTTCTGAATTTGCATTCGGCCTTAAGATAAATCTCAGAGGGGGAAAAATTGTTTTCAGATGCAACAAATGGATTAGCCAGGGAAGGAGATGCTAAAAATTCTTCACTAGATTCATCATCACTTCCAAAGAGAGCGGGACCACGCAAAGTGCTTCTTCTGCCATCCGTTTCAATCCAAATTCTGATGGATAAACTGCTACTGTCATGATCTGACCACCTTTAGGAAGAAATCAATTCATATTAGCAAATCAACAGCCTTAATTTGGTTCCAGTCCATGTTGACAACTGCTAGTCTTCGAGTCTCATGATCCAGAGTTGGTACTTCTTCCTTTCCTATGCAACAGCCAACATTACTCTCTTATGCACAAGACACCTCGTCTGCAGATTTGATTATGGATTAGAAAGGGTGCTTTGAGGTGAACGCTGAAGAGAGACAGGGGATGGAACTTAGCTTTAGAGACTTGGAGTGTTATCTCCAAAAATGCATGATTTGATCTTAAAACAAGGAGCTCAACACCTGAAATAAATTTCAGCCTCTAAAAAGAAATGCCGAGGCCCCATGGATTCTACAAGTTTGCATTCATCTCCTCATTGTTACCTAATCATTTTAACATTCGATTCCTTTTTTTTTCTCACATATACAGTGCATTTTTATTTATTTTTATGTTGCAGGCTTATTTCAGGTTAAAGCTTGATCAAGGAGGCAGATTTTTTTTATTGAAGCCACAATGAAAACTAGGAATGGAGATAGCCATAGATTGCTTTTCTCTTTTTTTTCTTCTCTGAAATTGTAAAATTTTATAAAAAGGATTAATGATTTTCAATTTCAGGCAGCAAATACTTCAAGAAAAACATGCTAAAAACATGACTTTGACTGAGGTCTTACGCTGGTTTTTCATCGATCTGAGCTGAGTGACTAGGATAGGATCCATGTCGGGACAATTCTGGAGATGCCCATGTGGTCGGTTTTTTCATTGGATGCCTGTAACCTGCTAAACCTTGAAACAGCTGCGGAATTGTCAGCTAGCTGCGGAATTGTCAGATAACTGCGGGATCAGGGCAGTTTCTGCAGCTAAGTTGCAAAACCTTATTTGAACAGGACACAGTGTTTTGAAGACCACTACAAAGCATAACCAGACAATTTTGGACAATTTGAACCTATCAAAGCAGTTGAGTTTCATTATATTTTTTTTCATTTTTTTTTTATTGAATCAATTGAAATGTTTGAAGTTTATTTTGTCTCCTATTTATTTTTTTATTTTTTTATTTTTCTAACAATTCTTTTTCTGATCCTCCAGATCACACAGAGTGCAGGAGGAGAGCATACTCAAGAATTATTATTTTGTCTTTTTTTACTTAACAATCCTTTTTCTGATCCTCCAGATCACACAAAGTGCAAGAGGAGAGCATACTCAAGGATTATTAATTTTTTTTTTTAGATGTAAGAAATAAGGTCTCCTAATTACACTTCCCCGGCAACGGCGCCAAAATGTTTAGTCAATTTAGTGTTTCTAAATTGATGTCATTAATTGTCAACCCGGGGCTCGTAAACTGATGAAGTGTGGTGCACTATATGTGCTTAGTTAACCTCTTTCTTACTTCGTTGTTTTATAAAGTTATAATGTTCAACTCTTCCTAACCCTCTGCTTTCAACATATAGTACTATGTTAAGCACGATTAAGAAGTAGTCAGAAATAATTCCAAAAAGTAATCAAGCTCTAAGGTGACAAGTAAAAAAAACCACTTTAAAGACCAGTTATAATGTTCAACTCTTCCTAACTCCCTGCTTCAACATATAATACTATGTTAAACACGATTAAGAAGTAGTTAGAAATAAGTCTAGAAAGTAATCAAACTTTAAACTTGCAAAGAAAGAGCTTGAAAGAAATAACTTGAAATGAAACTGAAAGCAAAGAACCACGTTCTAATGGAATTAGTCACTACTCATATTGCTGCAAATAAAAGAAATAAGAAAATCACTTCAAGGACTGATGATAATGGTTATCTCTCCCTAACTCCCTGCTTCTATCACATAGTACTGTGTAAAACACGATTAGGAAGTAGCTAAAGACAAATCCAAGAAATGATAAAAACTCTAAATGACAAATTATAACACTACTATGCCTTTTCCATCATACTGCTTCCTACATACATGATTATGTGTAACAAGTGGAAAAAGAATTAGTGCTACAAGCCAAGACTACTTCAAAACAAGCTGCAATTCATTAGTATTCGGTTCTCTTAAAGATAAATAATTCATGATAAAGAGACCATAAATTAGTTAGCATACAACTTGTAAAACTAAACTAAAAGCTAATCTAGAAAACAGAGTAAAAAGGGCAGCACTATGAATAAGACAACTGCAACTACCATTAGATATTAAAGCAAATACAACACACACAATCCCGGGAGAAAATAAAATGCAGTAATTCAAACTGTACAAGGCAGGGGCCCCCTACTACCTATGAAATCAAAGCAAAATAAAACACACTTGCATAAATTAAAATTGCATGAATGAAAATCTAATCTACCTTACATTCTACAAAGCAATATTTACAAAATGAAATCTAATCTACTTACATCCTAATATGCTCCATGACATCTACTTCACATCTCCTTCCATGTTGAGAACATCAAAGCTTTATTCAATTTCTTCAAAAGTGCAAAGTACAACAAATCTCTCCAAAGCTTTCAAAAGCCATGGGACTAACAAACTAAAAGGACTAAGAAAAGACTAAAGGAAAGACTAAAGAGAGACTAACTAATGAAGGAGAGAGATCTCCTATTTATACAAAAAGATGAGAGCCATCTCATTAATGATAATCCATGAATCTCTCCCTCTACCTCTAGAGTCCTAATCAAAATAGGAACTGATAAGACACATGTCTTTTAGAGTTACAATACAATTAGGAGATGTGACACATATCCTCATGATCCCATGATTCTTTCCAACCAAATTCGAATTTGGCCTTAGAGTGCCACATAAGGGTCTTCTAGAAGTCTCTTTTCAACCTACACATGTCAACAAACTCAACCCATTTGTTAGGTATAAGCATATGCACATTATTTTCTAATGTTTAACCACAAATTCACTTAAAAGGCTTAGAAATAATAAATATTGGAAAAACATAAAGGTAGCCCAATGATAATGAAAGTGGGATGAATGTGGTGACATAGTAGTGAAATGGAGGTGATATAATGGACATAATAGTGAAAGTGTAATGGAAATGAATGACATTTTCAAGACTCAACAGAAGCTCAAAGGTCACATAGAAGTTTGAAAAGTCACATGTAATCTCAAGGGTCATGATGGAGGTCAAGAGTCACATGGGAGGTGGAGAGTTACCTCATTTTTTATAGATACACCCTCATATCTCAAGAAAAGAACTTTTCACCTTGGCTTCTCTATCTTGGAATAGGAGAGAAGATCATTATTTGGAGGAGCATGTAGTGGCTTAATGTTCCACTATTGGAGCTAGTGTTGCATCATTGTAACTATGCATCTTGGAACTTTCGCTTAATATTTGAAGCTCTCAAAGCCAACGCACTTTCATGCATGTATCGTGGATGTTGTAAGACTATTATTTTAATGTTTATGGTATATGTTTATGTTCATACATACCAAATAAAATGAACTATTTTGTTGGATTTGGTATATATCTTGTTGAATGTGCATAATTACTTTCATGATTGTTGTTACTATGTGAAATCTTTCGCAGGTTAATTAACGATTATTTCTATGCTCATGTGTGTCTTTACTAGAATAGTACTATTACTTTTCTCTGAAAGGCTCACTCTTTATACTTTGTTTGTGGTGTTAGTGTCTGTTGGAAATAATACTAAGAGGGGGGGTGAATCAGTATTATCAGATCAATAAAACTTTTCAAATTTCATGCTCAGAAACATATACGCGACTTCAGTTAAGTGAACCTGCGTGTACACGCTACTGTGTCTAAAGCAACTAGCGTATATCCAGAAATCTTATGGTAGTTAGCTTATCTTTAGTAAATGCATCAGAACATTATTAACCACATTGACAGTAAACAGGTGCAGTATAACAGAACAGATCATCACATAAAAGCCACACACATGAACACCATGATATAAGGTGGAAACCCAATGTGGGTGAAAACCACCTGCTGCAATTCGTCTCTTTCTTCTTTAAGAAGAAACTTCTTTTACAATGTACTGGTGCAATTCTTTACCAGTACGCAGGCTACAACCTGCAGAGGGCTACAACCCTCTCTCGTTTTCCAACTACTTCTGGAAGGGAGCTACAACCCCCTCAGCTCTTGTACTAGCCGATCCATTTACTAGTACGTAGGTGCTGACCCTACAGAAGGCTACAACCTTCTTTCCTACAGGGACCACGTTTCATCAATTTTCAGACTGGATCCATAAGTACAAAACAAACACTGTTGCAATACAATCATCAACTTATACTTGCATCATAATTCTCTAGATCACCCAATATTGAATCACTGAAATCCTGTCATCAAGAACACAGAACACAAACCAGAGCCCAGAACTCTGCAACAACCACCAGAATCAATAGCAACCTGAAATATCAAATCTTATTATGCATACACCACTTCGCTATACCAAAACCGCGTGTATACGCGCTTTCTCCAAAGGCAACCCACGTGCAGATCTAGAAATAATTACTTATACCTTCGCTGTCAGATCCGACCCTTGCCAAGTGTCCCGAACAGATAACCAGCAATACCAGATCTTCTCACTTCGTCAGACACACCTTCCTTACCACCTTTGCCTAATGATCTTCTCCTTATATAGCCTTAGGCCCTTCACAATACCACAGTCCAAAACCATAGTAACACAATACCATCAACTTCAAAACTAGGGATCGACATGCCCGTCGAGACACCATGGTCCAAAACCATAGGCACAACTTCCAAGGACTAACCGCCACGGACCAAAGGTACGTTTTCACATGTACGCGCTTTTACTGAAGCCAACCTGCGTGTATACGCTGATTTTCCTTAATGAACCTGCATATATCTCTTTCTTGTCCTGTTGTACTAAGATCTGTCCTCTGATTAAGTTGCCATCACTTGTACCTGCTTTTGAGTGAGTTGCCATCAAGGACAACACTTGTATCATAATGCCAACAATCTCCCCCTTTGGACTTGATGGCAACCACCACACCAAGTCACTCTCCCCCTTTGACATCAAGGGCAAAGGGCGGACCAAGATATTCTCTTCTTTGGTATACCTTCTGCTGTCCATACTCCCCCTGAGTACATGCTGAAGTTTCTGATTTGGCTCCCCTTTGTATATGCCAAGTTGTATCAATCCATCCATGCTCCCCCTGAGCAGATGCAGGTTCTAAGACCAGCAATAACTATCATTTATCATATATGATCTGTACCATACGCATAAGCCTGCAATACCATTCCTTTCATCAGCAACTTCTAACCATAATGCCAACAATGAATTATTTGAAGTATATGCTCCCCCTGAGCGTGAGCCAACCATGACCATTTCCTGAGTCTGTTCTGCTGCCCTTTATGCTCCCCCTGAGCCTGAGCCAACCATGACTGAAACATTTCCTGGGTCTGTTCTACTGCCCTTTCTACATATACGCGACTTTGCAGCCTGTAACTTGCGTATATACGCGACTTGTCTTCATTATATCAGTGTATGCAAGATGGAATACTGAAATTCATCACTTTCAGATTCCCCTGTGTCTGTTGTGTCAGCTGACTGAGTTATGCCACACCTTTCTGTCTCTAATTCTGTCTTCTTCAATTCCTGGAACTGTGATGATGTATGGTCCTCTTGTTTTGAATTTTGAAATCTGCTCCTGCATTCCCTTGCTTTATGCCCATATTTGTTGCATGTATAACATCTTACATATTTCACGTTCCTTCTATTGCAATCAATTGCTTTGTGTCCATATTCATTGCAGGCAAAGCAATATCCTCTGAAATACCTGGGATGCGATGATCTTTTGTAATGGTCTTGAACCATTCTACTTCTACATCTGGCTGCAACATGTCCAAGATTATGACATACATAACATTCAACATTATTCAGAGGAGGAAATAATCGTCTATCACTTCCATAGTTAGGAGTAAAGGATCTTCCTTGAGGAATTTCTTTCCTTGGTTGTTCCTTGTTCAGCATTTCAGATTTCTCATTAGAGTTTCTTGCCTCACCTTGTGAACTAGATTCACCTTCAACATATTCATGAAAACCAAGACCAGTTTTGATAGCAGGAGACCTTTGACTATTAAGAATATCGTCCAAGACTTTAGTACTATCTTGAAATCGTAAAAGCTTATCCTTTTCTTCTAATTTACCTTTCAAGGTATTTACCTCAACTTGATGTTGTTCTTCCTTTTCCAGATACTGATTCCTTAGGTCTTCTTCAGCTTTTCTTCCTTCTTCCACTTGTCGCTTTAGTTTGATCACTTCATGTTCTTGATCTTCAAGAGCTTCTCTGTTCTGTTCTCTTGATTTTTTAAGATCTTATTTTAGAGAGAGGATCTTTAATTCAAGTCTTTGAATAGTTATGCTCTGATCCTTTACTATATCCTGCAATTGCTCCCTTACCCTGGTTTCTGTCTCCAATTGTTCATTTAATTTGGTAACTTCTTCAGTTTCTGCATTCTTCTGTTCATGTGCCATGAGACTTCTAATATCTTCACTATTATTGGATGAAGCATTCTTCTTTTCATGTGCCATGAGACTTCTAATATCTTCACTATCATTGAATGAACTTTTAATATGGGTATAATAGCTTCTACCATCTTCTTCAGATATCTTTCCTTTGTTATGAGGGCATCTAGCAGCATAGTGACCAACTCTACCACATAGAAAACATTTGAAAGGTAGCTTACCTTTGAACCATCCAGTTCCCCGTTCAAGATTCTTGACAAAATTTACCTCATCTTCTTCCTCTGATGCTTCGAATGCGGCTTCTGATGGTACCGCTTGTCGCATTTCAAAAGCAGTTAAGATCCCGTGAAGCTGTGACATGGTGATTTTCTGCACATTCTCCTTTTCTTCTATGGCAGATACTTTAGAATCAAATTTAGCAGACAGAGATCTCAAAACCTTTTCAACTAAGACAACTTCCTCAAATTCTTCACCCAGATCCCTCATACAATTTACAATCTCATCCATACGCAGGAAATAATTAGCTATGCTTTCATTACTATGCATCTTAAGAATTTCATACCAAATTCTGAGAGTTTGAAGCTTTGCTCTTTTTACCTGATCATCTCCTTCGTAGCTTGTAACGATTTTGTCCCATATTTCCTTAGCTGATTTGAAATGCATGATCTTCATAAATTCTGATTGTGTCAAACTACTCAATAGGACAGTAACAGCTTTGGCATTGAGCTCATATTGCTTTTTCTCTGCTGGATCTGTAGGAGTTGCTGATGGGAATTTGTATCCTCCTTCTACGATTCCCCAAACTTCTGCTCCAAGTGATTGTAGATATGCAATGGTTCTTATCTTCCAGTGGGTAAAATTGTTCCCGTCAAAGACTGGTGGCCTGATGTGTGCCTCTCCTTCTGGATTAGCCATTCTGATGGATCTTTTCCTTCAAGCGATCAAGCTTCCTCTGAAGAACCTGCTCTGATACCAATTGTTGGAAATAATACTGAGAGGGGGGGGGTGAATTAGTATTATTATATCAATAAAACTTTTCAAATTTCATGCTCAGAAACATATACGTGACTTCAGTTAAGTGAACCTGCGTGTACACGCAACTGTGTCTAAAGCAACTAGCGTATATCTAGAAATCTTATGGTTCAGTTAGCTTATCTTCAATAAATGCATCAGAACATTATTAACCACATTGACAGTAAACAGGTGCAGTATAACAAAACAGATCATCACATAAAAGCCACACACATGAACACCATGATATAAGGTGGAAACCCAATGTGGGTGAAAACCACCTGCTGCAATTCGTCTCTTTCTTCTTTAATAAGAAACTTCTTTTACAATGTATTGGTGCAGTCCTTTACCAGTACGCAGGCTACAACCTGCAGAGGGCTACAACCCTCTCTCGTTTTCCAGCTACTTCTGGAAGGGAGCTACAACCCCCTCAGCTCTTGTACTAGCCGATCCATTTACTAGTACGTAGGTGCTGACCCTACAGAAGGCTACAACCTTCTTTCCTACAGGGACCACGTTTCATCAATTTTTAGACTGGATCCATAAGTACAAAACAAACACTGCTACAATACAATCATCAACTTATACTTGCATCATAGTTCTCTAGATCACCCAATACTGAATCACTGAAACCCTGTCATCAAGAACACATAACACAAACTAGAGCCCAGAAATCTGCAACAACCACCAGAATCAACAGCAACCTGAAATATCAAATCTTATTATGCATACACCACTTCGCTATACCAAAACCGCGTGTATACGCGCTTTCTCCAAAGGCAACCCGCGTACAGATCTAGAAATAATTACTTATACCTTCGCTGTCAGATCCGACCCTTGCCAAGTGTCCCAAACAGATAACCAGCAATACCAGATCTTCTCACTTCATCAGACACACCTTCCTTACCACCTTTGCCTAATGATCTTCTCCTTATATAGCCTTAGGCCCTTCACAATACCACGGTCCAAAACCATAGTAACACAATACCATCAACTTCAAAACTAGGGATCGACACGCCCGTCGAGACACCATGGTCCAAAACCATAGGCACAACTTCCAAGGACTAACCTCCATGGACCAAAGGTACGTTTTCACATGTACGCGCTTTTACTGAAGCCAACCTGCGTGTATACGCTGATTTTCCTTAATGAACCTGCGTATATCTCTTCCTTGTCCTGCTGTACTAAGATCTGTCCTCTGATTAAGTTGCCATCACTTGTACCTGCTTCTGAGTGAGTTGCCATCAAGGACAACACTTGTATCATAATGCCAACAGTGTCAGTCTTTCTAGCATTCCTCCAGTGATCAAATATTCTCTTACAAAGTGGTCTCAGAGTGTCAAGGTCAAATTTTGTCATTTCAGTGAGTCTTCAAGCAAAATTTGGTCACTAGGCATTAGGTCTAGGGTTTGCTTTCACTCCTTCTAAAGTTGTCCAAATGTCGGTCCATGTCATCATTCTGCTGATTCTATCATCATTCATAGGGTTTTCATCATCATGTCAAGTTCTAATGAGTCATTTTACACCTTGTTCATGCTTCAGTTGCGCCTAGGCAAGGTTCATTTCCCTCTCCTAGGGTTTTGAAGGCAATTTCTCTTGGACGGTCAAATCAGCGGCAAAACTTGTATCCTGATGTTCATACACCTTCCCCTATCCTTAAAGTACCTTATTAAATGCTTCCCATCCCTTAGATCTGCCAAATTCCTCATTTTCGCACGAACCCTAGTTTCTTGCTACAACCTGGCAATTTTCTAGGTTGGGCCTGTGTTTTGCCCTTTTGGACCCCTTCCCCTCACTCGATTTCCACGATTCCACTTTCCCCTACTTCCTAAGATCCATCCTTACTTCCAAAAATTTCCCCAAGAATTTAGAAGTCTCTTATCCCCTTCATTTCGCTTCATTTCGACAAAATTCCTTGTTTCACACATCAGGATAAGTTTCACTCAAAAGATGTTTCAGAGCAATAAAAGATGTATTTTGGAAAACTGAGAGAGGTTTTTGTCCACAACATGCCAAAGAAGAAAAACCTCCTTCACTTTTTACACAGGTGTCACGGTTTTAGAGAAATGCCAAAAATACAATCGCCAGATCCAAGGAGGTTGAGCAAAGCACTAAAACGGAGAAAAAGGCCCGATCCACTCCAAATTTTGGCCAAAGCCTCTTTGACTGAGCATGGTACTTGATTGGGGACCCCCAGCTCAAATTTCAAAAAAGTTGGAGAATTTTTTGTCAATTTTGAATTTTTTGTGCTACACACAGGTTTTTGCTCTGAACGCGTAGCGCGCCGCACGCTACCCTGAAGATGGGCAAGTTCATTCCTCAAAAACTCAGAATTTTTGGATTTTTCATGACAAATTACACTTTCTCAGCAATTTCCAAGACATTTCATCAGGTTTTGAGCCCTCAGAAGGTCAAAAAAATTGAAAAAAATGACTTTCTGCCACTTTTTGGACACACAGGAAGAAGTCTTGGGAGATTGCAATTTTGGAGGGGAAAATGACCACCAAATTGAGAAATTCCACTTGTGTTGGAAATTAGAAATCTAGACCTTTCCAACAAGCCTACCTTTGCCTCATTTGGATGCCGGGAAGTGCCTCAAACGTTGGCTTAAAGGCGCGCTACGCGTTCAGGATTGGGGTGCTACGCATCAGCACATTTTCTCAATTTTTCATCTACAGCTCAGGAATTCGCCCAGCTTTGACCAGTTTTGACTTGTGATGGGATTTTTCACCGTCTTTGATGTAATTAATGTATTTTCATGTTGATATGACACTTATTTACCTATTCTAGAAGATTCATTCATGAAATAGCAAACATTTAATGAATGAATTGGTTTCCTAGCTTATAGAGGCAAGTTGTTTTGACTGCCTAGATTGTAGTGCTTTGTTTAGAATTGGTTGAAACAGCTCCTAGGATGATGAGATAGACCCCTAGAGGCAAGGAAAGGTGTTAGCTTGCCTATATTATGTATTTTCTTAGTCATTTTCATGGTTGGACTCTTGAGGGATAAGCTTCTATTGTATTACACTTTGTATCTCTGCAATTTTGGCAAAGGAAAGACCAGGGTTTTGCAGCACTTTTTGTGATTCCTGTGGTTATTGTGTTGATGGTGTGCTTCTCTCATGTACTTGTAAGATTTGTTATGTGTATCAATTTCCTATTTCTCTTTTCTGCACATTAAGTAAATGAAGTGTTAAGGTAGAATTCATAATTTATATGCTCTGCCTTTAAGTTTGCTTAATATCTATGTTTTCCTCTGTCTAAAGAGAACTCTCGATGGATTCTTGCTCTCTTTAGCCCCTCACCGGTAATTTCCATCCATTCACTTAAATCAAAGGCATCAAGACAATCTCCTACCTTGCCCCAAAAAGACCTCTGCAAAAGCTGTGTCCCATCCTCGCACCCAAAATTGCTTTCCCCCTGTTTTCCACCAAAACCCTAAAAATTTGAAATCAAACCTTCTCAATCAGTTTACTAGCCTAAAATCAGTGTTCTTTATTGGTCATCTCCTCCCTTTGAAGACCTTTTGCTGAGATAGACCCGGAGAGAGCCCTCTCCTGCCCCGTAGGGCTAGCTACGAGGCTAAGTGGTTTGATGTTACCTTGGATTTTGTCTTTTTCAGCCTGAGGCCAAATTCAAGTGCTAACATATTGGCGACCATACTGGGGAGAAAAAATGGTTTGCTTGTTGATGTCATTTGTTTTATAAGCTACAGAAGGAGCCTGAAGTTATGCCAGGTAGCCTTCGAAACGCTTTTGCTTTGCATTAGTGGAAGTAGATAAACGTTGCTTCAGTCAATCTCCGGTCTAGCTTGTAAACATGACATTTAACTTGTTAATTACCCCAGTACATGTATCAAGTTTAGATCTGATTGTTGATGGTGGACAACGATCAGACACTTGAAAGGCTGAAATCATTCACCTGTCGACTCTAAATCATTTTCGAGATCAGATCCAAAGACTCCACTGGAGGATGATCCCGACCAGCAAAAACATGAAAGGACAACATGGACAGATCAGGTATTCAAGTGGGAATTGCATCCAAGACATTTTGTTCTTTGTTCTAAATTATTTCTTCTCTTTTCCTGAGAATGTAAAGAAGGCTTTGCAAAGTATAGTATGCTTGAGAAAAGGTCCTCGGCCTGCAGTTGATTCTTTCCCTTTGAAGATTGTGAATACCAAAGATTTGCATACCTTTGAGCTTGATCAAGACCTTTCTTCTAAATTTTGTGATGACCATCTTCAGATTGATGAACCTCAAAAGACCAAGACCGATTCTATACCTGCTGTACATACCCATACACCTTGTAAAATTTCAGATCGGTATAAACCTCTTGTTTTACCTTCTGTTCTTCATGCTTTCCCCAAAAACTATGATCTATACTTGCCGAGGTTTGATGGTGAATGTAAGAATGTCAATGCTGAGAAACATGTGCAGAATGTTGAGAATTTTCTAGATCTTTTTGAAGTTGATGAAGAAGATGTCAGTATAATGATTTTTTCTCTTTCTTTGCAAGCCAAAGTCAAGAGTTGGTTCAAAACCCTGCCTGATGCGAGCATCTCAGATTTCCAGCAGTTCGTCAAAGTTTTTCTCGATAGGTGGATGATCGGGCAGAACCTTTTCTTGATTGTAGAAGAGTATAACCAGCTGAAAAGATTGCCAGGGGAGACAGTACAACAGTTTTCGGCCAGATTTAATCAAGTTTATTATTCAATTCCAGTTGATATAAGGCCTACTCCTAGATCTTCTCTCTTGCACTATCCGGGTGCCTTTGAACCGGAGATGGAGTTTCAGCTTAGAGAAAGGGATATTGCAACACTTCACGAGATGCAAAACAGTGCAGTAAGTGTAGAAGCGCATCTGCTGATTCGACGGGCAAGGTTGAAAGAAGAAGAGATGAAAAACATAGATCTGGCCGAATCAACATCTCTAGAGGTGAAGCTTGACATTTTGGTAAGTGCAGTGGAAAAGATGATGGAGAAGGTCACCGCAAGAAATGCTTATGATGTTCAAGCTCATGGCTCGTTGATTGAAGAAGAACAAGTTGCTGATCCAAAACATTTTGTTTCTTATCCTAGTTGTCATAGATCTGATAATGATTGTTTTGTAGATCACCTTGGCGAAGAGAGATCTGTTGATATGACCTGCATGCTTGATGATATGTTTTATACCGATGATTTGCCTCAGTTTGATCAGTATGATGATGATTATGTTCTCCAAACAAAAGCTAATCTTACAGACAAATCAACAGCTAGTTTGTGGGAGGAGGAAGTTCACTTACAGCAGCTCGAGTACAATGATCAAATGATGCATATCAGCTATGACAATGATGAGGAAAGTGCAGCAAAATTTGAAATAAGTGAAGGATCTTTGCCTTTTTGTTTTGATTCGTTTCAGTTCATCAGAGATAACTACCATGCAATCAGAAATCAAATGTCAACAAGTCTTGATTTGAATCATATTGAGAGCAATGAGAACCTTGTTCAAGACTTCTCATATTCAGAATTGAAACCCCCGAAAGCCATTGATTGCCAAGTTGCAGCTGAAGACTTGGAAGTGGACACACATGGTTTAATGATTCAAGGTGACTTTGTACCATTCTTTTTTGAATCATTTCAGTTTTTGAAGGGTAGATTGCATAATAAATCTTCAAATGAACAGCCTATAACAAATCAACAATCTCTCAGTCTTAATGTTGAGGATGAGACAGATAACAAAATTCTGGAGCAGCCTGTAGCATCAGATTTGCAGCCACCAAATGAAATTGAAAGGCAAATTACAGATGAAGCTGTGGAAGATGAAATACATGATTTGATGATCCAGGAAGATTCTATACCCTTTTGTTTCGAAGCATTTCAGTTTATAAGAAAGAATATTTGTAAAATCTCTCAAGAAAAAGATGAACAGCTAGAAGGATGTCATACATTTTCAATGGATACATTACAGTAGTCTTTTCAAGTTTTTCATGATCCAATAGCTGATGTTTTGGATGAGGTTTGTAGTCAAAGTCTTTCTCCATTGACTACATGTGAGCTTGAAACATGTGCTGATATGAATTTGATCCGGCAGCCGGTTTATTTCTCATTTTCAACAGAGGTCTCGTCACAAGGCTCAGATCAAAGTTTGCATTCATGGTATGAGGAGAAGAGAAGTAATCCATTGGATGAGCTAAGTTCCAGTGTGCATGAACTTCAAGATCCTTATGCAGTGTTTTTGGAGGCGGATAGATAATTCATATCAGTCAACGGATCTTTTTCTAAGTTATCATGGGAGTTGCCGTTCAGTAGTTCTCTCTTGCTATTCATAAGTGAGCACTTGCAGAGACTTCGAACAGCAAACGGGATAATTACTTGGTTGCATTGGTTGTTTCATTTCACTTGATCAGGTGATGAATGAAACTGTTAGAGTAGGTTTTGATGAATAAGCTCCCCTTTGAGCATCATTTCTAGTTTGTCGGTTGTGTTTAAGTATTGAGTCAGTTTTTAGTTGAGTGAGATTCAATTTGTGTTGTCAAGTCATCAGTTTTCAGTCATGCATTTCAACTTGAGTTTTTGACTCCATTGCCCAATGGATGAAGGCACTGTCTAGCTCTTCCAAAGATCTGTCGTTCTTGGCACCTCCAAGGAGCTACCATCCCCATTGGAGCCAATGTTAGTGTCAGTCTTTCCAGCCTTCCTCCAGTGATCAAATATGCTCTTACAAAGTGGTCTCAGAGTGTCAAGGTCAAATTTTGTCATTTCAGTGAGTCTTCAAGCAAAATTTGGTCACTAGGCATTAGGTCTAGGGTTTGCTTTCACTCCTTCTAAAGTTGTCCAAATGTCGGTCCATGTCATCATTCTGCTGAGTCTATCATCATTCATAGGGTTTTCATCATCATGTCAAGTTCTAATGAGTCATTTTACACCTTGTTCATGCTTCAGTTGCGCCTAGGCAAGGTTCATTTCCCTCTCCTAGGGTTTTGAAGGCAATTTCTCTTGGACGGTCAAATCAGCGGCAAAACTTGTATCCTAATGTTCATACACCTTCCCCTATCCTTAAAGTACCTTATTAAATTCTTCCCATCCCTTAGATCCGCCAAATTCCTCATTTTCGCACAAACCCTAGTTTCTTGCTACAACCTGGCAATTTTCTAGGTTGGGCCTGTGTTTTGCCCTTTTGGACCCCTTCCCCTTACTCGATCTCCACAATTCCACTTTCCCTTGCTTCCTAACATCCCTCCCTACTTCCAAAAATTGTCCCAAGAATTTAGAAGCCTCTTATCCCCTTCATTTCGCTTCATTTTGACAAAATTCCTTGTTTCACACATCGGGATAAGTTTCACTCAAAAGATGTTTCAGAGAAATCAAAGATGGATTTTGGAAAACTGAGAGAGGTTTTTGTCCACAACATGCCAAAGAAGAAAAACCTCCTTCACTTTTAACACAGGTGTCATGGTTTTAGAGAAATGTCAAAAATACAATTGCCAGATCCAAGGAGGTTGAGCAAAGCACTAAAACGGAGAAAAAGGCCCGATCCACTCCAAATTTTGGCCAAAGCCTCTTTGAATGAGCATGGTACTTGATTAGGGACCCCCAACTCAAATTTCAAAAAAATTGGAGAAGTTTTTGTCAATTTTGAATTTTTTGTGCTACACACAGTTTTTTGCTCTGAACGCGTAGCGCGCCACGCGCTACCCTGAAGATGGGCAAGTCCATTCCTCAAAAACTCAGCATTTTTGGATTTTTCATGACAAATTACACTTTCTCAGCAATGGCCAAGACATTTCATCAGGTTTTGAGCCCTCAGAAGGTCAAATAACATGCAAAAAATGACTTTCTACCACTTTTTGGACACACAGGAAGCAGTCTTGGGAGATTGCAATTGTAGAGTGGCAAATGACTACCGAATTGAGAAATTCCACTTTTTATGGAAAGTAGACATCTATACCTTTCCAACAAGCCTACTTTGGCCTCATTTGGATGCCGGGAAGTTCCTCAAAAGTTGGCTCAAAGGCGCGCTATGCGTTCAGGATTGGGGCGCTACGCATCAGCACATTTTCTCAATTTTTCATCTACAGCTCAGGAATTCGCCTAGCTTTGACCAGTTTTGACTTGTGATGGGATTTTTCACCCTCTTTGATGTAATTAATGTATTTTCATGTTGATATGACACTTATTTACCTATTCTAGAATATTCATTCATGAAATAGCAAACATTTAATGAATGAATTGGTTTCCTAGCTTATAGAGGCAAGTTGTTTTGACTGCCTAGATTATAGTGCTTTGTTTAGAAATGGTTGAAACAGCTCCTAGGATGATGAGCTCGACCCCTAGAGGCAAGGAAAGGTGTTAGCTTGCCTATATTATGTATTTTCTTAGTCATTTTCATGGTTGGACTCTTGAGGGATAAGCTTCTATTGTATTACACTTTGTATCTCTGCAATTTTGGCAAAGGAAAGACCAGGGTTTTGCAACACTTTTTGGGATTCCTGTGGTTATTGTGTTGATGGTGTGCTTCTCTCATGTACTTGTAAGATTTGTTATGTGTATCAATTTCCTATTTCTCTTTTCCGCACATTAAGTAAATGAAGTGTTAAGGTAGAATTCATAATTTATATGCTCTGCCTTTAAGTTTGCTTAATATCTATGTTTTCCTCTGTCTAAAGAGAACTCTCGATGGTTTCTTGCTCTCTTTAGCCCCTCACCATTCATTTCCATCCATTCACTTAAATCAAAGGCATCAAGACAATCTCCTACCTTGCCCCAAAAAGACCTCTGCAAAAGCTGTGTCCCATCCCCGCACCCAAAATTTCTTTCCCCCTGGTTTCCACCAAAACCCTAAAAATTTGAAATCAAACCTTCTCAATCAGTTTACTAGCCTAAAATCAGTGTTCTTTATCGGTCATCTCCGCCCTTTGAAGACCTTTTGCCGAGATAGACCCGGAGAGAGCCCTCTCCTGCCCCGTAGGGCTAGCTACGAGGCTAAGTGGTTTGATGTTGCCTTGGATTTTGTCTTTTTCAGCCTGAGGCCAAATTCAAGTGCTAACATGTGGAAAAACCTTATATGTATTGCAATTTTATGCTTCACAGTTTCAACTTACTTGCTTATCTCAAAGTTTGCGTATAATATCTTATGTTGATAATTTCATTCAAGGAAAATATCTAAGAATAATGGTGGTCGGGCCTATTATCCGAATGGGGCTCCTACTCCAAATAGTGTGAGGTATAATTGGGACTTCATACTGGAGAGACCCCTTGTGTTGGCATACTTCAAGCACCTTCAACAATTGGCACTAGGAGGGCCAGATTACAAGATGAGCCCATGAAGTCTGTTTTGAATCTCTTATCTTGAATGGCTCATTCCCAAAACTTAATCCTATGGTGTTTTTCTGAGAATGTCAATTTTTCATCCCCAAAGAACTAATAGATGAATTGTCACATATTAAGTTTGATGGCAATGGTAAATCATCTATTCTAGAGCATACACTTTTGTTTCTCAATTTTTGTGATTTTCATGAAGTAAATTGTGAAGAAATTGCTTGTACACTTTTTACCCTCACGCTTAAAGGTCGAGTTAAGAAATGGTGTCACACTTTACCAAATACTTCTATTCATGCATTTGAACAAATATTCAAGGATATTCATCAAGCCTTTGATAGGTACGATTATCAAGATGTATATAAAAGGATCAATCAACTTAGAATGAAACCCGATGAATCATTAGAACATTTTTTTAATTAGTTTCTTCACCCTTGATATGAATTTTCCGAGGAAGATGTTAATTGGGATTTCATGAGTGAGCAACATTTGGTTCAAATATCCTAGAAACAATTTGAATTTTAATCCATGGTTGATTTTTCTCTTCCAACTTATATTGATCATGAGACACCTCAAATCCCAGAGGAGGAACCTACTACCATTTTTGTCCCTTCTCCTCCTCCCTTTTCATTGCCAAACAAGGTAGTCTCTAGTCTTTTTGTTGAATTTGGGAAATTCCAAAATCAAATTGTTGATACACTTACCCCACCTTCATTTTATTCCCATGGTTAAGACTTTATCCATGAAAATTTTGAATGTTATAATAAATCCATGGAGCCTGAGGTGAAGATTGATCACTTGATTCCTTGAGGTGACATTAATGTGCATAATTCAAATCTCGAATCTGATATGATCGAAAGTATTGTTTCATCAAGGGATATATGTCATCCTTTATTATTCACATCTCATGACTTGTTGTACCTTGATTCATTTAATCAATCAACTCCATCACCATTTGTTTCAGATGCTCTTACTTCTCATGTTACTGGCTCAAATGGTGATAAGGTGCAAGTTGGTCACATTGCACAGGTAGAGAAGCAAAAGAGTGAAGACAATTTCCATATTTCTTCCCTCTTTCAAATTCCTCTATGTCAAGATGATGTTTCTACATTCTTGAATAATCAAGGATATTTTGATCTTGGTAATCAGTTGAATGAAACTGAAGCTCTTAATCAAGGTGAAGGCTTGGACAGTGATTACCCTAACACCAATGACTCCGTTCACATATGTGGTGATGAATTTCCAAGTAAATTGGATGATCTCTTGTTTTCACAAAAAGACTTGGATTTTCAAAGCTTTGATCTGGAATCTGATATAATCATAGCAGAGTTTCTCACAAGTTTTTCTTCCTCAACCCATTAGCTCTTGAGTCGAGATGTGTGTAATAAAATAATTGATGATGAAAATATTACATGTTATTTAAACTCACAATCTGATGAATCAAATTTGAAGTTGATACAATGTGGTAAGGTTTCCCATGATGAAGAATATGATGTGGTTGAACATCTTTCTTACAATTCGAGTAACCTACTTGGTGATGTTGACACATCTAATGAAATTGTTGATTCCAACAATTGTCATCTGATTCATAATGATCTTACTAAAATAATTAGTGATAGTTGTCTTCACACAAATGTTGATCTAACGATACCCTCAAATTTGTATCATTAAACATTTGAAGGATCTAGGACTCATTAGGAAGTCGAGGCACTTTAGCTCCCACTGATGGTTATGTCAAGTTCTCGTGACCCTAATGAGGTCCCCGAAGTAGGTCAGATTAGAATTTTATTGCATAATTATTTCTCAACATTGTTTCACTAAATTTAAGCTCACTCTTGAAGGATTTTCAATCTTTTCAAGTTTATTTTCTTAGTTCTCAAGATAAAGTTTCTAATTAGGTGAAATGTTTTTGTTTGGATAATTATTCTTCATGCAAGTCCCTTGTATCTAACCAAGGTTGGAATGCATATTTTTCTCAAATGTACACAAATTTGAAGCCTATCATTCTGATTATGAAGACAAAGATTATCACTGGCTGAAAGATTCCTTCCTGTCAATTTCTTCCGTGAATAATAAAATTCTTATCTCTCTAGTCTATGTTATGAAGTTAATCATTTTTCTGGCACAATAAATCCTTTTGAGTATCATTCAATGCTTGAATCATTCAACAGATCAAAACCCTCATGCTGATATGAATATTGGGTTTAATTTAACACATTCTTCTAATCTTTTTTCTGAGCTTGGAATCCTAATTGGTTTCGCAGATTTAAAATACTAGCAATTGTTTATAATTCCCCAACCTTGCATGTTACTGGTCTAGTATGTAATCAGATACAAAGGGAACCAATAGATAATCAAGAATCTTATATGCTAATCCTCCAATTTGATCATAACACTGGTTTTAATAACCGTCATTCAATTAATCATTTTCCCACTAGTACATCTAATGATAATTGTTTTACATCAGTTGATTTTTACGATTCATCATAACTATTTAGATACTTGTCGAATAGTTGAGGCACTTCAGCTTTTTTTGATAGTTATGTTAGGTGCTCACGATCTTGACAAAGTTTATAAACAAGATCAGATAAAATTTCCCTCAAAAGATTCTCTTTATAATTTTATTGCACTGATTGAAAGTTCATTCTCCCAATAATTTTAGGATTTTAAAATTAGTTGTTTCAAATACCATGCTTGAATCTATGATTGGATAGAGGAATCTTACTTGGAAAGCTCCATTTCTAACAATAGATTTCAATTTTATTTGATGCTTTCTAAGGCTAAAAACATAGATGGATGCACATTCATGAGCAACCTTAAAGGTTTTTATGATTGCTTTTGTAATCAACAAGGTTAAATTATAGACTGGTTAAAGCAAGCTATTATGGCACACCTTTCTTCTAGTAGGCAAGATATTCAATTTCTTGTTCAAGGTATTTGAGTTGTTATATTTATTTATGCACATTGTTTCATACTATTGCTAATCGCCCATATCTTTCTGCTTGCGGGTCAGGAACAACTTAAATGGTTACATTGGAAATTTGATTTCACATCATCTTGACCTTCTATTTTAGATAGATTATGATTTAGGTTTGGTTCTATTCTTTTTCTTAGTTGCATGCTAGTTACATTTTCATTTTCATTACAACACTTTTCTTACATTCCCTTTCTCCTTTGATTTTTTTCTCAGCACGTTCTTTACCAGTTTTTACTTTTCTTTCGTATGTTCTATCTTTTATGTCATGTCATGTTTTCTTTCATGTATTTGTTTTATTTTTGTTTCAATAATACCATTTATGAAAGCTATCCTATTTGGCTCTATGGAAATGTGGCAAAAGTTCAAAAGGGTAACTATGACAACTAGCAATACTTGGCTTATCTTTGGTCTACTTCTTTGTTTTGGCCTAAATACCTTTTAAGGTCAATGATGCACGTACGGAAAATATGTTTCATCCTAAATGAAAGCTCAAGAAAAATTGTGATGTATGTATCTATAATGAGATATTCTTTTTTTGAATCGACTTTTATATTTATTGGTTTTAACGTGTCAGATTAGTCGAGTAGAGAAGGGAAAAGAGGAAAAATTTAAGCGAGCATACTAATTTCGGAGGTGTATATATAAGAGTCATTGCAAAACAAGGAACAACCTCTCTTTCTCATAGAATAAGTCAGGATCCCTCTTCTGTCCTTAGAAAAAAAATCGTCGATAAAATTCCAATGAGCATAAAGTAATAAAATAAACAAAGGGTGAAAGAAGATAAAGGCTTCCTGCACAAAAAGGTGAAGCAAGCAACTTCGTCAAGGTATTGAACATGCGCATTAGCAATGAAGAAATGCTTGCAATTCCTTGAAGTGACTCTGCTAGGGTAATAAAAAGGTATTCTAGCAATAGAGAAACATTAGAGACAATAATAGAACTCTAACATCTTAAAATCACGGAATTTACAATCTCCTACTTCCTAATCGAAACCATTGAAGTTTGACTAGTCCTATGAAATGTGTTAAGCCAGCAAGAGGAATAAAAGAGATTATATTTGTAATAGAGATAAGGAAGTTAGGCAATCAATAGAATAAGAAAATAATTCTAAAAGGCTAGACCTCATGCTTAATATTATACCCAAAAGGAGAAGTTGGGGCTCTTCCAAAAGTGTTGTTTCTACTACAACACCCTCCAAAATTTTTCCTACATCCAAATTTTAGAGATTCCATATGATCATGCAATCCTTCATTTCAATTTATTAATTTCATGCTTGGTCATGTTGTTTAAGTGTTAAAGTATTTCTTTGGGAATTCCATGTGTCAAAATCCTTGCTTTTACATGCCCTCACAAGCACACATCCCAATTAGGTTAAGCATACTCCACAATGATAATGTACCATTGATGCACACTTTTTGTCAACAATGATTATGCAGCTCTTGGTTCTAGTGACTAAATAATTCCTAGTGATAATGACTGTGCAACTCTTAGCCACAGTGATTGCATAGTCCTCAACGCTATTGACTGCACAGTTCTTAGAGATAATGATTGTGTAGTTCCCCAAGGCAGACACTGTACACTCTTTGTGAACAACTGATTGCACAGTTCCTTGTGATAGTGATTATGTAGTTCTCACTAACAATGTAGGGGAATACCTTTTAGATAGCAATTGCACACTCTTTGTCGACAGTGAGAGTGTACTTCTTTATGTCAGTCAATTAATTCTTCGCTCCTAGTTTCCTAACATGCACTAAGTGTATTGACCAATCTTAACCCTAGTTCCATGTTTTCTCTCTCTATATAAAGATTCCACTACCTAGCTCATCTTTGTATTCATATTTCACTTTTAGGCTTTGTGCATTATTGAAATATAAGGAGAATTCACTCACTCATGGTTGAAAATGCCCCATCTTCTCGGTGAGTTTCTTAACTATCACTTTTTCTTTTACAAGTGTCACTTTTTCTTTCTTTTTCTCTTACATGCGTCATTTTTGCTTGCTCTATATTTTTAAAGTGTCAATTTTTCCTACTTTCATTCTTACATGTGTCATATGTGTTTTCTTTATGTTTGCATGTGTCGCTTTCACTCTTGGATTGGTCACTTTCGCTTGTTTTCGCACATCTTAAATAGCACCATGGCACAACTTCTAGAGGCAACTCCAACACACTCTCTTAAACTAGTTGATGCTATTCATCATTAGAACGTGTGTTGGACACATTCATATGACATAGAACACCTTTGCGGTATAGTCGACACTTGTGTCATAAAGGTACATCTTAAGTGTCACACTTGGAGATGAGTTTCACTTTACTGTCATTTTGTTGTATGCATGTTGGTTTTGGGTACTGTGCATCTCATTTTCATGTGGTTGATAATTTATGTGTGTGTGACCCTTTTCAAGACTTTTTATATGCCTTTACCCTTATCTGCTTGTTTCACTAATCTCACACTTAATCATTTTGGGAGTTTTCTTTATCCTCGCAACTTACTCAATTAATGACCAACCTTTCATCTCCTAGCAATTGTGCACTACTCAGTCCTAAGCCATAGTGGTGAAGCCCTTACCTCCTGGAACTACACACTCGAAATCATAGAAGACAACTTCCATCAACTGCGCATTAAGAAACTATAGTTCTTAGTCACTCAATATTGTTGGTTACACTTGCGTAATGTGTAATTTTGATTAGCCCTTCCTTACCCTACACAGTATATATTCACAGTGGATAGTGGAACCCCTTATGGACTCTTACAATGCTTAACTACGTAATTCCTTGAGCCTCTCCCTTAGCCACTCCGTACTTCTCAGTCACAGTTCCTAGTCATGTCTCCTTGCCTCCTGGACTTGCCCATTGCGCAATCCCTTACCCTGTCTTTCCCTTACTGTGCATTGTGTAGTCTCAGTGGATAGTAGGGATATCCTTTAACCGTTGCAGTGCTCAACTGCACAATGCATGAATCCTCTCCCTCAAGCACTGTGCATTTCACAGTCAAAGTTTTAAATCCCTCTCTCCTTGTCTCCTGACACTACGCACTACACTCAACAAGGCCTCTTCCCTTAACCCCTACATGCTATCCCATCACAATCAACATCTCTCATGAAAAAACAAGATAAAATAGGTGATTTTGTTAAATTTTCTTAGGGCTATATTGTTCTTTTCTTTGATAATTGCATTTCATTATTTCCATATTAAATTCACCCCACAAAATCATAACATTATTCATATTTACATAATTATTCAACAGCATATGAAATTATATAGAAAGAGAAATATCATCATCAATGCAGTGGAACATAAAAGAACAATAGAAGAAAATCATTCACATATAAAGACACCAAGATTGGTTGGAGACCAGGGAAAAACCCACAACAGGTAAAACCCTTTCAAATTATTCTTATTATTAGATTGTCATTGAATGATTCAACAAAAGAGAGTACAATGATCCATATATTCAACCAAAATCCTATCCAACAAAATCAGCTAAACAACATCCATGAGATGAGCAAAACAATGGTAACAATGAAAACGATGATTTGAAAGCCTGTGGTCAACTGTCACTGTTTGCGGTCAATTGTCGAACTTTGTGGTCAACTGACGAAATATGCGGTCACCTGATAAAACCAGACCCTAGGTCCCAACTGCATGGAGAGAGTGTCATGCATTCATATGAAACCCTTCAACCGCATGCATAGGTCTACATTCCTGCAGTTACAAATAAGAATTCCCTATTGCATGCCTGCGACTGGGAACTAAAACCTTAGAATACACGTGTGAGCTTCAGAACCTACAATTTCAAATCTACGCAAGCCAATCTTCATGAACCCGCCTCATACCTATGCAAGCCAAAACCGAGGAAGATAATAGAAGAATGATTCATGATGATGATCAAATGAGGTTTAGGTCTCTTGTATTTATAGGCTTCCAAGAGTGTCCAATTTTTTAGGGACGACCTAATTAAATGTGCACATGTGGGATTTAAATAAAAAATACACTTTCCCTTTTCCAAATTGAGTGCTTCAGTAGTCAAAATTGGTCCTCCCGAAAAGAGGAATCTCATACCATGGTTGGAATTTGTCACTAAGATGCCAAATTAACACTCCCTCTTATCTAGGGAGAAATCCCAACAAAATCACATAATCATCACAAGTATCAAATCATTTCCTATCTCAAGTATCTCAACATCAAATCTCGTCACTGATAATCTTGGTTCATTTCTTCTTATTCTTGCTTATCTCTTGGTTACCCCTGCTCATATGATGAACATTCTCAAATCTAAAGGAAGAAGAATTTGACATTGAAGGGGAGCCTTAAATACCACCCTCTATAGCATCAAAGAGCACATATCAATCCGAAACAATACTAGGGAGCACATATCAACCATAAACTACATCGGGGAGCACATCTCAACCTAAAATATCATGGGGGAGAAAAACATCTTCTACCCCATATCGAGCAATAGGAGTTATAGGGGAGTACATCTCAACCCATCCTATTGCCCACTCATCTTCCCAACAATGACCCTCAAGAGTTGTGTGATATAACACCTGCATCATAATCAACTTAGGTTGTATACCTCCTATCACTCTCTCAACCCATTGGCCAGATGGGGAGCAATATTCCCAACAAGCCCAACTTGTGGGTACGATACCAACCGGGGTATACTCTACGTAGACCAAGATAGGTGAGCTAACATCTCCAACCCTATGGGTGACAGATAGAGGAGAAACATCTATGACCCTATTTTCTAGAGATCCCTCAACCCCATGAGCCCTCCATCTCAATTCCTCACCCTAGGAGCTCAGACAGGGGGAAAGTGTCGGCTCAATGTTCTCGATTAGTCTTACTCTTTGTAAACCAAAAACATATCACCATGCTCATATCTAGTACTGGCTTAAACAACTCATTGAAGAGTTCAATCATAATGTATCAATAGAAACAACCTCGGTCATGTAGGACATCAAGTAAAATATTATATTAGAAAAAATATATATCACAAAAAGGATACCTTATTCATCCTCCCTCTCACGAAGGCAACAACCACAAGCCTGAGCTTTTCCTATATGGAAACACTATCACAATATATGAAGATATCCCAAGAACAACTATATATGAGGTTTTCTTCCAATTGGATCCCGCTCATTATTATCATAATGTATTCCTGACATCTCCAGAACTTGCTCAAACTCTCCAAAGAGCTTCTTCAACCTGCCTCACAACTAGTCATGCCAGCAACATCGTACTCAACCTCGGCCATGCTTAATGCTATTGAATTTTCATAAAAATATCATGGTAGATATCATACTAAAATAACACCCATAAGTGCTCATCTCATCAATAATGATCCCAAACAACATCAGTACATCCATGCAGTCACATATCATAGGAAAAAAATATCTCAAATCAAAAATTGCTCGTCCCATGCAAATATCTCGAAGGGTGTTCAACAACAACTCAATGTGTATGAAGTGGATCAATCATGAATTCACTTAGGTTTTTTAATGCAAAACACATATATATACAGACGGGTGTTCACATGGAACATCAATGCTTCAATCAACTATCGGTTTCCAAGTCAAGTTCAACAATATTTCTTCATAACTTCTTGAAATTAAATTGGAGTGTCCAATGCTTTTCATTTACACTTTCCAACAACTCTTCAATAAATTTATGACATAGATCTCTCTTTCCAAACTTCATAAAGTAATTCATCATGTGATGATTCTTCATATCGAACTTCAAAGGCCAATGCTCTCTTACTTTGATCTTCAGAGGCTCATTACATGTTAAGAATAGACCATCAACATACAAAATAAAAATCAAAGCCATACCTTGGACCACTTTTTAAGTAGAGGTTTGGATGGGAACATCTTCTTGGCTTCACCAAATGACTATTAATGTAGACATACCAATCTCAGGAAGCTTGCTTCATATAATTCTTTTTGCAAATATAACACTTGACCAAACCAATATGCTCAACCTCACAAAAATCAATACTGTGAAATTGAATCAACTAAGTCAGCTTGTCAAGCCTTAGATTCCAAATCAAAGCTAATATCAAAGTCATAAAAGTTTCTATCAATAACACTATAAAAAAATCTTTGGACTAGGTGTCAAGTTGAGCTTTCATCCAAACACCAAGTTACAATAACCTTTTATTTACAAAGCACTATCCAATCAAACTTTATCAAGCCATCCTTATGATCATAGCATGAATAATTTCTTCCACTAAACATGAATGCATACATCAGGGACAAGTCATATAATTTTCATGCATATACCAAGAATAAGTCATATAAGTTTCATCCATTCATTATGAGATTACTGCATACTGAATCAAAACTACTTATACTTCAACCAATGTGCCAAATCCAATGAATCAAATAAAATATCATTATTTAATACCAATATTAGTCTCTGAAATTCGCGATGCACACATAGAACTGTCATCAAGACAAATCATCAGTTATCAAAAACCCTAATGTGTTATCACTGTGAATTCAAACAATCCATAAGCCAAAAAATATGTATTGACTATCAAGCATCATGCCAAAGTTCTAAAGCATCATCAATTCCAAGCCAATATGCCAAATATTGTCAAGCCCTTGCAACAATTTATCAATTAGTGTCATATACTAGATTCAATGTTCAAATAAAAACTGACATACTAATATGCATATTCTGGTCCCCTGCAAACACAAGTTTAGTCATAACATTCACGTTCTCTATAGTAAGTAAAAAATTCAAAATTCTCTGCTCATAGAACCTTCTATTGTCTCCTCCATATTTGCAGGACTGTCATATTACTGATGCACTCCTAATCTCATGCATAAGGCTTCAGATTTTGTGGCCTACAGGCACAACCACACCCATAGGATTTCTTCCATGCAATTGAGAGGCTATAACCGCACTCTTAAGCCTTCTTCCATGCACTTGTGGCTTAGACTAAGATAAACCCTCCTTTTTTTAGACCAGAACTTGCTATAGACTAACAACATCAGATATTAGTCTATTCATGTCCAAAAATCATACTTCAACAGTAAAGAATTTTCTATAAATTTAATGGAGATGATAATAGGTGTAGGGATCTTATGGAGAGTTTCTCCCTCTTAATGAGAAGCCACTTCAGTCATCATTATGAAAGACATCATCCCATCTATCATAATACTGTTATCAGAACTATTAGATCATGAAGTCCAACTATATCAGGTTCCAACACATATATGCATCATGTTCATAACATGTTAGCATCAACTATTTCATCATCACACAAGAACATGAAATCAATCTTTCATCAAGGGTTACAGTCATATTATTAGGGAAACTGGTAGGTGTATAAAGATTATAATCACTACATCACTTCTTTATCATTTATTCAATCAACAAGACAGGACATTTAATTTTACCATATGTCATAATTAATAAGCTTATCAAAACCTAAGCAAGGTCAACAAGAAGATACTGAATATCAATCTTATTGTTACACTTTTATCAGCATGGTTATCATGTTTATCACAAACATTAACAATAGTATCAATTCAAATCCACCGTGTCTAAAATGTAAGATACTTTGCCAAATATCAAGTATACCAATATGTCAAAAATCATGACTTAATATAATGTAAGATACTTGTCCAATACTATGTGCACCATCTCATCATAAGTACCATGAATCAAACTTACTTTCATATGCATGCATGAGAAAGTGGCTTCCAATACCATACATACCTTGTAGTATTCAGATACCTGTGCACTTTATTATTTGACATCCAATACCATACATACCTTGTAGTATTTAGATACCTGTGCACTTTATTATTTGACATTGGTAGCTAGAGCACTTTATCAACTCTTCATCAGGGGCTTCCTTTCCAACACTAGCTCTTCTCTTCCTGCATTAGCCATCTTTTCCTGCAACTTGGATGATCCTCAATAAAAATCCACTTATCACATCTTATCAGGAGGTTAGAAGTATCCAAATACTCAAATATACATGCAGGAAGCATAATCAATTATCAAATCAATAAACCTAAACAAAAGTAAATAAATAAAGAAGTAACATAAATTGAAAGAGTATTTATCTTCAATGAGAGATTATCATCTCTCTCTTGAACTAGCCTTCAAGAGCCATCATTGTCCATTGTCCATATAAAATTGTTTCCTTCATTATATTTCAACCAAATTCATCAACGATTAGGCCTAAATGAGCCTATCACATCTATGGTTTCATCAATCCTCTCACAAGTACTAAAACATCTTCACTTTAATCATGCTATGGTTTCTAGATTGCATATCTCAAATGTTTGTCATAATCCAGGGTTTATTCCAAGCCCTAACCTCATAATATCCATCAAACCTTAATAACCAAATTGCCTAGGGTTTCCTTCAAACCCTAATATTATTTTAGGTCTCCTCCATCTTCTCTTGCTTCCATCAAAGGTGCCTTCATACATGCTATCTTCAATTACTTTTCTTCGGCCCAACTTTGAAACCATGTTAAATTTTCTTAGGGATATATTGTTCTTTGCTTTGATAATTGCATTTCATTATTTCCATATTAAATACACCCCACAACATCATAACATTATTCAGATTTACATAATTATTCAACAATATATGCAATTATATAGAAATAATAATATTGTCATCAATGCAGCTGAACATAAAGGAACAATAGAATTAAATAATTCAAACATAGAGACACCAATATTTGTCAGAGACCAGGGAAAAAACCACTACAGGGAAAACCCTTTCAAATTCTTCTTCTTGTTAGATTGTCATTGAATGATTCTGAAAAAAAGGGAGTACAATTATCCATATCTTCAATCATAATCCTATCCAGCAAAATCAGCTAAACAACATCCATGAGATGAAACAAACAATGATAATAATCAAAACCTTGATTCAGAAACCTGTGATCAACTGTCGCTATCTGTGGTCAATTATCAAACTTTGCAGTTAACTAACAAAATCTGCGGTAAAATGATAAAGCCAAACCCTAGGTCCCAACCTCACAGAGAGAGTTTCATGCGTGCAGCTGAAACCATTCAACAACACACATAAGCCCACATGCCCGTAGTTACAACCGAAATGTCCTTGTTGCATGCCTGCCACTAGGAACCAAAATCCTAGAACACACATGCAAGCTTTAGACCCTTCAATTTCGGACCTGTGCGAGCCAATCGCCATGAACCTCCCTGAGACGTGTGCGAACCAAAACCAAGGAAGAGAATAGAATAATGATTCATGATGTTGAACAAATGATGTTGAGGTCTCTTGTATTTATAGGCTTCCAAGAGTGTCCAATTTCTTTAGGGTCGACCTAATCGAATGTGTACATGTGGGATTTAATTCAAAAATACACTTTCCCTTGACAAAATTGAGCGCTTCAATAGTTAAAAATTGGTCCTCTCGAAAAGAGGAATCTCGTCCCATGGTTGGAATTTACCACTAAGTTACCAAATTATCAGATTTTAGGATTGATGTTGTCTTTTCATGAGTGAACTGCATTTGTAGGTGTTATCATCCTAACCTGACAAGGTGATTCTCAAGGAAGTAATCAAGAATTTGTGAAAGACAATTGTGGAAGTGAAACCCAAAAGGACCATCAAACAAGGAGACAAAGGAACTATTGACTACGATATATGGATGAAGAATGAGATAAAATGGAAGAATCCAACACGTATGCAGATCCTTTGGAGGGTGAAGAGGAAGCACATCATATATTAATCATTAAGAATTGAAGACATAGCAACGAAGAAAGGAACCTCACATCAATACATTGCCATCAAGTCTCATGTCACAATCAACAAATCATGGTCATTCAAAGTGTCAAAAAAAGAGTGTTGTTTGGTCCCATGTATTTTTGCCACATTATTGGTGGAACATAATATTGTATTTTCAAAAAATGAGAAAATGTAAAATGTGTGGAATCCAAAGGGTCACACATGGAATGTGAAAGGTCACTAGAAAGTCCTAGAGTCTGTAGAATCTAAAAGGTCACATAGAAGTTTCAAAAGTCACATGGAAGCTCAAGAGTCACATGGGAGGTGGAGAGTCAACTCATTTTTTATAAATACACCCTCATAGCTCAAGAAAAGGACTTTTCACCTTGGCTTCTCTAGCTTGGAATAGGAGAGAAGATTATTCTTTGGAGGAGAAAGTAGTGGCTTAATATTCCACTATTGGAGCTAGTGTTGCATCATTGTAACTGTGTATCTTGGAACTTTCACTTAATATTTGAAGCTGTCAGAGCGGTACGCTTTCATGCATGTATCGTGGATGTTGTAAGACTATTATTTTAATGTTTGCAATATATTTTATGTTCATAAATACTAAAGAAAATGAATTGTTTCATTGGCTTTGGTAAATATCTTATTGAATATGCATTATTACTTGCTTTCATGATCATTTTTACCATGTGAAATATTTCGCGGGTTAACTAATGATTCGTTCTATGCTTCCATGTGTCTTTACTAGAATAATACTATTACTTTTCTCTTAAAGGCTCACTCTTTCTACTCTATTCCTGGAAAACCTTATATAAATTACAATTGTATGCTTCATAGTGTCAACTTAATTTCTTATCTCAAAGTTTGTGTATAATCTCTTATGTTTATAATTGCATCCAAGGAAAATATCTAATAATAATGGTGTCCATGCCTATTATCTGGATCGGTTTCCTACTCAAAATGGTGTGAGTTCTAATTGTAACTTCATACTGGGGAGACCCCTTGTGTTGGCGAACTTCCAACATTGTCAAAAACCTCAAAGGAGACGTTGTCGCTTTTTCTAACACTTGTAGCACAAGTTCTTCAGGAGATATGAAAGCTTCCTAGAGACACCCTTGGGTTGAAGTGGGAGACCAGTGCCTAGGACATCTTAGGAGAGGAGTGCTTTTTAGATTTTTAGTTAAGGCTTTAAGCACTTCAATTTGTCACAATTAATGCAAATGAGTTTGATTTAGAATCATTCATAAAGGTACCAAACATGAAGCATCTTGTTTATAGGAGTATCCAGGAAATAATATTCAACTCAAAGGTGGCCAAATCTGATTAGGAATGTGCAGCGATTTAATTATGGAAACATAGGTAATGGGAGAAGACAATAGAGGAGGAGTCCATCATATAAATCTTAAGGTCTAATAATTATATATATCAAGACTTAGAGAGAAATGAGTGAGAGAGAGTGTTGTGAAATGCTAATATGCATGGAGCGCTTTTTAAAGACTCGATTTCCACCATGAAACAAGCATTATCCATCAATTTTTGTGTTTAAATGAATCTGCATCTTAAGGGAAATACAACTAGTTGCTACTTGACATGTAATCTGTGGAGAATTTTAAAATCTAATAAGTTGGAATCACCTAGAACTTTGTATTAATATCTTGAAGAAGACCAACATAAAACAAGCTTCAGATAGACCTTTAGGAAAATAGGAAAAGGTCTCGTAAGAGAGAAGTATTTCTCGAAAATTCTTAACCTTTGTTAAGTGTTTCTTCCCTCCTTTTATAAGGAGAGGGAGAGCTTGAAAATCAGTTACAAAAATATCTCAGGCCTGAGCATCTAGTTGTCTCGATGTGCAGGCTCTATCACCTCAAATTATTACAACAGAAAGATGCCTTTATTTAAAATAGAATAACAAAAACAATCAAAATCAACAAAACATAATTAACATGTGAAACTAAAATGATGTCCCTGTAAAGATATCTCCACGCTACATACTTTACTAGCCTCTTGTCCAACCGCATTTCTGCCACATTACGCCTCATACTCTCTCGGCTGGTTCCCTATCTCTTTTAATCTTAACAACTTTAATTATTCACTTACAAGAGCTGGGAGTGATCACCCATGATGGCCATAACATGTCATAAGCACAAAAACCAACTCATATTTCCCCTTAACTTTTTTAACATTCTTCCAAAACCAACCATACCCTGTGAAACAATCACACAAGTGCATCGGAGCTCGGACCATTTGGGGACTTTAAAATGAACATGATTCATAAATTTGTGATCATTAATATCCTTTAGCCCCTTCTACCTTAGCCTCGAGGGCTTAGGTGAAAACTGCATGGTAGAAACCTGGGGACTCAAGGCCTAAGCCTTTAGGAGCTAAAATCCCTTAAGCTGGGACGGGGGTCGATTCTTTGATATATTGCATCGTAACCTGTTCTAATGCATAATAGAAAGGACCATACTACATATTCTCTTGGGCCCCTTTTGCAATATCAGAGATCGGAGATGGGGTGTTTCTAATCCTTGCCTCTAGTTGCACCCTCACAAAACATGTGATTGCAACATGCGACGTGGTTTGGTCCACGTGAAAAGAGGATAAGGGAGGGCCAATGTAAAAACTTTAAACATATACAACCTTTGCTCCACTTTGTAGAAACCTTTATTAACCGTCCACCCAACCATTGATCAATATGCGTAAAACACACATATTTTTGTTGCCCACCTCTTGCCACCTGTCTACATCACCTTTGGGCCCACGATATCGGATGTTTCCCCGATGTGTTCCTTTATAAAACGCTGATTACATGATGCTCCATTGTTGCGATCGTTGATTTGATATCACCCCTTTACGCTCAACCCCACCTTTGGTTGTTCAAACTGTCAGTAATTGTGGGCCACTCTCCACATCAGAGCTCCTTAATCGAAGAATGCTAATCGAGAGATGTAACTTAATGCAGCGACATTTCCTAACTTATGATTGTTGATCTACGAGCTAACATCATCCTTTTCCACGTGTCACCTTGTGAGTGGTGACATGTGTCACCGTTTTTTGGCCCCTTATGACCCATCAAAATGTTGAATCTTCATGCCACATCATGATGACATCAGATGCCATGTGGATTTATCAGGACCAATGGTATTCAACCACATGGCCCTTTGGAGGAGAGAGAAAAGGTCTTCCCTCTTATGGTTTTGCAGGTGAATTCCTTTGTAAATGCTTCAAGGTGTTCTCCTAGCAGTTTACACTATAGACACTTTTTCCCCGCAATTCCTTTATATTAGTCCATCAAGGATTGTCAATTGCCGACTTGCAACATGCCCAACGCTGTTGCGATTGGCTATCATTGATTTCACCTCAAACCTCTGATCGCTGATATACTATGTGCCATGGAACTTTGATAGCCGATGTGCGATGTCTCTTGATAATCCCATTTGCGATCGTCGATGCGTTAGGACCTCCGATATTGCAATCTCTGATGTGTCGGGACCTTCGATTTTCTCTTCTTTCTTCCTTTAAAAGGTGACAAAACCCCCAACTTTAATAGGCCATATCTTCTGATCGAGAAGTCCATTTTTGTACTTCCACATACCATTGGAAATATTATTTTGATCACTATCCAATGGACGTGGTTTGATTTCGAATTTGATTCCTTCTATGTCTTGGAGGATGGCTGCCAACCTCTCTGCTCTTTTGCACTTTTTTGACAGTTGAAAACACATTTTGCAGTGAGTGACAACATTGGATCCAATTGGGGAAGTGCCTTTCTAGGAAGGTGTTGAGAACCTGCAGAGAATTAGCCTTCACCAATATTGGGCATGGAAGAAAAAATATAATGAACTTGTACGATCAGAAAATCTCCATGGAACTTTATTTGAAGAGAGACCTTTCCTCATCAAACTGAAATGCAGAAAAATAAATTCTAACAACTGGAAATTAAATGCTCAGCTAGTGAGCTTATTTAGGTACAACTCCTACTTGTGTATAGGGTATAAATTCACCTAAGTGAGGTCAACCCTCCAATTGTACTAGGTCAACATTTTGGTGTTGGACCTAATGCCTCCACGCTGCTGAAATTTAAAAATCAAAACAAGTATGCACCCTGAAAAATTTTCAAACACAAATTTTGATATGTGCCCCCAAATTGATTGTTGAACCTTCTAATGGGGTTGTGTTATTGAAAATCAATTACTAAAATATGCATGCACCCCATAAGAACTTCAAACCAAATATTTGACACATATCTTGGGGTTGAGAAATACTGTTGCAGGTCAAAGAAAGATACCATGTAGTCAACAAATGGATCATGGAACTGATGAGGAAAATTGGTAGTTGTATCCCTTTCTTGAACAGTTTCCAGGGAGGAATCTTTCTGCAACAAGAAACCACAAAATTTTGTTGGCTCTTCAACTTTGGGCTCTTCTTGAAACATTTATTGTTGGAATCCCTCTCCCCACTTGCTTGTAAGCAGATCCCTTTGACAATCTGCGATCATCTCATCCTCCTGTGAATCATATGAAACATAAATCGGAGGAGGTTCTTGAACTTGTTCTCCAGGTAAAGGATGTGAATGGTAATGGAGCCTCTTATTTATGTGCATCTTCTCATGACTGGGGCTTTTTTAGTTTTGCATCACTCGACTTCCCATCAGAGTCATACTCATCATAAGAAGGAGAATCATCAAATTCATCTAAATAATATCTCTAAGGGTTCATTGGCAACTCAATGATGTTTCCTTCTTGGATTTCTTGATCACTGGGAAATGCCTCTTGATGTGAGTAGATATCTTCTTGGAATGGAATCTCACAAACAACTTCAGTGGGGTCATTAACCATAGGAATATTTTCAAAATTAAAATGTACGCAACAATCTTCAAACAGAGCATTCAGTGGATATAATCTTTTGCAATAATGATTGAATGTTATATGAAATTTTTTTAAGGAAGATATGTTGCCACGAGGTATTTTTCTGTACCAAACTCTAACATCTTCTTCTAAAGAGTACATGAACAATTTTATTTGTGCATCTTCGAAAAAAATACCCTGTTGTTCCAGGCATTCATGAAAATCCTTAAGGTGTTGGTCAGACCTTCTATCTGTGTTTCCACTTAAACTAGGAAAATAGGTATTCCATTCATGAAATGAAGAGACATGATTAGGATAACCAGCAATAGAAGAAAAATCAAGTGGGGCAATTTTTTTGGGCCAGGAATGCAGGAATGGCCATTTTGAAAACCCCTTCACAAATGTGAGAGATCTTAAACCCACACTTCCTTTGCTCACTTGACAAAGGGAATGTAAAAAATTGTCGTACCTAGGGAAAAATATTCTGATTCATTCCCCAGAAATGACATCAAAAAGATGTTGTCACTTTTTCTAACACCTGTAGCACAAGTGCTTCAGGAGATATGAAATCTTCCTAGAGACAGCCTCAGGTTGAAAGGGGAGATAAGTGCCTAGGACATATTAAGAGAGGAGTGCTTTTCACATTTCTATTTAAGGATTTAAGTACTTCAATTTGTTACAAATAATGCAAATGGGTTTGATTCAAAATCATTCATAAAGGTACCAAACATGAAGCAGCTTGTGTACATGAGTATCCAGGAAATAATCTTCAACTCACAGGTGGAAATTAGATTAGGAATGTGCAGTGATTTAATTGTGGAAACATAGGTAATGGGAGAAGACAGTAGAGGAGTAGTCCATCATATAAAGCTTAAGGTCTAAGAATTATATATATCAAGACTTAGAGAGAAATGAGTGAGAGAGAGTGTTGTGAAATGCTAAGATGCTTGGAGCACTTTTTAAAGACTTGATTTCCACCATGAAACATGCATTATCCATCAATGTTTTGATTTAAATGATCTGAATTTGAAGGGAAATATAGCTCGCTGCTACTTGACATGCAATCTATGAATAATTTTAAACATATATGAAGAAACAAAGAGAGAAGAACATACTACAAATATAATAAGTTGGAATTACCTAGAACTTTGTATTAATCTCTTGAAGAAAACCAACATACAACAAGCTTCAGACATGCCTTTAGGAAAATAAAAAAAGGTCCCATAAGAGAGAAGTATTTCCCAAAATTTTGAGCCTTTGTTAAGTGTTTGTTTCCTCATTTTATAAGGAGAGGAAGAGCTTGAAAATCAGTTACAAAAATATCTCAGGCTTGAGCATCCAACTGTCTACTTGACTAGATATCTCAGCGTGCAAGCTTTGTCGCCTCAAATTATTACAATAGAAATATGCCTTTCTTTAAAACAGAATAACAAAAACAATCAAAATCAACAAAACATAATTCACATCTGAAACTGAAATGATGGTCCTATAAAAATATCTCAATGCCACTTCCTTTGCTGGCCTTTGGTCCTACAATGTTTCTGCCACATTACGCTTCATACTCTCTCAGTCGGTTCCCTATCACTTTTAGTCTTAACAACTTTAATTATTCACTTACAAGATACAGGAGAAATCACCCATGATGGCCATAACATGTCCTAAACACAACAACCAACTCATCCATCCCCCTAAATTCTTTAACATTCTACCAGAACCAACCATGCCTTGTGAAACAATCACACAAGTGTATCTAAGCTTAGGCCATCTGAGGACTTTAAACTAAACAAGATTCATAAAGTTGTGATCGTTGATATCCTTTGGCCCCTTCTTCCTTAGCCACGAGGGCTTAGGTGAAAACTACATTGGTAGAAACCTGGGGACTCAAGGCCTAAGCCTTCAGGAGCTAAAATCCCTTTAGTTGGGACGGGGGCCGATTCTTTGATATATTGCATTTGTTAAACACACATGGACAGCATAGACAATATGAAAGATAAAACATGCAATTCATTTTTTTATTAACAAGAGATTTACATTTATAGTACATTATGTGACTCTTGGGTTTCAGATCCCAAGGTCTCTTGGACTGCTTAGTCTATTCGGCTTCCACACTAACCCATTTAGGATTAGGTGTCCAACATTCCCCCCCTTAATCCGAAGGGTTATGTATGAGTCCAAGAAGAGAGCTGTAATACAAAATGTGCAAAAAATGCATGGCAGCACTAGGCTGAATGTGCTCTATGAAATGTTGGTATAAAGGGCAGTGGTTTAAGGATGACCACCAACATTGGAACGCTTAGTGCAATTCCCAGAACTCTTCCAATACTGGCAAGAAACTGAAGTTTTCTGCTAGAGGAAGTGATCCTATTGTTTTAAAGAGGGAAACCTTCAACCATAAAAGGGAGGTCTCACCGCGCATAAAAGGTAAAACTTCAACCTAAAAAGGGAAGTCTCAACCTGTGATGGTTTAAGGATGACCAACAACTCTGGAATGCTTAATGCAATTCCTGGAACTCTTCCAAAGCTGGCAAGAAGCTGGTGTCTTCTACTAGAGGAAGTGTTCTCAATTTTGTTCCTGGAACTCTTCCAAAACTGGCAAGAAGCTGAAGTCTTCTACTAGAGGAAGTGTCCCAGATTGCCAACTGAAGGCATGCTCAGGGGCATCTTTGTCTTTGGCTACAACTCTGAAACTGGTGTGGCAGGTTGTGGCTCAGGCTCGCTTGATGTGACTTTGAAGCTTGTAGATGACCATCATTTCCCCCCCTGTCAGATACAAGGTGAGATGATGGAGAAAACTCAACTACAAGACTGTTCAATATTCTGGAACAAGTTCTGACATGTGTTTGGAATATCTTCTTGGCTGTTGATGCCCATGGCCAAGAAGCGATCCATCCAAGATGAATCTTTGTTCTTGCAGGACGTTTGTTTCTGAAGCATCTGTGTGAAGAATGACTGGTTTTATGACAGTGCTTACATGGATGAAGATCAAAACAGTGATCTTTCAGATGGCCAACTCGGTCACAGTGTTGGCATTTCACGATCTATTGTTTTTTTTGTTGTTGTTGTTGCTGTGGAAGAGGAGTAGAATCTGGAACAGCTGGAGGTGAACTGTCATGAGGAGCAGGTGAACTGTTATGAATGAATCCAGCACTCTGAAACTGAATGGGTTTTGAGTAGTCTGGAATATGAAAGGACAAGTCCTTGTCATATCCAAGACCAGTTCTGTGCTTGTTGTGGACAAGTTGTTCCCAAGGTCTGATGATGGGCTTGGGAAGTGCACACTGAGTTTCTGCATCTGCATGTACAACTGCTGCTTTACTGGGCACTGGATCTGAATGAACTTGAACAATATTAACTTGCTATTTATGGGAGTCTGCTTCATTGTTCTGAACAGAAACATGTTCAGAATGACTTTTCTGTTTTAATTCTTCTTGCTGTAGCTGAGATTCAAGCTGTAAAAATTCGATCTTTTCTTGTGCATCATGCAGGCAGGTCTGAATGTCACAAAGAGTGTCTTTGCTTATTTGTAATGTTTCATCAACAGTAGATAATATCAGAGTTTTAAGGAACTGTAATACTTCACTGGTTCTGGCCATTTTTTCTTCAATGTCTGATTTACACCTTAACAAACTGATCACAATTACTACTCAATGTAGAAAAGTAATATCTACTCACAGCACACAGCAATATCCTTTATAAATGTCAGCAAATGATCAGTGTGCAATATAAAAGATTACAATTAGTTCACCAGAATCTTTATGCAGCAGTGGAATCAAGGAATCAATGCACTATAATGAAATCTAAATACAAAGCCACACTGGGGCAGCAGCGACTGCAAACTTGTTTGGATCCTTCAAGTACTCCTTCACTTTCAAATCAGCGTCAGCAACAAGTTTCCAGAATCCAGGTTCTTTAAAACGGACTAGTAACATGCATCTCAGCTTTTTACCCAAATCAAGAACCTCAATAGCTGGAAATTTCGCAACTGTACCATTGCATGCGAAAGCTTATCTTTCATGTGGTTCAAAATCATTCACCATTGATTTCTTACTTTCATTAAAAGCCATCATATATGGAATTATCTCAATAGGAAAATTCATAACTTCTTAAACCCAATGACTCAAATCATTCAGATGCTCATCAACCCAATAAACATCATTCATATATGACCAAAATTCAATGAAACAATGTAACCATGTTTTAATATTCAATTTAACATTATTTTAATGAATGAAAGGACTAGTCCTTACTGAATGCGCCCTTGATATTTTAGCAGTAGTACAAATGATCCCCAATAAATCTCAGCCTTCTAAAATGATGAGGAATTCGGTCTTCCAGGCATCCGGAACTCCTTTGCTCTTATTGTAATCAGCAATGTCTATATTGTGATTGTTGTCAGTAGCAATGCTAATGCAGCATGTGCCTTAAAGTTTGTGGTTGAGGCAGTGGCGTTGTTCAAATCCTACTTTGGTGGTGCATTCGATGAAGATGCCATTCGGAATAATTTTGTGCTAATTTATGAGCTTCTTGATGAGATCATGGACTTTGGCTACGCACAAAATCTTTCTCCTGAGATTTTGAAGCTTTACATCACACAAGAAGGGGTTCGGTCTCCTTTCTCATCCAAGCAACCAGACAAACCCGTACCCAATGCTACATTGCAAGTTACAGGTGCTGTCGGTTGGCGGCGGGAAGGCCTAGTTTACAAAAAGAATGAGGTTTTTCTTGATATTGTGGAAAGTGTAAATCTCTTGATTCGAGGCGACGTTCTCATCAATCGCGACGATGTCGGTGGCAATATGGTGGATGCATTCAGAACACATATAATGCAAACAAAGGAGCTTGGGACCTGTCCTGTTAGGCAGATAGGTGGATGTTCTTTCCTTTACATGAGAATCAGCAACCCTTCAGATGCTTTGGACAAGATCCGGTTTGAGAGTCTCACGGACAAGAGTAAGCTGGATGCACAACCAGAACTGTTTATTCACATTATCCCAGACAAGACAAACAATTCGTTGATCTCAGCCTGGAACGCAAAGGTCTCAACTTCACCAGCTTCCGCCATGATTTCTCCTCGAAAGCTTAACGCAAACACAGACCAGAAATCGCCGAAACTAGCCTTCAAGGCTTACGAAAACACAGACGAGAAAATCGCCGAAACTAGCCTTCAAAGCTTACGAAAACGCAGACCAGCAAAACGCCGAAACTAGCCTTCAAAGCTTACGAAAACGCAGACCAGCAAAACGCCGAAACTAGCCTTCAAACCCTTCAGACAGAGTAGGCAGCGTTCAAAAAGGAGCGCTCCACACATTCAATAATCACACAATACACCAGTCTACCACCGCATGGGAGATCAGAGAAAAGCAGAGGAAGCGCACAATAAATTCAAGCGTTCATATCACACCTCCTACGACGAGACTGCTTGCAAGACCTTCGATGAATTGTCCATTTCTCGGCTACAAATCGCACTAAACAAGATTTGAACCAGCATTCCCTATCGGATCAGTGAACCGGAGTGAAGTTGAAGAAAACTAGCGACTGTATGACATCCAGCTTCGGACACGATGGATCGGGCGGTGTGTCATGGATCAAGCTTCAGCAATGAGGGGTAGTCTGGTGCCTTTGGCCCGGGTGACTACAATTACAGGGCGCACACAATCACGCATGGTGTCTGGCATATGAAAGCCCACCTCTTCATAGTCAGCATGAATGTCCGAGGAGAGAGCAAATAGATTGGTTGTTCAAGGAAATGGGGCTCAACTATCCTGGATTCTGAGAGCAAATAGATTGGTTGTTCAAGGAATCTCTATACGAAATCGTAAACCAGCGTTTCAGCAACGTATGGGAAAAACGCAGTATATTTACACACGATGCGCTATCTGATAGGGTCAGCAGTATTCAAGGAGCAGCGTAACAGTCGAAGGAGCGTTTTGTATGCAGGTGGAGTAGCTACAGCAGCAGCGTAGCAGAAGGGAACAGGCCAGCGAAAAATGTTATGTCTATAACTGACACGATCAACAGAAATTAATAGCAAGCAGGTTCTGCAGAGTTGACAGGTTTTAAAAATACCCAAGCCTCTATTTTCGGATCGCTGGAATGTGCATGTGCGTTACACTCAGAATCGCAGAACCGGCAGTCATATGAATGTAGAGAGGACGTTTCAGAGTTGTGAACCGTTTCTGACCCGTTCAATGAGCAATATGAATTTATCCTAGCAAATGATCAGAAACCCACAAGCTTCATTAAGACATAGAAGCATTGGTTTACACAAGCCACAAAAACAAGTGGCTTACACAGTATTGAGAAGGTTATGAACGAACCAGCTCTGATACCATGTTAAACACACATGGACAACATAGACAATATGAAAGATAAAACATGCAATTAATTTTTTTATTAACAAGAGATTTACATTTATAGTACATTATGTGACTCTTGGGTTTCAGATCCCAAGGTCTCTTGGACTGCTTAGTCTATTCGGATTCCACACTAACCCATTTAGGATTAGGTGTTCAACAACATTTTAACCGGTCCCAATGCATAATACAATGTTCCATAATACATATGTGCTTTGGCCATTTTTACAACATCAGAGCTCAAATATCAGGGATTTCTAATCCTTGCCTCTGGTTGCACCCTCCCAAAGCTTGTGATTGCGACATGCAACATGGTTTGGTCCACGTGAAAAGAAGGGAGGGCCAACGTGAAAGCTTTAAACATATAAAACCTTTGCTCCGATTTGTAGAAACCTTTATTAACAGTCCACCCAATCATTGATCAAGATGCGTAAAATATGCATATTTACGCTTCCTGCATCTTTCCACCTATCTACGTCACCTTTGGGCCCATGATATCAGATGTTTCCCCAATGTGTTCCTTTATAAAATGATGCCCACCCTCTTTTGGTTTCGCAAATGAATTCCTTTGTAAATGCTTCAAGGTGTTCTCCTGACAGTTTACACTATCGACACTTTTTCCTCGCAATTCCTTTATAGTGGTCCCTCAAGGATTTCCAATTGCCAACTAATTGTGACATGCCCAACGCTGTTGTGATTGGTGATCGCCGATTTCACCCCAAACCTATAATTGTCGATATACTATGTGCCTTTGACATTCGATTGCCGATGTGAGATGCCCCTTTATCCTCTGATTTGCGATTGACGATGTGCCGAGATCTCCGATATTGCGATCACTGATGTGCCGGGACCTCCGATTTTCTCTCTTTCTTCCTTTCAAAGGTGACAAAATCCCCAACTTCAATAGGCCATATCTTCGGATCCAGAAGTCCATTTTTGGACTTCCACATACCGTTGGAAATATTATTCTGAGTACTATCCAATGGAGGTGGTCTAATTTAGACTTTGAGCCCTTCTATGTCTTGGAATATGGCTTCCAACCTCGCTGCTATTTTGCAGACTTTTGATAGTGGAAAACACATTTTGCATCGAGTGACAATAGGAGGTAACCTTTAAAAATGATAAGAAGAGAAAATAAGATCAAGAAGACTTGAGCTATGGGTCTAAATAAGAAGAGTAAATGTTTGTCAAAATATTGAAGAGAGGATCTAGAAAGTACAAAGGTAAGTTACCCTTCAAATGCTTTAATTATGGAAAAGTAGGTCATTAGGCATCTAATGTCTAAATAAGGAAGAAAAAAATGAATATGATCATAAAGTGAAGAATAAATATAGGAAGTAAAGAAGGAAAATAATTTCAAGAAGATGAGTTCCCATACCCAAGAAGACAAAAATTCCTTAGAAGATTAAGATTAATAGTCCTGTGATGAATAAAGAACAAAATAAATAGAAAATTACTTGATGCTCATGGCCTTAGAAATTCTATATTAAGGAAAAGTTGAGTTTGATGAAGAAGAGGTTGAAGTAGATCTGGATGGTGAACTGATCAATGCCTTAGAAGAAATAAAAAGGCTTAGGAAAAAGAATAAGAAGAAAAAAGTACTATTGATTAAGCATGAAAGAGAAGAACACAAATATAAGGATCCTTCGCTTCTTCCTCTGAAGGTAGAATTGGAGTAAGTAAAGAAAATTGAAGACACTTTGTTAAAATACTTGAAAGAGAAGTGAAAGGAGTGTGAAAAGCTAGAAGTAGATATAGTATATCTTAGAAAGGAATTAGAGAAAATTGAGACTCAATTGAACTAGAACTTAAAGTTTATTAAACGATATAACAAGTTAGATGAGAATATAAGTATTCATATATCTCTCATCAAAACGGGTATGGGTGATGAAGGAGAATCAAGCACAAAGGAAGATGAAGACAAATAACTAATCAACTATGTTGAAGTAGTCAAAGTGTTAGTGTCAGTCCTTCCAGCCTTCCTCCAGTGATCAAATATGCTCTTACAAAGTGATTTTGAAGTGTCAAGGTCAAATTTTGTCATTTCAGTGAGTCTTCAAGCAAAATTTGGTCACTAGGCATTAGGTCTAGGGTTTGCTTTCACTCCTTCTAAAAGTTGTCCAAATGCCAATCTATGTCACTATTCAGCTGAGTCTACCATCATTCATAGGGTTTTCATTATCATCTCAGTGTCTAATGAGTCATTTTACATCTTGTTCATGCTTCAGTTGCGCCTAGGTAAGGTCATTTCCCTCTCCTAGGGTTTTGCAAACCAATTTCTCTTGGACGGTCAAGTCATCGGAAAAACTTGTATCCATATGTTCATAAACCTTCCCCTATCCTTAAAATACCCTATCAAATGCTTCCCATCCCTTAGATCCCCCAAATTCCTCATTTTTGCACAAACCCTAGTTTCTAGCTACAACCTGGCAATTTTCTAGGTTTGGCCTGTGTTTTGCCCTTTTGGACCCCTTCCCCTCGCTCAATCTCTGAGATTCCACTTTCCCCTGCTTCCTAACATCCCTCCCCACTCCCAAAAATTTCCCCAAGAATTTAGAAGCCTCTTATCCCCTTCATTTCGCTTCATTTCGACAAAATTCCCTGTTTCACACATCGGGGAAAGTCGCACTCAAATGATGTTCCAGAGCAATCAAAGATGAATTTTGGAAAACTGAGAGAGTTTTTTGTCCATAACATGCCAAAGAAGAAAAACCTCCTTCACTTTTTGCACAGGTGTCATGGTTTTAGAGAAATGTCAAAATTACAATCGTCGGATCCAAGGAGGTTGGCCAAGGCACTAAAACGACGGAAAAGGCCCGATCCACTCCAAATTTTGGCCAAAGCCTCTTTGACTGAGCATGGTACTTGATTGGGGACTCCCTGCCCAAATTTCAAGAAATTTGGAGAAAATTTTGTCATTTGTGAATTTTTTGTGCAATTTGCAGGTTTTTCCCATTAACGGGTCTCACCCCGCACGCGACCCTTCATCATGGCAACTCCTTTTGGCGCAAACTCAGCATTTCTAGATTTTTCATGCAAATTTACATATTCCCATGGATGGACTTGAGATTTTGTGCAGTTTTGGTCCCCCAAAAGGTCAAAAAACTACCAAAAAATGACTTTCTGGCCCTTTTTTGAGTTGCAGAAACCAGTCTTGGGAGAATTAAGTTTTGACAGGGAAAATGACCTCCAAATTCAAAAATTCCAGTTGGGTTGGAAAGTAGACTCACAGACCTTTCCAACAAGCCCACTTTTGCTCAATTTGGACACCTGCAAGTGCCTCAAACATCGCTCCAAAGGCGCGCGACCCGTCAGGCAGGGGCGCGCGACCCGTCAGGCAGTTTTTGCCAGATTGCATTGTACAGCCCAGAAAACGCAGTTTTGACCCAGTTTGACTTTTTGGGATGGAAGATGATTATCTTTGATGTAATTATTGTAACTCTAAGACACTTTTACTCTTGTTTAACACTTCTAGAATATTCATTCATGTAAAGGGTAAATATTTAATGAATGGATTGGTTTCCTAGCTTATAGAGACAAGTTGTTTTGACTGCCTAGATTGTAGTGCTTAGTTTAGAATTGGTTGAAACAGCTCCTAGAAGGATGAGATCGACCCCTAGAGGCAAGGGAAGAGGTTGGCTTGCCTATATTATGTATTTTCTCAATCATTTTCAGGGGTTGGAAGGTTGGACTCTTGAGGGAGAAGCTATCATTGTATTATTTCAGTGCATCTCTCCAATTTTTGGCTAAGGAAGACCAGGGTTTTGCAGTCCTCTTTGGGATTCTTGTGGACTCATGTGTTGATGGTGTGTTTCTCAATGTACTTGTAAGCTTGTTATGTGATTCATTTCCTTTCTTTTACTTCTGCACATTAAACAAATGAAGTGTTAAAGTAAGAATCCATGCCTGCCATGCTCTGCTTTTAAGTTTGTTTAATTTCAATGTTTTCTACTGTCTAAAGAGAATTCAAAGTTATTGTTTGCTCTCTTTAGCTCTTCACCTTTCATTCCTGACCATCCACCTCAATCAAAGGCATCAATACTGTCTCCTACCTCGCCCCAAAGAATTCCCTGCAGAAACTGTGTCCAATCCCCGCACCCAAAATTTCCCTCTCCTCAATTTGCCACCAAAAACCCAAAAAACCCCAAATCAACCCTTTTGATCAGTTTACTAGCCTAATATCAGTGTTGCCTTATTGGTCATCTCATCTATTGAAGATTTTACCGAGATAGACCGGAGAGAACCTTCTCCTGCCCCGTAGGGCTAGCTACGAGGCTAAATGGTTTGATGTTGCCTTGAGGTTTACCTTTCTCAGCCTGAGGTGAAATTTCAAGCGCTAACATACTGGCGACCATACTGGGGAGAACAAACTTGTCTGTTGATTGATGTGTTTGTTTCATAAGTCTTAGACGGAGCCTGAAGTTATGCCAGGTAGCCTTCGAAACGCTTTTGCTTTGCATTAGTGGAAGTAGATAAGCGCTGCTTCAGTCCATCTCTGTGAGCTTGTGAATACGACCACTTCATTTGCATTTCACCCCAGTACATGTATCAAGTTCAGATCTGATTGTTGATAGTGGACAACGATCAGACACTTGAAAGGCTGAAATCATTCACTTGGCGACTCTAAATCATTTTCGAGATCAGATCCAAAGACTCCACTGGAGGATGATCCCGACCAGCAAAAGCATGAAAGGACAACATGGACAGATCAGGTATTCAAGTTCGAATTTCATCCAAGACATTTTGTTCTTTGTCATAAATTATTTCTTCTCTTTTCCCAAGAATGTCAAGAAGGCTTTGCAAAGTATACTATGCTTGAGAAGAGATCCTCAGCCTGCAGTTGATTCTTTCCCTTTGAAGATTGTGAATACCAAAGATTTGCATACCTTTGAGCTTGATCAAGACCTTTCTTCTAAATTTTGTGATGACCATCTTCAAATTGATGAATCTCAAAAGACCAAGACCGATTCTACACCTGCTGTACATACCCATACACCTTGTAAAATTCCAGATCGGTATAAACCTCTTGTTTTACCTTCTGTTCTTCATCCTTTCCCCAAAAACTATGATCTATACTTGCCGAGGTTTGATGGTGAAAGTAAGAATGTCAACGCTGAGCAACATGTGCAGAATTTTGAGAATTTTCTAGATCTTTTTGAAGTTGATGAAGAAGATGTTAGTATAAGGCTTTTTGCTCTTTCTTTGCAAGCCAAAGTGAAGAGTTGGTTCAAAGCCCTGCCTAATGCAAGCATTTCAGATTTCCAGCAGTTTGTCAAAGTTTTTCTCGACAGGTGGATGATCAGACAGAACCTTTTCTTGATTATAGAAGAGTATAACCAGCTGAAAAGATTGCCAGGGGAGACAGTACAACAATTTTCAGCCAGATTTAACCAAGTTTATTATTCGATGCCAGTTGATATTAGACCTTCTCCTAGATCGGCTCTCTTGCACTATCCGGGTGCCTTTGATCCGGAGATGGAGTTTCAGCTGAGAGAAAGGGATATTGCAACACTTCACGAGATGCAAAACATTATAGTAAATGTAGAGGCGCATCCGCTGATCCGACGGGCAAGGTTGAAGGAAGAAGAGATGAAAAACATAGATCCGGAAAAATCGACCTCTCTAGAGGTGAAGCTTGACATTTTGGTAAGTGCAGTGGAAAAGATGATAGACAAGATCAATGCAAGGAATGATTATGATTTTCAAGCTCATGGCTCGCTGATTGAAGAAGAACAAGTTGCTGATCCAAAACATTTTGTTTCTTATCCTAGTTGTCATAGATCTGATAGTGATTGTTTTGTAGATCACCTTGGAGAAGAGAGATCTATTGATATGACATGCATGCTTAATGATGTGTTTTATAGTGATGATTTGCCTCATTTTGATGAGTATGACGATGATTATGTTCTCCAAACAGAAGCTAATCTTGTAGATAAACCAGTAGTTAGTTTGTGGGAGGAGGAAGTTCATTTTCAGCAACATGAATACATTGTTCAGCCATCACATATCAGCTATGACATTGATGAGGAAAGTGCAGCAAAGTTTGAAGTAAGTGAAGGATCTTTACCTTTTTGTTTTGATTCATGTCAGTTCATTAGAGACAACTTCCATGAACTTAGAAATCAGCTGTCAACAAGTCTTGATCCAGACCATCTTGAAGGCAATAAAAACCTTGTTCCAGACTTCTCATATTCAGATTTGCAGGCCCCAAATGCCATTGGTTGTCAAGTTGCAGATGAAAGCATGGAAGCTGACATATTTGATCAAATGATACAAGAAGGTTCCCTACCTTTCTGTTTTGAATCATTTCAGTATTTGAAGGGAAATTTGCATAGTCCATCTTCAGTGAAGAATGAGCAGCATGTAGGCAATCATGTAATCACAATGGAACCAATAGAAATGGGATTGCAGCAGTCTTTTCAAGTTTTTCATGATCCAATAGCTGATGTTTTGGATGAGGTTTGCAGTCAAAGTTTTTCTCCATTGTCTACATGTGAGCTTGAAACATGTGCTGATATGAATTTGATCCGGCAGCCGGTTTCTTTGTCATTTTCAGCAGGGGTCTCGTCACAAGGCTCAGATCAAAGTTTTCATTCATGGTATGAGGAGAAGAGAAATAATCCATTGGTTGAGCTAAGTCCCAGTGTGCATGAACTTCAAGATCCTTATGCAGTGTTTTTGGAGGCGGATAGAGAATTCATATCATTCGACGGATCTGTTTCTAAGTTATCATGGGAGTTGCCTTTCAGTAGTTCTCTCTTGTTGTTCATAAGTGAGCACTTGTGGAGACTTCGAACAGCAAATGGGATACCTACTTGGTTGCATTGGTTGTTTCATTTCACTTGATCAGGTGATGAATGAAACTGTTAGAGTAGGTTTTGATGAATAAGCTCAACTTTGAGCATCATTTCCAGTTTGTCGGTTGTGTTTAAGTATTGAGTCAGTTTTTAGTTGAGTGAGAGTAAATTTGTGTTGTCAAGTCATCAGTTTTTAGTCATGCATTTCAGCTTGAGTTTTTGACTCCATCGCCCAATGGATAAAGCACTGGTTTGCTCTCCCAGAGGTCTGCGGTTCTTGGCACCTCCAAGGAGCTACCATCCCCATTGGAGCCAATGTTAGTGTCAGTCTTTCCAGCCTTCCTCCAGTGATCAAATATGCTCTTACAAAGTAATTTTGAAGTGTCAAGGTCAAATTTTGTCATTTCAGTGAGTCTTCCAGCAAAATTTGGTCACTAGGCATTAGGTCTAGGGTTTGCTTTCACTCCTTCTAAAAGTTGTCCAAATTCCAATCTATGTCACTATTCAGCTGAGTCTACCATCATTCATAGGGTTTTCATTATCATCTCAGTGTCTAATGAGTCATTTTACATCTTGTTCATGCTTTAGTTGCGCCTAGGTAAGGTCATTTCCCTCTCCTAGGGTTTGGAAAACCAATTTCTCTTGGACGGTCAAGTCATCAGCAAAACTTGTATCCAGATGTTCATACACCTTCCCCTATCCTTAAAATACCCTATCAAATGATTCCCATCCCTTAGATCCCCCAAATTCCTCATTTTTGCACAAACCCTAGTTTCTAGCTACAACCTGGCAATTTTCTAGGTTTGGCCTGTGTTTTGCCCTTTTGGACCCCTTCCCCTCGCTCAATCTCTGAGATTCCACTTTCCCCTACTTCCTAACATCCCTCCCCACTCCCAAAAATTTCCCCAAGAATTTAGAAGCCTCTTATCCCCTTCATTTCGCTTCATTTCGACAAAATTCCATGTTTCACACATCAGGGCAAGTCGCACTCAAATGATGTTCCAGAGCAATCAGAGATGAATTTTGGAAAACTAAGAGAGGTTTTTGTCCATAACATGCCAAAGAAGAAAAACCTCCTTCACTTTTTGCACAGGTGTCATGGTTTTAGAGAGATGTCAAAATTACAATCGCCGGATCCAAGGAGGTTGGCCAAGGCACTAAAACGACAGAAAAGGCCCGATCCACTCCAAATTTTGGCCAAAGCCTCTTTGACTGAGCATGGTACTTGATTGGGGACTCCCAGCCCAAATTTCAAGAAATTTGGAGAAAATTTTGTCATTTGTGAATTTTTTGTGCAATTTGCAGGTTTTTCCCATTAACGGGTCTCACCCCGCGCGCGACCCTTCATCATGGCAACTCCTTTTGGCGAAAACTCAGCATTTCTAGATTTTTCATGCAAAGTTACATATGCTCATGGATGGACTTGAGATTTTGTGCAGTTTTGGTCCCCCAAAAGGTAAAAAAACTACCAAAAAATGACTTTCTGGCCCTTTTTTGAGTTGCAGAATCCAGTCTTGGGAGAATTAAGTTTTGACAAGGAAACTGACCTCTAAATTCAAAAATTCTAGTTGGGTTGGAAAGTAGCCTCACAAACCTTTCCAACAAGCCCACTTTTGCTCAATTTGGACACCTACAAGTGCCTCAAACATCACTCCAAAGGCGCGCGACCCGTCAGGCAGTTTTTGCCAGATTGCATTGTACAGCCCAGAAAACGCAGTTTTGACCCAGTTTGACTTTTTGGGGTGGAAGATGATTATCTTTGATGTAATTATTGTAACTCTAAGACACTTTTACTCTTTTTTAACACTTCTAGAAGATTCATTCATGTAAAGGGTAAATATTTAATGAATGGATTGGTTTCCTAGCTTATAGAGGCAAGTTGTTTTGACTGCCTAGATTGTAGTGCTTAGTTTAGAATTGGTTGAAACAGCTCCTAGAAGGATGAGCTCGACCCCTAGAGGCAAGGGAAGAGGTTGGCTTGCCTATATTATGTATTTTCTCAATCATTTTCAGGGGTTGGAAGGTTGGACTCTTGAGAGAGAAGCTATCATTGTATTATTTCAGTGTATCTCTGCAATTTTTGGCTAAGGAAGACCAGGGTTTTGCAGTCCTCTTTGGGATTCTTGTGGACTCATGTGTTGATGGTGTGTTTCTCAATGTACTTATAAGCTTGTTATGTGATTCATTTCCTTTCTTTTACTTCTGCACATTAAACAAATGAAGTGTTAAAGTAAGAATTCATGCCTGCCATGCTCTGCTTTTAAGTTTGTTTAATTTCAATGTTTTCTACTGTCTAAAGAGAATTAAAAGTTATTGTTTGCTCTCTTTAGCTCTTCACCTTTCATTCCTGACCATCCACCTCAATTAAAGGCATCAATACTGTCTCCTACCTCGCCCCAAAGAATTTCCTGCAGAAACTGTGTCCAATCCCCGCACCCAAAATTGCCCTCTCCTCAATTTGCCACCAAAAACCCAAAAAACCCCAAATCAACCCTTTTGATCAGTTTACTAGCCTAATATCAGTGTTGCCTTATTGGTCATCTCATCTATTGAAGATTTTACCAAGATAGACCGGAGAGAGCCTTCTCCTGCCCCGTAGGGCTAGCTACGAGGCTAAATGATTTGATGTTGCCTTGAGGTTTACCTTTCTCAGCCTGAGGTTAAATTTCAAGTGCTAACATACTGGCGACCATACTGGGGAGAACAAACTTGTCTGTTGATTGATGTGTTTGTTTCATAAGTCTTAGACGGAGCCTGAAGTTATGCCAAGTAGCCTTCGAAACGCTTTTGCTTTGCATTAGCGGAAGTAGATAAACGCTGCTTCAGTCCATCTCGGTGAGCTTGTGAATACGACCACTTCATTTGCATTTCACCCCAGTACATGTATCAAGTTCAGATCTGATTGTTGATAGTGGACAACGATCAGACACTTGAAAGGCTGAAATCATTCACTTGGCGACTCTAAATCATTTTCGAGATCAGATCCAAAGACTCCACTGGAGGATGATCCTGACCAGCAAAAGCATGAAAGGACAACATGGACAAATCAGGTATTTAAGTTCGAATTTCATCCAAGACATTTTGTTCTTTGTCATAAATTATTTCTTCTCTTTTCCCAAGAATGTCAAGAAGGCTTTGCAAAGTATACTATGCTTGAGAAGGGATCCTCAGCCTGCAGTTGATTCTTTCCCTTTGAAGATTGTGAATACCAAAGATTTGCATACCTTTGAGCTTGATCAAGACCTTTCTTCTAAATTTTGTGATTACCATCTTCAAATTGATGAATCTCAAAAGACCAAGACTGATTCTACACCTGCTGTACATAGCCATACACCTTGTAAAATTCCAGATTGGTATAAACCTCTTGTTTTACCTTCTGTTCTTCATCCTTTCCGCAAAAACTATGATCTATACTTGCCGAGGTTTGATGGTGAAAGTAAGAATGTCAACGCTGAGCAACATGTGCAGAATTTTGAGAATTTTCTAGATCTTTTTGAAGTTGATGAAGAAGATGTTAGTATAAGGCTTTTTGCTCTTTCTTTGCAAGCCAAAGTGAAGAGTTGGTTCAAAGCCCTGCCTGATGCAAGCATTTCAGATTTCCAGCAGTTTGTCAAAGTTTTTCTCGACAGGTGGATGATCGGACAGAACCTTTTCTTGATTATAGAAGAGTATAATCAGCTGAAAAGATTGCCAGGGGAGACAGTACAACAGTTTTCAGCCAGATTTAACCAAGTTTATTATTCGATGCCAGTTGATATTAGACCTTCTCCTAGATCGGATCTCTTGCACTATCCGGGTGCCTTTGATCCGGAGATGGAGTTTCAGCTGAGAGAAAGGGATATTGCAACACTTCACGAGATGCAAAACATTGCAGTAAATGTAGAGGCGCATCCGCTGATCCGACGGGCAAGGTTGAAGGAAGAAGAGATGAAAAACATAGATCCGGAAAAATCGACATCTCTAGAGGTGAAGCTTGACATTTTGGTAAGTGCAGTGGAAAAGATGATAGACAAGATCAATGCAAGGAATGATTATGATGTTCAAGCTCATGGCTCGCTGATTGAAGAAGAACAAGTTGTTGATCATTTTGTTTCTTATCCTAGTTGTCATAGATCTGATAGTGATTGTTTTGTAGATCACCTTGGAGAAGAGAGATCTATTGATATGACATGCATGCTTGATGATGTGTTTTATAGTGATGATTTGCCTCATTTTGATGAGTATGATGATGATTATGTTCTCCAAATAGAAGCTAATCTTGTAGATAAACCAGCAGTTAGTTTGTGGGAGGAGGAAGTTCATTTTCAGCAGCTTGAATACATTGTTCAGCCATCACATATCAGCTATGACATTGATGAGGAAAGTGCAGCAAAGTTTGAAGTAAGTGAAGGATCTTTACCTTTTTGTTTTGATTCATGTCAGTTCATTAGAGACAACTTCCATGAACTTAGAAATCAGTTGTCAACAAGTCTTGATCCAGACCATCTTGAAGGCAATAAAAACCTTGTTCCAGACTTCTCATATTCAGATTTGCAGCCCCCAAATGCCATTGGTTGTCAAGTTGCAGATGAAAGCATGGAAGCTGACATATTTGATCAAATGATACAAGAAGGTTCCCTACCTTTCTGTTTTGAATCATTTCAGTATTTGAAGGGAAATTTGCATAGTCCATCTTCAGTGAAGAATGAGCAGCATGTAGGCAATCATGTAATCACAATGGAACCAATAGAAATGGGATTGCAGCAGTCTTTTCAAGTTTTTCATGATCCAATAGCTGATGTTTTGGATGAGGTTTGCAGTCAAAGTTTTTCTCCATTGTCTACATGTGAGCTTGAAACATGTGCTGATATGAATTTGATCCGGCAGCTGGTTTCTTTGTCATTTTTAGTAGGGGTCTCGTCACAAGGCTCAGATCAAAGTTTTCATTCATGGTATGAGGAGAAGAGAAATAATCCATTGGTTGAGCTAAGTCCCAGTGTGCATGAACTTCAAGATACTTATGCAGTGTTTTTGGAGGCGGATAGAGAATTCATATCATTCAACGGATCTGTTTCTAAGTTATCATGGGAGTTGCCTTTCAGTAGTTCTCTCTTGTTGTTCATAAGTGAGCACTTGTGGAGGCTTCGAATAGCAAATGGGATACTTACTTGGTTCCATTGGTTGTTTCATTTCACTTGATCAGGTGATGAATGAAACTGTTAGAGTAGGTTTTGATGAATAAGCTCCACTTTGAGCATCATTTCCAGTTTGTCGGTTGTGTTTAAGTATTGAGTAAGTTTTTAGTTGAGTGAGAGTCAATTTGTGTTGTCAAGTCATCAGTTTTTAGTCATGCATTTCAGCTTGAGTTTTTGACTCCATCGCCCAATGGATAAAGCACTGGTCTGCTCTCCCAGAGGTCTGCGGTTCTTGGCACCTCCAAGGAGCTACCATCCCCATTGGAGCCAATGTTAGTGTCAGTCTTTCCAACCTTCCTCCAGTGATCAAATATGCTCTTACAAAGTGATTTTGAAGTGTCAAGGTCAAATTTTGTCATTTCAGTGAGTCTTCAAGCAAAATTTGGTCACTAGGCATTAGGTATAGGGTTTGCTTTCACTCCTTCTAAAAGTTGTCCAAATGCCAATCTATGTCACTATTCAGCTGAGTCTTCCATCATTCATAGGGTGTTCATTATCATCTCAGTGTCTAATGAGTCATTTTACATCTTGTTCATGCTTCAGTTGCGCCTAGGTAAGGTCATTTCCCTCTCCTAAGGTTTGGAAAACCAATTTCTCTTGGACGGTCAAGTCATTGGCAAAACTTGTATCCAGATGTTCATACACCTTCCCCTATCCTTAAAATACCCTATCAAATGCTTCCCATCCCTTAGATCCCCCAAATTCCTCATTTTTGCACAAACCCTAGTTTCTAGCTACAACCTGGCAATTTTCTAGGTTTGGCCTGTGTTTTTCCCTTTTGGACCCCTTCCCCTCACTCAATCTCTGAGATTCCACTTTCCCCTACTTCCTAACATCTCTCCCCACTCCCAAAAATTTCCCCAAGAACTTAGAAGCCTCTTATCCCCTTCATTTCGCTTCATTTCGACAAAATTCCCTGTTTCACACATCGGGGCAATTCACACTCAAATGATGTTCCAGAACAATCAAAGATGAATTTTAGAAAACTGAGAGAGGGTTTTGTCCATAACATGCTAAAGAAGAAAAACCTCCTTCACTTTTTGCACAGGTGTCATGGTTTTAGAGAAATGTCAAAATTACAATCGTCGGATCCAAGGAGGTTGACCAAGGCACTTAAACGATGGAAAAGGCCCGATCCACTCCAAATTTTGGCCAAAGCCTCTTTGACTGAGCATGGTACTTGATTGGGGACTCCCTGCCCAAATTTCAAGAAATTTGGAGAAAATTTTGTCATTTGTGAATTTTTTGTGCAATTTGCAGGTTTTTCCCATTAACGGGTCTCACCCCGCGCGCGACCCTTCATCATGGCAACTCCTTTTGGTGAAAACTCAGCATTTCTAGATTTTTCATGCAAAGTTACATATGCCCATGGATGGACTTGAGATTTTGTGCAGTTTTGGTCCCCCAAAAGGTCAAAAAACTACCAAAAAATGACTTTCTGGCCCTTTTTTGAGTTGCAGAAACCAGTCTTGGGAGAATTAAGTTTTGACAGGGCGAATGACCTCTAAATTCAAAAATTCCAGTTGGGTTGGAAAGTAGACTCACAGAACGTTCCAACAAGCCCACTTTTGCTCAATTTGGACACCTGCAAGTGCCTCAAACATCGCTCCAAAGGCGCGCGACCCGTCAGGCAGGGGCGCGCGACCCGTCAGGCAGTTTTTGCCAGATTGCATTGTACAGCCCAGAAAACGCAGTTTTGACCCAGTTTGACTTTTTGGGGTGGAAGATGATTATCTTTGATGTAATTATTGTAACTATAAGACACTTTTACTCTTGTTTAACACTTCTAGAAGATTCATTCATGTAAAGGGTAAATATTTAATGAATGGATTGGTTTCCTAGCTTATAGAGGCAAGTTGTTTTGACTGCCTAGATTGTAGTGCTTAGTTTAGAATTGGTTGAAACAGCTCCTAGAAGGATGAGCTCGACCCCTAGAGGCAAGGGAAGAGGTTGGCTTGCCTATATTATGTATTTTCTCAATCATTTTCAGGGGTTGGAAGGTTGGACTCTTGAGGGAGAAGCTATCATTGTATTATTTCAGTGTATCTCTGCAATTTTTGGCTAAGGAAGACCAGGGTTTTGCAGTCCTCTTTGGGATTCTTGTGGACTCATGTGTTGATGGTGTGTTTCTCAATGTACTTGTAAGCTTGTTATGTGATTCATTTCCTTTCTTTTACTTCTGCACATTAAACAAATGAAGTGTTAAAGTAAGAATTCATGCCTGCCATGCTATGCTTTTAAGTTTGTTTAATTTCAATGTTTTCTACTGTCTAAAGAGAATTCAAAGTTATTGTTTGCTCTCTTTAGCTCTTCATCTTTCATTCCTGACCATCCACCTCAATTAAAGGCATCAATACTGTATCCTACCTCGCCCCAAAGAATTCCCTGCAGAAACTGTGTCCAATCCCCGCACCCAAAATTGCCCTCTCCTCAATTTGCCACCAAAAACCCAAAAAAACCCAAATCAACCCTTTTGATCAGTTTACTAGCCTAATATCAGTGTTGCCTTATTGGTCATCTCATCTATTGAAGATTTTACCGAGATAGACCGGAGAGAGCCTTCTCCTGCCCCGTAGGGCTAGCTACGAGGCTAAATGGTTTGATGTTGCCTTGAGGTTTACCTTTCTCAGCCTGAGGTGAAATTTCAAGCACTAACACAAAGGACCAAACAATAATGCAAAAAAAAGAAATGAAAAGAATCAGCAGTAGAAAATAAAAGAAAAGGACAACAATACAACTCAACAACAACAAAATAAAGGTTATAATAGCAATTGAAAGAAACATAGAGATCAAATGATAAATTAACTAAGACCTCATCCTCCTCAAAGGAAAATTGATCCTAGGTACCAAAATATTTTCAATGGTTACTATTATTCATGCACAAATTTGGGACATAAGGCTATAAACTATAGAGCATATCTTGGAAATAATCAAATAAGAATTAAAAGAAATAAATCTTATTAGTGAAAGAGAGATAGCATATTTAGAAATCCACATAGGAATAATCCTAGGGACAACAATCCATTTTCTTCTCTATTTTATTATATTGAATGCTATAACTGTCATAACTATGGACATAAAGTAGTTGAGTGTAGAACCAAAAAATTCAAATCAGCTCCTCAAATCAAGCAAGCTCAAGAGGAACCCAAGACATGGAAGAAGAAATAGGAAGACATGATTGAAGAGTGTGGCATTGTCTTATATGCCCAAAACTAATGCAATCATTGGTATGTGGAAAATGGATGCTTTAAACATATGACTAGTAATAGGAAAAAATTCCTATCATTAAGAGAAGAAAATACATATAATGTTACTTTTGGAAATGATGCTCCAAGAAAGATCATGGGCAAAGGCATAGTTATCTTGGTAAATGGAAGAGGCAAGGCTCAAAAATTATTTTTTTGGAGGAAATCAAACAAAACTTGATGAGTGTGAGCCAAATGTGTGACCAGGGGTATAATGCCACTTTTCATTCCTAAGGATGTGAAATAAAGACTATAAACATAGGGAAAGTGGTGACAAGAGATATAATAACATCAAGTAATGTATGCATATTAAGTGAAGAAAATGAGAAATGTTGTTTGGGGAAATATCATGAGAGCTAGTTATGGGATAAAATGTTGGTCAAATTAACTTTGACCATATAGTGATGCTCAACAAAAAGGAAGTTGTAAGTGACTTGTCGAAAATCTCTAAGACAAGCAATAAAATTTGTAATTCATACCAAATTGGAAAGCAAGTTCGACTACCCTTCAAGACCAAAGAAAACTCATCTATTAGGCCTCTACAACTAGTTCATAAAGACTTATGTGGGTCCTCAAGGACTGAGACCCCAAGTGGTGAACAATACTTTATCCTAATCATTGATGATTATAGCATGCTTATGTGAGCCACATTTTTAAGGGAAAAGTATAAAGTGTAAGATAAAAATGTTCAAAGCCATGGATGAAGAAATAATTGATTGAAAATTGATGTGTTTAAGGCTAGACATGGGTGGAGGGTTTACTTCAAATGAGTTTGATAATTTTTGTGAAGAACATGGCATAAGAAGACAATTCACAATTGCAAACATCCCACATCAAAGTGACGTGGCTAAGAGGAAAAATAGATCAGTGAATCAAATGGCTAGAACTATGTTGGATGAAACAAATCTCCCAAATAAAGTTTTGGTTGAAGTTATTCATACATCAATCCATATTGTAAACAAAGCTCATATCAGGTCAAACAATGTCAATACTCCCTACAAACTGTGGAATGGAAAACCAACGTCAATAAAGAACTTCAAAGTCTTTGGAAGAAAGTGTTACATCAATAACAATGAAGAAAATTTGGATAAGTTCGATGCAAGAGCTAATGAAGGGATATTTTTAGGATATTCAACTAAGAAAAAAAGGTTATAAATGTTACAATAAAAGGTTATGCAAAATGGTTGCCAAACATTGATGTGTGAGTGGATGATTAGTTACCTCTCAAAATAAAGCAACCAATATTTATCAATCCACGTGATCAAAGAAGTTGTAAAGATGAAGAAAAACAAATTGAAGAACCAAGAGAAGAATAAGAAGAAGAGGCAAAGTTCCCTCACCCAAAAACCCCCTCAAGGTACGTAAAAAATTATCACCCTACAAATAAGATTGTTGGTAATATGGAAATAGGAATCCAAAATAAAAGAAGATTAATAAATAAATCGGTCAAGCTCATATTGCTATGTTGTCCATGATTGAGCCAAAACAAATTTCTCAGGCAAGCCAATATAAGCATTGGATAAAATCTATGAATGAGGAGTTAGATAAAATTAAGAAAAGTCAAACTTGGGAGTTAGTTCCAAGACCATTAAACAAAAATTCCATTGGCACAAAGTGGGTCTTTAGAAACAAATTAAAGGAGGATAGACAAGGTGTGAGAGATAAGATCATATTAGTATGTAAAGGCTATGCTAAGGTTGAAGAAATAGATTTTGAAGAAAAATTTTCTCCTACAACAAGATTAGAAACAAATAGAATGTATCTAGAATTTTCCTATCACAAGAATTTCAAAGTTTATCATATGGATGTAAAATCAACATTCTTGAATGGTGAGCTTGAAAAATAGGTTTATATTGAATATCTAAAAGGGTTTCAACTGTAAAAAATATTGAGGTAGTGTGTATGCTAAAAAAGGAATTATATAGACCAAAGAAAGCACCTAGGATATGGTAATAAAAATTAGACAAACATATACAACAACAAGGATTCAAAAGAGGGACATATGATAGTAATTTATATATAAAATCTAAAAATGATAATCTTTTAGTTATTGTTTTTTATGTGATGACATCATTTTTAGTAGTGATGCAGATTTACTTAGCCAAAAATTTGCATTTGATATGAAATTTTAATTTGAGATGTCTATGCTTGGGGAACTCTCATTTTTTCTTGTCTTACAAATTACTCAATCAACAAAATGTTGAAGAATCTAGGGCATGTAGGTTATGGAGAGATTATTCTGACGATGATAACTATATGTGAAGTACTTTTTACTTTTCTTATTAGCACAATATTCTCTTATTATTATTAGTGTACTCTATCTTTCTTCATCAAATAGTTGCCAAAATAAAAGGAGATAAGAACACAAGATGTTGGCTCTCAGTCGGGGAAAAACCTCTCTCTCCTAGAGAGGAAAACCCTTCTACAAATTTCTCTTATTGAAACTTCAATTGAAAAATGCCAAACCCTAGACCCTTGACCGGTAGATCCTCCAAGCACAAGAGACAGTGTCTCTTTTTCAACTTCCTTTTTGTCCTTCAATCAATGCATCCTTCTATACTACACCTTGATCTCTTTCTTTGCACATCTTCCGACAATTGATGACACTTCGCTCCTTTTTTGGCAACTGCAGAAACCCTAGGTCTCCTTAGAGACCTCTTCTTTGGTGCCTTCCTTTCCTTCGCTTGGAAATATTCCTTTTCCTTGACACTTGGACTAGATAATGAGCCTTTTATTCTGGTGTACCTCTGAGTTAGAGGCTGACCCTCTTAAACCTACTATAGATATGATTTATTCGCACGTGTATCTGATTTAGGGCTTGAAATAAACCTTTTTTACTTGCCTCTTTACTTCGCTTTAGGTATCCCCTTCTTTGCTTGATGAGGAGACTTGGATTATTGATCTCTTCTAGCCCAACTGACCTACTTCTTATGACTGCAATTGCAGATATGATATGGAACCAGAATGATCCCTTTCTCCTTCACACGTGTGACAAAAAAGAGCCCTAAAAAAATCCCAAAAATTCAGATTTCTTTCTTCTCTTCTTCGCTAGCCTAGAAGCAACTTTTTTCTTATCTTTGCACTTTCTTCTTGGCCCTATTCTTCACCGACTTCAGAGATAGCTTGATGGTCTATTGGTGAGGTCGAACTGCCCTATATATAGGAGTTTGTCCCTCCTATTTGGGCCGACTTGAGCTAGTGAGTCTGACATTTCCTTAAGTGCACCAAAAAAATCATTTCTTTGAGATGACTTGAAGAGGATACTTGTATTTTCTTTGGAGGATCTCTTTTGACATATTTCTTTGACTCTAATACATAGATTTACATAGTGCAACATGCCCACATGGGTCTTCAAAAATTGACTCTTTGACATTCCTAGAAGCACTTAAACATGTGCTTGACCTATCAAATCGGCAAGAAACCCATTTTTGATAATGACAAAAATAATAATTATTTTCTTTTACAAGTACAAAGATCAAAAATAATTTTATGAAGATTGAACCTAGTTACACTTTCTTCAACACTCCCTCTTAACTAGGGAAGTATTCATAAATCACTTTACAAGGTGTTTGGACATTTTCAATCTGAAGAATTCACATAAGAGAAATCAGATTGGCAATTCATCTATTCTAGCATCAAAGTAACCAACATTGTTTCCACGGAATGGCCTTGATTGATAGCTCTATCTCTCATTAGATCAGAGCACAATGTTGGCAAGACCAATGACTATAGACACCTTCATCATTGTCTCTCAATGTACATACCCACCTAGGTGTTCACTGAGTATGACCTTCTAGGACTATTCTTATCTTGGGTTCCCATTCCTCAAAGAATAACAGTCCTCTTCCCTACTCTTAAATTGGATGCCCTACACATCCTCAAAGAGCATCAGATGCCATATGATTACCCAATCCTCCATTATTTCTTCCCAAGTGAAGACAAGAATTTTATGTCTATCTCTCCCTCTCAACCAGGGAAGATATTCCCATTCCCGTAAAGGAATTTACCCAAGCTCCCTTTAACCAGGTACTTGCCCATGCTCCCTTTTAGTTAGTTACTTGTAAGAGCTCCCTCTCAACTAGGGACTCTCCTTCTTCATCAAAAACTTCTTCTTGTGATTCCTTCAGCTGCTTGATCAATTTCTTTCCTTGATGTCATGAAATTCATCCAAGATTCCTCCTTGTAGGGCATCAACCATCGATCACTTTTCTTTTTAGTTTTGTCATGTCATTCCTTTCCTCATGCCAAGTGGCCTTCTTGATACATATCTAGAACCTTCGTCAAATGGCTACTTCTTTCTCATCATGCTTCTTTCAGGAATTTCCATCCACCACATGAATGCTAGTTGTACTTGTACTTACAACCTTTGTTCCAGTAGCCTTGCATGAACTCATCCATATATTATTCAAGAAATAAAAAATAACATTAAATAAAATAGTACCTTATGAGATGGTTTCTCATCATGACATTTGTTTGGCTTGAATAATCATCATCCTGCATGTTTCACATCTCCAAGGCCTTTTCCAAGTGTCAAGAGTCCTTGGATCTTTTTCTTCCTTTGTCAGAATTCTCGTGCTTTCTTACAAGAGATGTCTTTAACAAATCTTTCAGATGTTGATTCCTAGTGTCCATGGTGTCCTTTTATTCCTGATCTATTTTCCCACATGCTTCTTCATAGGTTCTCTTGTCAATCACATCATACTTCATATAAGGATATTTCTCATGTTGAACTTTTTCAGTGTGTGAATCATGCTTTCATGCATATATTAGTGAAAGAGATCTCATCTTATTCTTGACCATACTTCCAGAGAAATTCCCCATGCTTACAAATGATGACATGACTCTGACTGAAAAAATAGATGCATACATACCTCATCTTAGTTCTTTCCTTGATCATCTCAACTTCCTTTGGCAACTTCCTAGATTGAGATTACCTTAATATCCTTTAATTTTCCACATATTTCCTTGCCTACATATCATCATTTTCTTGAATCTCCCATATGTGGAATTCCTATCAAGACATCTGCTTTTCTTGAGAGTCATGAACCCTTTATTGAAGATTTCACCGGAGGATCCTTATAGTCCTCATTCTGTAAATTATCCTTCCTATTGATGACAGTGGCTTTCTAAGATGATTTTTCCTAGTCATGATCATTCCTTTATGAATTGAATGGTTACATCCTTCCTATATGAATATATTTATCTGATCTATCTCTACATAATGCTCCTATATTCTTTAAGATGCCACCATGCATTCTATCCTACTATTACATGTTCCTGTGATACCCAAACGTTTAAAGAAGACTTATGTGAAGAAGTTGATCTCAATCATAGTAGAGATCCGGAGGGTCCTCCTTCTTCTGCTTCTTCTCTTCTTCTTTCACTTCTTAGGTAATGTTGGCTTATTCTTGTTTCCTCTTATTGTTTTCCTTCTTGAACTTAGGGCAATCCCTCTTATAGTGTCCATACTCTTGGCAGCCAAAGCATTGGACTTTGGACATATCTCTTTTACCCTTTCTTTGTGGACCAAACTTACCAAATTTCCCTTTTCCCTTGGCCATAGCAGCAAATGCCTGTTCCTTCGATCCCACATCATCTTTGGCTTTGAGTCCAGTCTCCTCAATTTTGCATAGAGACCAAATTTTATTCAACAGGGAAGCTTCCTTCTTGGCATATATACTTGATGTGAAGTTTCCCCTTTCCTCAGGTAATGGATTGAGTACCACAATTGTCATATCTATGTCTGACATAACTTCTCCTAGTTCTTGCAGCTGGTATCTCATCTAAGAGACCTTAATGAAGTAGGGAGATATTCATTATTCCTTGGAGATATTCATTTTATATAGTTCAATATGCAACGATATCACTTCTCCAACTGTACTAACTGAAAATAGCTCTACCAACTTATCATAGATTTCTTTAGATGTTTCAAGCTTGGAAACATAAGGAATGAGAGTGTCCTTTATGGATTATATCAGAACCATTTGAGCCATTGTTTCATCCTTATTATATTTTTCTATGGCCTGAGTTTGTTCCTTAGCAGGAATAGTGACACTCCCTTTGATGTAGTCCATAAGTTCATTTTGTTTGAGAAGTAGATCAATCCTCTTTTTCTATGCAAGGAAATTAGCATTCCCAACCAATTTGTTGCTTTCCTTGCAAAAAGGAAATTTTGATATTTCGAGAAGAGGACATAAAAATAATTACTTGAGAGTGTTAGTGATGAGGATATCTTGTTTCTTCCTTGATGAATTAATTTTCGTCTTCTTGGACCTTGGAGTTCTTCAAGATGCTTCCTTCAAGGTGCCTTGAGAGATATTTTCATGTTGATGAAAACTTCTCAATGTGTAGATATGGAGATCTTCAATGATTAGCTTGGATCTGAGTACCTTACTTTGAAAATGATGAGTCTTTTATGTAAACCCTTCTTGTATGAACCTTCTTGGAGATGCCTTTATATGGAAGGTTTTCTTTTGTTCCTAGAATGATAGTCCCTCTTGATGGATCTAGGAGAGAAGATAGTAGTCCTCCTTGTCTTCGATGGCTCTGGAACCTTTTCCTGTTGATATGATGCTTCAAACTTTTATGTGTTAATGAGATTCCCTTCCTTGATGTGTCACATTACCTCTGATACCATGTTGAATAATCTAGGGCATGTAGGTTATGGAGAGATTCTTCTAATGATAATAACTATTTGTGAAGTACCTTTTAATTTTCTTATTAGCACAACATTCTCTTATTATTATTAGTGTGTGTTCTCTTTCTTCATCAAATATTTACTAGAACAAAAGGAGACAAGAACATAAGATGTTGTCTCTCATCCAAGCAAAAACCTCTCTCTCCTAGAGAGTAAAACCCTTCTCCAAATTTCTCTTATTGAAGCTTCAATTGACAAATGTCAAACCCTAGACCCTTGAATGGTAGATCCTCTAAGAACAAGCCACAATCTCTCCGTTGAAACTTCCTTTTTGTCCTTCAATCAATGCCTCCTTCTATACTGCACCTTGATCTCTTTCTTCGCACTTCTTCTGACAACTGATGGCACTTCACTGCTTTTTCGACAACTGCAGAAACCCTAAGTCTCCTAAGATACCTCTTCTTTGATGCCTTCCTTTCCTTCGCTTGGAAATATTCCTTTTCCTTGACACTTGGACTAGATAATGAGCCTCTTCTTCTAGTGTATCTCTGATTTATAGGTTGATCCTCTTAACCCTACTATAGATCTGATTTATTCACACGTGGTTGATCTAAGGCTTGAAATAAACCTTTTTTACTTGCCTCTTTACTTCGCTTTAGGTAACCCCTTCTTCGCTTGATGACGCAACTTGGACTAATGATATCTTCTAGCCCAACTGAGCTACTTCTTATAACTACAATTGCATATCTGATATGGTAGCAGAATGAGAATGAGCCCTTTATCCTTCGCACGTGTGACAAAAAAGAGTCCTAAAACAATACCAAAAATTCAGATTTCTTTCTTCTCTTCTTTGCTAGCCTAAAAGCAACCTTTTGCTCTTCTTTGCACCTTCTTCTTGACCCTCTTCTTCGCTAACTACAGAGATATCTTGATGGTATATTGGTGAGGTCAAACTGCCCTATATATAGGAGTCTATTCCTCCTATTTGGGCCGACTTGAGGTAGTGATGTCGACATGTCCTTAATGTAGGAATTTACAGGGTAAGTTCCTCAGATAGAACACCAAAGGACACCGCTCAGAAATAGATCACAGATCAATACACCAATATTCTTGACATGGTTAAAATCCTCAAAGAGGGAAATAGTCCACGGCCTAAGCCAACGCGGCCACTTCAGGCAATTTATTTATAAAAGAAAGAAAATTTACATAAGCCTCTCTCATGAACGGTCACACTACAAATGACCTATTTAAATAGAGATCATGGACCAATCGGGTGTTAAGCCACGAATCAAGCGTCGGTAATACCAAGGAGATAATGAACCTTCATATCACTTAATGTCTAGAACATATCTTGACCATCGGATTGTAAGTTACAAAAGTACATAGTAAAGAAACACACTTTACCTAACTCTACACTAGACCAAGTTATACTTAACTATTTCCTATGTGTCGGAATATCCTAACATCCCCCCTTAAGAACAACTTGTGATAGGATTGAAGGATGTACAAATATGACACAATAGGAGAAGGAATGAGGCATTAGAGCCTATCCCTCCTTAGCGACAATTTTCTGAATTCCAACCATAAATCGAAGTTTAGTAAACTTCACCTCTGTGAGAGCCTTTGTAAATATGTCTGCAATTTGATCACTGGTTGAACAATATTTCACTTCAAAAACATGGTCATGAATGAGTTTTCTGATGAAGTGCATGTGTAGTTCAATGTGTTTGTTGCACTGATGTTGGACTGGATATTTGCATAGTTGAATGGAACTTTGATTATCACACCAAAGTGTAGTCAGATGTTGCTGCTGAAAGCCAAACAAAGAAAGAGAAATGGCACTTTGTTTCTTAAAAACCCATGTAATAGGTCTAGAACCAAGAGTGAACACATAACCCATAGTAGACTTCTAATCATCAGGGTCACCAACCCAATCGGAATTAGTGAAACCAACCAATAGAGGAGATGATTCTGCACTGTAATGAATCCCAAACTGAATTTTACCTTGAACATAACGAAGTATTATTTTAGCTTCGTTCCAATGAATTTCATGGGGGTTTTGCATAAACTGAGCAATAAGGCCAACAACAAAGGAAAGTTCGGGACGAGTAAGGGTTAGATTCAAAAGTTTTTCTACAAGTTAACGGTATAAGGTAGCATCAGCTTCAGGGGAAGTACAAGTGACTGAAATTTTGACTCCAGACTGAAAGGGAGAAGGGGATGGCTTATAGTCTTCCATGTGAAAGTGGCGTAGAAGATAACAGGCATAGTTGGACTGGGAAAGGGAAATACCTTCCTTGGATTGCAAGACTTGAAGACCAAGAAAATAATGCAAGTGTCCTAATACTGTCATTTCAAACTGCTTTTTAAGGCTGGACTTCACATGGTTTATAAGGTTGGGATCACTATCAGTAAGGATAAGATCATCAACATAAAGAAAAAGAATGATAAGAGACTTACCCACTTTCTTGGTGTAGACAGTATTGTCAGAATGACACCTAGAAAATCTAGTATCTAAAAGAAAGCTATCCATTTTGGCATACCAAGCCTGAGGGGATTTCTTGAGACCATAAAGGGATTTCTTAAGCCGACATACAAGGCTGGAGTCTGTTTGTATAAATCCAGGAGGTTGTTCCATATATATTTCTTCATGAAAGTCCCCATGCAAGAAGGAAGATTTAACATCCATCTGATGGACTTCCCATTTGAAAGAGGCAACAAGGGAAAGAACAAGGTGGATAGAGTTCATTTTGGAAGTAAGGGAGAAGGTTTAAGTATAGTCAATGCCTTCAACTTTTGAAAAACCCTTAGCAAAAAGACGAGCTTTATGTTTATCAACTTATCCATCTAGTCCAAAATTGGTTCTATAAACCCATTTGCATCTAACAAGTTTTTGTCCCTTTGGATGGGGAACAAGATCCCATGTATCATTTTTCCAATAATGGACAATATTCTTCATTCATAGCTACGTCCCAGTATGGATGGCCTGAAGCTTCTACAAAGATGTCAGGATCATAATTCCATGAAGCTTGAGCCAGTAAATAAGAGGCTCTATCTAACTAAGAATGTGTATGTCGTTGATCTATAGGATCACCTGTAAGAGAACCTGCTGCATCCCGAGTAGCACGGACCCATCTTGGAAGCTGAGGAGCTAAAGGAGGATCCTTAGAAGGTGGGGGAGGATTGTTGTCATCTCAAGAAGAAATATTTTCAGAAGTAGAAGGGATAGAGAGAGGTGGCACATCTGCCAAACTAGGCTCGTAGGCCAATGTATTTTCAGCAAAATTTACATCTCTTCTAATGATAACATTTTTGGACTTAAGTGGAATGAGTCTATATCGTTTGACATCTTCAGAATATCCAACAAAAATACATTTTTCACTCTTAGGTTCTAAAGCTTTATGTTTCTCATCGGGAATACGGGCCCATCCTTCACTTCCAAAAACACAAAAGTGACTTACATATGGTTTAATTGAACTCCATGCTTCTTCTAGAGTGATATTATTTAAAACCTTAGTAGGAGTGCGATTTACTATGTACTTTGCACAGTTAATTGCTTCTACCATTTAGTAGATTGAAGCATACAATTAGCCATTTCCTTTAAGGTGCGATTCTTCCTTTCAGCTACACCATTTTATTGTGGAGTATATGAAACAATATTTTGCGTTTGAATTCCATGCTCGGTGAAAAAGTTGATGAATTTGTTGTTAACATATTCTCCGCCATTATCAAATCTTAGCTTAAGAATTTGATGTCCAGTTTGTTTCTCAACGAAGGCCTTAAAGGCCGAGAACATGTTAAATACTTCACTTTTGAGTTCTAATAAGTATACCCAAGTGTGTCTGGAGAAATCATCAATGAAAGTTAAGAAATACTTGTAGCCAGAGAATGAAACAATTGGAAGTGGAACAAATAAATCACTATGCACAAGATGTAAAGGGGCTGAGGCGTGCCAAGAGGCATGTTTTTCAAAACTATCCCAATGATGTTTTCCGAGTACACATCTGGAACAAACACCCTCTCTGCAAGATACCATAGGAAGACTTGTCACCATATTTTCTTTACATATATTTTGAAGGGAGCGATAGTTTAAGTGACCAAATCGCTCATGCCAAAGTTTGCTCACTTCATCATTATGAGCAACAAATACCGAGGGAAGAGTTGATGACCCAAATTTGTTAAACTTATACAACCTTGTAGAATCATCAGTAATGTTAGTAGCTAAAAGCTGTCTAGGATCTCTTGGGTCCTTAATTACAACATTGTGAGGTGAAAATTCAATTGTTTTACCTTCACCTGAATGAGTTGTCTGATATATAGATAGAAGGTTGCAGGATAAGGTTGGAACACATTAATACATAATTAAATTAACCATTGTTTAGGTGAAAAGTTCCAGTCCCTACAACACTAAGAGATCTGTCATCACCAACATATATATTTTTGGTGTTAAAATCATTTAAAGAAGGAAACATGGCTTTGTTTTTGGCCATGTGATAAGAAGCTCCAGAATCAATGAGCCACTCATGAGAATGAGAGGAAGAAGATACATTTAGTGCATAACCAGAATGATATGCTTGAAAACCACATGCAAAAAGTGATATTCCTGAAGATGAAGTTGAAGTTAAAGAGTGCTCCAAATGGATGTTATGCTTCTTCATTGCTCATTCCAAGGTTTCCATCTTCTTAAAGCATTTGGATTCTAAGTGGCCATCTCAATTACAAAAGTTGCAATGTCTATCAGTCTTATTCCCTTTGTTTTTATTTGCCTTATCATTTTATTGAATTGATTTTTCATTATGAGACTGAAATTGCTTAGGACCCTTGTTTGGTTTAGGACCATTTTTTTTAGGATACTGCTTCTTAGGATTCTTTGAATTTAGTTGTTGTTGGGCGACTAATGATTTCTTAGAAGAGCCAAGGTTAAGAAGACAAAGATGTAAGAGTTTTTCTTGTTCTCTTATTAAATAATCACAAAAGGAATCAAAAGAGGGGGACTTGTAGTCTTGTCCTTGAGAAATAAAGGCTTCTCTAGTAGAATGGAAGGTGGAAACAAACACAGAGTAGACTGGTCCCAACTTAGTAAGAATGGAATAGATAAGGCTACCATCTTCTTTCTTAACTTGAACACCTTCCAAGAGAAGTCTAAGGGTCTTGAACTTGAACAAAAAATATTTAATGGAAGAAAAATTATTAGGGTCCAACGTAAGCAACTCATTTTCGAGTTGATGGGCTCTAATTTCATTTTTAATTCCAAAAGTTTTATTGAGCTATTTCATTGCTTCATTAGGGATGTCAAGTTTTGCGATATGGAATCTAAGGTCTAGAGAAATAGACATCCCTATCAACCCACGTGCTTGATCTTGCTTATTTTCCCATTTGGCTACCTTATCTTCATCTTTAGGTTTAGTTTGTTGGCCTGAGGCTATTATGTAAAGACCTCTACTACTAAGTAAATCCACAATGTAGGACCACCATTGGAAGTAGTTGGTGCTGTCAAGAATAATTTGGCATGGACTTTCCATTTTAACAGAAACTGAAGCCGTAGATGTTGAAACTAAGTGTTCCAATGGAAAGATCTCAAAAAATTGGGTCGATAAAAAAAAAAACGGCTCTGAAAACGACTTCTGGATGAAGAAGTTATGGATTTTTGAAGAAAAGTTGTTGAAGATGCTGATGAAGTGCATGAATGTGTGGAAGTGAATGATAATGTTATATTTTTTAAACTCCCTCCCCTTTCCAAACTTAATCTAATTAGCTCACTTAAAAAAAAAAAAATTATGTGACCCACTTTTATAAATAAATGAAAATCACTTTTACAATGGTACTTTATGAGCTACCCACTAAATTGTAACTTAAATAAAAGATAAAGAGAATTTAGAATTAAAAGTGACTCACTTTTTATAATGGGTGAGAGCACTTTTACATAAAGTAATTTTAAAACATAAGTTACATGTGATTATTGAAAAAGTAACTCAAAAAAAAGAAAGACTTGAACTCAAGACCTCTATTCTCATAAAGTAACTTTGGACAAAATGAGCTAGTTTAAAATGTTAGTAATTTTTGGAAAAGACGAAGGCGTTTTTTTTTTAGCCACTGAAATTTTGGGGTGCGTGCTTACTTGAAAAAGTCATTTTTTCCTACAAAACAAAAAACCACACAACCCAACATGAACATACAAAAAAAACCAAACCTTATGGCTTGAAGTTAGCTTTCACTGGAAACTAAATATTTTCCTCTATGTTTCTGATTTTTCGAGATCACACTAAGGCGTGGCGGAAAAGAGTATACGCATGAGAAAAATCCTTCCTTTTTGTTTCTGATTTGCCTAGATCGCACAAAGTCGTGGGACAAAAAGCATATACAGAAATGAAAGGTATAGATCTGATAATAAAAAAACAGACAGATAAATAAATCGAAATAAAGAGAGAGATAAATAGCTAAAACTGCAAAAAAAGACTGTATACCTCAAGATCTTAAAAATGACGTAGCTAGGGCTACCAGAAACCTTTTCGCATGAAACCAAAAGGGGTTCCTCACTGGAACAGATGCTCCTAACACAATAGAGCAGTCCTCTTAGCTCGAAAGTGGTCAGAAACAGTAGATCTAGGAAACGACAATCAGATGCAGTTGTACCGGCTTCCGATTTGAATCATCAACAAATGCGGCCCTCAAATAGCTCCAACACCATGTATGAATTTATATGGTAAGTTCCTCAAATAGAACACTAAAGGAAACCACTCACAAACATATCACAGATCAATACACCAGTATTCTTGACATGGTTAAAACCCTCAAAGAGGGAAACAATCCATGGCCTGAGCCAACGCGGCCACTTCAAGTAATTTATTAATAAAAGAAAGAAAATTTACATAAGCTTCTCTCACGAACGGTCACACTACAAATGACCCTCCATGATCTTTAAATAGAGATCATGGACTAATCGGGTGTTAAGCCACAGATTAAGTGTTGGTAATCCCGAGGAGAGAATGAACCATCAAATCACTTAATGTCTAGAACATATCATGATCGTTGGATTGTAAGTTACAAAAGTACATAGTAAAGAAACACATTTTACCTAAATCTACACTAGACCAAGTTATACTTAACTATTTCCTATGTGTCGGAATATCCTAACAGTTAAGTGCACCAAAAAATTCATTTCTTTGGCTAACTTGAAGAGGAGACTTGTCTTTGCTTTGGAGGATCTCTTTTGGCATATTTATTTAACTCTAAGACATAGATTTACATAGTGTAACATGCCACATGGGTCTTAAACAATTCACTCTTTGACTTTCCTAGAAGCACTTAAACATGTGGTTGACCTATCAAATGGGAAAGAAACCCATTTTTGATAATGAAAAAAATAATAATTCCGTTCTTTTACAAGTACAAAGAAAATTACTTTTATGAATATCGAACCTAGTTACACTTTCTTCAACACAAAAGGTATATTCATTTCCCAAGTAAAGTTCCTTAAAGAAATGTTAAAGAGGTTTGGGATGGAAAAGTTTTCCCTTATCAATATTCCTATGGTCACTAGATGCATAATAAGAAAAGATGATGAGGCACCAGAGGTAAATGAAACAATGTTCAGATCAATGATTGGTAGCCTCTTGTACCTAACAACCTCAAGGCCAAACATTATGCAAGTTGTTGGTGTAGTTGCAAGGTAGCAATAAAACCCTAAAAAAATCATCTCTTAGATTCTAAGAGAATTTTCAGGTATTTAATAGCCATAATGGACTATGGCCTATGGTATCCAAAGGGAAAAAAACTTATCTTTCATTACATACACATATGTTTATTAGGATGGGAATGTAGATGACAGGAAAAACACAAGTAGTGGTTCTTTCTTCCTAGGTAAGTGTTTGGTGGCTCGGCTAAGAAAAAATAAAACTTCTATGTCACTTTCTACTGATGAAGTCGAGTATACAATAGTTGCAACAAGTTGTAATTAGATTTTGTGGATGAAGAAAACATTACAAGACATGAAGGTAACTTATGATGAACCCATTCCCATTATATGTGACAACACAAGTGCTATTAGTATATCCAAGAATCATGTTCTTCACTCAAAGACCAAGCATATTCCCATAAAGTATCATTTTCTTAGAGAACATGTTGCTGATTAGATTGTGAAGTTGGATTACATATCCACAAAAGAAAAAGTTGTTGATATCTTCACTAAGCCTCTTTCCCGAGTGCCTTTTGAGTATTTAAGGCAAAAGTTGGGAGTGATATCTCACTCATATCTTCACTATCTTTTTTCACAAGCACAAAGGGTAGTTGCTCAAATATGTTAAGGATAATTGCATGTTATGAGGTTAGAGAGAATAAAAGAGACTAAGCTTAGGGGGAGCTTTAAGATCAATAGGACTAGTACAAATTTGTGGGGGGTACTATGCACTATGAAATGGAAATTTTGCATGGTTCCTAAGTTTTTTTCTATCTTATTTCAATTGGTACCACTTGATTTAAGTGGAAACAACCAATATGTGTAACAAAAATCACATTTAACATATTTTAATATCTAGGGTTATAACTAAATCCATTTAGGGGGAGTGGTTAAAACCATTTTCCATTGATGTAAAAGGGGGAGAATGATCAAACACTGAAACCTCAAAGCCAAGAGGAGAGTGAGCATACATTGGTAGTTCTTCAGCCTGATGAGGGGAGCCAGGTGGTGGTGTTTCCATCAATGACTAGCAATGCCAGGAGGTTTTTCCATTAATTCCAAAGGGGGAGGTTGTTGAGTATGTTGGTAGTTTTAGTCATTGATTTAAAGTATAGTCATTTTTGTCAAGAGATGTCAAGTTTAGGGGGAGCTCGTTGAGTTTCATGCATGATGGTTATGATGTTATTGATGTCTTAGTTTTGACTATTAAGTTGATGATGACTAGGTTGTTTGTTGAGTAGCCTACTTTTTAGGGAATTTTGTCTGTAGGTAACTTACTGAAAATCACATGAAAAGTGCTTGGTTGGATATCCCTCTCAAAGATATTTCCAACAATATATGGCACTTACCCTAACTCCTAAGGGATGAGGAAAACTAAGAGTTTGAAGTGTTGAATTTCACTCATAATTTCAAAGTCCTAGGTTCTGCAAAGGCCTCGCCTCATCATATTGGCACTAATTGGCAAGCGAAAAGCATAAGTTCAAGAGGAATAAAACACCAATGGCCGAAGGGCGGTGAACTGACAAGCCACTGGTCATAGTTCCTAGTGGCTAAGGAGCTTGGCGGTAAGAGACCAAGTGTATATCGATAATGAAAGACAAAATCTTAGGAGGAAAATGTCGATTGCCAACGAGCAATGTTCTGTAAAGCACTAGTCATAACACTTAGTTTCCATAGGGTTTGCATCAATCATCCATGCATTTATCGAATCAATCGACTATAGGTTTTGTTGCAAATGGCATGCACAATCAACGAAGTGGCGGGCGATGGCCAATAGATAAGACCAAGTTCCTAGTGCTTAGTCACAAGGAGCTTGGAATAAGCACTCCGGCATATATCAAATTGCTTATAACACTGAAGTAAAACTCAAGAGGGTGTGCTACAAATGGTGGAGTGGCAAGGTCACCAGTCATGATCCCTGGTCACAAGGGGCTTGATAGTCAATGCCTAGGTGCTTGTCAGATCACCCCGTTTAAACGATGAGCTAATATAATGTACAACAAGTGGTAAGTTGGAACATGTGGCACCTAGATGGCATGGAAAAGATAGGTGGCACATTGATGACGCAACACAATGAGTAGATGTTAGGTGGAACCTAGGTTGTTGGTTATCTGCTATATATTTTTGGTGGACCCAAGGATGGTGGTCAGACCCACCCAGGTTTTTTGCATGGATTTGCCCATGGTTTTATGCATGATGGTTTTTTCCATGGTATTTTGTAGACCTATTCAAGGTGTTGGGTGTGTTATATTCTTTCCACGACTTTTGACCCTATCATAGGTTGGCGGACCTACCTATGGTTTTGTGCATGGATTTTGCACATGGTTTTGGGCATGATGGTTTTCTACCCATAGTGTTTTGTAGATCCGGTCAAGGGAACTATAGTTATGTTCTAATCCACGGTTAATGGATTGGGGTTTATGAATGCTTTGACATGTATATATATGTATTGTAACATTGAAAGGTATATAATGAAAAATCAATATGGTAGTCCTGAGTTTTGGATCCAAGGGAAAATCTCTGTGTATATTTGTTTATTGTTTTATATTCTTGCCATTGTTTATTTTCTATTTTAATAATTCATTTGCAGGTAATTTATACACAAGGTTAAAACCTACATATGGTATCAGAGCATAGGTCACGAGCTCGATAAACACCCAGATCGTGTTAGGGGAGAGATTGTTGGACATTGGATAAACCAACGCTCCCTGTGTGTTTCAAAAAATGGACTAACCACCCCTCATGGATCCTTAGCTCTGGCAATGTGATCGTTGACTAACACTTGTGGGTTTTGGTCTAATGACAATTGTGATTCCAACACAAGGGAACTATCATTATGTTCTAATATAGGGTTAATGGATTGGGGGTTTGTGGATGATTCAACATGTATATAATGTATTATACATTGAAAGGACTATATTGAAAAGTCAATGTGGTTTTTCCAGTTTTGGGTTTCGAGAGAAAAATCTTTGTGTATATTTTTTTCTCTTGCTGTTGTATATTTCTATTTTTAAGAATTCATTTACAAGTAATAGTTGTACAATGTTGAAACATGGATAGGTGACATGGCAGATATAGGTGGCGGGTTGACTATGTGGTACCCTGAGGTGAGGACACGTGGCAAGGGGATTTGGCCTTTGTGGGTAGCCAATTGGCCCCTGTCTGAGTGACAATTTTGGTGACATGGTGCTGACATGGTATGACATGTGGTAGGTTGTAATTTTCCAGTGAAGTGGACATGGTATGGCCAATCATCCATAAGCCACCAAGAAACAACATGTAGTGGGCCCAATGAACCTCTATGGTGACATGTTACACAATGGCATACGACAATAGAAATCATACCCCCCCCATTAAAGATTGAAAAGGAAAGGGGCCCTCGAAGTGTTATCCATGTCATTCGATCTAATCAACTTACAAGATTACTTGGAATTCTTAAAAAAGTGGGGGTGAGCTAAAACACATATATGCCAAATTTCTCTTCAAAAATGCAGCAAGAAATTCTCAATTTGATTTTGCATTGATTAAATTGAGAAAATTCAAATTTCCACATCAGCAGACAACTTAGATGATGTCAACTTGTGTGAAATGGCTTGTGTCACCCAATTTACTTAGTAAATTTGAGTTGGAGGACTTAGAGTTCAATTCAACATGTGTGATTTCTAATCTATAGTAATCAAGGTTAGCTATTTCAGGTTTTTTTAGTTAACCTAGCTCCAACATTTTGAGGAACTAGTGGAAGGTCAGTTAAGTAGTGGGACTTCAGTCAAACTCAGTGATCATCCAGCTAACTAATAAATTAGCCCAAAATAGCTAGTGCATGCGGAGAATTTGAGTTCCCCGGGCTTGGTGGAGATTCCAAGCCAGTGTAACATCAATTGTAGACAAGTATTGAGTGTACAGGAGTTGCATGCAGTCAGATGACCACCCTAAAGGAATTGCGCAATCAATTGAAGAATTTCTAAAATAATAGGGACCTAATTTCTCAAGGAACAACACAAGGAAATAGGAGCTCAAGAAGAGGAAAATTTTGACTAAGTTTGAGTCAAAGCCTTTAAGTGTGCAAAGAGATAGGTCATGCACTTACGATTTGTTCTTAGTTGAGCAAATATATTGTAATACATCTCTATTCCTAAGATTAATGCAAGCAGGCATTGGGGTTTTTAGCAGATTGTTTTCCCTAGGAAAAATACTATTTGCATGTGTGTTATTTCTTATTGCATGTCTCGGATTTTTGTTCTAGATTGTGAGTTCAATTCCGTAGAGGAATAGAGTAGGTTTGTATAAATTCCTTGTAGATTCAAACTACTTATGTAGTTTGCTAAAACAAAAGACTTGAATCTACTCTAACCATTAGCAGAAACAATTAAACAATCTATAAATCACAACATGAACATGAGACAAGAATCAATCACATATGCTCAGAGATTTATCTAAGGGGAAATAAAATTCTCAAAAACCCTTCCTATATGTATTGTATTAGTTAGAAAATAGAGAAGAAAAACAATGCTTTCTCAAGCCTGGACAACCTCTGCACTAGTATAATATATCTCACTGCTTCCTAGACAAGCTTTGGTCAATACTTAGCCAAATCTAAGCCTGCCCAAGTCCCTACTTCCTTGCATCGTTCCTCAAGGAATTATCCCCCTACTAATTAGGGAATTCCCAATTAGAATTGTGCAATCCCTGTAGGTCCTTCTCTAACTGCATGCACCCCCAACAATTTGGGATTGTCTATAACTAATAGTACACTAACCTTGAACTCCAATATCAACTAGGTAACTCGAATTCTCTGCATGCATAAGTTAGTTTAGGCTGATTGATCAGTTTAAGTGGATGATCACTCAGTGTGAAAAAAGTTACACACCCTTCACTGAACCACCACTAGTTCTACTAATAGTGAGAATTAGTTACACTGATAATAACTCAAATTAACTGAAATGGATTGCTACAAATTATCAATCAATCGTGTATAATTGAACTCAAGTGTCTCCAACTTGAATTAATTGATTTAATTCAGTGATAAGAGCCATATCACTTTAGTTAAATTCTTGCAAGTCTTTTTATGAAATTAGCATTCGAATTTCTCCTAATTAATTTTGGGCAAAATTAAATTAGTAATTTCTTGCTGCATTTTCAATGAGATTTGTGTCTTATGATTTCGACTAAAATTTCACGAGCAGTTGAAAATCTACACAATAATTTCTACAATTTCAGACCCCCCCTTCATTAAATGTCAAATAAGTGGGGGAGCCTCGAAGTAATGTCTATACCATCAATCTCAATCGATGCAATTGGCATGCCTTTGAATGCATTGGATATTTAATGTTGGAAGAAATATAGGGATACATGGCTAAGCACCCTTAGGGTTTAAGAACTCGATTTGGGCATGTGGTCATATTCTCTAGGGAGCATGAATACAAGGGGTTGCGACCAAAAACTTAATGTTTAGGTGCTTAATTTGGTTAGAGGAGTAAATCCTATTTTAGATACCAAATTTAGTTAAACATATCCTAATGAATTAAATTTGTTGTAGAAATGTTTATAAAAGGAAAGAAGGCGATGTAAAAATAGAAGTGTTCCCATGCAAAATAAAGTATAATAATTTCAATTGACCAATGATAACACAAAATATTAATTTGCATGAGAAGTAGGGGGAATTGAAATACAAAACCTAAAGAGAATAAAATTGAAGATAAGAGTAGTAGAGAAGAGTTGTGCAATATGTTGCATGTGCAGATCAGTGATTTATGGAGTTGTTGTGTTGTTAAAGAATTGTAGATTTGAAGCATATAGTAAAATTGCAGAAAATAAAATGCATCTAAGAGCATATATGGGAGGGAGAAGAAGATATAGTGAGGAACTTTAATTGAATCATAAAATTAGAAGAAAAAAGGTTGTTATAGAGGATAATGTAGTAGATCTGAGAATCAAATAATTGGTCTAATAATATTTTAATTAAAAGGGCCTTAGATATGAGTGTGAAAATTGATGAAAGGGGGATTTGATAGGATAAGCAAGTAGGTGTTTACAAATCAGGGGGGTTGGAGCCTCCTTTAGGTTGGTTCCTATAAATATCAGGGAGTTGGGGTTTCTAGCAAGTGGGTTTTTGCAAAGATAAGGGGGTTGGAGCCTCCTGTAGGTTGGTGCCTATAAATTCGATGTAATTTGGAGTTGGTACTTGCATTAACATCATATAAAAAATAATTTGTGGTTTTATCCCGTATGGGTTTCCACATAAACTTTTGGTGTTCAAGATTTATGTGATTGGTATATTGTTGTCTTGTCAAAAGTGTTCAATTGCCTCTTTAATTGTTAAAAGCATTAAAATAATGATTCAATCCCCTTTCCTCAATAATTCATGGTTTCCAACATGTTCATTCCTTTAATCACCCACAAGAATTTTACTAATGTTGATTATATGTCTTCCAATATTTTGTTGCAAATTTAATAAATATACTACAACCTATTGTGAATTTGAGGTTTTTTCCTTTAAAGCACCCACAAAAAATATATTATTGTCAAATTATTTGACTAGTACAACCTCCCTCTCTCCTTATGAAGCGTACATCCTCCACCAATCTCACTATTGGCTAATATGTTGCAAAAAAAATGAAATTGACCTCCCTCTCAAATTGTATTCTTTGATACCATGTTAAATTCCCTTAATTCCAATAACTGGAAAATTACTTCCTAGTAATTTCCTTGTAGTTAATTAAACTAAATTGTAGGTTAGTAAATAAAATGCATTATTGGGGTTTTAACTAGTGAATAAAAATAAAATCAATTATTCATTGAAAAAAAATGAAACCAATCTCTTCTATAAAGATGGAATTTATTTACCTTCAAATATATTATTCATAAATTAAATCTTCAACATAAAATGGTTTTAACAACTAAGAAACTAAACTTCCCACTGATAATACAATTATAGCTAAACTCGATTTTTTTAGTTGAGAAAACCCCTGTTGTATAGTATGTATAGCCTATCCATACTTGCTTCTAGTAGTCCATACAACCTACTCACACATGTGTGAGCTACTCATTGTTGACTAATGAATGACTCACCCTACAAAAAATTGTGTAAGATATTGCAACTTGAATTTATTCCACACAATTTAATATAACAAAACATAGAACCTCTTGAGTAGATGGGGTCCCTAAAGGAAATAAGGAGATGTGGATCATAGATTTGTCTAAATGTTCACAACTTTATGATTTACTATGTGTTATGATTTACGGTGCTTATGACAATAGAATGGAAAAAAACTCAAATCCTTTGTGTTGGATTCATTGTTGCCTTCATTGTTAACTTCTCCTAAAAGAATGACCCTACTAATGCATATAAAACAATCATCTTGCCTTCTTTTTTTTAATTATGAATGCATACAAGTATTGTATTTTGGTATCACTAGTACATAAAAAATATCTTAATGGCAAGTCTCATTTTTTTAAAAGCACATGTTCTAAAGCATGTTAATTGAGTTATTTTTGTATGACGCATGTGAAGCACTTTTCATTTTATTACATATTGTGAGTACATATTGAGTCTAATGATTATGTGCTATGAAGTATTTCATTATCAATATCAAAGGGACATAACAATGATGTCATAGGGATTGTTAGATGAATATGTTAGAATCGGTCTTGTAGCCCTCCATCAGTGATCAAAGCTCTTTGCATTTGCATAAGTAGGTGTCTCATCAGTGTCAAATTTTGCATCCCATTAGGCATGACATAACCCTGATGGAGGAGCTGGTGTCTTTGTCCCCCTCTTGGCATTGCTGGATCAAGTCATTTCAGTCCTTAGTTACTTTCAAGCTTGTCTTGTCTTGTCTTGAGGTCAAATTCCTAGGTCTAGGGTTTTGGTCAAGTTTGTCTACAAGGTCATGTCTCTGAAGGTCAATAAGTACCCAGCAAGCCAGAGGGATGATTTCAAAGGTGTTTCTTCACAAATTTCAATCTTGTACAATTAATCTTTACCTTGGATTTAAAAACTCTGTTTTTAAAGCCAAGGTCATTTTTCAAATTTTTGTAAAAAGTGATGAAATTTCAAAAAGCTTCCAAGGATAACATGTAACCCTGGTTCCCTTGCCAAGATCCCTCAGATGATATCCCTGCAAAAAGCATCAAAGAAAAGCATCAAATCAGTCAATTTAAAGGACAAAGGAAACCAAGAAAAGTCAATTTTATAAAGTGTCAAAGTAAAACTTTATAAAGTGGGTTTGGGCATGAAATTATTTCAAATCAAAGCTATAAAGGCCCAATCTCCCTCCATCGACCCTCATTGTGCATCCAAGCTACTTGCAAGATCGATTGAGTGAAAGTTTGAGTGAATTTGGGAGCTGGACAGGCGCGTGACCCGTCAGACCAGGTGCGCGACCCGTCAGAGGCGTGCGACCCGTCAGCGCCATTCCAGCAGTGTAAACTTATAATGGGCGCGACCCGTCAGAGGCGCGCGACCCGTTGGGTGAGGCGCGCGACTCATTAGCATCCTCCTTTCAAAATTGCCTGCAAATTCATCCAAGGATCCAACAAATCGCTAAATTTCCTGAGCATTTTAATCAGCAGTTTTCAAAGCAGAAACAGCAGTACATTTCAGCCACTTTGCTCTTGAAACCATGTCAGAAACCGAAACCGACTATGAGCAAAGTGATGACCGTGAGTCAACACCAGAAGTTGAGCCTGCTCCGGAACATGAAAAACCACTATTGGGCCCGAATGCACGTGTACAAGGCAAAGATGAAAGTGCTCCAAAGGCGGTTGGTCAAAGCACAAAAAAGGAGAAAGAGGCCCGATCCCCTCCATATCTTGGTCGAGGCTTCACTGAAGGACCAAGGCACTAAATAGCCCAGCCACAACACAAATCCCAAGAAATTTTGAACATTTTGGGTCAATTTTGATTTTTCAGGCAATTTACAGGTTTTGTCCATTAACGGGTCACACCCCCCGCGCGACCCTTCATCCTGGCAACTCCATTTTGCAAAAACTCAACATTTCCAGTTTTTTCATGAGAAGTTACATATGCTCATCAATGGACTTGAGATTTTATGAAGTTTTGGGCCTCCAGAAAGTCAAAAAAGAAGCAAAAAATGACTTTCTGCCACATTTTTGAGACACAGAAAGTAGTCTTGGGAGATTGCAATTTTGGAGGGGCAAATGACCACCAAATTCAGAAATTCCAGTTGGGTTGGAAAGTAGACTCACAGAACTTTCCAACAAGCCTACTCTTGCTCAATTTGGACACCGGGAAGTGCCCCAAATGTGGTCCCAAAGGTGCACGACCTGTCAGGCAGAGGCGCGCGACCCGTCAGGCAAACTTCTCCAAATTTCACTGTACAGCTCAGAAAAACGCAGTTTGACCCTGTTTGACTTTATGGAGTGGATTATTAGGATATTTGATGTAATTAATGTACTTTTATGACACTTTTACTTTTATGTACCTCTTCTAGAAGATTCATTCATGAAAAAGGTGAAAATTAAATGAATGAATTGGTTTCCTAGCTTATAGAGGCAAGTTGTTTTGACTGCCTAGTTTGTAGTGCTTAGTTTAGAAGTGGTTGAAACAGCTCCTAGGATAGTGAGCTTGACCCATGGAGGCAGGGAAAGAGGTTAGATCATCTATATTATGTACTTTCTTGCTCATTTTCATGGTTGGACTCTTGAGGGAGAAGCTATCATTGTATTATTCACTGTATCTCTGCAATTTTTGGCTAAGGAAGACCAGGGTTTTGCAGTCCTTTTTGGGATTATTGTGGTTACATGTATTGATTGTGTGTTTCTCTATGTACTTGTAAGTGTGTTATGTGAATCATTTCCTTTCTTTTCCTTCTGCACATTAATCAAATGAAGTGTTAAAGTAGAACTCATGACTGTCATGCTCTGCTTTTAAGTTTGTTTAATTTCAATGTTTTCTACGGTTTAAGGAGAATTCAAAGTTATTTTTTGCTCTCCTTAACTCCTCATCTGTCATTCTTAATCATCCACCTCAATCAAAGGCATCAATACTGTCTCCTACCTCGCCCCAAAGAACCCCCTGCAGAAACTGTGTCCAATCCCCGCGCCCAAAATTGTCATCCCCTCAATTTGCCACCAAAAACCCTAAAAACCCCAAATCAACCTTTTTGATCAGTTTACTAGCCTAAAATTAGTGTTACCCTATTGGTCATCTCATCCATTGAAGATTTCACCGAGATAGACCGGAGAGAGCCCTCTCCAGCCCCGTAGGGCTAGCTACGAGGCTAAGTGGTTTGATGTTGCCTTGAGGTTTACCTTTCTCAGCCTGAGGTGAAATTTCAAGCGCTAACAGAATATAACTTGGCACTATACCATTTGTGGCTAGACATACGATATGGTCGGTGTCATATGATAAAACTTGGCTATGTCATATGAGGTAAAATTTTATATTTGGATGGTTACACAAAGAAGAAATGGATATCCATAGTTCATTGGTAAATAATTTTAATTTTATACTAGTGGATGTTCAGTATGGTTGATGAGGGGCTTGAGGCATGCCTTGGGATGCATGCCTCATGTATGGAGGACGGTGAGCCTTGGAGGTAGGCTGCCAACCCACCTCCTCATTCTTTCGACACTACAATTGAAGCCCCACCCTTATGATCTAATAAAACCCTAGTGTATCAAGGAAAAATGCAAGGAATTATAGTTGGAAACTGTGCTATAATGGTCTTGGGTTTTTTAAAACAATATAATATCTTGGTAGCCCAAGTATGCATATTTTCAACTCCTTGGAAGAGAAATTTCGCTTGAAATCCAGTTGATTGAGTAGTGTATCTGTTATGGCTCTACTATGTGATATTTTTGGGTTAATCCCCTCCTCCATTATCTATTTATGCTCCATTTCACCTCCCCGTGTTTTGTTTTGACATTGTTTTTCTTATAATTTCCATGCATACATAGTGTTTCATAGTTTCTTTACATTGTAGTGTTTCACGGGTTCTCTTTGTTTGAAACATCTTTGGCATATCCTATGACACATAATTATATACACATCACCATTTTTTTTTCTGTGTTCAACCATTTTGAAAGGAGAAGCATGCACTTCAAACCCTTATGCAAGTTGTGAACCAATTCCATAGGACAACATCAAAAGTTTAAGTGATTCTCCAAGACAAACATGGTTGGTTGAAGGGAGTGAACATGGGAATCCCATAACCATATGAAATATGAGAAGGAACAATTATGCCTCAAATTTTCCCCTTCAGTGCACCCCTTCATTGTATTTCCAGGTCGATTGTTTTCACCTATTTTGGTGGCAGAGACTACCCATATCCTTCTCGATAATTTCCTCTACTATAGATGCACTTAAGGGAATTACTAGTTGATTACGTAAGAATCCCAACCCTTCATCCCCATGCATGTACCTATATGCCTTTGAGTGAACCCACAATTTAAAAATGTGAGCCATTCTTTTGCTTTTTGGGCAATTAACTCTCTACTACATAAAAAAACCAAATACTAATACTTATACTCATAAAAACACATCAATGTCTCTCACTTGTTCACTAGAGTTAAGTTTACTTTTGATATACAAGCCACAATTTGTAATATAAAAGGTCTAGGTTGACAATATGTTTTCTTCACACCAATACTACTACCATAGTTAGTCCATTACCAAAAGTTCTCAATGTCAAGCTTCTAATTCTTATATTACACTAGTCCATGATGATACTCTTATCCTTGCCTGCTCATTTTGAATGTATTGAAATTAAATATCTTTCCTAGGGTAAATGTCATATTTCTACTAGCATATTAGATATCTTCATTATGGTTCAATGCAACTAATTTAAGGGTTCCCTTAAAGTCATTTTTGGGCTATAAAACCCCCATTGGCTCCCATAACCATGGATCTGATTTCTCTGTCTACAAGAGTTGAGTTTCTTTCCTCTTGGTGATTTTCTAAACTATCTTGAACAAATTTTTTAACTTGTTTAAAGCAATGGACCCAACCATTCGTTATAACCAACCTCCATTTTGAGACGTATACTTTAAGGCATTCCAAAATATTTTCACTCACCATCTTCCAGACATCTAAATCTTATTATTCCATGGAAATTTTCGCCACTTCACGTGATTCATGCACCTCTTTATTGGCATTTAACAATATGTGGGTAGTAATATAAAAAACAAACAATCTTATTCTCACAATTCAAAATGAAAGATGATTTCAAGGTGGGTTGCTTTTTGAATTGTTTTAGTCATCCACCCTTTAGTTGTTCAGAAGAGATCAACAAGATGTCAATATGTATATTGTTGCAACTTTAATAAACATTGTATAAATTGTAATTCCTCATGATAAGAAAAAACTAATGTTTCAATCTATTTTGATACACATGCATGATTAAACCCTCTCCATCACAAGCTTTCTTCCCTTGTTTAATCTCTTCATCAATCATATGTTGTTTCAAGCACCCAAACTATTACATTATTCAAGAGTTATGTAGATACCTATTTTATTTATTTTAGTTATCATGTGATCAAGATAGATGATGCCATGACAAAATCCTTTTATTATGTTCCATAGATGAGTTTTTTAGCATGGGTTCTACAAGAGGGGACACACTAAGAGAACAAATGTATTGTGGCATGAAAACATAAATAAAATAATAATATTTTCCATCCATTTTTATGTTTATTCTTATGAATTTGATTAGTTGACTCAAATACGACACATGCATCTATGAGGACCCACTCTGATCCTCATATGTCACATAACTATCCTCAGCCACACCCTATCATTATGGATATTCCTGAGCCACATCCACCACTAAAGTAGCAGCCTCAATGGTAAGATGGATGGTAACCAACCCCTGTCAAACTAGCCTCCAAAATTTCCCATTGGCCCTCTGCTTCTCAACATGATATTCCATCACCCATTGTTGTCCCCTAAATTCCATCATGTTTGTCTCATATTCAACATTTCTATAGACAAGAGACTCTGATTGTCCCTACACAAACAAAAAAGGCAAAAAAAAAACATAATTTTCCTCACCTATTGTCTCTTCCACTCAAACTACTTTAGATCATTCACATACCAATGCACCCAAGACTGAAAATGAGGGAGGAAGAGAGTTCCAACTTCCTATACATGCATCCTGAGATATGTGAAGAAAGGAAAAGTGAATAAGAAAGGGAGGACAATATTTTAGATATGTATCCTAAGTTGTTTTATGATAAAATTTACTTGAATCTAGGGTTGCCTACTCTTCATATTTTGGACATCCTTTATGACAATAGTATCATATTTTTGGTTATACTTCTATATTTGGGGATAAGGGAGAAACAATATGATATTTTAACTGTATTTGAAAATGGAAGTGAGCGTAGTGGGACCTCACCTACTTAAGAATAAATAAAAAAAATTATAAAAAATTATTGAAAAGGTCATCTTCTCCTTAATTTTTTTTTTTTATTTAACAAATGTGAAATAAAAGGAAATAAACTATCTTTCTAAATGATTGAGGCAGAATACATGAGGAGTAATAGTCCATTAAGAAAGAGGCCTTTGAGGAAAAGAAGGTGAAGAGAGGTATGTTATATTTTTAAGAAGTTGTCATTTTTTATGATAGAAATAATTTTCTAAGTAACGAGTCTAACTATTTTGTTGACAGGAGAGATTTTATGATGAGTGACAAGGAAGGAGTGATTTCATCATTTTGATATTTGTACCTATAAGGTTTTCCTATTTTTCCTACATTTTTTTGTCCTTTTAGAGGGTCTGAATTATTTCCATGCTAATTAGTGCACTTTTTCAGAGGTTCTGACTGAGATGATCTTATTAGAAGGGTCAAAGCCATAAATTTCATATCTTCTTACTTATTTCATGACACTCAATTTCCTTTGTATGGATATTTAACATCTTTAGATCCTAAAGCCATTTTCTGGCCCAAGTTTTATGAGTAGAAATTTGAAAAGACAGTTGGTTGTATACTCAGATTTGATTGAATAAAATCAATTTCTTTACACTTATTTATTTGACACATATATCTTAAGTCTTTCTGATTATTATTTTGGAAACTGAACATATTTGTGGAATTTGCTTCTTTTTCTTTGGTTGTCATATGTCATAACTTTTAATGCATGCATAGTCTTTTGGTTGTTTGTGTAAACTTTTAAATCTACATATAGTTTCTTTTATTTTGTTGTACATAGGATAAGTCTTATTTATATTTTTCAACTATATTCATTTTTGTAATTTTGTAATATATTTTAGTAGAATTTAGATGAGGACTTTAAGCAATTGGGCTCAAGTCCTACTATCTCACTTAGCCCTATGAGATTTGAATGCATTGTAAGTATAGCATAGGAACTTTTCCCTCAACAATGTTTTCGGAGACCATACTAGGGAATGATTATTCTTTCCTTAGTACCTCAATCACCTTTTGAGATGATTATACCTTCATCCAACTAGCCCAACCTTGATCATAGATTGAACAATCAAAGAAGTATAACCCATTCTTTATTTAACTTCACTCTTGAAAATGCCATTTTTGTTGTGGAATTTGAGTGTTCTTGGGATTTCATAGTCCACGAGATTGACATATAAGAATTAAGGGAATCCATCGAGAGGAGACTTTGTAATCAACCATCTCAATGTTAGTTGGCTTATGTCTAGTGAGTCTTGTTCTTCTAAAAGAAATCACAATCAAAATCCTGAATTTCAACCTTTAAATGAAATAGGAAGGTGTAAAGTTATTCCCATAGCAACTTAACGTCAAATAAAATTATATCAATGCTTCACTTTCTCATCAAGAACAAATTTTCCTTCATGGAGAATCATGGCTAGAAGAAAAGAAACCATTTCCTTAGCACTTATTTCTTCTTCCCAATATTCATCGTCAACCCAACTTGGTAGCCTTTATTCTTGTTTTAACCTTGTGAAATATAAAAGTAATCTCACAAAGGTTGTAAAGAAGAATGGGATGTTTCAATTTGAAGAGGATGCCAACACAACCCCTTGTCACGTGTCTTCTCCATAAAATTTGGTGCCGACTAACACCTATTTTCCAAAGTTCAAGGATCATTTGCTGAAATTGTCAACAAATGGTACTATTACAACAAATGAGCACTTGATTTCCTTCTCTAATGTTTGTCATAGCATTGGGGAAAATGATAATGGAACGTGTATGCGATTAATTTTTAACTCTTTAGAGGGTAAGTGACCTATGTTTCTTTGATTTTCCTCCAAAAGCATTCTCTACCTGGGTTGAACTATGTTATTGATTTAAGTTGACGTATGGTAAATCTCAAAGTCCTATTGGCTTGCTTCAAGAATATAACAACGCGAATGATTCAAAACATGAAACTATCAAGTATTTTATTCTTTGTTTTATCAAGTTATATAGTTAGATTCATGAAATTATGATCCATTGCTATAACACATTACCTCCTCCTTATTATCATAGGTTATAAGAAAAGAGTACATATAATTTTGGTTCTACTTTGCAGCTCAATCACAAATAGTAGACAAAACAATTGAATAAGACTAGTCTTCCTTTAGAAGACACAAGAAAGCATGCCCATATCTCTTTTGTACTTAAACTTGTGCAAGATAAGGGCAATGACATGATCTCTTTTGAAAAAAATTTGACAGCCTAGATGCTTGCCAAGAGTTCATATTTAGCTCTCAAAAGAAATATGCCTCAAACTTTCAAACAAAATTCTCTCCCCTCTCACCCATGGTGTATTGTTTATGAATATTACCATGATGAAATAACTTGTGAACTTAATAAGCATGCATGGGAAATAATTTTCGATAAAAGGAAATATTATAGTGTCGCAACTTTGGATTGGGTAGAAGAGGATAAGGTTTTGATGGTAGAAATAAAAGGTTCATCTAAAGGAAAGAATGTTTCCTCAAAGAACACTCTATCAAAAAATCCACCATCCAAAGAGTTGGAAAACAATAAATATTCCAATACAAACACCACTATATAGTCTCATTCGAATGTAAATATCATTTCTCCTCCTTCAACTTTGTTTGATTTTAATATCTTAAAGCATATGGCTATTGTTAAGGCTGACACTTCATTACTTGATATGGTCATTATCCTTGAGAAGCAACATGATTTGAAAAAATACTTGGAAGGTAAAAATCCTGCTCTTGTACACTTATTGAGGCAAAGCACAAAGAAGAGATTTCTAAAGATAATTTTTTTGCTATAAATAATTATAAAAATCTCGCTAGGAATCCTCCTTTTTATGTCTCAAAGAAAAATTGTGATAAAATTTTCAATTGATTTTTTATATATGTTGGGTCAGGCCTGAATGTAATGTCTAAAATCATAATGGAGAAGTTGGAATCCTTAAATATACTAAGGAAAAAGAAAAAAAAATGCTAGCATATAATAATACCCAATAGGAAACCATAAGTGAGATTAAAGATGTGACGTTAATATTGTCTGCACACCTTGAAATAAGAACCATGTGAAATACCCAAGTGATTGAAACACCTTTCGATAATTATTTAATTATTTAGGAAGAGACTAACAAGATAAAATTAGAGGTTACATGTCAATGGATGGGACACATATGTCTCTACCTAAGGATGGAAATAATATCATTGTCCTTAGATAGGGAAGGATCTCACCATACATTAAAAGTGTTCGTCAACCTCATGGTAGTTAATTTGAAGAATATTTGGGAGTTTATTCTTTTATTCACAGATGAAGATTAGTCACCTACTTCTCCTATTGATCATGATGACCAAGTCTAGCATTTACACTTTGATGGCACATATTCAAGTGAGGGAAATGGTGTAGGAATTGTCTTTATTCCCCCTTTAGAAAGATGTATGAGTACTCTTATATACTTGAGTTTTATCTACATGAATACTATAACTGAATTCAAAGATTTATTTCTTGATATTGAACATGTGTTAGGCTTAGGTTGTAGTCATCTCACAATATTTGGTGATTCTAAGTTTTTCTTAAATTTAATCAATAAAGATTACTCTCCTTCAATAAGTTCACTAAAAGCTATACACAAGTTGCATGACAAATGATTTCTAGATTGCTTTCATTCAATATCACACATGTACGTAGGATTTTGATGATCATCTAGTTGTGTTTGTAGTGAAATCACAAAGGTAGATTATTCTTGAAAGGCATAATTGTATTTTCCAATATTCATGTCATCCTCACATTCTAAGTAATGAAGAAGGCTGGCAAGTCATTTGGGATTATGAAAGCATTTGCGGTTTTTTGCATAGTGAACTTTAGAAGAAAAAGGAGATTCTCTCTTTTAATGACAATAGGTACTCGAAAGGGATTTCCAATTTAAACGAATCATTTTTGTCTAGTGATGTTCCTAATAGGAAGGGAGAAAATAATGAGAATTCAAAAAGAAAAATAGGTGAAACAATACAGGTGAATATTGGTACTCCTAAAGACCCAAATATTTCACAAATTGGGTCCCAATGTTTTGAGAATGAAAAATGCATGTTTTTCATTTTGTTTTGTGAATTCAAATATGTCTTTTCCTAGCACTATAAGGATCTAGGTGCATTTTACCCCATATCGTTCAACACGTGACTCCTATTAAAGAAAATGCCAAGCCTGCTCGACAAAGGAAAAGGCTAGTCAATCTTTCACTTGAAGCAACAATTAGGAAATAGTTAAAAAAATTATTAGCTACTCACATTATTTTTCTAGTTAAATATTTTGGGTGGATACCAAACCTTGTATTGGTTAGGAAGAAGAATGGTGACATATGCTAATGTTTCAAATTTAGTTCTTTAAATAAAGCAAGTGTAAAAGATAATTTTCTTCTTCCTAATATGGACCTTATCTTGCAATAGGTAATGGGATCACAAATGATGTCACTTCTTGATGGATTTTTAGGCTACAATTAAATACATATATTAAGAAAATGGAAAAATATAAAACCACCTGTTAGGTTCCTATACCAATAGGTGTCATATTTCATGATTGACTGTGAAAATGCCAAATATGATCATCCTTTCCATGCTGCAAAGGTTCCATATTTTCAAAAAATCAAAAATTTTAAAAATGTAAAGAGGGTATGCCCTAAAAGAAAAATCAAAGGGCAAGAAGAATGAATTGGTCAAGAAAGAAAGAAAATGAACCCCAAAGAAAAGACCAGGAAAGTGTGCTAGTCCAAAATGCCACTACTATTTCATTTTTGAAGAATTCCATTGTGTACAATCAGTTGACTCTTACCACAGCTGATGGATGGCCAAACAGCTCAATCTGGGCCAAGTCCATATTTGAATTTACTTGTTTTAGAGATAGAGAATAAAGTCTGTCTTAACAGTTCAAGCTTGGCAGAAAAATAGTTAGGTAGAGAAGCAAAGGGTCTCAACAGCTGAATCTAAGCCCATGGAAGAAATAAGGGCAGACTTAGATAGGGTGGCAGCTAAAATAAAAGAAGAGAATCAGGGTTTGTTAGCTCAAATGCACCAAAACAAAATGAAGAAAAAATGTCAGGTGTAGCAGAATGGGTAGGTAATTTTGGTGGTGCAGAAGCAGGTTCATGAATAATATTGTCTTTCAAAGATGATTCATCTCAAGGGTATCATAACTACCTTGGAAAAATATGGTGACAAATCAGATGTTGCATGTCTAACCTCCCCTAAAGAGATTGAGATTTGTTCAATACTCTCAAATACCCTCCATCTTCATGTAAATATTTAAGTAAAATGATATTTTTCTTAAAGAATAAAGCCACATTTCTTATGTAAATCATTTGTCTTTTCTTAAGCCTAATTTATCCGACTTTGCTGCTTAAAAGACCCTCTCATTTCCATAAGCCTAAGTTCTTAACTCTACAACTTAGCGCTCCCTCTCAAAACCCATATTAATTCCTAACATATATTATATAAATCCCTAAAATAAACTCCTCCCCTTATTATATAAAATAACATAAGAGTCCCTAAAAATATAAATATCCCAACCCCCGGCTTAATATAGCCATATACTAAGGTTTACGGGGATTATTGGTTCAACTGGAACCATATAACAACCCACCGCGCTTAAAAATATTGGATTTATTTAACACCTGGTTAAATAAATAACCATGCCCGCAAAAACCCAATAACCAAAGGTTATAACCCAAAAACATTACAAAACATTGAATGTTATATGGGCGGGACCCGCGCCGTACCTCCTTGCCAACTCCTCGTCCCGTCAACCGTCGGATCCGATCCCGCAGATCGGACGGCTCGCGTCCATATCGGAACCCCTCTGATGTCCGAAAGATAGTGCCCGATGAAAAGTGGTATTCCCACCGTACTGCGGGACGCGTGTCGTTCACCCGCTACCATTGCATCCCCTCTGCCCGAAACCACCTTTGTTCAAAAGCGATGCGGGGAATACCATATACCGCCCCACAGAACCCCGATGACGTCACCCACCACATCATCCGCCATGTCATCAGACACGTCACCTTCCATACCCCGCTGCATGACAAAATTTACGTCATGATGACGTCATCACAAAAAGCGCCAAAAAGCCCGTAAAGCCCAAATTTTGTTAAAACCCGTGAAAGTGATTGTTTTCGTCCATTTCTACTTGTTGATTTGCGGAACTTGTGCATGAAAATTACGATGAATTTTCCACCAAAACTCCAGTCCGTCACCTTGACCACCATAATCCAGCATCCTGCTCTACAAATCATCGTCCAATTGGCCAAATACTCTCGGGCGCGTCGCTAAAACACAGGTATTTCTCCATTACTCCCAAAACCCTGAGTATTTCTGGTTTTTTCTCTGCATTCCACTAAAAGAACCAATAATCCAACAAATTAAGTCCATAACCCTTGAAAAATACGCCCCAACCATACCTTTTTTTGTCCATTTTTTCCGCAAAAACTCGACTACCACAACTAAAAACATAGTGAGCTGATAAAAACAGGAATTTACCAAAGTCTTCTTTCCAAGCCCCCTGTTTTTAACTTTCCTTTGCAAAATCTCTCAAGAATGCCCAAATATTGAGTTAAATTTGTCAAAATACCTGCCAAAGGCGCACCATTACCACTGTTTTTGTCCAGCTTTCCAACTAAACTCTGCAAACTTTGTTTTTACTATGAATTTTACCCAGTGAGGCGATTTCTAATTAAAACTCAGTCTGCAATTTCCTGAGAAAATCCCAGAGCTAGTATTTTGTTTTCTGTTGCTGCACAGACCCAAATTCCAATTAAAAACACAGACAGTTGAGCAATGGAGGCTCCAGTGGCCCTCAATATTGCCCCTCTCAATGCTCCACATAAAGAACTTGAATGGCTACCCCTAGCTGGCAGGGATTTCCAAATTAATGATTTAGTTGGTGACAAGTCTCATCTCCAAGCCTTCTGTGAGATCAGGAATAGCTACAGGAACAAAGCTGATTTATTTGGAATCTGGGAGTCTAACATGCCCATGTATTACCTCCCTTTAGTAAATGTATTCCCTGACCTCATTCACTAATGTCATGCCAATTATGAGCCCACTCAAAGGGTAGTTATGACCCCATCTGGGACTGTCCTCTTCTATATTACTCCTCAATCCATAAATGAGATGCTGCAATTTAAGCCAACACAGCCTCTGTCCCCTCTCTCCATGGGATTCTTGCTTGACCAAGGTGCCAAACTGCCCAGTTCAGAGATAACCAGAATTGCGCAGTTATTCATGAAACCAAATTGCCAGCCCCAGCAGCCTCGTCCTTATCTGCATTCTTGGTTCAATGAGGCAGGGAGATTCATTGTAGACATGATATCCTACATCTTAGGATTCAAAACCAGTGAGTATGTTGATGAGACTACCTTAGTTATGATGTCCATTTTTGCTCCAGGAGAGCCCCCTGCTGTCAAGTATGATTTTTCTATCTTCATAGCTAATAAAATCCATGAGAAATTCATGAGCCTGGCTAGAGAGAGAGTGTTTAAATACACATCATACATATATCATTTGTTGTTGTACAATCAACCAGACAGTTTTCAAATCTCCCTCAAAAAATTAGATTGCAAAAGAGGGCCTAGGTCAATAATCTTCTGGACCTCAGTTTTCCATCGTGTTAATGATTCCCCTTATTCTTACTGTGAATTCATTGACCTGTTCATACATCCAGCCTCCTCTTTACTGATGACAAGTCCTCCAGATAGAATTTCTGGTGAAATGCAGAGAATTTTACAGCTCTCTAAAAGCTACAGCATAGGTGACTGGTACTTTTACCAGAATCACACTGAAATAAGAATATATGGCTCTGAACTATGCCCCTACAAGCTACCCAAATTTGTGCCCATGAGGCTGTTTGCACTAGAGTACTTCAGGCAATTTATCCATGCAGACTTAATCCACTTTTGCAACACTGAGAAAAAGGCACAACTCAAAATAAGAAATCAATTGGGCCCTTTTATATTTAATAAAAGGGAATCCTGGGAGGAGGCAGATAAGATTCTAGGGGAGCAACTTATGATAAAACAAAGATTTTATTGGGCACCATATGTCCCTGGTCATTTTATAAGTTATAGAAAAGTCAAAACAACCTGGCACCATACGTTCATTGCAAGATCCCTGAAATCCAACAGTATGCTAACCAACAAGAATGGTTAGAGGGCACATTAGTTGAAGAGATTATTGAAGAAGAAAAACTGGAAAAGGCTATGAAAGGGCTTGAAAAAATGCTTGACCTGGACTCTTTTGGACAGGTATCCTTCAAGCTGCCCCAGCACATAGAAGCTGACACATATTTTGTCGGTACTCCTCAACAACCATTACAAAAAGCTAGCACAGCATTAGCTAAAGGCAAGGAGGTAATAGGTAGGGAACAGGAAACAATGGTAGATCAGCCAGATACATCAAAGGAACAAAGCCAAGGGCAAGGTCCTTCAACACAGACAAAGGTGCCTGAAATCCCTGTATTACAAACTCCTCTAAACGAGGAAAGAGGCAAGAAAAGAGAGAGACAAGAAGACATACCTGTAAGTGGACCAACGAAACAGCAAGGGGAAAAGAGGCAAAGGTTAAATCCTTACTCTGAAGAGGAACTCTCGGAAGAGACAATAGGCAACCTGAGAGGTGAGGGAAGAACTGAACAGCAAACTCCTCCAATTTTGGAAACATCAACTAGCTCATATCAGCAAGAGCTAGAGAGGCAGCATGGTGTGGAGGTTACATCCACCAGGCCACAAAGCAAACAACAGAGAAAGCAAGGCTCGGATATCAAAAAAGTATTTACTGAAATAAAGGCTAGAAATGAGCCAATAAGGATCCAACTTTATAATCGATTGCTGAGAATGGCTCCCACAAATCAATAAAGGTTAATGGAAACATATGATATACAAGAAGGAAAAATGACCCTTAGTCACTTCAAGCCCACAATGCAGCAGCCACAGTCAGCTGTTGATTATATCATGACCAATCTGGAAGTTCTCTCTAAAGACTTCCACCCAATGGACCAGATTGAATTACATAAACAAACCGGAGAAATGGTGTATTCCACCTTGGCATACAAAGAATTATTAGCTCACAAATTGCAAAATTCATTACATAAGACCTCTGCCCAATTACAGTTGGAAAAGGCCTCCTCATTAGCCAAGGATAACAGGATCAAATCCTTGGAGGAAATTATTATTGGGCTGGGACATGATACCAAGGATCCCAAGGGCATACATGCATTAATATGAAAGAAGGAGGAAGATATTGCAGCCCTCAAAAAGAAATTAAAGCTGCCGATCACAATGCATCCACAAACCACAGAAGTTGCACAACAAAAAGAAGAGGAGGACATGATGGGTTTACTGATGAGGATGAATGAGAGATTACCAGAAACAGAGCAGGCATTGGAGAAAGCAATGAAAGAGAAGCAGGGAGTGTCGACCTCCCAGCCACCAGAAATAGCTCCTCCTACAACCACAATAGTTGTACCTCCCACTGCCCTAGCATCGACAACAGGTACATCAGTCGCAGATAATTCAGCAGCAGCAACAAAAACAGTACCAGATACCGGCATGAGCATGGAAAAGTTGATGAAGGAAATAAAAGAATTAGAACCAAATGGCAGAGCTAAAGGAAGCCAAAGAGAAACTGGCCAAGCTAGAGGTAAGCTATGAAAAAACTAAAATAACTATGGCAGAAAAAACCAGAGAGGTAAAGGCCTTGGAAAATAAGGTAAAATCCTTGGAGAAAGATCTTACTCTTCATAAACCTCTATCAGAAATCAAAACAATTTTGTGGACTAAAATTGGCCAGTCTATCACTGATCAATGGCAATCAATTCAAACAATCCATGAGCAAATTGATTTGATAGAAATGGCCCAAGTAGAGATTCAAAAGGCCAGAGCACTACTGGGAAACATGCCCGAACAGGCCAATAGACTAATTTATTTTTTGAACACTCACACCAGGGAACAACTAGCAGCTCTGGATATCAGGGATAGAACAGGCACCATTTTGACAGTTAAGAAGGTGCTAACCATGAGGAATTTTATACAAAATTTGGAAAGAAAGTGCCAAGAAATGCAGACAGAAATAAATGCCTTTACAGAGAAGTTCACAGTCTTGCAGGAAAAAGGGTTACCTAGCTTATTGACCAGCGATCAGAGACTGTTGATACATGAACAATATGCTCACAGGGTAAATACATATGTTGCCAATCAGATTACAGCATCATCAAGCACTTCAGAGGACAAAACACTCCCATCAGGACAGAGCTTATATGACAAATTGGAGAATCTGTTCTATATCGAAAATGAAATAAGACATCTTTTTGCAGCCGAGCCCAACTTCTACAAGTATACTGAAGCTGATGAAACATTGATAAAATTGCAAAGACACCAGTTGCCAACCGACCAATGGTGGCAGGGCATGTTAGAGGTTTTACAAATGTTATTTTCAAATTTTCTTTAAGTCATATGCATCCAATCAAATGTCAAAACACGTGGCACATATTATAAAGATGAAAACAACAGAGGAAGGCAATCAAGATAGAACTATAGCTCATTAAAGAGAGACAATGCACAGATGAAAGAACCGGGACAGCAACGCAGGAACACAAAATAAAGAAACAGCTACCAGCCGACATGTTGAGTTAAAAAGTCAAATATATCTGACCACCTAAGGTAGCCAGTACATCGGAAGTTACTCCTGCATTCATTACGCTCTGTTTTCAATGTCATTTACTTCCTTTGAAGAAGTAGATGGATAAAGTTATTGCTTGATATTTTCTCTATGAGATATTTTGTAACTCTTTTTGTATAAATACCTCCCCTAGAGATGTATTGGGGGTTGGTTGGTGAATATCATTCTGGACCTACGCTGTAAATTTGAGGATTCTTCTGGATAAAGATTGTTGGAATGCTTTGCTGATGAACTTGCTGGTTGTGGAATTAATGGAAGAAGAATATGTTACAGAATTCTCGTATTACCTCATGGATCAATAAGTCTTTTAACTCTCGTTTTACTTTTCCTATGTTTTATATATCATCTATATATCATGTTCTAAATTGCAGGAAAAAAGAATAGCCCAGAATTTACTTTGTTGTACTCTATGTTCAATTCCTATCAATTTTTATGTTTTCTTCAGGACTAGCATAGGCAGGAATTCTTGACTGCTCCTGTCTCCCTGGTTCTTACACCCTGAATACAATTAAGGAATTCTTAACTGCTCCTTGGTAATATTCATACACATTCCCTCTGTTAGCATAATGAAAGATTCTTAATTTCCTTTCATTCCCTAACTCCATTTCATCTTATTCCAGCTTGAAAATTGTTCCATGGCTAATTATCTTGCTCTGTAGTTCCTCCTTTGCCAAAGAAACCATACCCAGAAGTTTATTTTCATTTGACTCCATTAACCCAATGGTCTGAACTTCTCATACTTTGCAGCCCTACTTTATTGAATGTCACCATCCAAACACTAAACAAATACTTGTGCTTCATAACTAGCCTAACATATAGATAAACAAAGCTAAATCACAAACAGAGAACCCTCTCTGGTTGCAGATTGGCTAGAATCTGCAGCTAAAAGACTGGTTAGTGGTTGCCTCAGCCGTATTCCCTTTTCTTAGATCTTTTGGGGAACAACCTGAGTGTTAACATCATTGGCGACTCCACTGAGGACTGAATGAATGTGTCTGTTACTGCTATTTATTTCTTAAAGCTACAGATGGAGCCTGAAGTTAGCCAGGCATCCTTCGAAATTGTTTTTGCTTTGCATTTACAGGAGTAAATAAAAGCTGCTTCAGTCTATCTCCAGTATAGCTTTAGGCTTTAAACAGCTGTCTCAAAAATTTGATCAGTTTCCTCTTGCTTTCAAAAGATCTTCAGGAAAATTCAAGGTTCTTACAGTTTATAATTTCCTAGAAAGATTTTGTCAAAAGCAGTGATCTCTAAATACTTCTAAAAATACCTAAAACACATTTAGAAGCTAGCTCCAAAGAAGAAAAATCGTTACATTAGATCAAATCCAGATCCTAATCCTCCAGCTATTTTTGAAAATCCTAACTTGATCTCTAAGAACCTTAGAAGACAAGAAAGTCTAGAAAATTCTGCTGATTTGAACCTTGATATACTTCAACAAAATCTTACCCAATCGCCTCCTGGAAAAGTAGCGGTCCTTTCTACTGTTGCTGCAGCCTTTTCTAGTTTACCATCATCACGTCAAAGCACCTCTTCCACTCCTCCATCCACTCTGTTTATCTCAGCTGTTATCCCTGTGCTTCCAGCTGTCCCATTTATACCTGTTAATATGGAAAACCGATATGCTCCTCTGCAGTTGCCTGCAAATCCAGGGGCTATGCCTCAAGATTATCAAAGGAAAATTACATATTTTGATGGTACTGGCTCCTGCACAGCACAACAACATACTAAGAAAATGATGGACTATTTTGAGAACTATGAAATTGATGATAACGATGTCAGGATGAAAATTTTTGTTCAAAGTTTAACTGGTGATGTGAGGACCTGGTTTAGGGCACTTGCTGCAAACACAATTGCTGATCCGGATGCCATTTACCAAACCTTTTTAAATAGATGGGAGAAGAAGAAGGACCCTTTACACATCCTAACAGAATATGAAAACTTGAAAAGGGGTCCACAAGAAAGTGTTCAAGATTACTGTGCTAGATTCAATAACGTGTACAATGCTATCCCTCAAAACCTTAAACCTCCACCAGACTTAGCCTTGATCAAATTCCCTAATAGATTTGATTCTGACATGGCATATCAACTAAGGGAAAGAGCTCCTCCAAGCTTAAAAGACAAGCAGAGCATAGCTATTAGTGTAGAGGCCAATCTGATCTCTAAAAGAGCTCGAGCTAGAGCTGAAAGAAGGACTCCCTTCAAAGAAGAGCCTTCTGCATTTGAGCAAAAACTAGATGCAATTATCAAAGGAATGGATAGACTGAGTGATAGAGTGGAAACCATTGAGAGAAAATCTTCTTAAGAAGTTCAACCAAGTAACACCACAAGAAATCCAAACTTTAGAAAAAATCAAAACCCTAACACCGGGAACGCTGGTCCTAACCAGAATATCAGACCTCCATTTCAAGAGAACTATGCTGAAGCTTCAACCTCTAGTGAGCCAACAGAGGATACTCAAATCAACCTAATGGGTCTGAATAGTGAACAGCAAATCTTTTTAACCCAAGATGACCAAGAAGCTCATAATTTCAACCAATTTCAAATCAAATCGGGAGAATCATTTGATTTCAGAGAGGGGTATGATACATATGTCTATGAAGTCCATAAACAATACAAATTGAGAAGCAGAACGGTAGATGTACCTGAACCTAGCAAGCTAAAAGATACCAAGCAGCCAAAAACAACAAAGGATAAAACTGCCCTAACAAAACTCCTTGCTAAAACAGACCTCAACCCAAAAGAACCTACGGTTGAGGACATATCAGACTTACAACCCTTAAAAAATCAGCCATCCACCTCCTTTCCTCCAAAAGAAAATGTAAACAGCCCTCCTGAAAATAATTTCAAAGCAGACCCAATTTCAAACAACAATTCTGATAGAGAAAAAATCACTGAGAACTCAGCTGAAAAGGAAAACCTTGCTGTCTGGAATGCAAAAATTCAAGTCGAAAAACCTTTCAACTTAGAAATAGAAATAGGCAAGTTAAAAATAGCCATTCCACTATCCGAATTGGCTAAACATGAGGTTTATAGAGAACAAATCAGCAGGTCACTTCAAATATCAGAGAATAGAGATGCAGTGAATGTTTTAGATGACCAACCAGAGCTAATTTTTGGTCCTGAGGTAAATGGTAAAACAGTAGATGGAGGAGTCCCTCCATTCTATGTAAGCCTAAACATTCATGACAAAATACTACATAATGCAATGTTTGATTCGGGAGCTTCCCATAATCTAATGTCTAAGTCTGTGATGGAAAGATTGGACCTAGATATCACAAGGCCATACAAAGACTTGTTTTCATTTGATTCTAGCCAGGTCAGGTGTCTAGGCCTAATCAAAGATTTGTGTGTGTCTCTAGTACAATACCCTGCTAAGACAATTTTGATGGATGTGGTGGTAGCTGATATCCCACCTAATTATGGAAGGCTTTTGTCCAGATCTTGGGGTGCAAAGCTCCAAGGATCTTTGCAGCTAGACATGTCCTATGCCATCATTTCAGTCTTTGGCCAGCCAAAGAGATTGTATCGGGAAACATTGATGAAATATGTGGTCAGCAGTCAAGAAAAGCCCCAAAAATTTCCCATTTATTCCATGCATTCGGATATGGATTCGTTTATCTTATACAATGCTGAAATGTGTCCCAAAACTGATGACAAGGCTCTAGAAACAGCACAAGGAAGAAGCGCTAATGAAGAATCCACTGCTCAAGATCTAAAAATTGTTGAAGTAATTGATGAAATGAATACATAAGGCAAACCATATGAGTTACAAAATCCAAATCTGCCCACTAAGACAGTTTCTAAAACTCCTCATCCTAGTGGTAATCAAGAAAACTTATGGTACTTAGAGTTTGATGGGTCGGTGAATAAATTAGGAGCAAGGGCAGGGATTTAGATACACAACATGCAAAATGATCATGCTGAAGGTCATGCATATAGGCTAAATTTCAGATGTAAAAACAATATGGCCGAATATGAGGCCCTTTTACTAGGACTCAAATTGGTCAAAAGTCTAGGGGCAACTAAGATTTCAATTATAGGAGACTCTGATTTGATTATCCAATAGATAAAGGGAAAATTTGTTACAAATGATCTCAGGCTAAGAGCTTATAGAGGGGCAACAATGGAAATACTCAATAGCTTTCTAGAGTCACAGCTTACTAAAATTCCAAGAAACCACAACTTACACGCTCATAGTTTGGCAACTTTTGCCAGCACTTGCAAGCTGCCATTCGAGCCTAATCACCAATTTACTGCTGAAATTAAACACAGGCCTGCTGTCCCAGACAATGTAAAAAATTGGCAGGTGTTTGACAGTGACACTCAAATCAACAATTTCCTGACTTTGAAAGAGGAATTTTCAAGCACAAGCCTAGATACAAGTACCATTTGTGAAGAACAGCAAATAGACAAAATAGAAACTAATATATCAGCTGAAACAACAAATCAGATTTTGCATCCAACCATCTTTACCAGCAAAAATTTACAAGAGTTGAAGCAGATGGACCTTGATGAAATTGTTGAGGGAGAGTCTGAAGTAGTTGAGTTAAAGGATAATTTTTGCCCACGGGCCTGACTCCTTTGGAAGATATATTTGATTCAAATGATATTCCAAGAAAGCCAAAAATGCAGCCTTTAAACGCAGAAATTGAAGACTGTAATATAGGAACTGCAGAGGACCCTAAAATGATAAAACTGTCCAAAGCCTTGCCTCCAAACCAAAAACTGAAATACATTGAGTTGTTTAAAGAATTTCAAGATGTCTTTGCATGGAGCTATGAAGACATCAAGTCATATGATACTTCAGTCATCTAGCACACAATACCCTTAAAGGAAAATCAAAAACCTTTTAAACAAAAGATTATAAGGGTGAATCCTGTCCTCCTTCCTCTTATTGAAAAAGAAGTCAAAAGAATGTACCAAGCTGGAATAATTGCACCTATTAGATTTTCAGAATGGATTTCTAATCTAGTCCCCACTAGGAAGAAAACGAGAGAGATAATATTGTGTGTTGACTTAAGAAATCTGAATAAAGTTTCTCTCAAAGATCACTACCCCCTACCTAAGATGGATCTCATTTTACAAAGGGTAGTAGGAGCTTCTAGAATTTCACAGCTAGATGGATTCTCGGGCTTTAATCAGATCTTAGTTCACCTAGATGATCAAGATAAAATTTCCTTTACAACACCTTCGGGAACTTTCAAATATGTAAAAATGCATTTTGGACTTAAAAATGCAGGGGCAACATTTCAATGAGCAATGGACATAGCCTTTGCAAAAGAGATACATGATTTTCTAGTCATATATCTTGATGATCTCACTGCTTTTTCCAAATCAAACCAAGAACATTTAGAGCATTTAAGACAAGTGTTCCTAATTTGCAGAAAATATGGCATATCATTGAACCCAAAGAAATCATTGTTTGGCCTAGAAGAAGGCAAACTCTTAGGTCACATAATCTCAAAAGATGGCATTAGAATTTACCCGGATAGAATACAAGCCATTCTCCAAGTTCCTCACCCAAGGAATATCAAAGAGCTGCAAGCTTTTCTAGGAAAGATCAATTTTCTAAGAAGATTCATTCCCAACTTGGCTGAACTAATAAGATTTTTGAATAATATGCTGAAGAAATATTCCAAATTCAAATGGACAATAGAAGCTAAGCAAGCTTTTGAAGATATCAAACTAGCCTTAACTAAAACACCAGTCCTCACAAGCCCGAAGTTTGATAGAGATTTTATAATCTTTTCCTTTGCATCAGAACATACTATTGTTGCTATCCTATTACAAAACGATGACCAAGGATGTGAGAAGCCCATTGCTTTCTTCAGCAAAGCACTTAGAGATGCACCACTTAAATATTAGATCATGGAAAAACAAGCTTATGCCCTTGTAAAAGCCATCAAGGATTTTAGAGTTTACATTTTATACTCTCATGTGATAGCTCATGTCCCAAATGCCGTAGTCAAAGGCATTCTAACTGAAGAAGGACTTGAAGGTAAAAGAGGCAAATGGATAGCTAACATTTTGGAATATGACATTGAAATCAAACCAACAAAGCTGATAAAAGGACAAGGATTAGCTAAGTTGATGACTGAAACCAATTTTCAAGCCCTTGACATCAATGAACTGGATAACGAATAGGAGATGGCAACTCCACAGATCAATCAAGCCTTTTTAGAATCACCTTGGTATGCTGATATAGTCTATGTATTATTAAACCTGCAAGCTCCTCCAGGGTTATCCAGAACCAAAAAGAGATTCTTGAAAATGAAAGCTTCAAAGTTTTGTATTATAGACGATGTTTTATTTTGGAAAAATCATGAAGGCATTTTACTAAGCTGCTTAACAAAAGATGAAACTGACAAAGTGCTGAAATAATTTCATGCAGAGGACTGTGGTGGACATTTGTATTGGAAGTCAACAGCTGATAAAATCTTAAGAGCTGGTTTTTATTGGCCCTCCCTATTTGCTTATGTGAAAAAATTTGTAGTTTCTTTCCATAAATGTCAAATCTTTGAAGGCAACAGAAAGCTTTTACCTTTACCTCTAAAACCCATTTCCACGGAGAGACCATTTCAACAATGGGGTTTAGATTTCATTGGAGAAATTCACCCTCCCTCTTCTGGCCAGCATAAGCGGATTTTGACTGCCACAGATTATTTTACCAAGTGGATAGAAGCCATCCATTGTAGGTAAGCCAATGACTCAATCATAATGCAATTCCTAGAAACCAATATCCTATCTAGATTTGGCTGTCCGGAAAAGATAATAACTGACAATGCTACTGCCTTTAAATCCAAAAGAATGATCAATTTTTGCCACAAGTACCACATTACCTTAGGCCATTCCACAACTTATTACCCTCAAGGTAATGGTTTAGCTGAATCATCCAATAAGAGTTTGATCAATATCATAAAGAAAGTATTGGAGGAAAACAAGAAAAATTGGCACAAAAAGCTTATTAATGCACTGTGGGCAGACAGGTTAACTACAAAGAGATCTATTGGAACAAGCCCCTATGAGTTGGTTTATGGCATGGAGGTTGTATTCCCTTCATCCTTGGGAATCCCTGTGATAAAATTGCTGCAAGAAATACAAGCAGAACCCAATGATATTCAAAGAAGAATCAATCAAACTATTCATTTACAACAGACCAGAGAGGAAGTTTATAAAAGAACTCAAATTCTACAAGAGAAACTTAAGAAGATTTTTGACAAAATGACAAAGGCAGAGGACTTTTTCATAGGAGACAGAGTGCTGAAGTGAAACTCTAGGAGGGAAGATAAAGGAAAACATGGCAAATTTGATATCCCATGGAAAGGACCTTTTGCTATTCAGGCTACACAAGGAAACAACACCTATTTTTTGAGAAGCCTGGATGGTACAGAAGCTGAGGATGGGCCAGTCAATGGGCGGATTCTCAAGCATTATTTTGATCCACTTTGATTGAGATGATAGGACTGTATTTTGTACATAATAGTGTCTATTTTCAGCAGTTTATTACAACAATAAGATAGGGAATAAGATGCAGCAAATTTTGAGAAAAGGCAAGGAATTGTGCCACCTTTTTGTATTACATTTTGAGTTTATCAGAAGAAGTAAAGAAAAAAACTTGGGAGCTATAAAGATCATGACAAATACTTAGACAAACTGACAGAGACAGAGCTGTAATTGTTCAAACCAGCTTATGGGAAAGGCATATATGTTATAGAGATACATTTTTGTTTGTTTACAGCAAAAGGAAATTTCAGATTGCAGCAAGGGTTGAATATAAGGCCATCTGACCTGCTGTTCTTGGCTTTTCACCTGGAAAATCCATCCCCAAGTGGAGCCACTGTTAGGTTCCTATACCAATAGGTGTCATATTTCATGATTGACTGTGGAAATGCCAAATATGATCATCCTTTCCATGCTGCAAAGGTTCCATATTTTCAAAAAATAAAAAATTTAAAAAATTTAAAGAGGGCATGCCCTAAAAGAAAAATCAAAGGGTAAGAAGAATGAATTGTTCAAGAAAGAAAGAAAATGCACCCCAAAGAAAAGACCAGGAAAGTGTGCTAGTCCAAAATGCCACTACTATTTCATTTTTGAAGAATTCCATTGTGTACAATCAGTTGACTCTTACCACAACTGATGGATGGCCAAACATCTCAATCTGGGCCAAGTCCATATTTGAATTTATTTGTTTTAGAGATAGAGAATAAAGTCTGCCTTAACAGTTCAAGCTTGGCAGACAAATAGTTAGGTAGAGAAGCAAAGGGTCTCAACAACTGAATCTGAGCCTGTGGAAGAAATAAGGGTAGACTTCGATAGGGTGGCAGCTAAAAGAAAAGAAGAGAATCAGGGTTTGCTAGCTCAAATGCACCCAAACAAAAAGAAGAAAAAATGTTAGGTGTAGCAGAATGGGTAGGTAATTTTGGTGGTGCAGAAGCAGGTTCATGAATAATATTGTCTTTCAAAGATGATTCATCTCAAGGGTATCATAACTACCTTGGCAAAATATGGTGACAAATTAGATGTTGCATGTCTAACTTCCCCTCATTCCTCTCACAGTAATTACTCACTAACCTCCCCTAAAGAGATTGAGATCTACTCAATACTCTCAAATACTCTCCATCTTCATGTAAAGATTTAAGTAAAATGATATTTTTCTTAAAGAATAAAGCCACATTTCTTGTGTAAAACATTTGTCTTTTCTTAAGCCTAAGTTATCCGACTTTGCTGCTTAAAAGACCCTCTCATTTCCATAAGCCTAAGTTCTTAACTCTACAACTTAGCGCTTCCTCTCAAAACCCATATTAATTCCTAACATATATTATATAAATCCCTAAACTAAACTCCTCCCCCTATTATATAAAATAACATAAAAGTCCCTAAAAATCTAAATATCCCAACCCCCGGCTTAATATAGCCATATACTAAGGTTTACGAGGATTATTGGTTAATCTGGAACCGTATAACAACCCGCCGCGCTTAAAAATATTGGATTTATTTAACACCTAGTTAAATAAATAACCATGCCTACAAAAACCCAATAACCAAAGGTTATAACCCAAAAAAATTACAAAACATTGAATATTATATGGGCGGGACCCGCGCCGTACCTCCCTGCCAACTCCTCGTCCCGTCAACCGTCGGATCTGATCCCGCAGATCGGACGGCTCATGTCCATATCGGAACCCCTCTGATGTCTGAAAGATAGCGCCCGATGAAAAGCGGTATTTCCGCCGTACTGCGGGACGCATGTCGTTCACCCGCTACCATCGCATCCCCTCCGCCCGAAACCACCTTTGTTCAAAAGCGGTGCGGGGAATACCATATACCGCCCCACGGAACCCCGATGACGTCATCTAATGACGTCACCTGCCACATAATCCGCCATGTCATCTGACACATCACCTTCCATACCCCGCTGCACGACAAAATTTATGTCATGATGACATCATCACAAAAAGTACCAAAAAGCCCGTAAAGCCCAAATTTTGTTAAAAACCCATGAAAGTGATTGTTTTCATCCATTTCTATTCATTGATTTGTGGAACCTGTCCGTCACCTTGACCACCATAATCTGGCATCCTTCTCTACAAATCATCGTCCAACCGGCCAATTACTCTCGGGCGCGTCGCTAAAACACAACTATTTCTCCATTTCTCCCAAAACCCTGAGTATTTCTGGTTTTTTCTCTGCATTCCACTCGAAGAACCAATAATCCAACAAATTCAGCCCATAAACCTTGAAAAATACGCCCCAAACATACCTGTTTTGTCCATTTTTTCCGCAAAAACTCGACTGTCATAGCTAAAAACACAATGAGCTGATAAAAACAGGAATTTACCAAAGTCTTCTTTCCAAGCCCCTGTTTTTAACTTTCTTCTGCAAAATCTCCAAAGAATGCCCAAATATTGAGTTAAATTTGTCAAAATACCTGCCAAAGGTGCACCATTACCACTGTTTTTGTCCAGCTTTCCAACTAAACTCTGCAAACTTTGTTTTTACTATGAATTTTACCTAGTGAGGCGATTTCTAATTAAAACTCAGTCTGCAATTTCCTGAGAAAATCCCAGAGCCAGTATTCTGTTTTCTGTTGCTGCACAGACCCAAATTCCAATTAAAAACATAGACAGTTGAGCAATGGAGGCTCCAGTGGCCCTCAATATTGCCCCTCTCAATGCTCCACATAAAGAACTTGAATGGCTACCCCTAGCTGACAGGGATTTCCAAATTAATGATTTAGTTGGTGACAAGCCTCATCTCCAAGCCTTCTGTGAGATCAGGAATAGCTACAGGAACAAAGCTAATGTATTTGGAATCTGGGAGTCTAACATGCCCATGTATTACCTCCCTTCAGTGAATGTATTCCCTGACCTCATTCACCAATGTCATGCCAATTATGAACCCACTCAAAGGGTAGTTATGACCCCATCTAGGACTGTCCTCTTCTATATTACTCCTCAATCCATAAATGAGATGCTGCACTTTAAGCCAACACAGCCTCTGGCCCCTCTCTCCATGGGATTCTTGCTTGACCAAGGTACCAAACTGCCCAGTTCAGAGATAACCAGAATTGCTCAGTTATTCATGAAACCAAATTGCCAGCCCCAGCAGCCTCCTCCTTATCTGCATTCTTGGTTCAATGAGGCAGGGAGATTCGTTGTAGACGTGATATCCTACATCTTAGGATTCAAAACCAGTGAGTATGTTGATGAGACAACCTTAGTTCTGATGTCCATTTTTGCTCTAGGATAGCCCCCTGCTGTCAAGTATGATTTTGCTACCTTCATAGCTAATAAAATCCATGAGCAATTCATGAGCCTGGATAGAGAGAGAGTGTTTAAATACACATCATACATATATCATTTGTTGCTGTACAATCAACCAGACAATTTTCAAATCTCCCTCAAAAAATTGGATTGCAAAGGAGAGCCTAGGTCAGTAATCTTCTGGACCTCAGTTTTCCACCGTGTTAATGATTCCCCTTATTCTTACTGTGAATTCATTGACCTGTTCATACATCCAGCCTCCTCTTTACTGATGACAAGTCCTCCAGATAGACTTTCTGGTGAAATGCAGAGAATTTTACAGCTCTCTAAAAGCTACAGCATAGGTGACTGGTACTTTTACCAGAATCACACTGAAATAAGAATATATGGCTCTGAACTATGCCCCTACAAGCTACCCAAATTTGTGCCCATGAGGTTGTTTGCACTAGAGTACTTCAGGTAGTTTGTCCATGCAGACTTAATCCACTTTTGCAACGCTAAGAAAAAGGCACAGCTCAAAATAAGAAATCAATTGGGCCCTTTTATCTTTAATAAAAGGGAAGCCTGGGAGGAGGCAGATAAGATTCTAGGGGAGCAACTTATGCTGAAACAAAGCTTTTATTGGGCACCATATGACCCTGGTCATTTTATAAGTTATAGAAAAGTAAAAAATAACCTGGCACCATATGTTCATTGCAAGATCCCTAAAATCCAATAGTATGCTAACAAACAAGAATGGTTAGAGGGCACATTAGTTGAAGAGATTACTGAAGAAGAAAAACTGGAAAAGGCTATGAAAGGGCTTGAAAAAACGCTTGACCTGGACTCTTTTGGACAGGTATCCTTCAAGCTGCCCTAGCACATAGAAGCTGACACATCTTTTGTCGGTACTCCTCAACAACCATTACAAAAAGCTAGCACAGCATCAGCGAAAGGCAAGGAGGTAATAGGTAGGGAACAGGAAAAAATGGCAGATCAGCCAAATACATCAAAGGAACATAGCCAATGGCAAGATCCTTCAACACAGACAAAGGTGCCTGAAATCCCTGTATTACAAACTCCTCTAAACGAGGAAAGAAGCAAGAAAAGAGAGAGACAAGAAGACACACCTATAAGTGTACCAACGGAACAACAAGGGGAAAAGAGGCAAAGGTTAAATCCTTACTCTGAAGAGGAACTCTCGGAAGAGACAACAGGAAACCTGAGAGGTGAGGGAAGAACTAAACAACAGAATCCTCCAATTTTGGAAACATCAACTAGCTCATATCAACAAGAGCTAGAGAGGCAGCATGGTGTGGAGGTTACGTCCACCAGGCCACAAAGCAAAAACCAGAGCAAGCAAGGCTCAGGTATCAAGAAAGCATTTCTTGAAATAAAGGCTAGAAATGAGCCAATAAGGATCCAACTTTATAATCAATTGCTGAGAATGGCCCCCACAAATCAGCAAAGGTTAATGGCAGCGTACGATATACAAGAAGGAAAAATGACCCTTGGTCACTTCAAGCCCACAATGTAGCAGCCACAGTCAGCTGCTGATTATATCAGGACCAATCTAGAAGTTCTCTCTAAAGACATCCACCCAATGGACCAGATTGAATTACATAAACAAACTAGAGAAATGGTGTATTCCACCTTGGCAGACAATGCAATATTAGCTCACAAATTGCAAAATTCATTACATAACACCTCTGACCCTTAGTCACTTCAAGCCCACAATGCAGCAGCCACAGTCAGCTGCTGATTATATCAGGACCAATCTAGAAGTTCTCTCTAAAGACATCCACCCAATGGACCAAATTGAATTGCATAAACAAACTAGAGAAATGGTGTATTCCACCTTGGCAGACAATGCAATATTAGCTCACAAATTGCAAAATTCATTACATAACACCTCTGCCCAATTAGAGTTGGAAAAGGCCTCCTCATTAGCCAAGGATAACAGGATCAAATCCTTGGAGGAAATTATTATTGACCTGGGACATGATCCCAAGGATCCCAAGGGCATACAAACATTAATAAGAAAGAAGGAGGAAGATATTGCAGCCCTAAAAAAGCAATTAAAGCTATCGATCACAATGCATCCACAAACCATAGAAGTTGCACAGCAGAAAGAAGAGGAGGACATGATGGGTTTACTGATGAGGATGAATGAGAGATTAGCAAAAACAGAGCAGGCATTGGAGAAAGCAATGAAATAGAAGCAGGGAGTGTCGACCTCCCAGCCACCAGAAACATCTCCTCCTACAACCACAACAGTTGTACCTCCCACTGCCCCAACATTGACAACAGGTACATCAGTCGCAGATACTTCAGCAGCAGCAACAACAACAGTACCAGATACCAACATGAGCATGGAAAAGTTGATGAAGGAAATAAAAAAATTAGAACTCCAAATGGCGAGCTAAAGGAAGCCAAAGAGAAATTGGCCAAGCTAGAGGTAAGCTATGAAAAATCTAAAATAACTGTGGTAGAAAAAACCAGAGAGGTAAAGGCCTTGGAAAATAAGGTAAAATCCTTGGAGAAAGATCTTACTCTTCATAAACCTCTATCAAAAATCAAAACAATTTTGTGGACTAAAATTGGCAAGTCCATCACTGATCAATGGCAATCAATTCAAATAATCCATGAGCAAATTGATTTGATAGAAATGTCCCAAGTAGATATTCAAAGGCCAGAGCACTATTGGGAAACATGCCCGAACAGGTCAATAGACTAATTTATTTTTTGAACACTCACACCAGGGAACAACTAGTAGCTCTGGATATCAGGGATAGAACATGCACCATTTTGACAGTTAAGAAGGTGCTAACCATGAAGAATTTTATACAAAATTTGGAAAGAAATTGCCAAGAAATGCAGACAGAAATAAATGCCTTTACAGAGAAGTTCACATTCTTGTAGGAAAAAGGGTTACCCAGCTTATTGACCAGCAATTAGAGACTATTGACACATGAACAATATGCTCACAGGGTAAATACATATGTTGCCAATCAGATTACAGCATCATCAAGCACTTCAGAGGACAAAGCACTCCCATCAAGACAGAGCTTATATGACAAATTGGAGAATCTGTTCTATATCGAACATGAAATAAGACATTTTTTTGCAGCCAAGCCCAACTTCTACAAGTCTACTGAAGCTGATGAAACATTGATAAAACTACAAAGACACCAGTTGCCAACCGACCAACGGTGGCAGGGCATGTTAGAGGTTTTACAAATGTTATTTTCATATTTTCTTTAAGTCATCTGCATCCAATCAAATGTCAAAACACGTGGCACATATTATAAAGATGAAAACAACAGAGGAAGGCAATCAAGCTAGAACTGTAGCTCATTAAAGTGAGACAACGCACAGAAGAAAGAGCCAGGACAGCAACACAGGAACGCAAAATAAAGAAACAACTACCAGCCGACATGTTGAATTAAAAAGTCAAATATATCTGACCACCTAAGGCAGCCAGTACAACAGAAGTTACTCCTGCATTCATTACACTCTGTTTTCAATGTCATTTACTTCCTTTGAAGAAGTAGATGGATAAAGTTATTGCTTGATATTTTCTCTATGAGATATTTTGTAACTCTTTTTGTATAAATACCTCCCCTAGAGATGTATTAGGGGTTGGTTGGTGAATATCATTCTAGACCTGCACTGTAAATTTGAGGATTCTTCTGAATAAAGATTGCTGGAATGCTTTGCTGATGAACTTGCTGGTTGTGGAATTAATGGCAAAAGAATATGTTACAAAATTCTCGTATTACCTCATGGATCAATAAGTCTTTTAACTCTCGTTTTACTTTTCCTATGTTTTATATATCATCTATATATCATGTTCTAAATGGCAGGAAAAAAGAATAGCCTAGAATTTACTTTGTTGTACTCTATGTTCAATTCCTGTCAATTTTTATGTTTTCTTCAGGACTAGCATAGGCAGGAATTCTTGACTGCTCCTGTCTCCTTGGTTCTTACACCCTGAATACAATTAAGGAATTCTTAACTGCTCCTTGGTAATATTCATACACATTCCCTATGTTAGCATAATGAAAGATTCTTAATTGCCTTTCATTCCATGACTCCATTTCATCTTATTCCAGCTTGAAAATTTTTCCATGGCTAATTATCTTGCTTTGTAGTTCCTCCTTTGCCAAAGAAACCATACCCAGAAGTTTATTTTCATTTGACTCCATTAACCCAATGGTCTGAACTTCTCATACTTTGCAGCCCTGCTTTATTGAATGTCACCATCCAAACACCAAACAAATACTTGTGCTTCATAACTAGCCTAACATATAGATAAACAAAGCTAAATCACAAAGAGAGATCCCCCTCTGGTTGTAGATTGGCTAGAATCCGCAGCTAAAAGACTGGTTAGTGGTTACCTTGGCCGTATTCCCTTTTCTCAGATCTTTTGGGGAACAACCTGAGTGTTAACACCACCTTCACCACTCACTAAGGCACCTTTGCTTTTAAATGCGTGCCTTTTGGGCTAATAAATGAAGGTGCCACTTTTCAAAGAACTACACAAGTAGATTTTGATGACCTTGACGAGAAAATGATCGAATTTCATCTAGACAATTTATTCATGTATTTTGAGTGTTTGAAAGATCACTTCGATCATCTATCGCAAATTTTTCAACCTTGCAAAAAAATTAACATGTCTTTATATTCAAAAAACTTTAGTGTTGCTTCAGGGAAGTTGCTTGGTCATATAGTTTCAGAAGTTGGCATCAATATTGAACCAAACTAGGTCAAAGCCATAAAAAATATCTTGGTTCCCAAGTCAAAAAATGAAATTCAGTCCTTCATGGGTATGATTAACTTCGTCTGGCAATTCGTTAGTGATTTTTCCAAATTCTTAAGCTTATTCATAATATGATCAAGCGAGATCAAGCATTTCGCTGGAATGATACTACACATGAATCTATTTTGGCCATTAAGGATACTATAGGCTCTGTCCTAGTCTTGGAAAAACCATATTTCACTAGGGATTTTATTATCTATACAAATGGCACTGGGGAATCCATTTCTGTAATTATTTTTTAGAAAGATGATCATAGAAAATAGCATTTTATAGCTTTCATGAGCCAAAGCTTATCAATGATGAATTGAAATATTCACTGATTGAGAAGCATACTTATGCCCTAATGAAGGCTATCAAAAAGTTTCACACTATATTTTAAGAAATCATGTAGAGGTAAGAGTCCATTTACTTGCTATAAAAATTTTGTTATCTCAAACCTTAGTATTAGGAAAACCGGCTCATTGGCTTACTAAGATATAGGAACACGATTTAACCATGGTGATAACCAAGATGATTAAGGGATGCAACCTCACTTTGCGTTTTTCCTAACATCATGAGCCGGGTGTAAATTTTGAAAATGATAATTGTTTATCTTCCTTAATCAATTGTGATCATGTAGAAGTTGTAGGACATCCATGGTACAAAAATATTGTCTTTTATCTCTAGAATGAAAAATGTCCTTACAATCTTGAAAAATATGAAAAAAGAAGGATGTGATTGGAAGCATCCAATTATTTAGTTCTTAACATGCTTATGTTTCACAAATCCTTTGATGGATTACTATTAGGATGTGTTGATGACAAGGCGATTAATAAATTGTTGCAAGAATTCCATGGTTCTACTGATTATGACATTCATATTGGTGGTCATTTTGTCACCAAGTCTATTGTGCATAAAATACTAAGGGTTGGCTACCACTGACCCTCAATCATTAAATAATTCCATAAGTTTGTTCAAAGTAATGAATATCCGAGGTATTTGAGTAGAGAAAAATTCCATGCCTCACCCTTGTAGTCTGTCATACCCAATTTTGTTTTTTTTAAATGGAGTCTATATTTTATCGAACCTATCATCCATCCCTCATTTTCTAGTCACATCTTCATTCTATTGGCCACCAACTACTTTAAAAAGTGGGCAGAGGCAATTCCTCTAAAAAAATCTAGATATGAACAAGTCATTACTTTTATTGAAAACATTATCTTTTCTAGATTCAATTTACCTATTGAAAATATTTATGAAAATGGACTAACATTTACGTCTGGAATTACTCAATTTTGTGATAAGTATGGGGTCAAGTATTTTACTTCCTCAACTTATTACCCCTTGTTAGGTTCCTATACCAATAGGAGTCATAATTTTGAATGACTAATGTTAAGCCTTGTAATATTGTACATACCTTTCCTTTCGGCAAATGTTTTCCATATTAAAAATGTTAAGAGGGTATGTCCTAAAAGAAAAATCAAAGGACAAAAGAATAAGAAAAGGTCCAAAAAATGAAAATATATGAACCCCAAAAAACAAAAAGAGACCATGAAAGTGAGCAAGTCAAAATGCCACTACTATTTACTTTTATGCATAATAATGATTGTGTGCAGCTTGTTACTCATGCCACAATCCATAATAGTCAAATTGTTTAAACTTGGCTATTTCATGCTTTGAATTTTATGTTTATAGTTAGAGAATAAAATCTGACCAAACAATTTAACCTTGGAAGATTATTAGATAGGTAGAGAAAATAAAAGGAGCTCATCAGTTTAATCTGAGCCCTTGGATGATATAAGGTTAGAATTAGATAGTTTACTTTGTAAAAGAAAAGAAAAAGATTGATAAGGGTTTGCTAGCCTAAATGCACCCAAATAAAGTGAAGAAAAATGGTAGGGTAAGTGAATGGGTAAGTAGAAGAAAGGTTGCAGAAATATCAAGTTCATTGCATAAAAGCACTTATGTCATGTTTAGATACATCTTTCAATGTGCATAAACAGTAAACAAAGCAGGCACAATGGTTTTCAAATGTGTTTTAATTAACATCCCCCCACTCACTTCACCCCTTTTACTTATTAATTTCCCCCATCAAGATGTTCTAGTACTTAAAATCCTTTAAGTAAAAAAGGCTCAGAGCATTTCTCTGACTTCTGGAGGGACCGGACCCTCGCCTTAATGACTTATGGATGCAAGCATTAGAATCCCCTTCATAAAAATCATCCTCCTTCATTTCCCTAATAAACTCTTTTTCCTAAGGTTAAACTCCATTAACCTATGAAAAGTGAGAAAAACCATGTTAAATCCCATTTCATCCAAAAAACCCACAAATTTTTTTATCCTAAGTTAAGTGTATGTAAAGGAAATGTACATATATTACATTACACTTAATACTATTTTCATCTCCACTCTTTTCATTCCATATTAATTTCTAATTTAATTATATAGCTCCCATAATCCCCCATTTTTCCTATATAAATAAATCCCTATGTATTATCCCCACCCATAGTTTAAACTATAAACTATAGTTTTATTCTATTCCCCCCGATGAAACCTGCTTAACCCATCCCTGCTTTTCCTATATAAATCAATCCCTATGTATTATCCCCACCCATAGTTTAAACTATAAACTATAGTTTTATTCTATTCACCCCGATGAAACCCACTTAACCCATCGATTCTTCGCGGAGTCAAGTTAAAACCTTCATTAAACCCGTCTGATCCCCTAACCCCATGATTGATCCCGAAATAATCACAATCCACCGTAATTAAAGCCCCTACCCCCCGCAAACCTCCTTCCATTCCCTTCGCGTTAGTCTGCCACCCGACTACCATCCGATCATCTATGCCCAAATCAAACAACACACAACCATATTGGCCACGCCCGATGGCTGAACGTTAACCACCCGATAAAGTGGTTTTCCCCGACCCCGCGAATGCTAAATGTCACGCTCTAAGGTATATCAGCTGACCCCTCCCAAAAACTGCCCGCGCCACAAAAGCAGTGTGATGGCCCTCCAAAACCACTTCCCCACTTAACCGAAAAACTGTTAACTGTTCATCCAAAAGTGAACCTGCCAAAACTAATCATTTTCTCCATAAAGGCTACGAAGCCCTATTTCACCCTTTTTCCATGCATTCTCTTTGTAAACTCTATGAACCATTGCAATCCCTGCAAATGCCGAATTTACCAACAGACTTCCAAGTCCGCTCCAAAAGACGTTGCAGACAACCTAGCTGACCTTTCAGTCCGTACCAGGACTACGCCAACCATTGTAGCTGCCGTGAACCATCATTTTTAATTTCACCCAATTCCAGGTATTTCACCATGAATTACCTCTTACCCCTTCAAATTTCAAAACCTTTAGCCTGTGCAGTGTTTTAATTTAAAAATTGATTAAGAATACTACCAATTTAAGAGTTGCTTGCCTAAACCATATGAAAGTACCAAAACCTTTAATAAAACCGCCAGAGCCTAATTCAAATCCACAAGAACTAAATTATGGCTGCCCCTATCGCCCTAGACGTTAGACCCATTACCACTCCACACTTAGACCTGGACCACCTTCCCCTGACTCACAGGGATTTCCAAATCAAAGATACAAGTTCAACAAAGCTCCTGCTCAAAATTCATTGCTTAAGAAAAGACAAACACCTGAACCATACAGATGATATTGGCCTCTGGGAGTCCAATTTACCCAGATACCAGTTCCCCCAAGTTCATATCTTTCCAGAAGTTGTTCATATGTGCTATGCATGCTACGTCCCCAGCCATAGAGCCATAATGTCTCATGACCAGAAGGTTCTATTCACTATCACAACTGAGTCCATTAATGAAATGTTGCAGTTCCAACTAGGGCCAAACCTAACCCCACTCTCAATTGGAGACCTATTGGACCAGTATCCCAAGCTAAGCCCATCAAGATTGGCCCAGTTGTTCCAAACCTTCATTGTAGAGGAAAAACACATCCCTAAGGAACCCCCTCCATATATGTTAGTTATTTTCTCTAAATGGGGCTAGTACATTGTGACCATGATATCATGTGTTTTGGGTTACACTACAAGTGAATACATTGATGAACTTATTCTTGCCTTCATGTCCATTTATACCCCAGGGCAGCCTCCTGCAACCACATATGACTTTGCCAAATTCATAGCTGATAGAATGCATGAGAAGTTCACAAGAATGGGCAATGAGAGAGTATTCAAATACTCCTCTATATTGTACCATCTATTTTTGTATTATCAGTCGGATAAGTTTCCTTTTACTCTCCAAAATCTTGACACCAGGGGCCAGCCCAGATCTGCATTTTTTAGACCCCACATTTCCATAAGTTTGGATCACCATATACATACTCAGACTTCATAGATTCTTTTGTGTATCCAATCATGACTATGCTCACTGGAAATCTTCCACCTAGGATAAGTCCAGAGATAAAAAGAGTCCTCCAAATTTCTAAGCAAACCAAAGTGGGAGATTGGTACCTTTACCAAAACCACACAGAAATAAGAATATATGGTTGCCTTCTTACGCCATAGAAGTTGCCAAGATACCTCCCTATGAGGTTGTTTGCCTTAGAATATTATAGATAGATCATCAATGCAAATGAAGTCAACTTTGTCACTGCCAAGAAGAAGGCCTATTTTAAAATCAAAGACTAGTTAGGTCCCTTCATATGCAATTCCAGAGAGGCAGGGAAAGAGGCCGACTTGATCCTGCAAGGCATGAAATTCCAAAGGATTTTTGTATGGAGATATGACCCTTTAGAATTCATTACCAAGAAAAGGAAAAAGGTCAAGTTAGGACCTTTTATCCACCACCCCATACCAAAAATAGAGGTATATGCCAATCAGATAGAATGGGTGGAAAATACCTTAGTAGATAGAGACAACACAAGGGTAGATGTAGAAAATGCTCTGATTGATTTGAAAAGTAGCTTGATGAGAGCTCTTTTCTGCAAGTACCAAAAGAGCAAGAAAGAGCCATGAGCACCCCTCCAATCATGAAGAATCCTCAAAGACTTAAAAGATAGGTATAAAGACATCAAAATGAGGAATGAGAAGCTTAATTCCCAAAGATATGCTCAATACTTAAAGCTCACCCCCACAAATCAAACAAGGTTGATGTCAGCCTTTGACATCAAGAATGGGAAGCTGCAGATGTCCTTTATTAAGCCTACTACACAACAACCCAAAACATCATCAGATTTCAAGAGGGTTGACTTTGAAGTATTGGCAAGGGATATTCATCCCATAGACCAAATAGAATTGCATAAACAAGCTGGAAAAATGATATACTCCACCCTTACAGGTAAAGCCATAACTGCCCATAATTTACAAAGTTCATTGAATAATATCTCAGCACAATTTCAGTTGGAAAAAGCCTCCTCAGAGGCCAAGGATACTAGGATTAAGTCTTTGGAAGACTTAATTATTGAATTGGGACATGATCCCAAGGATATTAAAGCTACAGAGAAGCTCATAAAGAAAAAACGATGATATTGCTGCACTTAGGAAGCAATTGAAAATTCCCCAGTTGCAACATCCTCAAACGCTGGAAGTTTTGGAGACCCAAAAAAAGCATGAGGAGTTGATGGACTTGGTCCTCCAACTCCATGATAAACTAAGGGAAACAGAGAAATAATTAGATAATTTAATCCAAATGAAACAAACTGACATTGCATCAACTTCTGCAAACGTCATCCCTACAGTGTCTACTGCAGTCCCTTCCACACTGGCAGCTTCACTTGCACCAACAACTCCACCTGCCACAACACTGCCGGTTACAACAGAGTCTACAACAACAGGTACACCAGGAGAGGATGCAGATAAATTAGTTAAGGCCGTGAATGAAATTTCCATCCAACCCACTAAAATGAACACACTAAGAGAAAAGGTGGCAAGTTTAGAAACTGATTACAAACTTGCCCAGATTATGCAAAAAGAAGAAGCTCAGAAGGCCAACAGGATGAGTGAAAGGGTCAAAGCCTTGGAAAAGGACCTAACATTAGATAAACCCCTTGGACAGGCCAAGGAACTGTTATGGGCCAATATCATTGACTTTGTCAATGATATTTGGCCATCAATTCAAGTTATTTTTGAACAAACATAATTAATAAAGATAGCTACAAAAGCTATCCAGAAAGTGAAGGAGGATTTAGGAGACATGCCTGAGGATGCCAATAGATTCATCCACTTCCTCAACAGCAAGAATAGGTATGAACTCCATGAGATGGACATAGAAGACAAAACTGAAACTATTTTGGAAATAAGAAAGGTTCTTTCCAAGAGGAACCTAATGCTAAAATTGGAGGAAAAGTGCCAGAACATGCAGGTGGCCATTGATAGATTCATGGCCAAATTCAAAATTTTGAGGGAGAAAGGATTTCCCAGTCCATTGGTCAACAATGACAAGCTTATGACACAGCAGGACTATGACAATAGACTCAGGCAGTTGGCTAAAGAATAAGCTAACACTTCAACAATTAAAGCCCTGCCAACAGGCAAAGTTTTATATAACACATATGAGAACCCGTTTTTCCTCCAACATGAGGTAAAACACTTATTCATCACCAAGCCCAATTTTGCCAAGTATATTGAAGCTGATGAGATATACCGAAGTATGATGAATGTCAAGTTACCTAATGATGAATGGTGGGAAAAAATAACTGATTTACTGTAAGAAATTTACAATAAAAAGGTTACCATACAGTGAAAGTGGAACAACCAAGTAAATAGGTGAAGACAGGTCAGCATGCCAAAGTGTATCAGTGTCAAAGAGTATCAGAGGAAAGTCAAAGGTTAATAAGGCTTTCATACGTGAAAGATCAAACAACAAGGCAGCTAAAAGGGCTAAAACCAACCATAAAGGCCAGTAGTACCATAATAAAGGGGACAACATCAAAGTAGTTCAATAGCTGTCTCTATCTTCCTGCAGGAAGATATTTTATTTTCCTAGATTAAATCTCAAGTTAGTTTGAGATATTTTGTAATAATTTTTTGTATAAATACTTCACAATTCAAAGTATGTAGGGTGGATTCCAAGACATTTCTATAGACTTCTTGATCTTAAGTCTGTAAATCTATTGTATCATTGACTGGACCAGCAAGCTGGATTAATGAATAAAGACCAAATATTTCACAGGATTCATGTGTAAAGCGAAGTGAAAATAAGTATTTTCTCACGTTGAATGTTATTTTCCTTAAAGTTTTCCATAATCTTTATTGTATCTCTAAAAATCTGAATGCTATAACATGGAATGATATCTCAGAATTTGCTTAATTGCACTCTGTTTTAACTGTTATGCATACTGAATGTTTTCTTCTCATATCTAAGTTAAGGAATTCTTAATTGCTCCTTAGTTTAGGTTGTTTCTTTATAATCTATAGCAAAGGATTCTTAATTTCCCTTTGTTTCCTATTACCCTCTATTCCTTGTTTAAATCCCGGTCTAAGAATTCTTAATTGCTCTCTCACCCTGATTCAAACCATTCCACCTCTCTGATCCAAAACTTGCACTTTACTTTGCTAGCTTGCCCTGTGGACATTCCCTTTAACAAATTGATCTAGTTTTGTTGTCCATTTGTTGACTCCATAGCCTAATGGCCTAAAGACCCCATTCTATCCATTTGTTCCACGAATCCCACCATCCAACCTTCAATACAAATCAAAAACCCCCTGAAAATTTAAAACTAGCCTAAAATCCCAGCAAACAAAGCTAAATCATATAAAGAGAGCCCTCTCTGAGTCATAGTTTGGCTAGGGCCTATGCTTTGATGATTGGTTTGTGGTTACCTCAGTCTTTCCTTCTTCTGATAACTTCTAGGGAAAAGTTCTGAGTGCTAACACCCCCAAGGTAATGTTCAAGTCAAGTCTACAAATAAGAATTTGGTCAAAATCTTAAAAAATATAATTAATGACAAGCCTAGGAAGTGGCATACTCTTTTAAATTTCGCCCTATGGACTAATCGAACCATTGATAATTCTAGCACAAGACTTTCCCCATTCCAACTACTTTATGGGCAAGAGGTCATCATGTCTGTATAATTAGAGATGACTTCCCTTTGGCTAGAATTGCAGATAGAAGATTTGAATTCCACCAATATTCCACATAGAATTCACACTTTGTTAGCCTTAGAGGAACAAAGGAACCATTCTCTAAATAACATGAAACATAGGAAAAAATATGTCAAGAAATACTTTGATACAAATTCCAAGAATGTCATCTTTCAGGTTGCACAAAAAGCGTTGTTTCGGGACTCTTCCCATGCAAAAAAAGGGAAACACACTAAGTAACAAAAAGTATGGATATGACCTTTCGTAATTGCAACTATTGTTGGAACTAATTCTTACTTACTAAAGGATGATTATTTTCGTATACCAATAATGGCTTGCATTTGAAGCCTTTCATAGAGACATATGAAGGTTGAACTATTTGAGATCTTTGTTTTTCTTGCATATATTTTTTTGGTGGTTGAAAATTTGCATTTTTTTTTTCATTTGTGTGTTTTATTTCATTTTTTGCGCTTATATTTCAAAATAATTTTCCTTTTGAATATTTTTATATAGCCATTTGTGTTAGTCTTTTTGTTACTTGTACCTCTACTGATAAAGCTGTGATAATGTTTTCTCTATGCAAATTTTTAACTAACAATTTTTTATTTAAAGATTTGAAAATGTAGAAGGAAATAGATAATTATTAAATATCCATGAATTGCTTATAAATCTTATGATACAACATTCCATGATGATACTCTTATCCTCACTTTCTCATTCTAAATGTATTTCGATTGAGCTATTTCCTAAGCTAAATTCCATATTTATGCTAGTATATTAGACATCTTCATTATGATTCCACGTGACTAATTTAAGTGTTCCCTTAAAGTTGTTTGTGAGTTGTTAAAACCCCCTTTGGATCCCATAACCATGCATATGATTTCTCTCTCTACAAGGGATGAGTTTCTCTCTTATGCTTGTCATATCATAGCATGGGGATTTTCAAAAATATCTTGAACACAAATTTCAACTTGTTTAAGGCATTTGATCTAGCCATTTATTATAACCAGCCTCTGTTTCAAAATGTATACTTGAAGACATTCTGATATATTTGCACTCACCAGATTCCAGGCATCTAAATATTATTATTCCCTATCAGTTCTCGCTTCTTCCATGTGATTCATGCACCTCTTTGTTGGCCTATAATAGTATGTGGGAAATAATATAAAAATCAAACAATTTTGTTCTCATAGTTCAAGACCAAAAGATGATTTTAGTGTGGGATGCTTTCCAATTTGTGACACTAAACCACCCTTCCATTTTTTAGAGAAGAACAACAAGATGTTAATATGTATACTATTGTAGTTGGAAAAAACAAAGTATAAATTGTTATTCCTCATGAGAAGAAACAACTAATGTTTCAATCTATTTTGGTACATATGCATTATTAAACCCTCTCTATCACAAGATTTCTTCCCTCCTTTAATCCCTTCATCAATCATATGTTATTTCCAGTACCTATTCTATTACATTAGGAAAGAGTTATTGAGATGAGTATTTGATTTGTTTTAGTTTTCATGTGATTGATATATATGATGCTCTAACAAAATATTTATATTTTATGCCATAAATTAGTTTCTTCAACAACATTTCTGGAGGGAATAGGAGGGGAAAATGTAGTAGAACAAATTTATCATGGAGCGAAAATAAAAATAAAAGAATACTATTTTCCATCCATTTTGATGTTGATTTTGATGAATTCAATCAATTGACTCAAAGGAGGACCTACCCCTACTCCTCACATGCCACATCTCTCATCAGCCACACCTTAGCATTATGCATATTCTCGAGCCACATCCACCACCTTAGCACTAGCCTCAGTGGCAAGATGCATGGGAACCAAAGATTATCAGAGAAGCCTTCGAAATTTCCTATTGGCCCTCCACTTCTCGAAATTATATTCTCTGACACATTGTTGTCCCCCAAAATTCCATTGACTTTGTCTCATATTCAAGTTTTCTCTAGACAAGAGCCTTCAATTTCCCCTACCCAAACAAAAAAGGGAAATCAACTTGTGATTTCCTCATATGTTGTCTCTTCAACTCAAGGTACTTATGAATTAAAAAAAATTTAAAAATGTCCTCAAAAGGTCCTCTTCTCCTTAATTTATTTTATTTTATTTAATAAATGTGAAATAAAAGGAAAGCAATTATATTTGTAATTGTTTTAGGCAAATACATAAGGGGTAAGCGGCCATTGATAAAGATGCCTTTAAGGAGAGGAAAGTCAAGAGAGGTATGCTATACTTTTAAGAAGTTGTCATTTTTCTGATCATAGAGTTGATTTTCTGAGCAATGAATCTAACATTTTTGTTGACAACAAATATTTCTTGAGGAGTGATAAGGAAGGAGTGATTTCACCTTTTTGTTTGCTTGCAATTTCTTGTCCTTTTAAAAGGTTTTAATTATTTCAGAGCTAATTAGTGCACTTTTTGTAGAGGTTTTGACTGAGATGATCTTATCAAAATGGTCAAAGTTGGAAATTTCATATCTTATTACTTCTTTCATCACACTCAGTGTCCCTTGTATGGATATTTAACATCTTTGGCTGCTAAAGTTGTTTCCTAGTCCAAGTTTTCACACGAATTTGAAAAGATGGTTGTATACATAGATTTTATTGAATATAATCAGTTTCTTGACTCTCTTTTTTTAAACACATATCTCAAATCCTTCTAATTATTATTTTGGAAACTAAGTATATATAGTATATGTTTCCTATTCTTTGGCTACCATACATCATAACTTTTAATGCATGTGCCATATTGTGGCTATTGGTGTAAACTTTTAAATATACCTATAATTTGTTTTATTTTATTGTATATACAATAAGTTTTATTTATCTTTTGCAACCTTAAAGTATTTTTATGTTAACTGGATCTACAAGTTGTCTTTTGGTTCTTAACTTTTGCAATTTCATAATATATTTTAATAGAACTTAGACAAGGGATTTAAGTAATCGATATCAAGTCCCACCATGTCACTTAGCCCTATGATATTTGAAAGCAAGGATAATTTTAGGGGCGAATGTTTGCCCTTTGGCGAAATTAAGGGGTTTTAAATTTTTAGTGGGCGAATATTTTGTATCATAGTACATTTTTACAAATCACCTCAAATAGCCCACCTTATTTTAAGGGAGAGGGTAAAAAAGGTAAATTTAGCCCTTGAAATTAGGACTTACAACCTTCCATTCCCCCATTTTCAAGAATAGGTTTTATTTAAGTGAATCCATTCGCCCATTTTCAAGAATAGGTTTTACTTAAGTGAATCCTATGGGCCAAATACCATATTTACAAAAGAGATATGGTAAATTAATAAAAATATAAATAAATGAGAGGTATGGTAAATAAATAAAACATTTTTTATATTTACTCCATAAGTCACCTTATATACATGTATGGGTGTAAACAAATAAAAATATAAGTAAAGTGGAGGTATGGTAGATAAATAAAACGTCTTTTTGTATGGTAAATAAATAAAAATATAAATAAACTAGACGTATCGTAAATAAATAAAACCTCTTTTTATATTTAGTCCATAACCCTCGTTCTATTTATGAAAGCTCAAGAAAGAGGTTTTATTTAAGTGAATCCTATGGGCCAAATACCATATTTGTAAAAGAGGTATGGTAAATTAATAAAAATATAATAAAGGAGAGGTATGGTAAACAAATAAAACATTTTTTTATCTTTACTCCATAAGTCACCTTATATTTACGAACACTCAAAAAATGGGTTATATTTAGGTGAAACCTATGGCCAAAATACTATGGGACAAATACCATGGACTAGATTGTTATTAATTCCATGCAAAAAACCATTATTAACCCTAATATTAGAATTAATAAAAATAAAAATGGCTGACCCATGGTATTCACCAAAATGGCACATGGTATTGACCCATGGTATTCACATGGAATGTAGCCTATTTAAATGGGGGAATTAAACCAGCATGTAGCCTATGCTAAGATTCACTAGGACTTTACAAAGTTTTATTATTTAGTGAAAGACTCGCCAAGATCTTACAATATTTTATAATTGAGTAAAATATTCGCCATGCCTGGTGAGAGATTCGCCAAAAAATTATATATACATATTATATTATTGATAAAATGGCCTTCCATTTTTCCTATATACCATGGAGATTCGCCCATTTATTATATTTATAAATTTAGGGGGGGTTCTTAAAATTTTCCTTGTTTGAAAGTGTTGTAAACGTATCATAGGAACTCTGCCCACGTTGTATGACCTATAGTCCTTGCTTGTAACCTATCCTCTTCTCATAGCATGTATGACTTGTTTGAGCTAATCAGAGAACTATACAACCTAGTTGCCTAATGTACTACTTATTCCACCACAAATTGAGCGTTGTAATGTCACTTCTTGTTGTTAGTTTCTTTAAAAAATTAATCCTTTGTTTTTTATCCTAGATGCTAGGTCTTCCTCTCTTGTTTCCCTTTGCATTGTTCGTTTGGAATATGCACAAGTGGATGGAATTCCTTATTCACCCAATCACTAATATATTCACTATCTCACTATTTTTTGTATCTTCCTCCTTCACCTACCCTTTATTTTATATGCTTGAGTTGTTGTCCGAATTCGTAACCCTAGTCATCCAAGTTATTAAGAGTTGAGATTATATCTAACTTCATTTGAGATTAAAGATTAGGATTCATCTAATTCAATAGTGTAATTTTTTTTTTACATTTCATTAAATTAAACTCATATTTTATAAGAGAAATTCACTTTAACCATTCCTTTAATTAAAGTTAATTTTCTAAAGGTTGAAGGTTTTGGATGACTTCCACATGTCTATACACTTAGACCTATGTGGAAGTACTTGTCCAATTCTAAAATCATCAACACTTGTTTCACTACAACTACGTCACAACCTCATCTTCATTTTCTTATTATTACGCTTCCCATTGCACTTGTAATAGGACTAGTCTTCCTTTAGAAGACACAAGCAAGAACGCTGATATCTATTTTGTACTTAAACTTATGCAAGATATGGGCAATGACATTATCTCTTTTGAAAAAAATAATGATAACCTAGATGCTTTGCCAAGAGTTCATATTTAGCTCTCACAAGAAATATGCCTCAAACTTTCCAACCAAATTCTCTCCCCTCTCACCCATGGTGTATCGTTTATGAATATTACCATGATGAAATAACTTGTGAACTTAATAAGAATGCATAGGAAATAATTTTTGGTAAAAGGAAAGATTATAGCATCGCAACTTTGGATTGGGTAGAAGAGGATGAGGTTATGATGGTAGAAATAAAAGGTTCATCCAAAGGAAAGAATGTTTCCTCAAAGAACACTCTATCAAAAAATCCACCATCCAAAGGGTTGGAAAACAATAAATATTCCAATACAAACACTACTATATAGCCTCATTCGAATGTAAATACCATTTCTCCTCCTTCAACTTTGTCTAATTTTAATATCTTAAAGCATATGTCTAGTATTAAAGCTGACACTTCATTACTTGATATGGCCATTATCCTTAAGAAGCAACATCATTTGAAAAAATTCTTGGAAGGTAAAACTCCTGCTCTTATACACTTACTGAGGCAAACCACAAAGAAGAGATTTATGAAGATAATTTTTTTGCTATAAATAATTATAAAAATCTCGCTAGGAATCATCCTTTTTATGTCTCAATGAAAAATTGTGATAAAATTTTCAATTGTTGCTTGATATATGATGGGCCAGGCCTAAATGTAATGTCTAAAATCATAATGGAGGAGTTGCAATCCTTCACTATACTATGGAAAAAGCAAACAAAATGCTAGCATATAATAATACCCAATAGGAAACCATAGGTGAGATTAAAGATGTGATGTTAGTATTGTGTGCACACCCTGAAATAAGAACCATGTGCAATACCCAAGTGATTGAAACACCTTCCAGTAATTATTTATTTATTTAGGAAGAGACTAACAAGATAAAATTTGAGGTTACATGTCAATGGATGGAACACATATGTCTATACCTAAGGATGGAAATAATATCATTGTCCTTAGATAGGGAAGGATCTCACCATACATTAAAAGTGTTCGTCAACCTCACGTTAAATAAGTTGAAGAAGATTTGGGAGTTTATTCTTTATTCACAGATGAATATTAGTCACCTACTTCTCCTATTGATCATGATGACCAAGTCTGGCATTTACACTTTGATGGCACATATTCAAGTGAGGGAAATGGTGTAGGAATTGTCTATATCCCCTCTTTAGAAATATGTACGAGTACTCTTACATACTTGAGTTTTGTCTATATAAATAATATAACTAAATTCAAAGCTTTATTGCTTGATATTGAACATGTGTTAGGCTTAGGTTGTAGTCATCTCACAATATTTGGTGATTCTAAGTTGTTCGTAAATTTAATCAATAAAGTTTACTCTCCTTCAATAAGATCATTAAACAATATATACAAGTTGCATGACAAATGATTTTTAGATTTCTTTCATTCAATATCACACATGTACATAGCATTTAGATGATCATCTAGTTGTGTTTGTAGTGAACTCACAAAGGTAGATTATTCTTGAAAGGCATAATTGTATTTTCCAATATTTATGTCATCCTCACATTCTAATTAATGAAGAATACTGACAAGTCTTTTGGGATTATGAAAGAATTTGTGGTTTTTTGCATAATGAACTTCAGAAGAAAAATGAGATTATCTCTTTTAATGACAATACGTACATGAAAGTCATTTCCAATTGAGAGAAATCATTTTTGTCTAGTGATGTTATTAATAGGAAGGGAGAAAATAAGGAGAATTCAAAGAGAAAGATAGGTGAAATGATACATGTGAATATTGGGACTCCTGAAGACCCAAATATTTCACAAATTGGGTCCCAATGTGTCGAAAATGAAAAATACATGTTTTTCATTTTGTTTTGTGAATTCAAAGATGTCTTTTCCTAATACTATAAGGATCTACGTGCATTTTACCCCATATCATTCAACACATGACTCCTATTAAAGAAAATTCCAAGCTTGTTCGACAAAGGAAAAGGTTGGTCAATCTTGCACTTGAAGCAACAATTAGGAAAGAGTTAAAAAAATTATTAGCTACTCACATTATTTTTCTAGTTAAATATTGTGAGTGGATACCAAACCTTGTATTGGTTAGGAAGAAGAATGGTGACATATGCTAATGTTTCAAGTTTCGTGCTTTAAATAAAGAAAGTGTAAAAGATAATTTTCTTCTTCCTAATATGGACCTTATCTTGCAATAGGTAATGGGATCACAAATGATGTCACTTCTTGATGGATTTTCAGGCTACAATTAAATACATATATTAAGAAAGTCAAAAAATATAAAACCACCTTCACCACTCACTAAGGCACCTTTACTTTTGAATGCATGTCTTTTGGGCTAATAAATACAGGTGCCACTTTTCAAAGATCTACCCAAGTAGATTTTGATGACCTTGATGAGAAAATTATCCAATTTTATCTAGACAATTTGTTCTTGTATTTTGAGTGTTTGAAAGATCGCTTCGATCATCTATCACAATTTTTCCAACATTGCACAAAAATTAACATGTCTTTATATTAAAAAAATTCAATATTTAGTGTTTCTTCAGGAAAGTTGCTTGGTCAAATAGTTTCAGAAGTTGGCATCAGTATTGAACCAAACTAGGTCGAAGCCATAAAAAATATCTTGGTTCCCATATCAAAAAACGAAATTCAATCCTTCATGGGTATGATTAACTTCGTCTGGCAATTCGTTAGTGACTTTTCTAAATTCTTAATCTTATTCATAATATGCTCAAGAGAGATCAAGAATTTCACTGGAATGATACTACAAAGGAAGCTATTTTGGCCATTAAGGATACTATAGGCTTTTTCCTAGTCTTGGAAAAACCATATTTCACTAGGGATTTTATTATATATACAAATGGCACTGAGGAATCCATTTATGTAATTATTTTTTAGAAATATGATCATAGAAAATAACATTTGATAAATTTCATGAGCCAAAGCTTATCGATGATGAACTAAAATATTCACTGGTTGAGAAGCATACTTATGCCCTAGTGAAGGCTATAAAAAAGTTTCACACTATATTTTAAGAAATCATGTAGAGGTAAGAGTCCATTTACTTGCTATAAAATTTTTGTTATCTGAAACCTTACTATCAAGAAAACCGACTCATTGGCTTACTAAGATATAGGAACACGATTTAACCATGGTGACAACCAAGATGATTAAGGGATGCAACCTCACTTTGCATTTTTCCTAGCATCCCGAGCTAGGTGTAAATTTTGAAAATGATAACTCTTTATCTTCCTTAATCAATTGTGATCATGTAGAAGTTGTAGGGCATCCATGGTACAAAAATATTGTCTTTTATCTCTAGAATGAAATATGTCCTAACAATCTTGAAAAATATGAAAGAAGAAGGATGTGATTGGAAGCATCCAATTATTTAGTTCTTAACACACTTATGTTTCACAAATCCTTTGATGGATTACTATTAGGATGTATTGATGACAAGGCTATTAATAAATTGTTGCAAGAATTCCATGGTTCTACTGATTATAACATTCATATTGGTGGTCATTTTGCCACCAAGTATATTGTGCATAAAATACTAAGAGTTGGCTACCATTGACCCTCAATCATTAAATAATTCCATAAGTTTGTTCAAAGTAATGAATATCAGAGGTCTTTGAGTAGAGAAAAATTCCATGCCTCACCCTTGTAGTCTGTCATACCCAATTTTGTTTTTTCAAAATGGAGTCTATATTTTGTCGAACCTATCATCCCTCCCTCATTTTCTAGTCACATCTTCATTCTATTGGACACTGACTACTTTAAAAAGTGGACAGAGGCAATTCCTCTAAAAAAATCCAGATATGAACAAGTCATTACTTTTATTGAAAACATTATCTTTTCTAGATTTAGTTTACCCATTGAAAATATTTATGAAAATGGATCAACGTTTATGTATGGAAATTTTACTAAATTTTGTGATAAGTATGGGGTCAAGCATTTTACTTCCTCAACTTATTACCCCCAAGGTAATGTTCAAGCCAAGTCTACAAATAAGAATTTGGTCAAAATCTTAAAAAATATAATTAATGAAAAGCCTAGGCAGTCACATACTCTTTTAAATTTCACCCTATGGAATGATCGAACCATTGATAATTCTAGCACAAAACTTTCCTCATTCCAACTACTCTATGGCCAAGAGGCCATCATGCTTGTAGAATTAGAGATGACTTCCCTTTGGCTAGCATTGCAGATAGAAGATTTTAATTCCACCAATATTCCACAGAGAATTCACACTTTGTTAGCCTTAGAGGAACAAAAGAATCATTCTCTAAATAACATGAAACATAGGAAAAAATTCTGTCAAGAAATACTTTGATACAAATTCAAATTCCAAGAATGTCATCTTTCGGGTTTCACAAAAAGCATTGTTGTGGGACTCTGCTCATGCAAAAAAAGGGAAACACACCAAGGAACAAAAAGTACGGATATGACCTTTCGTAATTGCAACTATTGTTGGATGTACTTCTTACTTACTAAAGGATGAAAATGAAATATTATTTTCGTATGCGAACAATGGCTTGCATTTGAAGCCTTTCATAGAGGCATATGAATGTTGAACTATCTGAGATCTTTGTTTTTCTTGCATATATTTTTTTGGTGGTTGAAAATTTGCATTTTTTTTCATTTGTCTATTTTATTTAATTTTCCGCACTTATATTTCAAAATATTTTTCCTTTTGAATATTTTTATTTATCCCTCTGTGTTAGTCTTTTTGTTACTTGCACTTCTTCTGATAAAGCTGTGATAATGTTTTCTCTATGCAAATTGTTAACTAACAGTTTTTTATTTAAAGATTTGAAAATGTAGAAGAAAATAGATAATCATTAAATATTTGTGGATTGCTAACCACTTCAGTACTAACCACTTCTCTAGGATTTTATTTTCTTGGGAACTTGAAAAATACCACTATTCCCATTTTCTTTCATCCCTTTCTTCATTTCCCACCATGATAACTTAACATATACTCTCTCACTGTGACATGCCATTATTTATTTCAAACTAGATAATTCAAATTATGTCCTATTTCACATCACCATCCCCTTATAAATTATAGATGTTGGCTCATGAATGAATCACCTTATAGTAACTTTTACAATACATTACAACCCGACTCTCTTCGAGAAAAATTAATATAATAAAAAAAGAAACTCTTGAGTAGCTAGGATCCCAAAGTAAATAAGGAGATGTGGCTCTCATATTTGTTTAAATGTTCATAACTTTATGATTATTATGGTTGTTCATATGTGCTATGATTTATGGCACTTTTGATAATAAATTTAGAAAATCTCAAATCTATTGTGTTGGATTCATTGTTGGCTTAATGGTTAACTTCAACTAAAAGAATGGCTCTACTAATGCATGGAAAAAAATCATCTCGCCCATTTTGTGTGATTATGAATGCACACAAGTATTTTATTTTGATATCATTGGAACATAACAAATTTCTTCATGGTAGGTCTCATTTCTTTAAAAATCACATGTTTTGAAGCATGATAATTGAGTTACTTTTGTATGACGTAGGTGAAGCACTTTTCATTTATTACATATTGGGCTTATATAATGAGGCTATTTATTATGTGCTATGAAGTATTTCCCAATATATATCAAAGAGACATAACAATAATTCCATAGGTGTTATCAAATGAATATAATTTGGGCACCATATCATTTGTGGTTGGACATATGATATTATTGGTGTCATTCGACTAAACTTGGCTGTCATATGAAGTACATTTTGATATTTGGATGGTGCACAAAGAAGAAAGGGATATCCATAGTTCATCGGTAAATAATGTTAACGTTATAGTGGTGCATGTTTCAATATGGTTGATGGGGTACATCCTGAGGCATGCCTTGGGATGCATGCCTGACATATGGAGGATGATGAGCCATGGAGGCATGCCACAAATTCACTTCCTCATTCTTTTGACACTATGATTGAAGCTCTACCACTATGCTCTACTTGAAACCTAGCGTATCAAGGGAAAGTATGGGAAATTATGGTTCAAAATTGTGATGTAACAGTCTCGGATTATTGGAAAATAGTATAATAACTTAACAACCCATGTATGCATAGATTCAACTCCTTCGAAGAGAAATTTTACTAGAAAACTAGTTGATCGAGTAGTGTATCTATTATGGCCATGTTTGTGTAACATTTTTGGACTAACCCCCTCTGTTTCTTATTTCTAATCCATTTCACCTCCCCTTATTTTGTTCTAACACTATTCTTTCTTATAATTTCCATGCATGCACAATATTTCACGGGTTCTTTGCATGGTAGTGTTTCATGGTTTCTCTCTATTTGAAACATATTTGGCACAACCTACAACATATAAGTATATACATGTCACAATTCTTTTTTCTATATTTAACATTTTGAAAATGGAAGCATGCACTTCAAACCCTGCTGCAAGTTATGAACTAGTGCCATAGAACAATGTCAAAATTTTAAGTGATTATCCAAGAAAAATAGGGTTGGCTAAAGGGAGTGAACATGGGTATCCCATAACCATAAGAAATAAGAGAGAATAATTACACCTGAATTTTCCTCTTCATTGTACCCCTTATTTATATTTCCAAGTCAATTGTTTTCACCTATTCTAGAGTCATAAACTACCCATCTCTTGCCTAATAATTTCCTCTACTATAATTGCACTTGAGGGTAGTACTAGTTGGTTAAGTAAGCATCCCAACCCTTCATCCTAATTCATGTACCTATATTCCTTTGAGTGAACACATGATTCCAAAATATGATTCATTATTTTGTTCTATGGCCAACAACCTCTTCGCTGCATAAAAACCCCATTGTTAATACTTATACTCGGAGAAACACACCAATGTCTCTCAATTGTTCACTTGGGTTGAATTTACTGTTGTATATACAAGCTACAATTTTTAATATAAAATATCTGGGTCGAAATATGTGTTATTCACACTGATACTAATACCACATTCAGTCCATTAGCAAAAATTTGCAATTCCACGCCTATAAATCTTATGTTACAACATTCCATGATGATACTCTTATCCTCACTTTCTCATTCTAAATGTATTTCGATTGAGCTATTTCCTAAGCTAAATTCCATATTTATGCTAGTATATTAGACATCTTCATTATGATTTCATGTGGCTAATTAAAGTGTCCCCTTAAAGTTGTTTGTGAGTTGTTAAAACCCCTTTGGATCCCATAACCATGCATATGATTTCTCTCTCTACAAGGGCTAAGTTTCTCTCTTATGCCTGTCATATCATAGCATGGGGATTTTCAAAACTATATTGAACATAAATTTCAACTTTTTTAAGGCATTTGATCTAGCCATTCATTATAACCAGCCTATGTTTCAAAATGTATACTTGAAGACATTCTGTTATATTTGCACTCACGAGATTCCAAGCATCTAAATATTATTATTCCATATTAGTTCTCGCTTCTTCCGTGTGATTCACGCACATCTTTGTTGGCTATAACAGTATGTGGGAAGTAATATAAAAAACAAACAATTTTGTTCTCATAGTCCAAGAACAAAAGATGATTTTAGTGTGGGATGTTTTCCAATTTATGCTACTAAACCACCCTTCCATTTTTTAGAGAAGAACAACAAGATGTTAATATGTATACTATTGTAGTTGGAAAAAACAAAGTATAAATTGTTATTCCTCATGAGAAGAAACAACTAATGTTTCAATCTATTTTGGTACACATGCATTATTAAACCCTCCCTATCACAAGATTTCTTCCCTCCTTTAATCCATTCATCAATCATATGTTCTTTCTAATACCTATTCTATTACATGAGGAAAGAGTTATGATGATGACTATTTGATTTTTTTTAGTTTTCATGTGATTGATATATATGATTGCTCTAACAAAATATTTATATTTTATGCCATAAATGAGTTTCTTCAGCAATGATTCTGGAGGGAATAGGAGGGGAAAAAGTAGGAGAAAAAATGTATCATGGAGTGAAAATAAAAATAAAATAATACTGTTTTCCATCCATTTTGATGTTGATTTTGATGAATTCAATCAATTGACTCAAAGGAGGACCTAACCCTACTCCTCACATGCCACATCTCTCATCCGCCACACTTTAGCATTATGCATATTCTCGAGCCACATCCACCACCATAGCACTAGCCTCAGTGGCAAGATGGATGGGAACCAAATCATATCAGAGAAACCTTTGAAATTTCCTATTGTCCCTCCACTTCTCGAAATTATATTCGCTCACACATTGTTGTCCCCCAAAATTCCATTGACTTTGTCTCATATTCAAGTTTTCTCTAGACAAGAGCCTTCGATTTCCCCTACACAAACAAAAAAGGGAAACCAACCCGTTATTTCCTCATATGTTGTCTCTTCCATTCAAGATACTTATGAATTTAAAAAAATTAAAAAAATGTCCTCAAAAGGTCCTCTTCTCCTTAAACTTTTTTATTTTATTTAACAAATGTGAAATAAAAGGAAAGCAATTATATTTGTAATTGTTTTGGGCAAATACATAAGGGGTAAGCGGCCATTGATAAAGATGCCTTTGAGGAGAGGAAAGTAAAGAGAGGTTTTGATTGAGATGATCTTATCAAAATGGTCAAAGTTGGAAATTTCATATCTTATTACTTCATTCATGACACTCATTTTCCCTTGTATGGATATTTAACATCTTTGTCTAGTCCAAGTTTTCACACGAATTTGAAAATATGGTTGTATACATAGATTTTATTGAATATAATCAGTTTCTTGACTTTTATTTGCTTAACACATATCTCGAGTCTTTCTAATTATTATTTTGGAAACTAAGTAGATATATAGCATGTGTTTCCTATTCTTTGGCTGCCATGCATAATAACTTCTAATGCATGTGCCATATTTTGGCTATTGGTGTAAACTTTTAAATCTACCTATAATTTGTTTTATTTTATTGTATATACAATAAGTTTTATTTATCTTTTGCAACCTTAAAGTATTTTATGTTAATTGGATCTACAAGTTTTCTTTTGGTTCTTAACTTTTTCAATTTCATAATATATTTTAATAGAACTTAGACAAGGGATTTAAACAATCAAGATCAAGTCCCACCATGTCACTTAGCCCTATGAGATTTGAAAGTGTTGTAAACGTAGCATAGGAACTCTACCCACATTGTATGACCTATAGTCCTTGCTTGTGGCCTATGCTCTTCTTCCCGTAGCATGTACGACTTGCTTGAGCTAATAAGAGCACTATACAACCTGCTTGCCTAATGTACTACTTATTCCATCACACATTGAGTGTTGTAATGTCACTTATTGTTGTTAGTTACTTTAAAAAATTAATCCTTTGATTTTTGTCCTAGCTGCTAGGTATTCCAATCTTGTTTCCCTTTGCATTGTTCCTTTGGAATCTATACACGTGGATGGAATTCCTTCTTCACCCAATCACTAATATATTCACTATCTCACTATTTTGTGTATCTTCCTCCTTCACCTACCCTTTCTTTTATATGCTTGAGTTGTTGACTGAATCCATAATCCTAATCATCCAAGTGATTAAGAGTTGAGATTATATCTAACTTCATCTGAGATTAAAGATTAGGATTCATCTAACTCACTAGTATAATTTTTTTTTTTTTTTTTAATTTCATTAAATTAAACTCATGTTTTATAAGAGAAATTCACTTTAACCATTCCTTTACTTAAAGTTAATTTTCTGAAGGTTGAAGGTTTTGGATGACTTCCACACGTCTATACACTTAGACCCATGTGAAAGTACTTTTCCAATTCTACAATCATCAACACTTGTTTCCCTACAACTACGTCACAACCTCATCTTCATTTTCTTATTATTACACTTCCCTTTGCACTTGTAATATGCTTGGCACACCCCTCCTATGGTTAGTTCAAGGAACCCCTTTTAATGTTATTATCTGATACTTCACAACCTTTTACATCTCGATCTTCATAACATAATCTCTTTCCACATCTCTCCTCTCTACATCATGAAAATGGAATACATCCATATTTCTCTACCTCTTTAGCCAACTCCATCATTGGACAAAACATTACTTTAATGCTGTCATCTTCTTCATTTAAACAAAACAATCTATAATTATTTCCATCCTTCTACCCTTATGGACAACGCCTCTATCTTACTACCAAGGTCTTCCCACATGTCATGCATCCAAGGAAAATACACCACACAAGGCATTATCATTGTAACCTTCAATATAGAAGCCAATCATACATAGCTCAGACATAGTGACCTTATCCCTCTTTTGTACCCAATATACCATTTAGGCTTTTTGGTGATGACCATATTTCAAGTGTAACTTTTGGAAAATATTAATGGAAACCAAAATCTCCATATTGCCTCCATTTACAATGGAATTATAAGACTTACATTTAACTTTATGTTTGCATTGAAAATAATATTTCATTCCACTAGTTCCTTCATAATCGCCTCATATCATTGCAACAATACTCTTATCAACATCAAATTCTATCTATTCTATGATTATATTGTAGTGAATTATTTCTTTGTTGTGAACTCTTATCCTTTGAAAACATGCGCACTTATGTCTTATCTTTGTCCACAAATTGGATTCTCTTGACACTCATATGTTCCATGTTAAAAACAAATTCCATCAAATTTTCCACCTCTACTTGTACCTCTTGATGAACCTCTTCCTTTATCAACAACATATATTTTTTGCAATAGAGTGTTCTACAATTTGTTCTAGTCTCATCTTCACCTTTCTTCCCCCTTCATTGTGCTCTTTGAGGTTCTTGATTCCTTTCTCTCTAACTAGTTTGTTTTCTAGCCAAGTTCTCTTCAACTCTCAAGGTTGATTAATAAACTACCACCATGAAATGAAAATTCATCAATTGAAGGTCATTTACCTACCTAGCACTAGAGCTACAATCTCTTCATGTTGTATCAACTTGATGTATAGTCTATAGATTTCCTGACATCTCCACCCATTTCAAGTTCTACAATATTTGTAAAAAACTAAATTAATAATATGCAAGAAAAAATTTACCCTTCAACTTGAAACTATTATATCCCAATGCCTCTACTAAATTCACTCTCCAAAAATGCCAAGGCCTTTTTTTCTAGTTTTTCTTCAATTGAAAACCATCTCATTGAAAATATGGGCCGATGTCAACATCTTACAAGGGCCATGCAATTTTTCTCCTTCAAATTACAATAAATTAAATCATGGGAACCACTTCAATTACTAGGGATTTGATCCATCCCTCAATTTGACTTTTAGCTTCCAGAATTTGAAACAATCAAAACTATGTTCAGATTAGTTCCTTGAACTATGAATTCAAGTTTTACGATTCTTTAATGATGTGGTAAAAGACCAATTGTCACTTTATATTTGGCTTTAGGAATCACCCTACAAAATAAAAGAATTGAAATTCTCTCAAAAATAGAATGAGGTCTTCATCAATTTGTCCCTTGTTTTATAGTTGTTGAAAATATTATTGTCATTGATATCAAAGATAGGGGGACTACATATATACAAGATAAATATTGCAAGATGGAGATTGTTGGAAATAATGTTTTTGGACTTTTGATGCTCAATTTGCATACCTTATGTTTGAAGGAATTTTTACTATAAAGACCTAGATCAAATGGGAGCATAGGATATATGGTTGAAAAGCTTATTCCAATACTTTTCCAACAATATATGTCACTCCCTCTTACTCCATAGGAATGAGGAGATATGAAATATTCTGCCAAGTCAGCCCAACTAGAAGGTATAGGTCGACCCAACTAGTCTTACAAGTTGGCCCCACAAGTGAATATAAGAAAATTGGATAGATTAGTGGATTTGAATAACATCCAAGAAAAAAGAGATCTAAAAGCTATAAGAGAAACTGGGGAATACTCTTGGGGTTTTAAAGTTGGAAGAAAAATCTGATTTGTGGAGTGAATGAGTCAGATTTGGATTTGCACTATAACTTTTCTTATAGGATTTTTTTAGACAATGAATTTTGAGGAGATGGAGGTGAGATCTTCATGTACATGTGGTAAAAAAATTGGAAAATGGTTCTCTATACTTTCACAGATACGCTTTAGGGTTGTTGAATGATCCTGAAGTTTGCTTCAAACAAGCCAATTTGGCATTCTCACTATAAATTATTTTCCAAGATGTTGTAGACTGAGAAATCTTGAAAAATGAGGTGAGATATCTAGGTCTTTGTGGTAAAAATTTCATACTTTGGGTCACTGTAATTTCATAAATATATGCCTTATGGAAGTTTGGGTTTCTAAACATTATTGAAATCATCTTCAAATAGGCCATCTTGGCATTTTCGCTATAAATTATTTTCTAGGATGTTTTACTCTGTGAAATTTTCAGAGACCTATGGAGATATATAGCAACACCTTAGGTAAAAATTCTGGACTTGGTTTCACTATTATTTCAAATAAGTTCCTTATGGAAGCTATGGTTTCTCAATGATCTTGAAATCAATGTCAAACATGTCAACTTAGAATTTTGGTGTAACATCTTTTATGAGAATTTCAAACCGTGAAACTTTCAGATATCCGAGGAGGCATATAGAAATTCCTTAGGTAAAAATTTCATACCAATATTTTCAAAATTGGATACTTGGTATGTTGTACAAGTTTTTTATTAAGAAGAGGGCAAACACAAGTTTTGGGAGAAGAAAACTTGGTGAAGAGAAAAGAAACACATAGCCCTGGGGAAGGAAAAAGTAATGAGAAGACCAAATGAAGGAATAAGTAGAAATAAAACTCAGTGAAGTATACTAGTTCCTACAAATATTTGCAATAGTGGGGATTGTTGTCTCCAATAGGTTGGTGACTACAAATATTTACAATATTTGGGATTGTTGTCTCTAGTAGGTTGGTGCCTATAGATATTTGTAGTGATAGAGATCGATATCTCCAGTAGGTTGGTGCCTACAAATATTTGTAGTAGTGAGGATTATGTCTCTAGTAGGTTGGTTCCTATAAATAATTCTAGAAATATGTTTAGTTGTTTTCTCTCAAAAGCGTTTCCACGTATTAAACCTTATGTTCCATGTTTTGCACATAATAGATCTCATATGTGATTGTTTTTTTATGGTTCATGAATGTTTGAATAACTAAAATTTTCTTATATTGATACACTCCCCCTTCTTATCATAAGTATGTCCTCAAAAAATAGTATTAGAGTAGGTTACTTCAAAAATAGTCTAATTGTTATAAGCTAGATTTGGGGAGCACACATGGATAGTCAAGAAGGTGTCTCGACAAATAGATCCCCATTGTTTGACAAGAAAATTTATGCATTATGAAGTATAAGGATGTGAAATTATTTAATAGCTCTTGGTTTTAATATTTGGAAATAAATTGTTACTAATTATAAAACCCCAAAATATCCTCCAACACATATGGCTAGGAAGAGGGCTAGTGAAGATAAATGAAAAAACCATTAATGAAATCTTGTGTGGTCTATTAAAATCATAAGTTGTCATGGTGACACACTGTGAATCAACAAAAACAAATTGGGGAAAAATTCAAAACATATATGAAGGAAATCATTAGGTGAATAAAGAAAACCTTCAAACTCATTAAAGACATTCGAGAGTTTGAAAATGAAAGACGAAGGAAATGTTGTAGTATTTTTTCCTCGTGTGGATGGAATTTTTAACATCATTAGAAAACATGGTGAGAACGTTGAAGAACCAATGATGGTACAAAAGATGTTAAGGTTTATCCCCTTAAGATTTGATGGCAAGGTCTGTTGTTGAAGAAATGAATGATTTGGAGAAAGTGGCGATGGATGAGTTGCATGGGATTCGCATTAGATATGAAATAAGGATAGAAAAATAAAAGCAAGCAAGAAAGGAAGAAGATTTGAAAGTATCAAAAAAGACAAAAGGACACAAATCATATGATATTTCTAGCCATGAATCAAATAAAGAAGAAGCACAATTTGTAAGAAAGTTAAAAAGATAATACAGTAAATACCAAAGTAAGCTACCCTTCAAATATTTTACTTGTGATATAGAGTATGGATTTTTTCTGCTACATGTCCGTGTGGAAAAAGGGAATATAATGACGATGAAAAAGAACATAAAAATAAAAACAAACTTTATAGGCACAAAAAGGGAAAATATAATAAGAAAAAGAGTTTTACTTTACAGAGGATAGTAGCTCATTTGAAGAAAGTGATGAATATGTTTCTAATATTGACAAAGAATAATTCCTCTTCATATATATCGGTATAAATTCTACTGATAAAGAGAATTAACACAATTTGAAAGAATAATCATATTCACATGAAGAATACATTGATAGAGAAGTGAATATTGAAGAAGAAATTGTTAATTCTTTAGAAGAATTAGGCAAGCTCAAGGGAAAGAATGAAAAGGAAGAGAAATTGTGGGAATATGAAAAGAAGGATCATGATATTGATGAAAAATTATAAAACAATTATCAGCTTGAAGGATCAATTGGAAGAGACAAAAAGAATAGAAGAAGTGGTGAGAAGCCAATTGAAAGACAAGGAAGAAAATATTGAGAAGCTTGAATCCAAAATCATTTCCTTAAGAAAGGAACTAAAAAACAACTATCAGTTGAATATAAGATTGACGTTTAGCAAGAGTGCTAAAATATTAGACAAATTTCTTAGTTACCAAAGGTCATCATTCATAAAAATAGGTCTTGGCTACAATGGAAATCAAAAGACCCTTGACGGAGATGCAAGCATTAAACTCTTTAAACCACAACCTCAAAGGAAGCCTAAAATCTATGCTAGTTTTCTCAAAGACTTGATAAAAAATGAAAACATATCATGAAAGGAAAGGATGACCAAGAAATACCTAATTCTTCTCTAAAGAAAAATAAAAATGAGTTCCAAATAATTATTCCACCAAGAATACCTTTCACTACCTGATGCCAAAATCTCTTCCTTGGCTATTGTTTTTCTTACAATAATTTTGGTCATAAGTAATAGATTTTAAAATTGATAATGTGAGAAACAAAAAATGGAGGATCGTATAAAACCTCAAAGAATAATTACGTGAGAAAAAAAACTAGAAGTTCTCATGGGTTTGTTGATAGAAACTATAATTCATTAGCCCTGCTACTTGATTACATTAGTGAATTTTATAAGTGCACCACCTAAGAGCACATAGCACATCGAAGGAACTTAGCTTGAGTGGCATGGTACATGTTTCATGTCCCCATCTGTGTGGGTTCAAGTCTCTGGAGACATGATATAAGCTAGCCCTTGTGGCATTTTCAAAATAGTTGTTCTACCTGGTGAAATAGGGCTAGACATATGTATGAATTTACCAATTCCACTAAGTGGAATACACTCATTCTTGTTAAAAAAAAACTAAGAATAGATAGCACATCGCCGTAGAAGCAACATAATAAAATCTCCTAACCAAAACAAGGAAGAAGATGTTCTTACCATGCACAGAGAATAATATGTAAAGGTGTGGAAAATGACGCAAGAATAATAGTAAAAAGAAGAATATAGACTCGCATTATATGTTCAAAACAAAGGAAACCAATGGTACATTGATAATGGATGTTCAAAACACATGATAGGGGATTAAAACAAATACTATGCCAAATGGGGCAAAAATCTGACGTACATTCGTTAGATATTTGACACATTGTTGTCGGTTATCCGACACACTAGAGTCATAATTTCCATTAATATTATTGTATTGAATAGTCAACCCTTCATAAAGAGTCAGCTATTTGATAAGATTGATGTCGAATATCCGACACATAATATGGCCAAATATGTTTTTAACCATCTAACACTTTGCGACTAGTTTTGCAATGCTAGTAGGCGTCAGATATGTGACGAGATCAATGTCAAAAATGAGTTTCACCCTCCAATGCTTTCAAGTCAGATATTTGAGGCCAACACCTTCGTGCTATTGACTAATCAATGTCTTATTAGTCTAGTTCGATGGTATCCAACGATTTTTTCTGGCGGAATGGAGTCAAATGTCTTGTTAGAAAATTATATATTATAGAGAAATGGAACACAAAATATCGTGGAAACATAAACATAGAAAAAACATAAAACAAGATAGACACAGATATAGGTGGTTCACCCAATTTGGCTATGTCCATGGAGAAACAACTATTCCTTCCTTTTATATTATCTAGCAAAATGAAGATATACAACCTACAATAGATCCGCTGTAATTTCCTCTTTGATCTCACAAAGTCCTCTCTTCCTTTCTCACTTATAATAATAATACACAGTCACAATAAAATTCCCTCATATAAACCGAGGGTTGCCTTCTAGGGAAAAAACCCTAAATTAACATAACTTCTACCTTTAGATCATCCGCCTAATGAATGACCCAGATTGACTATGAAATTACAATATTTTACAGGCATCCCCCTGCATGGAGGGGTGTACACTCATCCTAGGGTATACATTTGGATAAAACAAAGACCTCTGAATCAAGAAGATAATCAGGCTCCACACCCAACAATCTCCCACTTCGAGACTAATTATAGCAACTCACCACTGCTTCACTTGTTGGACAATGCTTCCACTTTGGACCTAGTTGTTTCTCATATTCATCATCATACTTGAAAACCAATTGAAACTGAGCAGAATCTCATTTTCTCTGTTTCTCCTTGGTTTTAGCATATCTGCGGGATTCTGGCTAGTGTGTATTTTTTCCAGCTTCAATTGTCCATCTTCCAACACTAACCCTATGAAATGGTACATGAGTTGTATGTGTTTAGTCTTTGAATGAAATGTGGAATTATTTGCAAGATGAATGGCACTTTGGTTGTCATTGTATAACCTTCCCATCTCCTGCTTCTTTCCCAATTCATCCATAAACCTTTGTAACCAAATCATTTATTTACTGGCCTTTGTAGTAGCAACATACTCCACTTCCATTGTTGAAAGTGCAATAACACTTTGAATTTTTGAAACCCAACTGGTAGTTGTTCCACGTACAGTAAATACATACCCTATGGTGCTCCTCTTGTTATCTCTATCACCTGCCATATCTACATCAACATATCCCTGTAGACCAATGTTTGAACCACCAAATCATAATTCTTTATTTGTGGTACCTCTCAAATACCTGAGAATCCATTTCATTTCCATCTAATGTTCTTTTCGTAGATTTTTCATGTACATGCTTACAAATCCCACTCCATGTGCAATATCAAGCCTTGTGCAAATCATTGCATACATTAAACTTCCAACTGCTTATGCATATGGAACTTTAGACATATAATCAATCTCTTCCTGGGTCTTGGGACACATCTCTTTACTTAGTTTGAAATGACTAGCCAAAGGTGTACTAACTGGTTTTTCATTTTGCATATTAAATCTTTCCAACAACTTTTGTATGTACTCACTTTGAGACAACATTAATTTGTGATTTTTCTTGTCTCTAGTTATTCTCATACCAAGGATTTATTTTGCAACACCCAAATCTTTCATTGCAAATGAATTTGCCAATTTTCCTTTGAGCACATTTATTTCTTGCATGTTAGACCCTGCAACAAGCATGACATATACATACAATAACAATATAATATAACTGCCATCATTTTTCTTTTTAATATAAATACAATGGTCAGAGTGACATCTAGTATAACCTTGTTCAGACATAAACCTGTCAAATTATACCACTTCCTTGGAGCATGTTTTAGGCCATACAAGCTCTTCTTCAACCTGAACACTAATTTCTCCTTCCCTTTGACCTCATACCCTTTTGGCTATTGCATATAGATCTCTTCCTCCAAATCCCCATGGAGAAAGGTTATCTTTACATCTAACTGCACAAGATGCAAATATTCTGTTACTACAATACTTAAAATAGTTCTGATTGAAGTCATTTTAACAATAGGATAAAATATTTCATCAAATTCTATACCTTTCTTCTGTGAAAACCCATTCACAACAAGTCTAGCCTTGTACATTTGTTTACCTCCATCTTCTTCCTTCAACTTGTAAACCCATTTATTCTAAATTTTTGTTTTACTTGCAGGAAACCTGACTAAGTCCCAAGTCTGGTTATGTAAAAAGGATTCCATCTCTTCTTTCATGGATAACTCCCATTTCTTCATGATTTCTACCTACATTGCTTCTTCATAACATTCCAGTTCACCAGAATCAGTCAACAATACATAATATAATGAAGGAGAGTATCGTTCTGGGGGTCTATTGTCTTGGTAGATATTCTAACACCATTTTCAAGTGTTTTAGGTGCATGTTGTTGTTGTTGTTGTTGATGTTGATCATTATAATTTTCAGGCACCTTTACTTTTCCTGTGATCTCATCAAGCACTATGTATTCTTTGCTTTCCTTTTCTTGTTTCTTTTCATGCATCTGATCCTTATACAAGATCTTTTCATTGAATATTACATCTATGTTCCTAATGATTTACTGATTTACATGATCATATAAGCTATAACCAAAATCATTAACACCATATCCAGTACAGGTACATTTATTTGATTTTTCCTTAAGCTTTGTTCTATTTTCTTTATTAATGTGGACAAAGGCTTCACAACCGAAAGTCTTTAAAAATGAGTAGTTTACCTTTTTACCCGTTGATTCCTCCTTTGGAATACCACCATCCAAGGAACTTGAAGGCCCTCTATTTATTAGATAAACCTTAGTATCTACAACATCTGCTCAAAATTGTAAGGACAATCTTGCTTGTAATTTCATGCACCTTTCATACTTCATGATTGTCATGTTCATCCTTTCTGACATACTATTTTCCCATGGTGTTCCTAAAACTGTCTTCTCTATGAGAATTACATGCTATGAATAATAGTTATCAAACTCTTTGCTACAGTATTCACCTCCATTGTTTGATCTGAGACACTTCAACTTGTTTCATTTCTCATTCTCAACCAAATATTTCCGTTTCTTGAAAGTATCAAATACATAAGATTTATTTCGAATACAAAAAATCCATGTTTTCCTAGTTGCATTATCAATAAAGATAACATAATAGTGAGAGCGACTGAGAGATGATACCTAAGTAGGTCCCCGTACATATATATGCACAAGCTCTATTTTTTCACTCTTCTTTTCTTTCCCAACTTTGATAAATCTAACTCTCTTCTGCTTTCCATAAACACAATTTTCGCAGAAATCCAAATCAGCATGCTTCAAACCTGGCAACAAATTTCTTGAGTGAAGAATTTGCATCCCCTTCTCACTCATGCCTGAGCCTCTAATGCTACAATGTCATATATACTCATGTGGAAGTTAATGCATTAACATAATTAGAAATACCATTACATAAATAAAACATATCAACCTTTTCTCATTTTGCTATTACTAGGGCTCCTTTAGTGACCTTACAAGTTTTGTCTATGAATGTAGTTACACAACCTTCACCACCTAACTGCCCCTTTGAAATTATATTCTTCTCTAGATCTAGAATATGTCTTACCTCCTTCAATTCCCATTGGTTTCCATTTTGTTGATTTATAAAAACCTTACCCATTCCAATGATTTTATAGGGCTTATCATCACCCAAATGAACCTGTCCAAAATCTCCTTGAACATAACCATGAAAATGTTTCTTATCAGTTGTGGCATGGAACAAGGCACTTGAATCTACCACCCAGGTATCTATAATATACTCTAATGGAAAAATCAAAGCATATTGCAACACATCAACCATCACATTCACTTAATGATTGTTCTCTTGTTGTCCATCTCCTTCTTTTCCCTTCCGAGATTTGCAGCCTTTTTTTAGGTGTCCTTTCTTCCCGCATTTGCAACACACTATCCCTAATTTGGATTTGGATTTGTCTTTCCTTGACTTACTATGATTTCTTGGGCTCCTTCCTCTTTCCACTTTTCTTCCCCTAGTCTATGCAATCAAAGCATTACCTGATGTCTCACCAGAGATTTTCCGTCACATTTCCTCGCTAAGGATGGCACCAACAACATCATCAAACTTTAAAGTACTAGATCCAGAGACAAAGTTACTGATAACCATAATTAAGTCATTCCTACTTTTTGGAAATGAGCACAAAAATAACAGAGCCCTAATTTCATCATCAAATTTACCCCTACATAACTTAGCTGATTGGTAACCGTGTTAAGTTAATTTAAATGATCAACAATAGATCAACCTTCCAAAATCTTCATATATATTAAATAGATGCTTCATAAGAAATACCTTATTTGAGGTCGAGGGTTTTTCATATATCTTGGCCAATGTCATCATTAAACCTTCTATTGTCATTTCCTTTGAAATGTTGAATTCCACCGACACTACCAGACATAGCTGTATTGTTCCTAGTGCCTTTCTGTCAAGAAGATCCTATTCTTCATTTGTCATACTTTCCAACTTCTTTGATTTTCCGCTCAATGGTAAGTATACATATTTCTAATATAGATAATCTTCTATCTGCATCTTGCACAATCGGTAATTTTGGCTATCAAATTTCTCAACCTAAACTTACCATATTTCGCCATTGCTCCCACTCAAACTAGGAACCCTTTTTTCCCATGAGTTTATCATCTAAAAAGAGCTTTGGCTTTGATACTAGTTGTTAGAAAATTATATATCACAGAGCAATGGAACACGTAAAATATTGTGGAAACCTAAACACATAAAACAAGATAGACATAGATATACATAGTTCACCCAATTTGGGCTACATCCATGGAGAAACAAGCAGTCATTCCTTTTATATTATCTAGAAAAATGAAGAGATACAACCTACAATAGATCCGTTGTAATTTCCTCTTTTCTCTCACACAGTCCCCTCTTCCTTTCTTGCTTAAAATAATAATACACAACCACAATACAATCCCCCCATATAAACAGAGTTTTTCCTTCTGAAGTAAAAAACCCTAAATTAACATAACTTCTACTGCTAGATCATCCACCTAATGAATGACCCAGATTGACTACAAAATTACAATACTTTACAAGGCACCCCCCCCACGTGGTGGGGTGTACAATATTCCTGGGGTATGTTTTCAGCTGAAACAAAGACCTCTGAATCAGGAAGGTAATTAGGTTTCACACCTAGCATGTTTCATGGTGTGGTGTCAGATAACTGATATTGTAATAATTTAATGCGGTGGGACAGTTATGGAACCAATCCATTCTTCAGTCGGTACAAATTCAGATATCTGATGGTTTGTTCTTTCATAATGGCATTGGATAGTCAACGTTTTAACTTAACGTCAAATATTCGATGGGTGCCAAAGCATTGAAAAAAATGATCCAGGGCACTCTCGTGCACTGTGATAAATCGATGGTGGTGTTGAATGTAGAGGTGAAAAACTACATTACCTATATCCACAAGAAAGAACCCTGCACAAAATATTTAATGGGCATGTGTCACTTCACGGTGAGTGCGGGAATTTGAATGAAACTTTAAACTTTAGGAAAGTATCAATCCACAATGCATATTCACTGTTGATCTCACACCTCCCGCAATGATCACCAAACACTTTCATAGATACATACTCAAAGTTTTAATAAAATCTATAATGGACAAAATTTTGAATTTTTGTTATTTGAAAAAGTAATAAACTTTTAAAAAAACCTACGATAAATAAACTTAATAAAAAAATTATGACTACTAACATGACTCATGACCATAAATATATAACTGAAAATAAATGTGGCTTAAGGATTCTTTCTTCCAACCAATCAACCATAACTCGTCGTTTATAATGAAATAGACACTCCTATAGTGAAGGCCACGTCAGAAGAAAATTGGGCCCACTACAAAAAGGAGAAAAAGACACATATCATGATGGGCATACTTGCCTAGATACAACCCTCCAACAAAAATATCTACCTAAAATATCGCGAGGAAACTTAGATACAACAACAACTAATCGTCTCTTAGGTAGAGAAGGTTCAACTAATTAAGACATGCAAGAAATCTCCTGGGTCCTACCAAGTAGTTTCTTATATCTATCTTTCCACACAAACACATAGGAATATCTCTTTGCACATTCATCCTTAAGGAAGATCCTCACACCATAGCACATGGCACCAAATAGGACAAACACCTATGATAACCCCCTAAGCGCCACCAAGAATCCAACAAAGACCCTTAGAGACACAACAATAGCGACCAAGGGAAGAGATATTGATTAAACATGTACTACACCCTTAGACCTTGCCTACAAGGACAATTTGTTACCTTCCAACTTTTTATCAAAGACGTTTATGCATTGTGGATTGAAGAATTAGAGGCTAAAAAATTATTCATAAACATTTGCTATTTTAGTGGAGGTTCATAAGTGTTTCAACTCATCAAGTGACAAGATTCTCATCCAAATCCCTGATTTCTCTCAGTTTTTACTGCCAAGTTGTTTATAGCCATGGGAAGAAGTGACCATCTCTATCAAAGTGAGCCAGAAGCTCCTGAACTGATCAAGTGTGACCCTGAGCTTGATTAGTTGTTTAGTAGGGTTGGATGAGAGACCTTCTCCTGTAGTTTTCAGAGTTTCAACTATGAAGTGGAAAGGGTATTTGCCAAGGGTTTTGATGGGAGAGTTTCTACTATTTTTTATATTTCATTTCCATACATGGAGGAAATATTGATGAGGCAATGAGGTTTCCAATTGACGGAGAACGATGGTTCAAAAAATGAAATTTGGTAGGAGTCGATATTGCATTTTTCTTAAAAGAGGATCCCAACAATGAAGATTACATTCAAGGAGTTTAGAGAGCTCGGTTGAATGCATCATGGAACAACACCCTTAGGATCATCCAAAATTATTTCACTTGCGAAAGAAGATATGACTGGGTAGGCATGTATCACTTTAAATTTCTAGCTCATCTTGCTGGTCAAGTTAGAATGAACACTCCTTATTTTTGGTTGAAGAGTTTGAGTAAAATGTTAGCTAAGGTTAGGGAAAATCCTAAAACGCACCCTCACAATATTTTTCACAAAGGTCTCATTCAAATGTTAGTTGTTAGCCAACTTGGGAAAATAGGAAGTTCATGGGAACATTTCATGTTTTGGGGAAGGTTTGTTAAAGTAGATGCTACAAAAACCAAAGACAACAAGAGCAAGAAACAAAATAGAAAACAAACCCCTATGCAAAATTATGAAGGTAAAGTAGTTCCTTTTGTGCTAACTTGGAATATGAGGAGAACTTCATTAAATCAATAATAAGGAAACCCTACACCTATGCCTCCAGTAGAAGGGTTTTATATCAGGAAAAATAAATGTCTTGCAAATAAAGAGAAGTTAGAGGCCTTTTAGCCACAAACTTTAAAAACTCTAGAGTTTTATGAAAAAAACCTAGAAATTCTTGATCCGAGTGTTTCAAAGACATGTGAAGTTGGTGACAACGTGCCTTTGTCAGTTTTTATTAAAAAGAGGATTTCAAAACTCAGGAAATAAGAAAAGGACAAATCATTAAAATCTATGAAGAAAGAAAGGAAAAAATATGCTACTAGAACTTAAGGATTTTAAGCAAGAAGGCCTCATACAAGGCTTGTTAACAAGTTGAGATTAAGTTCAAGGCTCAGATTGAATACTACTCCAAAGGATTAGGTTATTAATGTGGATGAAGAGACATAAGAGACATCTGAAGGAGCAGTAAAGACATAGGTCAACGCAAGTAAAGGAACCAAATAGAAAAAAGTGAGAAAACATAGTCCTTTCCATGAGAGGATTACAGAGATCATGGCCGCTATGATTAGGAGAAGCAAAATAACAAAGAGAACTGGGCCCAACAACATTGATCTCCTAGTAGAGGCAACATAAACTTTGAAATAAGCAAGGTAAAACAGTGTTGCCAAATGAAATGGAAACGTGTAAAAAACTATATTTTCAGTACTATGTTTTGGTAACGCATTACCAGACATTTTGGTAGTACTAAAATGCATCTTGTTGGGAGAGATTTCTCTACAATTGAGAAATATTAATGAGATTAAATAAGTCAAAGATCAATGAATAACTATATATTTTGAAGAAATAATATGACTTATCTATTTTTCTAAGGAAACAGGTCAAGGATCTCAGTTGGTAGTTTCCAGGTGATCTTGATTTTATGTGATTCACATCCATATTTCCCTCCAGAAGATCAGAAGACAATTCTAGATTTCAAGATCAGTTATATGTCCAAGTTCAAAGTTGGAGAATATGAGAGGTTTATTATTTTGTTTCATTTATCTAATTATATCAGATTAAGGATTAGATGTATATAGACTTTAATATTTTGTAAATTGAATCTTCCCAGAGGTTGTGGATCTAAAGATTATGTAATTTTTCTATAAAGCTTATGAATAAAGGAGAACCAAGGGTTGTTTTTTTGAGAAAAAAGACGTGTATTTGACTCTACTTTTGAGATTAATGATATTTTAAAGACATAAGTATTTGAAGATTTCATATCAAAAATTATTTTGTGATGCTTATCAATCTGTCTCTTAGTGATGCTCTTTTCTTATTCAAATTCCATCAATATTTAAATCTTCATATTGAAATGAAAGTTATATAAGTTTGTAGAATTCATCTTTTTTAAGATGCTCTACCCTTTATAAGTTTCAAATATTATCACCATTACTTCTAAAGTTACACAAAATTCATCTTGTTGCTATGTTGTAATGATTTTTTTTTTCCACCTCTAGCTTGACAATCAAAGGTCTAATTAAGAATTATTTGTCTTTCCTCTGAGCCTTATTTTCTTTACCACAAAACCTTGAAAATATTGATTAAATAAAACCTGCGACTTCATGCGCAATGGTTCTTTTCCTTGTTTTCCAACCAAACTTGTGAGCCCGTTTTATTAGATCTGGTCATTGAGTGTAAAATGACCATTTACTGTGGTGACATTGAGTAATTGAGTCATAAAGGGACCCCTCTCTAGATTGGAAGGGCTAGATCCCAACCTAAAAGAGTGGTTTTAAGTTATGCTGGTAATTTTCTGTTACAACTAGGGAAATTATAGAGTGATAACACTCAACAAGCTTTCCCTCTAATACATTTTCATGATGATGTTGGAAAGAAAAAATTTGAGGTATTCTCTGAGCCTCTAAATATTCAAGTGGATTGACCATTTGTTGCCTTATAATTTGGTAGTGCCCTTTAATTATATCGTCACAATAAAACTACCAAATTAAAAGGCAACACGAATGAAAACTTGACAAAATTTAAAACTTAGGACCCCACAAAGAGTTGATTTGGAAAAAATTTAATCAAGTGATAAAACAAGGATAAATGCCAAAAGTTGGGTTTTTATTTACAACCTATCTAAGATCATAAGTCATTTCCTCCCATTGAAAAAATATTATAACAACATTTTATATCCTCATATAGAAACCCTCTTCAATAATACATCCAAAAAGCATGCAGTAGTCAGTCTTGGAACCCTTTTGAAGATGTCATTTAATAGCATATACCTATGTTTATTTTCATATTCATCCTAGAAGTAGTGGAGATACTAGCCTACAATCATCCATATAATGTCATTTCCCTATTTTGCATGATAAGAAAAGATAGAAGAAGAGGATGTTTTACTAGGAGATCTTGAGGTGGCCACACTGGTTAACAAATTTCACCTAGCAGTAGCACTTAGACATTATACAATAGGGAGGGAACAAAATGAGTTCATTTGAACAATAATTTAGTAGGAAGAAGGTATTTAAGAATTTGATTTTGTCTTATGGAGTTGATGTGTACAATGATGAGATTCTAAGGACCTCACACACTCCTGATAAGAGAACATGTCCTTGAGTTGGAGCTAGATGTTCCCCTCCTTATAATAGAGGTATTCACATGTAATAATTATATTTTTCTAACTATGTTTTGTAATAACTATCAACCCTTGTAATAACTATCTTTTGCTATTTATTCACTTTGGTGAAACCCTAACTTTTAGGGTTTGTTTTTTAGCACACGATAAAACCTTAGCTTTTTAGTATTTGATGATATTATCTAGGGTTTATGATAAAAACCCTAGTAAAAGCTAAAATAAGATTTTAGGACTTGAGAAAGAAACCCTAGGTGATTCCATTATGGTTGAAACCCTAACATGGCTTAGTTGTTGGATATCTAAGGTTTAATATTATTTTTTGATGATAATATCTAAGGTTTGTAACAAAACCCTAGAAAAGTTTGTTGTAAGTGTCTAGGGCATGAAAGTGTAACCTAAGTTGATTGCTTACGCTATGACTGTGACCCTAACTAGGTCTTGATTATCTAAAGTTTAATTTCTTATTTAAGGTTTTGATAACCCTATATGCTCTCCTTGTGATTACATGATAACCTTCATTTGATAAAGTTAATATCATGCTCTTGAACATATATGTGTGTGTGTGTGTGCTTATATATATATGACACTTGGATTATTGATGAGTTGAGTGGGTACCTTGGTAGATAACCTAGATGGTACCTTGGTGGATCGATACCTTTGTTGTAGTTTGATGGTACCTAGATTGAAAGTGAGCCTAGAATGTGCCTAGATCTATGTGCTATAATGAAATGGACTTAAAACATGCTTATCATATTTCTTTTTCCCAACATGAACAATGCCAAAAGGAATACTTCTTGAGAAGAAACTTTTTGAGCAGTTGCAAAAAGAGAAGAGATTACTTCTAGAAATGTCAAGAATCTTTATATATATTGAATCTCTAAAGAATGGAATCATATATTAAGATAACTAACCCAAGCATACAATGACATAAATCTAGTGTTATCTCACCTCAATTGGTGTCATCAATTCTAAATGCTTCTCCCAACTTGACTCCCTTGTCTTCTTGTTAAATTAATATCTACACAAGATCAAAAGATTGCAATTCACTTAAAAGTGTTGGAAAACCTAGAAACTTGCATATTATAACTTAATTTCCTTGGCTTGATAATTACTTGTGACGTTATATGTTCTTTTATTACTTATTTAATTCTGTTCATCAGGCAATTACCAAAAACAAGAAGATCACACAAAGAAAGAGTACATAAAATATAGGCTCCAAGCTGAGGCAAAACCTCTCCAAGGGGAAAACCCATCAAATTATTCTCTTCTTATTTAGAATATGATTACAAAAGATGCTTCCAATACCCAAAGACCCAAGCCAACAAACCCTCCAAGCCCTAAGCCCCCCTCCAACAAGATCTCCTTGAAGGCAACTTCCAGATATTTGATATTGCTACAATGTTGGAAATAATACTAAGAGGAGGGGGTGAATCAGTATTATCAAGTGAATTATTTTTCATTTCACAATCAGTTTGTATACGCTACTTCAGTTAGTGAAAACTGTGTATATACGCAACTACAGTTAAGGAAACCCACGTATAACCTACAGACTTATAATTTAATTTATTCTTCAGATGTTGATCATTAATCTGTGCATCAGAACCATATAAACAGTAACCAAGAACAGTAAAACAGAGCAGACAGTCACACAAAAGAACACAAGATATAAGGTGGAAACCCAATGTGGGTGAAAACCACCTGCTGCAATTCGTCTCTATCTTCTTTTAATTAGAAACTTCTTTTTACAATGTTTTTGTACTTGTGTAGTCTTATACCAGTATGCGGGCTTCTACTTGCAGAAGGCTACAACCTTCTCTTGTTCTCCAACTTCTCCTGGAAGGGAGCTAAAACCCCCTTAGCTCTTGTACTAGATGATGTACTAGTACATAGGCGCTGACCTACAGAAGGCTACAACCTTCTCTTTTCTTCCAGGGACCACATTTCATAAATTTTTAGACTGGATCCATCAATGACAATAATCAAACATCAAATACATCTGCATCAACCAATATCCTTTGTTTCTATCAAAACTGAACCAACCAATTACTTTTCTGAATGATGTAACCAGAATACATTAACAGTAACCAGAATACATTAACAGTAACCAGAAACCAATCCTGAACCCAGAATACTGTAGCAATAAACAGAAGTAGCTAAAACATATTTCATGAGACGTACGCTACTTCAATATGTATAACCTGTGTGCATACGCTTCTGTATTAAGGCCAACAAGCATATACACAGCTTTGACTTTCTGAACCAGTGTGTATACGCACCTCTGCTGTGCCGAACCTGCGTACAGATCTATAAAAGATAATTTACCCTTTTCACTTATTCAGACATCAGTTATACCCAGATTATCAGATTTATAGATCAAGTCATGCGCCAAATATAACAGATCAAAATCACACAAAGATACTACTATTCAAGCCTTAAGATCTTGACCCAACAATAGAACTTATCCTTCTTCTAGCGCTCAGGTTCCTCCTTGGTTCAGATCCAGCTATGCACCATAACCCAATTCTAGATCTTACTCTTCATAAGATATTCAATACTTAAGTGAATGCCTTTGCCTAATGATCTCCTTCCCTTTTATAGTCTTAGGCCTTACTCAATACCATGGTCCAAAACCATAAAGAATCAATACCATGGACCCAATACCTGGGTTCAACACTTTGGACGAGATACCATGGTCCAAAACCATGGGTCCAAATACCAAGGACTAAATACCATAGACCAAAAATAAGTTTTCCCACATGTACACGTTTTTCTTTGCATGAAAGTGCGTGCATACGTATACACGTCTTTTGAACGTCAATCTCGTGTGTATACGCAACTTGGTTAAGAGGGACCTGCGTATATATCTTTTTCCTTCATTCTGAGAACCTGAACTATGATCTGTCATCTGAGTGACTTGCCATCAAGGACAACACCTGTGTCATAGTGCCAAACCTGTGTCATAATGCCAACAGAAAACCCATCAAATTATTCTCTTCTTATTTAGAACATGATTACAAAAGATACTTCCAATACCCAAAGACCCAAGCCAACAAACCCTCCAAGCCCCAAGCCCCCCTCCAACAAGATCTCCTTGAAGGTAACCTCCAGATATTTGATATTGCTACAATGTTACTACAACTTCGACCCCTGCAACTGCTACAAGATTTTGACCTCCTCCAACTAGCAACTTAAAAAACCCTAGCAAGATAGGAGAGAAAGAATTATTTGGCAAATTCCAACTTTGGCTCCTCTTCTTCGAACTCCCAAATACTCTTATTCTCCTTCACTGCTGCAAATCAAACTTGCTTGAGATGAGTGTCCAAATGAGGTCAATCTCCCTTGTATTTATAGCCTTTCTTGAGTGTCGAATAACCCTCCTTTAGGCCGACTTGATCTTTCTCTTGGGCCGAAATAGTCTTAGGCTTATCTATGGCTTTTACATGATAAAATAAATATTTTCCTTCATTACAATGAGCCCAAATGGGACTATGACACATGGCCAATATTATTATTTATCCTAGAAAGACCTAGAAAGACCTAAAAGAACTAAAAGCACGAAGAACATGCTTTTGACTCAAACTTGAGTATGAAATGCATACTCCAAAATAAAATATAATTTCTTTTTATTTCATTTTTCTTTCTTTAGAAAGAATATACAATGTCATGATTACAATTACATCATAATGAAGATCAAACCTAGTTACAATTTTCAACGCTCCCTCTTAATTAAGGAGCTATTCATGGTACAAGGAATCTCAATCTTGAAGCATACTTATAAGAAGAGTTAGATTGATAATCCATAGTTTTTCAAATATCTTTTTCATCATAACCAACACTGTCCCTGAAGGCCTTAAATGGACAAGCTCATTTTTAATTATGAGCATTTTTCTAGGAGATTTATGTGAGTTTCCACACTACCTCTCAAGGCACATACACCATGATTTGGATGTCTACAAGATATGTCCTTTTAGGACTATTCTTATCTTGGATTCCCAAACTTGGATCCTCAAAGAATATTGGTCCTCTTCGACTACTTTTATCTTGGATTCCCTACCTCATCTTCAAAGAGTATTGATCACCAACTTCTTTCCATGGATTCTCTAATCCGTAAGAAATTTCAATTTAGATGCCTATCCAATCCTCCAAACTCCATTCTTTCTTTATGGCCTTCACTAAGACTTATGACTATTAGTCCTTGTCTAATGCTTGACCCATAAGTATAATAACTATCTGATATCACTTCCTCTCAACCAAGGAAGAGATATCCACCAAACTAGTCTTTCCTCTCAAGTACTCAAGCTTCTTGTTTAGTAGCACTTTAGTCAATATGTCAGCTACATGTTCATCTGTAGGTAGATAGTGCAACTCTATGACCCCATCTCATACGAAGCTTCTGATGTAGTGGTACTTGTTATTTATATGCTTCATCTTAACATGAAACACCGAGTCTTTTGTTAATATTATGTAACTCTGATTATTAAAATGTACCCATGTAGGGCTGAGCGATCCTTCAAACAAGTATGATAATAACTTCTTGAGACAAACTACTTCCTGACAGACCTCGCTTTCAACAACATACTCAACTTCAACACTACTTAAAGCAGATATATCTTTCTTTCTACTCATCCATGAAACCATGGAAGATACAAGCCTAAAACATCCTCCTGTTGTGATCGTCCCATCTGTCTCATTGCCACCCTAATCTAAATCTATATATCATGTAAGTTGGATTTCATTTTTAGTGTACCTAAGGTAGTGATGTATAGTCCCACACAAGTATCTTAGTGTATGCTTGGTTGTAATCAAATGATCATGTTTTGGCTCCATTTGAAACTAAGTAAGGAAATTTAATGCAAAACAAATGTCTGGCCTGGTATTCAACAAATACATCAAGGACCCAATCAACTATCTATAGAAAGTTGCATCTACCAAACTAGACTCTGAACTTCTCAAACTTTTCAAATTTGTAATCATAGGAGTCATCATGGGCTTGCAATCCATCATGCCAAATTTTTTAAGAATCTTGATCACATATTTACCTTGAACAATATATATCTTTCCTGGCTTCTACCATACTTCTATTCCCAAGTAATAATGCATTAGCCCAATATTATTCATTTCAAACTCGACTACTAATTTCTTCTTTCCCAAATACGATGCTCTACTCATGTGGTGAGTAGGTCCTCCACATACAGTAGTATGATTATTGGTTCTTCCTAGACCACCTTAATACATAGATTCATATATATAGAACTCTTGGTAAAACCAAATCTCAAGAAGTATGCATCCATTCTTACATAGCATGCTCTTAATGATTACTTTAAGCCATACATAGCCTTCTTTAACATGCAAACATAAGTTTCCCTCTGGTTTATTTCAAATCCTTGAGGCTTCTCAATGTAGACTTCCTCATCAATGGTCCCATTAAGGACAGTTCTCTTGACATCCATTTCATGTATTTTCCATCCCATAGAAACAACCAATGAAACAAGCGATCTTATTGTTGTATACCTAGTCGTGGGAGCAAAGGTTTCCTCATAATCATCTCTTTTTTCTATGAGAATCCCCTTGATACAAACATTTCTTTGTATTTGTCTATGGTCCCATCTACAAGATGATTTATCTTATAAACCCATTTTGAAGTGACTATCGATATATCAATTGTCTTAGTTGCATCCTCATAGGAGGAAGGTTCTGCCTCAATCATCCTTGTCATGTATGCACCATATCCATAATACCTCTTCGATCTCTTACTTTCCTTGGATTTCCCTAATGTTGTATGTCCTTTTTCCTCTTGAAGAGTAGTTTTCAACCAAGCATGCCTCTTCCAACTTTCTAGAAAAATTACTTATTGTATAAGCTCACAAGGATATTTGACATCTTCTTGAGTAAGTCCCGATTCTTGACCATCATTGTCCTTAGATATATCCTCAAAGATAGGAACTTCTTCTTCATTAGATTCAACTAGAACATCCTTCAATTTCTTGTAAGCTATGTTTTCATCAAAGATGACATCTCTACTTACCTCAATTCAACGATGCTCCTTAATATAGATTCGGTATGCTTTAGATGAATCAATATACCTAACAAAAGTTCCCCTTATATTGGTAGAATCTAAATTCTTCCTTTCATCCTTGGGTACATGAATATAAAAAGGACACCCAAATATCCACACTTGCCTTCTTTCCTATACATGCTTCTTCCAGAGTCATGTTGATGAGGACCATGTGAGGAATCCGATTCTGCAAGTAAATAACTGTGAAACATGCCTCACCACATAGGAATGAGGAATATCCTGATCATGCAACATAGCTCTAACACGTTCTTCAATAGTACAATTCTTCCTTTTTGCCACATCATTCTATTTAGGATTGTAAGGAACAATGAACTCCCTCTTGATCCTTGATTCCTTGCAGGCAGCTATTAATTCCTTGGAGGTGTAATATCCACCATTATCTGACCTTAGAATTTTGATATTTCTCTTGGTTATATTTTCACTTCGTTCTTGAACTACTAAAACTTTTTGAATACATCATCCTTGTTCTTGAGAAGGTATAACCATGTTTTCGTAAGTAATCATCAATGAAGGTTACATAATACTGATGCCCACCAAGAGACTTAACTACCATAGGTCCACATACATCTGAGTGTATGAGATCCAAAATTTCTTTAGATCTGGTTTGACTGCATGCAAATGGTTTCTTTACATTCTTACCTAGAGCACATCCCTTATAGGTTCCTTCATGATCATCCTTTATTTTGGGAATGCCATTGACCATTTGACTCATACATGGAAAAATCTTATAATGAAGGTGCCCATACCTTCTATGCCATAGTTCGGAAGGACTTACTTCAAAGTGAACTAGGGCTTGATCTATATGCGTATGGAGTCTATACAATGTTCCCTCATGAACACCAATTACCCTTTCTTTATTAATGTTATAGCCCTTATCCCAAACCAAAACCTTGCCATCAACAAAAGCAACTCTATTACCCTTATCCTCTAGACAAGAAATAGAAAGTAGATTTGTCTTCAAACCTAGAACATATAAGATGTTTTTGAGGTGAATGTTTTCACCTAACTCGAGTTCCAATGATGTAAACCCAATGCCTTTCACTGGATAACACTTTATATCTCCAAGTTCAATAGAGTGAGATGGGATTCCCTTATATAGGGTTTGGAGTTGACTACATTCTCCCATCATATGTCTGGAGGCACCACTATCAATAACCCATATATTCTCGTCCTTAAATATGCTTAATAAAGTAGAGAACAAACTTTTGTCTTTCTTTGCAAGCTTTGATATGATCTTCGATAGATGCTTTTTGATAGTTGTAGTGATATCTTCAAGAATATTGAAACCCTTCCTTATAACCCTTGTCATAGTATCAATAAAGATGTGATCTTTAGTCTCCTTCTCGCACCTTAGTTATGATATCATGTTGGAAAATCTAGAGACTTGCATATTATAACTTATTTTCCTTGGTTTGATTATTACTTGTGATGTTAGATGCTATTTTATTACTTTTTTAATTCGGTTCATCAACCAATTACCAAAAACAAGAAGATCACATAAAGACAGAGTACCCAAAGTATAGGCTCCAAGCTAGAGAAAAACCCCTTTAAGGGGAAAACCCAGAAAATGCTTCTCTTCTTCTTTAGAATATTCTTGCAAAAGAGAATTCCAAGACCCAAAGACCCAAGCCAACAAACCCTCGAAGCCCCAAGCCAACCCCCAACAATATCTCCTTGAAGAAAATTTCTAGATCTTTGATACTACTACAATGTTACTGCAACTTCTACCCCTGCAACAAATTTTTGGCCCTGCAACTTTGGTCCCCTACAACTACTACAAAATTTCAACCTCCTGCAATTGGTAGCTTCACAAACCCTAGTGAGACAAGAGAGAATGAATTCTTTGGAAAATTTCGACTTTGCATCCTCTTCTTCGACCTCCTAGCTACTCTTATTCTCCTTCACTACTACAGATCGAATTTTCTTGAGATGAGTGTCCAATGAGTTTGATCTCCCTTGTATTTATGGCCTTTCTTGAGGGTTGAATAGCCCTCCTTTAGGCTGACTTGATCTTTCTCTTGGGTCGACTTGGTCTTGGAGTTATCCATGGATTTTACATGATAAAATATATATTTTCCTTCATTAAAATGCATCCAAATGGGACAATGACACATGACCAATATTATTGTTTATCCTAGAAAGACCTAGATGACCTAAAAGCATGAATACCATGCTTTTGACTCAAACTTAAGTATGAAACCCATAATCCAAAATAAAATATAATTTCTCTCTTTCATTTTTCTTTCGTTATAAATAATATAGAATGTCATGATTACAGTTACATCGTAACAAAGATCGAACCTAGTTACAAATTTTAATAGAAAGTGCCATTTCAATTTAGGTATTGTAAAACCTAGAATTAGTAGGTACTAGAATGTACAAATTAAATCTCTTCCTAAAGGAAGCAAGTTCACAAAGCTTCCAATGTATTAGATACAAAATTTATTTGTTGCATAATGTAAAATTGTAAATTATTTTAATTCTTGTAGTATTTTTGTTGAACGTATTCACTAAATAGAAATTAAACATGTAAGCAATGGGAATTACCATGAGATCACAACTACATGTATCCCTCATCTTGTTACTCATGATATCAACCTTGTTCCATCACTTTTGACTAGATAGTGAAAAATAAAAACAAATAATACACCTTTGAATTACCATTACTCATGCCTTATTCCATCTGTGACAATATGTTCTTTCCAATCTGAAGAAATTTGTAAGTTAGAATTACTAGGTTGTACAAAATCTTCCTTTAAAATACAGAAGAAATGTCAAGTCAGTTCAAAGATCTACCACTCATATGACTACAAATACAATAAGTAGTGCATTGCATTATGAAAAAACAAAAAGGCATCAACTTGAAAGTAACTTAATTTGAATGCTAAATGTAATATTACCATTTTGAGCTATTTTCTTCCGATAGTTATTCCACGTCAACATCAGAATTGATACTAGTTGTCCTACACATATTCATGAGACCAATGAGGAAAACTCAGATTAAATTTGACCAAATATTAAATTTAATTGCGTGAATAAATAATAATTAAAATGACTTGAGTGCATGAATACCTGAATGAGCTCCTCTCGGTTTCGAGAATAAATTATTGAAGTAGTTTAATCTTGGAGAAAATCTCCCTCCACTCAACGAAGCAACAAAAAAGTCAACATTAACTTCGTTGTTGCTCTATTGGATCGAGGTTTTTTTGCTCCAAGATTATCCAAATCCTAATTTATTCTCTACTGAACATTTCCAACCATGTGAAGGTGGAAGCTCTCATGGCCCCATGCCCCCCTCACATCACTCTCAATTCCCCAATACCCAATCTATCTACTATATAGGAAATAGTTGAAAGTGAGACATTAAGATACATAAAAAATATCAAACATTCATTCATTCATTCGTAGATCCAAAAAAGCATTTCATCTTAATAAATTTTATCCTAAAAAACATGTTTACATAATATGAAACAAGGTCGTGTACATAAAGAAACATATAGCAATTATTCATTAACATATAACATTCATTTATTCATTCATTAATCATAGACACAAAATACTTCATCTCAATAAATTTTATCGTAAAAAATATGTTTTCATAATATGGTACGTGATGTTTCTAATGATATAACTAGTACAATCATTTCTTTATTTTTGATGTCATGGTCATGTACTCATGATGTCGTCAAGGTTGCCACAAGAGGGGTGGATCATCAGTCGTAACAAAAAAGAAATGTTAAATTGATATTTTTTGTTGTTATTATCATTACAAGTATTTCATTAATAAAAGGAGCATTAGGGTTTTCTTTACCTTGTGCACTAGTTGACACTGTTGGAATGGCTGCTCTGTGCTCCTCTTCTAGTGCAAGATCTTCATGTATGGAAATCTCTACCATTGAATGCTGGATTGTGGTGTGATCTACACCAAAAAATCCTATATATGAAAGAAAATGTTTTTTTCGATTAGATAATGTAAAAGTTAAAAAACAAACGTTCATAATTGAACTTATGACATAAAATAAATCACTTTAAAATATGGTTATTACCTGATCTCTCTAAAGATGTTGGTTGAACATGTTGATCCTATGTTTAGTCTCATGACTTTTATTTCTAATGCGAATCAAACGAATAATTTATTTGTTCGTTATAACTACAAGCTTATTGATTGTTAAGATTGGGTGAGGAGGAATGAACAACTCATCATCATTAAACCAATTAGGATCACTGTCATCATGTCCCCCAAACTACATACAAAGGATTTTTTTTTTCAATTATCTAAACAAATAATCAATCTCACATTAAGTTATTTCAATTATTTAAACAAATAATCTCCTACCTTCTTTTCAAACCTTACCAATATTTCTGAAATATATCTTCAGCGAAAGAAAACATTTTATTTTCCTATCGTAAACATTCTTGGAAGTAGTGAAATAAAGAAAAAAAAATATTTTCCTTTCATAAACATTCTTGGAAGTAGTGAAATAAATAGATTACAATAACCTATCTTGCATATAGTATAGATAGCAAGTAAATAAGTAAAGAAGCAATATAGATGAAGCATTGTTGATTACTTTCAAATAAATTCTACTAAACAATAGCCATTAGAGTTCACTTTATAGAACTTTGATCCTCCTAAAGGAGGCACCACTCCCATGCAATGTGCCTGCATTGACTTATGATGAAGTGAAGTGAAGGAGAAACATGTGAATTCTACTCTTCTTATGGTTGAAAATACTTTTGCAATCAAGGTGGCCAAGAATCCCATATTACATGAGCGAACCAAGCACATAGTAGCATCTCATTCAATATCATGTAGCCACTTCTCATTTTGTCTTTCAAAAAGAAAAATACAATATATATGTGTGTGTGTGTGTATGTGTTTTATAGGGGCTCCTATAGCCAAAGTATGGTTAAAATACTTCACAAATATTTTATGTTATATATTTAGAGTAGCCTAATGTTTAGGCCTATAAAGTGGAGAATTGTTATATGAATAAATTGAAGGGTGGGCCACCCCACATTGATGAAGGATTAAAAAGTATGCATGTTTCAAGTGCACCACCATGATTTTAGACCGAGTTGTGTCCATATCCAAACTCGACGGTATAGAGAAATAAGAGATTATGTAGGGAGGAGCCCCAGAGAACTAGTCTCCGGAAACAACTATTTGGGAGATCTATGACTTAGACATGCCCCACTACCACTCAAGGGAAAAATTATTACTAGCGTGGAAGCCCTCGAGGGCAGAAAATGGCTTATGTTGAAACCATTCACAATGGTTGGTGAGCATGTAGTAAGTGAGCCAATTCACCCACCTCACATCATCCTTCACTTCCATGTCACCTTCCACCACAATTCTTCCGTACCCTTTCAACTGTATCCTCATTATTTCCATTATCCCGCTTTATTGTTAAACAAAACTCTACTTCATTCCATTCTATCCTTATCACTCCAAACACACTTCACTCTAACTCTCGGGTCAAAATTGCAATGTCCTCCTCCAAATCATCCATGTAATAACATCATCCATCTCCTATACTTTTAATTAAAAGGAAAACTACTAAAATGGCTAGGAAAGATGTTATGTCTGCGTCAATTACACACATTCCTCTAATAGATAAAAGACATATATTTTTGACCCTGTCTGTTCACTGGACCTCATGAAAATGCGACAAAACCTATTTTCTAGCCAAATTGAGTCAGAGAACCCCTTTTGAGTAGTTAAGTTTGGTCTTTTTGTTGCCATTGTTCCCCATACTTATCCATTTCTAGAGTTTATTAGTTGGTTAACTTTATCTCTTTACCCCCAACGGAATTTTTTGATGAATTCTTCAGGGAAGAACATTTTACAGGTCTCGGCTCAATTAATTCGTCAAGGCCTAAGTTTTCTAGAGTCTGATATCTATACCACTTTCACAGACGATTCTATTTTAGCCACTTATCAATCTCTTTATAAGAAGGATAAGAAGAAGCTATTTGAACTCAGTTTCCCTCCCAACTCTTCCCTTTCTTCAACTATTATTGAATTTCCGATAACCCTATTTTCTTAAACTGCTAAAACAATTCTTTCGATTATTATGGGAATATTGGGGAAGGATGATACAAAGATCATCAATTTCTAGGATTTGGGGTTTTTCCATCTAATGTTGCAACCAAACATTATATTAGACATTCCATCTTACAGGACCTTCAATTCCAAAATTTCAGCAACATTAGATGCTTTAGATTTCCATCTCTTCTTGTATATCTTTTCCTATGCACGCATACTGATCAATTTATTGATTTGGGTTGAAATATTGATGATCTTAATAAACAGAAGAAACCTGTAATTAATTGGACTGATATTGTTAGAAGGAGAGAGAATAATGAAGGATTTTCCTACTATGTATCTTCTCTTATGTCAATTGTATAAAAAGAGAAGTAGAGTTTTCTTTACCTGCTTCGGTACTGGAGGGACGTCGAATACTTTCAGACGTGGCCATATGTTCCTCCTCTTATTTGGCCTCATCCTGTACACGCTCTGGAGTAGAAACACAAAAGGTTATAATTAATACACCATTTTCATTTAAATATTTTTAATTGTAATCCATACTACAATTTACTTATAACAAATGAAATACCTCTAGTACCGAGTTGAACATCAATTTCAAGAGGCACTCCACCATCACTAGGCTCATGTGTTGTATCTACATTTCTTGCTTTCTTTTTACAATCAAGCACATTAATTTATGGCCAAAAATAATAACCAATAGATTGTCCAAGTAATAATTTATAAATGATCTTTGTTTCTTTTGTTTAACTGAGTGTTAGGTTAGGTGTCAGAAGAATGTGAAGACACCAAGCTTGTCCTACGTTCAACCACAACTTGATAGTTGTGCTTGAAGTCTTCCTCTGTGGCAACCTCATTGAATTGTGATTCCTGCAATTTTGCATGAGAACATGGATTTTTCTTCTTATGTGATATTAAATTAAAATTGTTAAGAATTTATAATTTGGATGCAATTTTTTTTTTATATACTTACAATTTTTGCAACCAGTTTTGAGTAACCACCCAGTCCAAGATGATGTTGCCCATATTTAGCTATTCTAGCCATCATGGCTTTGGATGTATCCAGGGGCCTATATTGACAATATTGAAAAAATTAATTAGATGTCGTAATGATGATAAATCATCATAATTACATTATTAAAAGTGCCTCATACCTTCCTAGTCTGGGTGGTGTCTTCCCTATTTTCGAAGTGCCTTCTCATTTGCATCTGCCATGAGGGATTTCCAATCCCTATCTGGAATCACTAGAGGGCACTCATATGAACTAGTCCTTTTCAAATGACACATATAATGGTCCCGCAGATATTTTAAATTTAAGCCTACCTTCGAGGTAACTCCAGTTTTGTTGAAGGTACCCTCATCAAACAGGCCAACCATCCTGTTCATAACTTCATCCTTCAACTTGGAACTTTGGGATTTCTAGTTTGTGCGAATGGTGGGCCCAAATATTTCTAAGGTTAGGTCATACAAACGCCTATAGAATACATCATTTCCTACAAAATGATATTATCATTAGTTTAAAATAATCACAAATTCTATGTTAATTTCAATTAGATTGTACTTAATATTTAAAACACTTCTTAAATACCTGAAAGTTTCTCTATTTTCATGGGGACATGGTCATCATCTACCAAAAATTTAATCAGTAGTGTTCTTGTGCTAGTAACATGGGAAGATCTAGGAAATTTCACTTCAAATTATGCGACAAGATCATGCTCTACATCCACAACATCATGTGCAGATCCTAGCGTATGTTGTTTAGGGAGTGCAGATCTTGGCGTGTGTGTTTCAGTGAGTATACCAATCTCAGTGACCAGTGCGTTACTCATAGGTGGTGCATCGGTGCTACTACCAATGCCGCCCCCATAGTCATAGCATGAGGATAATACTTCCTCAAAAACTCCTATAAAATAAAGAGGTTTTTATAAAGGATGAGATAATTAAAATCATAAATAAATAAATGAGATAATTAAATGAGCTGCTCACCCCATAGTGAAGAATTTAGCCCATCACAGTTTGGATTTGGCCTCTTATCTCTTCTGCCTTCGACTAAATTAGAATTAAAGAACTGGGTTTGTTGTTTAATTTCATTTGAAGCTTCTTTATTGTTTGGATTTAATTAGTGGACAAAAAAATTACTTCTTCATTAAGTAGTTCCTCAAGAGCATCTGTGGACTTCTCTGAGGTTGTTGCCTTCCCCTTGTCACCCTGTTTATCAAATAAGTGTAATTTGTAATTTTATTCCACCATTTTTAGCTATAAACATTGAAAGATTTGAATTTGATGAAACATTTTAGATCAATACAAATTTCCATCTTTTACTCAAGAGGGCAAGTTTAGCAAGTTAAATACTTGCTCGTAAATATTATGATATCTTGAAAGTTCATTATGACGCATTAAAAAAAAACCAAGCAATTCATCCACGATTATTTATAATTATAGTAATAATAAAACCACTACTGACATATGTATAAATTTATATGGAAACTTCACGTTATATCTTGGGCACTTCTATCAAAGAGAGAATTTTTCTTTTTATATGGAAGTCTGAGGTTGTCTCAGGCCTAAACTTGCAATAAGTGCTATAGGTTGTCTTGGAAAGGACGAAAGGTTAGAAGAGCCCTAAAGAGCATGCAACATCTTGATTTAGTATGGAATCATGGATAGAAGCATATGATAATAGCACGTTTAGAAGTATAATTGGTTGAGTTGTTTGACATCATCTAGTCTTTTAAGAATAAAAAGCTTGGCGATCATTTTACATAAATATTCATCCATACATTGTCTAACATTATGTTTGAGGAAGTCATTTAGCTAATATGGATCATCGTGACCGTGTAAGAGTCATCATCTTGGAAGGAGAAGAGGCATTATGACGACATAAATATATATTCCATATTGTATAGAAACAATACTTTGAAAAGGATGGAGGAATGCATTCAATCAAGCTACAAGCTCATTGTAGGATACAAATAATTAGATGACTGTGTAAAGATTAAGAATGCATGTTTAAGTTAACCTTTGGAACATAGGATTCATATAATATTGTAAAGAAGGTTGGTCATATGCATAGTGAATCTTTCATTTAGTTATATGATGCCTAAAAACCATACTATTCATGAGCTACAAGACATGAGAGCAAGAGCCACAAATAAGTGTGAACCATATTGTAAATGTGAACTATGACTAATCACAGATAAACACTATGCCAATAATGGAAATTAGAGAATAAACACTTCAATAAAGCTCTGAGTTGATCAAGAGGTCCCTAGGAGCTTGTATTTTATGATTGAGTCAATAGGGATCAAACAAAGCCAGAAATGACTTCACATAGATAAGTTGATTCATTCAAGTGAAATGGATACAATTCTTGGACATCGAATGATCATAAATGTTTGAATACCATGTGAAATGAAACACATAAAGGTACCAGAAATGAAACACATAGACTAACCTTATATTTAATTATTAGGGTATTTTACCATTAGCATGGGAATATTTCGCTAGCTAGTGGGATTATACACTTTTCCTCTCTTTCCTATCGGCATCAAGGGATTAACTAATGGCTTAGTTCTAGGTAAACTCCAATTAGCTCTATGTCTATAGCTAGCCACAATTTTTCCCATGCATTTCCCCTAGGAGCATGTGTTTATGCCAGATACCTATTTTGAGATCATTGCTTCACATTTTATTCATGGTACCCTAGGGGTGGTTCTAGTTAATCCAATAAACATTCATTCATGCAAATGGATTCCACATGATAAAATTCTAAGACATATGTGTTCATCATCTAAATATCTATACTTCTTTACAACTTTCCAAGATTTTGTTTCATATTTAAGTTCATTATGAATTTCTTCTATAATATTGATTACAAGCTAAATGAAGAGATATTTTGGAACCCCTCCATAAGTAATCAATGTGATCAAACTTCCTGAAAGGGATGTTGTGCTTAACTTAAAGTTTGTTCCACAAATTTCCAAGGAGTTGATACTTGGGTAACAAACATAATTTTCATCTCTTTCAACTTTGATCATTGACTCTCGAAAATGGATCATTTTACATGGAAATATTCTGTTAATAAGAAATGTTCCTTTGACTGCATAGCCATTATAGAAAATAAAACACTGAATGAGCAAGGGGCATGCCTTTGAAATATGATTGCTTAAATGTTTTCCTTCAAATACATTTTTTGGGCATTGTGAAGCCAAATCTTCAGATATAAATCCAGTGCCATCAATATGTATTAGAAGCTCTCCATTCAAGTCATAAACCTCCTTTTTCTTCTCATCCAAACATGATATATCCCCCATACAAAAAAAATTACATTTGAGATATCACCTCCAAAGGGAATGGTTTTTGAAAGAATTATTGTAAACTAATCTATGTACTTCTTCAAACTGGAAACATTATGTACATGCGTAAACAGGCATCGTGCCTCATGGATAAATTTGTTAAACAAATTGTATGTACTTTTTTCATCTACTTTTGCAAATGATTCAGTGCAAACAAAGTAACATTTAACTGATGATGACATGGGATTTTTCCCTTTTTCCTTGCCACCATCCTTGATTAAGTGCTATAGGGAGAAGGCAGGTCTAGGTCTTAATGCAAGTGTGACCAGTGGTGCAGTTGGGTTTACACGATAAGCCACACTGGCATCTGTGAACTGAGGGAGCTTAGGACAATGGTGTGAGTAATGGCCATAGGCCCACCAAGATAACTCACCGATTATTGCTTTCCCATTTAGAGAGATCTTACTTATGCTAAATACAAGAATTTTGTGTATGTTCGGTTTAAAGCAACCTTAGTGCCTCTATTTGTTCAAGTGAAGGTACCTACAGTTGTCCAAAGGTGAGATCTAGTAGAGTGAGTATAAGCTATGAACAATTCTTGTCATATGGATGTAGAAAGGCGAAGGCGTCAAAATGGGTGAGGGGTATGAGAAGCTCTTTATAACACCAGCCAAGGTCAGTGAAACCAAGAATGGTTTTTTCTGTAAACAACAAAACACAGTAAATAAATGTGCTAGATCTCACAAATGAAACATGTTTTTACGTTTTATAAATACCTTCAACTAGTTTGGAGCTTGTTTGACTAGAGACAACCTTTTGAACATACAAATTTATCATTCTTAACCATTTTTGTGTTAAATTATAACTAGAGTTATCGATCGTTGCAAATTCCACATTTCTCGAACAAAGCTTACAAGAATTCGAAACGACCCTCTCGAGGTCCAAAGCTTTAGCACGAGAGAAGAAATAAATAATGAACATAAGATAAAGACCTGGGCAGACAACCAACTGATAGACAACTCCAACAAAGAGTGCCTCCGTTGGATCCAAGCTTCTAGGAAAGCATTTTGGTCATACGATCGCCATCGGCCCAAACATTCCCTGGGAGAAGGGTTGAATTCAACCACTAGATTGACTATTGGTTCATTGGATGAAAATTGTGGGAGGAGGACTTTGTGGTTTTCATGGATGATGAGACTTTGTGGGAGGATAATGATAGTTTTCGTGGATGCAAAAATCCTTTTCCCCTTCCTCCGTCTTCTTGAAGAGTTTAAAATCAAATCAAAGCCTTCAATTTAACCTCTTCAAATACAAGCCAACAACTTGTTGCATTTTGCTATACCTCGGACCAAACATAGATCAAAATGGAATGCTATGATATCGATCTATGTTGTGTTGTGTGAAACCAGGAATGGTTAGAAGAATGAATAGTTGTGTTTTTTTCAATCAGTTTCCCATGTTGAGAGAAGAAGTTAAGGCATCATAGAGGTTAAAGATTTATACGGGACCAGGCTAGCATAACAAATAGGTTTCACTACCTACATGACCCACCATAGAGGAAATTCTACCCCTTATTAAAGGATCTATCGTTACGATCAATGAGTGGAAGAAATCCTTGAATGATGTCCAAATCTATACAATAGCAAGAGGGATCCTTCATTGACAAAAATATAAGACCTTATCGCCATATTTGTTAGTGCCTTTGTGCCTCCGTGCCACCACCTTCCCATACCTGCCACAACCACTTGTCCTTGTGATGTCGAATGCCCTTCTGCCCTCATGCCCTGTTTGAATGCCCTTTCTTGGTTAATGCTATGATCCTCAATGGGTTTATGTTTGATGCAAGGTTTATAATGTTTGTTTGTTTTTCGAATCATGCTCTAATACCAAATTACTCATATACCTATTATATAATATATAAAATATATATTATACAATGATTCCCTGGCATTCGTCGGATATTCAAGAAAATGTCAGATATTCAACAGTAAAGGACACCTGTTTGATATCTAATAGTAAAGGAACTTCCGCGGATATCTGACAACTGTCGGGATTTAAAATAAATACATTTAACTTCTAAATTTTTTTCCAATTTTATATGTTCCGTCAAATTCCATTGTCAGATTTTCCACTCATGTGTATTAGTGAAATTCCTCACCTTAAAGGAAGAAAAAGGAGGCAACACTACCTTTGAGGATAATGTTTCTTCAAGGATGGTTGGAAAAGGTAAGTCAATCTTGATAATGGAAAGACTAAAACACAAAATGTCGCAATCTTCTAAGTGTCATTCAAATGTGCATTCAAGGTTACAATCTCACATTTCATACTAAAGGATGTGAAACACGGAAAGAGGTTCAAGAATATTAGAGGAAAATGCAAACAAAACCTTGAGCAATGCATACATCCTTGATGAAGTCGAAGGAGAAAAATATTGTATGGGATAAGTAGATGAAAATTGGTTATGACATAGAAGGATGGATCATATAAAATTTGGCAATCTAGTAAAACACAACAAGACACAAATAGGAAGAGATATACCAAAGATCTCAAATCCTATGAATACTATTTGCAAGCCATGTTAGCACGGGAAGCAAACAAGACTTAGTTTCAAAACAAAGGAGTACTCAACGTCAAAGCCATTGCAATTTTTACACACATATCTATGTGGGCCAACAATAACAAAAAATTTAAAAGGTGAGAATTATTTTATGTTACTTATTGATGATTACACAAGAATGACACAAGTTACATTTCTTGAAGAAAAGTTTGAAGCATTTGATAAATTTAAAACTTTCTAATTCCTAGTCGTAAATGACACCGATTCAAAATTCAAGTGCTAAGATCAAATAGAGGAGGTGAATTTACCTCTAACAAATTTAATGAATTCTATGAGAATCATAGAATCAAGAGACATTTTTCGACAAGGACTCCATGAAAAGATGGAGTTGTAGAAAGGAAGAACAAAATCGTACAAGAAATGGCTAGAACAATGTTAAATAAAGCCAAATGCAGTAAGAAATATAGAAAGATTGGTATGTAAAGGGTATGCTCAAGTTGAAGATATTGATCTTGAATAAACCTTTTCTCTAGTTGCAATATTAGAAGCGTTCAAAATGCTTTTTACATTTACGTGTTTCAAAAACATCAAAATCTGTCAAATGGATGCCAATTCAACCTTTCTAAATGGAAATCTAGAATAAGTATATATTGAAGAAATAGAAGGATTTCAATTGTTAGAAAACAATGATTATGTAAGCATACTAAGGAAAACACTTTATGGACTAAAGAAATATCCTATAACTTAGTATTGAAGACTTGAAAAATACCTAAAACTACAAGGTTTCAAAAGAGGAGATGCAAGCAACAACCTTTACATCAAAATAGAAAATCAAAGTTTGTTAATTGTTGTGGTTGACATGGATGATATCATTTTTGGAATTTATAAGGAAAAAAATTGCAGAAGAAATGTAAAAAGGATTTTGAGATGTCCATGCTTAGAGATATGTCATGCTTTATAGGCTTTCATATTTCTCAATCCAACAAAGGCATATTCATTTTTCAGACCAAATACATCAAGGAGATGTTGAAGAAATTTGGAATGGAAGACTACGCACTTGCCAGTACACAAATGATCAGAGGAAGTAAATTGAGCAGTGATGATGAATCCCCAAAAGAAAATCAAACACTGTACAAATTAATGATTGAAAACCTACAATATGTGACAATATCAAGGCTAGACATCACGCAAGCAATAGGATTGATTGCAAGATTTCAATTTTCACCAAAGGAGACACATGTGCAAGCAATAAAAATAATATTCAAATATCTTTGAGGCACATTCGACATTGGCTTATGTTATTCAAGAAGTAAGGATTTCACTCTAATAACATAAATAGATGCAAATTGGGAAAGACGTATTGATGCAAGAAAAGTACAAGTGGAGAAGCATTTTTTCTAAGCAACTGTTTAGTATTGTGATTGAAAAAGAAATAAACTACAATATCTCTATCCATAGACAAAGAGAAATATATTGCAATAATAACATGTTGCACACATGTTCTATGGATGAAGGAGACAATAAATGATATCAAGGCAGAATATGACAAAGCAATCTCAATTATCAGCCACAACATAAGTGCAATCAACATTTCAAAAATTCTTGCTATACACTCAAAGACGAAGCATATTTTCATCAAGTACTTCTTCTTGAGAGAAAATATAGTCAAACAAAGTGTCAAGCTAGAATACATTGCCACCAAGGAACATGTTGCAAATATTTTTACCAAACCCCTTACCATATAATCATTTGAATGTCTTAGACAAAATCTAGAAGTGATATCCCTCTCATTTCCTTAATAAAGGGAAGCAAAAACTCAAGGGGAGCAACCATTGGCCACTGATGTCAAAGGGGGAGAAGTTGCAAAGAAAGGAAGAATTGTAGACACAAGGAGAGTTACAAACATAAGGGGTACTATAGTATTATTGCAATATTGACTAAGGGTTGCCATCAATGACAAAGGGGAAGATTGTTGAAATATTGTTGTCATTGATGTTATAGAGAAATGGAGACTACATATGTACCAGATAAAACTTATAAGATGGAGATTGTTAGAAATATTGTTTTAGGACTTTTGATGCTCAATTCAGATACCCTATCCTTGAATGCCTTTTTACTCTAAATACCTAGCTCAAATGATAGCATAGAATATATGGTTGAAAATATTATTCCAAAACCTTTCCAATGATATATGATACTCCATCTAACTCTATAGGAATGAAGAGATATGAAAGATTATGTTAGGTCGACCCAATTAGTTTTACAAGGTGGCCCCATAAGTGAACATAGAAACATTATAAATAAAAGATAGATGAGTGCATTTGAAGACCACCCAAGCAAGAAGAATATGGGATACACAAGAGAAGTTGGGGAACACACTTGGGGTTTTAAAGGTGGAGCAAAAACATGATTCATTAAGTGAGTGGATCATCTTGGGATTTTCATTATAAATTTTCTCTTCAATTTTTTTAGACTATAAAATTTTGAGGAAATGGGTAAAAGATCTTCACATACACAAGGTAAAAATTTCAGACATTGGTTCATTATACTCTTGGAGATATGCTCAGAGGAAGTTAAGGTTCTTGAAAGCTCCTAAAATATGCTTCAAATAGGTAAGTTTGACATTTTTTCTATAATTGATTTATGAGATGTTTTAGAATGTGAAATCTTGAGGAGACAAATGCGAGATATTTGGGTATTTGTGGTAAAATTTTCAAACATTTGTTTGCTATAATTTTGGAGATATGCCTTATGGAAGTTAGGTTTTTGCATAGCCTTGAAATCAACTCCAAACTAATCAGTTTGACATTTTCACTATAGCTTATTTTCTAGGATGTTTTATTCTAAAATTTTCATAGATCTGTGGAGACATATAGCAGTACCTCAGATCAATGTTTTAGACTTTGGTTTTCTGTACTTTTGAAGATATGCCTTGTGGAAGTTAGGGTTTCTAAATGATCCTGAAATCAATTTCAAATGGTTCAACTTGGATTTTTTGTTGTAATTTCTTTTCTGGGATTGTCTAATTGTGAAAGTTTTAGAGATTTAAGAAGACATACACAAATGCCTAAGGTAAAAAATTCAAAATCAATGTAATGTCCCCAAATTCTAGATTACCTGATGAGGTGGTCAGGAGGGTTTTCCATAGCTTGTGTTAACTTGGTCATAAGAGTGGGATTGCTCCATTAGTGGGCCCAAAGGGTTTTAAATGATTTTTATGGGTCCAAATTGGATCGCTTACCATATTTCATCATCGGGATCAATCCTGCATGATTTTCTCCAGGTTCCATTGCATTCCGATGATTTCCATAAAACGACCTTATTAACAAACATATTTTAATTAATTACATTTAAGGTGTTGTTTCAGGATGATTACTTGGAGAAACACTTTAGTGTAATAGCTCATTGGAATCGAGGTGAAAAGATCTACAAGGGAGGATTGAAAAAAGGGCCTTTGGGTGGCGAGTGTGATCACAAGGTAAATTAAGCATCTTTCAACATTAAAATCAACTTTAATTAGTTTATAAAAGCCATTTTATTAAATAAAGAAAGGAAAATTGCTTTTAAATATTTCACTGGAGAGAAAAGGTAAGTGAGCTATAAAATAAAAGGGAAATGAGGGGGTCTCTCTTCATTCTTTCGTGCATTTGTGAGTTTGGAAAAAGAGCTCTTGGAGAGAGTTTGAAGAAGAAGCTTAGAGTTTTGAAACCTTAGTTGTCATAGTAGATTTTGGTGTTGAAACTAGACACCCTAGTTTGGGTTTGAGAGTGAAATCACTAACTTAAATGGAAAACAAGATTTCATAGACATGATATTCAAGTGTTATCAATTTATTTTAAAAGTTTATTTGGTGTTCTTCATCTCATTTGAAAGGTTGATGGAAAAAATGGAGGGACCCAACTCCATTATTACTTTGATGGGTCAACTTCATGACGGAGATACACACAACTGAAGAGTACGAGTCCCATAACACTATTGGACGAGTTATTTTGGTACCTGAAAGGGTCCAAGCTCCAAATTTTCTTGCTGGATAGATTTAGCAGTTGAGTCGAGTTAAATTTGAGAAGAGAAGGGAGTTGAGTCACCTCTTTGCTGATAACTAGAGGGTTCATCACTTGCTGGGCCATATCACAGTCACCAGAGAACAAGTTTTGGGAAAGAAGGGAACGTATTTCCATTAGGCTGTGAATTATATTTGAATGTTGGACACGTTTTTCTCCCATAAAAAGCTGCCTTCAGTAAAATCGTGACCTGGGTAACTGAGCGTATAAATTTTTGGGCACATTCTTGTCATAACTGAGTACATTCCTTGCTGGAGGTTTATTTCAGGAGCAATGCATTATCTTAATGATAATAAGGATGAGGGATGGCTGATATTACATAGGTTGTTGCCTGAATGAAGCTTGTGCATGTTTCCTTGGGCAACGTTACTCCTTAACAAGTGTTGGGACGTTATTCTAAGGGGCTGATATTTATGTATGTACACATTGTTAAGGATTGTCTCCACTTCCAGGTTCTATATCTCAAATCTGCTCACTGTATATTCAGTTCATTTAATAAATGTTGTCCTTCTTATAGTTGCCTTGACTAGTATCAGTTGTATTGAGTTTTCTGAAATTTGTCATTGAAATACAAATTCATTTGGAGGCTGTTAGTGCATGAGAAACAAATTTATAAAAACATCACCTACAACAAAATGCATTCAAATTGTTTGAAGAAAGTTGCCATTAAAATTTAAATGCAAATTCAGAAAATCTGTGAGAAAAAGGAGGTTATGCTAAGTTGGAATTTTACTATCAAAATTACAAAATTGAATGTAGCATGTTGTACAAGTTCATTCTTGAGTACAGGTCCAAAACAAGGTTTTGGAGAAGTAGACATGGTGAAGGTAGAAGCAACACTCAGATCTAGTGAAGGCAATAGTAATGAGCAGACCCTTTGAAAGCAGAAGTAATAAGAAAAATCAATGAAGTAGGTTAGGCGTACAAATATTTGCAACAGTGGGGATTTGTGTCTCCAATAGATTGGTTCCTACAAATATTTGCAACAGTGAGGTTTGGTGTCTCCCCAAGGTTGGTGCCTACAAATATTTGCAGCAGTGGGGATTGGTGTCTCCAGTAAGTTGGTTTCTTCAAATATTTGTAAGAGTGGGTTGCTGTTTATAAAGTATTATAAAAATAAGTTTTGTGGTTTTGTCTCATAAGGGTTTTCATATAAATATTTTGATCCATGTTATACAGTTGATGTATCTCATATGTGATTATTTTCTTATGGTTCATGAATGTTTGAATAAGTAAAAATTCTCTTATACTAATTCATGCCCTCCACAGCCCCCCAACAACCCTTCTTATGGTTCATGAATGTTTGAATAAACAAAAAAATGTCTTATACTAATTCATCACCCCCTTCCCCCAAAGCCCTTTTTAGCATAAGTGTGTGCTCAACAATTCCGTCCATCCTAAAGTCCTTGGTCAAATAAATTCATTAAATTGAAGTGTGCCCCTCATTACTTTTACAACAAATGAATTAGCCTTCACAGTCATGTCACATTTCCTAATGAATTACTAACAATTTGATGACTGCATCAAAGACTAACTCACCTTTTGGCCTCCCAATCCTTCAAATCAAATCTTTGGGTTGTTATGAGGTGAATTAACCAATTAGAGGAACATATGAATTCTAGTTGTGTTCATATATTCCACTACTTTTCCATTACAAGTTTTTGGCCTTCGTATTGGAGTCAATTAATTAAATTCTTTGATCAATTTACTTAATCTCTTTATATTTTGAATAATGTCTTTTATTATTATTATTATTATCTTCCTTGAACTCTTTTCACTCATCATTTTGACACTTGAACTAAAATAAAAGACAAGTGGGTCCACATGTAGTTAGGATTATTTATCAAAAACTACTTCATGCTCCTTATTACCCTAAATGAAACCATTTCTATATCATTCTCTTTCAAAGGAAACTCTAATTTATTCAATTCTCCCTAAACAAAACTAAATCAATTTTGTTTTTGGTTGATGTAAGATTGCCAAAAACCATAGGATGCTCTTGCATATGTCTCAGTGATTTTAATCATCATAAATACTTTATTTAGTTGGAGTCATAATTGAGTATAGGGAGATAAACCCTTGATTATATAAAAACTCAAACCATTAAATAATAGAAGTTTGTCTTTAAAGGGATTATATCAAGAATGTGTTGAAGTAAATGCAATATCATACTCAAAGAAAACTTGGATGATTTCCAAAAGATGAAGAAAACTTAAATACGAGATAGACTAAACACATCCTCACAACATCAAAGAAAGGGCACCAAAAACCAAGAGAAGAGTCTATCCGAAATTAGTTCTAGAAAATCATGCTAAAGAACCATGATACCATAAAGATTACTTATTTAACTCCTCTACATATTAAGGTATACTTAAAGCTTTAAACATTTTAAGATGGCCCTAATGATTATATTTCTTGTTCATATTTGTAGTTTGAATGTCTGTCTATTTTATTGTGACGTTTCCAAGTAGAATTTAACTATTTTTTACAGCTCTAGCAAATATTTAAATTTCTCATGACTAACTATTTGAAAATAAACATTATGTAACCCCTATAAATTGTTGTAATTATCAATTGTGTATTAGTATAACGACTCAATTTTGTTTTAAGCGAAATATACTTAAAAACTGTTTTTACTTAACAAATAAAACATTATAAATAATCAAGAATAGAAAGCCACTAATTTAAATTGAAAACTATATTTGGGTGCAAGTTAAAAACATATTTTAACTATATTTCATAATCATAACTCATATCAAAGCTAAATTTTAGTAATTTATTAATAATACTTTTGTTTGATTAGAGGAATCGACAACTAGGTTGGTTTTATACTCACATGACATGGGATCATTTCTAATTTCTATCAATATAACCTCTAATTGAGTGATAGATAGGTGGGGCACCCACAAGGTTTCAAACTAGTGACCATTACATGAAGAGTGCCTTAAAAACACACCCATTAACTATTTGTTTTATGCCTTGTGGACTGTATTTATTGTTACATGTCAATTTGTCACCATGACACTTGATCAGTTTATGGATACTTTTACCATTCGTGAACATGTTTGAACTAGCTCCCTCAGAAGTCCAACAACCCAAAATATGTTGAAGTACATGAGAAATTTGAGAAAAATAGTTGTCACACCTTGTTAAGTTTCACATGTGTTGTTTTCTCTAGAGTTTCCCACGCATGCGCTGAAATTGACTCTGAGAACAGTGTAGGGCTGCGCTCCATCCGCCACTATAAACCCGCACAGGTGAATTCTACAAAGTAAAAATAAGAAGTACATTCTAGAAACATAGTTGGTCAAATATTTCCTAACTGAAAGCTTCCAAGTGATGACTATTCGAACTATAACCCTTAGAAGATGCATCTCCATCCCTTTTCTCATGGTAACCTAATCCCTCAATGAAGGAGTCTCATCCTCCTCTTATGGATCTGAAACTTCCTCCTCTTGGCCTATAAAATGACTAGAGGGTAGAGGGATTGAAAAGGCCAGAACTCAGAGAAGAAAAACTTATGTTGTCGGTTTGAGATTGGAAATCTTGTCATCTAAGGAGGAGATTGAAGGCATTTAGGAGGGATCTCACAGCATCAAGGCAAAGGTTTTTAGGCTCCTCTTAATCGTTGATTAATACAAATGAACACTTTCTCCCATTGATTTGTCTTATTGGAATGATGAATGGTTTACAATTGTTTATAATGTTTATTAAGGAAAATTCAATCCCTAATTTCCTTGATCATTAGGTTAAGTTGTTTGGATTATTATATCACATGTGCTTTTGATTCTTTTATGGTCTATGTTTGCAGGTCTTATCAAGCATTGAAGAACTACATCAAGTCACAACAAGGGATCTTCATTAGGCATTTCATGAAATAGGTAAGAGGCTCATCCATTAGTTATACCTCTTATAATTCGAACAAGTTCGACTTAGGGAAAGAGTCAGTTCAATTGTCTTTCTTGTTTCTAGTTTCCATTTAGGATCTAGGGAGATAGCTCTTGTTTGAAAGAGGGATTGTCTAGTGTAAAAAACTGGCGAATCCACTAGGGAACATCTTTGTTCTCGTATTTTTCCTTAGTCTTGCTTTCTGATTTTTCTGATTTATCCAGACCTGAGTCTTCATAAATTAATGGCCTTTTAGATCTAAGTGGTTGATTCTTCGAATCTTTTATTTTTTCCTAGGTTTTTCTCCCTGTGCTATTTCTATTTGTTAATAGAGTGCAATTCTACGCCCTTTTTGCCTTAGCAACAAAGCGCATGCGCCCTATTTTCTACTGAAAACTTGCGCAGACCTTAAAATTTTTTGAAAATTTTGTTTTTTCTTCAAAGCAGACCTGAATTTGTTTTTTTGAAAGTGTCATTATCTTTGTTTGGACTGTGTTGTGTCTCTTCTAAACTCAGTTGATTGTTTTGTTGATGATTTTTGAGAATTAGGTCTTTTTGAAAAAATTCCTTAGGGTTTTGCCTGGTTGATTTGTTGATTGATCAAAACAAGATAGAGTGTCCTTTTGATTATGATATTCTTATTTTGTTCTGTCAAATACACTGGTTAAGCCTTAATTATTGCTTATTTGTGGTCAAAATCACTTTGAATTGCAAATTAGGGTTTCTTAAGACCTTGTGCTTTTGTGAAAGAATTATAGTTATTTTTGCTTGATAAAAGAAATTGTTGCTTTCATCTTGGAAATTTTTTCATGATTGCACTGTTATTATCATTAGATCAAAGCATTCATAGGAGAATATGTCTTTTCTCCAACTCTCTTGATTGATTTTTGTGTGCTTGAAAGTTTTGAGTGATTAGAGAAAAATAGTATTTTGGCTTATTTGATGATTAGGGAAATCTAGAAATTAGTTTGTTGACTACATTTTCATTACATAATAGTGAAATTGGTTGCTTTAGAAAATTGGAAAAGTTGTGAGTTTTTGCATTTCATTTCTCAAAAAATCAAAGAAACTCTTTCTTTTCTCTAAATAGAATTTCATCGAATTTGAAAGTTGCTATTTCATTTTAGAGTGCATTAAGATTTCGAGTCGTGTCATAACATCATAAGTTTCACCTTCATCACCTATTGAGTAAATACAACGTTAATTAAAATTCATCTACAATTTTATGTTTCCTAGGGCTCTTGTCACCTATAGTAGCTTAAGTGTAGGGCTTTGGAACAGGGAAGGAAGTAAACTTTCCAAAGCTACAAACGAACAATAGAATCTTGAGTTAGGGAGAGAAAATCTAATTATTTTCATTTTTCTCTGGGAAGCTCTTCTATACATGAGTTAAGCACGAGATCGTGTCGAATCTGGTGAAGTGATCATACCCACCTCATTGGCCTAGACACAGTGATTTTCACATATTACAACGGTGCCAAAAGGTACTTGGGGTCACTTGAAAGTAAACCTCCAATTGATCATGTGGAGGAGCCTTCAAGGGGATTGAGCTTATTACTTTGACTTGCGTGTACGTCCGATCTACGACTATCCCCCCAGGTAAAATTGTTGTGTTTGGTTAACTTATTGACTATAATCCTAGCGATCTACCTAAGGTGACAGCAGAGGGAAGGTCCTATCGTACCTGGAATAGACATTGGCTAGACTAACTTGGACTTTTTGGAGGGTAATCTTTGCTTGAGATGTTTCATAGCATAGTTACTTGCACCAGACTATTTCATTAAGCAGGTTGTTACGGTAACTGGTTCCAAACACTCATTTCTATAAAAATTTTCACCTTGATCTTTTCAATGTTGTATTTCATCACCAACTAGTAATTATTGATCTCTGTGAAGAGTAAGTTGGTATGGTTTGAACTCCTAGATTTTTAGTGTGGGTGTTACTTTTTGTGTTGTTTTTTACTTTTAGAGACTTTAGGTGTAATTTAGATATTGTGTAATTGATCAATTAAAATATTTTCTTTGTGGCGGAACTACTAAGACAATCACGTAGGATACTTGGGGATCCCACTGAGTATACACCGAGTCAGTTACAAAAGATTAAAGCAGAAAAATTGAAATTATCTGAATCTGGAACTGAACAAAAACAAAACTTCTACTATTATAGATTCTAATGTAAGAGGAATTGAAGTTAATCAACCGATAACATCTACTATTTTAGGCCTTGAAGTAAAAAAATTGAATTTAATCAAACTCCGAATTTAACATCACACTCAGTAGCAACTAATCTACAAATTACTGAACTCATTCAAACTGAATCAGATGCTAGAGAATTTTCGTATACAAACCCCATTTATGAACTAGATATTGATGAACCCGAGTCTGATATTTCTGACCCTGAAATTCATACATCCACTACAACACATATTCCGGATCCTCCACTTTCACCACATGTGAAACTCATTATTACTGATAGTCTCCCTCCTCGTTTCATTGCCATTGAAGAACTTGTTTCGGACGAAGAGGAAGAACCTATAGTTTCTACCAGTGAACTTGTAGATATCTTAGAACTTTTTTTTTGATCTCTTCACCTTGACCCTCGGTATTTCACACCCTTGAACTTTTTAGGACAAGGGATTCCATGATACACGACTCCTTATTCTACCATACCAGGTTTTGACTGGTCTACAATGACTGCTAGAAGTATGTAATGTCCCTCCCTTAATAATAATAAATAAAAAATATAAATAATAAATAATATTAAAAAAATACAAGAAAATAAATAATAAACAATGAATAAAAAAATAACAATAAAATTAAAAATAGTAATAAATAGTACATAACCATACTAAAGCTCTAAATAAATAGAAATAGAAATAAAACATGAAAACAATAAAAAAAAATCAGTAAAGCTATCAAAAAGTAAAAACAAAAGAAATAAAACAAGAAAGCAATAAAGTTGCATGTAGACACATGGAGTGTATGCATGTGATTCCCCTTTCCAATGTTTTCTCTAATTATTAGATGGTGAGGAGGATGGGAGGCATTCCATCATTCCAAGATTCTATCTTTGATTCTCTTGGGTGGAGAGTCGTCCCCAAAACCTTGTTGCAGTTAGCAGACTTCAACCGAAATCTCAGGTAAGGGTGCTATCCATAGTTTTGAACTTGAAGTTAATTAGTGATAATTGTATGTTTAATGTAAATTTCTTGGTTAATTACATGTTTATATTGGGCAGGTTTTCGAGGAGGGAGTCCTTCAAGTCGAACCATTCTGTACACTGGACCGTCGCGTTCGTCGACTTAGGAACCATGAGTTTGAGCAAGTCAAGGTCCAGTGGGACCAATATAGCCCAGGGTTAGCTATCTGGGAAGATGCAGATGTTATTCTTAATGACTTCACAAATTTATTTGATTAAAATGTGTGGTGAACTAATTAGCAGTTCTTACTTATTGTTTAAACTTTATGATACATCTAGATCATACACTATGATTTCAGTTAGTTTATAATGTTACATGAGGATTCGTGATATAATGATGCAAATGTGGTTCTTATAGTGATGATGTATCCTTATGATTAAGATATTATGTCGAGGTACATTGACATATTCATTTACTACGTGATGATAAGTATTTAATGTTGAATACTCATACCATATGCATAACATGGCATAGGAATTATGATGCTATAATATGAGGTTTATTGACATGTGGTTCATTATTATGTGAAGTCATGATATGTCTTTGATGCAAATATATTGATGTTATAACTTATGGTGGTATTTCATGAGGTGAAGCATGTGATAGTTGCATACAAATTTATGACATGCAAGACTTGGCATGTGGATTATTTTCTATGATACTATGATGGTATAGCTAATGCATTGGTTGCAAGTCCCCTCAAATGGTTTATTTGATGATCTTGTGCCAGCCCATACGCACGAGGGAGAATAAGTAACACCATATGGTTTGGGGACAAACTCAATCAACACTACATAGGCCAGTGGTTCCTTTGTCTCGTGTAGCTCTTGATGGAAAGATTTTGAAGGGCTATGGGACCATCTTGAGGAGGCCAAGTGCCTGATGTTCTAGGCTAGGTGCCTGTTATTGGATTGGGATGCCGAAGTCTGGTGGGGGTGTAAGGACTTCGATGCCTGGGGTTGTGTGCCTTAGTAGTTGTGGAGGGAGTGGACCAGCCTTGCAAGATGCCCGGAGTCATTGAGTACCGTACCGGATGCCTGCCTTGGGGCAGATGAGGTCTGAGTCAAGCATGAGCCTTGGGGCCAGCCTTGGACTAGGATACAGACTGGGTCAGGCTTATGCCTGGTGCTGAAAGTGGGAAAAAGGACAGAGATTCCTTGAGATTTCCCGGGTGTTGTGGAACTTTTGATGCCTGCTGGTTATACTAGTACAACAGAGGGTGTTGGCAACATGAAGTAATAATAAATAATTCAACTTAACTTCGAGACGAAGTTCCTTAAAGTGGGAGAGTATGTAATGTCCCTCCCTTAATAATAATAAATAAATAATAAAAATAATAAATAATATATAAATAATAAATAATATTAAAAAATACAATAAAATAAATAATAAACAATGAATAAAAAAAAATAAAAAAATAAAAATAGTAATAAATGGTAAATAACCATACTAAAGCTCTAAATAAATATAAATATAAATAAAACAAGAAAATAGTAAAAAAAAATCAGTAAAGCTATCAAAAAGTAAAAGCAAAAGAAATAAAACAAGAAAGCAATAAAGTTGCATGTAGACACATGGAGTGTATGCATGTGGTTCCCCTTTCCAATGTTTGCTTTATTTATTAGATGGTGAGGAGGATGGGAGGCATTCCATCATTCCAAGATTCTATCTTTCATGCTCTTGGGAGATTAGTGTTCTAAGGCAGAGGATTCACTGGTAGTAGTATATTGATTGAGGGCTCCAGGGTGGCCAGTTGTAGCAAGATCTTGCGCAATTGAGCCTACGGTTGGGTGGAGAGTCCTCCCCAAAACCTTGTTGCAGTTAGTAGACTTCAACTGAAATCTCAGGTAAGGGTGCTATCCATAGTTTTGAACTTGAAGTTAATTAGTGATAATTGTATGTTTAATATAAATTTCTTGGTTAATTACATGTTTATATTGGGTTGTTACAAAGTACTGCATCAGATACATCCATGTTTCTACTTCTCTGGGTCAACATTGTATGGTGGTTTTTTACCACATGGATATTACTCTCTCGCGGGAGCTTATTCAGGAGCTTCTTCCTCAAACTCATCTTCAAACATGTCAATTGGTGTAATTAACCCTATCAATGAAGGTTTGACATCTGAACAATATATTAATATGATTTCCGGTAATGTTGGTAACCCACAAGATAACCCAACAGGTGGTTATCATCCACCTGGGGGGCAACTGTCATATCCTCCACCCGGAGGACAACCATTTGGTGGACCTTACCTAACATCTAGGGGGAAACCCCTTGCCAGCAGTTACTTTAATTATTCTCAAATGCCTCAAACCGGTTTTGGTCAGCCTGTTATGCCTCAACCTGCCGTTGGAATGCCTTACTATTACACTAAAAAATGTCACCATGGCTATTTACAGTTAGTATGGCTCTATCAACAGTCATGCTATCCTCCTGGGCAAGTCTTATGCCTCTGCTTTCCATGTCAAACTCCAAAAAGAGAGAAAGTCTTTGTAAAAGTGTTTATCTCTGGGTACGCAGATTCTCTCGGCCTTACCTGCGTATACGCACCTAATGTTCACAAAAACTGCGTACTTGTACGCTCTGTATGTAAAGGGGCAGGTGCGTACCCCTGTAAAGGTCAAAAGGCGCAAGTTTCACTCCAAAAAAGTTACTTGTGGTCATTTCTAGAGGCTTCTAGAAGTATGTTTGACGTGTATGAAGCGCCTCCAGATGGTTCATGTACCCCTACCAAAGAGGAACTTATCCCATCAATAAGGGAGCTATCCCATCCAAAGAGAGGATTATCCCATTGATGGTGGACCTGATTAACTTCCTCTTGAGCACTATAAATACAGGCATTGGGCCAGAAGGAGGGGAAGTTGGAAGCTAAACATTTCTAAGGGTAGATGCTGTTGAAATTAGGACTCCCATTTAGAAGCTTGTGAGGAGAGATTACCATCTTTGCTTGTTCTATTTGGAAGTGGGTGAGCTTTGTCAAAGTAAAGGAGAACTCTTGATGGACCCTGGGAGGGACTTGCACAACACCAAGGCTCAGGTTGTAATTGTTCCTTTTGTTTCCTATTAATGCAAATGAGTCCATTCTTCTCAATAACTTGTTATTTATGAGTTGTTTCATGTACTCCTTGGTCTATGTGTTAAATATGTTTTATTTTATGAGATTATCAAGTGCTATTTAATCGTTTGATTGTTAGTGAATGCAGGTTTCGAAGTGAAGGAGGAGCTCATCCGGATCAGCGAGGCTGGACTGCTACAACAACGTTGGACTACAGGTAGGATCTAAACGCTTGATTTCTTATATAGTAAATGCATGTTTAGAGAAGGATTGCTCTTGTTTGTCTTGTTTGTCACTAGAGAGTCTTAGGCTCCTAGGGAGGTTGGTTGTGTCCGCACTATCGACTCTTTCCGCCTGACAAAATGGCGACTCCACTGGGGACTCCATTGATGAGAAAGTTTTTTCCTTTGTATGCAACTTTGATCTGAGAAAAGTCATTTATTTTCTGGTTTTTGACTCTGTGACTTTGTATTTGGGTGGGTTAACTTAAGGTTAGATTGAATTTAGTTTTTCTTGGTTTTTTCAGTAGTACGCACCCTCTGAGTATTGCACAGTGCGTCCCTGTACGCACTGCTGTTGTGTGCACAGAGCGGGCCCGCACCTGTCTTAACAGGTTGCCTGCGTACCCTGCTAAAAATTAAGAAATTTCCATTTTTTACATTTTTCCTCTTAGATTTTGCTTTTTCTTAGTTTTTACTGCCCAGATCCATTAGTCTCTTGTCAAAGATCTTCACCTGAACTTGTTTCAATAGCATTGAGTGTTTTAGTGGATTTCATAGAAGTTTAAGCCCTAGGGTTTGATTTTTGAATAGGTCCTGTAGTGACTTTGGCGGTAGAAGTTGTCAAGCCTTAGATCTCTCTGGTTTTGTCAACTTTCTTAGGAGTCGGACCTGTCATAAAGTCTACCTATGAGAGCAACCTACTTTTGAGTTGTCTCTTTGGAAAATTTCGAAGTGCTTTTTGATTGAGTATTGAATTCCATTTTACAAAAAGAACAAAAAGATTTGAGTTTTGTTTTGACTGGTCTTTGATTCTGCATTAGCTGGTCCTTGGCTTGATTGTGGTCAAGTAAAACAACCTAGAATCATCTTTGTAGGCTTTTGCCTCGTTAGGTTTGCTTTAGAGTAAATTTCTTTTTGATTTGCTTGTGAGTCAATTTTTCATAGATTTTATAGATTTTGAGATTGATTTTCGTTAAAATAGATTTATATGCTTTATTAAATAAAAGAAAATACAAAAACATCTCCTTTGAAAAGTTTTGTTTCAAGTAGCTTTGAGGTATTTTGAAAGAAAAAGAATTTTTCGCGCACGTAAGGAGTGGTCATGTTTGTATGCTTGGAAAGATAAAGAGAATTGTTTCTTTGATTGTCTTTACTAAGAAAGTTGTTTTCTATAAAATTTGCATTTTCCAACTCTCTTAGTTAGGAGTTTCATTGAAAGAGAAAAGTAGCGTAAATCATCTTAGGTGCATCTTTGTAGTGGTTTGAGTCGAGTCTACACACCATTGGTTTCATTTCCGCTACCTTTTGTCTTTAAGAAAAACCATAAAATTAACGCTTAAAGTAAAATCAGGCTAGTGTCTTGGAGTAGGAGAGTAATTAACTCTCCAAGACAACAAAACCAAACAAGTAGCTTATCTTGTGATAGAATAAATCCAATTGTCTCATTTGTACTCTGGGAAAGCTCCTCTTAAAGGAGAAGCACGAGCTCGTGTCTGAACCAGTGAGGGGATCAATCCTCCCTCGTTGGGAACGACGCCAGACACGCACGTATTACAAATGGTAAACCTTGGATTAACCATTGTCGAGGAGCCAGGGGTCACTTGTCGGTAAACCTTGGATTATTGTCAAGGAACCGGCAAGGGGATTGAGCTTGATACTCTGCCCTTGCGTGCTGTCGGAGTGTAGATTGTTCCCCCAGGTGCATTTGTTGCGGTTGGTAACCTTAGTGACCATTATCTTTAGGATTCTACCGAGGTGACGGTGGAGGGAAGATCCCACTGTACCTGGAGCAGACATCGGCTAGACTCACTTGGATTTTCCGGGGGGTTCACTTCACTCGAGACGGTTAAAGTGGAGGAACTTGTGCCGGTCTATTCATTAAGCAGGTTGCCGGGGTAACTGTTCCACCCGCCACTTCTGTACTGAATCCGGCGATGTTGGGTTTCATCTCCAACTAGCGTTTTCGGTCTGGAAGGCTACTGTTTTTGCTTGGTTTGACGCCCTAGATTCTTTAGGCGTGTGATTCAAATTTGTTTGGTTCTTTAGCAACTTTAGGTGGGTTGATTTGAGATTTTACTTTGTTTTCATGTGTAGTAGTTAAAAGTTTTTAGCTGTGGCGGAATTACCGAGACAATCCCGTAGACTTCGGAGCAAGTCACCTGAGATTGTTACCAGAACTGATTTGTTGAGGAAACTCCGTAGATCACGGGGTGGATCTCCTGAAGACGTCCCGGGTCAGTACGAAGGATTGAAGGTCCTTGTAACTCCTCCTAGTGGCAGTAGAGTAGGTTCACCTGAAGAAGGAGAATCTTCCTTGGTGGTCCATCCAGATTACCAAAGTCTAGAGACAGGTTATAATCCCGAAGCTGTTACAGTTTCTGAGCTTGCTGGTAGTTTTTCGTCTACTAGTGATATAGGCGAAGAACCTGAAATATCTGAACCTGTTACTCCGACTTCTAGTGTTTCAGATTCACCAAGAGTAGAACGAGTTATCACCAAAAATCCTCCTACTGGTTTGATTGCTATTGAAGAACTTTCTCCAGAGGAAGAAATAGGCGTCTCTAACCTTGAAGATCAACTTACTATTGAGCTCAGGGAGCGTGAATATATCTTTTACAGTCCTCCTAGAAGTACTACTTGGTACCTTTCGTTAACCAATTATTTAGACAACTCAGGGATAGGTTTTTCTACACCTCGTACTCCTTTTCCACCTGGAGGTATTTATACTCCTGTAAATATGTCTGGTCAGTCATCCGTGTTTACTCAAACTCCCGAATCTTTCTTACACGGCGGTCCTTCTGTTCCCACTGGGTATCAGTCACTTTCTGGTATCTTTGCGGGGGCATCTCCTCAACCCGTCGATCAAGGGTTATTAGCTGGAAACAATGGTAATAAACCGTTGGATGTAGGAGACATTTACATGATGTCAGGTTCAGTTCCCGTTTCTCAACCTCAAGGTGGTCAATTACCGCCTGGGGGGCAGCCCCAATTAACCCCTGGGGGGCAACCTCAAGGTACACAAATTGTGTCTGGGGGGCAGCCTCAAGGGCAGTATGTACCTATGGTGCAATACATGCCTCAAGGTCAACCCCAGCCTCAATATGTACCCCAAGGTCAACCTCAGTATCAATATTTACCTCAAGGGTATCAACCCCAAGGGTATCAACCTCAAGGGTATCAACCTCAAGGTCAAGGTCAACCCCAGTATCAGTATTTACCCCAAGGTTATCAACCTCAAGGTCAATACTCGAGTCAAGTTTATCAACCACCTCAAGGTCAGTCATATGTTCAAGGTATGGGAACTGTACCTTTCAATTATCAATCATATCCTCAATCCGGTTATGGATCTCAGTATCCTCAACCTGTTACGGGTCAATACCCCGGAATGATAGTGTGGGATCCATCACAGGGTCAACAGGTGTTGCAGCCAAGTATACAGTTGGTACCTCAAGCTGGAAAACCCGTAGTTTCTGGTCCACCCTAGCAACTGCAACCTGTCCAGTCCAATGTTCAGACTTCTGTAACTTCGGTAGTTACTCAGCCGCCAATTGCACCTAGTACTCCATCTCAAACGGCTGTTGCAACTACCGCAACATCTGCCGCACTTGCTTCTGGAGTATCGACAGCTCCGGTTTCTACTGTCTCTGCAACCACTCCTCAGACATCTTTACCGTTGTCTGGATCTACGATTCAAACCACGGTCCAGATGCCTACAGGTCAGCCTGGTATAAGTACGGTTGTCACTACTCAACCTCAATTTGTTCATCAACCGTACCAGGGACAGTACCCATATGGGCAAGCTGTCCAGCAGCCGGTTTACCAGTATCAACCGTATCTTGGGTACACTTATCAACAACCTCAGCAACCCCAGTACGGTCCGGTTAATCCTGGTTTTCCAGGAGGATATAATATCCCTAATGCGATTCCTGTTCCTAGTTATCCTGGATATCCTCCTCCTGGGACTGGTCTTGTGACCCAGAGTTTTAGAGATCCTAACCGGCAATTACCGTTTATCGCAACTTTGGATTTACCAGACTTGACGCGCCTAACGAATGATCCAATTCAATATCTTCCGTTCTGGCCGCCAATGCCAAATAAGTTTCCCAGTGATATACCCAAGTTCGAAGGTAAGTCTAGAGAGGATCCGTCCAATCATGTGATGACTTACCACCTCTGGTGTGCTTCAAATTCTATCTCAGATGATTCGATCTGCTTACATCTTTTCCAGCGTACACTCATCGGTCTCGCGGCCAAGTGGTACATTGAGTTGCCACGGGCCTCTTTTTACAATTTTAGCCAGTTAGCTACCTCGTTCTTAACTCACTTTCAGTTGCCGGTCAGATACGATAATGGCACAGAGTTATTAACTTCACTAAAACAATCGACGTCCACGTATATTTCTGATCACATTCATGAGTGGAGACGTCGAAGGAGGTTAGTGAAAGTTTTTATTCCAGACCAAATCTTAGCTGAATGGTTTGTTAAATCATTATTACCGAAGATTACTGAAGATGTAGCTAAGGCCGGAGTAGTTACTGAGGAGCAAGTCATTGCTCAGGCGCAGTACCTTGACTTAGTTTATACTCAGTCAGGTACGTTACACGAGAAGATCCCAGATCTTCCAAAATCGAATCAAATCGCTGCTGCTCCTTCGGGATCTCATGCCGCTAATGGTATGATTGGTACGGTGAACACAAAGAGCAAGAAGAAGTCTTCCAAGAATTCTACTACTCCTATCATCACCTTGCTTGATTCCTCGACAGGAGAGTCTTCTCCTGAACTTTCCGCCGATATTCACGCTGTAGAGTCATCTACAGCCAAATCAAAAAACGGTGGAAAGAAGAAAGGAAAGAAGAAGGATAAAGCAGACAAGGCTCCGAAGGAGAAAACAAAAAAGTCGGAAACCAATGACGAAAAGCGCAAACCTCGATATCCTTGTCTTATTTGTGAAGAGGATCATTTTACAAGAGATTGCCCTCATCGGGCCGAGGTTGTGAAAATAGTCAAAGGTTCTCCCACTCCTGCTGTGTTAAAAGATCCATTTCCAAAGCATGAGAGTAAGATGATAGGTTCTTCCTCGACTGCCAGTGAAGAACCCATTTTGATGATGTCTCATGTGAGGATTGCGACTCGGTCACAAGATTATGGTAGTAAGAATCCTGTTGATGGTAAGGAAGCAGAATCTTCTCATTCTAATCCATCAACCTCAGCTCCTGGTTCCGATCCACTACAGATCGAAAAACCTAACCCGGACTTAGTAATCAAACTGCCCGCCAAGGGTGTACTTCGAAGGTCTGCTTTCAATCCACATGCGAGAGCGGCCCAGAATTACAACATTGTTGAGGACTTAGCTGTTTCACCCTCAGCAATGTCGGCTTTAGAAGTGCTGCAATCATGCCCAGCACAACGAAAATTACTTTTGTCGGCTATCGGAGCTGTTGATGTTCAGGACCCAAATCTGATAATCTTCGATCTAGAAAATAGTACACCACGTCTACCCCATCAAATGGCTTTCCAGATTCCAGTGATAGTCAAAAATAGGCCTATTCATCGGACTGTGATTGATGAGGGAGCTTCTACGTGTATTATGTCGATTCAGTGTTGGAGATCGCTTGGTTCTCCTTCGCTGAACCAATCCCCGACCATCCTTAAGGCCTTTGATGGCCGTGGGTTCCGTCCGTTTGGTATTCTACAGGAATTGCCTATAGTGGTAGAAGGTAAAACCGTTAGTCTGGATGTGGAGGTGGTTGATGCCCCTCTAGACTACAACCTTCTTTTGGGTCGAAGTTGGTCATATGCTATGACAGCGGTCGTTTCATCGGTCTTCAGAGTAATAAAGTTTCCACATAACGGTAAGATCATGACCATTGATCAGCTGACATACTTTTCATCCGACCCAGCCTCTTCAGAGAGTATCCAGCATGTCGGTAAGACGACAATCCCTTATAGGGATGTTGGCGTAGGTTTAGTTAAAGATTCCGGTTTACTGGGAACTTTTCCTTTCCCTCCAATCAACGCAGACCCTTCATTTGCATCAATTCATATGATTACATCAGACACCATTATTTACGACGATCCTTGGATTGTCCCATCTGAATCTGAGATAGACTCATTCGGTGATGCTATGCCTTTGAGTCCATATGAAATTGCTTATGAATCCGTCATGTCTTTTACCGACTCACGTTCAACCCAAATCGACCAAATGAATGTGGTCAGTGAAGAATCACTTTTCACATCAACCTCAGAACGGATAGCATTTCCCGAAGTCGTGTCATCTGACAAGCAACTTCGCGAAATCCTAAGTGTAGACGATCTACCATGGGAAGATCTCCATCATAGATCTTCGTTTTTACCTGAGGATGATGCTTTTGAAAATGATTTTTCATCTATCTTTACCACTGAATATGTCAAAGACGCTCAGAATCCAACGAAACATTCTGATTCAGAGTTGAATTTAGGGAATATTTCTCGCACTATTCCCATTGACATTTCAGTGAAGCCCGGAATTGAGGAAAACATTCATATAGGTGCCTCATGTACAGAAGATGAAATTCAAACTTACAAGGCCCTATTCCAAGAATTCCGCGATGTGTTTGCCTGGTCTTACGAGGAAATGCCAGGAATCGATCCTACCATTGTTGTTCATGAAATAAAGACCTACCCGGACGCTAAACCCGTCCGGCAACGGTTGCGTCAGATTCACCCTCGGAAAGCGGCTGCGATTAAAGCAGAAGTCGAGAAGCTGTTGAAAGCAGGTTTCATTTATCCAATCCCGTTAACGGATTGGGTATCGAATATTGTTCCGGTTAACAAGAAGCAAGGAACAATAAGAATCTGTATCGACTATAGGGATATAAATCGAGCTTGTCCAAAAGACAACTATCCTACGCCCTATATCGATCAAATAATTGATGATTGTGCCGGAAGTGAAATGTTTTCCTTTATGGATGGTTTTTCAGGCTATAATCAAATCAATATTCTACCTGCCGATCAACCAAAAACGGCATTCATTTGTCCATGGGGGACATTTGCTTACTGCAAATTACCTTTCGGACTTAAGAATGCCGGAGCCACTTTTCAACGGGCGATGTCTTACGCATTTCATGACATCAAGCACATTGTGCAACCGTACCTCGATGATTTGCCTGCTCATTCTTTACATCGAGCTGATCACCTTGTCCACTTACGAGCAATCTTTATGAGGTGTAGGCATTATCGTATTCGGTTGAATCCCCACAAGTGTGTATTCTGTATAGAAATGGATCGATTGCTGGGATTTGTTGTTTCAAAAGCCGGCATTCGCGTCGATCCCTCGAAGGTCGAAGCTATCATCAAATTGCCTCCTCCTTCGAGTTTGCGCCAACTCCAAAGTTTGCAAGGGAAAGCGAACTTTTTACGCCGATTCATTCCAAACTACGCCGAGGTCACTAAAGGTTTTACACGGTTGTTGAAACAGAACGCTCAATTCTTTTGGGATGAGATTGCCCAACAATCTTTTGATGCACTTAAGCACGCGTTGACCCATGCACCGTTGTTGCATCCTCCCAACTACAACCAGGACTACTTCTTATACCTCGCAGCTTCGCATTCCACTATTGGAATGGTGTTAGTTCAAGAAGATGAATTCGGAGCGGAACATGTGATATATTATCTTAGTAGGACATTAAACCCCACTGAGCTAAAATATTCGCATGTGGAGAAATTGGCCCTGGCAGCCGTTCAAGCTGTCCAGCGTTTTCGTCACTACATTCTTCTCCGTAAAACTACAGTTATTTCGGATTGCAACCCTATGATTTATATTTTGACTAAACAACTGCTAGGGGGCAAGTACTCTAAATGGATCGTTATCCTGCAAGAGTTCGACTTGGAGTTCGAGAAGTCCAAGTCTAAGAAATCCTTAGTTTTTGCGGAATTGATGTGTGATTTCCCGCATGCTGACACAGAAACTGTGGCAGAGGAGTCCATTGCGGACGAATCTTTGTTTCTTATCAGTACTTTAGATCCGTGGTACGGGGATATAATCATCTATCTCCAAACCCAAACCTTTCGGCCTGAAGCTTCAAAGTCGGAACGTCGAAAAATTCGGTTTCAATCCCAGCAATACAGAATTATTGGAGATACACTTTATCGCCGGGGGGCAGACTTAGTTTTTCGACGTTGTTTAACTCACGAAGAGGCTGAGAGGGTTTTGAATGATTGTCACTCTGGAGCATGTGGCGGTCATATGTCTGGGTATGCCACAGCTCAGAAGGTGTTGCGCGCTGGCTATTTCTGGCCGTCCATGTTTAAAGATTGTATCATTGCGGTCCGAAAGTGCCACAACTGTCAAGTGTTTGATCGCAAGATGCGCGCACCACCTGCTCCTCTCCATCCTATAATTGTCGTTGGTCCTTTCGCCAAATGGGGTATCGATTTTATTACTTGTAACCCTCACTCGGCCGGGGGGCATGCGTATATCATCCTCGCGGTTGATTATTTTACTAAATGGGCCGAGGCGATGCCTACATTCGACGCAAGCGGCAAAACAGCTGCAGTTTTCGTATTCAATCACATTATAACTAGGTTTGGTGTCCCACAAGCAATCATCACTGACCATGGGAGCCATTTTCGAAACATCATGATGACTGAGCTTACAAGCCAGCTTGGTTTGCGCCACGATAGCTCTACTCCTTATTATCCGCAAGCCAACGGTTTGGTTGAGTCTATCAACAAAGTTCTGGTTATCATGATCCGACGAATCATTGGTATTCATCGGTCGAATTGGCACAACATGTTATTTTCAGCGCTATGGGCATACCGAACTTCAGTGAAAACTTCAACAGGGTTCACTCCTTTCCAGCTAGTTTATGGCTTGGAAGCTGTGTTACCCATTGAATGCGAAATCCCATCACTTCAAATGGCTGTCGAATTACTCCCAGCTACTTCCGAAGAGGAGAAACGTTTATTATACTTAGCTCAGTTAGATGAGACTCGACGTGACGCTGCATTGGCAATCGAGACTCACGCGAAGCGAATGAAAGCTCAGTATGATAGAAATGTGACCCCTCGGAGTTTTTCGGAGGGAGACCTAGTGCTATTATATGATCAAGCTAACGATAAGCTAGGTGCTGGAAAATTCGTTCCTATGTGGCATGGACCCTACATTGTAAAGCGAAAGCTAGCAAAAGGGGCGTATGAGCTGGTAGATTTTGATGGGGACTCTTTGGGTAAACCCAGAAATGGACTTTACCTAAAGAGGTATTATGCTTAAATGGTGGGTATGGAGAATTTTAGTTAGGTTAGGTTTTCTTTCTAGCTAGTATGTTTGTTAGTTTAGATAGTGTGCTTAGCTTAGAAAGTGTGTTTTTCGTCGTTATTCTGGCTTATCTTGGTTTTACTCTTGATATTGCAGATGTCGACGCCTCTCCAAACGTACATTGGATTTGCCGATGGTGCTTGTCGTAGTACACGGAATATCTCTTCCGCAGCTTGGGTTATCTATTCGCCCTCTGACGAGTTAGTTTCTATGCATGGGGTGAGCCTCGGTCAAACGACGAACAACATTGCAGAATACAGTGCAGTGGTTGAATTATTGTCTGAATCTATTTCATTTGGAATTCGACGTTTGATAGTGAGGTTAGATTCTGAACTCGTTGTATTACAGCTTAATAGAGTATATGCCATTAGAAATCCTGTGTTATTAAGGTTGTTTTTTAGAGTGCGCCTCTTGGAACGTGAATTTGATTACATTGAATATCAGCATATTCCAAGGTCTTTAAATACATTAGCAGATGCAATTGCTTCTCGAATGTTGGACAGACATTTACGATAATCATGCAAGTAAATTTAAAAACATTTCATCACATATGTTAAACAAAATGAGCCGGTAATAATGATATATATATAGATAGGAGTGTGTCAAAAAATATACATCGTCTTCGATCATAGGTTTAAAACACCTTATGATCGGCAAAATGATAAGTACAAAAAACCAAAAATGTCATATGTGTCTACAAAAGTGACTAGCCAATCACTGGTGGTGCTCTCTATACGAGACCACTGCCCGCGCTACCCTACACAAGAACCTCCTAAAAGGTCCTGGGACTGCGACCACATAGCGCTGAAGTCGAATGGGAATGTCATCTATGGTGGTCTCTGGTATATCCGCCGTCAGACGCTCTAGATCCTGTTCCAGCTCGGCTAAGGTCTCTGCGGCCGCATCCTGTGGGGCTGGTGCTGGTACAGCTGGTACTCTCCTCTCAAAAGCCCGGAGGTTGGCTGGACGCCGTGGACCTACATCTGCATTTTGAAAATTTGTACTGTCAGTTTTGAGGCGATATATATAAAAACAAAAAAAAAAATATACATAATTTAAAAACTTGTGAAAAATGAAATACCTCTGTCATCCCACTGTTCTCCCTGTGGAAGAACCATGTCCGGATCATTCCGAAAATCCATTCCGGCATAAGGAAAGTCCTGAATAGCAAAGACCTGGCCCTCTAGCCAGTGAAAGTAACCATCAGGAAATCGAACCACTGTCGTGCCCTCATCAGGATGCCGGGCCATCACTGTAACCCATCTCGTCAACTTAGGCTCCCGAGGAGCCCCAACTGGAACAGTAAGCTGCTGAGGGATCAACATAGGAACTCTCTCTAGGGCAAAGCTCACAACCAAAGGCCCATACCCAAAGGTCTTTAGTTTCCCGGTCTTTACCCTAGTTAGTTGGCCTTCATGTTGGCCAACACAGCTTCGCACCAGTTGAAAATGGTGCCTTGGTAGCAATCTATCGCCATCCGCATTTGGGACCCGGTGGCAATGTGCAAGGCGGCTGCGCCGCAGAGTCTGGTAACTGTAAAGGCAATTACCATAAGTTCAGGCAGGGATATATATTTGATTTCTATCCCTTTCTCCTGGTTCTGATTGTTGCACCACTCTAGCCGGAGGCTAGCAAGGGATTGGCCACCCGGCCTAGTCCCGGAGAGAGTTAGTTGCTCGCCCCTGTTGGGCAAACCAGTGAGAAAATATATATCAGAGGGCTCTATCTCGAGCTGGTGCTCTCCGATGTAAAAGCATTGTTCTTGGACGTTCCACCTTTCAACCAGCCACTCTAAGAATGGCACCTGTGCCCTCATGCCAGCTATGGCCCAGTATTTGTATAGTCCGCATGCCTTCAAAGCATCAATGGAGGGTTGATGATTGATTGCGGCTAAATCAACGTCCTCGTGCTCTCTTTCGCGCCAATCAAGCATGATGTGCTCCCTACACATCATAAAACATCAGTTAGGATCCATAAAATTTAAAAATTTTGGTCTATTTTGGAGGTATGAGGGTTTCAATTTGCGTTTTGCGGGGTACACACCCCGGCCTTTAGGAACAGAGCGTCTGGACGCAGCTTCCCTTAAGGCCGGGTGCGTACACCCCGTAATTTTCCCATTGAGAAAATATCGGGGTACGCAGGTCAGCAGTGCATGACCTGCGTACCCCGAAGTGCGCATCTTGAAACCCCAAGACCCCCAAAAAATCAAATAAAAGCTTAAAAATGAATTCTAAACGGATGGAAATCAAGAGAGGGGTGTTGTAGAATACCTGGTGAAATGGCGTTCGATTCTGACGGTCGGATTCTCCGCAATCTCCACGGGAAGTTTCTTGTCAAAAGCCCTTTTCTCAACCTCAACAGTAAAATGGTAAAATGACATGGTAAAAAGTCTTTTTATAGGTTTTTTGGATGAATGAATGCTAAGTTTGTTTATTTTTCACCATGAAAGGACATTTTTCAATGTATTTTTACCCATCTTAAACAGGTATGAGTAATGTGTCATTTTTGTGCAGGACAAAAGGACTTTAGAGTAAAATCATCATTTTTCACGAACCAAAACATCAGAGTCATCTTTTAAGCTCTTTTCTGACTCCTAAAACATGAAAAGATCGCCGAGCGTTTCTTTTACACTCGTTAAAATAGAATTAAAAGACGGTCCCCTTATAGCTCTTTTCTGACCGTAAAAACAGGAAAAGATTGCCAGGTTTTTGTCGTTTCAAACTCGATACGGAAATAAAACGACGTGTCCTTGATCGCTTTTTACTTTTCAGGTCAGAGACATTAATCATAAAAGTACTCCTTGGTCGCAAGATCAAGCGGTTCTCCCAGGTATTATTTTATACTTTTTCGGGCTTGGGGGACACAAATTTACGAAAAAGGTCAATCTGGAGTCTTCTTAAGTTTTTCAGACTCTCTAAAATTGAAAAACACCGAGTTTCTCCTATACTGGGCTCGTTAAAATTTCACAGTAAAGGACCTGTTCAATTACAAATAGGAACGAACCACTCCTTCCTAGGGTTCGAATCAAAACTAGGTTGGACTCATCCGAAGGATGAGCTTATAATCAAGCATATGTTATCCTCCTCAAGCTTGTTAAAAATAAAGAGGTACTTGCCAGAAATGGTGGGGGAAAAAGAGAGAAGAATGAGCCTATTTGTTATCTTTTGTTACAGAAGAACCTTATCACCGCTCTTGAACACGACACTTTTCGTTCACCTGGGTTGGGAAATCCTTTGCCTTAAAAGTTGATCAAACCACTTTGAAAAGTCTTCAACCATTTCCGGGTATTAACTTTGGGTCAAATCGTGACCAAACCATTTGTCGTGTCGTTATGTGTTCAAGAGGTCTCTGCAAATAAACTTTCATCTGCAAAATACTTTCCATCCATTTGACCATCCCTGAGTCAGTCCTTACAGCAACATTTCTTCAACTTGAACAATGATTTCGTGTTGTGGGCTTGCCTGCAACGGGTCACTTTCTATCGACATCAGCACACTATCTAGAGAGATGACTTAGAAATCGTCAGTACCTTGAAGTCTGCATGCATCAATGGCAGGTTTCTCGCCTTTGACGTCAGTTTACATCATTGACTTTCGATCAAAGGATTCCGTGAAATGTTCGACATCAACTCATTCATTCACATCTCATGGATTGTACTGGGTACTTTGAGAATCATTGACATTACTGGTGGTTTCTCTCACACTTGTTAACAGTTTACATCATCGACTGGTAATCAAGTGGTTTCTACCATGTTTGACATCAACTCATTTATTCGCATGGCTAGAATCGTACCAATTCGGGAAGTAGAAATGAAGACCCTGGATCTAGTTTCCACCATCCAGGCTGCGAGGAGTTTTGTATTCATTATCTAGTAGACTAATCATAAACAGATGGCTGCGCCCATACTGTGTCTACAAAAGTCTATGATTATGATGTACTGCAAGATCATTCCTGTATTAGAGTAGTTAGTCTGTTAGTTAAAGTTTTGATCTGAGTATGGGAATGCCTACCTCAGCGATGATATAATCTTATACATGTATTTTGTGTTGAAAATTGCAGGTTCTGACCAGGCTCTCCACGAGATAATCCTTGAAATGATAAAGCGCTTCGCCCTTCCTAGATAATACAAAACCCTAATCTACTACAGGCTTCGCACTTTAGGGGGCAATCTGTTACACTAAAAAATGTCACCATGGCTATTTACAGTTAGTATGGCTCTATCAACAGTCATGCTATCCTCCTGGGCAAGTCTTATGCCTCTACTTTCCATGTCAAACTCCAAAAAGAGAGAAAGTCTCTGTAAATGTGTTTATCTCTGGGTACGCAGATTCTCTCGGCCTTACCTGCGTATACGCACCTAATGTTCACAAAAACTGCGTACTTATACGCTCTGTATGTAAAGGGGCAGGTGCGTACCCCTGTAAAGGTCAAAAGGCGCAAGTTTCACTCCAAAAAAGTTACTTGTGGTCATTTCTAGAGGCTTCTAGAAGTATGTTTGACGTGTATGAAGCGCCTCCAGATGGTTCATGTACCCCTACCAAAGAGGAACTTATCCCATCAATAAGGGAGCTATCCCATCCAAAGAGGGGATTATCCCATTGATGGTGAACCTGATTAACTTCCTCTTGAGCACTATAAATACAGGCATTGGGCCAGAAGGAGGGGAGGTTGGAAGCTAAACATTTCTAAGGGTAGATGCTACTGAAATTAGGACTCCCATTTAGAAGCTTGTGAGAAGAGATTACCATCTTTGCTTGTTCTATTTGGAAGTGGGTGAGCTTTGTCAAAGTAAAGGAGAACTCTTGATGGACCCTGGGAGGGACTTGCACAACACCAAGGCTCAGGTTGTAATTGTTCCTTTTGTTTCCTATTAATGCAAATGAGTCCATTCTTCTCAATAACTTGTTATTTATGAGTTGTTTCATGTACTCCTTGGTCTATGTGTTAAATATGTTTTATTTTATGAGATTATCAAGTGTTATTTAATCGTTTGATTGTTAGTGAATGCAGGTTTCGAAGTGAAGGAGGAGCTCATCCGGATCAGCGAGGCTGGACTGCTACAACAGCGTTGGACTACAGGTAGGATCTAAACGCTTGATTTCTTATATAGTAAATGCATGTTTAGAGAAGGATTGCTCTTGTTTTTCTTGTTTGTCACTAGAGAGTCTTAGGCTCCTAGGGAGGTTGGTTGTGTCTGCACTATCGACTCTTTCCGCCTGACACTTACCTTGGATTTAATACAATTTGGAACCCTTCGTTAAATCAACAGTCAATTCCCATTGCTTCTCAAGTGTCTTTGCATCAACCTGGCCAACCTCTTGGACAACCAATACAACAAATGCCTTTTCAAGTCCAACCAACTGTCCAGGTTAATCCATCGACACCTATCTAGCAACCACTTCAGCAGCGTATCCCGAGTACTCACCAAACCTTGGTGTAGTCTACCATGCCAACCATTGTTCAAAACCCAGGTTCAGGTTTGCCTCAAACTCCCATTCCAGGAGTATCGCAGGTAACTATCCCGCTTACATCACAGGTTACTATGCAACCCCTTGTTCAGTCTTTACCTCAGGCATTTGGTGCTCAATCCATTCCTACAATTCCTTCAGCACCTCAAATACCTGTTGTACAACCTAGCATCCCATATATGCAAGTACCGTTTCAAAGGCTACCTTTCCAAGGTTTATCCCAAAGTCAGTTTGTTTAGGGTCCACCTTTTCAAACTCAATTTCTCCAAGGTCAACCCTTTCAAGGATAGTTCGTTCAAGGTCAAATGGGTTAGAGTCTCCCCTTTCAGAATCAACCATACCCAGGTCATACGTTTCAACAAACTATTCAACCGAAATACGGTATGTCTCGTCCTGGATACCCAAAAGGTATGCAGATTCCAACTGCTCAGGCTATCCTAGGATATCCTCCTCCTGGTATGGGACTCGTCTCTCAGGGTTATTAATATCCATCGCAGGATCCTAATCGTCAGTTTCCCTTCATTGCAACTTTGGATTTTCCTGACCTTTCTCGGTTAACTAATGATCCACTTCTTTATTTACCATTTTGGTCGGTTATTCCTACTAAGTTTCCCAGTGATATTCCTAAGTTCGAAGGTAAGTCGGGTGAAGATCCATCCAACCATGTTATGACCTATCATCTTTGGTGTGCATCCAACTCATTAAATGATGATTCTATTAGATTACGACTTTTTCAACGAACCTTAACTGGTTTGACAACCAAATGGTATGTAGAATTGTCATGTGCTTCCTTCAACACATTTAACGCCCTTTCTACAGCCTTTTTGACCCATTTTCAGTTACCCGTTTGGTATGATAATGGAACTGAACTTTTAACTTCTTTGAAGCAGTCAACATCAACCCATATCTCAGATCACATTCACGAATGGAGACGAAGATGTCACCTAGTTAAATTTTACATTCCAGACCAGATTTTGGCCGAATGGTTCATAAAATCTCTTTTACCAGTAATAACTAAAGATGTGGCCAAAGGGGGTGTTGTAACTGAAGAGTAGGTAATTTCTCATGCTCAATACCTTGATCTTGTTTATAATTAGATTGGTACTCTGTATGAAAAGATCCCAGATTTACCCCAATCTACCAAAAATAATCCATCTCTTCTAGGGTCACATGTCGCAGATGACCTGATTGGTTCTGTGAGTTAGAAATCGAAGAACAAAAAGAAAAATTCCAAGAAATTTCAGATTTCAGCTCTACCTGATTCAACTGAAGAAGATCCTTCTATTGGAATTACTTCAGAAATTAACATTGTAGAGTCATCTACTGGCAAGGGTAAGCAATCCAGAAATAAGAAAAGGGACAAGACAACTATTCTAAGGAGAAATCGAATAGGAACAAATTGTCTGATGAAAAGAGGAAACCTCAGTATCATTTCTTAATTTGTGAGGAAGATCATTACACTAAGGAGTGCCCACATCAGGCTGAAGTTTCCAAATTCATCAAAAGTTCACCCACACCTGCTATTTTGAAGGATCCTTTTCCTCCACAAGACAGTAAAATGGTTTCTCATGACCAATCCTCCTCATCCTTATCGGCAAATATCATGATGATGTCTTCCAAAGTTATGGTAGCAACAAGATCCAAAGATTACACGTCAAAGAGTCCTGTTGAAGATGGAAATGACTCCAGTTCACCTGGTCAAAATTCCACATCTACTCCTCCTTCTTCTGAATCGTTACATATTGAAAAACCAAACCCTGATATTATAACTCATCCACCTCCTACGGGTATGCTTTTTAAGTCAGCCTTTAATCCGCATGCGAGGTGTAGAGTCCAAGGACTGCCTTACCTTGACAACCTTTTTGCCTATACTTCTTCCTTTTTCCTATACCTATCACCTAAATAAATGCAATAGGCACAAGGTTTTGTTAAGGTAAGCACTTACATGTCCTCTTTTTCATACTTTTTCTATATACCTTGTTGTTTTATTAAAGTTTGCATTCAAATACGAAATTGGCATGTTTTTGCAGGTAATCTGTATTTCTGCAGCTACCTCCATTGTTAACAAGGTTCGAGTGCACCAGCTAATAAAAAGAAGATATGGATGGATGAGGAATGATCTCCTCATGGATTCTTTCCTATTCTCTCAAGCCAATCCTTCAAGAAGATCGCACTGTAACACGGTCAACCTCAAAGTCAACTGCAAGATTATGTGCTGGGACATAGTCTGAGTTTTCCGAAATCTCATCGATTTTCTTTTCCAAATAGAAAATCGATTATTCAGCGATATAGTTTGTTTAATAAGGATCGTAATAAAGACATGTAGGCTTAAAACTCTCACACTGTTACTTGGAGAAATGTTATAAGAGCAATGGTTGCTCTGTGTTTTGGTGCGTGCCGCTATATGTAAATTTTGAAGAACATCCTGTTAAAATTGTTTGTGAGTAATAGACTTGGTTCATATTTTCCATGTTGCGTTGATTGAATATTGCCAATTGTCTTGTGGAGGGTCCCTACGTCTAGTATAGGTTTTTGATTGATTGAAAATAGATTTCTGTGATTTCTTAAAGTTAAATTATGGATGCTCTGTTTTGTGTTTTGAAATGCAGTATAATGGAATTCATGATTAAATTGTTGTTTGCATAAGCAATTTCATTTGCTTTCTACCTAGTATAATCCTATTATTTCATTTGCTTTTTACCTGGTACAATTTGATCATCTCATTTGCTTTTTACCTAGTGTAATTCAATTGTCTCATTTCACAGCTTAGTTGTTTTCCAGTTTATCAGTTTTAGTTCTTGTTTGAATGAAGTTGCATTAGCTAAAGAGTGATAGTATTTTCCTTGGAAATTAAGTTCAGACATCATTCATTTTCAATTTGATAGAATAGATCTCTCTTACACATAGTAATCTAGTTTGGCTGCAACATAAAATTCAAGATAAAATAAAAAACAATCTAACAGAGTAGAGTTTAGGATCACTCTCCAACCATCCACAAAACTTGATTCAACTGAGATTAATTTTTAGGATAACCAGCTAACAACTTTAAGAACAATACTCTAATATAATCAGTAATACCATCTCCATATTAATTCTAAGTTTAGACCTTAACAATAACATAGATATCTTAACGACATAAAATAACTTCTAGCACATATAGTGCACTTGTGCTTCATCAGTATACCTGCCCTGGTCGATAATTTATGCTGACAATTTAAGAACATTAAATTGGCTAAACATTTTGGTGTCGTTACCGGGGAAGTAAAAATAGAAGTTAAAAAAAAAAAGAGAGAGAAATTATCAATTCAAAAAATGATATGCATAGGGATAGAGACTCTAGAGGTAGATTTGTAGGACAAGGAAGAAACTTGATTCCCACAAATCCACTCACTTCACCATGACTTCGAAATTCCACACCACCTACTCAAACTCGAATTCCACTTGCAAGTTGGCAAAGACTTCCCGAAGTCTCAAGATCAGAAATCCAATCCAGAACTTCACCCACTTCATCCATCGAAGCTATAATTGAAGAAAATCCTGCATCCCCAACTACAGGAGTAGTTTTTCTATCCTCCACTAGTGAATAAATTTTAGGAGAAGAATTAGAAGTTCCTAGCGAAGAAGAGGAACAATAAACTTATTTTAACCACCCATTGATAGAGGAACCAAAATAATTAGAAGAACCTTACATTAGTTCTAAGGAATCTATCATAGCTGAAGAAGGGGAAGGAGAGGTACACAATGTGAATGGTGAGGGAAATAGGATTGGATGAGGAAGAGGAGGAGGTGGAGATAGGAATAGAGGAGGGGTTAGAGGTAGAGGAAATCAAGATCCTTTTGGATTTCCTAGTTTTGATGAAGATACAACCCTCACAATGAAAATATATCACCCTCAATTCTTCCTAATTTCCACGGAAAAATAAATGAAGAACCAGAGACATTTTTCTTCGAATTTGAAGTATTATGTAGATCATATGACTATCTGCATGATGTTCAAAAACTGAAATTGTTCCATGCTATCTTAAGGATTAAACGTTTAAATGGTTGATGAGTTTAAGAATGAATTCTATAAGAACATGGGCAGAAATGAAAGAAGCTTTCTTAGGAAAATATAGAGATTATTGTATGCCTAGTAAACTTAAAGATGAAGTCTTCAAAATGACACAAAAGGAAGATGAAAATATTGAAGACTTAGTAGAGAGATTTGTCTATAATATTAAAAGAGAAAAAATGGATAATTTCGATGAGGAAACATTGAAAGCCCTCTTGCTCAAAAATATCAAAGATGAATCGATCGATCTCCTTAACTTAACAGGGAAATGAGATATTTCTCAATTACCATTTGCAGATATTTGTGATCTATGTGTACATATCTCAAGGGGTAAAGCACGAGTTGGAAAGAGTCCTAGAGGCCCTCTCTTATCAAGAATTAATAAATCTGCAGCTGGGACAGTCAGTAGTGTCAAACCAGGAGGTAACTCCTCAAATGTAATCGTATTATTCATTCAAGTTGTTTATTATTATATACAAGAGGGAGTGATTGTTCAGTTCATCTCCCGATGACTCTCCATTTCCTCTATTATTTATTTACACTAATTACAGTTGTTTACCCAATCCCTATGATTAGGTGTCAACATTCCCCCCCTTAATCTGAAGGGATGTTGGTGAGTCCAAGAATCATTATGAATCTTTCAAGTTTTTCTCTTCCAAGCGCTTTGGTGAAGATGTCTGCAATCTGCCCATTAGTGGAACAATGGCGAAGATGGACTGTTTTGGCCTCAACATGATGTCGAATCAAATGATATTTTGTATTGATGTGCTTCGTTGGAACTTTGGGTTCTTGGCCAACTTTATTACCGAGGTATTGTCAATCATGAGTGGAGTCGATTGTACTTGTTTTACTTGCAAATCTTCAAGAATTTCCTGAGCCACACAATTTCTTTTGTTGCCTCAGCTACTGCCACATATTCTACCTCTGTTATGGAATCTGTTGGAACTGATTGTTTGCGTGATCTCCAAGAGACAGCTCCTAATCCAAGACTCATAGCATAACCCAAAGTAGATACCCTAGTTTCTTTGTCTCCATCGAAGTCTGAATCAGAGTATCCAATCAAGCTGAAGTCATCCACCTGTGTATACTTGATTCCGAAGTCTTGAGTTCCCTTCAAGTACTTTAGAACTCTTTTTGTAGCAGACCAATGTCCCTCACAAGGTTTTTGCATAAACTTGGAGAGGATTCCAACAACAAACGAAATGTCTGGTCTTGTAGTAGTTAGGTAGTTGAGACTTCCTACAAGCTGTCTATACTTTGTTGCATCCTCAAATTCTTTTCCTTCAATGGATGTGAGCTTTAAGTTCTGTTCCATTGGAGTAGTCAAAGGATTGCATTCAGTCATGCCAAATATGTTCAACAGATCTCCAATGTAATTCTTTTAAGAAAGGAATATGGACTTCGGATGTTGAGTTACTTTAATACCAAGATAGTAATCAACATAGCCCAAATCAATCATTTCAAATCCTTTCCTCAATTCCTTCTTTATGGATGCAATGTAGCTCTCATTGTTCCCTATCATCAAAAGATCATCTACATATACCACAAGATATACAATTGTCTTGCCAACCTTCTTTATAAACAAAGTTGCATCATCAAGATCATAATTTTTGAAATTGAGTTTCAGAAGATGCTCAGTTAGTTTTTCATACCAGGCTCGTGGTGCTTGTTTGAGGCTGTACAAGGATTTCACAAGTTTTCATACTTCATGTTCATGTCCTTTTACAACAAATCCTTCATGCTGGGACATAAAAACATTCTTTTTAAGTTCTCCATTCAAGAAAGTAGTTTTTACATCCATTTGATGGACTTTCCAACCATTCTGAGCTGTTAGGGCAAAGAGTGTTTGAATGGTAGCCCATTTTGCTGTGGGGGAAAAAGTCTCTTCATAATCGACCCCTTCATTCTGTGCAAAACCTTTTTCCACAAGCCTGACTTTGTGCTTGTCAAGTGAGCCATCAGCTTTATACTTGTTCTTATAGACCCACTTGTAGCCAATTGGTTTGGTTTCCAATGGAGGATCAACCAGCTTCTAAGTGCCATTCTTTATCAAGGCATCATACTCCTTTTGCATTGATTTTTTCCATTCATCATGAGAAGTATCTTCTTTGAAGGAATTTGGTTCAAAATCTATAGACAAATTCAATTCACAATCATAAGAAACATCCATATCAATAGGTGAATCAGAGTCATCTACATCACCTCCATTTTGCTGGGTTGAATTTTTAGTTCATGTCTTTCCAACCTCATCAGGATGAACACTTTCAAGTGTCTTTGTCAGCCACTTTGGGGGACTTTTCTGAGATGGTGTAGGCTACTCCGTTGATTGAGTTGGGACTGAATCTAGATTGAGTCTCCCAATTCTGTCAATCAAATCACTCAAAGTATCATCCGTTGTTGGAGTTTCATGCGGGGGAGATAGTGCTTCAGAAGAAGATTCCACAGATTGATCTAGTATAGGAATCCCCCCTTCAAGATGTGGAATCTGATTATTAAATTCTTGAAATGACTTTGCATTTGCGAATCTATCTAAGCGATCAAGTTGCTGCTCAACAACATTGTCAGTTTTGGATGATTCAAGAAAGATTACATCTCTAGATATAACAAAATTTGTATTAACTTCATCATACAGATGGTATGCTTTGGAGGTGTTTAAATACCCCAGGGAGATACACTTACGACTTCTTGCACGAAGTTTGTTTCTATGTACCTTTGGTATCAAGGCATAACACGTGGAACCAAAGACCCTGAGATTCTTTACCGAAGGAATGTGCCCATACCACATTTCATAAGGAGTCTTGTTTCTAATAGCATTAGATGGAAATCTATTCTTTACATATACAACACATAGAACTGCATCAACCCAAAACATCAATTTTACATTTTTGAAAAACATCATGGAGCGCATCATATTTAAGATTGTCCTATTCATTATTTCAGCTACTCTGTTCTGTTGGGGATTATAAGGCACAGTTGTTTGATGTTTGATTCCATTTTGGCGAAGATAGTTATAAAATTCATTTGAAGTGTATTCTTTTCCATTATCAGTGCGAATAGAGACAATATGAGATTGTGCATCATTTTCAATCCATTTATGAAAGTTCTTGAATGTTGAAAAGCATCAGATTTGTTCTTCAATAAATGAACCCAACACATTCTGGTGTAGTCATCAATAAATGTCATCATATATTTATTTCCATTTGCAGAAGGAACAGGAATTGGACCACATAAATCTGAATGAATGAGTTCAAGTTTTATATGTGCTCCGGAATGTGAATCATGAAAAGATTGTTTGCTATGCTTTCCTAAAATGCAAGCATCACATTGCTTAAGTTTCCTAGGAATTGTCGACAAACTAGTAACACCATTTTTCTTCAAGCAGAGGCTGTCATAGTTCAAGTGTCCAAATATAGCATGCCATAATAAACTTGATGGAAATGTACCTTCTCATAATGAGAATTGTATGAGAAATTTTGTGCATGAGCAGAGGTACCCTCCAGCTTGAGAAGCCTTTATTCTTCTATCCGCGTCATCACAAGTGAGTGGTCCAATGCTTTTCTCACGTCAAGCTTGCCATCAAACATATGAATGGAGTTTCTTTGCTGGCGGATGTGGACCAAGGACAATAATTTTCTCGTCGGCTGTGGGAGATATAAAACATGATGCAGAAGAAAGTCTGGAAGACCAGGCAATTTAAGCCTGATTGTACCAAGCCCTGATGGCTTGAGTTTTGATTTGTCTGAAAAATATACTGCTCCATCAACATTTTCAGTAAATTCTTCAAAAAAATCTCTTCTAAAAGTCATGTGGTAAGTTGCTCCTGAATCAAGCAACCAATCATTTTTCCATGAAGCAAGTGAAGCATTAAATAAGTCTTCATTTACTCCAATATTACAGTGTGCCACAACATAGTGAGCAAATTCAGGTGATTTACCTTTCTCTTTGTCATTAGTTTTACCTTTGGGTTGGTTTCTTTCATGCTCAATTTTGTCCCAAGTCAACTTGCATGTGGATGCATCATGTGATTCATCTCTTTTGCAGCATATGCAATGAAAATCTGACTTTTCTCCTTGAGAGTGTCTGCCCCCCCTGCCTCTAAAATTTCTTCCTCTTTCTCTTCGACCACCTCTTCCTCTAGAAGAATCTTGAGAAATATTCTTCTCTTTATGTGCAAGGCACACAACTTCTTCAGAAGACTGATGAGTTGTCTTCTTCCCAAAAGCTTTCTCTCTTTCAACAATTTTTTTCACAAGGGAGTCAAAGGTAATATCTTTGAGGTTTCCATTTGCTTGCAATGGCTCAATATAATTTGAGTAAGTGGGATAAAGTGCTTTGAGAAAAGCTATCAGAGGAATGTCGAGTTCAACATTAGTGACTTTTATATCATGCATAATAGATTTTACTTCTGATGCAAGAGAAAGAGGATCATCATTTTGTAATTCAAGGGTGAACAATTTAATCATGAGTTGAACAACTTCAATTGCAGAGTGTGAGTCATAGAGTTCCTTCAGTTTTTGTAAGGCTTCAAAAGCATTTGAAAATGGCAAAATATGGTGACTCACCTCTTCATTTACTGATGTCGCAATCAATGAATAAGGCTTGTTGTTCTTATTTTCTCAAATGGCGCATTCCTTGTCTGAGGTAGGTTGTTCTGGCTCTTTATCTTTGTTTCCAACACACACTCTTTTCCACAGCTCATTAAAAATGAGAGTGTGTTTGATTTTCCGAGACCACTCAGGATAATTTTCCTTCCCATTGAGGACCACTCCCACAATAGATATTAATGAGTGCATTTTAAAAAAAAATATACTTCTACTGCCAATAAGTTGTAAGAAATTGCACTTTTGCTTGTAAAAAAAAACCTACAATTTTAATGTATATAACAGAGGTATGGACATGCTCACAAAACCCAACAGGTGAGTATAGATGTAAGGCTTCCACTTCAGAAAGGTCCTATTTAGAGATGGTCCACACAAAAATTGAACCTCAATGTCTAACTATCAACAAAGCACACATTCAGGACCTGTATCTCTGATGAAAACAAGCACATTTTTGGCAAAATAAAATGTCTCTTTCAAAGTTCCCCAGTACACCCCACTTAAAAACATCCTATACAGGACTCAAATAAAATGCCTCTTTCAAAATTCACTAGTACAACCCACTTAAAAACATATTAGAATAGATAATAAGACATGTAATCTATAGGTTTTCTTCACGGTCAATCTGAGAGTCATAGTCTAAAACTCCATGTCAAAGCAAGTACCCATGAATTTTTTTTAGGGAAGGCAGAGGGCTAATACCATGGAGCAATTGCCTCACATAACTAGCTGAATGTCTGCAACAATTGTTTGAGAGGGGAAAACCTGTAGAACAACTATCAAATTCTTGACAGAGGCACACCTGTGGAGTGTTTGCAAGAGGTTAGTTTTGCAAAATAGGCAGAACATAGGCAGAAGGGAGTTACAAAGCAGAGAGGGAAGCCAAAAATGGCACTGGCTCTGATACCATGTCAGACCAGGAGGTAACTTCTCAAATGTAATCGTATTATTCATTCAGATTTATTATTATATACAAGAGGGAGTGACTTTTCAGTTCATCTACCGATGACTCTCCATTTCCTCTATTATTTATTTACACTAATTATAGTTGTTCACCCAATCCCTATGATTAGGTGTCAACAAGTAGGGAAAAATTAAGAAGATTGCTTGATACATTCAAGACAAATATTTTAGGGAGTCTAAGTGAACAAATAGACACCCTTAAAATACAAAATAAGCAAAAATATAAAAATGTTGCATTATCTATTTTCTGTCGTAGACGTTGAAAGAAGCATGCCTTGAGAGAGTGTCCCTTAGATTCAAAAGCTATATAAACTTGTGCCATATGTGCTGGTAATTATGATACTAAGGAGTGTCCTTCTTTACCAGGTTTCAAGGCTATATTTAATGATGAAGGAATACCAAAACAAGTATACCCTCTTTATTTTATAGCCAAGAGACCATGGTAAAACTCCCAACCAAATCAACCACAAGGTTTCAGACCACAACAATTTTCTCAGTCTTCAAAAAATAATTGGAATCCATCTTAGCAACCTTCGGATCAGCCACAATCACAATCTTGGAATCAAGGATGGAAAAGTCTTTATGGGCTTATTCTCAATATCAACAATATTCATCATTTTATCTTCCATCGCAATTTCTACCCCAATCTAATCAAATTCCCCAAGCTAATCAATTACCTCAGATCCAAGTTCAGAATCAAAATCCATAGCTATCCTTACCATTTACACAAAAACCAAATCAACTACCTGCTCAACCACTTCCGAATCCTAATAATAAAATGCCACAACAACCTGTGTACAACATGGAAGGGCAAAATCCTCAAACTTATGTAATAACTCCACTAGATCTAAATAATATCCAATTAAGGTCTGGAAGAGTGTTACAAAGAAAACCCCCTATTTTTATTCAGGAAGCAAGACCAAATCTTCAAAAACATAAAAATCAATCTAAAGAAGGAGAGACCTCTCTCCCTCAAAAAGAGAATAATCAAACAAAAAATGTTCCAATAAATACTCTTATTATAGAACAACCATCGGTATCAATTAGACCACCTTTTCCTGAACGGTTGAAAATTGATGAAGGAGTAGAAAAACAAATCACATTGCCTGATTATAATATGTTGGATGAATTAAGAAATGTCTGTATCAAAATTCCTTTGTTACAAGCCATAAAAGAAATACCAATCTTTGCAAAAACAATTAAGGAATTAAGTACTTAAAGATCAGGAAGAAAAAGAAAAGACATAAAAATAATTCAATTAGTCGAGAAAATTGCAGACATCATGATGGGGAAAACAACAATCCAAAAATATCTAGAGCTAAGAAGCCTCATTGCAAAAATTCACATCAATGGAATAGAAATACCAAACACACTGATTGATCTAGGAGCAACCATAAACATAATGAGTAAACAAGTTATGGATTCACTTAGGCTTCCTAACCTTCAATACACACCAACACTATTACAATTAGTAGATAGGTCTATGATTAAACCTGATGGTGTGTTGGAAGATGTTTGTGTATCCTTAGATTCTTGGGAATACCATGTTGATTTCATGGTCTTAACACCCAAGAATAATTTAGTAGGACATTCATTAATTCTAGGAAGACCATGGTTAGCTACAACTGATGCTTTCATCGGTTGTATATCAGGTGACATGTTTATCTCAGATGGAAATTCTACAAAGAAATTTACATTATACCCTCCTGCAAGAACAATAATAGAAACAGAGAATGAGGAATGTACAGATGACGAAGATGATATACAACCCGTTTTCACTACTGGACAAGTAAGAGAGGAAGACCAAATTTCAAATCTATTGGAAAATAATGAATCTTCATCACATTATGACTGTAGTCGAAATGAATATCTCTCATCTAGACAAATGTCATTTCTCTCCATGGAAAAATTTGAGAATTCTTTAATATAAATCTTTTTAGGTAAAAATTTGAATGTTAATGAAAACTTGGAAGGATTACAAAAGAGTCAACTAGTAAAAGTCTTACAGAAACATTCTTCTGCTTTTGCATGGGAATACACTGATATGAGAGGAATTGATCTTAAGACTTGCATACATCATATCTACATCAAAAAAAGTGCAAGGCCAGTTAGACAGCCGCATGAAGAATGAACCCAAATCTAAAAGAAATTGTTGAGGAATTGCAAAAGTTACTAAATGTAAATTTCATCTATCCAGTATCAAAAAGTCGGTGGGTCTCACCCCTAATAATCGTTTTAAAGAAAAATTGAAAATGGAGAGTATGCATCGAATACAAGGAATTTAATAAAGCAACATTAAAAGACCACTTTCCACTTCCTTTTATAGACAAAGTCTTAGACACATTAGCAGGGAAAAATTACTTTTCATTTTTGGACAGTTTTAGTGGATATAACCAGATTCAGGTAGCACCTGAAGGTCAAGATAAAACCACATTCCCCTGTCCATGGGGAACTTATGCTTACCGAGTACTTCCCTTTGGATTATGTAATGCTCTAGCAACATTCCAAAGAGTAGTCCTCATAATTTTCTCTGTCTTATTCATGATTGTGTGGAAGTGTACATGGATGATTTCACAGTTTATGGAGATTCTTTTAATGAATCACTTGAAAATTTAGAAATTTTTTTAATAAGATGTAAAGAAACAAATCTCTCGTTAAGTCATGAGTAATGTTTCATGATGCTTAACAAAGGAATTGTTTTAGGTCACCATATTTCAGGAGATGGAACTAAGGTAGACTCATCTAAAGTCAAGGTCATTTCTAAATTATCAGTGCCAAATTGTCAACGAGATGTTAGGATTTTTCTTAGTTTTATTGGATATTATAGAAGATTTATATAAAACTTCACAAAAATTGCATCTCCACTCTTTAAACTACTTACCAAGGACCGTGAATTCAATTGGAATTCTGATTGTCAAGCTGCCTTTGAAACTTTGAAAAAGAGAATTTCTGAAGCACCTATCCTAAAAGGACCTAATTGGATATTGCCTTTCCATATATCAATTGATGCTTCAGATACAACATTAGGAGTTATGTTAGGGAAAAAAGACCTCACTTCTTATGCAATCTATTATACCAATAAAAGTTTAACTCCTACAGAGCTAAATTATACTGTAATTGAGAAGGATTTTTAGTCGTAGTTCATGCCATTAACAAATTCAGACATTATATAACTGGCTATGAAACTTTCATTCACACAGACCATTCTTCCATTAGATACCTAATGAATAAACCAATCACTAATGGAAGAATAACCAGATGGATTTTATTGTTACAAGAATTCAACATCACCATTCTAGATAGACCCAGAAAACAAAACACAATTGTTGACATTTTATCTAGAATTCATAATGATAATAATGATCAACCTGTAGAGGATAAATTTTCTGATGAATATCTTTTTGCAATATATACTAAATCACCTTGGTATGCAGATATTGCTAATTATTTAGCTACAGGGAAAATTTCATTTCATTTGTCTCCTAGAGAAAAGAGGAGTATAGTTCACAACAACACATCTTGTTCATGGATAAACGAAGAGTTATACAAAACAAAACCATATCTCATTATCAGAAGATGTATTCGAGAAGATGAAATACCAGAAATACTTAAAGCCTGCTATGATGAACCATGTGGAGGACATTTTTCTGACAAAAGAATTGCTTATAAAGTTTTAATTTTAGGATATTATTGCCCTTCCATTTTCATGGATACCAAGGAATATGTTAAAAGATGTGATAGTGGTCAGAGAATGGGCAAATCCACTCTTTCAAATGAAATGACATTACGACCACAGGTACTCATTGAACCATTTGAAAAATGGGCACTAGATTTTCTTGGTCCAATTAGCCCACCTTCAAAGCAAAAAAGGTATATTTTAGTATGTACTGATTATGTCACTAAATCGGTAGAAGCTAAAGCACTTCCTTTTGCTACTGAAAATGTTGTAGTTGCATTTATTTTTGAGGATATTTTCACTCATGTTCGTGTTCCAAGAGAAATTGTGACAGATTAAGGAACACAATTTACATCTAGATTAGTGCAGAAGCTTGTGGAGCAGTACAAAATCAAACATCGAAAGTCCAATCCATACCATCCACAAGCCAATTGACAAGTTGAGTCTACAAATAAAGTGATTGAAGCAATCCTTACCGAGACTATACACTTACATAGGAAGGACTAGATAGAAAAGCTTCCAGAAGCTTTGTGGGCTTATAGAACTACATAGAGAAGTTCTACATGACATACTCCCTATGAAATTGTTTATGGGAAGCAAGGCTTACTTCCAATAGAATTCCAAATCTAGACTTATCAGAAGCACAAAAGCAAAGGATGATACAACTTAATGAGCTTGATGAAATAAGACAAGAAGCCCTCCAGGAGACCAACCTAGTTCAACAACAAAGATCTCATTGGCATGATAAGTACATTAAAGAAATAAAATTTCATCTAGGTGACTGGGCATTACTCTTCAATTCAGAGTTCAAGAATTTCTAAGGAAAATTCCAAACCCACTAACTTGGACCTTATGAAGTTGAAAATGTCTTTGACAAGGGTGCAGTTAGAATCAGGACTATTAATGAAGAGAAGATTCCCCTTTTAGTAAATGGACATCGACTTAGACTTTATCAAAAGCCATTGACAAAAGAAGAATTTGTCAAAATTTTCCAAGATAATTCAGAATTGAAGATGGTTGAGAAGAGTTCTTCTTCTTTTCCACCTTAGAAATTTTACTTAAATAAATTTTATATATATATATATATATATATATATATATATATATATATACACACACAAAAAGAAAGGTATAAACATGAAAACCAACATGTTGTTGGCATGCTTATACAGAAAATTTGAAGTGAAAACCAACTCTTGTTGGCACCTTAAATTTTCTTTCCAAAAATAAATTCCCTTTCCTAAAGTTTTTTTCTCAGCTACAAAACTAGTGACTTTCTGTAGCTCGGACAAGTTTCTGCAGCTCTAATAAAAATTTTGTAGCCAACTTGGCAGGAACACTTGGTGATTCGAATTGAAGAATAATTGACAGTACGAAGTACCTGCAGGAGATGTCAAAGGACAAATAAGGTTAGAAATTTAGTCAAAGGCATGTGATACTTTAATTTTACAATGAGGATTAATATATTGCATATATGAACTAAGAGGACATAACACTGCCAATGTAAAATGAAATCATTGCAAACTGTGAGTGATGGTCGCTTGTCAAAATCATCATAATCCACCACTTAAACTCTCGTCTTGTCCTCATTTTGAATCTTTCGAAGTAATTGCCGAAACATTATTTTGAATGCGCTCTAATGGTCAATTCATTTCCACGAACTTCATTATAATTTACCTGTTCTCCCATTTCTCCGAATTCACATAACCTCTCCATCTCTCCGCCACTGAACGAAACCCTACCAACACCATTTTTTCTGTCAAGTGAGCAGTCTTTGAGACGAAGCATCTTCCATAATGGGTGTTATTGTCCGAATTGAACCAGTAGGGAAGAATTTCTTAGAAGGATATCCTCAGACCAGGGAGCTGTTGCAGAAAGTACAGTGGTTACAATTTATAGAGAAATTCAACGGTTTCCATAGGGAGGTGACGAAGACTTTTGCACATTCTTTTGATGGGACAAAGGTTGAAATAGGAGACATCAAATTCACCATAACGGAGTCCCTGATCGCAGAAGCTACTGAATTACCCAGAAGTGGAGAAAAATGGTTTAAAAACAGAGGAATCAATGGGGAAGATTGGAAAGTTTTCCAAAAAAATCCAAACATAGACACCTCAATCTTCAAGAAAGGTATTCCTACTACAACCCTTAAGTGTAAATGGAGGAACTTGCTCCTTGTACTTCAAAAATTTATTACTTGTGAAGGTCGATTTGGATACATGTATTTCTACCACATTAGAATAATGATGAATTTTATTGAGGAGCACCAAATGAATCTTCCTTACTTCCTCTTGCATAGTCTTAAGAAAATGTCCATGAATGTTCAAAAGAAAATTCAATTCATAAACAACACCATGTACCATCATGGATTGATAAAGATCTTTGTTGAGTTTCACCTTCAGAGTATAGGGTATAACTGAGAAAATTTTATGGTAAGGAACCATTTTGAAGAAAGAACCTCTGAACAGGCCAGCAGTAGTAGAATCCTTAGGGGAAGGAAGAGAACAATGGAAACAATAAAAGAACAAGAGCCCTAGTCTCAACAGGAATTATCAAAGGATGAACTATCCATGTTGGATATTTTGAAGAAAATAAAAAGGGGAAATCTTAGAAGAAAGAAATCTAGCAAAAGAACAGAGGATTTACCACAAACCAAGATCCTCCCTCAAGAAAAGAAGCCACAAGCTAAAAAAAGGAAAGCACAGGGATTACCAACCTCAGGACCGAGGAGAAGTAATAGATTGAATACGATGCAACAAGTAGTTTCAAGAGCTACAAAATATATCGATCTTGAGGAGAGGGAGCCGACTGAAGACCCTGAAATTTCTCCAGAAGGATCACCAAAACTGTCACCAAGGGTGTTATCACCACCCTGCAGTTCACCTCTAAGAAGTCTAGTGCACAATCCAGGTGTTGATCCTGTTCAACAAGATATTTATGACTACATAGAGTCATTAGAAAGGAAGGAAGCAACAACTAAATAATCAATCCAAAGTCCAGGAAAATGAAGCCATCAGTTCAATGAGCCACAAGAACCTTCAACATCTAATTTTTTAAAGCAAGAGATCATTAAGCTGGAGACATTGAACAGATGTCTCAAAAATGAAAATCAGACATTGAAAGCACAAAATGGGATTCAATTTGCAAAGAATGACAACCTTATTCTTCATTTGAGTTTATGGTACATAAAGAACAAGAAGTTCAAGAAAGAAAATAAGGCAATGCAAAGGGAAATAATCAACCTAAAATATAAGATCCTCATGAAGAAACCAAGAATGCCAGTGGTTGCTAAAAAGAAGAATAAAGTGAATCCTGAATGTGATAACCAGAGGGCACAAGAGAATGACAATGATGAATTGTATGAGCACATACAAAACCTCCAGCATGGGGGAATGTAGATTCCAAGGACTGCCTTAACTTGACACCCTTTTTGCCTATACTTCTTCCTTTTTCCTATACCTATCACCTAAATAAACGCAATAGACACGATTTTTTGTTAAGGTTATCACTTACATGTCCTCTTTTTCATATTTTGTCTATATACCTTATTGTTTTATTAAAGTTTGCATTTAGCTATAGAATTGGCTTGTTTTTGCAGCTAATCCATATCTCTGCAGCTACCTCCATTGTTAACAGGGTTTGAGTGCACCAACTAAGAAAAATAAGATATGGATGGATGAGGAATGATCTCCTCGTGGATTATTTCATATTCTCTTAAGTCAATCCTTCAAGAAAATTGCATTGTAATATGGTCAACCTCAAAGTCAACTACAAGATTATGTGCCAAGACAGAGTCCGAGTTTTCCTAAATCTTATTGATTTTCTTTTCCAAATAGCAAATCGATTATTTAGCGATATTGTTTATTTAATAGGCATCATAATAAAGATATGTGCACTTAAAACTCTCACACTGTTACTTGGAGAAATTTTATAAGAGCAATGGATGCTCTGTGTTTTGGTGCGCGCCGCTATATGTAAATTTTGAAGAACATCCTATTAAACTTGTTTGTGAGTAATACACTTGATTCATATTTGCCATGCTGGGTTGATTGAAGATTGTCGACTATCTCGTGGAGGGCCCCTATGTCTAGTATAGGTCTTTGATCGATTGCAAATAGATTTCTTTGATTTCTTAAAGTTAAATTATGGATGCTTTGTTTTGTGTTTTGAAATGCAGTATAATAGAATTCGCGATTAAATTGTTGTCTGCATAAGCAATTTCCTTTGCTTTCTACCTAGCATAATCTTGTTATTTCATTTGCTTTTTACCTAGTATAGTTTGATCATCTCATTTCCTTTCTACCTAGTGTAATTCAACTATCTCATTTCATAGCTTAGTTGTTTTCCAGTTTATCAGTTTTAGTTCTTGTTTGAATGAAGTTGCATTAGGTAAAGAGTGACAGTGCTTTCCTTGGCAATTAAGTTCAGACATCTTTCATTTTCAATTTGATAGAATAAATCTCTCTTACACATAGTAATCTAGTTTGGCTACAGCATAAAATTCAAGATAAAATAGAAAACAATCTAACAGAGTAGAGTTTAGGATCACTCTCCAGAAATCCACAAAACTTGATTCAACTGAGATTAGTTTTTAAGATAACCAGCTAACAACTTTAAGAACAATACTCTAATATAATCAGTAATACCATCTCCATATTAATTCTAATTTTAGACCTTAACAATAACATATATATCCTAACAACATAAAATAACTTCTAGCACATATTTTGCACTTGTGCTTCATCAATATACCTGCCTTGGTCGATAATTTTATGCTGACAATTTAAGAACATTAATTTGGCTAAACACGAGGGTTGCCCAAAACTATAACATCGTCGAAGATCTGGCTATGTCACCCTCGGCCATGTTTGCCCTTGAAGTGCTGAAAACTTTCCTAGCACAAAGGAAATTATTACTATTAGCCATAGGAGCAGTAGATCCTCAAGACTCCCATTTGATTGTTTTTTATCTCGAAAATCATGTCCTGCGTCTCCCACACCAACTGGATTTTCAAATACCAGTTCACGTCAAAACTCGACAAGTTTTTCGAATAGTGATTGACGAAGGAGTGTTGACATGTATTATGTCCATTTCCTGTTGGAAAGCCTTGAGTTCTCCAACAATCAATCAATCTCCCACGACTTTTGAAATCTTTCAATGGAAGAGGTTTTCGTCCATATGGATTTTTAAATGATTTTCCAATCGAATTAGATGGAAAACAGTTGTAATAGACGTTGAGGTTGTTGATGCTCAACTTGACTATAACCTTCTACTTGGTCGGAGCCGGACTTATGCCATGGCGGCAGTGGTCTCATCATATTTTAGGATGATTATGTTTCTTCACAAAGGAAGAATTGTGAAAGTAGACCAATTATCCTACTATACCTCAGACCCTAATTCCACTAGTAGTATCCCATTTGTTGGAAAATCAACCACTCCATATGAGGAAGTTGGTGTTGGCCTTCTCAATGACTCATCTTTGACGGGAACTTTCGCATTCCCTCCACCCATTTTCCTTCATAATGAAGCATAGATTAACATCAATACATCAAGTACTTTCAAATCGAGAGATCTGTAGAAAGTACCTTCAGAATCAGAAATGATCTTATAGCCCCTTTTCAGTTAGCCTATGAAGCAATTCAGTCTTTTTCCAACCCATCAACATCTGATAATGATCAAATGAATACGATTATTGATGAATATTCTCATTTGTCATGCTTGGAACAAATCTCTATGCCCGATCCCTTTAACACATATTTTTTAACTGATGAATGGATTATGGAAGTCATGACCTTGGACAAAATGCCATGGAACAATACTCATCATCGTTCAACTTTCTTGCCATCCTTTGACAAAATTAAGAGTAATTTCTCATCTATGTTTTCATCTGAGACCCTTAGTGACCCTCAATGTCCAATATCTACCCTTTCTTCTAGTTCTAAACAGAATTTAGGTAACATATCGACAACAATACCTATAGATATCTTAGTGAAACCTGGGATAACTAAAAATATCCATATAGGAGCTTCTTGTTCTTTAGAAGAGATCCAAACCTACACAGCCCTATTTCAGGAATTCTACGAGACTTTTGCCTGGTCCTACGAAGAGATTCCATGAATCGACCCTAGCATTGTTGTACAGGAAATAAAAACTTATCTGGATGCTAAGCCAGTTAGACAACGATTACATCCTATACACTTGCAAAAAGCTGCCACTATCAAAACTGAGGTTGAAAAATTGTTGAAAGCAGGATTCATCTACCCTGTTCCTTTAGCTGATTGGGTATCAAATATTGTGCCCGTTAATAAAAAGCAATGAACTATCCAAGTGTGTGTTGATTACCGAGATATCAATAAATATTGTCCCAAGGACAATTATCCAACTCCGTATATCGACCAAATTGTCGATCACTATGTCGGGAATGAAATTTTTGTCCTTCATGGATGGATTTTCTGGCTAGAATCAGATAAACATACTCCTTGCCAATCAATATAAAACCGCATTTATATTTCCATGGGGAACATGTTCTTATCATAAACTCCCATTTGGCCTAAAAAATGTTGGCGCGACTTTTCAATGAGCAATGTATTATGCGTTCAACAATATCAAGCGTATTGTTCAGTGTTTTTTAGATAACCTACCATCTCATTCAATGAAGTGACATGATCACCCATTGCACTTAAAAGCAGTTTTCATTAGGTGCAGGTACTACAATATTCACTTGAATCCATATAAATGTGTTTTATGTGTACAATCAGGTCGACTTCTAGGTTTCATCGTTTTGAAAGAAGGCATTCGTGTCGACCCCCTCAAGGTAGAGGCAATTATGAATTTGCTTGCTCCTTCTAGCCTTACTCAACTCCAAAATTTGCAAGGGAAGGAAAATTTTTTGCGTAGATTCATCCACAATTATGCTAAACTAACCCAAGATTTTACTCGACTGTTGAAAAAGGGCATTCCATTTTTCTGGGATGAGCTTGCTGATAAAGCTTTTGATGCATTAAAGCATGCACTGACTAATACGCCATTATTGCATCCACTCGATTATCATCGAGACTACTTTCTATTCTTAGCTGCATCCAATGCCACCATTAGCATGGTGTTAGTCCAAGAGGATGATTCTAGCAGCGAACATGTGATTTACTATTTGAGTAGGAGTCTCACTAAAACTGAGATTAAATATGCACATGTGGAGAAGCTAGCCTTGGTAGTTGTGCAAGCTGTTCAACGATTCTGTCACTATATACTTCTCCAAAAAATAACTGTCATTTTAGATTGCAACCCCACGATGTACATTCTAACAAAACAATAACTAGGGGGAAAATACTCGAAGTGGATATTTATTTTACAAGAGTTTGATTTGGAATTTGAAAAATCTAAATCAAAGAAATCCTTGATTTTCGCCGAACTATTTTGTGACTTTCCCCATACTGATATAGAAACTGTAGCAGAAGATTCTTTTCCTGACGAAGCTCTCTTTCTTATTAGTACATTAGATCTGTGGTATGGAGACATCGTTGTGTGAAAATTCCTGAATCTAACACATCAGAAACCCCTACTGCATTTTCTGGTTTACTATCTCCTACTTGTTCTTTGCATTAACAAGTTATTTAAATGCATAAATATCGAAGTAAACACAAATGCAACCTTCAAAAATATACAGATCAACAACTAAAATAAACTGAGACAACACAAGGGACACCATTATTTTTGGACAATCGTCCCCAGAAAAACCGAATGTGGGAAAACCGGTGCAACATATAGAGGGTTTTATTATTAAGCAGATTCTGAATACAACTAGGGTGCCTTATATAGCTCACCTTTCAGAGAATTTCCTTGGCAATAGTACCTCTCTACGGAGACAGATATTTTGGAAAATCAGCAACTGGATGAGCAACCCATAGTGAATCTGATTGTTCCTTGTGCTGGACAACGAAATCTTCTCCAAGCACTCCTCTAAAACTGCATCACCCTTCCTTGGCTCTGCGTCAGCTGATCAGCTCCCAGTTTGCCCCACATATACTCCCAACGCTGCCTGTGAAGTCCTCTTCGACTTCTGTATCAGCATCTGTGACTTCCGCGTCAACCTCTATGGCCCTCTACTTCCTCTGTGTTGGCCTCCTTGGCCTCTGTGTCAACCCTCCTAAGCTTTGTGTTTCCTCTTCCGACACTTTGCTGCCTCTCTGATATGTATTCTTCAACCTTTGATCAAAAGGCCTTGCTGAACCACCCCTCACTGCAACTGACCTCTAAGTCGATTTCCTCAGCAAACCCAGCCCCAGAAAATCAAATTCTTGATCTCTCTTGGTGTGTCTCCAACTGACCCTCAAGCCTCCTCTTATACTTTTGCTGTTGATGATTCAACGACCGAGATTAAGTCCCTAATCAATGGCTAAGATTAGATCTATCTTGATCATCGTTATTTAAAACTTTCTCACCCATATTATATTAATACACATTAATATTTTAATTTTCCTAAGTTTAGACTTAGGGTCTCATTAAAAATATTAATTATTTTAATATCTCTTCATCCGGATGGAATTTCTCCAAACGATTTATGGGTCTTGGAGATCTCATGTGCCTTAGGCTCTCCACCAGTTTTCATGGCTATAGCACATCCGATGCTACCAAAAATCAACACTCCCTCTTCGCGAGGAATGTGCTCTAGTAATGCTTCACCATAGAAACATCACACTGGTCTTCCGCATCAGTACCTGTGCCGATGCTTGGCCTGCTGCCTCACATCATCTGCACTGCTGCTCCATATACTATTGCCCATGACACTACCACTGCCACTACTACATTTGTACTGCAACTCCCTCTCAACATGCTGCATCATGTTTCCCATAACACTGCCACTGTTAACTGTTGCAATGCAACTCAGTTACCGAGAAGTAGGTAACTAAATTCCCCCAAATACTGACATCCCGGTCAGTCTAGAAGCCTCGTGATGTTGAAGCTACCTTTGCTTCTATCATGTGCCCCCTCTACTGCCACTACGTTGTTGCAAACACCTCTGTGCCTCTCACACTATTGCAACCTTTACTCCGCTGCTACAGACTTCTGCACTCTAGCCCTGCCTTGCTACTCCACCACACTTTTCTCCACCCGACACCTGTCATCATGCTACTCTCGTTAAGGGCTTTCGTAGCCATATGTGATCCAAGAGTTTGGGAACCTCAAGGATCCTGCCCCCACTTCTGTAGTCCTCTTGACTACAGCTCTATGTCTCCCCACTTCTTCTTTAGAGGTGCATGAGCACTCATGGCACAATCATCATCAGTCTCGACATCCTTCTCCACCTTTCCTGGAGATGCCTTTGAGTAGGAAGCTTCTCCCTTGTCTTTTTTCCTGGGGCACTTAGATGCATAATGTCCCACCTCCCCACATTTGAAGCAATTGACCTTGGAGATGTCCTTCTTCCTCTTCTAAACCCCTTGCTGTCCCGTAGATGCTAGAGCTGCATCCTCCTCCTCTTTCTTGATTCGAACTCCCTTACCGCTACTCCCCGCCTTAGTCAACCTCCCGATCTCTTCCTATTGAAGCGTTGCCCACATCTCCTCCCAAATGGGGAGAGTCGCTCTGCCCATAATTCTTTGGAAAAACATCTCCCAGTCCTCCAAGACTGCATTTAGATCAGTCCTGATCATAAAATCTGGATTCAGTGTAGACCCCACGAAAGTAAGTTAGTAAAAAATTCCTTGCAACCTGAGAAGGAAGTGATCTATCTCCCCTCCTTTCTACATCTGATATGACTTCAACTGATTCTCCAATAACATCTTTCGTTGCACGAAAGAGCCCTGGTATAAGGTGGTCAAGGTCTCCCACATATCCCTTGCTGTTGACTTCTCAGCAATATGCGGTATTACATGATCCTTGACCTTGTCTAGGATCGTGCATTTCGCCTTCACCATGGCCTCCTCATACTTCTCATTTGCATCAGGGTCAACTGGGACAAATACAATTTTCAAGGCATAGTCCTTGATGCAATGTTTATCCATGATTGCCAGGATCCTAGACTTCTAGATGAAAGAATTGGAAGCACCGTCCAACCTGTCCTGATCCCTCAATTTGTTCACTGCCATCTCTGCTCCTCTTCTTGACTCCCTCTGAGTGTCGAATTCCCTCTTGGAAATCCTCCTACCAGCTGTCGAATCACTCCTCTCCAATCCCCCTTTGCTGTTGCAACTCGAATATGGATTTCTTGGCTAGAAATCCATCTAGGTAGTGCTTCCCTCTACCTTGGTTCCGTCTCCTAAGAGACTGTTTTGTACAAACAGAAACAACGTCGCACTAGCTCCTCAAATCACAATCTGCACAGCTCCCTTAGCCCCAACAATTGAAGAATCCGAGCCCTTCTGGTTCTGCGCAATCACAATGAGAGTTGGATCAACTCCTTCTCACCTCAGTTTCGATCCTTCCTGGCTGAGAAATATGACCGGACACTGCGTAGGCCTGATCTACCCCCCCTCTGCCTCTGCACTGGCCTGGACTGCTGACGTAGCTACTGCAACTTCCCCTCCTGGCTCAGAATGCTAACGTAGGCTCTGCATCACCCTCTTTGCACTGCGTCACTCCTCTTGCCTCTTCAGCTTTGGAACAACGCTGTCTCTTGGGGTAGCTACTTCTCTACTGCAAATCCTCAGATTTCTTCTACTGATGTCTTCAGTGTTCCTTGATCTGCAATCACTCTGATACCATGTGAAAATTCATGAATCTAACACATTAGAAACCCCTACTGCATTTTCTGGTTTACTATCTCCTACTTGTTCTTTGCATTAACAAGTTATTTAAATGCATAAATATTGAAGTAAACACAAATGCAGCCTTCACAAATATATAGATCAACCACTGAAATAAACTAAGATAACACAAGGGACACCGTTATTTTTGGACAATTGTCCCCGGAAAAACCCGATGTGGGAAAACCGGTGCAACATATAGAGGGTTTTATTATTAAGCAGATTCTGAATACAACTAGGGTGTCAAAAATGGCTCACCCTTCAGAGAATTTCCTTTGCAGTAGTACCTCTCTCCGGAGATAGCTATTATGGCAAATCAACAACCGGATGAAAAACCCCATAGTGACTCTGACTGTTCCTTGTGATGGACAACGAAAGATGCTCCAACCACTTCTCTAGAAATGTGTCACCCTTCCTCAGCTCTGCGTCAGCTAATCAACTCCCAGTCTGCCCCACATACACTCCCAGCGCTGCCTCTGAAGCCCTCTTCGACTTCTACATCAGCCTTTATGGCTCTCTGCTTCCTCTGCGCTGGCCTCCTTAGCCTCTACGTCAGCCCTCCTAAGCTTTGCGTTACCTCTTCCAACACTTTGCTGCCTCTCTGATATGTATTCTTCAGCCTTGAATCGAAATCCCTTGCTGAACTTCCCTTCACTGCAACTGATCTCTAATTCGATTTCCTCAGCAAACCCAGCCTCGAAAAATTGAATTCTTGATCTCTCTTGGTGTGTCTCCAATTGACCCTCAAGCCTCCTCTTATACTTTTCCTGTTGACATTTCAACGGCCAAGATTAAATCCCTAATCAACGGCTAAGATTAGGTCTGACTTGATACTCGTTATTTAGAACTTTCTAAACCATATTATATTAATACACATTAATAGTTTAATTTCCCTAAGTTTAGACTTAGGGTCTCATTAGTAATATTAATTATTTTAATATCTCTTCATCTGTGTGGATTTTCTCCAAATGATTTCTGGGTCTTGGAGATCTCATGTGCCTTAGTTTCTCCACCAAATTTCATGGTTAGAGCACATTCGATACTACAAAAAATCAACACATTGTATATCTCCAAACATAAAATTTTAGGCTCGAGTTATCTAAAACTAATCATCGGCGAATTTGATACCAATCCCAACAATACAATACTGTTGGCGACACTCTTTACCATCATGGTGCTGATTTTGTATTCTGACATTGTTTAACTTTTTAAGAAGCCGAAAAAACTTTAAATCACTGCCACTCTAGAGCGTGTGGTGGTCACATGTCTGAGTATGCTACTGCCAAAAATATATTACGTGATGGCTCTTTTTGGTCATCAATGTTTAAAGACTGCATCACTACAGTCCGCAAATGCCATAATTGCCAAATCTATGATCGCAAAATGTGAGCACCTCCAACTACTCTTAACCCTATTATTATTGTCGGTCCTTTTGCCAAATGGGGCATCGATTTTGTCACATTTAACCCTCACTCGGCCGGGGGGCATGGATACATTATCCTTGCAGTCGATTACTTTACAAAATGGGCCAAGGCGATGCCTACATATAGAGACGATGGCGAAACTGTAGCCATTTTCATTTTCAATCATGTGATTGTTCATTTTGGTGCCCCACAAGGTATTGTTATAGACCATGGTAGTCATTTTCGTAACTTTATGATGGTCAAACTATCTGCACAACTCGGCCTTCGCCATGATAGCTCTACTCCGTGTTATCCACAAGCTAATGGTCATGTCAAAGTTGTTAATAAAGTTTTAACCAATATGATTAAACGGATAGTTGGTACGCATAAAAGACACTGGCATTCTATACTTTTTTAGCAATGTGGGCTTACCGTACCACTGTAAAAACACCAACCAGTTTTACTCCTTTCCAACTTGTTTATGGTTTGGAATCAATATTACTTATTGAATGTAAAATTCCATTCTTAAAACTAGCTATCGAATTATTACCTACTACCTCTGCGGACGAAGAACGATTTGTACATTTAGCTCATTTAGATGAAAATCGCCGTAATGTCGTATTGCCTAGAAAAGCTCACCAGAAACGTGTCAAAGCCCAATATGATCAAAACATTAATCCTCATTCATATTCATAAGGTGACCTAGTCTTGGTTTATGATCAAGCTCATGACAAGTTAGGTGTAGGGAAATTCAAACGCATGTGGCATGGCCCTTACATCATAAAATGCGTATTAGCTAAAGGAGCCCATGCACTAGTTGATTATGATGGTATTCCTTTGGGAAAGCCCAAAAATGGTCTTTACCTAAAGAAATATTTTGCATAAAGTTTGGTGAAGATCTGTACATTATTTACCGTTTTTTAGGTATGTGTGATAGTTAATGTTTTTACATTTTCTACTACTTCTCCTACTTATCTCGTTTTTACACTTGATTTGTAGATATCGACGTTCTCTTAGACTTACATTGGCTTTTCTGATGGCACTAGTCGTAGTACTCAGAATTTATCTTCCACAGCCTGGGTTATCTATTCACCTAGTGATGAGTTATTTTCTATTCATGGAATATGCCTTGGCCAATCAACGAACAATATAACAGAATATAGCGCAGTGATTGAGCTATTAGATGATGCCATCACATTTGATATCTGACGTTTGATTGTTAGGTTAGATTCGCAGCTCGTGGTATTACATTTAAACAGTGTCTATACAGTAAGGAGTCCAACCATGTTAAGAGTATTTTTACGAGTTCGTCTCTTGGAAAGGAAATTTGATTACATCGAATATCAACATATTCCGAGATATTTAAACACATTAACAGATGCATTGGCAAATCATGTGTTAAATAGACATTTGTAACATTTGTAATTTAAAAACAATATTCATTCATACATTGATCGAGATAAACATAGGTAAAAAGTAGTAGGTTTTTCATTAAAATAGAGTTTGGGTGTGTCTACAAAATATGTCATCCGAGGACACAAGGCCCTATGGCCTTTTATTTTTCGAATATGATAACACCAAAAAGTAAAAAATGGTCCTAGAAACTAGAACAGCTAGGCATGATGATGCTCATGATAACAAATGATAGCACGAGCAACTCGACGCAGCAAACGTCTGAGAGGCCTTGGAACCCCAACTACATGTCTCTGATAGGTGCGTGGAATGTCATCAGTCCCAGTCTCTGGGATGTTGGAAGTCAACCTCTCAAGGTTATGCTCCAACTCTGTTAGGATATCCTTTGCCTCTGGGTTCGCTGTCGCAGCTACTATAGGCTGCTCACCTCGTCTATCATATCGTCTCAGCCCGGCTGGTCAGGTTGGACCCACATCTGCACATGCATTTCGGATAATTAGCCTTTGAAGACCAAAAACACATAAAAAATTAAAAATTTGAAAATATGTCAAAATGAGAAATTCTTACCTAGATCACCCCACTGAGTTCCGGTTGGAAGTGGGATATCAGGATCACCTCTGTAATCCATCCTAACATACGAAAAGTCCTCAATCGAAACAATCTGCTGGCCCAACCAATCAAAAAACTTTGTCATATACCTCACTATAGGACCATCACCTCCATGGCGTGCCATCAATGCAACCCACCTCATCATGCGTGGATCCCTCAAACCCCCCTCATCTGCCAAAATATGCTGTGGCCGGAGAATAGGAATCCTCTCTAGGGAAAAAGCAACAAGAATGGCACCATAATTGAAATTCTTCAGTTTTCCATTCTTGCACCTAGTTAGATGACCCTTCATGTTCACCACCACTGCCTCGCAACAGTTTTATACCGTGGATTCCCAACATTCCACAGTTGTCCGCATCTCTACTCGTGTGGCTAGATGAAGGGCAGCACTGCCACACAATTTTAAAATAGTAAAAGCAATGGTTCTCAAGGGTAAAAGTTTGATGGATTGAATGTCAATTCTTCCATCCTTGGGTGGTGCACCCCTGCAAAAGCGTCGTAGGTATCCATCAGTAGTATCTCCCCCTACCCTCGATTCGAATAGTGAAAGATCAGCTCCCCGACGGGACAACTCAATCAAGAAATAGATATCATTAGCGACAATGGTAAGGCGATGATCAACGATCACCAAACACTGTTCCTGGACATTCCAAGTCCTTACCAACTACGTCAACAGATCTACCGAGCTTTCATCCCAGGGATAAGCCAGTCTTTCAAGAGGCCACAAGTCCCGAGGGCCTGCGAGGTGGCCGAATCTGCCGAAGCTACCAAACCATTGGCTTCATGCTCTTTCCCTCCACTCCATTTTCGAGCAATCAAATGACCTGAAATGACCATTTTAAAGCAGTTAGAAACATTTTTAAAACTCATCTCATATTTTTGATGGCTCAAAAATTATTTAAAATTAGCCCTCGGCGCCTGCGCGACTGCCCTTTTATGGACAAGGCACAACGTGGATTTTTCCCGCAGAATTCTGTGCAGGCCATGATTTTCCGTGTGGAAAATTTTATCGGCTTGCACGAGCTTGATTGAAAAAAACCCGCGCAGGTCCGAGGGCACATTTTTGAACAAAGTTTTGCTCCAAAAAATAAAATGAAAGCTCAAAATGGAAATCTAAACAGATAAAAATCTAAGTTATGAAGATATCCTCTACCTGGAAGAAATTGTGCACGATTTCGTCCACCGATTGGCTCACAATTAGTCCTGGAAGTTTGATGGTAAAAAATCCTCTCTCTGCTTTGAATTGGTGAAAATGCAAATGGTAAAAATAAATTACTTTTTCCCACTTTTATAAGTTTTTTGGAGCTTAAAAATTATTAATTTTTATGTTTTGAACCTTTTTGAGGGGGAAAATGCCCCTTTTTGAGCAGTTATAATGAGTTATTGAGTTTAAATGTGCAAGATCGTTTACAGAGTCAAGATGAATCATTTTTGACATTTTAGTAGACCTTTTTCACTTTTCATGCTCTTAAGAAATTACGAAAAGCGAAAAACATGGAGTCTTCCTTTAAGCCCTTTTCAGAGTCTTTCAAAACGAAAAGAACACCAAGTACTTGCTTGTTCGAACTCGTAAAAGTAAATGAACAACCGTCCACTTAGTATAAATTTACCCATTTTACGAACTGAGCTAGGACTATTTATGAAAAATGTATACGTTGACCAGACATGGTCAATAGAGTTCTCTCTTGTATTATTTTATCCTTTTTCAAACCTGAGAGACTAAACTGATGAAAAAGAACCCGATGGAGTCTACTTATGTTTTTCTTCTGACTCTTTAAAAATGAAAAACACCGAGCTTTACTTTCTCCGAGCTTGTTAAAATTTTACGATTAAAGAACTGAATGAGTTTCCTTTCTTGTGTCTTTTTCAAACTCTTAAAAAGAAAACGACATCGAGTTACCCCTTTACTAGACTTGTAAAAAATTAAACAGTATAGGACTCGTTAAGCATAACGAGATCGAACTGTTCCTTCTTAGGGTTCATTAAAAATACTTCGATGGACTCATCCAAAGGATGAGCTTACAGTCCAAGCATATGTTATCCTCCTCAAGCTTGTAAAAAATAAAGAGGTACTTGCCAGTAATGGTGGGGGAAAATTGGGGAAGGTGTCCATTTTACATTATCAGTTTTAAAGGTAGCATGTCGCTCTTGAACATGACACTTCGTCACATTCATGTCTGGGTTGGGAAATCCATTTAACTTATAGTTAATCAAACTTCATTGAAAGTCTTCATGGTTTTGGGTATTATCGTTAAATCAAATGTTACCAAGTCATTGTCGTGCCATTAGGTGTTCAAGAGAAGTTCAACCTCAGTTCAAAACCCTTTGCAAATTATATGCCTTCATTCGCGTCGGCCATCCTTGAGTCAGTCCTTGCAAACTATTTTCAAAACTTGATATCATGTTTCGTGTCGTAGGCTTTCCTACGACGAATCACTTCCTATCGACTTCAGCTCATTATCTAGGAAGTTGATTTAGAAACCTTCAGTACCTTGAAGCCTGCATGCCTTAATGGCAGGTTTCTCACTTTTGATGACAAGTTCTCATCATTGGCCTTCGATCAAATGATTCTATGAGTGTTCGACTTCAGATCACTTATTCACACTTCATAGATTGTACTGGGAGTACCTTGAGAACCATTGTCATTATTGGTGGTTTCTCTCGCACTTGTTAACGGTTCACATCATTGACCGATAATCAAGTGGTTTCTGCCATGTTCGACTTCGAGACATTCACTTGCATGGTTAGAATCGTATTGTGGGTCGAGAGATGGAGATCAAGACCCTAGATCTAGTTTCATCAATCCAGGTTGCAAGGAAATTTTATATTCATGATTATGTACACATGTTGTGTCTACCATCTATATGATCTTAGTTTTTTCATGCTTGTTCATTGAGTTCGCTTTACTCCGAGTATGGGAATGCTTACCTCAAAGATGAATTTTTGAAAATATATTTGCATTATGTTTCTTGAATGTTCTTTGTAGGTTTCCGACCATTGCCTCTGATCCGATCCTTGGAATGATAAAGTGATTCAATCTTTTAAACTTGTTTGTACAAACTTTGCACTTTAGACGGCAATCCGTTACATGTCAATTTGTCACCATGACACTTGATTAGTTTATGGATATTTTTACCATCCGTGAACATGTTTGAATGAACTCCCCCAGAAGTCCAACAACCCACAATATGTTGAAGTACATGAGAAATTTGAGAAAAATAACTGTCACACCTTGTTAAGTTTCACCTGCACTGTTTTCTCTAGAGTTTCCCACACATGCGCTGAAATTGATTCTGAGAACAACGCAGTGCTACGCTCTGTCTGCCACTATAAACCTGCGCAAGTGAATTCTAGAAAGTAAAAATAAAAAGTACATTCTAGAAACATAGTTGGTCGAATATTTCCTAATTGAAAGCTTCCAGTTGATGACTATTCGAACTATAACAGTTAGAAGATGCATCTCCATCCCTTTTCTCATGGTAACCTAATCCCTCAATGAAGGAGTCTCATCCTCCTCTTATGGGTATCAAACTTCCTCCTCTTGGCCTATAAAATGACTAGAGGGTAGAGGGATTGAAAAGGTCAAAACCCAGAGAAGCCAAACTTATGTTGTTGGTTTGAGATTGGAAAGCTCGTCATCTAAGGAGGAGATTGAAGGCATTTGGGAGGGATCTCACGGCATCAAGGCAAAGGTTGTAAGTCTCCTCTTAATCGTTGATTAATACAAATGAACACTTTCTCCCATTGATTTGTCTTATTGGAATGATGAATGTTTTATAGTTGTTTATAATATTTATTAAGGCAAATTCAATCCCTAATTTCCTTGATCATTAGGCTAAGTTGTTTGGATTATTATATCACATGTGCTTTTGATCCTTTTATGGTCTATGTTTGCAGGTCTTATCAAGCATTAAAGAACTGCATCAAGTCAAAATACGGGATCTTCATTAGGAATTTCGTGAAATAGGTAAGAGGCTCATCCATGAGTTATACCTCTTATAATTCGAACAAGTTCAACTTAGGAAAAGAGTCAATTCAATTGTATTGTTTGTTTCTAGTTTCCATTTAGGATCTAGGGGGATCACTCTTGTCCGCAAGAGGGATTTTCCGGTGTAACATTTATTAATAAGAATAATTTCATAAAAACATTGATTTTCAACAAGATGATACCTACAAAGTCCTAATTAAAAGAAAATAATTATAATAATAGAAAACAAGAGAATCTTATGCACCTTTCTAAATTCAATCCAAATAAATCTAAGAGAAAGTTTTAATTCAAAAAACAAACAATATATAAAATTATTGCCGCGAGGAATTGGAATTCATACCTAAAGAAACTTAATGAATAGCCTAATGTCATGGATAACAATCAAAGCCTTGTTACTAAGTAAGAGGTGTTTATTTTGCAATGTAGATTTTGAACTTAAATGGTTTGCAGAAGGGAAAGCTAAAGACATTAAAAGCTATTAAACGAAAAATCTGAAATTGGAGGACCTATTGTTATAAAACATCATGACGTTTTTATAGTTCCACCCCTTTCAAATAATAAATTATGTTAAAAATATCACGCTTTCCACTTTTTGACATAACAATGCAATACATTATTTGAGTATGTTCTATATTCATACGAAAATTAAGCTCACAATCTATATTAAGGCTAACATTTAGTTTAATACACTATGACTTATTTTATACTAGAAAATTTGATCAAAGTTGAACTTATTCATCAACAGTAGAATATATCTCAACCTATGATATGTAATCTTCCCCTTTTAAATAATAAATTATATTAAAAATTCCATGCTCTCCATTATTTGATTTAAACAATGCAATATATTATTTGAGGCATCATTTTCTCTACTGAATCTAAAATTAAGCATATAATCTACATTAAAACCACCACTATAGAAATAATACGTCTTTAATCAAAATAAAAGAGAAGAATACCATTCTAACAAATATATAAGGGTGTATGATTCCTAAATCAATCCATGACTAGAACTTTTAAGAGCATTTGTAATTATAAGAAAATTTTCAAGCATATAACTTAGTAAACAAAAACATTCTCAAATATTTGAAATCCTTAGATGGTATTAGTTAAGGCATCTAGTAAATATAAATTATTTGTTAGCACATTATATCAATTTATTCCAAATAGGCTTCTTACGACTTTCACTATATACCAACTTAACTTCTAATGCAAGAGCGAAATCAATATTTGCTAATTTTTAATATAAGTTGAAAACTAACAACATTGATTTAAGATTTAATGCCATTGCATGTAATATATCTTAATTTGCAAGTGAAAAAAAACACCAACCATTGCATTTGGATAGGTAAAATGTGAAAACTTTACACTATTTTGGTAATTATTATCAAAATTAATATCTAACCTTGCTTTTCATCTTAATCATATATTTTAATGATATGTATAATTGATTACTTATTTTATCTTAATCATATATTTTAATGATATGTATAATTGATTACTTATTTTGGTTAATTTAGAGATTCATTATTATTATGATAATGCAACATTGATCGTAATTAATTTAAATTTTTGTAAAACCTATAACTATCCCTCCTATTATTATATATCATTTGAGAAATAAAGCGATGCCTCAATTTATTATAACATGATCACACTTTTTTTCAACTTATTTTAATATATAATTATTTTTATAATTCAACCTACCTAATTAAAAAGATGGAACTTAACATCACTAAACATATTAAACTACACATTAATGATTAAACAATACTATAAACCATACTGCTAATTAATGGTTAAACAATACTGTAAACTATAATGCTAATTACATAGTTCTCTTAAAATTACTATACCGATGTTTATTAATTTGGGTCATTCTCAAAATCAGAGGGAAAGAATATTAACAACCACTTGAATTTTCATAATTCAATATATACAACTGGTTAAATATATAAAATTAGTGATAAATATAGGCTTTTTAACTTTACTGTTTTTCCACATCTTTAAAAGTAAACTAAAAGGTCCTTTTAATTTCAATAACCTTTATAATACATTAAGTGACGCCACCCCTCACGCTCTCTTAAAAACCAAGTCCAACCAGAGAATGGTTCTTCATTAAAAAGAAAAAAAAATTGAAGAAAAGAAGCGCACAATGGAAAACTTGAATTTCATAAAATGCAGCACCAACGATAACAAGCTATCTGAAAAATGTTGTTACGAAACAAAGAAAGTGCACACAGGATTAATCACTTCATCACACTACCCGTTACAATAACAACATATACAGTCCCATGCACTAACATGACGGTAATACACGAAACCTTAACTACTAAGGCTAATAAGATTGTGTTGCAGTGAAGATGTTCTAATTCACTCATCTTTGTGAAGAATTCATCATGAACATTAGAGGAATTGAACTCCAACTAGCCTGTCATTTAAACAATCAGATGCACAAACTTGATTGTTTGAGATGGTGGCTCAAGCAAAAATTGGCATGGAGGAACATTCCTCTATTTGTATTCTAGACTATATGGAAATGGAGGAACAAACATATCTTTGAGAACTGTTTTGAAGATTTTGGAGTTACATATGAAAAGATCATTTCATTAATGGCACTTTATCCAGTGAAAGAGACTCCAAACACAGAAGCAAAAAAAGAGTGGCATATCCGACTGCCTTCTTCGATGGGGCTTCACAAAACCAAATTTGTGGATGTGGCATATGGCTGGTTATGTCACCAGATTTGCAGTACAGGGCATACTGGAATGCAGGGACAGGTACCAACAACAAGGCTGAGGCAATGGTGCTTTGGGGTATCATTTGGCTTATAAGTTTTTTAAATATCCCAGAGATCCATATATATGGCGACTCCAAGATTATTGCGGATCATGTTAAGAGAAATGCCAACATAAATCAGCCCTCCCTTTTGGGCTGGTTAAGGAGAATTGACTGCCTCTGGACAAAAGATAGGATGTCCTATTAATTAGGAAGAGAATATAATCAGACAGCAGATTTGCTCTCAAAGAAGGGCCTTCTGGGGAAACGGGTAAAGTTCAGATGGTCATTTACATGGAGGCGCAACAACCACACTGGTTTTTTCATTCCCCGGATATGTTTTCACGTCAGCAATTCTCGATCTATTTTGCTTTTTGATAAAACTGCTAATTCCATACTTGCATGTGTAGATAATTGGAACTGTGTATATGGACGCTATATTTTTCTGTTTTTTTGATAGTTCTGATGATGATTTAGAAGGAACATAAATTTTTAGGATGATCTTTTTGCTTAAGCTTCTTTTCTTAAGCAACAGGATTATATCTGGGTTTTTGGCAGTTTAGAGGGGATTGACTGTTTCAAGCTATTTGGTAATCTGGAATGCTACAGTGTGCATTCTGGAAGACAATTGATGTATATGATCCATCAGTTTTTTATTATCTAATATACAGCTTTTTTCATACTAAAAAAAAACACTTGATTGTCAATAAACTGTACGCTGTGAAATGTGAACATATTTCCCACATAGAAATTTATAGGCTTGAAGTGGTCCCAGGATCCAGGGCTATTCCCAATATGACTGCCCACAATGGCATAGTCATCTACCATTAGAACCAATCTTCAGACATTAGCGTTGCAACATTAAATTTACCATAGATCTATCTCTAATAAGAGTGAAGTCAAACAGTACTAATTGACTTTTTTGTGTCTGCCCAAAATATTCTAAAATCTACAAACAATTTATGCTCAACTGGTGTTGAAAGAGGGCAGCTGTAAGGAAATTCAGATTCATGCAGCTGTGCAAAGGCTCGGACCAAAAGTGGAAGAACAGGGCACATACCAAAAGAATTTTAAAAAGACGCAAGGATAATTTTTCCCCGTCATCAGCATTGCTAAGCATGACGACTGGTTAATATTAGAAAAACCAGCAAAGCATGCTACGAAACGTAGTTTAATCTCATTTCCCAGTTCTTTATTATTATTGATTTGTATACAATTTGACGGAACGTGGCCAAGCCTCCCCATACACATCAGGTTTGCGATATTGCCTATCCCAGGACCATGGTACGTCTGCAAGGAGAACGCAACATTATTTTCCAGAACGAAGATCTCCTAATGTTTAACCTATTCTTTCACTATATTTAAATTACTAAATTATGATAATATTTGATAAATAATGACGAAGACAACAAACCTTCAGATCTATACGGAGGTGGAGGTAATTTGTAAGGCACAGGTAGCGTGACAATTTCAGTTGAGGTTGATTCTCTGCCTTTTTCTCCTTGCCAACAAAGAGTCACTAAGTGTGAATGCTGGTTTCCCGGAACATTTCCCTGATAATTATCAGATTAAAATTAAACAAACATGACAGTACAATTAAGATTATAAACGTTCAATCTATAGTTATGGATCAAAAAAGTGGACTTTATACGACAGGCTTGTTATATAATCCAATCTACATATCTGAAGATTTTTTCCCTGCAAATTATCAGATTAAAATTAAACAAACATGACAAGTACAATTAAGATTATAAACGTTCCATCTATAGTTATGGATCAAACAAGTGGACTTTATACGACAGGCTTGTCATATTATCCAATCTACATATCTGAAGATTAGAGAATCATGCAAATTAATATAAACCACCAAATAACATCCCCTCACTTGTGGATGGATGATATGATTTTAGTGGTTAATATTAGCAGGTGGACTAATTTTTCTAATGTCTATTTTTTTTAAAATAATTTACCCAAATTTTAAAGTATCAAATTATTTTCCATTAAAGATCGCCAAAATTTTATAGAAATTATATAAAATCATTAAAAAATTGATTTTTTTTTACAAAAGTATTACCAAACATTTTTAGGGACCAGTAAGATTCTCCCAGGGTTCTAAACTTTTAAACAAATTTTCATCCATAAAATTTTCCCCGGATGAAATTAGATATACGATCGGATGCAATGTGTGATTACAAATATTCATGTTGTGTCTAGGAAGAGTATCGTAGAAACAGTTATAAGTTAATAAAACAGTATCACTTCTTATTATGTTCAGGATTAACAGCTATATTAAATACTGAAAGTAGACGCTGAGCATTAAATGCATGTAATAGTCATTATTTTTACAATGAAAACTTGTTCTTGAATTTCTTTTACAATGTCTACACATTTCAAGATAAATAGACGTCTAAAACACCAAGGAGCTCAACATTAATAACGCAAATAGAAACAGCCTACTCAAGAAATCCCCAGCTGTAAAAACGTCTTGACAACTGTCTCTCTGTTTGAGTTTTGGGATTCAACCTGACACCAACATTGTTCAGAATATCCTATATTTTGTTTGTAGCAGGCGTGTGATATTTTACCAATTTTGGCGAAACCAAGATGGTATCATATTCTGGTTCTGCTAGCTCAAAAAAACAAAAAGGCTGAGGCTCAGGTTTTATTCTTGTTTGCTATGGATTATCCGGACTATATCAGAAGCCACAAAATATACTTTTCTTGGAGATGCAGTCTATTGTTGAACATTTCATGGTAGTTACTCACATGAGATAGAATTGGTTCTTATTTGCATAGAAGGTAAGCAACCCGCCAGGTCAACCTTGGAATTCTGCAAATGATGAAATAGACCAACATGCATAGCTGTCAAAATTTGTCGAGTTTACTAAGAATATCACCTTTCGAAGGGGTAAGCATGGACCGTTTAAAATTTCTTAAGTCACTCTCTCCAGATTGATTCTAATTGGAAAGATATAACGACCATCATAGAGAGTGGGTGCTTACCAAGTGTGAAAAACAACCAATCATAATGGCAAAAGTTATTTTCGCAGATGAATTGGAAAAATGTTACACTTTGTTGGATGGTCTTGTCATTGATGTCAACCTTGAGGTTTCACTGGGTTTCACTTTGACTACAATACCAGACATTGATGTCAAATTATTAATGAACACTTCTCTTAGTAATTGTCAGATTATATCAAGTTGGCAGGACTGTTGTATGGTTGAAAACCCAGGTCCTAGGGTTTGGGTTCCCTGGATTGAGGAAATACCCCGACCTTTCTGAGGGTTTTTGAATTAGCAAATCATTAAGTTTGGGTTGTTGATCCACATCATTGGATTCTCCTCGGAAAGATGTTTCTGTTGGCATGTATCATGCCCTGAGGGTCTTCCTAGTTTGAGATATATTCATAGTTAAAAATGATAACCCCAGTTAGTGGGCTCAAACCCCATAGGACTGCGGCTTGGCTTATTTTCATTGGTTGTGGGCATCCAAAATTAGGTTTATGGGTTCCTTGGTCATGTTTCATGGTAAAATCATTCTAGGAAGGGCATCCAACAAATTAGCATAAAAAAAACCCTTACCGAAACCTAATTCCTCATTATAAAGGGTGCGTGGGCTTTGCTTAGGGCCTAAGTTGACAAATTAATAATGCTAATAAATCAAAACAATTGATAACTTTAAAGACCCTAAAGACCACCTACAACGTTTTATGGGTTCCTTGGTCATGTTTCATGGTAAAATCATTCTAGGAAGGGCATCCAACAAATTTGCGTAAAAGAAACCCTTACCTAAGCCTAATTCCTCATTATAAAGGGTAAGTGGGCTTTGCTTAGGGCCTAAGTTGGCATATTAATAATGCTAATTAATAAGTCAAAACAATTAATAACTTTAAAGACATCATTTTTTGGGATTCAACTGCGTTAAGTAAGTCATTCAAACGTATGACCATTTCCATGAGAGGTAGTCGTAACTGACTAATTTCTCATGATTTTTGAATAGTTCACTTAGCACTCATTGCATCGGGTGATGCTCACAGGGGTGAAGAAGTGGGATTGAAACTAGTGAAATGTGGAGAACGAATCACATAGCATCAATCATCACTTCCGGGGCTTGCACCCGGTAACCAGGACTTCCCAGGAGGTCACCCATCCCAGAACTCCTCTGGCTCAAGCGCGCTTAACTGTGGAGTTTTTCCCCACAATCAAGCCCACTTAGCTTGCTACCCCATTTGCAAAACCTTAGCAAGTATTGTGCCTCATGAACCATTCAAGTAGAGATCCCTTGACTCTTTTTGAATTTAAGTATGGGGGATTTACGCAGTGCATTATATTAGATATCATTTTTTGGGATTCAACTGCGTTAAGTAAGTCATTCAAACGTATGACCATTTCCATGAGAGGTAGTCGTAACTGACTAATTTCTCATGATTTTTGAATAGTTCACTTAGCACTCATTGCATCGGGTGATGCTCACAGGGGTGAAGAAGTGGGATTGAAACTAGTGAAATGTGGAGAACGAATCACATAGCATCAATCATCACTTCCGGGGCTTGCACCCGGTAACCAGGACTTCCCAGGAGGTCACCCATCCCAGAACTCCTCTGGCTCAAGCGCGCTTAACTGTGGAGTTTTTCCCCACAATCAAGCCCACTTAGCTTGCTACCCCATTTGCAAAATCTTAGCAAGTATTGTGCCTCATGAACCATTCAAGTAGAGATCCCTTGACTCTTTTTGAATTTAAGTATGGGGGATTTACGCAGTGCATTATATTAGATATCATTTTTTGGGATTCAACTGCGTTAAGTAAGTCATTCAAACGTATGACCATTTCCATGAGAGGTAGTCATAACTGACTAATTTCTCATGATTTTTGAATAGTTCACTTAGCACTCATTGCATCGGGTGATGCTCACAGGGGTGAAGAAGTGGGATTGAAACTAGTGAAATGTGGAAAACGAATCACATAGCATCAATCATCACTTCCGGGGCTTGCACCCGGTAACCAGGACTTCCCAGGAGGTCACCCATCCCAGAACTCCTCTGGCTCAAGCGCGCTTAACTGTGGAGTTTTTCCCCACAATCAAGCCCACTTAGCTTGCTACCCCATTTGCAAAACCTTAGCAAGTATTGTGCCTCATGAACCATTCAAGTAGAGATCCCTTGACTCTTTTTGAATTTAAGTATGGGGGATTTACGCAGTGCATTATATTAGATATCATTTTTTGGGATTCAACTGCGTTAAGTAAGTCATTCAAACGCATGACCATTTCCATGAGAGGTAGTCGTAACTGACTAATTTCTCATGATTTTTGAATAGTTCACTTAGCACTCATTGCATCGGGTGATGCTCACAGGGGTGAAGAAGTGGGATTGAAACTAGTGAAATGTGGAGAACAAATCACATAGCATCAATCATCACTTCCGGGGCTTGCACCCGGTAACCAGGACTTCCCAGGAGGTCACCCATCCCAGAACTCCTCTAGCTCCAGCGCGCTTAACTGTGGAGTTTTTCCCCACAATCAAGCCCACTTAGCTTGCTACCCCATTTGCAAAACCTTAGCAAGTATTGTGCCTCATGAACCATTCAAGTAGAGATCCCTTGACTCTTTTTGAATTTAAGTATGGGGGATTTACGCAGTGCATTATATTAGATATCATTTTTTGGGATTCAACTGCGTTAAGTAAGTCATTCAAACGTATGACCATTTCCATGAGAGGTAGTCGTAACTGACTAATTTCTCATGATTTTTGAATAGTTCACTTAGCACTCATTGCATCGGGTGATGCTCACAGGGGTGAAGAAGTGGGATTGAAACTAGTGAAATGTGGAGAACGAATCACATAGCATCAATCATCACTTCCGGGGCTTGCACCCGATAACCAAGACTTCCCAGGAGGTCACCCATCCCAGAACTCCTCTGGCTCAAGCGCGCTTAACTGTGGAGTTTTTTCCACAATCAAGCCCACTTAGCTTGCTACCCCATTTGCAAAACCTTAGCAAGTATTGTGCCTCATGAACCATTCAAGTAGAGATCCCTTGACTCTTTTTGAATTTAAGTATGGGGGATTTACGCAGTGCATTATATTAGATATCATTTTTTTGGGATTCAACTGCGTTAAGTAAGTCATTCAAACGTATGACCATTTCCATGAGAGGTAGTCGTAACTGACTAATTTCTCATGATTTTTGAATAGTTCACTTAGCACTCATTGCATCGGGTGATGCTCACAGGGGTGAAGAAGTGGGATTGAAACTAGTGAAATGTGGAGAACGAATCACATAGCATCAATCATCACTTCCGGGGCTTGCACCCGGTAACCAGGACTTCCCAGGAAGTCACCCATCCCAGAACTCCTCTGGCTCAAGCGCGCTTAACTGTGGAGTTTTTCCCCACAATCAAGCCCACTTAGCTTGCTACCCCATTTGCAAAACCTTAGCAAGTATTGTGCCTCATGAACCATTCAAGTAGAGATCCCTTGACTCTTTTTGAATTTAAGTATGGGGGATTTACGCAGTGCATTATATTAGATATCATTTTTTGGGATTCAACTGCGTTAAGTAAGTCATTCAAACGTAAAGACCTTAAACTTTAAAGACCACCTACAACGTTCACGCCCTTATCAATTTATAGAAATAATTTCTAAACTAACTTGTCCTAAAGCCTAAAACTCCTCACTAAAATGACAATGTTCATTCTAATTAAGGCCCATGATAAATTAATTAATTATGATTATTTTGAATAATAAACAATCAAAAGATTTCAAGCTCCTCCAACGACTAGTTTTAGGAGCCCCTAATGAGACTAACCAAAACTATAAAAGAAAAACTTTCAAACACAACATTGTTAAAGAAAAGTGTAACTAGGTTCAGTGTTTGTCAATGTAATTTTGATCTTTGTGCTTGTCAAGAAAAAAAATATTATTTTTGTAAATTATATGAATGAGTTTTTTGCTCATTCCAAAGGTCTAGGAAAGTCAAAGAGTCAAAATCGTGTTAAAGATCTCTTCTTGAGTATTTATGTAATGTACATGGGTCAACCTAGTGTCAAGCAACCCTCCAAGACAAGCACCATCGTCCAAAGAAGAAGATTGCTAGCAAAACGATGAAGAGACAGTCAAGTCGACTTCATAATATATAGAGATGACATGTCGGCTCAATAAAATGACGCAATGGTTCACTAAGTTCACGTCGGCTTGCATACATGGACCAACGCCTATATATACACAACTGGAGTAATCACGGGAGGATATAATTCAGATCATTCTGAAACTTCGCATGATATAGTGATACAGGTATCTCGCATGAAGACAACGGTTCTGTGCTTCGATGGAAGAAATATTATGTAATCTTCGATGGTTATAACAAACTATGATCTCGGTGCTCTGCCTCGGTGAAATAAATCTCTGTCTCAGCGTCTTGATACAGTCTTCACGCAAACACTGTCTCGGCAACATAATGACTATCTCATATTCAACACAGTCACTGTGACAAGTGTTCTCGACATACTCGTGGATGAAGAGTCAAGTGTTCTCGGCATTCTCAAAGGTGGAGAGATACACTATCTCAGTATCTCTATCTCAGTAATAGTCTTGGCAGACCTGTGATAGAAAGATATATTTGTAGCATTTGTGTAAACAAAGTGTTGGAACTAATACTGAGAGGGGGGGTGAATCAGTATTATCAAGTCAATTATTCCCTTTTTCAAATCCAGATCATATATGCTACTTCAGTTAGTTAAAACCGCGTATATACACAACTACATATAAGGAAACCCGCGTATACCATGCAAACTTACAATTTACTTTATCTTATAGATGTTGATTATTAATCTGTGTATCTGAATCAAATAAACAGTAACCAAAAACAGTGAAACAGAGCAGAAGACAATCACACACAAGAACACAAGATATAAGGTGGAAACCCAATGTGGGTGAAAACCACCTGCTGCAATTCGTCTCTATCTTCCTTTTAATTAGAAACTTCTTTTTACAATGATTTTGTACTGGTGCAGTCCTTTACCAGTACGTAGGCTGCAACCTGCAGAGAGCTACAACTCTCTCTCGTTCTACAGCTTCTCCTGGAAGGGAACTACAACCCCCTTAGCTCTTGCACTAGCCAAGATACTAGTACGTAGGTGCTGGCCTACAGAAGGCTACAACCTTCTCTTTCTTCCAGGGACCACGTTTCATAAATTTTTAGACTGGATCCATGAACATCAATCAATCATCAAGAATCAGACAATCTCCTTTTCACCAATTAGAACTGAATCAAGCAGACACTTCTCTGATAGCTGTACCCAGAGCACAGTAACAGTAACCACACACCCAATTCTGAACCCAGAACACTGCAGCAATAAACAGAAGTAGCTAGAACACAACTCAAAAGATGTACGCTACTTCAATAACCAAAAACCTGCGTGCATACGCTTTTGTGTTTGAACCAACCTGCGTATACGTTGTTTTTACTCACAGAACCAGCGTGTATACGCTCCTTCACTTTACTGAACCTGTGTATAGATCTATAAAGGATAATTTCAAATATTCAGACCTTAATTAACCCAGATTACCAGATTTATAGATCAAGCAAGCGCCACATACAACAGATCAAAGTCATAGAAAGATACTACTATTCAAGCTTAAAGAATTTGACCCATCAATAAAACTTTTGCTTCTCCTTGCGTTCAGGTTTCTCTTCATTCAGATCCAGATCTGCACCATCAACCAATCACAAGTATTCTAGATCTAGTACTTTTCAGATATTCAATTATTCAGATGGTGATGTGCCAAATGATCTCCTTCCTCTTTTATAGACTTAGGCCTTTCACAATACCACGGTCCAAAACCATAACAAAACAATATCATGGACCCAATACTTGGGATCAACACTTTTGACGAGATACCATGGCCCAAAACCATAGGTTCAATTACCAAGGACTAAATACCATGGACCAAAAGTAAGTTCTCCAACATATACGTGCTTTTCCTTGCGTGAAAATGCGTGTATACGCATACGTGCTTTTGTAACGTATAACCCGCGTGTATACGTGTCTTCGTCTAGGTGAACCCGCGTATATATATTTTTCTTCATTCTGAAAGCCTGAACTAAGATCTGTCACCAAAGTGAGTTGCCATCAAGGACAACACCTGTGTCATAGTACCATAATGCCAACAATCTCCCCCTTTGGACTTGATGGCAACCCCAAGATCCTCAAAGTCATTCTCCCCCTTTGTCATCAAGGGAAAAGGGTTGTGCTCCCCCTGAGTACATGCTGAAATCTCTGCTCTGCTGTGCTGACCATGCTCCCCCTAACTGTAGGCAAGATTTGCAAAAAGATGTTCTTCAAGAAGAACCATGACTTATACATCATAAAAGACCTTCCTATCACCAAAAGACTTTATACATTCATCCATCACCCAACCAAGTGGGGATACATCAAAAATTTACATATGACTACCAAGTACATTACATCATTCATCCCAGGCATAGAGGGGAAACCAAAATAGGCCGTTACATGACCTTGACACCATACATGACATAGAGACGAAATATTTAGAGCAAGACTTATGAAAGTCACCAAATCTGATATCAGCAGCATCTGTCAATCACTATTCAGATCAGCAACCATGTTTTCCTTTTGTTCTCCCTCTGCATTTGTACCACCTGAGATCAACAGCTGTGAACCTGAACCAAGAGCTTCTAATGTAATGCCAACAATGCATTATCAGAAGCTTATCTGCTCCCCGTGAACCTGTGCCTGATGGTCTCTGACAGACTCATATCAGACTTTCTTCAACCAGAGTTTGTTCCCAATGATTTCTTTCAAACTACCATATACGCGACTTTCTCTGCATAAACCGGCGTATGTACGCAGATACTCCTTAGGCAACTCGCGTACACCTATTTTTCTCTGAAACAGAGAAGTTTCAACAGCAAGATGATGCATCAACTACTCCCAGCTTCTGTCTAAGGTATTCAAAAGTTTCCCTAGGCAGTGGTTTGGTGAGAATATCAGCAACTTGTTCCTTAGAGGGAACATACTCCAATTTGACCTTTTGTTCCAACACTTGTTCCCGGAGAAAAAGATACTTGATCGGTATTTGCTTAGTCTTTGAATGCATGACAGGATTCTTTGAGATACTGATAGCACTTGTATTATCACATAAGATGGAGATAGGAGGAGTACAAGTGATTTGAAAATCATGCAAAGTTTGCATTATCCAAAGGAGTTGTGTGCAACATGATGCAACAGCCACATATTCTGCTTCAGCTGTAGATAAGGCAATCGAACTCTGTTTCTTGCTGAACCAAGATACTAATCTGGAACCCATAAAGAATGCACCACCACTTGTGCTTTTTCTATCATCCACACTTCTAGCCCAATCTGCATCTGTATAAGCATGAAGAGTGAGATCTGTATCTCCTGGATACCACAGGGCATAGTTTTGAGTCCCTTGAAGATACTTGAAAACTCTCTTTATTGCCTGAAGATGGGTTTCCTTAGGATTTGCCTGAAATCTTCCAACCATTCCCACTGCATGCATGATGTCTGGTTGGGTACTTGTCAAATAGAGAAGACTTCCAATCATGGATCTATAAGTTGGTTGATGCACTGCTGTTGATTCATCATTTGCACTGAGGCTGCATCCTGTAACCATAGGGGTACATACTAGTTTCGAATCTTCCATACCATACTTCTTCAAAATTTGCTTGAGGTACTTGGTTTGTGATAAAAAGATACCGCCTTTATTTTGTTGGATTTGTAATCCAAAAAAATATGTCAGTTCTCCAAGCAAGGACATTTCAAATTCTTTTTGCATCACTAAGGTAAAGTTTTGACTCATAGCTTCTTCATTGTTGCCAAAGATGATATCATCAACATATACAACAAGTATTAGCAATTTGTTATTTTCAATTTTTATATAAAGATTGCTATCTGCTGATCCTTTTGAGAAACCTTGTTGATGAAGATATTTATTCAAACGATAATACCAAGCCCTTGGAGCTTGTTTAAGACCATAGAGGGCCTTCTTAACTCTGCATACAAGTTTTGGATCATTTCCAAGGATGAATCCATCTGGTTGCTCAATATACACTTCTTCTTCTAAGTCTCCATTCAGAAAAGCTGATTTCACGTCCATTTGAAATACTTTGAACTTCTGAAAGCTTGAGAGAGCAAGGAACATTCGGATGGCCTCAAGTCTAGCAATGGGAGCAAAAATTTCTTCAAATTCTATTCCTTCTTGTTGAGCATACCCGTTACAAACAAGTCTGGCCTTGTTTCTAATAACTTCTCCATTTTCATTCAACTTGTTTTTAAAGATCCATTTTGTCCCTATGACATTCTTATCTTTTGGTCTAGGAACCAAATCCCAAGTGTTATTCTTTTCGATCTGTTCAAGTTCTTCATCCATTGCCTTGACCCAACATTCATCTTTGCATGCCTCTTTTACATTTTGTGGTTCAGTGGAGGAGAGCAATGCCAAATAGCTTGAGGCTTCTGCAATTGTTCTTATTGTTTGTATACCTGCCTCTTTCTGCCCCAAAATTTGAGATTCTGGATGATTCTTCTGAACGTACCTGGATGTAGTCTTATCTTCTATCCTTATCTGTTCTTCTGGTGCCTCTTGAGCTTCTTCTTCATCATAAGTCCGATTTGATGTTGAAGGATAGTCCTCATCATCTTCGAAATCTTCAGATCTTACCTGCCTAGGAGTGTTTTCTTCTTCGTCAATTACTACATCAATACTTTCAACAATTTTTCCAAGCCTTTTATTGTAACACTTGTAAGCTTTGCTGTGAGGAGAGTAACCAAGGAGAATGCCTTCATCTGCTCTAGGTTCAAACTTGCCAAGATTTTCATCAGTATTTTTGATATAGCATTTGCTTCCAAAAATTTTGAAATATTTTACCGAAGGAGTCTCACCATACCAGAGCTCATGAGGAGTTTGAGTGCTGTTCACCCGAACATTTGTCTTGTTGAGAATAACAACTGCAGCAAATGCGGCTTCACCCCAGAAGGTTGCGGGAGTTCCAGACTCATCAAGCATAGCACGAGCCATTTGTTGAACCGTTCTGTTCATCCTTTCCACTACTCCATTTTGCTGAGGAGTCCTAGCTGTAGAAAATTCCCTTCTTATTCCATGTTCTTCACAAAAATCGAAAAATTCATTCGAGGTAAATTCTCCTCCTCGATCAGACTTGAGACATTTGATTCTGTGATCTGATTCGTTCTCTACCAAGGCTTTGAATGATTTGAATTTTTCAAAGGCTTCGTCTTTGTGCTTCATAAGTCCTATCCAACACATCCTGGAAAAATCATCAATGAATAATATAAAGTATTCTTCTCCTCGGGGTGACCTTTTCCTAGATGGACCACATACATCAGTATGGACAAGTTCAAGCGGCCTGCTGGCTGATCCTTCCTTCTCAGGGAAGTTAGTTCTGGTTTGCTTACCAAACTAACATGATTTGCATATTGTATTGTCTGGAATTTTGATGTTTGGAAGACCACAAACTGCCTGGTATTTGCATGCTTTCCTTATCTGTGAGAAGCTAAGATGCCCCAATCTTCTGTGCCATAGCCAGTGTTCATCATTCTTGCTTAGATAGCATTGATGTTGTCCTTCTTTGAATATGTATAAATTATTTGGAGTTCTTACGCCTTTGATCACTGTTTTTCCTGTATCAAGGTCACGAACACTACATCCATTTGATCGAAATATTACCTCAGTTCCTTGATCACACATTTGACTGACACTTAATAGATTATGCTTTAAGCCATCAACATACATGACATTTCCAGCTTTGACCCTTTCTTTCAACTGAACAAAACCTTTACCTTTTATGAACGCAGGGGTGTCATTTCCAAATGATACCTTCTTCTCCTTCTCTAAGGCACAATATGATTGAAGTTTTTCTTTATCACCCGTCATATGTTTTGAACATCCACTGTCGATGTACCATTGATTTTCCTGCCCTTCCGCATATAAAGCTATACCACATCTCTCTGGTTGTGGTTCCTTCATTCTCCATGTTTTGGCACTTGAGGCTTGCTCCTATGATTATCAAATCTACCAGCCAAATGATTGTAGTTTCTATTGACATCCATTCTTGAGGCAAATTGAGAAGGTTTTACCTGTGGCTGGTTGTAGCTTCTATTTGTCCTTAAATTAGATTGGCCCCGATTTACCTGGTAGTTTTTGTTCATTCTTGAGGTAGATTGTCCCTGATTTACCTGGTGATTTCCATTGGGTCTTTGTTCACTTCTCCTTGCTGCATCAAGATAACTTTTGGAGGTAGATGGTTTCTATGCTTGAGTTGTTTCTTTATTATATCCCAGACCTGTCTTGATTAGTGGAGAACACTGCACTTTGATAATCTCATCTAAAGTGTCAGATCCTTTAACAAATCTAAGATTAAGAGCTTTTGTTTTCTCCATCTCTTTTCTAAGTCCCACTATTTCACATTCTAACTTTTCATGATGTTTTCCCTTTTCAGCAAGTTGGAATTGAAGAGTATCTATGATCACATTCTTCTCTTCTAAACAAATTTTGAGTCTAGAAATCTCTTCATAAAGACCTTCTTCATCTATAGCATCCACAAAATCATCATCTTCAAAAGCCATTAAAAGTTTATAATTACAACCTTGTTCATCTTCATCACTATTTGAAAGTCCATCACTATCTTCATGAGTGTAATAGCTTTTCTTATTTACATTCTGTTTCTTGTTCCATCTAACAGGTTCCTTACCCTTGTCAAGCTTATCTTTATGAGGACATTTGGCAGCATAGTGACCGACTCTTCCACAAGCAAAGCATTTGAAAGGTAACTTACCTCTGAATCTTCCAGCACCTTGTTGAAGGTTCTTGAAAAAATTTGATTCTTCCTCTTCTTCTGACTCATAGTAATCTCCTTTGCCTGAAGCCTTGAAAGCAGCTTCTCTCCTGTCTGATGGTCCTCCTTTCCTCATTTCGTAAGTAGTCAGAATTCCGTGCAGCTGTGACATGGTAAGGTTCCGTAGATTCTCCTTTTCTTCTATTGTAGAAACTTTAGATTCAAACTTAGAGGACAAAGATCTTAGAACCTTTTCAACTATAACAGCCTCTTTTATTTCTTCACCCAAGTTTTTCATACAATTAACAATCTCATCTACATGAAGGAAATAGTTAGCCACACTTTCATCATTGTGCATTCTGAGATTTTCATACTGAATTTTGAGGGTTTGAAGTTTTGCTCGTTTTACCTGTTCATCTCCTTCATAGCTCAGAACAATCTTGTCCCATATTTCTTTTGTTGATTTATACTGCATAACCTTGACGAATTTTGATTGAGATAGACATCCTAATAGAGTATTGACAGCCTTTGCATTTGTTTCATATTGCTTCTTACCAGCCGAATCTGTAGGAGTTGTGGATGGAAAAGTATACCCTGTATCTATGATATCCCATACTTTTGTACCAAGAGATTGAAGATAGGCTGTAACTCTTACCTTCCAATAGACGAAGTTGGTCCCATAAAAAATTGGTGTCCTGATAGATGCTTTTCTCTCGTAATTGCTCATGATGATGGACCTTCCTTCAAGCGATCAAGCTTCTTCGGAAGGACCTGCTCTGATCCCAATTGTTGGAAATAATACTGAGAGGGGGGGTGAATCAGTATTATCAAGTCAATTATTCCCTTTTTCAAATCTAGATCATATACGCTACTTCAGTTAGTTAAAACCACGTATATACGCAACTACGTATAAGGAAACCCGCGTATACCATGCAAACTTATAATTTACTTTATCTTACATATGTTGATTAATAATCTGTGTATCTGAATCAAATAAACAGTAACCAGAAACAGTGAAACAGAGCAGAAGACAATCACACACAAGAACACAAGATATAAGGTGGAAACCCAATGTGGGTGAAAACCACTTGCTCCAATTCGTCTCTATCTTCCTTTTAATTAGAAACTTCTTTTTACAATGATTCTGTACTGGTGCAGTCCTTTACCAGTACGCAGGCTGCAACCTGCAGAGAGTTGCAACCCTCTCTCGTTCTCTAGCTTCTCCTGGAAGGGAGCTACAACCCCCTTAGCTCTTGCACTAGCCAAGATACTAGTACGTAGGTGCTGGCCTACAGAAGGCTACAACCTTCTCTTTCTTCCAGGGACCACGTTTCATAAATTTTCAGACTGGATCCATGAACATCAATCAATCATCAAGAATCAGACAATCTCCTTTTCACCAATTAGAACTGAATCAAGTAGACACTTCTCTGATAGTTGTACCCAGAGCACAGTAACAGTAACCACACACCCAATTCTGAACCCAAAACACTGCAGCAATAAACAAAAGCAGCTAGAACACAACTCAAAAGATGTACGCTACTTCAATAACCAAAACCTGCGTGCATACACTTTTGTGTTTGGACCAACCCGCGTATACGCTGCTTTTACTCACAGAACCAGCGTGTATACGCGCCTTCGCTTTACTGAACCTGCGTATAGATCTATAAAGGATAATTTCAAATATTCAAACCTTAATTAACCCAGATTACCAGATTTATAGATCAAGCATGCGCCACATATAACAGATCAAAGTCATAGAAAGATACTACTATTCAAGCTTAAAGAATTTGACCCATCAATAGAACTTTTGCTTCTCCTTGCGCTCAGGTTTCTCTTCATTCAGATCCAGATCTGCACCATCACCCAATCACAAGTATTCCAGATCTAGTACTTTTCAGATATTCAATAATTCAGATGGTGATTTGCCAAATGATCTCCTTCCTCTTTTATAGACTTAGGCCTTTCACAATACCACGGTCCAAAACCATAACAAAACAATACCATGGACCCAATACTTGGGATCAACACTTCTGATGAGATACCATGGCCCAAAACCATAGGTTCAATTACCAAGGACTAAATACCATGGACCAAAAGTAAGTTCTCCAACATATACGCGCTTTTCCTTGCGTGAAAGTGCGTGTATACGCATACGCGCTTTTGTAACGTATAACCCGCGTGTATACGCGTCTTCGTCTAGGTGAACCTGCGTATATATATTTTTCTTCATTCTGAAAGCCTGAACTGAGATCTGTCACCAAAGTGAGTTGCCATCAAGGACAACACCTGTGTCATAGTGCCATAATGCCAACACAAAAAAAGTCTACATAACATATCAGTTGATGCCGAGGATTACCCCCGCTTACACCCACAGTATGCATGTAAAATGCATAAACACATTTGTCCCAAGAATTTAACCCACCAAGGAGTCAAATCTTCAACCATCAATGGTTATAATTCATAGACTAACCAACATAATCTAACCCTTAGGTAATATTCACTTATCGGACCTCAATTAACCCTTAAGCTTTCACATAAGACTTTCTTAAAGCCTTTCATTAAGTTCTTCCTATCGGGAATTTGAAATCCCTCATAACCTTCATTAATGTTAATATCGGACCTAACCACAAACCCTTCGTTAACTTTGGTTATGTATAAACCTTAACCCAAAAACCTTTTCCACACATTATTTCTATTACACCCCCTTTTTAATAGAAATATACATAATCTTACCTTTTTAAACCGGAACTTCGCTTTATCGGAAAACACATGAATAACCCGACCGAAACACATAGGCCAAACTTCAAACATTATAAACCCACGTTCATAATTGCCGTCGAGTCCGCTCATCGCCTCTTTGCATTATCACGTGTCGCTTTCCATTCACCGATCCCCGATCAAATTATGACCGTCGATCTAGACTCAATCCAACGGTAGGACTTCCACCCGATCAACAGAACAGAACGATGACCTTCCATTGTAGATCTTCCTCCATCGTATTCGACGATGTTATTTATTTCGAATAGGCAACGAGCATGGGGTTTAACCACCCGATAAAGCAGTTTCCCCTTTCCACTTTACTGCTATGTGTTGTGATATGTATGGGATCGGGCGCTCAACACTCAATACCACTTATGGTTTCTTCGCTGCCCAAAATACCATTTCGCTTATAAACCCGCCTTTTCACTAGTTACTTCTCGTGCTCTTCTATCACGCGATGACTGTTGATCTATGAGATCAATGGTCCTCGTTCTTTGACGCCTACGCCATTGATCTTCGAGATCCAATGGTTCATATGCATCACCTCTTCACTTCTCCGCTCATTCCTTTCCTTTGACTTTATTTCGTCCTTCAGTGTTTTTCCTTATGGTTTTGGGTTTTTCTTCAGGGTTTCGGTTTTTTCGCTCTTCTGCTTCCTTTGAGCTTAACTTCCTCTGCGAATTCTCACTTCGCTACCTCTCTAGAGCTTACTCTGATCTTCCAATTGGATTCAAAGACCCATGATGATTCCTCTGAATCATTCTCTCCTCTACGTATTCTACAGAATTCTGCCTGCAACCCCTGTTACAGAACCTACGAATTCACATATAATTTAATCATTCAATATACGTTCCACACACTTACACAGCTATGGAATAAACCTTTATATATATAATTATCAACAATTGATTACATATCGAGACCCTCTGTCTCTCATAGGCTGATCTTCAGTATCAGTGGCCCCCTCTTCTTCACTCTGCCCGTAGGCTTACATTTATACTAGAAAGGTTCTGTTGAACTAATTCTGGTTCAAATCCTAGATCTACTGAACTGACTCCTAAATGTCCTCTATGTCCACTTCTAACTTCATTTAATCCCTAAGAACTCTCTCTAGTCCCTCGAATCATGAAACTACCTTTAAGAGTTATAATTGACTTCTAACTCTTTTGTCATTATTAACCACTCATGTTCTCCTTTATTCGAGAGCATTTACAAACATCTTCACACATCTAATTAATTCCTATCCTACTCACTTAAAAGCTTAAATATTACATTAACTTAACACTTAGGAAACCAATTTCCCTAAAACACATGACCCCATATGTTTACTAAAACACAATGATTTTCCTTGGGTTGAATGCTCCTGCATCATCAGTCAAAGTTTCAGATAAAGAAGAAACAAAGACATACTCTGTCTCATCATAAGTTTCAGATAAAAAGGAACAGAGACATACTCTGTCTCATCATAACTGAATACAGTCGTAACGAAATCTCAGTGAACACATCTCGGTGCAATTGGGATAATCAGATGTCACAACGCATATTGATGAAGCCATGATCTCAATGAAAAACATAATTACAAAATGCAGAAATGATCCCAGTAAATATGCAGTGATGATCTCAATAATGATTTCGGTAAATGTACAGTGAAGCAGCAGTGATGGTGATGATCTCAAAGATGACCTTGGTGAAGCAGCAGCGATGGTGATGATCTCCGCAGTAAAGAGGATTGGTGTCTTGGTCTTGGAGTGGCTCAAGAAGTCAATCGTTGTGGTCTTGGTGTTTGTCAATAAGAATCTCTATAAGAAGAATTTTGTGCAGGTTTTCCTCTCCAAGAGAGAGAGGTTTTGGCCCTCGCAGAATGCCATATCTTGTGCTCTTGTCTCTTTGCTTTGATAGCTATTTGTTGAAGTAATAAATACACACACTAATGATAATAAGCAAGAGATTTTGCTAATAATCTAGAGACTAAATGTCTCTCAAATAGTTATCATGATAAGAAGAATCTCATTAATTCAATCTGCCCTAGATTCTTCAACAAACATCTCAACAACATAACTTACACTCTCTTGTGAAATATGTGGTCTATTTAAATACTTCTGAGGCAAATGAGGATCAGACCTTTCTGAGACAACTAAGGACAACGAATTTTATTGTTATTGTTACATGGTTTGCTGAGGATCGGTTCTCTTGGAGTCATTTACAAGAAGCAGCGAAGGTTTATGTGTAAGGTCTGTTCCTATTTTTGATAATTTTCTGAGCATACATAAGGTTTATGTGTAAGGTCTGTTCCTAATTTTTGTCAATTTTCTGAGCATGTATTTTATGTACAACACCTCAGCCTCGGAATTTTAGGTTTGGTTTGGTTGTAGGAACAATGAAGGTCCTTTTTCTTCTTGGTGTAGTAGGTCTGTTGAATTGTTTTAGGTCAGTTTTCTTTTAGGTATGTTCTAGAACCATTTCTAGGTCTGGTTAGGGCAGTGAAAGGAAGAAAAAGGTCTGGTAGGTCTGTCTAGGTTTGTTTCTGGTCTAGTTAGGGCAGTGAAGGGAAGTTTGTTCACCTATGGTTGTCAATATATGACAACAATTCTCACTGTAATCTCATTATGTATCAATGACTATCTTAAAAAATGCACCAAGACAATCATTGACTTCAAATTTTAGTGGAATTGAAAATATATTGTAAAAGACCTTGACATGACTTGACATTTTGACACATGGAATTGAGTTCTTTGAAAGAGTGACATACCCTATGTGACCTTGTCAATATGTTGCAAAATAGTTAGACTGTAATGATGTAATGACCTCTTGATGACTAAACTCTTGTTCACATCTGTGACTGTCCTAGGAAAACTGGTGACATAACCTTTGTATCAGCAGTATTGATGATCTTAGTAGTAAATTGACAATGAACTGATGTTTGATGTGAAAGTGACATAATAGATTCGATTAGCACTCCTTTCATAAGACTAGTCCTTGATGAGTGTAACCTTTGACAAGTGAACTCATTAGACAATAGTGTTATGTGAAATAAATCTGACATTTATCATGACACGGGGTTGTAGTGCAATTATGAGACTATGAGACAATATTAATAATTTAACAGTGACAGGGATAGTAACATGTGCATTAACTGTGTATATGACAACTTGACATATTGAAATTGACTTGACATAGTGACTTGATGTATACAAAGTTGTGACAATAGTTGACTTGACATAGTGACCTTGTAAGACAAGTGCAACAGTGAAGTAAAGTAGTTCCTTGAGTGTAGATGTGCACATAACCTGTGACCTCACGTTAGCTACAGTATTTGGATCATTGATGTAAACAGTTTTGGAACATTTAAGCAGTGGAACTATGCTTATGACAATCAGTATATATTTAATGAATTGACAGTAACCTGAAATACAGTGTTAACAAGTGATGTGACTATATATCTTGGTGTTAGTCACATGTGATGTGACAACAGTCCTTGTGTATATATAAACTTGATACCTAGACACGACTCGACTGCCAGACATGACATTGACTTGACACCTAGACATGACACATAGATCTGACTTATAGATACATGACAGTGAGTTGACACTTTGACTTTGACTATACATGAATTTGCATAGATTTATATACCTTTTGTGACTTGGCATACCTAGTGATTTGACACACACATAATGACCTTTTGTACAACTTATTGACGAGAAAAAATGGATAGCAGTGTATGACTTGTGATCATCAATAGAAGTGATGAGACATATGTTGGTAGCCCTCTTTGGGCCAAGTCTGAGAGCTTTATTTACAGGTCATAGGCATGACTTGAGGCATCTTGGTTTGAGCTATTATTATTCTTCGGTGCCCCGTACAGGTAACGGTTCAGTGATGTGGCAATCTGCTTATCAGCTCTTGATGCCTATTCATTCATGAGTTGTGCAGTGCAGTGACAATGATGTGCAATTCTTAGTGATATGAGGTGATAAGCAATGAAAATGATGTGCAGTGATTGTGATGTGCAATGGTTAGTGATGAGCAGTGGTCAGTGATGTGTAGTGATCAGGTGTCAGCTTGAGCAATACAACGTTATCTTCTATACAACGCTCTTATATTTGATTAAGAGCACAGAGGGATCCAATCTCAAAATTGTGAAACGTCGTTTGCCGGCTCTTTAGGGTGATTGGAGATACCTTCAGGTTGTGGCCTGAGAACTCTTTAGGGTGGCGGGGTGGTGCGAGGTAGATGATTGGAGTCACCTTCAGGTTGTGTCCTGTGAACATTTCAGGGTGGCAGGATGGTGCTAGGACAAGTCACAGCCCGCACAAGGCGTTGTGGCGTCCTTTCAGTTGGGGCTGATAAATTACAGGGCGATGAAGCATCCTTCCGACAACAGCTGGTAAATAGAGTCTTGGGGCACTTTTCAAGTTGTTCCCTGACTTATGAGGCATTGGGGCATCCTTCTGGTTGCAGCAGGTTGGGGTGTAGTAGCGTCCTACAGATTGTAGCCTGTAAATTAGGGGGTTGGTGTCTCCTTCAGTTGTGGCTGAAAAAATGATGTAATTAATTTTCTTTTAACAAAGAGAAGACAATTACTAAGAAGCATTCAGTGGTTTTTGTGTCTATTGTTTTATCTTTCTGCATTGTTGTATGGTATTGTTTACTGGTTTTTCTATCTGACACTAAACTATAATAATATTGCTGAAGATTAACTAATGCTCTGAAAAGGATTAATAAAGTGCTAATTGCTAAGAAATGTGGATTCACCCCCCAAGTATTTCCAACAATTGGTATTAGAGCAGGTTCCTTCAGTAGGAGCTTAACAGCTGGAAGGTAGATCTCACAATACAAAGATGGGAAAATTGAAGAAGAAAGCCGCCAAGAACTCAAAGGAAGTTTCAGATATTGTAACAGTGTTCAAATCTAAAGAAAATCAATATTGTACAACTGCTCCTGAATTTGATGAAGATAGTTATTGGATATGGGAATCTAGAATGAAACTCCATCTAGAAGCTCATGATGTATGGCAATTTGTTGTGTTTGGAAACACATCTACCGACGAAGCTAAAATGTACAATATGAAAGCCATTAATGTCATTTTTAATGTTCTACCAGATCCCGTAAAAGCAAAAGTTGGTCAATGCTCGACGACTAAAATTCTTTAGGAAAGGCTCCATAATCTCTACTTAAAGAAACATGCAAGTCAATATATACATGTTGATAATCATGCAGATCCCAATATCAAAGAATCAAACAATGATGATAGTGAAGAAGTTGAAAAAATGAGTGAAATCGAATTTCAAAATGAAGTTGTCAAAGTTATAAAGGAACTCAAGAGTGAAAAGGAAAGGGCTAATTTTTTGTAATAAGAATTGAAGCTAGCAAAAGGACATGTCGGAAGACTTAATAAGAAGAATGAAGAATTCAAGGAAATTATCACCGATCTTAAAATCGAGTTAGAAGACACCGGAAAAGTTGAAGAGTCAGAGAAACGTACAGTCAAAGAAGAAGTTGCTCTATTAAAACTCCAAGTGCAGGAAGCAGAGCAGAAAGAGAAAGATTTGGCAAGTCAATTAAAGGAATTTGGTAAAAGGTATGTATCTGAAGTTGATCAAAAGCAAAAGGAACTAGATATAACTATTGCAGAAATAGACAGGCTTAGGAAGGAAAATGGAAGGCAAAAGGAACAAATACAAGTTCTCAACAGAGAAGCAGAAAGGTCACTCTTCTAAAGCTACAAATAGAAGAAGTAGAAAGAAGAAGACAAATCTTGAAAAGCCGGTTTCAAGAAGACCTTGCTCAAAAGCAAGAAGAACTTGACACAACCCTTAATGAAGTCAACAAGTTCAAGGATTGGCAAAATGAACATTTGTAGGTTATTGACTTGAAAGATCAAGAATTTCCCTAGTTGAAGGTAAAGCTCCATGTGACGAAGGCACAAGATCTAAATCTTTGCAAAATTAGGATGAGGAAAAGACTGAGAATATTGTAGCTTCAAAGAATGATGGTGAATCAGTCAAGGACAAAGGACAATGAAAGACTACACCATCGCCTTCGAAGAAGAACAAAAGACCATCCAGGTACGCTTGTTCATTTAATGGTTATTGTTTTTCAGGTACTAACTACGAACATATGGCTAGGGAATGTGAAGCTAGGAATGTGAAGTTTTTGATAGGTACAATTATCAAATACCACCACCTCTGAAGAAGAATGAATCCAAACAAGATAACTCATCCAGGTATGCTTGTTTATTTAATGGTTTATTGTGAAGTTTTTGACAGGTACAATTACTAGAGGCATCCGCAAAACCCTATAAGCGAGTTTGCATGATCACGAGATAGGTTCCATGATGATTTTGTCAATAGAAAGTACATGCCAAATGGGCCAAAAATTGAATGTTTCAAATTCCATAACTTTGAACATATAGCTTGCAATTGCAGATACCAGATGGAATCTTCTATGGATGACATTGAATGCTTCAAATGTCATAATTATGGGCACATAACTCAAGAAAGCATCTTAATATCTTGTATTGATTTACATCTTTTGTTTAATTTTCAAGATTACTTGTGTTTCAATTTGACGCACCTTATTTCATTTTGTGCAAGTATTATTCATTTTGAGCAATATTTTGAAGACACTGGTTTTACATATGCTTATTATTATCTCATGTGTTGATGGTTATTGAAGTTGATTTTGCTTGTAATCTCAAAAAGTAATCCATTTCACTCTAACATCTCCTAGAAACCTCACCTCTTTCAACTTAGTTTTCCATTTAGGGACCACCCCCCTTAGCTAACCTAGGGGATAGCTTAAACAGAGAGAGTTGGGAATAGGCAACAGCTCCTTCTCTTATTTCTTGCCACCAACCACACCTTGTGGGGTTAAAGGCTTTTCTCACTAATTGGTAGGTGTAGGTAGCAAGCGATAACAGGTACATTACACCAAGAGATTTGATTACATGATACATATATACAAAGAAGCACAACTCTGGCCAATTTTAATAGTACTTTGCCTTGAACCCATAGCATTGAGCAAATACTTCTAACTCTGGCATGCTAGTCACTTGGACAAGTAAAACTAATTACAGTGTTGCAGGCTGCCATTCACAATGTTAAAAACTCAGTTCAGGTAAATTATGTCTGTCTCTATCTAAATTCTCTAGGTATACCAAAACTAGACTAAGGTTATCCATGTCACTAGTGCTTTGAAAAGGAATATTGCAACCAAGACAGTTTTATTTTTTCTAAAAATTCATCTCTATTCTTTGCTGCATAAATATATCACTGAAATTGCATTCTTCATTCTCAAAATCATATACATGACCATCACTTATATAATTGCTTGCAGCTACTTCTGCAGGGGCTTTGTTCCTAGCCACATTAAAAATTCAACCAATCGGTGGATTTTGTTTGAGCTGGTGAAAGTCAAGGCTTAAACATAGTAGTGTTTGGACAACAAATTGCAAAGACACAAATATAGAGACAAAAAATAAAAAAGGCATGCAATAATACTTAATAGATCGACAGCGAATCACTACTAGTGTCAATTAAATTGCTAAGAGATTTTAGAGCACACCTGCTGAAGGCCATAATCGCCTGTGCATGAAAATTTTATGCCCCGCTTTAAAACAAGAGATGGCAAGAAGATAACACCTAGCTGTTTAACATTCCATTTCACATCAGAAATGTAATTTCAAATAGATAAAGAGACATCAGATACCAAATGCATAAATACTAAAAGAAAGTGATATATGGTGTCAAACTTTTCAACTTCAAATTAGGAAATAAAAACTTGGCTCTCTCTCTCTACTATTCCTGTTATTCAAATTCCCCTTGCTTAATGTATTGAGAAAACATTATTCACTTTACGTTCTTTAATACTATTCCTTGAACTTCCATGATACAATCTAGAAAACTATGGTATTTTAAGGCTTGTGATGCAAATGAGAAATGTAAAGAACAAAACAACCACATCTGCTGATCCTTAAGATGTTTTATTATTATTAAATTAAGATCGTTTTATTAACAATAAATTATGATAGAAATTATGTTCATTATCTAATTGATGCAGCCCCTCACACGGAGGCTTGATTTTAACTACAAAGCTTTATTTCTATCGTTGTGATTATGGCCTTACCTACTGCAAGTTGGCTTGGTTGAATGGATGCTCATTGGGAATTCGAAGGGGGGTGGTTTGACTGCCATTAAAAATTTGGTTTTCCATTTCTTTGGAAGCTTAAAATAGACTTGTTAGCTATTGATTTCTAGAAGCAGATAACAGTAAAACAATTTTCAAACTGATAACTACTTCCACTGATACAATTTGCCTTCTTTAGAACATTTCAATGACTAAGTAGCTATACTTGAAAATTTCAGCCATTAACATTAAGATACATAAAGCAGTAAAGATCACAATAAGACAAAGAACAAGAGACACAATATTACCCTGGGAAAACCCCTCTCCAAGGGGAAAAACCCAACAACCTTTCCTTATGAGAGAATGTCTTATTCAAATCAATTTGTACATCAATCAAAATAGCGTATCTTTGACAAGATCCTTTACCAAGACATATAGACAAATACTGACCAGCAAGATGACCTCACACAAGTGCCAAGCCAACCCTCCAAGATCCAATACAGGGTTCCCTTCAATTCTGTCCACAATGGGGTCTATAATTAGATATGCCATAGGTCTCTAGGAGGGCCGAACTTCAGCCTTTTCCTTGGCCTTAGAACTTAGATGATGCCACAGACAATAGTGCCTCAGACCTTCACTTTAGCCACAAAACAAGTGCCTCAGTCAGCTCGCATATCACATATATTAGGTGCCTCAGTCAGCTTGCATATCGCAGAGATTAGGTGATTCAGACTTCACATAAGCCTCAGACCAGATGGCCTGAAATCTGTCCTTGAAGGAGAGTAAATAGGCTCAATTTATAGTGATTTGTCCATGTGAAGAGGTGTGTCTCTTGGGCAGGCTAACTTGAACATGGAGGGGACAACTTGAACACTTGGGAGGTAAATATAAATTCACTCTTTTTCTTTTGATTTTATTGATGAAAATACCGACTAAAGCTACCCTTTTCCAACACTCCCTCTTAACTAGGGAGGTACTTTTCATTCATCAATCAAGATGTTCATGAGGCATCAAGTTCATCAATCAACGTTGTTCATGAAGCCAAACTCTCCAATCATATGAAATGGTTTCTTAGTCAATCACAATGACCCAAGAGAGTAATCAAAGTCAATCTCTTTGACCCTCCCACTGTCTCTCAGTCAAAACCAATGACCCAAGAGAGAAAACTCAACATCAATCTCCTCATCCAGCCTACTGGTCTTAGTCAAACACAATGACTCAAGAGAGTAAACAAGATCAAACTCTCCAACCATACCAATGACCTCCTGATCAAACCCAATGACCTAAGAGAGTACACAAGGTTCATCTCCCCGACCATAAACAAGAGCCTCTCGGTCAAAATCAATGACTTACGGGAGGAATCCCTATCTCAATATCAAACTCCCCGACTATATAGTCTCTTAGTCCATGACCCAAGGGAGGAACCCTGATCTCGATGTCAAAAGGGGTCAATCTCCCCAACCATATGGTCTTTCAGTCAAATGCAATGACCCAAAGTAGAGTACTCAACATCAGTGTTCTCAACCAAGACTATTAGTCTCTCAGTCAAACATAATGACCTAAGGGATCTCTCCAAGCCTCAAAACCAACCTCCCCAACCATAAGGTTTCTCGGTCAACCTCAATGACCTAAGGGAATAACCAAAACAATCTTCCCAACCATAAAGCATCCTCCCCAACCATAAGGTTTCTCAGTCAAACTCAATGACCCAAGGGAGTAACCAAAAAAATCTTCCCAACCATAAACCATGGTTTCTCAGCCAAGCCCAAGGAAGATCGATGATACTATACAATCAATGCTTCCTCTCTCCAATAGAGGGATTCTCAATCATTCCAAGCTTCTCTTAGAAGCAAACAAACTTCATCCGAGATAGTGGCTTTGTCAAAATATCAACAACTTGCTTATCAATAGAAATGTATTCAAGCCTGTTGACCACTCATGTGTCAACTACCCTATAGTCAATATATATTTTTTTCAAGATCAAATCAATCAAAAGTCCAACAGATCATCATCATTCTTCAGCAGTTTATCAAACTTATGTTGAAGAAAGTGTAACTAGGTTCAGTCTTCATAATGACATGATCTTTGTATTTAATGTAATAAAAGGAAATCAATTATTTTTGTAATCTTGCTACATGGGTTTCATAAGCAAGAAGTGTCACGAGGTAAAAGACTTCTTCTTGATGTCTTTAGGATTTATTTATTTGTCAAAGAGTCGTGTCATGTAATGAAAGCTCTTTGTGAGCCTATGTAAAATGTGTTCAAACCTAGAGCAGCTCTCCAAGACTAAGCTCAATCCTCCAAAAGACATCACAAGAAGACTGCAAGAAAACGATGAAAAGGTCATCATGTCGGCCTCAATAAATGAGTTAAATATATATATTTAAATGTCATGACTCATGTCGGCTCAACATAAGGACACGTCGGTTCACTTAACATGTCGGATCAGTTTTAAGCTAAGTCACCTGACACGGGGATTCGGGACACGTAGGATTCGGGATTCGTGGTGTCAGATTCGGGACACGCTGACCCCCCGGAACAGGACACGTTATATATTATTTTATTAATATATATATATATATATATATATATATAATGTATTTAAAAATATATATATATATATATATATATATATATATATATATATATATATATATATATATATATATATATATATATATATCTATATATATATATATATATATATATATATATATATTAAAAATTAGATATTATCATATTTCTTACACAAATTTTAATTAATGATACAAATTTATTGATTTCAAACATAGATCTTCATCTATAGCTATTAGCATGCATAGTACATACAAAATTCAAATAAATGTCAGTGGTACTGGTCACATAAATGGTAAATCTATTAAAAATTTAAATCATGATTCATAATTCATAACTGAAAGACAACTTACAACTACAAGATAGTAAGATAAACACACTGACAACTGTAGTTTTCTCATTAAGTCATCAAATCAAAATGTGTTTCATAGGTAGTGTTGGTGCAATGCCAATGGCAAATAGAAATAGAAAATATAAAACAACTACAGGTATACAAGCCTCAAGGCATCAATTAGCATCAGAATCAGCATCACTGTCCCCATCATCATGGTCCCCACTGCTCTCCTCTACATCCTCCTCCTCCCCTGTATCCATAGTCGCCTTTGCATCTGCTGGTATGGAGGCTGACCCCTCTAAGTCATCAAATCTAACAGGCTCTAGCACTGGATCATTGAGATCCATGTTGGCCAATGCCAACTCAACAATGGTGTCCAGACCCATATCATCAGGAACAGTGTTACTTGGGAGCGGGAGCGAAAGCGGGGAGCGGGAGCGAAAACGGGAGCGGGAGCGACATATTCAGAAGCTCTTGGTTTGGTGCTCTTGATTAAATACGAGTTCCATACCCTAATACATGAAAAAATTCAATGGAAACATTGCAATCCCCAATCCTAAAATCCTGAAAAACTGATAAGTCTGCTGGATTTTGAATGAAATCTAAAATTCTACTTTCTCCATATGAAATCCAATGAGGCCGGAACCACTCTCAAACATCCTGAGTCATTTCATGGTAATGTTAAAAATTTAAGTAAAAGGATGAAAATGAAGATTAAGGAGAATGTCACTTTTACTTTAAGAATTTAACATTACCATGAATAGCATATCAATACTAGGGCCTAGACTTGATTATGAAGCTGTCAAAATGCTCTACTCCTTGCTGCAACAGCACAAATCACTTACCAAATGAAAATATTAACGAGCAAACACGCCCTTTTCATACCCGCGCTGAGCTTAGCAAGTCCTGGAAACCGGACACGTGTCCTAAAATCGCGACACACCCCTGAAAATCGCGACACGCCCTCGGACACGACGTGTCCTGTGATTTGGACACGTATCCAGACCGAATCGTGCCAGATTCGCCGGATTCGGGATTCGCAGGGGGTTTAGGACGAATCCGGTTTCCTAGGTTTTAAGGGTAAACCACTATAAATAGGTGGCTGAGGTATCCACAAACATACAACACAGAGCTCGCAATTTCCTCTCTGATTTTTCGTATGGGTATAGAGGAAATCTGCACCGCAGGAAAGGCTCACGGATGAAGGAAGGTTATCATACTTCGGTCAGGTATGGAGCAGAGATCCGCATGAAGGTCTGACTGCACCTCAGCTAAGGTTTTAGGTGCAGTCATGACCTGATCTCAGAGAATGCAGCATTGTTATACGTTCTGGGCTAAATATCTTGGCATACCTGAATGAGAATATATATTTGATGACGCAGTGATCTCACACGAATAGATCTTGGATGGACGAAGAGGACTGTGTATCTATTGCAGTCTCGAAGATCATGTTTGATCTCGGCATACTTATATATATGTATATCACATCCTCGGCATTCTCTCCAAGCATAACTTCAGTCTCAGCATATCATTGCTGGAGTGGACCTAGGTGATATTCCTGTAGCAGTCTTGGCATGATGAACAGCAGTGAAGTAGGGCAATATTCTTAGCATCACTATATAGAATATCTATCATATACCATCTCGGCATTCAGATCTGTAATGATATTAACGTTCAAATTAGACGCATCATATGATCACTATATATATTGATGTCAAGGAATGATCTCTGTGATATACAGTCTTATGATAGTTATAGGATCATGAATCCTGATCTCGATATAACTCTCTAAATGATGGTATAGAAGATGCTCTCACAAATTTGCTCTTAGTGACACTGATGTGAATGTACATCAATGATGATCTCAGCGAAAGGAACAAGTGAAGATGCAGCAGTAGGGTGTTGACATAAGCTTGGTAGCAGTGATGATGATCTCAAGTTTCAACATTGGAAGAATAAGGGATTGATGTCTTGGTCTCGGAGAGGCAGAATGTGTCAAGGGTCATGGTCTTGGTATTCGTTAATGGAATCTCTATAAGAATTTACGCATGCGTTTTCCTCTCCAAGAGGGAGAGGTTTTGGCCCTGGCAGAGAGCCAAAATTTTGTGTTCTTGTCTCCTTTTGTTTTTTATAGCAGTTTGATGAAGTTAACAAACACATGCTAATAATAAAGTAAAGATAAATTGTTTACAGACTTCACAAAGTGTTATCATGTTAAAAGAAGAATGACTTTAATATGCATGCCCTAAGATTATTCAACATGGTATCAGAGGGATGGTTTCACAGTCAAAGTAAGGGAAGAAAAAGAGACATTCAAGAATCAAGTTCCTACAAGACACCAAAGCAGCTGAAAGATCTACATGGCAGAATCAAACCCTAGATCAAAGGATCAATCTTCAAACAACAGTATTCAATAACAAGGGTTGTTGTCTATGCAATCAAAAAGATAAGTTACAACAGCAAGATCTTGTACCTACACAAGCCACCAAGAATACTTCATCTCGAAAAGGATCGAAGTCCAAGAAGCAGTCTACATCAACAATTATCATCAGCAAAGGTTTTGGAGATCAACAAGATGAAGCATTCAGATCACTGATCTGTGGCAACAGTTCTGATTACTCTCACAGTTTCAGTCAATGACTCATACCTGATCTGTAATCTCAAAATGCTGCAAACTACAAGGTTCCAAAAATATAACTATGTCAACACTCAACAGCCTGCATATCAAAATAGCTCAAAGAAAAGAAAGGCAATCTTTCTATCAAGGACCTCATCCGGTGGAAGCATCAAAACTGCCTCATCAACAGCCATCATAATCAGGGTGAAGATCTCATCTTCACATATCAAGTAAGTATTTGTCCATTCTATAATCAAGTTTGGTTCATTGACTTCATGGTTACAAGGGGATCTTTAGGATAGATGGGTTATCTAAAAGTCCTTGCAGAGAACATGAAGGATTGACAGAATCCTTATGAAGAAGAGAAGTCAGGGAACAAGTCTCCTCTGAATTTATGAGAAGGAACTCTCAAAAGTTTTTCTCATCTCTATGAAGCAAGAAAGGGGACAGAAAAGAAATACATGAAGTGATAGAAGAGGCACTCTTCATGAGATCTCAATTACAAGGTCTGGGAAAGGTGATGAAAGAATAATCATCATTGATAGGCAAGGTAACAAATGTCCATGGACAAGGAGGTTATCTTGATCAACAGTCTGTGGTCTCTATATCAGATAGAGAAAGACAAGTTGATAGGACTCAAATAAGTGCAGATAAGTAAAGGAAAGTTGACAAGACAAGATAGTACTATGGAAGAAGAGCTCATATCACCGGAAGGGTGGAAGAAGCTGAAGAAAGGGATCAGGGAAAGAGGGAATAGTAGATCTCCATTATGAGTGAGATGGTGTCCCTCTCAAAAGGATCCTATCAGAAGTCTTTGCAGATATGATCATGGTAAGAAAAATGCATCATAGCATCATGGAAACAAAAGATTGTGTGAGAATCAAGAAGAACATAGCTCTTGAGAATCTCATTGAATATCAAAGGTAAGGAAGAAGTCATCCAGGTCAAAGGGAACATTTGCCAGATGAGGATACACTAGATCCTGAAGACAGAAATCTCAACGGAGGGTCTTCTAGTCCGAGAAGGAAGAAAATGTTTCATCAGGATTTCCAACTTATGGAAATAATGAGATGAAGACTGATGACATGATGAATCAGATCAAGGGATTGAAGGCTCGTTCAATCAAGAAAGCTGTTGAATGAAGCTTGAAGGAAAATGAGGTATGTATGTTTGCATTTATATTTGTATTTGATATTGTAATGTCATGATATATGGTTGCAGATAAAAATGGATCAAGCATGATCAAAAGGGAAAGGATCTCCTCCTCTGAAAGGATGCGGAAAGGCCCAAGTCTAGCTAGATGAAATCAACATAATATGTCCTCATATAAAGTACGAGGTAGTTGACTACCATTGAAGAAATCTGAGAGCTCTTGGGAATGAAAGATATGAGAATGGAAGAGATCGTGAAGCATGCAACCATGCTGAAGGTAGTCAACATCCAGAGGATTAGGAAGACTTGACCAAGAAACCTCCCGGAATGATGTGAAGACTCTAATGGAAGTCTGAAAGGATGAGGACCCTTGACAACAGATATCATTGAGAGATGTGTCAACATGTATGCAGGATGATTGATACCTACAAGATGTCACTGGAAGAAGGCCATCGCTAAAAGGTAATATGTGATTTGTTTTGGTCTCTAACCTCTTGGAAAAGTCTGGGTATGTGTGTAGGATCAAGGAAAGGAAAGTTGTGAAGGATGTCACAACTAGGTACCTTGTGATCCAGAGCAATCACTGTTGAAGAAAAGTGAAGACAGATGAGCTTATGAAGGAAACCCCAAATGTAAATCCAAGGAGGACAGTCTCTGGGAAAGAAGGAATGACATGATGGAGGAAAGTGATGGATGGCTAAACCCTACATGTGAAGAAATTGATACATTGATGTCTTGGATCGTCAATCAACTAGAAGACCCTATAAAGCACTGATGATAGAGTCCCTGGGTAAGAGGGAGCTCTAGGAAGTTCCTATGAACAAAGGATCTCAAGCAAGTTTCTAAGAAAAGAGAAACTTGGAACTCGTCCCTGATTAAGAGGGAGAGTTAGACACGACATTCTTGTCTTCGGTTTGGAAGAACGAATGGAGGATTGTGTAATCATCTGGCATCCGACACTCTTTGAGGATGTGGTAGGGCATCCAAGACAAGAGTGGGCAAAAGGACTGATATTCTTGAGGGTTGGGAACCCATGATGAAAATAGTCCTAGTAGGTCATACTTGGAGAACACCCGGGTGGGTATGACCCTAAGAGAGACAATGATGATGCGTGTCTATCAGTGATTGGTCTCGCCAACATTGTGTGCTCTGATCTAAGTGAGAGATAGAGTTGTTAGTCAAGGCCTTGCTAAATGGAAACAATGTTGGTTGAAATGATGCTATAACAGATGGATTGCAAATCCAATTCTTCTTATGAGAAATTCTTCAGATTGAGAATGACCAAGTACCATTATGAATACCTCCCTAGTTAAGAGGGAGTGTTGAAGAAAGTGTAACTAGGTTCGGTCTTCATAATGACATGATCTTTGTATTTAATGTAATAAAAGGAAATAAATTATTTTTGTAATCTTGCTACATGGGTTTCATGAGCAAGAAGTGTCACTAGGTAAAAGACTTCTTCTTGATGTCTTTAGGATTTATTTATTTGTCAAAGAGTCATGTCATGTAATGAAATCTCTTTGTGAGCCTATGTAAAATGTGTTCAAACCTAGAGCAGCTCTCCAAGACCAAGTTCAATCCTCCAAAAGACATCACAAGAAGGCTGCAAGCAAACGATGAAAAGGTCATCATGTCGACCTCAATAAATGAATTAAATATATATATTTAAATGTCACATCAACTCAACATAAGGACACGTCAGTTCACTTAACATGTCGACTCAGTTTTGAGGGCAAACCACTATAAATAAGTGGCTGAGGTATCTGCAAACATACAACACAGAACTCGCAATTTCCTCTCTGATTTTTCGTATGTGTATAGAGGAAATCTACACCGCAGGAAAGGCTCACGGATGAAGGAAGGTTATCATACTTCGGTTAGGTGTGGAGCAGAGGTTCGTATGAAGGTCTGACTACACCTCGGCTAGGGTTTTAGGTGCAGTCATGACCTGATCACAGAGAACGCAACATTGTTATACGTTCTGGGCTAAATATCTCGACATACCTGAATGAGAATATATATGACGCAGTGATCTCACACTAATAGATCTCGGATGGACGAAGAGGGTTGTGTATCTATTGCAGTTTCGAAGATCATGTTTGATCTCGGCATACTTATATATATGTATATCACATCCTCGACATTCTCTCCAAGCATAACTTCAGTCTCGGCATATCATTGATGGAGTGGATCTAGGTGATATTCCTGTACCAGTCTCGACATGATGAACAGCAGTGAAGTAGGGCTATATTCTTAGCATCACTATATAAAAGATCAATTCATATACCATCTCGACATTCAGATTTGTAATGATATTAACGTTCAAATTAGACGCAGCATATGATCACTGTATATATTGATGTCAAGGAATGATCTCTGTGATACACAGTCTTATGCTAGTTATAGGATCATGAGTCCTGATCTCGATATAACTCTCTAAATGATGATATAAAAGATGATCTCACAAATTTGCTCTTAGTGACATTGATGTGAATGTACATCAATGATGATCTCAACAAAAGGAACAACAAGTGAAGACGCAGCAATACAGTGTTGTCATAAGCTTGGTAGTAGTGATGATGATCTCAACATTGGCAAAATAAGGGATTGATGTCTTGGTCTTGGAGAGGCAAAATGTGTCAAGGGTCATGGTCTTGGTATTCGTCAATGGAATCTCTATAAGAAGAATTTACGCATGGGTTTTCCCCTCCAAGAGGGAGAGGTTTTGGCCCTAGCAGAGAGCCAAATTTTGTGTTCTCATCTCCTTTTGTTTTTGATAGCAGTTTGATGAAGTTGACAAACACATGCTAATAATAAAGTAAAGCTAAATTGTTTAAAAACTTCACAAATTGTTATCATGTTAAAAGAAGAATCACTTTAATATGCATGCCCTAAGATTATTCAACAACTTATGTAATCCAAATTTTGCTGCCCCGTGGGCCTTGATGTAAAAGTGATTCTAGTATGTTTATAAAGCCATGTAAAACATCTAGGTAAGCCTATGATTTTTACCAAAGAGTTTCAGTCTAGGGAGTTTTTTATTTCCATCAATTATTCATGTTTTTCAACCTTTATAATTGGTAGAGTTTTTCTCCCAAATATCCCCCAACGCTATAGTGGGGTTTGATGGTAAGGTCTTAGGTGAGTCCTAGTGTATCGAGTCTATGTATCATTACCATACTAGATCATATGTAAAGTGTTGCAGAATTTGGTTTAGTCTAGAGGTCAATTTTAAAAATTTTACTTCTGAGTGGGCTTATATTTAATATTTTATGTAAAGATGTAAAAGGTGTTGTCTACAGAAGTCTAGGGGGTATGAGTACTTAAAATTACACCTCAACTCCTAAACTTTCTATCAAGATACACTTTGATGGTGGAAAAATGTGTTTAAACCCCTGTAGAGTCATTATTTTGATTTTCCTGCAAAAAATGACAAACAATCAGTTGGAAAATGGTAATAAAAATGAGAGGAAATAATTTCCTCTCCAAGTGGAAAAACAAATTTTTTGAGAAAAGACTTATTCCCAAGGAAAATAAAGTTGAAGGACTCATTCCCGAGGAAGGTTGGTCCTAGGAATATTTGTTGGGCCCAAACACAACTAATTCCCCACAAAATTGAATTTCTTGGTCTAGAGGAGTCATTAAAATGTGATTTGTTCAAGACAAGGAGAAATAAAATATTTTTATGGTCTAAAAGACTTCCAAAACCAAAGTTTGGTCAACCCAACATAGTTTTTAAGGGAGATCGAATTTCTCCAACAAAGATCAACGAATTAATCAAGGGTTGAGATCATTTTGATATGGATCAAGCTCCAACTAGCCGTTTTTTCCATGGATTGAGTCAAATTTGTGCACATTATTGGACCTAACCATTTTCTCCACTTGGAAGGCTCTAGCTCTTAGTATTTTCTATAAATTGAGCTATAGGCTCCTCATTGTAACATCTTCAGATGGATTAACTTGGCTCTGAAGCTCTATACTAATTTTTTTTGGAATAATAAAGTAAAAGACTTTGGGGGCAAAGCTATGGTCTTCTTCTTCAAATTCTTGTCGTAATTTTTTCTAATATTGTGCATATGTTCTACTAGTGTTTTAATTTTTTTATTTCCATTAGCTCTTAAAGATTCATCGGTGTACAATTATCTTGCATCGTTGTTTAGATTTGGAAAAACACACTAGGCAGAGCAGATCTATTGGTTTTCGGTTAAACCCTTGGACTCCTCTATCATTGTGCTATCCAAATCTCTGTGGATCTAACAAATATCTTTCAAGTGTGTAGAAATTTTTATTTTGATAAGATCTTGCTGACTTGGGGAAGTTTTCAGCTAAACCAACCAACTCCCAAGAAACAAGGACTGAAGAACCCATGATGGGACATTTCAAAGGCTTATCATATGAGATTGCATTGAAGGGAGTTTCTTGCCTTTTCCTCTACAAAGATCACTCATTTTCAAATTAAATCTTTCACTTAATTTTAAAGAACTTGCATTGATCTATCTGCTATTTCCAAAGCTATATTATCCGATGTATGGGTGGAGGTGTCCTCATACTCATAGATTACACTTGTAAATTTTGTATATAGATCTGCTACTTAAAGAGTTTGTATTATTAAATTTGTGAATAGATCTTGTTTATATATTTCCATCTAACCTTGTATATATTTCCATCTATTTGTATATATTTGTGTTTTTCTTGAGTTTCTATTGCAGCTATGAAGGAAGGCATTAATTTGGGCTTGGATCTATTTATATACATTGTTTGCAGCCTTGATCCCATCAAGATTTTGAAGAATATCAATTTTAGAAGCTAGGATTAGCCTCTTAGCCTAGACGACTAGGGCTTTGGAGGTCAACGATTTATTTTTAAGGGTCGTCTAGCCTTTTCTTGAAGGCCACAAGGGTTTTGAGGGCTTCTTTTTCCTCAAGACTGAATTTCTCAAGGAATTTGCCTCTATAAATGTTTTGCAATTTTTTTAAGGGCTTCGCTTGCGGATTTGGCTATCTATTTGCTTCAGATCTCATTTTTTGGCTAGCCACTAGCCTTGAAGGGTTATTCTTGGCATCAAGGCGGGTTTGGGTATCATTTTTGTGACTCATAAATTTTTTAAAAGCCCCTTTCTTGTAGGCTTCAGGCATCATAGACCTTTTTCTCTATGCCGCAAGCTTTTAAGGCCTTTAAAAAATAATATATCATTTTTATGCTAACCCTTGTCTTTTACAGGGGTCTAAACGAATGTTGAAAAGGGTTTCTCCACATATTTTTTGGCATAAAAATCGATTTCAAAGGCTTGACATTATTTGCAAAATTTGTTAAGGAAGCCACATACATTTTTGGACCTATTTTCCCTAGACCGAGGACACTATTCCCTGATTGAAGCAAGGGTTTGACAGTATTCAAGGAGCCGAATTTTTCTGAAGTTAATTTGAGCCTTCATCTTAAGAGAATCATCATAAAAATTTAAATAAAAATTGTCACTAATATTCTAGGTTGGGTGTAAGGTTTTGGAGGCTTTCCTCCTCCAGTTGTGGGCTCTCTTATGACTGGTGTAATCTTTTGTGAAAGGTCGAGTACCCTTGAGGGTTGGATCAACCTTGTTTGAGGTATTTTGAAGTATAATTGATAGCTGATCCAATTCATCTTTGCATCTTGAGGAGGTTGGGTTGTGAGGTGTTCTTTCACCATTTTAATCCTCGAGGTTGAAGAGTCCTTTCCCTTGTTAAAAGGATTTCTTCTCTTGTAAGATAATAACAAAATCTTGTTCTTGAGGGAGCTTGGGATCTCTATCCCATGGTATCTTGCCTCCTCATTTAGAGGGAGGCATCCTCTTCTCCTTTTCTTTTCTCTTAGATCTAGATTACTAACTTGTTTCTCTTGCATTGTTAGTTTAGATCTCTGTCTCATAGTTGCATTCATTAGCTACTTGATCTATTGCATTTGGAATTGTTCTTGTCTTTGGTTTCATTTACAAGTTGAAGATTTTAAGTAGTCTCTTTCTAATCTTGTTAGCAATCTCATTTTCCATCATTCACATATGCTTTCATTGTAAAACTTTACTTGTTCCATTTTCTCATATAAGTAAAGTCATCTTAAGAAATATTGTTTGTCAAAGGCATTGTGAGATATTGCTCTAATTCTCTAATTTAATTGCATCTCTATTGTTTCAATGAGCAACACATAATTTGCTTCATTAATCATTATCGTAAACTAATCATCTTGCGCTCATAAGTGAGTCTTGGTTATAATTGAATTGACTATCTTTTCTACTAAAGCATCATTATAGTTAAATCTCATTTGCATTTGCATCCTAGATCTAATTTGCATCTTAAAATTTACCTCCAAGCATAAGTTTGGTTGATAGAGAGATAGGACAATCTTCTTCATTTCCAATTTGAGAAACTTGACCCTTAAGCAATGGTTAAAATAGGTGACCTTGCAATTCTCTTGTGGTCAATCCCTTGTAGGTATGGAGGCACTTGGGTTGTTAGAAGTCCTGGGTAGGTATTGTTAACGAGGCCTTTATCTCCTTCCCCAACACTTCTTTCTACAACCTTGTCCTAAGACTTGTTTCAAAACAATTGACATGAAGGCTTTCACCTTAGAATATGCATATAATTAAAATCAACCAAGATTTTGCATCTCACATAGATAGATCTTGCATCTTGATTTTGCATTTCACTTGATTATCTATAATTGGAATCGTGAGCTCAATTTGTTTACTTGTGAATCTTACATTGTTGTGTTAGTTTTTGTAGCATCAGATATGTTCTAGCCTTGAGACTTTGTGGAGAGGCCAGAATACATGAGATCTCCAAAACCCAGAAATCGTTTATGGAAATTCCACCTAGAAATCTCTCAATTAGATTATTAACCGATTTTTAAATATTTCTTAAGTCTAAACTTAGGGAATATGGTTAATTAATCAGTGTTAATTGAGATAAAGTGAGAATCATCTAAAAACTCACACAGATTGATCCAGAGATGATCCTAGCCATTGATTAAGTTTTAATCTTGGTCGTTGGTGCTCCAATGGAGGATTATAAGAGGAGGTCGATGTTGTGATGGAAAAATCATCTAGTGCAGATACTCAGTTGCCCAAGCAGTTCGATTTTCTCAGAAGCAACAACTCAACATAGAAGATAGAGCCAGAGGGTAAGTAGTAGGTGGAAGAGGAGGGTAGTAATATTCCAAGAGGAAGATTTCTAGTTCCTAGAAGAGGCAAAGGAAGGAAGGCCGAAGTCTCCAAAGGGCTAGCATAAGCTCTGCGCAGAGGGTGACGTAGGGAGCTCAACGTAGAGGCCGGGTAAGCGATTTCGGAGGCAGAAAATAGCTGTGGTGTGAGAGAAAATTCTCACGATATTTTTGCCAGTATTTTCCTCAGACTAGATTGCCAGCTGGGCATCTAAATTATTGTACTTAAAATTGTTGTTGAATATTAATAATAAAACCCTCATCTGCGGCACCGGTTTTCCCAAGTTGGGTTTTTCCTAGGGACAATTGTCCAAAAATAACTGTGTCAAAATTATTGTGTGTTTGCTAGAATATCTCAGTTTCCAGTGTTTTATTTTCCGTGGTATTTTTATGGTGAAAATTGCAGTTGTGATTTTATTCGTTATTTGTTGTAACAAATAAACTGCATAATTAATTTTTGAGATAGAAGAATAATTTCTAGTAGCTGCAATAGACAAAATTTCACATGGTATTAGAGCTTCACTGATTAGCCGGAGAGCTCAGAAGAGGAAATAAGGAATTTCGTTGCTCAGTGTGGGCAGCGAGTCGAAATTCTCAAGGAGTAGCATAGTCCTTTTGCCAAAAGGTCAAATTTCTTGAGGAAGAACGATTTTTCTGAGAGAGTAGGAAAATACGAATTTTCCTGAACAAGTGATTCCCAAGGCAGAGGAAGCAACTCAAATTTTCTTGTTGATTAGATCTCTAGCTAGACACAGAGAGTTTTTGTAGCAGTTCACTAGAACAAAGCCAGTGTCAGGGTGGAAAAGAGGAATAGCACACTAAATTCTTCAAGCATAGCCATGGATAGAAGTATCGTTTAGGAGACTTCATATTTGTCTTTCGGATTGGAGGATGAATTTTCTTTCTTAGTAGGATCAGCTTCACAGGGAGTCTGGTATATAGACAATGTAGCATTAGCTCACATGACAAGGGTTAGAGAATATTTCTCTATCTACATAGAGGAGCAGATGGACTTCCAAATTTCTATGGGAAACATAACTAAATGTAATCTAGTAGGGTGAGGTACCATAGATTTTCAGGGGGAGTCAAGAGCAAGCACCAACGCTACTGATGTATTGCATGTGCCAGGGTTGGGTATGAACCTGATTTTAGTATCTCAGTTACAGGATAAGGGGTATGATATTCACTTCGTAGGGAAGAAAGTGTATGCCAAATACCCGAGCTAAAAAAAGGTAAGACAAATTGGAGTTTGAAGTAACGGATTGTACTAGTTACAAATTGATTCTCCAATGGCACTAATAGGCAGTGACAGTAGCAGTGGGAAGGAGATGAATGAGTTATGGCACAAGAGAATGGGACATCTACACCATGGAGCATTTAGGATGCTCAAAGAAACGGTAACATGGGTTCCAAAACTTGGCAGAGAGCACGATGATGTGTGTAGAGGATGCGTACTTGGGAAGTATGCTAAGGCAACATTTCCAAGAAGTGACAGTAGAGTTGATGGCGTGTTAGGACTTATACACTCAGATATTTGCGGCCCGATGTCCACTAGAATTCTCAGTGGTTTCGAATATTTCGTCACCTTTATTGATGATCATTCCAGGAAAACCTGGATCTACTTCTTGAAGACCAAGGATGAGGTCTTCGATCGTTTCTGAAAGTTTAAACCTCTCGTGGAGAATGTGACAGGGAAGAAGATCAAGGTGCTTCCCTCAGATAATGGTGGAGAATATATTGATAAATACTTCACAGATTTTCGTGCGAAGGAAGGCATCAAGAGATAATGGACAACTCCATATAATCCACAAAAGAATGGTGTAGCGGAGTGGAAAAGCATAACCATTGTTGGAGCTGCAAAGGCTATGTTATTTGACCAGGATCTACCCAGATTCCTATGGGCAGAAGCATGTAACACAACAATGTATATTCTGAACAAGACTCCTCATAGAGCATTGGGGAAGAAAACGCCAGAAGGAGCCTTCACAAGGAAGAAACTAGAAGTTAGCCACTTCAGAATTTTTGGCAACATTGCTTATTGCCACATTCCAGATGATAAACAAACCAGACTGGATTAAACTACAAAGAAAGGGTTCTTCTTTGGGTACATCAAAACCTTAAAGGCATTCAGAATCTACATTCCTAGCAATAGGAAGATAGTAGTGAGGTGAGACGCGAAGTCCATGGAGGACTGAGCTTTTAGGAGATCTCGTGAGATGCCTGCAGGTGATGAGAATCGGTCAGCAGAAGCTCCTTTGGTTCAGTAGCAAGGGCAGCCACAAGGGCAACCAGTGGGACAGGCAGGAAGATAGTCACAGGGGTCAAGTACTGTGACCAGCACCACTATTTCCTCAGGTGCAGGAAATCCAGAGAATTCTCAGTAGATGGAGCAACAGAGACAGGATGAGGAGGAGCTAGCAGAACCTCCCACGACTAGTGGTCGAGCTAGTAGAGAGGTTTGTCAGACATTAAGAGATGCAGAGGAGTTTATTGGAACTCCTAGGATGAGCAAGAGACAACGTAGACAGCCTGACAGGTACCAAGCATTGGTGGCTTAGGTTGCAGAACCTTCCAACTTTCAAGAGGCCACACAACATCAGGTGTGGGTAGATGCCATGGTAGAAGAGTATAGCTCTATCATGATGAATGATGTTTGGGAAGTAGTGCCAAGGCTAGAAGACAGATCAGTTGTCGATTCAATATGGATCTATAAGATCAAATATTCGACAGACGGTAGTGTGGAAAAATACAAGGTTAGGTTCATGGCAAAGAGGTATACACAAGAGGAAGGGATAGATTATGAGGAGACCTTCACCCCAGTTGCTAGATACCCTTCTATCCAGTCAGTTATATCTCTAGCAGCTCAAATGGGATGGCAGATTCACCAGATGGACATCAAGACAACCTTCTTAAACGGGGTGATAGAGGAAGAAGTGTACATAGAACAGCCAGAGGGCTTTGAGACTCATGAGAGGTGCACACATGTGTGCAGATTAAAGAAAGCTCTATATAGACTCAAGCAGGCTCCCAGGGCATGGTATGGTAGAATTGACACCTACTTGCAACAGATGGGATTCGTCAAGAGTGATGCAAATCCCAACCTTTACTATTTGATGGTAGAGGGTAAGCCACTCATTCTAGTTTTGTATGTGGATGATCTCTTTTTGACAGGATCATCAAGGCTCATAGAGGACTGCAAGTGTATAGTAGTGAGGCGAGACACAAAGTCCATAGAGGACTGTTTGGTCAATTTAGTGTGTTCTAAATTGCTAATTAAAATGTCAATCCAGGATTCGTAAACTGACGAAGTGAGGTGTACTATATGTACGAGATAACCATTTTCTTAGTCTTTTGTCGTTTTTGAGTTTTTTTAGTTTGTTTTTGGGTTTATCTTCTATGGATTCCCTAGTGTGTGATGGCGAAATTGAAAGTTAAGTATGGATGGTAATGGTGATTTCTACAGTGATTTTTCCAAACTTAAAAGTTTTCAAAAAGAAAGCTCTAAACTGACTGTAATGAAATCAATTCTCAAGAGGAAGTAAATGTACCAAACAGTGAACTAGTGACAATGGCTCAGTATCCTTACTGCTGTATGAAAAAGAAAGTAAAAACTGAACTTAAAGCAGCTCAAAGACTGAAAGCAAAGCAACTAAATCACACTACTTCAACCCCTGTTCTGATCCTTTACGCTTCAACTCAATCTGTCTATAGGAAGTAATCATAAACAAGCTAAGTAATATGATATCTAAATTGCAGGAAATTAAATTGCATAAAAGGAAACTAAGATTTAACTACTCAATCATATTTCAACTCTTGAAAATGACGTAAGTAATTCAATCTTTAACTTGCAGGAAAGCAAACTAAATCATACTACAATAAGTAATATTCTGATTCCTTACTAATAGAGTCACTTGACTATAGAAAGGAAATCATAAACATATGAGTAATATGATGTCTAAGTAGCAGAAAAGTAAATAAGCAAAACACAAATTGAAAAATGACAGTGCTGGAATTAAACTCAAGAAATGAAAATCAGCAGAAAGGACAAGATGATCTCATGTCAGTAGTTATCAAAAAAAATATATAAATCTTCCCGGGCTACCTACAACAAAACCTGTAAAAGAAGCACTGATCAGCTAACAGTTATAAAAGAAAACATAAAGGAAATATAGACAGCAATGAACATCAGAACAACACAATATATATACAAGCAATGATTTGAAAACAGTAAATGAAAGCAAGTAAGAAACTATACAAAGCTTTGGTGTACAGGGGCCCTCTGCAACCTCGGCCAGTCAATCACTTAGTCACAAATCAGATTCAGAAAAACTGTCTTCTCATGTATTTAAAGTGCAGTAATAAAGCAAAGTGAAACGCAGTACAGTGGGCTGAAGACAACAGTCAAAATTACAATTCAAAAGCTAACTATTCAGCGTATATCAACACGTTATTTATAAGGAAAAGGTGCTGCAGCTAATTCCTAGATTTATGCTGCCAAGAGACACGTAAATCTCCTTGACCCGAGATCTAGCGTGATGGTCATCACGACAGTTGAATTCATGGAGTGGTGGCTACTTGGTTCAGTTCACGGGTTGCTCTCCAGGTGTGCCAGTACCTCCGGAAACTAAGGATCGTGCCACGCAAACCTTCACGTGGGCAAAACAGAGCCGTGCCACCGTAAAATTCCTCATTTGGCCCTTCCTTTGACCATCATTGACCGCGACCGTTTATGAGTGATTTGGCTGATCTGAGGGGACACACTCCATATACACGTCACTTGCAGCTTACCCATGTGGCCGGTTTCTCCATTGGACACCTATAGCATAGCTTTTAACAAAATGGCTGCGGAAACTTGGGCTGGCTGCGGAAAGTGACAAGTTTCTGCAGCTGCTTGAACAAAAATCTAAATCAAACAACAGCCATAAACATAGTTAGGAAACCATTTCATAAGCTCTTTTTAGACTAATATGCAACGATTTGACAGCTTGGTGGATGAAGTAAATGGAAAAAGAAGGCTGAAACGATATATAGGGAAGTGAAGGTTTGGGACTTAACATACCCCCACTGTGAAGGTGTTGCATGTCCTCATGCAACCAAAATTTAGTCACCCCTCTCTAATCCATATGTTCTGATGCTTCTGCTAGGACATCTAGCCCTCTTTTCTTCTTCTTTGGTGCTACCACCATTCTTGGTTTCCTTAGTAGACATCTGAACTTGAGATTGATCAATGCTCTGCTCAACTTTTTGCACTTTTTCTTCAGTTTCTTGTTTTTCTTTTGCCATAGTCCTAAATGGAGCATAGTGTTATCATGAATAATTTTATCTACTTTGCTCTGCTCTTTGAGTGCTTCATTTTCCTGTTTGATATGCCTGTTTAGGACCTCTAATTCAAATACCTCATGTTTTAAGGACTGAACTTGTGCATCTAGTGGCAGAGTGGTACTTGGACCTGCAGCTGATTTTTCTAATGATTCCAAGTAGTCATATACTTCCTGTTGATTGGGGTCTACTTCAGGTGTCTTTCTTGGACTGAGTTCAAAATCTAGTGGAGGAGGAGGACTACTCTCTAGCTCTGGCCGAGAAGGGCTTTCATCATGTGGAGGACTGATCTCAATGCTTGGCTGAGGATGAGGTGGACTACGGCCAACTGGAGTTTTCTCAGGTGTCTCTCCACCCAAGTCAATGAAGTGGGGCCGTTTTATTTGTGTTTTACTCCCTTTTCCTCTTAACCTTGTGCTTCTCCTTAAGTATGGTGGACTAGTACTCTTTTCTTGTATACTCTGTTTTCCTTTTGCCTTTTTCTTTGCTATAGCAGCAGCGTGAAGATGTACTAATCTTTCTGACAGTGGTTGATAATCCTCCTCTATGGATTGTTCAGGTGATTGGTAGACTTCTTGGATGGTCCTTTTGCCTTTTTCTTTCTTTTGTTTCTTGTCTTTAGTTCTGTCTTCTTCTTCTTTTTGACCAATTTCTTGAGTTTCTATAGTAGGGGAGTCTTGGATTGTAGTGCTCTTTTCTCTTCTCCTACTTTTTCTTGGTGTCTTTGGTGTGCTACTTTCAGAGGCCTCAGATGGCTCTTGGAAGTAGTTTCTTATCAAGAATTGCTCCCATGTATCTTTGTTTTTCTTTAAGTGGTCTTCAATAAGAATTTTTATGAGTCCATGATGGTATAGATGAGGGTCTATATTGCCTATGTGTTTTTGGACTGTAATGCTCATCTTCTTCAAACTCAAGAGTAAGAAATAAGGCAAATTAAGGGTCTGATTTTCTAAGAAATTCATCAACAGTCTAGCATGGTACATGTACATCGAACCAAAGCGTCCTTCACAAGTGACAAATTTTTGGTTAACTAACAGCAGACTAGCCCATTCTTCCTTCAATGCATGAACATGAATTTCTTTAGTAAACACGGTGGTGTCCATACCTGGGTTTCTTAGCATAATTCTCCATGCCTGTTCATCCACGCTTTTATTTTTGAACCACCTCTCACCTTCCTGAGGTAAGCCTGTGGCAGCTGCTACTGTTTTTTCGGTCACCGTGAGCTTCAAATCTCCAATCTCCACTTTCTGACCATCAAATGACCGTGCAAAAGCCTTGGTTACTTCTTTGTTATAGCCTTTAAACCTTTGAATGAACCGTAACCATTTGGCTTTCTTCAGTAAATCCTTGGCTTGAGGGTAACCTTCTAGATATTTCGGTCTTTCTGGCTCAGCCCTTAGTAGTTTTCCCATTCCTTTCCTTGTTTTAAATTTCAACTGAGGATGCAATTGCGTATGAGGATTTTAGCAGAGGAAAGTAGCTCGGTTGCAGGGTTTATGGTAAAAGGCAATGGCTGCAATCGATAGCAGGTAACGGGAATGCTTCAGATTATAGGCGGAACAGAGGATAAGCAGTAGTGAATGGGTTTACAAATTGAAATGCGTGTGTATAAAAGGAAGGTCTTAAATGAAATGGTAAGTGAACGGTAGTGGAGGCGAGATCTTTTTTTTTGAATTAACGGCTGCGTACGAGAGATCACACGTTTTAATAGATGGCTGCGGAAAATACGGTGAAGAAGAGCCGTAAAGAGATTGGTCACATCTTATGAGCGCAGGTGGCAAATGAAAGTGCAGTCAACTTGAGTTTAAACCCGAAAACCCATCATGAGACCGTTAAGAAATGAATGCATGGTGTATGGAGTAATATCGTGGGATAGGAGTGGGTAATGGAGCTATCATATCGAATCATTGCACATAGTAGAACTTTTCATGGTTTGATAACTATGCATAATCATGACTTTAATTGCTATTTGATAAAAAAATTTGCTCATACCTTTGGAAACTTTGTCATTTCTTGCCCATAGCTTTTAACCAACTGTTCTTTCTTGATGTCTTGGAGATGCTCCATGTCTTCATGGCATTTGCTCACTTACACCTGCATTTTCATGATTTTTGTACTAACATTCTGACTGTGAATTTGAAAAACAGAGTGGTGGTAGCTGCAGAAATTGTTTCTGGTTGCGGAAACTGTTTCTGGCTGCGGAAACTACTTCCAGCTGCGGAAATTGGGATAGCACCCACTTAGCTGAACAAATATGGTTAGAAAAGAACTAACTGAGTGAAAATAGTCCTGAAAGGAACTTTTATTGATGAAATGAAAATGAAATGAGTGGAATGGAATGAAAATGAAGCGGAGTGAAGTGAAGAGAAAATGTGAATGAGATGGAGATGGAGTGAAATGGCAAATGAGGTTGAGTGAAGATGGAAAGAGAAGGAGAGGAGATTTTTTTTTTGGAAAATATAGTGTCAAGTGTCCTTGATTTTCACTCTATATTTTATGTATAAGACTGCCAATCTATGATTGGTTTTCGGGCTTTTTTTTTTTAATTAACTGAAAGAATCAAAGGCTAGGCTGGTGGGGAAGAAGGATTCTTCTCCACCAGCCTTATTGCAGAATTCTCTTGGAACATCTTGACAAATTCTTCTTTTGAGAGTGGCTTATGATAAATTTTCAATCGGTGGCCATTCACAAGAAAAGAAATCTGAAATTCATCAATGGTCTTGATTCTTACCACTCCATTGTTAAAGACTTTGTCAATTTCATATGGCCCAAGCCAATGGGTCTGAAATTTACCTTTAAAGTCTTTGAACTTGGAATCAAACAGTAATGCCCAATCTTCCTCTTGAAACTTTCTATCTTTGATGTATCTGTCATGCCACTTAGCTCTTTGATGTTGAACTAGATCAGTCTTTAAAATTGCTTCTTGTCTGATCTCATCTAGCTCGTTCAACTACTCCATTCTGTGCTTTTGGGCTTCTGATAGATTCATCCCCAACTGGACTGCCATCTTGAAAGTCTTGACTTGAAACTCAATGGGGAGCAGGACTTCTTTCCCATAAACAAGTTCATAGGGAGAATGTCCTGTTGTATTCCTCCATGTAGTTCTGTAGGCCCATAAGGCTTCAGGAAGCCTTTCTGCCCAATCTTTTCTGTGTAGATGAACAGTTTTGGTGATGATGCTCTCAAGAACTTTGTTTGTAGACTCCACTTGGCCATTTGCTTGCGAATGGTAAGGAGTAGATTTTCTGTGCTTGATTTTGTATTCTTCCATCAGTTTCTCCATCAAGTTAGATGTAAATTGACTTCCTTGATCTGTCACAATTTCTCTTGAGACACCAAAACGAGTAAAAATATCTTCGAAAAGAAATTGAACAACTGAATTTTCAATGGCAAAAGGCAATGCTTTGGCTTCTACCCATTTAGTGACATAATCAGTGCATACCAATATATATTTTTTCTGTTTAGATGGTGGATTAATAGGTCCAATGAAATCTAAAGCCCATTTTTCAAAGGGTTCGATGAGTACCTGTGGTTGTAATGGCATTTCTTTTGAAAGAGTCGGTCTCCCAACTCTTTGGCAGCTGTCACACCTTCTGACATATTGTTTTGCATCTTTGAAAAGGGAAGGCCAATAATATCCTAAAGAAAGGATTTTATAGGTCGTCCTTTTGTCAGCAAAGGTCCACCGCATGGTTCATCATACATGCCTTGAGGATGTCAGGCATTTCATCTTCCCGAACACATCTTCTGGTCACACAATCTAGCCCTATTTTAAACAATTCATTAGAAATCCATGAATAATTTGAACTCTCATGAATAATTCTTCTTTTTTCACCAGGAAATAAATGTGGAGGTAGCTTTCTTGTAACCAAATAGTTAGCAATATCTGCATACCAAGGAGTCTTAGTAGTTATTGCAAATAAATACTCATCTGGAAACTTATCCTCTACAGGAGAATCTTCATTAGTATTTTGGATTCTAGACAAGAAATCAGCTACTGTATTTTGTTTCCCTGGTCTATCCAACACAGTAATATTGAATTCTTGTAAAAGTAAGAGCCATCTTGTAACTCTGCCATTAGTAACAGGTTTATTCATGAGATATCTAATTGCAGAATGATCAGTATGGATAAAAGTTTCATAGCCTGTTATATAGTGTCTAAACTTATTGATTGCATGAACAACAGCTAAGAACTTTTTTTCAGTCACAGTATAGTTTAACTCGGTGGGAGTCAAATTTTTACTAGTGTAGTAAATGGCATAAGGAACTGAATCCTTTTTTCCCAACACAGCTCCTAGAGTTGTATCTGAAACATTTGTGGAAATATGGAAAGGAAGTTTCCAATTTGGACCTCTCAAAATGGGTGCTTCAAATATTCTTGTTTTCAAAGTTTCAAATGCAGATTGACAATCAAAATCCCATTTGAATTCACAGTCTTTTGTAAGTAATTTGAAGAGTGGAGATGTTATTTTGGTGAATTTTTCAATAAATCTTCTATAGTATCCAGTAAATCCAAGAAAACTTCTAACATCTTTTTGACAATTTGGAATAGGCAACTTGGAGATGACTTCAACTTTTGATCTATCAACTTTAATCCCATCCCCTGAAATATGATGTCCTAAAACAATCTTTTCAGTAAACATCATAAAACATTTTTCATGACTCAATGATAGGTTTGTTTCTTTACATCTTATAAGGACTTTTTCCAAATTCTCTAATGCCTCTTCAAACAAATTACCATAAACTGTAAAATCATCCATATAAACCTCTACACAATCATGGATTAGATCGGAAAAGGTTCCTAGTACTGCCCTTTGAAATGTTGCGGGTGCATTACATAATCCAAAAGGAAGTACTCGGTAAGCAAAAGTTTCCCATGGACAAGTAAATGTGGTCTTGTCCTGATCTTCAGGTGCTACCTGAATTTGATTATAGCCACTAAAACCATCCAAAAATGAAAAATATTTTTTGCCTGCTAAAGTGTCTAATACCTGATCGATAAAGGGTAAAGGAAAGTGATCCTTCAAAGTTGCTTTGTTCAATTCCCTGTAATCAATGCATACCCTCCATTTACCATTCTTTTTAGGTACTATAACCAAAAGAGAAACCCATCGGCTATCTGAAATTGGATAAATGAAGTTTACATTAAGTAGTTTTTGGAGCTCTTCTTTCACTATCTCCCTAAGGTTTGGATTCATCCTTCTCTGAGGTTGTCTGATTGGTCTACTGTTTTCCTCAATGTAGATGTGATGAATGCAAGTCTTAGGGTCAATACCTTTCATATCAGTATATTCCCATGCAAATGTAGTAGAATGTTTTTGCAAGATTTTGGTTAGTTCTTGCTGTTGTGATCTTTCCAAATTTTTGTTGATATTCAATGTTTTACCTGGAAAGATCTTAATGGCGGAACTACCAAACTCTTCCATAGAGAAAAGAAACATTTGTCTAGATGATAGATACTCAATGTCAGAAAATCTAACTGAAATTGTGTGTGGTCATATTCTGAAGATGTTTCAAAGTTTTCTAATGTGTTCAGAATTTGACTATCTTCACTGACTTCAGAAATGGTAAAGACAGGTTGTATAGTATTTTCATCATCAATCCACTCATTATCTCCTATTTCTGTAATTGCTTTTGCTGGAGGATACAGATTGAATTTCTTTGTCGAATTACCATCAGAAATATACATATCCCCAAACCTACAACTGATGAAAGCATCAGTTGTGGCTAGCCAAGGTCTTCCTAAGATGAGAGGGTGTCCTCCTAAATTACTCTTGGGAGTTAAAATCATGAAATCTACTGGATATTCCCAAGAATTTAAAGAGACCGAAATGTCTTCTAATACACCATCTGGTTTGATAATTGATCGATCTGCAAGTTGCAGTAAAGTAGGTGTAAAAAGAAGATTAGGAAGTTTCAGCTGTTCCATAGTCTGTCTACTCATAATGTTGATAGCAGCCCCTAAGTCAATCAAAGTATTTGGAATTTCTACCCCATTGATATGTGTTTTGACAATTGGACCACCGGGATCTACATACTTCTGCATAGTAATTTTTCCCATCATGATATCTACAATTTTTCCTACCAGGTGGATTCTTCTTGTATCTCTAGGTTTCCTTCCTAGTCTTTTAAGACTCAACTCCTTTATTGTTTTTGCTAGAATAGGAATCTCTCTAATGGCTTGTAACAAGGGAATCTTGATACAGACATTCTTCATTTCATCTATAAAATCATAGTCATGCAACAAAATTTGTTTTTCCACCCCTTTGTCAATTTGTAATCTTTCAGGAAAAGGATGTGTGGATGAAGATGCAGGTTGCTCAACTATAGGAGTTGTGGGGGTTAGCTCTTTTTCTTTTTCTTTCTGAGTGCTTGGGTTTTGAAGAGATGCTTCAGAACCTTTATTGGCTTCAAGAGAATCTTCCTCAGAAATGCTTTGCTTTTGGGCATCTATAGAAGGTTTATCTAAAACTCTACCAGATCTGAGTTGTACATCATTGAGAGGAACAGTCATATAGGTAGGAAATTGTTGACCTTCTACCATGTAAGCATTTTGAGGGTTTTTATTATTGGGGTTCGGCAATGGCTGGGAAGGAAGTTGATTTGACTTTTGTTGGAATGGAAGCAAGAGTTGAGAATTTGGGTTTTGTTGAGAAGGTTGTTGTTGTTGAAATGGCAATGATAGTTGTGGATTTTGATTTGGAAGTTGTGGGGCTTGTTGGTTTTGAAAAGATAGGGGATATTGATAAAATTGAGCAAATCTCCCATAAGGATTTTGCATGCCTTGTACCCATAATTGAAAAGGATTTTGAGGTTGGGACCAAGGTTGTTGCCAAGGATTCCAATTTGGTGGGGTTTGAAAGTTCATAGAGTTGTTAAACCCTTGATTTTGTTGCCCCTGCCAAGGTCTCCTTGCAACAAAACAGAGAGACTCAATTGTATTTGGATCTTCTTGGAAGACAGCTTTGAGCCCAGGAATTGAAGGACAATCCTTGGTCTCATGATTCTCTGAACAAATCGCACATGTTTCTACAACTTTTGCATCCAAGGGACATTCCCTGAGAGCATGTTTCTTTCTACATTTTGGGCAAAAGATGGCTAAAGCTTCAGCTTCTGCTTTCTGCTTATTGTGGATCTTAAGAGTGTCTAGTTGCTCACTAAGACTCCCTAAGATATCAGTTTTGAATTCATCAAGCATATTGCCAATCTCAGCCCTACTTACTGATCTAGTTGCAGATTTGTTTGCTCTGATGAGAGAAATATCTCTAGGCCCTTTTCCAGTTTTAGATTTTCCTCTTGAGAGATGGACACACAGCTCTGCTATATCATGAAGTGGAAGTTGAGATATGTCTCCTTTTCCCATCATGTTCAAAATATCTATCCATTCATCTCTAATGGCTTTTAATAGAAGGGCTTTCAGGGTTTTCTCATCTAAGTTACTCATTTTTGCTCTTTTCAGGTTGTATTGGAATCTTTCAAGTAAATCCTCCAAGTTTTCATCTTCTCTTTGCACCATTTTAAATACTTCATCCTTGTGGTTGGTGGGCATACAATAGTCTAGGTATCTATCCAAAAATGTTTGTTTCATATCATTCCAAGTCCTAATGGATTGAGTGAGTAATCCCATGAACCATTTCAAAGCAGCTCCTTTCAATGTTGAAGGAAATAGTTTGAGTTTTTGAAAGTCTTCCAGATAATCATAAGTTCGACACACGACCTCAAACTCAAATAGAAATGTTTCAGGATCCTCATTTCTTAACCCATGGAAGTTTGAGAGGACAGATGGTGAAATATTTTTCATTGTTGCTCGAGAATTCTCATCGACTATAGGAAATCCGAATGAGTTATCTCCATCCCTATTTCCCCCATTGTTACCTCTACCTCCTCATTATTTCCTCCTCCCCCTCCTCTACCTCTACCTCTACCAAATCCGTTAACTACCTCCTCTGTCATGATAGCTTCCTCAGAGATTTCAGAGTCCTCTGGTTCCTCTACTAATGGCGAACGAAGAGGAATTTCTCCCTCTTCTTCCTCAGGTGATTCTACTTCTTCAATTACAATGTGTCTCCCTGTAGAAGGAAAGAAAGGATCTTTTCCTAATTCAGATTCGATGGATGGTGTGGAAGAGTCTCCTAACTCAACTACTGCCTCTTGAATTCCAGGAATCCTAGGGCTAGAGGTGTGGGTTGGAGATGATGGAGGTGTCTCTTGTCTATTCCTTGAAGTAGATGGAGTTGTGAAAATCGAACTCTTGGCTCTAGCTAAAAACCTTCCCCTAGAATCTCTTGCTCTATGCATGTCATTTTTATTTTTCTTCAAGTCAGGCTAATAATTCTCTTTCTGATCTTCCAAGTCACTCTAGGTGCAAGAAGAGAGCATACTCAAGAAACTATTAAACCAATAACTTTCTCTTTTTTGATCCTCCAGATCACGCTAAGTGCAAGAGGAGAGCCTAATTTGAGAGGTTATCAATTTTCATTTCTTGAATTTTTTTTTATTTTTTTTTAAGAAATTGGCTACCTAGTTTCACTTCCCCGGCAATGGCGCCAAAATGTTTGGTCAATTTAGTGTGTTCTAAATTGCTAATTAAAATGTCAATCCGAGATTCGTAAACTGACGAAGTGAGGTGTACTATATGTACGAGATAACCATTTTCTTAGTCTTTTGTCGTTTTTGAGTTTTTTAGTTTGTTTTTGGGTTTATCTTCTATGGATTCCCTAGTGTGTGATGGCGAAATTGAAAGTTAAGTATGGATGGTAATGGTGATTTCTACAGTGATTTTTCCAAACTTAAAAGTTTTCAAAAAGAAAGCTCTAAACTGTCTGTAATGAAATCAATTCTCAAGAGGAAGTAAATGTACCAAACAGTGAACTAGTGACAATGGCCCAGTATCCTTATTGCTGTATGAAAAAGAAAGTAAAAATTGAACTTAAAGCAACTCAAAGACTGAAAGCAAAGCAACTAAATCACACTACTTCAACCCCTGTTCTGATCCTTTACCCTTCAACTCAATCTGTCTATAGGAAGTAATCATAAACAAGCTGAGTAATATGATATCTAAATTGCAGGAAATTAAATTGCATAAAAGGAAACTAAGATTTAACTACTCAATCATATTTCAACTCTTGAAAATGACATAAGTAATTCAATCTCTAACTTGCAGGAAAGCAAACTAAATCATACTACAATAAGTAATATTCTGATTCCTTACTAATAGAGTCACTTGACTATAGAAAGGAAATCATAAACAGATGAGTAATATGGTGTCTAAGTTGCAGAAAAGTAAATAAGCAAAACGCAATTTGAAAAATGACAGTGCTAGAATTAGACTCAGGAAATGAAAATCAGCAGAAAGGACAAGATGATCTCATGTCAGTAGTTATAAAAAAAATATATAAATCTGCCCGGGCTACCTACAACAAAACCTATAAAAGAAGCACTGATCAGCTAACAGTTATAAAAGAAAACATAAAGGAAATATAGACAGCAATAAACATTAGAACAACACAATATATATACAAGCAATGATTTTGAAAACAGTAAATGAAAGCAAGTAAGAAACTATACAAAGCTTTGGTGTACAGGGGCCCTCTTTGTCTCACGCTGGCCCTGTGTCAGCCTTTCTTGGCCCGCGTCAGCCCCAGGAAGCCCTGCGTCAGCTCTGGGAGCCTCTGTGTCAGCTATGTTGGCTCCTCTGGTGCTCTGCATAGCACTTGGCTGCCTCTGCGTGAGCCCCTGCTGGCTCTGCATCACCCTCCTTGGCTGTTGCGCTGCTCTCCCAGCACAATCTCTGCCTTCTCTGTTCCTCTGTACTCAATGCCCCTCAGCTGCTCTCCCGATCACTGATTCTATCTCTCTTAGCAAACCCCGCTCTAGAGAATAGAATGATTGATCATCTAGTGTGTTCTCCAAGTGACCCTCAAGCCTCTTCTTATACTTTTCATGTTGACATATCAATGACCGAGATTAAGTCCCTAATCAACGACTAAAATTAGATCTGGCTTGATCCATGTCTTTTGGACCACTCTAACACAGATTCATATTAATACACATTAATATTTTATTTTCCCTAAGTTTAGACTTAGGGACTCCATTAAAAATATTAATTATTTTAATATCTCCTGATCTATTTAGAATATGCCCAAACCCTTTCTGGGTATTGGATATCTCATGTGCTCCAACCTATCCACCAAATTTCATGGCTAGAGCACATCCGATGCTATCCCAAATCAACAACATGATGCAGAGACAGGGTGCAGCTACAGGATGTGCAATAGCACTAGAACACATTTCTCGCTAAGAGGGGGTGTTAGTTTTTGTAGCATCGGATGTATTCTAGCCTTGAAATTTTGTGGCAAGGTTAGAATACATGAGATCTCCAAAACCCAGAAATCGTTTCTAGAAATTCCACCTAGAAATGTCTCAATTAGATTATTAACAAATTTTTAAATATTTCCTAAGTCTAAACTTAGGGAATATGGTTAATTAATCAGTATTAATTGAGATAAGGTGAAAATCATCTAGAAACTCACATAGATCAATCCAAAGATGATCCTAGCCATTGATTAAGTTTTAATCTTGGTCATTGGTGTTCCAACAGAGGATTATAAGAGGAGGTTGATGTGGTGATGGAAAAATAATCCAGTGCAGATACTCAGTTGCCCAGGTAGTTCAATTTTTTCAGAAGCACCAACTCAGCAGAGAAGATAGAGCCAGAGGGTGAGTAGCAGGTGGAAGAGGGGGGCAATAGCATTTCGGGAGGAAGATTTCCAGTTCCTGAAAGAGGCAAAGGAAGGAAGGTCGAAATCTCTAAAGGGCTAGCGTAAGCTCTGCGCAGAGGGTGACATAGGGAGCTTAGTGCAAAGGCTGGGGAAGCGATTTCGGAGACAAAAAATAGTTGTGGGGTGAGAGAAAATTCTCACAATATTTTTGCCAGTATTTTCCTCAAACTAGATTGCTAGTTGGGCATCTAAATTATTGTACTCATAATTGTTGTTGAATATTAATAATAAAAACCTTAACTACTGCACCGGTTTTCCCAAGTTGGGTTTTTCCCAGGACAATTGTCCAAAAATAACTGTGTCAAAATTATATTGTGTGTTCTAGAATATCTCATTTTCCAGTATTTTACATTCCACAATATTTTTATGGTAAAAATTGCAGTTGTGATTTTATTTGTTATTTGCCGTAGCAAATAAACTGCATAATTAATTTTTGAGTTAGAAGAATAATTTCCAATAGCTACAACAAACAAAATTTCACATGTTGTACTTGTCATTCTAAAAGCTTATTGAATATCATCTTACATGAAGCACACAATTTATTTGCATCTGCAAGTCTATTTCTTATTGCTCATATATCCATTTTTGTAATCTTTTGATCTATTGTACTTACTTTGTCTTGTAGCATTGCTTCTCTTGTAATTTTTCAATATGTTTATTTTGTGCAAGTGCTTTAATTTGTATTTGAGCATTGTCATTAAGGCATTGGTCTCTCACTTTTGATCTCATTAAGTGTCACACTGATTTAATTGAATCTCCCTTTTAACATCTATATTGCTCAATATTAATCTTACTTTCTAATCAATCCTTAATCAAGTTATCGAGAGAGGTAATTTCCTTGCCCTTAGCCTCCTAGTGCTTGTTGTTTCAATAGGTTTTCCCTTTTTATCCATCTTTAGGGACTACCCCCAATAGCTTGTCAAGGAGAGAGCTTAAGCAAAGTGAGTAGGGACTAGGTGACAACCCATACGCTGAGTGTTGCACCTTAGGTCTACACTTTGGGCGATAATAGAGCCTAACGACTCTTCTTTGGACAACATCCCATATATAGTGACACTTGATCTTAATGTGCTTTGACCTCTCATGGAAAAGCAGATTCTCAAAAAGATTCACACAACTTTGGATATATCACAATCGATTCAAGCACCTGATCAAACAAACCAACAAACAACTTCTGAAGGAAAACTGCTTCACAATAGGCTGAACAATCAGCTATATACTCAGTGTCAGTTGTGCTAAGTGCAACAAAGGTCTGCATAATACTTTTCCATGATATTCAGACTAAGACAACTTCCAGAAGTGCTCTTCCTATCTTCACAACATCCAGCCCAATCAAAATCTACAAATCAGGAGAAGAAGATCAAAACCATGGAGACAGTGGGAGAAATAATCGTAGGAGTATGTGTGTTGCCATCAATGAAAAAGGCAGAGATTGTTGAATGGTGTTGCCATTGATGGTGACATTGGTCCATGAATGCTCTTAGTATCCATCTAAAAATTACTCCAATGATAAAGATGTCCTAGAAGCCCAAATGTCTGATTATATTTCCCCACATTTGTTGAAGAATTTGAGGATGAAGATCAGTAAATTTGCTCCCGTAACCATCTTCATTTGATTCTCCTCTTGTTTGCAGATTTCTGTGGGTAGGATTTGAAGAAGAAAAGTCTGGAATATGTTCCACAGTTTGAAATTTGAGTCAACATTTCAAGTCCATATCAGGACAAAACGCTTGAGAGAAGAAGGGTTAAAGTATAAATAGAGACGAGAAAGGATAAAAAAACTAACTAAACAACCCTAAAAGCCTAAAGACTTAGAAAAGAAATGAACGAGAGAATATTAATGAATTTCGATTAAAGAATAAAATATTAATAATTTTTTTAAATATAGAATAAAATATAATATGAAAATTATTCTAAAACGTTGATTAGTTAATGAGATCTAAATATATCAATATAATATGGTTATATTAAATGTTTAGTAAAAATAATTAATAGTATATCAATTAATAGGATAATATTATGTTATATAATAGTATTAGTATTAATAATATCATATTCATGTATTATATTAATGAAGTGAATTAATGTATTATTAATGATATAAATAATTAATTAGGGAACAATATTAATAATCATTGTATTAAAAGTAAAATGATATACTTAATAAATAGGTATATTAATATTAATGTAATACAATAATCATAATATATTTATACAATAAACTTTAGAAATGCAAGGGATGATTAGCTTAAGAGATGAGGGATGAGAGGGAGCCAACTTCGACTTACCTCATTGTGAAGGTGCTTCATTATCTTGATCCCTTATCTAAAATTTCTTTTGAAATAGTGATCTTCTCTTGAGATAATTCTAGCGTCTTCAAGGCATATATGATGTTTAGAATCAAGGGAATGTTCAACAAGAGCAGAGGAATGAGTGTGTTGATTCCTAATGTCAGCTCCATGCTCTTTATTTATGATTTAAACGATCTTCCAGTGTCACCAATGTAGCTTCTTCCACAGGAGCAACTGAATTTGTAAATCCCTATAAGTTGTTGTTCGTCAAATTCTGTTTTTAACTGATTTCATATTGTGTCTAATTGTTTCAAGTGGTTTGAATACAACACCAATCTTCGACTTTTTGAGAGCCTTAGCAATTATGTCAACGACGCCACAAATGTATGGAAGATGAGCTTTCTTATTGGAGGGTTGAACCATCTCCTCTTTAAGAGGGAGCTAGGGGGAGGAGGTGGGGATCATCTTCGTTTTTGCATTCCTAATGGTTTTAAGAATTTCTTTGTGTTTGTATCCAATATTTTTGAAAACATTAGTAAGGTGGTTTAATTCTTGATCCAAGTGTTCATGATTAGAAATTCCAACTACTTTTAGGGCCAATGTATTAAGAATCCCTAATTTTTGAGGGGGATAGTGGTGAGAGTCTGCATGAAGATAGTTGTTTGTATGAGTCTTTTTTCTAAAAACCTAATGGCCCAAGCTTCCATCTTCAAGTTTTGTAAAAAACTGATGGATTCTCCCCATCATACTGATTCCAACATAAGGTGGTACATTACATGGGTCCTCTCAGTTGAGGAGATATGGCTTCTTGAAGTAGAAACCCCATTTGTGATCAAAATCTGTTAAAATTGGCAACTAGGGAAAAACTTCATGTGGGTCATCTTATTCATGGCTGATAATATTTTTATTAGATTCCTCTCGTCGAGAGGTGTAGGATTGATATAAAGATCATCCGATTCCGATAAGTATTCATGGAGATATGAATTTATTTTGATTATGGAATTATTATCAAGCCGACCTACAACTCATGTAGGCTCAGAAGCCCAACAGTTGCATCTATTCAAACACCAACGTTGTGTATAAATATAAAAGGACTTTTCCTCATTTGGACTCACTCATCTCATCACATCTCTCTCTACTACGCAGAAATGAGTCTCTTCTCTACGGCGTAGAAAAGGGTCTCCCTCTCACACATGTGAAGCCAAACACTGTTGAACCTGAAGCTGCAACTGCAGATCCAAAGTTTGACCAGCGTTGACCACCAGATCTCCTCCTTAGAACCGCATTGTAGGTCCATCTAGATCTCCTCTGAAAGCCGCAACTTTTGGTGGTGGAATGAAGTCAATCCGACAGACAGTTTGCAAGATATCGACTGCCCTAGTTTGAAGCCAGAAACTGCCGACACTGAAGCTACAACTGTAGAAGTAAAGATTGACCTGCGTAGACTAGAAGATCTCCTCATCTGAACTGCGTTGTAGGTTCATCTGAACCTCCTCTGGAAGCCGCAACTTTTGGTGGTGGAATCAAGCCGATCCGACGATCGGTTTGTGAGATATCATCTGCCCTAGTTTGATGATGACGCCACTAATGCTGATGCTGCTGATCTAGGGTTTGCTACTGCTGATATGAATCAGATTTATTGTACTATTTCTCTCTGCTGAATTATTGAAGATAAAAGAAGATTTGATCAAAGGGTTTCCCCACACATTGTGGGGTTTGTCCCTGGCTAGCTGCCACATCTTGTGTCTCTTGTTTTGGCTTGTTTTTTGTCGATCGTTTAATGTTCTATCTGCACTTTACTTTATGTACATGTGATTGCTAATCTGTGGAATATAATAAGAAAAAGAAGTAAACTGTTATAAGCATAGAACATACCATAACTTAACAAAATCCCTCCCAAGGAGATTCTACAAGCAATAGATTGTTGACCATATTATTTCAAAATTAAGGATGGGTTTCCTGAGTCCTCTAATCAATTTCAAAAGGAAATTATGTCAAAAAGGAATTTAATGGGTCAAGTTGGCCTCCATTAGTTTAAGCTCCAAGAATTTAATTTTCAAATTAAAATTTTGAGATCAGTTTCCCTCCTAAGGTTGGTTAGCTTTCCCTCCATCTAAAATGCTTCTTGTCCCTTAAAAATTAATGGTTCGTCTCCCCTCCTATGCGTCATTTTTGAACGAAGATATCTGAGATACTCTGTACTTTTGAGGCCTTGAGAAGTCTTGATGATCTAAAGAAGAAGGTCGAATCTTGAAGTGGTTTTTGGGCTTTATCTGTCTTATGTGATTAAGGGTTTCACTATGGATCAATGCATACTTCTTGAGGGCATTAGGTCTTTGTGACAAAGCAATTTTTGAGACTTCTTTTTTGTGAAAACTCGTCGTGATATGCTCAATTTTTTGAGGCATTTTGTTAGTTCTCTAAGACTTGATCCAGATTCCATACGTATTTGAAGCTTGCAAAGAATGTAAGAATACAGTAAAACAAAAACAAAAAAAAATATTTTGATGGAACAACTGTGGCCCACGATCTCGATGTATTGAAGGTTTAACACATTGACAAGCTCAATACAAAAGTAGCATTGCTCCACACTCAATGGTTGGCATCTAAGATTGCGACACAAAGCCTCTATTTGACAAGGTGTGAATGCGCGTAGAATTCCATTATTGACTAAGTTTGTTGTGATGTGTTCTGAACAAAGTTATAAGCTCGAAATATAGATAGTTTTGTCTAGCTCGAAGTTTGAAATTTAATAGCATGATCTGGAGGGAACGCTTTGTCAATGGCTTAATTGTAGTAATTTTTTTGGGGACAACTGCTTGATCATGTTCTAGTTCATGTTCTGTGTTTGTAATTTTTTATGGTATGACTTTTCCTCACATATGGGTACAATAAGTTCACTTTCTTCTCCGTAAAGACAAATTGTCGGGTTGTATCCCCACTAAAGTTTATTATGGTTCACGTCAATTGGTACTTTCGTTTTGGTATATTGGAACTGTTGGTCTCTGATATGATTATAAACTCAGGACCGACCACCATTCATGTGCAGTAGCTGAGTCGTAACAAGAGCCATGATTGAAAACATTGTGTGTGTTGATTGGTCATGACTATCAAATCATCTTCCCATACAAACTGCGATCCAACATAGAGATGCATAAACTTGTCAATGGATTTTCTATAGTTTTGTCTTATATATATATATATATATATATATGTATATATATATATATATATGGCTGGGTGCTAACTGACGTAGGGTTTTTAATTTTTAGTCATGTTCATAGATGATGAAACAAGCTACAACTTATAGCTTGTTCGATAGAGATATGAGTTGGACATCTGAAATCACAGGTTCGAACGTTGCTTAAAAATTAATTTTTCGTTATTCCATAAAATTTGCAATGGTTAGTGGCCAGAACCATGCATTGAACCTTGATTGAAACTGAAGTTTCATTTATTTCATAAGATCTCATTAGTGGTCGGAATTGCACATTCTTAGAAGCAGTTGCAAAAAGTGGTGTTGGCATACAGAATGTCTAGGCACTGGACAACAGCTCAGATCGGGGGCTGCCACCCTGATCCCCAATCTCTCCGTTTAAGTTGTCTCCCAACAGCAGGCTAAGGGTAGACCCTACGGAAATGGAATGAAGCAGAACTAGTTGGGAACCAACTAGTTCGGGAGACACAGTCAAGCAACCAAGTACTTGTTTTAGATTTAGCAAGACTTTATGGATTCAATTAGATTTAGACGATTGATGCCAATGCCTTATGGAGTCAAATATCTTGTTAGGAAATTTAGGACCATGTAATTGATGAGCAACTGCTGCTTGGATGAATAACTATCTTGTATGAAATGCAGATCCTAAAACTAATGTGAGATTCAGAAATCTCAGTTAATTTTAGTTAAATCAAAATGCCTATCTAAGTTTTAACCCTTCGATCCTTTCTATATTGAACCTGATTCCATAGTAAGTGGCAGAGAGAGGATAAGGTGAAGCACACTAAGGTGTGATTAACGATACCTCTCCTGAAAATCTAACATACCCGGTACAGAGAGTTGTGGCTCTGACGACTGCAAGGTCATCGTTTTAAGTACTATTAAAACCAGGCTTCTCAAGCAAAGATGGATCGATACCTATCTTTCTATCGACCAAGCTTATGCTTGGAAGTAAATTTTAATTATGCAAGGCTAACTTAATATGAAAATGCACGAGACGATTAGAAGATGGAACAAGATGAAGCTAGATTCAAGGATTGAAAGCGCTTATGTCACGATTTATTTCTGAGTTATATGCCAAAGCCCTTAATCAGCAATATGCACAATATAATGCCTAATTAAATCACAAGCTTATCACTTCAATTTATTTAAATTCTTTCCGATGCAATTATAGCTCAAAGAGAACAAAGATTTCTTCACAATTATTTAATATCACCCTCAACATAAATGCCAATTATATAGATGCTCAAATACTTAATTTAGGAAATGAAAGATATGCAATTTACCACAATTCCATGAAAGAGTACTAAACAATTACTTGAAAAAATTTCAAAGTTTAATATGCAATAAATATCCAATAATTCAAGTAATTAAAATCACGCTTAGAGTTAATTAAACGACAAGAAATCTCAATAAATGTCAAGCACAAAATATTCAAAACCCAATGTCAATGATTATGAAACTTAGCATGCAAAAAACTTAAGCACTTAAATTTTGAAAACTATTACCAAGGAAAATCCATGAAATTCAAATGCTAAACACTCCAAGCAATTCCAAAATTAAAATGATTTTCTTAGAGACATCAATCTAGAAAATATTCTCATATAGTCAAACCTCAGAGATATTAAAAAAATTTAAATCTGCCTTCACTATAGAAAAAAAAAATTACCACAAGAAATTTTTAAAGCTTGAAAGGCCCAAAAATCCTTATCACAAAATTTCCAAAAAAGGGACTTTAGTTATACATTTATTAAATTTAATTGAATTTAATGTGATAAATGATTTAAATCAAAAAATAATTCTTTTAAAGGGACAAAATGTATTTAAATTTTTTGATCTTTTAAAATGCCAAAGCTTAAATTTGATGACAAAACTGATTTTAATTTTTGTATTTTATGGGCCAAAGGCCACACATCAAAATAAAAATTAAATTGAATTTTGAAAAGGAAGCATGGAGGAAGGGACGCGGGCTAGGCTTTGATTCCAGGTTAGGGAGGAGAGCATATGGATCGAGGGTTTGCAGGTAGCGAAAGGGACTGAGGTAAGCAAGAAGAGCCAACAGGAAGGGGAGGAGACTGCGGGGCAGGGAAGATGAGAAACCCAGGCAAAAGAAGGGAGAGCCAAGGAGCAATTGCAGGGGGAGAAAATCATAACGCGCAGGGGAGAAGAAAAGTTAAGGAAAGGAACGCGGAAGAGGGGCTCACATGAACAAAGAAAAGGGAAGGAGATGCAGAGACGGGGACGCAGGGAAGGGGAGAGGACAGAGGGAAAAAGAATAGAAAAAACACAGAGAAAAACGAGCAGAGAAATGAGGGAAGAGAGGAGAACGAGGAGCATAAAAGACGCCAGGAGAGGACTACGACTTTGAGTAGAGGAAAGAAAGGAACAACACAGAGAGATTAACAACGAATGGTACCCCAAAAACCTTAAAAAAATCCCATAAATTCCTATTTTAAATTGATATACTTCTACTTTAGATTTGTCCTCAGAAAAACTTATGAAATCCTCAGATCTAAATTTGAAACCCTTTTAAAAAAAAAATCTTTGAATAATCTTCCTTGCTAATTTTTGTTGAGGCCATATCTTGCCCTCCAAGGTCTAGATCTGGCTTCAAACTAAAATTTTTCCTTTAGATCCGCACCTACAAAATAGAAAAAAAATACCCAGATCCCTATATATACAAAATATATACAAAACCCAGAAACCCGAGTTAGAAAATCTTCTCATATATACAAAACATCTACAAATATATGCACAAGAGTTGTGAATCTATCAGATCTAAGGAGTATGAGTCCAACTCCGCTCCCAAATCTAAAGATCTAAGGCTCTTACTAGCCAAATTTATCAAATTTTCTACAAAATATTTAAAATATTTTGGTTCTTTTAGAGAGATACTAGCCCAAAAAACTTCATGCATAAAAATTTAATCTTTTAGATAGATTTTGAAATTAGTATGAGGTAGTCTCTTCAGAACATATATGTTGAGAGTTGGTTGGTCCAACTGAGGACTATCCCCAAACGCTCAATGAAAACCTTATAGATCTTTTGCAAACACTAGATCAACCATAAAACCAATTAGAGAAATAGAATAACAATAAAATTCTAAAGAAATAGAGATACTTGCTAATTCAATCAAAATTAAAAATGTTACCCTAGATCCAACAAATTGAATAAGATACATGTATTTAGATTATTCTAAGAGAGCTATTGATTTGCAATTTTCAAATAATATTTGCAGAAATTAAAACGATATTACCATAGATTCATGAAGAGGAAAACCACCGCAAGTTGAAACACCAAAGACTTTTGCATTAATTCCAGAAAATATATAAGAGAGCTTGAGAGCTTAGTACACGATTCAAAGATCGGATGGAATAGACTAACGCCGACTTCTAATTTATAGATAAATTCTCAATGGCTAGTTGGGTTGATCCCTGTCAAATTAATCTTGACCGTTCATAAAGATTTAATTAACCTTTAATCATCACCACCGATATTATTTATTTTTGAGGAAAAATCGATTTTTTCATTTAATTGATTTTTAATTAACTCAAAATTAATTATTTTGAGTTAATTTCCTCAAACAATTGACTTTGAATTAACGACCAAGGCCCGAGGGTCCAAAATTTCTTGATTTCTTCAATAATCCCTTGGTCGGGGACCTCCAAAAATTAATTTCTTTAAAACCCACGAATTTCTGCTTTGGAGAATTTAATTTTATCTAGGACAAAAAATTGATTAAATTTCTGACTTAGAATTTTAATTTAATTTTGCCAGAAAATTTAATTACTTTACTTATGAGAGGATTAATAAATTTTCCAACCCTCTAAGATTTAGCTATGGTGTCTAATTATGAGAGACCATGCACTAAATATTTTTTAAATCAAGATATTACAATTTAATACATGAAAAGGGAACACCTGTTGGTTATATACCCTAAAAAATATACCCAATTCTGCGACTCAAAATATGATCTAGTAGACTAAGTAATTTGTAATAAAATAATCTAGCCAATTAGCTAGGATTATTCCCAAATTACTTTTACAAGCACTCGATAAAAAACACTAGGACTCACTTAATCTCTTGTCGACAAAATCCACCCTAACTTTGAGGTGAGGTTGCAGGGAAAAACTTTGCCGATCATTTGTGTCTAGAGATACAAATGAATCAATGAAAACAAAAACCTCATAGGGTAGAAATCGTCACCAAAATAATATGCTTACCTAGGTTGTTATATACATGATGGTCTTACTAAGATCATTTACATTATAACCATGCAGAATGGATTTACATCTTTAACAAACTGTCGACTGAGGATGAAATCTGAATGATGCAAACACTTGAAAATGATAGATCCCTTTTGTGAAAAAAGGGGTGTATTGCTATAGGGTCGTTGACACAGAGTGGCCAACATTTGGCTCTACTTGGGGACACTTTGCTTCATCAAAGGAATGTGAGAATCCAGAATCTACACCCAAGCAAAACACAAAATTACATAAGTAGTGTCCATCCAAATATCATCATATAACATTAAGCACATGAAATAAAATCTCTTGTAACCATCAACAATTCTACTAACATGAAAAGTAAATCTAATCCTAAAACATGAATGAAATGCTCAAATGACAGGGTGTAGGGTTAGAAATACAATACAAAAGATGCCCCATGGCATCAGATGTCATCATTGAAGAACATCTTGAACATTTGGTGATTTGCAAGTAAGTCAAGTGGTTCACCATCCAATCTGCTCAAATGGAATGAATTCGACCCAGTGATGTCTCGGATAATGTATGGTCCCGACCACAAACTGTCAAACTTCTTATGTTTTCCTGGTTTTTCATTCTTGTGATCCCAAAGGAATACCATATCTCCAACTTGCAAAGATCTAGATCGAGATGATTTATCAAAGCTTTTCTTAATGTTAGATTGACTTTTACACATATTATCAAAAGCTTTCCTACGAGTTTCATCGAACTCCACAATCTGATCAATTATGTTTTGAACATCATCTTTATCAGTGGAAAAATGTTGAAGGAGTTGATAAGCTGGCAATTTAAGGTGCACAAGTAAAGTTACATCCAAACCATAAACTAATTCAAAAGGACTTTTACCAGCAGCTTTCCTTTTCGTAATCCTATCTACCATAAAGCATACTTGATTTTGTTGTCCCAAGATCGCTTATTATCTCCTACTATCTTCTTGATAATGGTTATAAGATTTTTGTTACTTGATTCAACAAGGCCATTACCTTGAAAATAGTAATTAGATGAATGAGATAAGACAATGCCATACTTGAAGCAAAAAGATGGAAACTCTGAAGAACTAAAAGCCTTGGCATTATCAGTATTAACCTTAGATGGGACACCAAATCTAATAATGATATTATTTTCAATGAAGTCCATAATGACCTTTTCAGTGGCATTCTTAGTAGGAATGGCTTCTACTCATTAGTGAAATAATCAATAGCAGTGAAAATCCACGAGTAGCCCTTGCTAGAATTTTCATGAAACTTCCCAATGAAGTCTAGACCCCAATGCTGAAAAGGTGCCTCCACGACCACAGGTTGTAATGGTAGGGTAGAAAACTTTTATTTCCCAGTGAACAGTTGACAGGCTTGACAACTTCTAACAAACTTATAGACATCAAAAAAAATTGAAGGGAAATAATAACCAGCTCTCATAATTTTGTGGGCAGTAGTTCTAGCAGCATAATGACCACCACAAAATCCCGAATGAAACTTAGAATCAACTTCTTGGACTCAATTTCATCAATAAACCCAAGTACTATGCCCTCAGGATTTCCCCATCCAAGGCCATCATTCATTAGGCAATACTTAGTTGCTTTTAATCTAAGAGCCCTCCTTTTATGAGCGACTAAATGGTTAGGACATGTAAGATTTAACAACTAATAAATAATATCCTTGTACCACTCATGCTCTCTTAGTCTTTGCAGCTCAGGCAAAGATGAATCGTTATGACAAATCAAACCAAGAGCTTTCTCATTACCTTCGGTCATCATTTCAACCAAGCCTTGACCTTTGACTAACTTGGTGGGTCTAATCTCTAAGTCATATTCCTGGATTTTAATAACCCACCTAACACAAGTCCCTAAGAAATCAGTTCGAGTTAATATATGTTTAACCGCAGAATTTGGGACAAAAGCAATGATTTTTGAATAACCCACATAAGTCCTAAAATGCTTAAGAGACTTAACCAAGGCATAGGCTTGCTTTTCCATGGTAGTGTAATTTAATTCAGAATTTTGAAGCGCTCTACTCATGAAAGCAATAGGTTGCTCGTGACCTTCCTTATTTTTAGGTAATAAGACACCAACAATGCTATCTTCAGAAGTGAAAGAGAAAATCATGAAATCCTTTGAATAATCAGGACTAACTAAAACATACGCTTTGGCAATAGCACCCTTGATTTCCTGAAAAGCCCTTTTGCCATTTTCTTTCCATAAAAAAATTACATCCTTTTGTTGGAAACGGGTTCCCCCAACGACAATTTTGGGCTAAAAGCCCATGTTTTGGGACAAATTTTGTAATAAAGTTGTAAAGTCTCTGCATTTTGTGGTCGCAGAGCGCGAAGGTGTCAGGAGTCATAAAGGGTTGTCCGCCTCATTTTGTAAAGTGTAAAGTCGACTGTAAAGATCCACCCATGGTCCGCGGACCATGGGATTGTATAAAAAGGAGCTAAGTAAGTAAGCTCTACGTAGTTAAGTTTTGAGTAGCTAAGAATGAAGTGAGGAGTTGAGCATTGAGTCCAAGTGTTCTCAGATCTTAACGCAGGTAGAGGCTCTGCACCTCAGAGGCCTAGGGTGGAAGTCTGCAACTGAGTGCGCGGACCCCTGCAACTGTGCACAGGGCGGATAGAGTCTGTATTAATCTGAAGATATTAATAGAGAGAAGTATTTTGCAAATTCTGTGTATTTATTTCCTGTTAATGCATCTATTTATATTGCGTTTTGGGTTCAATTTACAATGTTCATGTGATGCGCGAATGTATGTGACTGTATTGGTTAATTAAACACAAGTAAGGATATCAGTTTACGTGGCGCTAATTGTGGTTGATTAGTAAGATAAGTAAAACACTTAAGATAACTTGGGAACCTATACAATACGATGTCAGAGCAGCGCGGAAGTACCTAGATCACAGGTTAAGACTGCGCGAAGGTCAATCGTACACCTTCGCGGAGGTACTGAAGGGCGGAATACAGGGTAGATTGACAGAGCCCTAAAGTTTAGTGACCTGCGCAAAAGTAGGAATAGAGGGCATAAACCGATGTTACGACCATCTCAGGGTGCGGAAACCTAGTTCCAGCATCCCCCCATACTGCTTTGGGTGAGACTTCGGTCCGCGCTCCACAAGCTGATGCCAAAAGGGCCAGTAGTGTAGGGATTTGTTTGGCTAACTAACGCTGAACCTAGGTCAGGTCCAACGAAGCCAACACCTTCTTCAAAAGACTTTGAATAGGCTTAGCTACTTCTGTGTAATTCAAAATAAATCTTCTAAGAAAATCTGTTTCTCCAACAAAAGACTGAAGGGACTTAAGATTATGAGGGAGAGGAATCTTTTCGATTGCCTCAACTCTTTCAGGATAAATCTTGATCCCATCTTTAGAAATGATGTGACCAAGTAATTTCCCTTCAGTTACTCCAGAAACAGATTTAGCTGGATTTTAGGAAATCCCAAACTCTCTACATTTAACAAAAATTTGCCTAAGATGACCTATATGACTAATACCACCCTTAGAAAAAACTGTAAGATCATCTTGATAAATTTCGATAATTTTTCCGATTAAACCCTTAAAGGCATAATCCATAGCCCTTTGAAAAGTAGCCCCGGCATTGGTTAATCCAAACGACGTTCTAATATATTCGAACATACCCCATGGTGTGGTGAATGTAGTTTTGTGACGATCCTCTTTCTTAACCCATACCTGATTATATCCAAAAAAACCATCTAGCAATGACATCATTCTAGAACCAGTCACTCTTTGGAACATTGTCTCCATGTTTGGCAAAGGGTAATTATCTTTTTTACATGCTAGATTAAGGTTTCCAAAATCAACACAAAGTCTAATTGTACCATTCTTTTTCCTAACAATCACCGGGTTGGAACACCATATTGAATGCCTAGTTTGAGCAATAATTCTTGTTGCAAACATCTTTGGAAACTCTTTTTGCACTAAAGGGGCTAACTTAGGATTTATTTCCCTAAGCTTTTGACGAAAGGGTTTAGCATTTTCATCTTTCAAAGGGATGAAATCTTCCCTATAACCTTTTAATTCATCATAAGAAAATGCTAAAACATCTCGATATTCACGAAGAATATTGGTTAACTTTTTCCTTTCTTCGTCATTAGTACCCCTACCATTTTTGACAATTTTGGGATCACTAGAGGTACCAATGTTTACATTGATGAATTCACCTGGATCTATTTTATTTTCCTCCTTCATCTTTGTGGCATCATGCCAATCAAAGTGTTTCTCTAAAGCAACAACATTCCTGGGAGTAGGATTTATAATATCTTCATGATCATTAGATCCATCCTCCTTAGAATTTATCCGAAAATTTTCCAACTCATCCAAATTATCAAGAAATGAATCACTTGTTTTTCATCATCAAAAACTTGCCAATGCTCTAAATTATCTAGAACAAAAGGTCTAAAAATAACTTCCATTTTTATCTTATCCTTGATCAACCCATCAGATAACTGCAAAGTAGAAGCAATTACGGCAAGCTCATCTGCCAAACTATTATGCTCTCTTGGGATAGCTTCAAGGTCAAGGGCATTGAAGTATTCCATAGTATCCCATACAACATTTCGATAATTCCTTAACCTTTGATTTTTACATGTAAATTTATTTTTAATTTGCATGATAACTAAGTTAGAATCTCCCTTGATACTAAGCAACTTAACTCTTAAAGCCTTTGCCAACTAAAGACCCAACAACAAAGCTTCATATTTAGCAACATTGTTGGTCGCTTCAAATTCCAATCTATAGGCAAATTTGAAAACATGACCAAGGGGAGACTTTAATACTATTCCAACACCTTTACCATGCCTAGATGATGCACCATCAAAATACATGTACCATACTTTATCCTTCAGATCCCCAATCTTTTCATCAACCTTATCATCAAAAAGAACTATGGAGTTAGACAAAATAGCATAATTCCCAATGTCATATTGTTCTTTAATTATCTCATTATGGGGTCTCTTAGGATCTTCAACATGGAATCTTCTTTTGGGCTCTCTGTTAAGTCTTACAAACCCATCACCTCTAGGAGAAGGAATCGTAGCATATGACCAATTCATCTGAATACTTCCTCCTAGATCAGAGGCCCATTTTCTAGATAATAGCATACCCCAAGCATCAGGCACATCAACAACAACAATGTCCATAACAATCATAATGTCAGGGTAAACTAATAAATGAACTTGTAAATCCTTAATTAACCCATGAACTTCAATCTTCTTAGAATCCATGGCACATATATTGTAGTAAGGCCTATAAACTCTTACATTGGGCTGTTCCATGAGCCTCTTGGTCATGACACACGCTGAGGCACCAGAATCCAGCATACAATTATTCAATTTATATCCATCATCCATCAAAGTAATAAAGAATGGCTGATGATCCTTGTTATCTGAATCCAAACTTTGCAAATATATAGGGGGCATCCTAATAAACAGTGTCACGTGCCTTCTATTTAGAAACATTCACATGAGGAGCTTCAATAACTTTTAATAACTTAGCTCTTTGGGAAGGAATCTTCAATATCTCAGTGACAGGAACCTAGATTTTTGCATTATTAAATCAACTTCCGAAATCAACATTCAATCCAGAGTTTGAACCAAGGTTAAAACTTTGAGAGGGAATTTGATTTCCACTTTGATCCTTATCCCTTCTTTGATAAGTTAAACCCTTATCTTTAACAATTTCAAAGACTTGCTCTGGAGAAGGCTTTCCACCAAATAATTCAACCATCACATCCTTTTCATGATCAAAATTATTTATACTAAAGGACGATGTGGAAGGCATAATATCTTGACTATTTTCCTTAACCTCCATCCAATCTTCCATAGACAAAGAAAATTCTTTACCAACAACATTTATTTGATTACTCACCCCAAACATTCCACTTACCATAATTCTTTTAACCGTGGGGTAAGTAGCCTCCTCATGAAGAGCATCACAAGCCCTACAATAAGGCAGAGCTTCATCGACCAGATTAGTAGATTCAAGCAGCTTAGGTAGTCTTTGCTCACTAGATTGGCCTTTTTCTGCCAAGTATTATTACTTTCATTATTATTATGGTTCTTAGGCAGGAAATTTTGCGCCTGAGCCCTTTCCATTTGAACCAATCTAGACTGCAAAATACTTATTTCCTTAGCATGGTTACAGATTGATTTCGCTTGGTTAAGCTCCATGCTTTCGATTTTTTGCAGTAATTTTTGCATAGGGTTATCATCAGATTCTTTAAGCTCTTTTCGTTTAGGTTCTTTCAATTTGTTGAAGCCCTATCAAAACCTGGGATTTCGGACTTCCCAAATGCCTTCTTATCTTTTTCAAGCTCTACAGCTAAAGTCTGAGCAACTTTATAATCACGATTCTTAGCTCGTCTCAATTCATAAGAAGTATCAGGATTAAAAGCATCAATGTAAAAATTTAAAAGAGATTTATCAGGAGGCTTATAATCTTGAGGTAATTATTTAATAATACCATTAAATCTCTTATTAAATTCTTCTACGGTCTCATTTTCTCTCTTCTTTATGACACTGATAGTTTTTACGAGATGCCTCTCTTCTCTCTTATATCCATACTTTTCCTTAAAGGCATTAATAATCAATTGCAAAGAATCAAATGAATTATCAGGCTTTTCTATAAACCAATCCAAAGCATCTTCCTCCAAGGTAAGAACAAAGAGGTTCATTTTTACATCTTCATGATTATAATCAGCAGCCCTCACATACTTACCTACCCAAGAACCAAAAGCTTTCAGATGAGCATCAACACTAATTGCATTATTGCCCTGAAAAGAAGGCAATTTATCAATCCCATTCTCTGGAAAATCATTAGGATAACCTTGAACGTTAGCAAAGTTAATGTTATTTTGGGTAGCATCGGATGTGCTATAGCTCTGAAATTTTGTAGAGGGGCTAGAATACATGAGATCTCCAGAACCCAGAAATCCTTTGGAGAAATTCCACTCGGATGAGGAGTTATTAAAATAATTAATATTTTTAATGGGTTCCTAAGTTTAAACTTAGGAAAATAAAAATATTAATGTGTATTAATAAAAATATGGGTGAGAAGGTTCTAAGTGACAAGGATCAAACCAGTTCTAATCTTAGCCGTTGATTAGGGACCTAATCTCGGCCGTTGATTCATCAACAGGGAAAATATAAGAGGAGGCTTGAGGGTCAGTTGGAGATACACCGAATTGATCAAAGAGTTCAATTTTTCTGGGGCGAGGTTTGCTAAGAAAATCGAGCTAGTGACCTGAGTTGCAGTGACGGGTTGTTCGGTAGAGGGACCTCAATCCAAGGCTGAAGAATACATAGCAAGGAGGCAGAGCAGCACCGGGAGAGACAACGCAACTTTAGAGAGGGTGACACAGAGGCCAGAGGAGCTAACATAGGCCCTTAGAGGCAACGCTGGGGTTTTTCTGTGGGGCAAAGAGAGAGTTTGTATTATTAAGCAGATTCTTGAATACAACTAGGGTTCCAAATGCGGCTCACCCAACAGAGAATAACCTTGGCAGAAGTACCTCTATCTAGAGACAAATATTTCGGCAAATCTAGCAACTAGATGATCAAACCCCACAGAAAAACCCCAGCAACTGCTACTCGGATGAATAACTATCTTGTATGAAATGCAGATCCTAAAACTAATGTGAGATGCAGGAATCTTGGTTAATTTTAATTAAATGCCTATCTAAGTTTTAACCCTTCGATATTTTCTATATTGAGCCTGATTCCGTAGTAAGTGGAAAAGAGAAGATAAGGTGAAGCACAATAAGGTGTGATTAGACTTCGGCACTGCAGAAAGTTGTGCCTATGACGACTACAAGGTCACCGTTTTAAGTATTATTAAAACCAGGCTTCTAGAGCAAAGATGGATGGGTACCTATCTTTCTATCAACCAAGCTTATGCTTAGAAGTAAATTTTAATTATGCAAGGCTAACTTAATATGCAAACGCACAGGCCGATTAGATGAAGCTAGATTCAAGGATTGAAAGCGCTTATGTCATGAGTTATTTATGAGTTACATGCCAAAGATTTTAATCGCCCAAATAAATATTCACTTCACTAGACTGAAAGATAAACTTCTCAGCAATATGCACAATATAATGCCCAATTAAATCACAAGTTTATCACTTCAATTTATCTAAATTCTTTCCGATGCAATTATAACTCAAAGAGAACAAAGATTTCTTCATAATTCTTTAATATCACCCTCAAGATAAATGCCAATTATATAGATGCTCAAATACTTAATTTAGGAAACGAAAGATATGTAATTTACCACAATTCCATGAAAGAGTACTAAACAATTACTTGAAAATTTTTCGAAGTTTAATATGCAATAAATATCCAATATTTCAAGTAATTAAAATCACGCTTAGAGTTAATTAAACGACAAGCAATCTCAATAGATGTCAAGCACAAAATATTCAAAACCCAATGTCAATGATTATGAAACTCAGCATGCAAAAGACTTAAGCACTTAAATTTCAAAAACTATTACCATGGAAAAACCATCGAATTCAGATGCTAAACACTCCAAGCAATTCCATAATTAAAATGATTTTCTTAAGTACTCCAATCCGGAAAATATTCTCCTATAGTCAAACCTCAAAGATATTAAAGAAAATTAAATGTGCCTTGACTATAGAAAAAAAATTACCACAAGAAATTTTTAAAGCTTGAAATGCCCAAAAATCCTTATCACAAAATATCCAAAAAAGGGACTTCAGTTACACATTTATTAAATATAATTGAATTTAATGTGATAAACGATTTAACTAAAAAAAATGAAAAAAAATAAAATTAAGGGACAAAATGAATTTTAATATTTTGATCTTTTAAAAGGCCAAAGCTTAAATTTTATGACAAAACTGATTTTAATTTTTTATTTTTTAGGGCCAAAGGCCACACATCAAAATAAAAATTAAATCAAATTTTGAAAAGGAAGTGTGGAAGAAGGGAAGTGGCCTAGGGTTTGATTGCAGGTTAGGGAGGAGAGCATATAAATCAAGGGTTTGCAAGTAGCGGAAGGGAGTTAGGAGATGGAGAGCCGACGTGAAGGGGAGAAGACTGCGGAGCAAGGAAGAGGAGAAACCCACGCGGAAGAAGGGAGAGCCGAGGAGCACCTACGAGGGAGAAAATGATAGCGTGTAGGGGGGAAAGTAAAGTTAAGGAGGGAAGGTTACGTGAAAGACGGGCTCGCGCAGATAGAGAAGAGGTAAGGAGATGCAAGGACGGGGACACAGGGAAGAAGAGTGTACAGAGGAATAAAGAACAGAAAAACGCAGAGAAAAACAAGCAGAAAAATGAGGGCAGAGAGTAGGAAAGACGTCAGGAGAAGACTACGACTTTGAGCAGAGGAAAGAAAGGAAAAACGCAAAGAGATTAGCAGCAAATGGTAGCCTAAAAACCTTAAAAAAAATTCCCAGAAATTACTATTTTAAACTGATATACTTTTGCTTCAGATTTGTCCTCAGAAACACTTATGAAATCTTCAGATCCAGATTTGAAACCCTTTTAAAAAAAAAACTTTGAATAATCTTCCTTGCTAATTTTTGTTGAGACCAGAACTTGCCCTCCAGGGTCTAGATCTGGCTCCAAATTATTTTTTTTCTTTTGATCCGCACTTGCAAAAGAGAAAGAAAAAAAATACCCAGATCCCTATATATACAAAAAATATACAAAACCCTAGAAACCCGAGTTAGAAAATCTTCAGATCTATACAAAACATCTATAGATCTATGCACAAGAGTTGTGGATCTATCAGATCTGAGGAGTATGAGTCCAACTCTGCTCCCAGATCTGAAGATCTAAAGCTCTTACTAGCCAGTTCTATCAATTTTTCCACAAAATATTTAAAAGATTTTGATTTTGTTAGAGAGGTACTAGTCCAAAAAATTTCATGCATAAAAAATTAACTTTTTACATAAGTCATGAAGTTAGTATGAGGTAGGCTCTTCAGAAAATATATGTTGAGAGCTGGCTGGTCCAATTCAAGACTATCCTCAAGCGCTCAATGAAAACCTTATAGATCTTCCGCAGACACTAGATCAACTATCAAAAGTAGAGAAATGGAATAACAATAAAATTATGAAGAAATAGAGATACTTGCTAATTCAATCAAAATTTAAAATGTTACCTAGATCCAACAAATTGAATAAGATACCTATATTCAGATTATTCCAAGAGAGCTATTGATTTGCAATTTTCAAATAATATTTGCATAAATTAAAATGATATTACCATAGATTCATGAAGAGGAACACCACCGCGAGTTGAAACACCAAAGACTTTTGCATTAATTCCAGAAAATATACAAGACAGCTTAAGAGCTTAGTGTTGATTTCAGGTAGCATCGAATGTGCTTTAAGTCTCAAATTTTGCAGGGAGGCTTAGACATATGTATTCCACAATATTCAGAAACCGTTCTAGGAAATTCCAGCCTGAGACAATTTTATTAAAATAATTAATTATTTTTAATGGGACCCAAAGTGTAAACTTAGGAAATTAAAATAATCAATGGGTATTAATCTAAACTATGGGTGTAACTTCTAGAAGAAGACGAAGATCGAGTCCAAATGATCTGAGCCATTGATTAGAATCCTTATGAGTCGTTGGTTCTCAACTAGAAGATTATAAGAAGCACATTGAGGGGCATTTGGAAAACACACCAGAGGCAGATACTCAGTTACTCAAGTAAGTTCGATTTTCTCACTCGTCGAAGTTTGGCAAGAGAAAATCGAATCAGAGAGAGAATTGTAGGTGAGAAGGAGAGAGAGAGGGTATCAACATCAGTGTGAAGGCTAGGAGCGGAAGACGAAGTGCAGAGGTTATGACGCAGAGGATAACGCAGAGGCAGTGTGACGCTGGGATAGCGTAGTCCTCACGCAGGGGCTGACATAGTGAGACGCAGAGGGGGCAGCAGTTTCTCTCCTAGATTAGAAACTCATCAAGAAGTGTCTGTAAAAATTCTCATAGAGAATCCTATTCTATTTTGTTAATTGTATCTTGTACATGAGATTTTTGCTAAAGAATAATAAAGAAACCCTCATCTACTATGTCGTTTTCCCGCATTAGGTTTTTCCGGGGACATTTGTCCAAAAATAACGGTGTCATTGTGTTGTATCTTTTCTTGTTCAGTTTCTTGTTTCAGCATATTAAATAGTAAATGTTGCAGTGGTATTTACTTTAATATTTACCGTAGAACACAGTAAATAACTTGTATGGTTGAACAAGTAGGAGAAGTAATATTAGTTGCTGCAGTAGGGATTCTGGGTTTAGGAATTTTCACATGGTATTAGAGCAATGGGTGAAGCAATCAGAACAGAGTCGGAAGACCTAGCGTTGAAGGAAGACGAGAATTCAATTTCTTGCAAAGGCAGCAATTCGAATCCCCAGACGGTTTGCGCAGTTCAAGCTGAAGGGCTAGATTTTCGAGGGAGATCTCTCTCTGAGTGAGTTGACGGAGAGATAAGATTGCCAGATCGAGATTTGTTAGTAACAGAGGGAGCAACGCAACAGAGGCTTTAGCGAAGAGGTTTTTTTTGGTGGGACGTAGTTTTCTGCAGGTAGTTGCTAGGGCAGGATAGCATCAGAGATCATTAGAAAAATAGCACAAAGATGGAAACTCAAGATGTCTCTGAATTATCTTCTAAATTACAAGAAGAATTTGCATGCTTAGCAAGTTCAGCGTCAACAGATGTTTGGTACATTGATAGCGGAGCTTCAACCCATATGACTGGAGTGCGAGAATATTTCTCGAGCTATCAAGAAGAACAAATGGACTTCTAGATTACTATGGGAAACAGAACAAAGTGTACTCCAGTAGGGAGAGGCACCATAGCATTTCAGACGGAAGCAGGAACCAACATCCGAGCCACCAATGATTGGAGTGCGAGAATATTTCTCGAGCTATCAAGAAGAACAAATGGACTTCAAGATTACTATGGGAAACAGAACAAAGTGTACTCCAGTAGGGAGAGGCACCATAGCATTTCAGACGGAAGCAGGAACCAACATCCGAGCCATCAATGTTCTGCATGTGCCGGGTTAGGAATGAATTTGATTTCAGTGTCCCAGTTACAGGGCAAGGGATACGATGTATATTTCATTGCAAAGGAAGTATATGTCAAACATCCAAGATGGAAGAAAAAGAGACAAATTGGAGCTTGAAGCAACAGACTGTATAGGTTGCAACTCGAGTTTCCAATGGCATTAATAGGCAGCAATCATAATGGTGAAAAGGAAATGGCATAGGCGAATGGGACACTTACATCATGGAGCACTGAGAATGCTCAGAGAGACTGTTACAGGAGTTCCAGTCCTTAGTACTAAGCATGATGATTTATGTAGAGGATGCGTACTAGGGAAGTATGCTAAAGCAGATTTTTCCAGAAGCAACAATAGAGCAGATTGTGTATTGGGATTGATACACTCAGATATCTGTGGTCCAATGTCCACAAGAGCTCTCAGTGGTAGAAAATACTTCGTCACCTTTATTGATGATCACTCTAGAAAAACTTGGATCTATTCCTTAAAGACCAAGGATGAGGTCTTTGAACGATTCAGAGAGTTTAAGGCTCTCGTTGAAAACATGATAGGGAAGAAGATTAAGGTATTGCATTCAGATAATGGTGGAGAATATACAGACAAAGACTTCACAGATTTCTGCACAAAGGAGGGCATCAAAAGAGAATGGACAACTCCATATAATCCATAGCAGAATGGAGTAGCAGAGCGAAAAAATAGAACTATTGATGGGGCAGCAAAATCTATGTAGTATAATCAGGAATTGCCGAGATTCTTATGGGTAGAGGCTTGCAACACAACGATATATATCCAAAATAGAACTCCTCACAGAGCGTTGGGGAAGAGAATGTTCGAAGGTGTCTTCACTGAGAAGAAGCCAAAAGTAAGTCATCTCAGGATATTTGGAAGTGTGGCATATTGTCACATTCCAGACGAAAAGCGTAGTAAACTGGATCAGAGTGTAGAAAAGGGCTACCTCGTAGGATATAGCGAGACCTCAAAGGCATACAAAATCTACATTCCTAGCATCAGGAAGATTGTAGTGAAACGGGATGCAAAGTTCATGGAGGATAGAGCTTTTAGGAAATCTCGAGAGATGCTAGCAGAAGGTCAGTCTGTAGATGTTCCATTAGTCTAGAAGCAGCAAGGAGGACAGGCAGGAGGACAAACACCTGGATCGAGTACAGTGACCAGTACCAGCATTTCCTCAGAAGAAGGAAATCCAGATAGTTCTCAGCAGATGGAACGATAGGACTGGGAGGAGGAGTTGATTGAGCTTCCCACCACCAATGGTAGAACCAGTGGGGAAGTACGGCAGATGCCGAGGGATGCAAAGGAGTTTGTTGGAGCTCCTAGAACCAAGAAGAGGCAGCGTAGACAGCCTGACAGATACCAGGCCTTGGTAGCATAGGTTGAAGAACCCTCTAGCTTTCAGGAAGTCGTTTAACACCAAGTGTGCGTGGATGCTATGGTAGAGGAGTATAGTTCTATCATGACAAATGATGTCTAGGAAGTAGTACCTAGACTAGAGGATACATCAGTTGTAGGATCAAGGTGGATCTACAAGATCAAGTATGTTGCAGATGGCAGTATAGAGAAGTACAAGGCTAGGTTCGTGGCAAAAGGGTACGCACAGAAAGAAGGAATAGACTATGAAGAGACCTTCGCCCCAGTAGCCCAATATACCTCTATCAGATTTGTTATATCCCTAGAAGCTCAAATGGGATGGGAGATTCACTAGATGGATGTCAAGACAGCATTTCTGAACAGGGTGATAGAAGAAGAGGTGTATATAGAACAACCTAAAGGCTTCGAAACGCATGAAAAGAGAACTCATGTGTGTAGATTAAAGAAAGCCCTGTATGGGCTCAAGCAGGCACCCAAAGCATGGTATGGTCGGATTGATAGTTACTTGCAGCAGTTGGGATTCGTCAAGAGTGATGTTGATCCCAATCTCTACTATTTAATGGTAGAGAATGAGCCACTTATTTTGGTATTATATGTGGATGACTTGTTTTTAACAGGGTCATCTAGGCTCATACAGGACTGCAAGAAGAATCTTGAAGCAGAATTCGACATGAAGGATATGGGGTTGATGCATTATTTTCTAGGGTTGGAAGTTTGGCAGAAGAATGGGGAGATCTTCCTTGGGCAAGGAAGATATGCTACAAAAATTCTGAAGAGATTCAGAATGTAGGATTGTTGGCCATGGCTACTCCCATGATCACCAACTGGAAGAAACTAGATGCATCAGGAGACAAGGAGGTGGACCCCACCTTGTACAAACAACTCATTGGTTCACTCATGTATTTGGTCAACACTAGGCCAGACATTTGTTACGCTGTCAACACCCTTAGTCAGTTCATGGTGGAACTGAAAAGGGTGCATTGGGCAGCAACTAGGCACATTCTGAGGTATGTGTGTGGAACAGTCGGATATGGGTTGAAATACTCCCAAGGGGATGACGTCAGATTGAATGGATTCACAGATGCAGATTGGGCAGGTAGTTCAGCGTACTGAAAAAGTACCTCTGGGTACTGCTTCAGTGTTGGATCAAGAATGATCTCTTGGTGTAGCAAGAAGCAGAAGTCGGTAGCTCTGAGCTCAGCTGAAGTTGAATATATGGCAGCCAGCACAACTATGTATGAAGTTATATGGCTTAGAAAACTCCTTGTGAGTTTATTCAGAAAAAGGATGGAAACGACCAATATTTGCTGCGATAATCAGAGTTGTATCAAACTCTAAGAATCCATTATTTCATGATCGATTGAAACACAATGATATCAAATGTCACTTTATCAGAGACTGTGTTCGGTTTGGGGCAGTACAACTACAGTATGTCCCCACAGGAGATAAGGTAGCAAATGTACTCACAAAGGCTCTAGGAAGAGATAAGTTCATTCAGTTCAGAGAGCAGATGGGTATGGTAGAGAATCCGTTTCAGTAGCAGAAACAGGTAATTTCTCAATTATAGTGGCAGGGAATGAGAGGGAGTTGCAGTAAAGATACAATGTTGGCAGTGGTAGGATTAGCAACAGTACAGACGCAACATTTGTGCAGTGGTTGGTGAGTAGTGATGTCAGACATCAACAGCGCAGAGGGAGATGTTACAAAACAGGGTGATGCTTTAGCAGGTCGCATTGCTAGAGCACATTCCTCGCTAAGAGGGAGTGTTGATTTTTGGTAGCATCAGATGTGCTCTAAGTCTCAAATTTTGCAGGGAGGCTTAGACATATGTATTCCACAATACCTAGAAACCGTTTTGGGAAATTCCACTCGAAGGCAGTTTTATTAAAATAATTAATTATTTTTAATGGGACCCTAAGTCTAAACTTAGGAAATTAAAATAATTAATGGGTATTAATCTAAACTGTGGGTGTAACTTCTAGAAAAAGACGAAGATCGAGCCCAAATGATCTCAACCATTGATTAGAATCTAATATCGGTCATTGGTTCTCAACTAGAAGATTATAAGAAGGACATCGAGGGGCATTTGGAAAACACACCAGAGGACAACGCAGAGGTAGTGTGACACTGGGATAGCGTAGTCCTCACACAAGGGCTAACGCAGTGAGACGCAGAGGGGGCAACAAGTCCTCTCCTGGATTAGAAACTCGTTGAGAAGAGTCTGTAAAAATTCTCACAGAGAATCCTCTTCTATTCTGCTCGTTGTATCTTGTACATGAGATTTTTGCTAAAGAATAATAAAGAAACCCTCATCTGTTGCACCAGTTTTCCCGCATTGGGTTTTTCTGGGGACATTTGTCCAAAAATAATTGTGTCATTGTGTTGTATCTTTTCTTGTTCAGTTTCTTGTTTCGATATATTAAATAGTGAATGCTACAGTTGTATTTACTTTAATATTTACCATAGAACACAGTAAATAACTTGTATGGTTGAACAAGTAGGAGAAGTAATATCAGTTGTTGTAGTAAGGATTCCGGGTTTAGGAATTTTCACACTTAGTACGTGATTCAAAGATTGGATAGAATAAACTAGTGTTGCGAAAATCGTGATAACATCAAAAAATTGCGATTTTTTCATTTTCTCGATAATATTGCGCGATTAATTCAGTGATTTTTTTGAAAAAAAAACGCGACTTTTTGGGTGAAAATCTTGATTTTTTAATTTTTTAATTTTTTTCTTTTTATTTTATTTTATTTTATTATTATTTTGATTTTGATTTTGCTGATTTTTACGATTTTTTCCGATTTCAGACCCTCGCCGATTTAATCCCAATCACGATTTTCGCAACATTGGAATACGCTAACACCGACCTCTAATTTATAGATAAATTCTTCAACGGCTAGTTGGCTTGACCCTATCAAATTAATCTCGACCATTCATAAATATTTAATTAACCTTTACTCATCATCGTAGAAATTATTTATTTTTGAGGAGAAAATTAGAAATCGAATTTTTCATTTAATTGATTTTTAATTAACTCAAAATTAATTATTTTGAGTTAATTTCCTCAAAAAATTGAATTTGACTTAACCACCAAGGCCCAAGGGTCCATAATTTCTTGATTTCTTCAATAATCCCTTGGCCAGGGACCTCAAAAAATTAATTTCTTTAAAACCCACGAATTTCACCTTTGGAGAATTAAATTTTACCTAGGACACAAAATTAATTAAACTTTTGGCTTAGAATTTTAAATTAATTTTGTCAGAAAATTTAATTAATTGACTTATAAGGGGATTAATAATTTTCCCAACCCTCTAATATTTAGCAATGGTGTCTAATTATGAGGGACCATGCATTAAATATTTTTTACATTAAGATATTACAATTTAATACATGAAGGGGGAACACCTGTTCATTATAGACCCTAAAAAATCTACCCAATTCTGTGACTCAAAATATGATCTAGTAGACTAAGTAATTTGTAATAAAATAATCTAGCTAATTAGCTAGGATTATTTCCAAATTACTTTTACAAGGACTCAATAAAAAACACTAAAACTCACTTAATATCTTGACGACAAAATCCACCCTAGCTTTAGGGGGAGGTTGGAGGGGAAAAAATTGTTGATCATTTGTGTCTATAGACAAATGAATTAAAGACAAAAACCTCCTAGGGTAGAAATCATTACCAAAATACTATGCTTATCTAGGTTGTTACATACATGATGGTCTTACTAAGATCATTTACATTATAACCATGCAAAATGGGTTTACATCTTTAACAAACTGTCGACTGATGATGAAATCTGAATGATGTGAACACTTGAACATGATAGATCCCTTTTGCGAAAAAAGGGGTGTACTGTTATGGGGTCGTTGAAACAGAGTGGTCAACAAGTGGCATTTTGTATAATACACCTAGAAAGAGCACTTATGTAGAACGTTTAATTTATAATTTGGTTTTGTTGAGTTTCTGAAGCACTACTCAAAGACTTGATTACAGTGATTGGTAGTAACGGGAAAACCTAGGATTTGGACCAAAGTCTACACCCATTAAAGTGTGATGCATATGTTGAGACAAAGGATAGAGATTGGTTGATCATATCATTAGCGTAATATTTTGAGAACATCTCTTTTAGGGTTTGACTTGATGTGATGCTAGTATGTTGATGCAAAGGATGCAAAGAATTTGCGCTGCTAGTATAGTAACCAGATTATCTTGTTATTGTCGCTATTGTGTTGATGTATGTTGTGGCAATGTTATTGTTGAGAATTTGTGAATGGCTAACGCCATTATGAAAGGGATTTGAGATCAAAAGATTACAATAGATATCATTGTTGCTTTGCAAGGGTTATAATGCTATTAAACTGATGTACTGTCACAAGGATTTATATGATGTGTGCTGCTAGGGTAGAGATATTGTTTGTCATTCTGTTGAGATGTGTTGAGCAAGCAGAGTCATCAGAAGTGTTATTTTCGCAGATAGAGTTTATGTTGATGTATGCATATTACTATTAGGATTTGATAGCTCAACGTGATTGATGAGAAAAGAGTATTGTTGACAGCTCAACATCATTAAAGAGGAGAGAAGACAGAGTTATTAAGGTCTATTGAGCAGAGAACATTGGGTGCTAGTTCATTGTCCAACTAGGGTTTCATAGTGAGAGGTAATGTATTGCAGAGATCAAATCAGTTATGGACTATTGGGCAAAAGCAGAGGAGTTGTTATTGCTGCTGATGACTTTGTTCCAGCATTGCTAATCGATAAAGTCAGCAGATTGCTTTGATATTATTTATGATTGATATTGAGCACAAGTGGATCTAGTCTAAAAATTGTGAAATATGGTCTGTTGTGGTAAATTGAAGGTTAGATCCTTCAAAGCAGGTGGTAGGTTTGTTGAGTAGGGTGGTTGGATGGTGCAAGGCAGAGAGTGAAATCTTCTTCAGGTTGGAGCCTGAGAACACTTCAGGGCAAGAAAGTTGTGTTAGGGCAGATCAGAGCCTGTGCAGGGTGTTGGAGCATCCTTTCAATTGGAGCTGATAAAAACAAAGTGTTGAAGCATCCTTCCAGTTGGAGGTGGTAAACCAAGGCGTTGGAGCGTCCTTTCAGTTAGCGTTGATAAACTAGGGGGTTGGAGCCTCCTTTAGTTGATGCTGAAAATCTTGGAAGTTGGAGCTTCCTATTGATGTAACCTTTGAGACCTATATTAAGAAGCGTTCAATGATTTTTCTCCTAGAAGAGTTTCCACCTAAAAACTCTTTCGTGTATTGTCTTGATGTCATGCATTGTTGAATGGTGTTGGTAATTGTTCATATGATGTGATACTGGTTTATGTGTAATCTAATGCTAATGATAATTAATGCTTTGTGAAGTTAAAATTAGCTAATTGTAAAGAAACACTGATTCACCTTCCCTCTCAGTATTTCCAACAATTGGGACTTAGACAGCTAGGATGAATCCCCTTGCATTTATAGGGACATGTCATATATCTGATTGCAGCCTGGCTAATTGATATGTACACTTTGATCTATATTGCTTTATACTATTTGTACAGTAAAAAATAAACAATTGATGGCAGTGCTAGCCTTGCTGTTCAAAAAACTGGTATCAGCATCAACAAATTTTTGCATTCATACAAGTACTTAGCCAATTAAGCAACCAACTTCTATACGTAGGACCTGACATAGAATTTCACCAAAATGCATCACTGCATGGCGTTGAGAAGCACATGATTTCACATTTGTATGAAGTAATAGATTTACTAAGCGAAATTCAAATCACTTTGTAGTTACAGTTATCAACCATGGTTTTCAAGTTAGAGTTATTTTACAGTTTGCAGTTATAGCTTTGAACCACAGTTTTGTAATCATACTTTTTCATCCATGGTTCATGAAGTATTTTCATTGCAGTTGATAGATTCCAAGCCTCATACCACTTAATTCCTTTCAAGTTTCAACAGACTGTTGTATTAAGGATAGATTAGAATGTCCCATATGATTATCTGGAATATCACTACTAAGTTTAGCTCTATGAGTTTATGGAATATAGTCCTAATATAGCAAGCTTAATATAGTCATGAAACTCACCTCATAAGAACGGATCATGAGTTGAGAACTATTTTTCTGAAGTGCACCCCAAGCAGCTTTGCTGAGATTTGAAGACGTGAGAAGAAACCATCTGTGTTACAAAAGATAAATGAAAAAATTGATTTCCCATTTCTGCTATGGAAAAAAGAAAAATTATACAGAAAATGAAACCACCAAAGTTGTGTGAACTGGCTGATGCCTTGAAATATATACACCAACAACTAGAAAGGACACATTGAGTGCTTACGCAAGCTCCTGGCCATTGTAGCGTGCATATGTTTTTATATGAGGCATTGCACGACTGTACATGGACATAAAACATGAAATTAGAACGCTAAATCAGCATACAAGGAAAAAAGCACCATCTACAAACAAAATAGAAAGGACAAGAGAGTTCCAAATGAATAATTGTGAAGTCATTGCATAACGTTTACCTTTCTTGCACATTATTACTTCACAATCATATCTCAAAGATTGAATATCTAAAACTTCTGTGGCAGGATATATTGCAGTAGCATTATCGACCGAGGCCACAATTCACCCAGAAAGTCATTTTTCGTCAGAATCCGACCATTTTTTTTCAAAAAATCCGACCAAAAAAGTGTTTCAATCGTTTTTTATGGTGGAAATGAATTCAGCACCATCAAATACCCATGGGCACCCAAAATCTTGAAGCTTGACAGATGTAACCCAGATTTCACAAAATTTCTGCTAGATTTTTGCCAAAATCATGCTGGAATTTCCACTATTTTCTGGTCAAAATTCTGGTCTCGTTAGACTATTACTGAAAATTAAGCCCCAAGGGATAGCTCAGTAGGTCGAGTTCCTGTTGCTAAGTGTTTCGTTTATCGGGAGGTCATGGGGTCAAATTTCCTTGATGCCCTTGAGGTTAGGCCTTGCTAGTTTGGCCGGAGGTTAGATCCCTTCAGGTTGATCTACTTGGATTTTCCCGTGGATGTAGAGGCCACTTAGTGTCCATGAACCCCCTTGAAAAAATTACTGAAAATTCATTTATATTTTGTATATGATTTGCCACCATAAACTGTTATAACCATAATAATTTATATTTTAATAATAATAATAATATAACTAGGCTAATGAAAGGTCAATCAGCAGATGACCCTTCACCTTGTCACCAGTCAAGGCATACAACTATACCATCATGAGGCTCATTGTAATCATCAGTCTATCAATCATTCTTATCATTCAATATTCTTCTATACTTGGAAAATTTTTATTGCAATTTGTTTACAAGTTTGTTTATCTCATTTTGGTCTCAGAGACAAATCTAAGTGAACTCCACTTAACCCTTAATTGCCATGTGCTCATCCATCGTGCAAGTGATCAGTATGACTGTGATCAGCACACAGTCCATAGAAAAAATCTTTGTACAATCATTGCACAACCTCACTGCTACCTTCAGTCCGCATTTTGAACTGCTGCTACCTGTACAACTCAGCTGCAAATCCTGTATTCTGTCTTGGTATATCACAGCACAATCAACTATCAGCCAATTCATTTTGTCCATACATCCATATGCCTTTCACTTAACCATCAATTTTCTCAAGGCAGTTTCCACTGCTGTAGTAGTTATTGATTCCTTTGGGTCCGTGCAGCAGTTTTATTGGCACATGAATTTCTGTATGTCCTTTACTAAAGTTTTGCCTTTTGAAATCATTGACAAATTTTTATATCTTTTATTTTCTTTTGCACTTGGAATGGTCAGCTCACTTTTATAAGTCCTTTTATAAAAACTTCAACCTTTGGCTTGTAAAATCACACTATAAAAAAACAAGAAAACCTTATACAAAAGAAAAGTGGAGTCTACAAAGTAAAAGGCCAACCCCGGTCCCCAACATGGTTAGCAATGAAGAATTACAAATGGAGGTTAAGTGATATAGAGATGAATTCAATAACATAACATTATGACTTAGAAGTATGACAAAACAAATTAAGAGACAAATTTGATAAATTAATAGGAAAAGAAGACAAAACTAGCAGGTTGATACAAGATTCTAAAAAAATATGGCAAGCCCTATCAAGAACGAAAAATGATGACAAAGATGAAATATCAAATATACTTGATGATCATAATGAAAGGTTTGACCAACAAACCAAAAGGGTGGATGTGTTATTTGCACAATCCTTAGTCCAACAAAACCACCACCAAATCTAAAATAACCAAACACAAGTTACCAAAGATATCAAAATAACATGGGTTGCTTAAAATAAAATCAAAATCAATAATACCTGAATAAGATGGGCTAGAGATAGAAAATCCTGTTGAGAAATCTAGGGCAATTTTAGAATTCGATTTCTCTTAACTATGATAATTGCTTGTGATATTCTTTTCTTATATTCTGCTTCTTATTATTAACATGTGTTATTATCATCAACCAGCTATCAAAACAAGAAGATCAACAATGCATGAGTACACAAGATATTGGCACCAAGCCAGGGCAAAAATCTCTCCAAATCGTGAGAGGAAAAACCCTTCAAACTCTTTCTTATAGAATCTTTATTGATGAATTCCAAGACCCAAACTTTGACTCAAGAACACCTTCAGAAATCAAATGACAATACCTCCAAAATGTACCCAAACAAGTCTTTCTTTCTGCAACTTCAGATAGCACAGTAGGTCTGCAACAACACTATGACAGTCTGCAAATGTGATCAAGGATAGGCTCACCTAGCCTTCCTATATCTTCGCTTTCCTTGGAGATTGATCTCACATATCATGACCCTTTGCCTTGAGCTTGGAACGAGCCTTCTTGATGCCGAGAGAGTGACTATCCTAGAACAACGAGGATAGATCTGTCAACTTCAGTATACAGTCCACACATGCGAGGAGGGTTAGGGCTATTCTAGCCCTTCTATGACCTTGTTCTCCTTGCAAACTTCTTCTAGATAGCTTGTTGCTTCCAACTGTTGCAAGATCAAGCCTTTAACCCAACAATATGCCCATACAAGATGATGCCCTAGCTCGGATCTGATTGCCGCATGTGTGAACAGACTTGCTAGGTGATTTCAGATGAGGGAACAGACTTCCTCTTGGACTGCAGCTTCTTCTCTTCAATCCTTTCTCTTTGTTTATCCTTCCTTGAGAGAATGAGATAGATGTGTGTTGGAGGAGGTATCAACGCTGCCTTTATATAGGCTTGTGTTCTCATCTCCTAGGCCGACATGATCCCTTGACTAGGCCAACATGATAGGAGGCTTCTAGACTGTCCAAATAAATTATTTCGAGTGGCTTCTTTGCATCAATTTAGTGGGTACATTTTGGAGTATTTCATTAATGTTCTTGAAGGACTTTTTGACTCACAACAATTATATTTCCAAGCGTAACAACACATGATAGTCTTCATTTTACATAACTCAACCTAAGGCTCTCAATGGGAGCCACAACTAGACCAAGAAACTTCTTGAGCATGAAACCCATGTCTCAAGCAAAAATATAAAAAATTTCTTGATACAAAATTACATCATTATAAGATTTGTCATTATGAAGACTGAACCTAGTTACACTATTTTCAACACTCCCTCTTAACTAGGGAGGTATTCATACATACATGGTACATGGACATTCTCAATACAAGAGTTCTCATAAGAAAAGAGTCAGATTAGTTATCCATCTATTATAGCATCATTTCAGCCAACATTGTTTCCATATAGAAAGGCCTTGACTAACAACTCTATCTCTCACTTAGATTAGAGCACAATGTTTGCAAGACCAATGACTGGTAAACACACATCATCATTGTTTCTCTTAGGGTCACCGTCATACCCACCCAGGCGTTCTCCGAGTATGCCCTACTAGGACCATTCTCATCTTGGGTTCCAACCCTCAAGAATATCGGTCCTCTTGCCCACTCTTGTCTTGGATGCCCTACCACATCCTCAAAGAGTGTCGGATGCCAGATGATTAAACAATCCTCCATTCTTTCTTCCAAACTGAAGACAAGAATGTCGTGTCTAACTCTCCCTCTTAACCAGGGATGAGTTCCAAGTTTCTCTTCACTCAGAAACTTACTCGATTTCCTTTACTCATAGGAACCTCCCAGAGCTCCCTCTTAAACAGGGACTCTATCATCAGTACTTTATAGGGTCTTCTAGTTGACTGATGATTCAAGACCTCGATGTCATCAATTTCTTCACTTGTAGGGTTCAACCATCCATCACTTTCCTTCATCATGGCATTCCTTCTTTCCCGGAAAGTATCCTCCTTGGGTTTCGCTTATGGGCTTCCTTCATAGGGTCATCTATCTTCACTTTTCCTTCAACGGTGACTGCTCTAAATCACAAGGTGCATAGTTGTGACACCCTTCACAACTCTCCCTACCTTGGCCCTACACACATACCCAGACTTTCTTCAAGAGGTCAGAAACCAAAAACAAATCACATATTACCTTTTTGGTGATGACCTTTTCCAGTGACATCTTCTTGTAGGTATCAACACCCTACATACATGTTGACACATGTCCCAAAGATATATGTTGTCAAGGGTCTTCATCCTTTCAGACTTCCATCAGAGTCTTCATTTCTTTACGGGAGATTTCCTAGTCATATCTTCCTGATCCTTTGGATGTTGATTGCCTTCATCATGGTTGCATATTTCACGATCTCTTCCATCCTCACACCTTCCATTCCTAGGAGCTTTCAATCAGAGTTTCTTTTAATTGTAGTCAACCACCTCATAGGACATATTATGTTGATTTCATCTAGAGAGACTTATGCCTTCCTACATTCTTTTAGAGGAGGAGATCCATTTTCTTTTGATCATGCTTGATCCATGCTACTTGCAACCATATGACATGACATTACAATATTAAACACAAGCATACATAACTCATTCTACCTTTAGGCTTTTTCTAGCGGATTCCTTGATTGAAAAGTGAACCCTCCGTTGAGGTTTCAATCAGAGAATCGTCAGGATCTTGCATATCCTCATCTAGCAAATATTTCTTTTAATATCCAATGAGGTTCCTAGGAGCTATATCCTTCATGTTCGACTGCCATGGATTTTGTCCTTCATAATTCCCATGTTGGTGTCACGAATTCTTGTTTCTAATACTTCCATGATGCCACGATCCATATTTTTATCATGGTCATATCTGTAACTAAGGATTTAGGAGGTTATGATAGGACCCTTTTGTGAGAGACACCATCTCACTCATAGTAGAGGTCTGTTACTCCCTCTTTCCTTGGCCCTTCTTCTTCAACTTCTTCCATCCTTCTGGCGATATGAGCTTCTTTCCATAATCTTCCCATAGCACTGAATCTTAGCTATACTAATCTGTCTTGTTTGAGGACCAAACTTCCCTTGTCATACTTTAGTCCTTTAACCTTCAACACTTTTGTCTACAACTTACCCTTTTTCCATCTTGCATAGGTACCACAAGTTGTTAGATGAGGAAACTTCCTTGTTCCAAGGACACTTGTCATCTTTCTTATTAAGAAAATAGATGATTATCTTCTTATCATCTTTCTCAGATCTCCCAATTGAGATCTCATTAAGATGACCTTCTTTACTACATTTCAGAGAGTAGCATTTCAATTAGGTCACTGCTACAACCTTCATCAAGATCTTGACCTTGATATGAATACAACTGTGTCGAGAACATGTTTATGTTTGGGATATGTGCTGTACCGATATCCTCATTAGACTACCATCAAGACCATGATTACAATTGAGATCCTAACAGTTTAGAAGGTATGCCGAGACTTATTGATCTCAAAGATCCTCCACATCAAGAGTGTGAGACAGTGACGGTTATGCCGAGAGAAAGCATTACTAAGATCCTTCTTCTAACATGAGATTGTGTCTGCACTTTCACCGAGACTGTAACTACGATTTCATTGCATCGAGGTCTGTTGTAGACATGCCGAGACTATGTCACTATGATCCTGTAACTAGGCCGAGACTTCTAAGATATATGCGAGGATATTCTTGAGATGAGATCAACGAGATACATACATATATAATAAGGCTGCTAGGAGACAGGTCCGAATCGTTTTCACTGAGATATCCATTGAGACTTTGCTTGTCATGATTATGCCGAGACTATGTCTCTTCATTCACAGGTATGCCGAGATTGTTTCTTGCACAGAACTCTTCATTACACCAAGACTATGTCCTCCTATCATGCGTATCTCAAACCCTTATAATCATGTGTATTATTAGGTGATGGAGTCAGACTATCCCGGGTTTCTTCCTGCACCTTATACACATCTGAAGTTGCAGTCAAACCCTTGTTCTAACCTTCTTTGATGTGGATTTCAGTCCTTGTATCCATCCAAAAATTTCAGAGAGAATGCGAGTTCTCTTCTGCCTTTATGCGCTGACCCATGCTTGATTTTTTGACTGATGAAGCTTGTCATAAATGATCCAATGCTTTCCAACTTCTTCATGAGGGAGGTGACCTTCTTCATGCCCTTAGTAGAACTTCACTCCGATACCATGTTGAGAAATCTAGGGCAATTTTAGAATTTGATTTCTCTTAACTATGATAACTACTTGTGATATTATTTTCTTATATTCTACTTCTTATTATCAACATGTTTTATTATCATCAACCAACTATCAAAACAAGAAGATCAACAATGTACGAGTACAGAAGATATTGGCACCAAGCTAGGGCAAAAACCTCTCCAAATCGTGAGAGAAGAAACCCTTCTATTAAAAGTGGAAACTAGGGCCAAACTCCATGTGGGTCATCTTATTTATGGCAGATGATATTTTTCTTGGACTCCTCTCATCGAGAGGTGTAGGATTGATCTAAAGATCATCCAATTCAGATAAGTATTCATGGAGTTATGAATTTATTTGTGTTATAAGACAATTCGTCAAGGTCAGCCAGCAACCAAATAACCCCCACATGTGCTCAATGTTTTAGTATAAAAGGAGATGACTTGAGAGTCATTTCACACACACTTCACTCTTGATTTCTCTCCACTCACTTTGGATTTTAGTGGAAGAGAAATCTAGAAGAGGAAGCCCTAAACGCAAGAGGGAAGGAGGTTGATCTACGCTGCCCTAATGGAGATCACACCGTAGTTATGGAAGGGACCTATACGTTGACCTAAAGAAGATGTCCTTACCATTAACGCAGTCATGGAAGGAGGGTTGACGCAGCTATGGAGGTGGCTAAACCAGTGTTTTACAACCAGGCAGAGTCAACTCGGAAACGGTCGGGTCAAACCGAGCCATTAAAAAAATTTGCGACCAGGCCAGCAAACCGGCTCGGTTGACCGAGTCAACTATGACTCGGCCTAGTCACCCAATGACCAAGCCGAGTCATAGTTGACTCGGTCAACCAGGCCGAGTCCGTATTGACCAGGCCGAGTCAATGAAAACCGGCTGGGCAGGCATAAAAGACATAAAAAAATTCATTTTTTTGGTATTTTTCAAATGTTTAATGGAGTTTAAGGATTCCAAACTGTTTAATGCAGTTTAAGTCACATATGTTTTAATATGGAATCGAAATCTGCCATATATCTATTATCACTGTTGACTATTCAAGTGTGAAGGGGGCTGAGTTTTAACTTTTGCTGTATGTGTTTCCTCATTCCACAATTATTTCAGATCGTGTCCATTGTTGGAGTGACATGGTTATGCACTGATTTTCTGAGCTGAAGAGTGAAAGGGCTGATATCACTATCATTGTTGAAGATACCAGTGGTCAATCCCTTTGAAATAAGCCTAGGTTCTTCATATCTGTTTAATGTACAGATCTTATTACAGCTAGTAAATCTGATATCTAGATTCTATATATCAGTCTAGACTCTATATATAAGGTATCGTCCAAATTACAATTGAAATGTCAAACGATGCCCTGGATGAGGGCCTACTCTTGCACTCAACAGAATACCCAAGAGACTCAAAGTTACAAAACAAATTAATGCAAAAAGGACCTAAACAGTACTATGTTGCTGGATATAAGGCCTAAAATCTGCAGTTAATATAACTTTTCCTCAAGCCCTACTACACATGTCCGAGCCCTAAACACTTTACTTGAGTCTTGACTCTTCAGTGCAAATGATTATCCACAGTCAAGCATAAGTCGTGTAGTTCATTGTTAGTGGATGTCGAGTTCTTTGGAGCAGGTCTGTAATAAAATTCTGGGTGTGCAATTGAAAAGGAATCCCAATCGAATCACAAGGGAAAAAGGAAGAGAACAGATCTTAAGGATAAAAATTTAAAATAACCCTAGACTCAAGGTAAAACAACACCAACGGATCAAAATACAATAAAGTTCTGAAATTATACTCAAAGAATTACCCAAACAAATTCCATTGGAAATTTGGAACACACAAAGGAATACAAATTGAAACCCTTACCTTGACACCTAGAGCTACTGTATATTTTTTTCACTGTTCTGATGATGATGATCCAGACTCCAGAGATTGGTCGAGATGATCTTGGCTCCTCTGGCAGTAGCTACTAGCCAGTAGTAGTGTAGCTGCTAGCAGTGCTGCAGTAGTACTAGTATTGGAGTCTGGTCACCATCACAGTTTACTTTTGTTGTAGAGGCCATTTCTAGCCTCCTTGGTTATTTGTATTTTGTTTTGAGTCTTTGATCATGTATGACAGTTGACTATGTATTGCCATTGGGTACCATTTTGATATAATGGATTGGTTCATGAGCCTACTTTGATCATATGTTGTCTTCCATCTATATTATAATGCTGTGTGTTTGGACTTTGGAAACATGAATGAAAATCTTTAAAATTATGTTTACAATATTTAAAATTATGTTTTTTTATAAAAAAAATAAATATTTAATTTATTTTTTACAACGACCGAGTCATTGAAATCGACTAGGCCGAGTCATTACCGAGTCGGAGTCGGAGTCGGAGTCGATCCTCAGCCGAGTCGGAGTCCGAGTCGGAGTCGTAAAACACTGGGCTAAACATGTTGCCCTAGCCGCAGTCCTAAATTCCTACCTATACGCAGTCCTAAAAGGATACCTAGCCGCAGTCAGGGAGGGTTACCATGATGCCCTAGCCGCAAGCCCATGATGCCCTAGCCACAGGCCACTTCAAGTGATCGAATTGATGGATGGAGGGCCAAGGTTCTAGGGCTGAGAGGGCAAGCTCCTAGGCTGAGTAAAGGAGGAACATAACATTGTATGGAGAGGCCTAAATGCAGGCCTAATTGTATGGAGAGGAGAAATTACGGATTGTTTGAGGGCAGCAAAAGGTAAGGTAAGACTGTTTCGGAAGGTTGTAAGTGTGCAGCAGAGGTCTGTGGTAGGCCACAGGCCCAACCACTCCAAAACAAGCCATCGTGGAAGTGTTAGGGGTTGCCATATGCTCAGAACAACAACATTAGGAGGAACTTGGAAGCCATCTACCTTGACTAGGTCACAGTTCATTAAGGTTGTTCAAGGTATGTTTTTGGGGCATGATTGTTGGATTGTTGTAGGTTACAATGGGACAACAGAAAACACGGCGCTGCAAACACAAATTGGACAACAAGCAATCATAGGAGCAACAATGATTAACAATGGGACAATAGTATGGCAAACATGGAATGGCAATGTCACTAACAGTGGGACAGTAGTGCTAGTAGTGTGACAGCATGGTAAATATGACAACAATGACATTGTGCAGCAATGGCGCAATGGGACAACAACAACAGCAAGGTGCAGTAAGCACATGGTGGCAAGCATGGTGCTGCAAACACATTGGGACAGCTAGGCTATGATGCTTGGTGGAGCATGGTACATCGGACAACAAGCAATCATGGTGCAACAATGAGATGCAACATGATGGGCACGGTAAGGTACAGGATGAGGCAACACTAGTAGGTGCAGCAAGATGATAAGGTACAACAAGATGTTGCAGTACAGGAAGGTGCAGCATATGGCGCAACAGTATGATAATAAGGTCCAACATAGTGATGATGGGTGTAGAATGGTGTAACACAGTGAGGTGCAGCACTATGATGGGTGATGAAGTCACCTAGGAGAATCAGTTGAAGCAGCATGTCTTCAACTGAGTTCAGCGACCTCATGTATCATCTTCTCAGAGATGATCTATGCTCTTATTTAAATAGGTCAAAGTGTTGATTTCTATTGTAAATGTATTATCTCTCAATCTCTCTCTACTGAACTATTGAAGAACATATAAGAAGAATTGATCAAGGGTTTCCCCACATTTCGGTTTGTCCCTGGCTAGCGCCACATCTTGTGTCCTCTTATCTTGGCTTGTCTTCTGCAATCTATGTTTATGTTCTATCTGCAATTTACTTTAATGCTGATGTGATTGCTAATCTGAAAAAGATATTGAGTTAACTGTGAAAATTGAAATAAATTGCTCTAAGCATAGAACATACCTAAAATTAACACCTTCAAACTCTTTCTTATAGAATCTTTATTGATGAATTCCAAGACCCAAACTTTGACTCAAGAACACCTTGAGAAATCAAATGAAAATACCTCCAAAATGTACCCAAACAAGTCTTTCTTTAGGCAACTTCAGATAGCACAGTATGTCTGCAACAACACTATGCCAGTCTGCAAATGTGATCAAAGATAGGCTCACCTAGCCTTCCTATATCTTCACTTTCCTTGGAGATTGATCTCACATATCATGACCCTTTGCCTTGAGCTTAGAACGAGCCTTCTTGATGCCAAGAGAGGGACTGTCCTAGAACAACAAGGATAGATCTGTCAACTTCAGTATACAGTCCACATATGTGAGGATGGTTAGGGCTATTCTAGCCCTTCTATGACCTCGTTCTCCTTGCAAACTTCTTCTAGATAGGTTGTTCCTTCCAACTACTGCAAGATCGAGCCTTTAACCCAACAATATGCCCATACAAGATGATGCCCTAGCTTGGATCTAATTGTCGCATGTGTGAACAGACTTCCTAGGTGATTTCAGATGAGGGCACAAACTTCCTCTTGGACTGCAGCCTCTTCTCTTCAATCCTTTCTCTTTGTTTATCCTTCCTTGAGAGAATGAGACAGATGTGTGTTGGAGGAGGTATCAATGCTGCTTTTATATAGGCTTGTGTTCTCATCTCCTAAGCCTACATGATGCCTTGACTAGGCCAACATGATAGGAGGCTTCTAGACTGTCCAAATAAATTATTTCGAGCGGCTTCTTCGCATCAATTCGGTGGGTACATTTTGGAGTATTTCATTAATGATCTTGAAGGACCTTTTGACTTACAACAATTATATTTGTAAGTGTAACAATACATGATTGTCTTCATTTTACATAACTCAACCTAAGGCACTCAATGGGAGCCACAACTAGACCAAGAAATTTCTTGAGCATGAAACCCATGTCTCAAGCAAAAATATAAAAAATTTCTTGATACAAAATTACATCATTACAAGATTTGTCATTATGAAGACTGAACCTACTTACACTATTTTCAACAAATCCATCATGTCGTTAATAAAACTGAATGATTTTCACTATCAACCCCCCTGCTAACAAACTAAAAAAATTATCAATTGTGTCCATAGAAGGTGATGCATATGATTGGTTCAGCTAGTGGTCAAAGAAAAATTGTGGTTGTCTGTTTACTAGAAAATGTTCATTGAAGATCTTCTTAGTAGATTTCACAATGACAAAAAAGATGACACCTTTACTAGGTTCACTCATTTACAACAAAAAGGGTCAATTAATGAATATACCCTTGACTAGGAAGTCCTAGCTATTGGATTTTGAAACCTTACAGAGAATCAACTGCTAAATTTGTATATTTCAAGATTAAAACCCATTATGCACAATGAAGTAAGACTATTAAGACTTAAGAATTTGGTTGAACCTAAAAGCACAGTGACAATAATAAAAAAAAAAGCTCACTACTCAACATGAGGTAGTTATCAGATTCTCAAAGAAGACAATTAATTACAGTGCATCAAGTGATTACAACACTAATAAATAACACCACTCAAACATAGAGAAAAAGAAGGAAAACAAGTGTCATATATGTGGTAAGAATTGGACACTAGGGCATAAAAGTGAAGATACGTCATTCCACTACCATAGAATAGCAAACAGGAAGCAAGTTGTTACGAAAAATGTTCGTATACGCAGCAGAAACTCAGAAGATCTGATATATGTAAATATCCATAATAGGACAGTATTTATATATATAAGAAATGTATAAAGGATATGAGATGATTGTGTTACAAATGAGGGTCTGCTTTATATACCTAGGTAGGTATCCTTTCATGAATGATCATGCCCTTAGGGGCATGCCTCTTGAATCTTGATTAACTAATTACTCTTTAATTAACTATTCCTTGTTATTATTTATGTATTTATATTTTATTCATAACATTGCCTTCCCCTTCAAAACCTTCTTATACAAATAAAGAAGCTTAAAAGTGACAAGAAGTTGCTAAAAAACAAGTTAGAATAATTTACTCAAGAAGAAGTAGCATAGTCTCTAGTCGTAGCAATCCAAGTTGAAGATAAGGGAATGAATACCAATCTAATCAATATCACAACTCAAGAAGAGGATAAACCAACTGAAGTGAAGATGTACTCAAAAGTTGCAGTTCAAACATCAAAGATTTCATGTGAAGATTCTATAACCAACTCAACTACATTAGTACCTAAAGTAAATCGAGAAATTACAACACACGTGTTAAAGAAAGGTCAAACAAGAAGAACTCATCTACATCCGAATCACAAGAATAGACACCCCAATCAATCTATGAATTTATATCACTTAGATCATAAACAACAAACTTATGTTTCGACAAAATCAATAATACTTGAATAAGATGGACTAGAAGATAGAAAAGCCATCATGTGGGTTAATAAAACTGAATGATTTTCGCTATCAACCCACCTGCTAACAAACTAGAAAAATTATCAATTGTATCCTTAGAAGGTGATGCATATGATTGGTTCAACTTATGGTCAAAGAAAAATTGTGGTTGTCTGTTTACTAGAAAATGTTCATTGAAGATCTTCCTAGGAGATTTCACAATGACGAAAAAGATGACACCTTTACCAAGTTCACTCATTTATAGCAAACATGGCCAATTAATGAATATACCCTTGACTAGGAAGTCCTAGCTAATGGATTTTGAAGCCTTACAAAGAATTGACTGCTAAATTTGTATATTTTTGTAATATCCCAAATGGGATATTTGGCTAATTTTGCAGAAATCTAACTCAATTAAAATTTCTCCGTAAAATTACCATTCAATAACCAAAAGGTTGCCATGTAAAATATAACAAATAGAGTGCATGCAATTCAATAATATGATGAGCAGGAATAATCTCAATTTTTATTATAATAGAAACTAGGGTTTACATGTTGATACAATAAAATAGTTGAGATGGAAAATTGGCCTTAAGAATTTGCTCCAATGTTGTGTTGGCTCTCCAAAACTGAACTGAAATGTCACTGCTGAGCTCTCCAATGAATTCTGGATGAATTCACCAAGGGGAAATGGGAACTCGCCCAATCTCACTAAATTACCCAAGGGTTTCTGTCCTGTCGCTACCAATGAAGTAGAGAACCGGGTTCTCAATCTCTCATACAAGAAGAAAGATCAAATCCAAGATGTACTCTAATGGCCTCCTCCTCTTTTTATAGATCTGATGGACCCCTCTAAAAGTTCCTATTTTATTATTATTTTAATCATTGAGCACATTTCCCTCAATTAAAATATCTTTTAATGCGGGAAAATGGTAAATTGGCCACCATAATCTCTCTGACCACTTGAGGTCACTTCTCAGCATCCCATTCTGTAGATCTTCTCATTCCAGTCCAATGAGCTATTACACTGAGGTGTTCCATCAATTAATTTTCCCGGAATGCCACCTCGAGCATAATTAATTAAGTTAGACCCCATAATAATGCTATTTTTTGAAGGTTGTTAGAATGCAACAGAATGAAAGGCAAACTGTGCGGATCATGGAATATGCCAAAGAAATTCCATCAAATCCCATAAAAACTCCTCAAAATTCCCTCAAAACCCCTAATGACATAAACCTGCTCCCATGACTTGGCCATCCTCTGCCCTTGAAATCCACCCTGGTTGTACTATAGAGGAAAATAAAAATGGGGACATGATAATTTCGAGATTAAAACCATTTATGCACAATGAGGTAAGACTATGAAGACCTAAGAATTTGGTTGAACCTAAAAGCATGGTGAAGATAATCGAAATAAAGCTCACTACTCAACATGAGGTAGTTATCAGAGTCTCAAAGAAGACAATTAATTATAGTGCATCAAGTGATTACAACACTACTAAATAACACCGCTCAAACATGGAGAAAATGAAGGAAAACAAGTGTCATATATGTGGTAAGAATTGGACTCTAGGGCATAGAAGTGAAGATATGTCATTACACTACCATAGAACAGCAAACAGGAAGCAAGGAAAAGTCTCAAACCCCAAAAATGTAATCGTTATACAATACAACTTAGACTCTGACTATGACAAAACACCACCAAATGTATCGCTAGCATCAATTTCATGCACGCTACCAAATACGAATGAAGATGATGTGTCTCAAAAGGAAGTTATTACCTAGAAGAACCAAATAAAAGAACTAACTACAAAATATGTTCCACCTCATCTAAGAAAGGTTGATAAGATCTAGGTTTTAAGAAAAGAGGAAGAAAAGCCTATAATTCCACCCATAACCACGACCAATAAATCAAAACCTCCGACACTAAGCCTCAAAGGAATTGTTACAACTCTTTCAGCAGGGGTACATATATGCATAGATTCATCAATGGCAACACCATTGTAAGCCCAACGAATGTAAGTCTAAATCCCTAAGCCTAATGGAATGATGATTATGTGAGAGTGTTGTAAAATTCCTAAGCCTAGTGTGAGAATTAGTTCCCAACAAAATTTATGCCCAGAGATAAGTTGCAACAACCAATAATTTTGATTTGTAAACTAATCACTACTAGGCTCTTCACAAATAAAATGCACATCAAAAACAATAGGAACAACAATCACACAATTTTTACCCTGGAAACTTGTTACCCACAAAAAGTGTGTGACCCCATAGGAGAAATTTTTTCCTAGTTATCTCTTCAGCCAACAACCCCTGACAGTCGCTGATGTAGACTATATTGTGCCATTTTCTCTTGCTCCATGCATCAGTCATATGTCCCCTCGCCCATCTATCACAAGCATATGTTAGAAGGTGGGCAATCCAACCCAAAAGTTATGTTTTTAACTGTGATTATGCTTGTTTTTCTTGGGCATTTTGGGCATGGATTATTAGGTGACTTAGAATATGGGGTTTTGACCATGGTTTTGTTCCCTCACCTTAAATGGGGGGTTAATCCTCAATCCTAGTCTCGTGCGATCTCCCTTACTGACCTATGGTTTTAGAAAGGGAACTACTTGGGAAACCTTGATTTTGGTAGCGTGGTCCTATTTTCCCATTCCGCACTTTTCACTCCCCTCTGCACATTACAAGCCTTATTTCATCATTCTCCTTCTCTGAGTCCACATGACCACTGGGTCCACAAGGAACTGGCACTTCCCCCTTCCGTTGTCCACATATGTAGGTCCGGCCTAAAAATGTTGCCTTGGAGGTTGATGCAGCTAAAAGAAAGTTAAAAGCATATCATGGCCACAAGCAAGAAACAAAAGAAAAATAATACGGTAAAAAGAAAAAGATGGTCGAGACGTTAATTAGCACATGGGTAAAAGCCAAACATGAGCTCTACCCCTTATTATGGCCATCACCCTGGTTCCTAGCACCCCATGAGTGCCCCCACATCATTAAGGAACCCATGCACGTCCCGACTACCAACACTTGATAGGCGATGAACTGTCCTACCTTAAGGGGGTAATAACTGCTTCACATCATATATAACATGTTCTAATTTCTTGGAGCCTCGAGCAGTAATATAAAGAAAAATCAAGGAAAGGAAAATGGAAAATAAAGAGGGGTGGAAAAGCAAAGGCCCTCGAGCAGTAATATAAAGAAAAAACAAGAAAAGGAAAATGGAAAATAAAGAGCGGTGGAAAAGCAAAGGCCGAGGTAACTCATGTAGCCATGATTGCTCTACATCTATACACCCAACATGTGGACATCCCTCATTATTGCTATCCTTGTACACCATGGCATTTGGCCTTGAGACCCCTGTGACCCCATCCATTTCATCATCATTCAAATGCCACCTATTAATTGAAGGCTCTACTAAGGACCCATCTTTCCCCTTAGGAGCTAGGAACACCTAATAGGGTTGTTTATTAACCATTCCTACCTAGGGAGGTAACACTATTACGAGATCAAAACCCCAAATTTGGAAGTGAAGCGCCATATGAAGGCTCCATGTGTCGTTGATTAGCAAGCTCGTTCCACTTAGATGCACAAAATGAATTACTGTACCTGATGGTGAAGATGCAACATTGGACATTATATGTGATAGGCAGCTAGTTTCATCATGGGTTGGGCAAATTAATTAGGGCCCAAGTCCACCAAAGGATCATATTCACGCCACCGGGTGAAGTGTAGAGAGCCATGGGACTCCCATCATGTGCAGAGCATCATTTCACGCCATTAGAACCTTCAATGCGCTCAGCAGTCTGCTCATTGCCCCACATTATTCACGAGATGATGCACTTGGAATAGTGTGCCGCAACCGGATTAGCATTTACCATGTGGTGTGGCAACTAATCCAAGGCCCAAAGGAGGTTTGTCTCACCCATTGAGACATGGGAGGGCAAGCACCATCGTTAGAGCCCTTGGTATTGGACCATTACAGGCTATTTTATCATCAGGAGACCAATGAGACTAGTTTTTTTGCCCCAAACACAAATTGGGACCCCACGTGATGATTTACATGGAGAGTCAAGGGCAGTGTTGCGGGAGAGCCCCGCCCCCCCACCCTCGATTCCACTCCCAATCCGCGCTCCAGGCAAGAGCGCCTCGGGAGCAGGTAGGGAGCATGCTCCCTAAAAAAAAACGCTCTCTGCCTTTCCGAAAGCATTTAGCCTTTTTTGCAAAAAAAAAAATTGCAGTAATGTTCCAAATGCAATTTTTTTTCAAAGAAACAAATAAGTTTTGAGTGGGGCAGCTTAATGATCAAGCCTATGGCCCTAGTATTGATATGCGATTCATGGTAATGTTAAATTCTTAAAGTAAAAGTGACATTCTCCTTAATCTTCATTTTCATCCTTTTACTTAAATTTTTAACATTACCATCAAATGACTTAGGATGTTTGAGAGTGGTTCTGACCTCATTGGATTTCATATGGAGAAAGTAGAATTTTAGATTTCATTCAAAATCCAGCATACTTATCAGTTTTTCAGGATTTCAGGATTGTAATGTTTCCATTGAATTTTGTCATGTATTAGGGTATGGAACTCGTATTTAATCAAGAGCACCAATCCCTCTATGTACCTTGATGTTAGTGACATTGGTTGTCGAACTCCTCTATCATGACCCTCCTAAAAATGTACGCATCACTCAAACAAAATCTTGACTTGACATGCTATGCTTTTTCTATCTTATGTTAATGCTTAGAGGGTGATATTAATGACAATGATCCCTATATAGATACAGAGGTAATGATAAAGATACCTCTGGATATTACTGCTTAGAGGGTGATATTAATGACAAAGATCCTAATTTTCCAACAAGACTAAAAAACTAGACATTTCTTGTGGTGGCAAGAGGCCCAAGCATAAGCAATAGATAATAGATTTACTTGTCTTTTCTAGTCTCTAGTAGTTTTTATAACTATTGACTCTTTCATATTTATTATGATATTTTTTTAAACAATATATGAAAATTTAAGTTTGAAGTTGGCAATTATAACTCATTAGTAATGAATTATGAATATGATGCTTCATAAAAGTTGAAAGTTGTTTCATTTCATTTTATAACATTTCATTTCATGTTAGATATTATCTATTGTAATGGTTACACTTAGCATACAAGTACAACTTTGGTGATCAATGATGATAAATGTTATATATTGAATTTTGAAAGTTTAAAACTTTAAGATTGATGAATCACGAGACTCAATATGTTGTATGTTACTATGTTACTAACTTGTGGACGTGGTTGATGAAGATTATAACTTCTAGATGATTTTTGTTATATGGTTCAATCTATGGTTTTTTATGTTTTTTATATCTAATTCATAATTCTACATGTTTTTGTTGACATATATGTATCAAAATATAGAAAATATATATATAATATAAAAAACGCTCCGAGATTTGCTCCCAAACCGGGATCTTTTGAAAATGTCGCTCCCGCTCCTCACTTTTGCTCCCGCTCCCAAGTAACACTGGTCAGCGGCCACCCCTAGCTCAAGATTTATGGATCCCCCTCACACATTTTGGCACCAAGAGGACTCAACATTACGTTCCAGCAACCCTACATCAGCATGACATCATCATTTTGGCTCACATCTGGCTAATTCATAATTTTGTAAAGCTATTTGGTCGACTTGTGACCAAGGGATGTATCTTACCCATTTTTATAATGTTAAGGGGCTAATAGGCATTGTCACCGTTGAATCTAGCAAGGTCCTAGGATGGGTTCCTAGAGAGCAAAAACTAGGTCAAATGGAAACAATGGAACAATAGCCCATTGTCACCTCACTTAAAGCTCCCTGCTCTTTACGAATTTTCATTGATGGGAGGAGTCCCAGTATAATGGAAATCCCTAAGAATGATATATCAATGATGTCTAAGTAGAGATTTCAAGAGCCTATTCAAAGGAGAGACTCTAGTGATAGGTTTTACTTGCTCAGGAAGCAAGGTGGATGGCTCTCCAAGAAGGGCTAAAGGGAAACCTAGACATAGGCATGAGGAGTGTTTCTTGATATGAAGTACCCTAGACCTAAGAACAATGGGAGAATAGGGTTTTCTAAGTAATCCTTGTGAAATTGAAGTGACAAGGTTGCGGGACCACAAAGAAACCCTAGTGGACCCTGTTGTCGTATAAAGTGTCTAGGCACTGCGACAACGGTCACACGAAGACAACAGTCAGAGTAAGGGTTGTCACTCTAATCCTTACTCCCTCCGTTTAGACTCTCTCCTAGACAAGTCAAGGGGGCTAGTCCCTAAGGTAAATCGATGAGGATAGCCTCTAGAACATAGGCTCTAGAAGATTTTAAGGGTGAACAACTTGATGAATTTAATGCGAGTCTCGATCAATTGAGATAGAGAGATTAAAATAAGACAAAATTACAAGATAAGAATGACTACAAACCAGTGCTTTTATTTAAATTAACCAAAGACTAAATAATAACAAGTCAGCCGGAGCAATTTATAATGTGGCAAAGCGACGATCATGAACAATTAATTGTAAATGCCCAAAACTTTAGTATGCGGGATAATTTAGCAAAATTTATCTTTCTTCAACAGTCAATATGATTTTTTAAACAATTATCACACCTTGACAATAGAGAAATCACAAAAATCAATATTTTGCACTTAACACCAAAGACACCAAGGAATTTTAAGTTAGCATTTTAATTATTCCTTAGGCAATAACTTTAATGTGATAAATAAAGAAGTCAAACTGAATCAAAGGGTTAATAAATTAAATTTTTAAATCGGCCATAGGCCACATTAAAAATATTTAATGTGAAAGTGCAAATACACCTTTAATTTATTTCATTTTCAATTTTTAGATGTTTAACTTTTCAAAAAAATTTAAATTTTTATGTTTTTGAAATGTTTTGGGTTTTCTAAATGAAATAAAAAATACATAATAAAAAATCTAAAAAACGATAACCAAAATAAAAAATCAAACTTTAAACTAAAATGAAATTTGATCAAAATTTTATTCAAATGGGATTCGATTTCCTATAAAAAAAAAAGAAAACAACACTAGCCTAACTCATAAAGGAAAGTCTATCGCTGCTAACCCTAACAAAAACTAAAGAAAAAGGAATCGAAGATGTTTTTGGAATGTTTGTGCGTATGCAGGTTGGAATGGCGATGGCTAGCAACTCGATGGAGCAGCGGGAGGGCAGCTAGGGATTGAGCTTGCGTTTAATATAGGAGTGACGGACAGGAAGAAGGAGAAGCTGCAGACAAGGTTTGCAAGCAGAGCAATGTGGGATGAGGGACGAGTTCACGCGAGAGGAAGGAAGGGACGCAGGTTGGCCGACGAGATGGAGATATGCAGGTCTGCGCAGAGAAGGCCTCGGATTTGAGGGTCAAAGTAGACAACTATAGATCGAGTAGCATATGGAGCAGCCAGATGAGACAGTCGCGAAGGGAGGACGGAGTGAGCGGGAGCAGAGGTGCGCTGGACAGAGCAACAAAAGGATGAAGAAATGGATTTCGAAGGAGGGAGATGGGGCTTGCAGGCAGGGACCAAGCTTGAGGGAGATGGGGGCTTGTTGCAGGAATATGGAGCGCAGCGAGGAGGGCAAGGGAACTGTGGTAGGAAAATAAAAAATGGTCGCAGTTTTGGAATGACGCAGCGTAAGATGGCAGATCGGACAATGAGCAGGAATGGAGCGATAAGGGAGCAGAAAACGAAACCCGAAATTTTTTAGACAAAACCCCAAGACGCAGACAGTAAAAAGAATAATTTTCAAAATTTTCTGGAGGGGAAAAATGCGGCAAACAAAAAAGAAAATGGTAGCCCAAAAAACCCTTAAAAATTTCCCAGAAATTGTTGATTAAATTGATATATTTTGTTTCAGATTTATTAATGAAACCCCTGTAAAATTATTTCTAGATTTAAAAATTTTAAAAGCCTTGACTACAAAAAATCTGGATAATATCCCTGCAAAAATAATTTTGAGGCCAGATCTTACCCTCCAAGGCCTACATTTGGCTTCAAATCAAACTTTACCTTTAGATCTGCAACCTATGCCTGAAAACAAAAACACCCAGAACCCATATATACAAAAAATAAATAACCCCAGAAACCCAAGTCAGAAAACCCAAAACGTTTTACAGATCTATGCATAGGAATGGAAAATCTATCAGATCTAGGGAGTATGAGTCCAACTCCACTCCCAGATATGATAATCTAAGGCTCTCAACAACCATATTTATCAATTTCACACAAAAAATAAATTTTAAAATTTTAAAGGAGGTGCTTAGCTTGAAACTCTTCATGCATCACCAATAAAAATCTTATGATAAACCTGGGATTAAATTTAGCTGGGCTCTTTAGAAAACACGGTTTGAGAATTGGTTGGTCCAACTGAAAACTTCCCCTAACGCCTGAGGATCTAAAAATCAATACTTTCCTCTAAAACTCAATTCAACCATCAAAATAGAGCGAGAAAATAATAATAAAATTCAGATAAATAGAGATACCTGCTATTACATTCAAAATTTAAATTATCATTTAAACCCCATCGACTGAGCAAGATACCTGTACTCAAATCACTTTTCAGAAGCTATCATCAACGGCTTAAAAAAAGAAATTATGCATGAAAACAACACATCTTACAGTATTTCATGAAGAGTAACACCATCAAAATTTAACCCCAAAGTCTTTCTTTATTATCCAAAAAATTACACAAGTTACTTTTGCTTAGCACACGACTCAAAGATCGGATGGATCAACTAACAAATGACTTTCTATTTAAAGATAAATCCTCCAACAGCTAGTTCGAGTGATCCTCGCCAAATCAATCTCGACTGTTGATGAGGATTAAAATTTCTTTTAATCTCATCTGTCGAAATATTAAATTCTTGAGGAAATTCGAAAATTTCAATTAAATGCATTTTAATTAACTCAAAAATAAAAAAAATTGAGTTAATTTCCCCAAAAATTTGACGTTGACTTAACAGCCATGGACCAAAGGTTGAAAATTTAGCAAAATAATTAATTTACCTTAGTCTCGGGACTTTTTAAAATTTGATTTTTAAAGACCGACGAATTTTTCCTTTGGAGAATTTAAATTTGCCTAGGATCTAGAATTAATTAAATTTCTGGCTTAGGATTTTAATTAATTTTTTGCCAAAAAATTTAATTAATTAACCTATGAGGGGATAAATTATTTTTCTAACCCTCAAGACATTTTACATCATGATTTTCATATTTTTTACATCAGAAGGGGGAAAACCCATTTATAATAGACCCTCACAGACTACCCATTTCTGCGATACAAATATAATCCAGCAAACCAAGCACTTTGTAAATAAATAACCTAACCAAATAGTTAGGATTATTACCAAATCACTTTTACATAGACTCGATCTATAACACTAGGACTCGCCTAACATCCTAGTGACAAAATACATTCTGGCTTTGGGTTGAGATTGAAGGAAAACTTTGCCAACCATCCGAAAATGGATCGGTGAGACAAAAAACCTCCCATAATATAGATCGTCATCAGAAAAGTAGGTTTACCTAGGCAATTACATACATCACACGGCTCTGCTGAGATTATTTACATCATATACATGCAGAATGGGTTTACATTGTAACATGATGATCAAGCTGATGATGATAGTTGGATGGCACGGACACATCGATCAGGCGCTATCCCTTTTGCGAAAAAAAGAGGTGTACGACTATGGGTCGTTGACACGTAGTGGTCAACAGACCCAAAACAAGGTCAAGGATTTGGGATGAAACTTCAAACAAAAGGACTTCACCAAGTAGGGGGAAAGAAAAGGATCAAAGAGATTAGATTTGACTCGAATTTTCAATGCAATGACCCTTGATGAAGCCACTAACCAGTGAAACCTAGGGTCAATAATGGAGTTGGAGATAGGGCTTAGGATAATTCCAAATCTATTCACGGGATTGATCTCAAAATTTGTGGAGGCTTAGAGGACACCCCAGCACAGATATGGACCAATTCGCTCAACAAATGGATGGCTACAATAGATTTCGGGTGATGCCCTAAGAGACATTAGGGGTTAGGGCTTACAAAAGAAGAGAGGGAGGTGAAAAAGATATTCGTTTAGGTGATCACCATGGATTAGACAAGTGCCCAGTCTATCGGGAAAATGGAGTCAATGAGATTTCAATGTTTAGAGTTTCTTTTACCCAATCAAGGAGTTCCACAACAACTTCGCATAACCCTAAAGGCAACAACTAGTTCACTAGGACAATTTATACTTCTTGATGCTGCAATTGATGACTTATTAAGGCCATTATGAGATCATATACCCTTTGGAACATTCATTCACTATACCAAGCATGCAACATATGAAAAATACTCACAAAATCAAAATTTAACAAATTTGCATTTTCATTAGGGCAACAACTTAAACTTTATGAGTGAAAATTTCATACGTTATGCATGTGACATAAATAAAGAAATAGATGATGAAATAGCACTTATAAGTACAGAGAATATTTCCAATCATCAAGAGAGACAAAAATCGAAGATCCAAGACCAAGACAAGATTTCCAAACATCAAAGATATCCAATTTGTCCTCCAATAGCTATAGCGAAAATCCCAGAAGAAACAATGATCCAAATCCAAGTGATGATGAGAGGAGAAAGAGCCTCTCATCAATTTATATCATCCTTTAAGCATTTTATTTGCCTAATTAGGCCTAATGATGCCCCAACTAATAAAATAATGTGCAAAAATAACATTACTTGGTGACAAGCCCACCAAGATAGCTCCATAATACAACAATAAGCCTCTTAAGAGGGAAAAATGATAGATACAATAGGTCGAAGCGCCATTGAAGAGGCCTAGTGTAGTCCAATATGTGCCAAAATTAATGGATGGGCTCCAAACATAGTGATACAGTGGTTGGCCCCTTAATATCCAAGCAAATGACTTGTGGTGCATCAAAGTGGTTGTGGGGGCACAAAAACATCCTCATGGGTCTCCAAATGGATCGAACAACCCTGTATCCCATTTGTAAGGCCCAGAAGAATGATGCAAGCAGTGCCTTTGTCTCCCATGGTGAGACACATCCTCATCTGGGCCCTAGATCAGCTGCCAAGTGTGTGGTGCAAGAGTGTAGCCAGCGAGGCAAGGTGGTCCAAGTGCATCATCATCATCAAATAAATGGAACACAAGCAAGCAATGAGTGGAACTGAAGGATCCCAAGATGTGGCAATTTACGCTCTGCTATGGTGGAGGCCCATGGCTCTCAACGTTCACTGTACAAATGCTAATATGACCCTCTAGAGGACTTGGACCCTGTATAGGGAGACCGAACACATGATGAAGACCCACCTACAATCCTGTATAAGATCCAATGCATCCCCTCACCTTAAAGTACAAAGAATCATTAGTGCAATTGAGTAAATGAGCTTACAAATCATGGAACCAAGTGGACACTTCATAGTGAAGTGCCTTTCCATAATGGGCTTTAGAACGTATAAGTGTCTCCAAGTTCAAGAAGAAGGTTAACCAAGGATCCTATTAGGTGGTTTCAACATATAAGGGGAGTGACATGTCCATGGTATATCCATCAAATGGCAAGTGGCATGTGATACAATGATGGAACGGAGTGGGGCATCAAGGGAAGGCTCCAAGCCACATGCCACAGTACAAGGGTAGCTATAATGAGAGAAGCCCACATTTGGGTGTTTGAATGTAGGAGGTGTGAAAATTCCGAAACCCAGAATCCTATTGCAGCAACTAGAAATTATTCTCCTAATTGTTAAGTAAATTTAACAATTTATTTATTGTTTCCTACAACAAATATTGAATAACTGACACTACAACCTACACAAATAAAACTGCAGAATAATAAACATTGGAAGAAATGCTAGCGCACATAAAATAACACAGTTATTTTCGGACCAATGTCCCTGGAAAAACCCAACTTGGGAAAATCGGTGCAGTAGTGAAATTTGAGTACATCTATGGATGCCCAACTGGCAATCCAAACAACAAGAAAATATGACTAAAATACTGAAGGGAATTACCCTTCTCCCATAGGCAATCTTTGGCTGGACTTTCCCTATCAAAACTCGGCCTCCTGAAGCACTACGTCAACCTCTGCGCTGCACTACGTAGCTGGTTGGATGACTTTCTCTGGATTGGGCTCAGATGAAGTCGTTTTGCCTCTAGAAATTGAGAAAATCGTCTCTTCGGTCTTCCGAGACTCCTTCTCGGCCTCTAGAACTAAGAACGAATTTTTCTCCTCACCAAATCGATTTGCCTAATTGAAGCATGGTGTAGTCCCTCAACACTGCCTCTATGGGATAATTCAACTCACTTGTTGCTGCCTCCCCGGATCTGGAAAATCATTTCTCCTGCTCACTATCCCTACCCCTCAATCACTGCTTCGATCTCACTAGCTCTCTCTCGAGCAACTGATTATTGCTACTCTGGAAATCGATCTCCTCATGAAATCGAATTGTTGAAGTGATTTCTCCAAGCCCCATCGACTTCTTATAATCCGCTATTGAGACTTCAACAAGCAAGATTAGAACTTAATCGATAGATACAATTAACTTGAAGTCAATCCCTGTGAATTTCTAGAACATTCACACATTGATTTAATTAATTTTGATTAATTAATCATATTCCCTAAGTTTAGACTTAGGAAATATTTAAAAACTGACCAATAATCTAACTAAGTCATTTCTAGGTGGAATTTCCAGAAACAATTTCTGGGTTTTTGAGATCTCATGCAGGGAAAATTTTAGGGGCTAATATTGCAAGAGAACTAATTTTCCATGCTTTAAAAAAAAAAAAAGATTCGTCAATTTCCAATTTTTTAGAATATCATTCGCCGAAAGTTTATAGTATAAGAATATTTTTCTTTAGAAATCACCAGAATTTTATAAATATTATACAAAACCATTAGAAATATGAATATTTTTACAAAAGTATCACCAAGCCTTTTACAATTTGCATATTAGGGATTAGTAATATTTGCCAAGATTTCTAAACTTTAAGATAAATTTCTATGCTTAAAATTTTCGCTGATCTCATGCATTCTAGCCTCTCCACAAAATTTCAAAACTAGAACACATCAGATGCTACAAAAACTAAGAGGAGGGAGAAATCGTGGTAGATGAGTTACTCAGAGCTTTGTTTTTCCACCCTTCTTCATATGCCTTTTTCCTTTTATTGATTTTTCGTTTTATAACTACTTGGGGCTCCAGGGGATGAGAGCATGAAGTGTAAGTTATAGTAGTGAATACCTCCTTGAGGTAGGGAAGTTCATCGCTCACCAGGAGTTGGAACAATCATGGGTTCCTTAACGATGTAAAGGGGAAATATAAGGGCCCTAAGAACAAGGGTGATGTTCATAATGATAGGGGATAGAGCTCATGCTGGCTTTTGCCCATGCGCTAAATTTGTATGTCCCGACCATCTTTAGCATTTTGTGGTACATTTCTTGTTGAGAGGCCAAATTATGCTTTTTCCTTTTCTTTTAGTTGCATCAACCTCCGGGATATTGTTCCAAGCCCAACCCAAAGTGCGGACAAGAGGAGGGGGAAGCTAAAACTCCTTGTGGACCCAATCGACAAATGTAAACTCAAATCGGAAATGTGGTGAAAGGGGTTATAACAAGCAGACCGAAATGGTGTATGTGGTGTCGGAAGGCGGATCCATTCAACCAAAATCAGGATTTCCCATGTAGTGCCACCCCTAAAGCTTGTAGTCAATAAAAGAGATTCTACGAGACTAGGATACAAGGTTAACCATCAAATTGGGCAAAGGAGACGAGAGTACAAATCAAGCCCACTATTTCTGCCGAATCCCCCCACTAATCCATCCCTTAAAGTGTCCATTACAAGTAAACAAAAATACAGAACTACACAATGAAAAACCATACCTTCGGGGTTGGAAGGTCCACCTTCAAACATACAATCATAATAGATGGGCGAGGGAGCATATGGCTAGCCCAGGTGGTGGAGATAGTGGCACATCAAGCTATCTGGTGGCTACAAGGCGCTGCTAGCTATCGGCTGAGGACCATCTAAGAAAAAATTTCCCCTATCGATATCACCCATAGGTGGTGGCTAACATTTGGCTCCAACTGGGACATGATCTCTCAAAAGAGTGCACAAACATACTCGAACGAGGACGTCATGAGAACACTACCAATCTCTTGGGACCATAGACCTGTTACCTGCACATGTCAAAGACCAAGCACACGGGGCAACATGTTTTTGTGGCATCTTATGATCGCCCATGCTTGTATTAGGCCATAAAAATGAACAAGAAATAAATATTATTCTAAATGCAATTCTAATCTAAATGCTCTTATTCTATCATGATAAAAGGATATGATCTTAGTTATAATGTGAAAATCGATATGCAATGCATCCTACCCTAACATGCATATTATTTCATACAAATACTAAGTGTAATCATAGAGCCAGTGCACCCAACATATCATTAGATCAAAACAAACATGCTTGTCTATATCATTAATCATGAAATAGATCCAAAGCCAACATAGGCACAATCACATGGACGATGATGCGGGTGGGAGGCGGGAAAATATGATTTTCATTTGACGTAGAAAGGAGTCCTAGATGATGAAAAATATGTCAAACTAGAAGTGCAAAGCCTTTCTTCTAAGCACAAGATGGAAGATTGAATGATCAAACCCAAGAACTGCCTATCACAATCATTGTTATGCTTTGTGGATGTGTAAAGGTCGTGATGGGAAAGAAAAGAGGACTAAGGAGATGGAGGGGCACAACAAACAAGTTGCTTGACGTGATGGTCATGCTGGATAGGGGTAATGATTGTATGCTCATAATCCTGATGATATGGTTGGGAAGAGGATTTACATCATGTGAGTGGTTCTTTCCCAACATCATACTCAAGAGGGGGAAAGGACTCACTAATATCGGCAATGGCATGGGAAAGGGCAAACCAAGGGTTCATAGGTAATGCAGCTATGTCTGTGTTAATTTTAGGTAACAATGGTATGTTCTATGTTTTAGAGCAATTTTACTTCAATTTCTTTATTAACCCAATATCAATATACAATTTAGCAATCACATCAACATGATAGTAAAATGCAGATAGAACATAAACAGAAACAGTGGAAGACAAGCCAAGACAAGAGGACACAAGATGTGGCACCAGCCAGAGACAAACCCCAATGTGGGGAAACCCTTGATCGATTCTTCTTATATTCGTCAATAGTTCAGCAGAGAGATAGATAGTACAATATACAAATCTGATAATTTATGACAGTAGCAAAAGAGCCCTAACTAGAAAAGTCAATGCTGGTCAACAGGGCAGAATTCTTTCTCAATTCATCTCAGTCAGACCTAGTCAACTTCAGCCTCCAACAGCAAGTCTAATCAACCCAAAATAGTGCGAAAAAGTCCAGTCAAAACTCGTCAATGAAAGTCAATCCTGCGGCCAACCCTAGTACAGTTAACACTGGTCAAAGGAGAGCTCAGAGTGCCTCGGTTTTCTACCTAGATCTATGCGCCCTGCTAGGACCGAGATACCTCACCCAAACCAAAGTCAAAATAGGTCAACACATCAAGTCAACGCATTGAAACAGCCTCCCTACAGCTTGGTCAACGTTGGTCAATGCAGTCAACAGAAATTTGTCCTCCTTTCCTTTGTGTGAGAGAGAAGATTGCCCAGAAAAGCGTACCTAATCACAAGAGGAGAGAGAGAGATGTGAGATGAGATGATCATAAAATGACTTGAGGTCTCCTTTTCATATGCAACGTTGAGAATGAACTAAGGGTTTGAATGTCTGTTTTGCTTGCTGGCTGACCTTGACAATTTGTCCATAATATAAATAAATTCACATCTTCATTTGTACATGTCAGAATCAGATGATCTTTAGATCAATCCTACACCTCTCGAAGAGAGGAATCCAAGAAAAATATTAGTAGTCATAAATAAGATGACCCATGTGGAGTTTGGCCCTAGTTGCCAATTTTAACACTCCCTCTCAACTAGGGAGAACTCTATCTACTAATCCATCTGCCAATTTGTACTATCTTTGCCATCAATACATTACCCTGATAGCTCTGCTCTACTAAACTATGAAGAACAAGAAGTGATCGAGAACGTGTCATACCATTCTCTACTGACCCGAAGTCAGTCCCAAATAAAAGAGTGTCTCATAACACTCTTACTGACCCAAAGTTAGTTCCAATCGAAAGAGAGTGTCTTATATCACTCTTACTCACCCGAAGTTAGTTCCAATCAAAAGAGAGTGTCTTATATCGCTCTTACTGACCCGAAGTCAGTTACAATTGATCCCAGATCAATATCGATCATCCTAGCATAGTGAGTACAGTAGTACACGATGCGTCCATTGGTAGTACTATGGTCCCTATCCTCATTTTTCTACTGATTGGTCAGATGAGAGGTACTTCCCATGAGTCCCAAATTGCATTGGTAGGATGTCTCAACAGGAGAAGGATGAACCACTCATCCTGCCTACATGTCGCCACGGGTTATCACAGGGGAAGGTTGAACCACTCACTCTGTACACAACAAACCACTAGGGGAAGGTTAACCCACTCACCCTATGGTTGCTCATTGCTCCAAGAAATACCCCACGCCCCCCGAAGCTCCCAGAGCTCAATGTCCATATCATACAGGACCCTCATAAGAGGGTCTCTCCATGACTCCAAGTCATTCTCGGAAGGCCAAGAACTTGACCTTCCCCACAGGATTTGTCAGAATATCGGCGACCTGCTCATCAGTACCAATGTGATGAACCCTTATTGCTCCTCGTTGTACCATATCCCGGATAAAGTAGTACTTGATATCTATATGCTTGGAGCAATCATGAAACACAAGATTCTCTAATAATCGGATCCCACTCTGATTGACACAGAGGATCACGGTGGTATCCAGCACATGTCCAAACAGCTCACTGAAGAGCTTCCTCAACCAGACAGCTTCATAGGAGGCCATACTAGCAGCTATGTATTCGGCCTCTATGGTGCTCAAGGAAACCGATTTCTGCTTCCTGCTCATCCAAGATATCGAAGCAGAACCCAAAGAAAAATAATATCCATAAGTGCTCTTGCGGTCCACCACACTACTAGCCCAATCAGCATCAGAATGACCATGCAGCCTCACATCTCCAGCAGTGTATCTCAGTCCATGAGTGATTGTGCCCAGAAGATATCTCAAAAGATTCTTGGCACCAATCCAATGTATATGATAAGGCTCAACCATATATTGGCTCAACGTGTTAAATGCAAAACATATGTTCGAACGGGAGTTCACCAAGAACATTAGTGCTCCTATGAGTTGACGATACTCAGAAGCATTTCCCAATTCAGGTCTGACAACACTACCACATAACTTTTTAAAGTTAAGTTTGATCGGGGTAGTCACAAGCTTGCAGTGTACCATCTCAAATCTTTCCAATATCTTCACAACATATTTTCCTTGAGATAGGAAAATTTCACCTACCTTTTGCTAGACCTCCAACCCTAGGAAGTAGTGCATTAGTCCTAGGTCCTTCATCTCAAATTCAAAAGCCAACTCCCTCTTACATTTGAGAATGTGAGGGTCTGCACCTGTCAAAAAGAGGTCATCCACATAAAGTACCAGAATGAGAGGTTTATCATTTTCAACCATAAAGTAAAGGTTCGGATTAGCTTCACTTCTAGTGAATTTCAGCTTTATCAGATAGCTATCAATCCTCTCATACCAAGCCCTGAGTGCTTGCTTCAAACTATAGAGAGCTTCTTCAACCTGCATACATGAGATTCCTGGTCATGAACCTCAAACCCCTCGGTTTGTTCCACATAGACTTCTTCTTTGATCGAACCATGCAAGAAAGCGGTCTTGACATCCATCTGATGTAGGTTCCATCCTTGCGAGGTAGCAAGGGCTACGATCGAGCGGATGGTGGTGTATCAGGCAACAAGTGCAAATATCTCATCATAATCCACACCTTGCTTTTGAGAGAAGCCCCGAGCAACAAAGCGAGCCTTGAACTTTTATGTACTCCCATCAACTCCATGCTTGATTTTCTAAAGCCACTTAGAGGTGACAACTGATTTTTCCTAGGGTCTAGGGACCACATCCCCAACATCATTCTTCATAATTGACTCGTATTCTTCATTCATAGCATCCTTCCAAACTTGTTGCTTCACGACTTCTTCAAATGATGAAGGCTCATTTTGAATGATAATGCTCATGACAGTCAAGTATCCTTGATACCTATTCATCTTCTTGATTTCACAGAAAGTCCCCATTGGTGCAATATGTTTCTCGGCATCTTCGAGAGTCTCCCTAAGCCATGAGGGTCTCCTCTTGGAGGAGGAAGATCAATAGGATCCATAGGTTCATCAATATCAGGCATTGTTTCATCTTCTTTTGCACCTTGTTTTCTAGTGTCAGCTTCTTTGTCCTTCCTTGCGATAGGAAGGTTGTTGATCTTGTTGAGGGCTATATCTTCATCGAAGGTGACATCATGACTTATCTCAACTTCTCTTTGACTAGCCACAAAAATTCTATATCCCTTAGAATTTTCACTATAGCCCACAAAGATTACTTTCTTCCTAGATGCATCCAATTTGCTTCTTTTCTCTTTCGGCACATGAAAATATACAGGGCTTCCAAAAATTCTAAAATGAGAGACTTCGGGTTTCTTACCAGTGAACATTTCTCCGGGAGTCTTGGAGTCCAATGCTTGATGAGGGCATCGGTTTTGAACATACACAACGGTATTTGTAGCTTCAGCCCATAGCAACTTCGGAAGCCCTTGATCATGAATCACAGCACAAACAACTTCTACAATAGTACGATTCTTCCTTTCAGCCACACCATTCTTCTCGGGAGTGTATGGTGTTGTAATCTCCCTCTTAATGCCAGCTTCTCTGCAATAATCATGGAATTCATTGGATTCGTACTTGGTCCCATTATCAATCCTTAATATCTTGATGATCTTCTCGGATTGGTTTTCGATCAAGGCTTTGAAGTGTCGGAACTAGGTGAACACTTCATCCTTCTTTTTCAAGAAGTAGATCCAGGTCTTGCCAAAATAATCATCCGTTAAGGTGAGATACTATAAGTATCCTCCCAAAGAGTTTACGGGCATCATACCAGATAGGTCGGAGTGGATCAATTGCAATATATAAGTGGTCTTGTTATTACTTGAGGGGAATGGTCCCCTTGTAAGTTTTCCTTCGGCACATCCCGGACATACACCTTCATGCTCTACTTTGAACTCGGGCATACCTGTCACCATCTGTCTCACATTGGATAGGGCCTTATAATGAAGATGAGCAAACCTCCGGTGCCATAGTTCAGATTGTAGAGATGTGTCGCAAGACATGGCTCCCAATGGACTTCCTCCAACTTGATACAAAGTGTCAACCCTGAACCCAAGAGTAAAAGCATCTTTAAAATTTCTTTTCCAAACATGTACCTTTCCATCGATCAATGCCACCTTGAATCCTTTGTCTTCCATTTCCGAAATGGACACCAAGTTCTTCTTAAGATCAGGTACATATAGTACTTCTTGTAAATGAATAGTGTTACCTTGATTCAATTGGAGGGTAACATTCCCTACTCCCTTCACAAGATAAGTGGCATCGTCTCCAAGGATGAATTCCAATTTTGTATCGTTTTCTATCAAATTAAAGAGAGCTTCCTTGTATCTGATGAAGTGTCTTGAGGCACCACTATCAATTAGCCAATTCCCTAAAGTGTCCGGTGGAGAGCTAGTGGAGAGGGCCAATATAAGATAGTATTCCTTTTGCTTATTGTTAACAACATTTGATTCTTCATACCTGAAGTTCCTTGCTTTCTTGGAGGGTTGACCATTTCCTTGATATCCCACATTCATTTTTCCCTTGCCATTGGACCTTCCATTCCTTTGTTCGTTGTTGTTGAAGTTGCCCCTGGAATGATTGTGATCATCAACATGTGATGTGTCCCTTCTATTTGGACACTCCCTTGCATAGTGGCCAAACTTATTGCAAACAAAGCACATGCCCTTCCTTCCTCCCTTAGATCAAGGTTTTCCATTGAAATGACCATTAGACCCTGCATTATTTCTCCTTTTGGCATGAGCGGAGAATGCAGTGGGGTTGCTTCTATTAGAAGGCATTTCTTGCTCCACCATTATTGTTTCTTCTTGAATGCATCTCGACATCAATTCTTCAAACCGTGGAATTCGATCATTGTTGAGTATAGTGGTTCTAAATATATACCACTCAGGTGGGAGTCTTGCAAGGGTAGTGATCTAAGTCACATGACACGAGGACACGAGACATGGAGGACACGTAAATAGGAGTATTCAGTACGACATGCAGCGACCTGGAAACAGGACACAGGGGACACGTTTTATATATATTTAATAAAATATATATACCGAAATATAGTTTTTTATCCATATTAAATTGCAGGTTGCAGCTTATCTAATCAAATTAGATATAATTACTTCTCAAAGTTCATAGTTCACTTTAAAAAAAAAAAATAGAATCAAAATTTACTATTTAGAAATTAGAATGTGATATGCTTGGTCTTGATTCTTGAATATTCAATGTTCATTGTTCATGTACAACTTACAAGCACATAAGAAACTACTAAGTACTTACTACTAACTATAAATTTAGAACTTAGATATTAAAACCATAAAATGCAGATTTTCCATTAAGTCATCAAAATCAAAATGTATCACTGTTCAGTGTTTACAACAATGTTGCATTAATCATTATCGGGATAATATCGGCGCGAAGAAAAAATCGTAATTATCGGGAAACAATCGAAAATAATCGGGAAAAAATCATTCGGTACAAAAATATTCATTTTTTTTTCATTTTTTTCAATTTTTTTAATATCTAAACCATTTACAACATAAAATAAATACATTAACACATAAATATGATAAAAGAACTAATATATAAGATGTTTAATATCATTTCTAGTGCGTGCTAAAATCACACATAACATTGAATCATGTCCTGAATAGTAAGTCCTGACTCTTGAGTCCCAACTCAACCTCAAAATATCAACAAAAAATATAATAATGTATCTCATCATGTCATAATGTCATATACAATAAAATGAAGAAAATAACTAAAGTCTAATCCTATTGATTTCCTCTGCCCCTCTTGCAAGAAAATGCCACAGCTTTCCCTTTCCCTCTAGATGTAAATGCTGGTGTTGGTGGAGTTGGCAATGGAGTTTGCTATGCTCTAGAAGCTGAAGAACTAGAAGTAGGAGCTATAGGAGGTAGACCACGTCCTCTACTTGTGGCAGGGGTAGCGCGGGCAGGTGGTGTCACCTGGAAACATTACAATCTCCCAATCCTGAAATCCTGAAAAACTGATAAGTCTGCTACATTTTGAATGAAATCTAAAATTCTACTCTCCATATGAAATCCAATGAAGCCGGAACCACTCTCAAACATCCTGAGTCATTTCATGGTAATGTTAAAAATTTAAGTAAAAGGATGAAAATGAAGATTAAGGAGAACGTCACTTTTACTTTAAAAATTTAACATTACCATGAATAGCATATCAATACTAGGGCCTAGACTTGATCATTAAGCTGCCCCACTCAAAAATTATTTGTTTCTTTCAAAAAAATTGCAGCTTAGGCAGGCAACGTTTTCTATCAATGGAATATGCGTTTTCCAAATGCAGGACACGACGAAAACCGGCGAATACATTTTACATTTTACAAGACAGGATGAAAAACGTTTTCGACGCGTTTTAGGATTGTTTTCCAGGACACGAAACCTTGGAGGACGTGTCCTGTGACTTAGGTAGTGATAGTAAGTTCCCTGTCACGAATGAACTTTCCAATCAAAAGTAGATCATTCTTGATCTCAGTGATCCTTAATAAGTAGGATTGAATATCCTTTCGTTGCCCTTCCTAATATCCTTCAACTTATTTTTAAGAAATAAAATTTGATTAGCATCACTAACCTTGAACATGTTGATCAACCTGTCGTAGATCTCCTTGGTGGTCTTCAATTCTGAGATGTAGGCCACTAGACACTTGTCAATTGGTCTTCACAGTAGTCGGTGCATTTGAAAGAGGCTTAGGGATTTTACCCTTCACATAGTCCAACTCTTCTTGTTCTTCCAAGGTCAAATCAAGAGACATCTTCCATCCATGATAGTCAGATGTTTCACGGAGCTTGTATTCAGCTGGGAAGTGGGATGAGGAACCCATTGAGCCTTTTGTCCTCGTCCAACTGCCTTTGGTGATTTCTCTTTCACTCTTGCTTGGGCTTTGTCTTCACCTCAACTCTGATATGATGTTATTTTTAGGTAACAATGGTATGTTCTATGCTTTAGAGCAATTTTACTTCAATTTCTTTACTAGCCCAATATCAATATCCAGTTTAGCAATCACATCAACATGATAGTCAAATGCAGATAGAACATAAACATAAATAGTAGAAGACAAGCCAAGACAAGAGGACATAAGATTTCGCACCAGCCAGGGACAAACCCCAATGTGGGGAATCCCTTGATCAATTCTTCTTATATTCTTCAATAGTTCAACAAAGAGAGAGAGTACAATATACAAATCTGATAATTTATGACAACAGCAAAAGAGCCCTAACCAGAAAAGTTAACGCTGGTCAATAGGGCAGAATTCTTCCTCAATTTAGGTCGGTTTTGAAGCCAATCAACTTTGGCCTCCAACAGCAAGTCTAATCAGCCCAAAACAGTTTGAAAAAGTCCAGTCTGGTCAACCAAATTCAACCCTGCAGCCAACCCTAGTACTGTCAATGCTAGTCAAAGGAGAGGTCAAATTGCCTCGATTTTTGTGCCCAGATCTGCGGCCTGCTAGGATAGAGATACCTCACCCAAACCAAAGTCAAAACAGGTCAATGCATCAAGTCAACGTAGTCAAATAACCTCCCTGCAGTTATATCAACACTGGTCAACGCAGTCAACATAAATTTGTCCTCCTTTCCTTCGCACGTGTGAGAGAGAAGATTTCCCATAAATGAGTACCCAATCACAAGAGGGGAGAGAGAGATGTGAGATGAGATGATCATAAAATGACTTGAGGTCTCCTTTTTATATGCAACGTTGAGGATGAATTGGGAGTTTGAACGCATGTTTTGCTTGCTTTCCGACCTTGACAACTTGTCCATAATATAAACAAATTCACATCTTCATTTGTACATGTCGGAATTGGATGATCTTTAGATCAATCCTACACCTCTCGGAGAGAGGAATCCAACAAAAATATCAGTTTTCATAAATAATATGACACATGTGGAGTTTGGCCCTTGTTGCCAATTTTAACACTTTGGGCTTTTAGAGAAGGCAAGGGAAGGTAGGGCTCTCTTTGTGATCATCATTGTCATCATAAATGGGGCCATCTACTTTCCACAAACCTTCTTCATGAATGGGAAAAGAATGATCCTCCCTTTCACTGGTGTGAATGGGAAAACCATCATCAACCTCATTTTCCTTGTCAGAATCATAGATAGGGTCACTGTCAAAATGATGGTTTCCTACATCCCATTCCCCTCATTAATGCATTAGAAATAAAAAAATGTCATCTTCCTAGGGAGCTACAATATCCATATCTCCCAGAACCCTTTCTTGAATGAGAGACCCCACTTCATCATGTTCATCCTTATGGACTTCAATGGGGTTTTCATTTATGCCATGCAATGCATATGGACACAAAGCAATTGATTGCAATAGAAGGAACATGAAATATGTAAGATGTTATACATGCAACAAACTTGGACATAAAGCAAGGGAATGCAGAAGCAAATTTCAAAATTCAAAACAAGAGGACCATACATCATCACAGTTCCAGGAATTGAAGAAGACAGAATTAGAGACAGAAAGGTGTGACATAACTCAGTTAGCTGACATAACAGACACAGGGGAATCTGAAAGTGAAGAAATTCAGTATTCCATCTTGCATACGCTGATATAATGAAGATAAGTCACGTATATACGCGAATTGCAGGCTGCAGAGTCGCGTATATAGAGATCAGAAGAAAGGGCAGCAAAACAAAACCAGGAAATGGTTCGTTCTTGGTTGCCTCAGGCTCAGGGGGAGCATATATTTCAAATAATGCATTGTTGGCATTATGGTTAGAAGTTGTTGATAAAGTCTATGAAGCTAAATGATACATCTTGCTGTTTGATCAAAGGAATGGTATTGCAGGTTTGGACGCTGATGCTTATGGTGCAGATCATATATGATGAATGATAGTCATGGTCTTGAATGAATTGCTGGTCTTAGAACTTGCATCTGCTCAGGGGGAGCATGGATGGATTGATACAACTTGGCATATACAAAGGGGAGCTCAATCAGAAACTTCAACATGTACTCAGGGGGAGTATGGACAGCAAAAGGTATACCAAGGAAGAGAATATCTTGGTCTGCCCTTTGCCCTTGATGTCAAAGGGGGAGAGTGACTTGGTGTGGTGGTTGCCATCAAGTCCAAAGGGGGAGATTGTTGGCATTATGATACAAGTGTTGTCCTTGATGGCAACTCACTCAGAGGTTGATACAGGTGATGGCAACTTAATCAGAGGACAGATCTTAGTACAACAGGTCAAGAAAGAGATATACGCAGGTTCATTGTGACAAATCAGCGTATACACGCGGGTTGGACGTGCCGAAGACGCGTATGCGTATACATGCACTTTCACGCAAGGAAAAGCGCGTACATGTGGGAAAACTTATGTCTTGGTCCGTGGTAGTTAGTCCTCGGTATTTGAACCTATGGTTTTGGACCATGGTGTCTCGTCAAAAGTATTGATCCCAAGTATTGGGCCCATGGTATTGATTTATTATGGTTTTGGACCGTGGTATTGAAAGAAGCCTAACCTATATAAGGAGAAGATCATTAGGCAAAGGAGAGAAGCAAGGAATGGATGTCTAACGAAGTGGGAAGATCTAGTATTGTTGGTTATCTGTTCGTGATGCTTGGCTAGGGTTGGATATGACAGCGAAGGTATAAGTAATTATCTATAGATCTGTACGCGGGTTGTCTCTGGTGAAAGCCCGTATACACGCGGTTTTGATATAGTCAGGTAGCGTATGCATTATGAGATTTGGAGTTTCAGTTGCTCTTGATTCTAATGGTTGTTGCAGAGTTCTGGGCTCTGGTTTGTATTCTGTATTTTTGATGACAGGGTTTTAGTGATTCGGTATCGGGTGATTTAGAGATTTATGATGCAAGTATAAGTTGATGATTGTATTGCAGCAGTGATTTTTTGTACTCATGGATCCAGTCTGAAAATTTATGAAACGTGGTCCCTGAAAGAAAAAGAAGGTTGTACCCTTCTGTAGGTCAGCACCTACGTACTAGTATATTAGTTAGTACAAGAGCTGAGGGGGTTGTAGCTCCCTTCCAAAAGTAGCTGGAAAACGAGAGAGGGTTGTAGCCCTCTGCAGGTTGAAGCCTGCGTGCTGGTAAAGGACTGCACCAATACATTGTAAAAGAAGTTTCTTATTAAAGGAAGAAAGAGACGAATTGCAGCAGGTGGTTTTCACCCACATTGGGTTTCCACCTTATATCTTGGTGTTCATGTGTGCTACTTATGTGTGATGATCTGTTATGTTTTACTGCACCTGATTACTGTTATTATGGTTAATAATGTTCTGATGAATTTACTGAAGATAAGCTAACTGAATCATAAGATTACTGCATGTACGCTAGTTGCATTTAACACAGTCGCGTATATACGCTGATATACTGAACTAAAGCCGCGTATATGAATCTGAGTATGAAATTGAAAAGTATCTGATTTGATAATACTGATTCACCCCCCCCCCTCTCAGTATCATTTCCAACATTTGGGTGACAACATTTTCTAGTTTCGTTGTCGGGGACTAATATTTTGGTCCTTGGTGTTCGTGACATTATCGTAATTTTTTCATCATTCTTTATTTCGGCAATGCCACATTTTGGCGGCGTTGCCGGGGATAAGTTTACCTTGCTCTCGGTGCTTCAACTGTTGATTTTGGGGTAGCATCGGATGTGCTTTAGCTCCGAAATTTTGTGGAGGGGCTAGAATACATAAGATCTCCAAGACCCAGAAATCGTTTGGAGAAATTCCACCCGGATTGTGAGTTATTAAAATAATTAATATTTTTAATGGAGTTCCTAAGTCTAAACTTCAGAAAATAAAAATATTAATGGGTATTAATAAAAATATGGGTGAGAAGCTTCTAAGAGACGAGGATCAAGTCTATTTTAATCTTAGTCGTTGATTAGGGACTTAATCTCGGTCATTTATTCATCAGCACGAAAAGTATAAGAGGAGGCTTGAGAGTTAGTTGAAGATACACCAAGTGATGAGTTAGTTTGATTTTTCTGGGGCGAGGTTTGCTGAGAAAATCGAATAAGTGATTTGAGTTGCAGTGAGTGGGGCAGAAGCAGAGATTTGGATCGTAAAGGAGTTATGAGTCAAAGAGTACCAGACAGGGAGGCAGCAGTAGCATCAAAGAGGTAGCGCAGAGGCCTATGCAGCCCAGGAAGGGGCTCACGCAGTGTTGATGTAGGCCAAGAGGGTCTCTCGCAGTGCCAATGCAAAATATTTGTGAGAAGTACGAGATTTTGCTGGAGAAGAAAGGTTCTAAGCGGGGAGGGCTGAACAACAGTCTTCCTCCAACAAATCGATCTAGCAGAAGGGAAGACACAGTCTCCTAGAGGCAAGACGTTGGCCCAAGCAGTGATAGTGTTGGGATTTCGAAGTGTTTGCCGGAGTCAAGCCACTCAATGGATCAATAATGACTTGAAGAAGGAGGTAAACCCTCGTATATATTCCTTGCTGCTGAGATTTCTCTGAAAGGTTAGTCGGTATGAGAGGCCTACGTAGCCCAGGAAGGGGCTCACGCAGTGTTGATGTAGGCCAAGAGGGTCTCTCGCAGTGCCAATGCAAAATATTTGTCAGAAGTTCAAGATTTTGCTGGAGAAGAAAGGTTCTAAGCCAGGAGGGCTGAACAACAGTCTTCCTCCAACAAATCAATCTAGCAGAAGGGAAGACACAGTCTCCTAGAGGCAAGACGTTGGCCCAAGCAGTGATAGTGTTGGGATTTCGAAGTGTTTGTCGGAGTCAAGCCACTCAGTGGATCAGTTGTGACTTGAAGAAGGAGGTAAACCCTCGTATATATTTCTTGTTGTTGAGATTTCTCTGAAAGGTTAGCAGGTGTGAGAGGCAACCTGTTGTACTCAGATTCTGCTTGCTTAATAATACAAACCCTCTATCTGCTACACCAGTTTTCCCGCATTGGGTTTTTACAGGGACGTGTTGTCCAAAAATAACAGTGTCCTGTGTGTGTTTTTCTCATATATTTTCAATTTATGATCTATATGTCAGTGTAGTCTGCAGCAGAGTTTTTCATCACTGTCTCTAAATTAAATAACTTGTTGAATGCAATAACAAGTACGAGATGATAAACCAGTGATAGCAGTAGGATTTCTGATGTGTAGATTCAGAATTTTTCACATGGTACCAAAGCATTGCAAAACATAGGACACTGAAGCCATCAACCAGGAGATCAAGCGAAACTGTTGCTGAGAATCAGTTGTCCCGAGTGACAACGTTGTTTCAGAGCCAGAGGAGCAGTTGAAGGAGTGACGCAAAGGCTCACACAATGCCTGCATTAGCATTCTGAGCCAGTGGAGGGTGACACAGTATCCGAGAGGAGCTCATGCAATGACTACATCAGATCTCTAGGCCAGCGCAGATCCTGAGAGGCTCAAGTCAGCCAGTTGTTGGGGCAGGAGAGGTGGTGAAGATTCAATCTGTGGTGTTGGTGGGGCACTGTTGTTGTTGGTGCAGAACAATGTCTAAGGAGACAAAACCGGGGTAGAGGGAGTCACTACCTTAGCATATTTCTTGCCAAAGAAATCTAGATCCGGGTTGCTGAGCAACAACAAAGGAGGATTGAAGAGGAGTGATTCAACATTTGGCGGGAGGATTTCCGTGAAGGAAATCAGGACTCAGAGGGAGTCTAGAAAGAACTTGTTCCTTAGAGGATTTCTAGCACCAAAGAAATCCAGATCCGAGTCTTGCTGGGGCAGCAATAAGAGAGGGAGAGGAGAACCTGTTCTACACTTGTTTTAGCAGAGATGGTAGTCAATGGACTGAGGTATTAGGACAGATTGGATGGAGCATCCAACTTTGTCATTTGGAAGGCCAGGATCCTAGCAGTCTTCGACAAGAATCACATCAAGGATTATGCCTTGAAAGTAGTGGTTGTACCAATCGATGATGATCCTCTCAAGAAATACAAGGAGGCTCAAGCGAAGGTGAAGTGCATGATCCTAGACGGGGTCAAGGCTCATCTGATACCACATATTGTTGAAAGGAAACAAAAAGGTAAATGTGGGATGCCTTGACCACCTTGTATGAGGGAACTTCCATCCAACGAAAGATGTTGCTTAAGAACCAGTTGAGATAGTATCAGATGTAGAAGGGAGAAGAAATCAGTCCCTTCCTTCTCAGGTTACAAATGATTAGAGATCAGCTGACTTTTGTGGGGTCTACACCAGATCCTGCGTTCATGGTCAGGACTTCCCTGAATGCAGTCACTGAAGACTGGGAGACCTTTGTCCAGAGCATCTTAGGCAGGTTTCCCTCCCCAGTTGAGAGGAGATGTGGGCAACTCTTCGAAAGGAAGAGATCAGGCAGTTAACCAAGGTAGGAAGTAGCGGTAAAGGAGTCAGAGTCAAAAAGGAGGAAGAGGAGGATGCATCTCTCGCATTAGCAGGACATCCAGGGCAGCAAAAGAGGAAAAGAAAGACATAACCAAAGTCAAATGCTTCAAATGTGGGGAATTGGGACATTTCGTCACTCAGTGCCCTCGGAAGAAGGGCAAGGAAGAGAAGTCTAACTCGAAGGCTACTCTAGCTAAAGCTGACAAAGAAGATGATGATGAGGATTCTGCCATGAGTGCTCATGCACCTCTAGAGAAGAGGTGGGGTGACATTGAGCTTTAGTCGGGAGGACTACAAAAAGGGTCAGGATCCTTAAGGTGCCCAAACTCTTGGATCACATACGGCTACTGGAGCCCTTAACGATAGTAGCAGAATGATGGGAGTCAATTGGTGCGAAGGATGATGGAGCGACAATGGAAAAGCTAGAGTGCCAAAGCTTGAAGCAGCTCAGTAGAGTGTTGAGCAATGCAGGAGGCACAGAGCAGATACAACAGCAATGCAGTAGCATCAGAGGGTCAGCACAGATTAGCAACAGAGGTAGCTTCAGCATCACAACATATCCAAACTGACCAGCGTGTCAGCTTTTGCGCGACTTTTTCAGTTGCTTACTTCTCAGCAACTGAGTTTCAGTGCAGCAGTTAGCGGTGGCAGTGTTATGGGCAGCATGATGCAGCGTTTTGAGAGGGAGCTACAATATAGATATAGCAGTGACAGTGGCAGTGTCATGGGCAGCAGTACAGGATGCAGCAGTGTAGTGGATGAAGGGCAGTAGGCCAAGCATCCGCAGAACAGAGGACCGATGTCATGGATCAGTGTGATGCCTCTATTGGAAGTATCGCTAGAGCACATTCCTCGCTAACAGGGAGAGTTGATTTTGGGGTAGCATCAAATGTGCTCTAGCTTTGAAATTTTGTGGAGGGGTTACAATACATAAGATCTCCACGACCCAAAAATCATTTGGAGAAATTCCACCCAGATTGTGAGTTATTAAAATAATTAATATTTTTAATGGGGTTCCTAAGTCTAAACTTAGGAAAATAAAAATATTAATGGGTATTAATAAAAATATGGGTGAGCAGCTTCTAAGAGATGAGGATCAAGTCTGTTTTATGTTGATTTTTGGTAGCATCGGATGTCCTCTAGCCTTGAAATTTGGAGGAGAGGCTAAGGCACATGAGATCTCCAAGACCCAGAAATAGTTTTGGGAAATTCCATCTGGATGAGGAGTTATTAAAATAATTAATATTTTTAATGGATTCCTAAGTCTAAACTTAGGAAAATAAAAATATTAATGGGTATTAATGAAGATAAGGATGAGAAGCTTCTAAGAGACGAGGATCAAGTCTGTTTTAATCTTAGCCGTTGATTAGGGACTTAATTTCGGCCATTGATTCATCAACAGGAAAAGTATAAGAGAAGCCTTGAGGGTCATTTGGAGACACATCGGCAGATACTCAATATCTCAAGGAACAGTAGATCGATTTCAGAGGGAGTTGCAGGGTGGAGGAAGAAGAGGGCTTCAGCAGCAAGCAGTGATCGAGGAGGAGGTGACGCAAGGGCAGTGGAAGACAACGCAGAAAAAAGACACAGTCTAGAGGAGAGACGCAAAGCCTACACAAGCTGGTGAAAAGGGACACAAAGGGACGCAGAGCTACGTTGGGTCAATCAGAGTGACGCAGAAGTCGGACCAGGGTCTCCAAAGTGTTAGAGGGTCTCAGAGGGAAAGTCTCAAGTGTTTATTTTCAATTTCTCTGTAAAATCATTCCTTGTAAAATCAATTGTTGCTGAAGATTAATAAAGCCCTCATCTGCTACACTAGTTTTCCCGCATTGGGTTTTTCGGGGGACAATTGTCCAAAAATAACTGTGTCGATGTGATTGATTCTTGTGCATGTATTTTTTTCTCTGGGTAATTGTGTGATAACTGCAGTAGAATTTATTTTAATATTTGCTGAAGGAATTTCATAAATAACTTATTGAGAATAATAAGTAGGTGAAATAAATCAGTTGCTGCAGTAATAGAATTTCAGTTTAGAAATTTTCACATGGTATCAGAGCAGAGATCCGACAACAGGAAAGGAAAATCGATTATGGGTCAAGAGCATGATGCAGAGGCATCCACTCACGGGGACTCGCACAGATTTCTAGAAGAATGCACAACGGACAAATATTTGATGTTAACTTCCAGATTGGAAAAAGAAGCTGCTTGCCTTGTAAGCTCTGCCTCCTCGGAGGTTTGGTGATGATGATGATGATGATGATGATGATGGTTAACGTCCACTGAGACCAAATTGGTCTATCGGACCTACAATTTTCTTAATTTTTACTTGTCTGGCTCCTCGTCTTTCTTGGCGAGATTGGTGTTGTAGCTTTCTTTCTTTTCTCTACGGTCTTCCAACTTCCTTTGTCTTGCATCTCCTTCATCTCTTCTGGTTCTTGGGACATTGGTGTCTTAGCTTCGCGATCTATAGTCGGAGAAGTTTGGTTTAGGAGATCTGATTTGCTGTTAAATGAAGATTTATTTTCTGCGGTATTCAAATCCTCATAACTGTTGATTTGTTGGGGCGGGCTTTCTCCTTGCTTGCTTTGAGAGTTGTTTCCTTCTTCCTTGATTTCTTGTGACTCAGAGTTTTCTCTAGAATATTCTTCTTTGATGACAGTGTAGTGTTCTTTTTGTGCTCCTTCCCACCATGTAGATCTGTGGTGGTTTTTTCTAGCAAAATTTTTCTCAGAGGCTTTTGGGCAATTTTTGGCTAGATGCCCCGTCTCAAAGCACGATCGACATCTGAAGAGGACACTTTCATAATCAAGCTTCTAGTTCCACACATAGTCTTTACTTGTTAGGTTTATTTCAGCTGGGAATCCGGCGCTGAAATCCATTTCCACACAGATGCATGCATAGGTGGTTCTGGCATATTCCTCTATTTCTGGGCACCTGCAGTAAAATTTCCCAATTGCATTTCCGATGGCTTTTAGCGAGGAGAGATTCCAGAGATGCAAGGGTAGGCTTGGCAATCTCAACCAAACTGGTGTTGAGGTTATCACTGCTGTAGAGGGATCGAATGATGGGTTCCATGGCTTCATGAATAGGCCTGATTTTTCCCAAAACCAAGGGCCGGAATCTAGAATACATTGTCTTCTTTCAGGATTTTCAAAATCTACTATAAAGAAACCTCTAGCACAGGGGTAGATATTAATTTCATCAGAAATGATAGACTTCCATACCTCCGAGATCCAATTGTGGAGTGCTATCAGCCGCGGCCAAAAACCATTGAACCGGCAAATTAGGGCACTTTCGGAGAACTTCAAAGCTTCATCGAGTGAGTCCTGGACCACTTGGATAGTGGGAGCTGGGGCTTCACTCACGATATGGGAAGGAGATTGCCCTCCAGAGGCGGATGAGCCACCAGTTATTTTTGCGAAGCTCGGAGCCATATTTTACGCAGATCTGCACCAGATCTATACCGCAGATTCAATTCAATACCGCAGATCTATACCGAAGGCTAAAAAAAGATCTCTTCCCAATCTTGGGAGAAGGTATTAATTTAATTTAGGATTGAGATCTGAAGAGAAAACTGTGGAAGAGATCTGCGGAGAAAACTGCGAGATATGCTACGCCCTTCACCGAATGCAATAGTTTATATATATATACGCCCTTCACCGAAACCGCAGATCTGCCGGAGAAAAATACGAGATATGCTACGCCCTTCACCGGAACCGCAGATCTGAAGAACCGCAGACAATTCCACAGCACATAAAATAATATAGTTTATATATATATACGCCCTTCACCGAAACCGCAGATCTGCCGGAGAAAAATGCGAGATATGCTACGCCCTTCGTAGAGCTTCCTAGCATATGACAGGAATTCGAGAGTGTTTTTTAGATTATCAGGAAGAAAAAATGAATTTTCAGATCACCATGGGGAATAAGGCAGTGTACTCCAGTAGGAAGACGTACCATAGTTTTCCAAACCGAAGCAGGGGAGTGACTTCGAGTAACCAATGTGCTGCATGTGCCAGGATTGGGGATGAACTTACTTTCCGTATCTCAACTTCAGAACAAGGGCTATGATGTTTTCTTCATTAAGGAGAAAGTATATGTCAAACACCCAAGCTGAAAAAAGAAGGCTCAGATTGGAATCAAAAGTAACAGGTTCTACAAATTATAGCTAGAATCACCAATGGCACTGATAGGCAATAATGGAGACAAAGACTTGAATGAGCTATGGCACAGGAGGATGGGACACTTGCACCATGGGGCTCTGAGAATTCTCAGGAAAACAGTATCAAGAATTCAAGAACTAAGTACTGAACGGGATGATGTATGCAGAGGGTGCACTCTCCGCAAGTATGCCAAAATTTCGTTTTCCAGAAGTAACAATAGGGCGAAGAGTGTGCTAGGATTGATACACTCAGACATCTGCAGACCGATGTCCACAAGAGCTCCTAGTGGTGCTGAATACTTCGTCACCTTCATCGATGACCATTCCAGGGAGACTTGGATCTACTTTTTGAAAACCAAGGATGAGGTTTTTGGTCGATTCAAAGAGTTCAGGGCTCTATTGGAGAATTTGACAGGAAAGAAGATAAAAGTGTTGCGCTCAGACAATGGTGGAGGGTATGTTGACAAGGACTTCAATGATTTTTGCACTAAGGAAGGAATTAGAAGAGAGTGGACAACTCCCTACAATCGGGAGCAGAATGAAGTGGCAGAAAGGAAAAACAGGACTATTCTGGAGGCAGCTAGGGCAATGTTGTATGATCAGGATATGCCTAAATTCCTGTGGGCAGAAGCATGTAGCACGACAGTTTACGTCCAGAACATGACTCCTCACAGGGCACTAGGCAAAATCACTCGGGAGAAGGTCTTCACTGGCAAGACACCTAAAGTCAGTGATTTCAGGATATTTGGGAGTTTGGCATATTGTCGTATACCCAAAGAGAAGAGAAGGAAATAAAGATCAAACGGTTGAGAAAGGATATCTTGTAGGATATAGCGAGATCTTCCTGGGACAAGGGAGATATGCTATAGAAATCTTGAAGGAATTTCGTAAATAACTTATTGAGAATAAAAAGTAAGTGAAATAAATCAATCGCTGCAGTAATAGAATTTTAGTTTAGATATTTTCACATTTTAATCTTAGTCGTTGATTAGGGACTTAATCTCGACAGTTGTTTCATCAACAGGAAAAGTATAAGAGGAGGTTTGACGGTCAGCTGGAGATACACCAAGTTATAAGTCAGTTTGATTTTTCTGGGGCGAGGTTTGCTGAGAAAATCGAATGGGTGATCTAAGTTGCAGTGAGAGGGGCAAAAGCAGAGATTTGGATCGGAAAGGAGTTCCGAGCCAAACAGTACCCGACAGCGAGGCAGTAGTAGCATCAAAGAGGTAGCGCAGAGGCCTACACAGCCTAGGAAGGGGCTTACAGAGTGCTGATCCAGGCCAAGAGGGTCTCTCGCAATGGTAGTGCAAGATATTCATCAAAAGTTCGAGATTTTGCCAGAGAAGCGAGGTTCTAAACCAAGAGGGCTAAACAGCAGTCTTCCTCCAGCAAATCGATCCCACAAAAGGGGTGACGCAATCTCCTAGAGGCAAGACACTGGCCCAAACAGGGATTGCGCTGGGATTTCGCAGTGTTTGCCGGAGTCAGGCCACTCAGTGTATTAGTTGTGACTTGAAGAGCGAGGTAAACCCTCGTATGTATTTCTTGTTGCTGAAATTTCTCTGAAAGGTTCGCCGGTGTGAGAGGCAACCTGTTGTACTCAAATTTTGTTTGCTTAATAATACAAACACTCTAACTGCTACACTGGTTTTCCCGCATTGGGTTTTTCCGAGGAAATTTTGTCCAAAAATAATGGTGTCCCTTGTGTGTTTGTCTCATATATTTTCACTTTATGATTTGTATGTCAGTGTAGTCTGTAGTAGTGTTTTTCATCACTGTTTATAAATTAAATAACTTATTGAATGTAATAACAAGTAGGAGATGATAAATCCGTGATTGCATTAGGATTTCTAATGTGTAGGATTCAGAAATTTTCACATCAACGACATTTTCTCCATCTTTTCATTTAATTCATCAAGCGACACATTTTCTAGCGCTTTGACATCTTTCTTCTCATCCATCATCTTCTCATGTTCATCATCACAGCATCCTCTGGTTTCTATCTGCACCTGGACATTTGGGTTAGTTTCTTGTTTGGGTGGCGACTCCATTTATTCATCCATTCACAAGAGCTTACACTAGAAGAAATCCCAGTAGCTTGGTTAACCTTGCTCTTAGAGCTCGGTTAAACAAATTACATTCTAGTAAGCATTCATTTTTTCTCGAACAGGAAGCCCTCCCTAATATCCACTTGCTTTTCCCTAACATGGGAATAAAGTTTTTTTGTTCCTAGTTCTTGACTAACTTTTCAGTTTTTGTCTTTTGGATTTTAAAGTTAGATTCATGTTCAAGTGGTGACTCCACTTCTTTCATTTTTTACAAGAATTTCTGCTAGAAGCTCGCTTCTTGTAGACCTCTTGTTTTTCTTGAACAAGGATCTCTCTCTAACATCCATTAGCTCATTTTTCCTTTAAGCAAGTCATCATGAATGACTTGTTCGCCCCTTGTCATTTTACTAACATTCCTCATGATATTCCGGAAAATGCCATTAATAATTTACCTTCTTTCATGGGTAATAATGCAATCAATGCTAGAGATCATCTCATAAAATTTACTCATTGTATGCTAAGGTTATGTGGCTCTGCACGTTATAATCATGAAGATGTCAAGATGCAACTCTTTGTCCTTTCCTTGGAAGGTGATGCTAGGAATTGGTTTTGTGATTTTCCTGACAATTCTTTTGATTCTCTGCAAGCCATTGTCAATGCTTTTAAAAATAGATATGAAGATCAAAGGGATTCACCTTGTGCCAATTACAATGTAAAGAGAGATGAAAGTGATCCTGTAAAGGGCCCAACTATCATAGAAAGGTTTCAAGAGAATGTGTCGCATCAATCTTTGCCATATTGCAGACCTTGTGAGCATTTTCATGATGAATCCACTTGTGTTGTTGCAAGAAGAATCCTCGATAGTGGAAAGGTAGGAACAAATGATCAAAGGGGTGTTAATGATAAGCATCTTATCAAGGAATTAACTCAAATGCTTAGAGACATGCAATTCAATCAAGCTCAGTTGATGAAAACCATGGAACTCAACCAAGAGAATCACTCTAAGGAAATGAAATCCATGCACACCAAGTTGTTAGCTATAGAAGAAAGGCATGTTGAAGAGATGAACACCATAAAAGCAAATCATAAGAAAGAAATGAGCTCTATGAAAGACATGGAAATCAGTCTTTAGAACAGATTATTAGTTATAGAAGAAAAACGTGTCAAGGACTGGAAACTATGGAAGCAACCCATGAGAAAGAGATGAGCTCCATCCAAAAAAGTCACAACAAAGTAATAAAGGATATGTAAGTTGGTCAAATTTCCCTTTTTAATGGGGTTCCTAAGCCTAAACTTAGGAAAATAAAAATATTAATGGGTATTAATAAAAATATGGGTGAGAAGCTTCTAAGAGATGAGGATCAAGTCTATTTTAATCTTAGTTGTTGATTAGGGACTTAATCTCGACCGTTGATTCATCAACAGGAAAAGTATAAGAGGAGGCTTGAGGGTCAGTTGTAGATACACCAAGTGATCAAATCAGTTCGATTTTTCTGGGGCTACCATGCACAATTAATAAAGACCATGGAATTAGATCATGCTAAGGAAATGAGTGCCATGGAGGACAAGTTACAAAACATGATAAAAACCATGGAGGTTGATCACATACAACAAATGAAAATTATGGAATCAAAGCATGCCGAAGAATGACTGCCATGAAGACTGAACAGATCACTCTTCAAAGTAAACTGCAAATGATGGAAAAATCACAGCTTCAGGAATTCTTGCTCAGACTAGAGGATCTAGGGGACAAGCATAAAGAACTTTCAATGAATCACAAGCCTCCCAATCCGCCAAAGCAATTACCATCTCATTGCGAGGAAGTCTCTTGTCCCATTGAAAAGAGGTTAACCGAAAGTGGCATAGTTGGAAAAGAGACTGAGAAAAATCAAGCTATTGAGGTCAATCACAGTACTTGCCGGACTTATGTGTCACCTTTGAAAGAATATATTCAAAATAAGATTGGGCATACCTCAGATTCTTCATCTGGGAATTTTCAAGATCAAGACAGAAAATCTACATCGGTCCCATTATTAGCATCATAGCCTGCCAGAAGCAAAAGTAAAAAGCAAAAAAGAAGAAGGAAGAGGTTTGATGCATCTGATGGTCGGGAGAAACTCAATATTCAAATAAGTCAAAGTCCTAATATTTTCAGAATTCAACATGGCACATCAGAAAAACAACCCATGGATCTGCCTAACAGTCGGCAAATGCCTAGTGTGCACTTTATTGAAGACATTTGATGCCATATGGGCATCTTTACAGAGTATCCCTAACCCTACTCTCTTAGATAGGATTTCGTTTTTGTCATTAGTTAGTTTTTGTATTGCATTTAAGCTTTATATCTTTATATTTCATATGTAGGATTTCTATTCCAACAGATGTTCTATGATGTGTACTTGATGATTTTAGTTTTGAGCAGATATCTATTTGATGTACTTTTGTAAGAAGAGCTTCGACGTAAATCACATATTGAAAGATCTTTGTCGACGCGTTTCGAACCAGCAAGTGTGGCTCATCGTCAAGACAAGTTGAAGAAACAGATCCAGCTTTGCATGATAAATAGTCTGAGCAGGGCCTCCAACAGCTATCTTAGGGATAGTCAAAAAGTCAAATTGAATATTTAAAGGGAAGATAGTAAATGACCATACCTATATATAAATATATAATTATATAAATGAAATAATATTAGAAGGGGTTTACATTATTAATTAGTAAAAAATGAATAATTTAATAATTAAAAATTTATTTTAATGGGAATTAGTTAAATTGGAGACCTCACTTTTATATAAATAAGGTAAATGTAAGATGATAGTTAAATAAAATAAATAATAAAAATAAGCAAATAAATAAATAATAATAATATATATTCGTTAATAGATAAATAAATAGATTAAAATATATATAAAAATAAATAATAATAACGAATATATATTAGTATTATTATCATTTTTATTTTCTTATTGTTATTTATTTATTTTATTATAAATTAGTTACGAAAGAAATAATAAAATAAATAAATAACAATAAGAAAATAAAATGATAATAATACTAATATATATTCGTTATTATTATTTATTTTTATATATATTTTAATCTATTTATTTATCTATTAACGAATATATATTATTATTATTTATTTATTTGCTTATTTTTATTATTTATTTTATTTAACTATCATCTTACATTTACCTTATTTATATAAAAGTGAGGTCTCCAATTTAACTAATTCCCATTTAAATAAATTTTTAATTATTAAATTATTCATTTTTTACTAATTAATAATGTAAACCCCTTCTAATATTATTTCATTTATATAATTATATATTTATATATAGGTATGGTCATTTACTATCTTCCCTTTAAATATTCAATTTGACTTTTTGATTGTCACTAAGATAGCTGTTGGAGGCCCTGCTCAGACTATTTATCATGCAAAGCTGGATCTGTTTCTTCAACTTGTCCTGACGATGAGCCACACTTGCTGGTTCGAAACGCGTCGACAAAGATCTTTCAATATGTGATTTACGCCGAAGCTCTTCTTACAACTGTTATGGATCACAGAAGTCTCAATTCAACAATTGATGTACTTTTGTTTTCTTGTATAAATGATTTTGTATTCACATCCCTTCAATGAAGAAATGTGTCCACATGTGGAGCCAGATGTTGTCCACAATCTAAATCAAGTGCAACCTTTAGATTTGGTAGCTCATCTCCTCATGGTACCTCTGCAACCTCCGGAAGTAGAATAACAATAGGGGAATTCCTGAATGTTGCTGGGAGGGATGATGTGGTTGGAAAGATAGTCTGGTTTATTTTTGCTTGTGTACCATTCAATGTGCTTTGCTCTCTCTATTGGCATGATATGGTTAAGGCCATCAATGAAGCCATAAAAGGATACAAGAGCCCCAACTATGAGAAAGCTAGAACATTGTTATTAGAAAGAGAAAAAGAAAAGGTTCAAAGAGCTTTGACACCTTTTAGAAATGGGTGGCTAGATTGTGGGGTATCCATTGTATCAGATGGGTGGACAAATGTTAGAAACCAACATTTGATACATGTTCTTGGTGTTTCTACTAGTGATGTAGTGTTTATTACATGTCATGACTCCTCCTCCGTTAGTGCAACTTCCCAAAACATTGCAAATCCCTACTGCAATCAATCAAAGATGTTGGTCCTAATAATGTGGTTCAAATGATCATTGATACTGCAACAAATTGTAAGGCAACAGGAAAAATTATTGAGTGTACTCATCCATACATCTTTTGGTCTGGGTGCTTGGTGCACACATTGAACCTTTGATGCATGATATTGCGAAGCATAAAGAATGTGAATGGATTAATGTGCTTTACAAGAGAGGGACGCAACTCATTATATTTATCACATGGCATACAAGGGTAAACTACTTTTATGGTACTTACTCCAAGTTGCAGTTGCTTAAACTTGCAAAAACAAGATTTGCAAGTTATTACCTCACCTTTAGGTGGCTAGTGAAGGTGAGACAAACTTTAACTAATATGGTGACCTCTAAATCATGGGAGGAAATTAACACTGATAGAGATGGTGCTAATGTAGCCAAGGACACTATTCTTGACAGTTACTTTTGGTCACAGATTAAATATGTTTTGCAATTCACCAAACCAATTTATTACATGATCAAGTTTGCAGATTCAGATTGGCCAATAATTGGGAGGTGTATGAGCAAATGGATAGCATGTTGGGGTAGATTAAAGACATTGTTGAGCCTAGAGATATCACCTTGTACAATTATATTCGTGCAGAGGTGAAAAACGATGGGATATGCTAAACGTTCCATTGCATGCCTTAGCATATGTTCTAACACCTAAATACAATCATCCATCATGGCTTTCAACACCACCACCTTGGGGGCGAGTAGGAAAAAACCACACCTAGATCCAGAGGTTCTATCTGGTTATATCAAAGCATTAGATAGAATAGTCCTTGATGAGGAGGAGGTTGCCATGCTATGGAAACATTTGAGCAAATATACGCGTACCACTGGTCCATTTGGGAGCATGCATACAATTGGAGATCGAGAGAATTTATCTTCTCTTGAGTGGTGGAACATGCATGGAGGTGCTACTCCACTTCTATAAATTTTGGCATTGCGGGTGCTATCACAGGTGGTAAACACTTTTCTGCAGAGAGGTGTTGGAGCTCTTATTCTTTCATCCACAGTGTTAAAAGGAACAGGTTAAATTTAGACCAGGCAAAGATCTTGCTTTATGTTCACCACAACTTGAGATTGTTATCCCATTACTGTGATGATGCAACACTAATAAAGACTTAAGGTTTGGAACAAAAATCTAGAGGAGCCCAATTTAGAGGATGGAGTGTTGCGATTAAAGTAGTTGGAGGATGCTCTTATCCAGGATGATGATGATCAAGTTGAGATGCCACCCCCATTTGGTCCCTTGGATCCCAAGTTCCATGCTTGACACCAAAAACAAGCGCTTCATCTTCATCAATTCCATTGCTAGTGCCACAACTTCCAGAACCACCATCTTCTTCATTGCCAGCACATGGAGGATCACATCTTGTTTGTGGTGGAAGGAGGACAGATTAGTAGATATATTCATAGTTTACTACTTTTGTCATAGATTAGACTTGTAGTCATGTTTCGAATTTGAACTTTTTTGTCTTACTCTTCCTAGTTCAATGTGTACTTGAGTCTTGCTGGTGGCGAAGTGACCTATTTTCTAAACATTATTATTTGAATTATGGACATGACTCATATTGATAGATGCTCACTTGCTAGATAAATTACTTGAATGTTTGATGATTTTATCTTCCAAATGTTTTGCATTTTATGTTTTATGATATGCTTAAAAATTTGATGTATGTTTGTAATGGCTATCTAGATGGTTGATGCTCGAATAACTAATCATTGATGTACAATGGAATCATGGAAGCCATATCTATCTTGATTTATGTACAAATATGCATTCTTTCATGTTTTCTACAACAAATTTGGTCTTTGGGATGTCCTTCTTAATATAAATGAACATATATATATATAGTAGACGCTTTTGAGAAGCTATGCTTCCTAGATTTTTAGGAAATGACGCTTCCGCGTTCCCACTACCAAAAAATGTTGCGCTTCTTTTCTGCTTAGTGCAACGTTGGTCCCAACCAGTGGTGGGAAATGAGCTGCCCCACCTTAAAAGGAGGTATCTACTGCTATATTCTACACATCATGCTCTCATCCCTGGGAGCCCCGAGCAATTATGAAGAAAAATTAATCAAAAGCAAAAGGCATATGAAGAAGGGTAGAAACACAAAGGTTAGGGTAACTCATGTACCACAATTTTCTCCCTCCTACACTCATATACCCAAGTGTGGGTGTTATGAAACCAGCTCACAAAAAGATAGAAAACATAGATCACGCGCCTTAGAATTCAGCCTCTTCGAGGGGGCAACCTCCTTTACATTACACAAATGAATAATTCTTTGATGATTCAAATGACAAAACCTCCTTTCTATATATAGGAGTTTAAGGAGTCACAATATACCACCACAATATACCACGACCTAACAATAATAATATAAAGGCACAAAAATAACAATAGAGGGATTCTATGGGGCACAGTAATAATAATATGGGGACAATAGGGGCACAACAATATTAATAAGGGATACAACTACAATAGTAATGGGGTAATCACTAGTATTATAGGGACCTAACATGCCCCTCTCCTTCAAAAAAGTGTTGTCCTCAACACTTGAGTAGTTCTGGATGCTTCTGTATAAAATTCTCATCCTCCCATGTGGAATCTTCAGCGGATAAGTTCTTCCACTTGATGAAATACTCTGAAATTGATCGATTTCGTAGCTGTCGAGTTCTTGTTTCTGTGACTGATCCGGTTCCAATATAATTTTTCCTTCCTCGTCAAGTTCTGGCAATATTGTTTGAATGGGAGCTTGTCGCCTATAACCTTCTTTAAACATGAAACATGGAAAACTGGGCACACTCGAGAAGCTGCCAGAAGCTCCAATTTGTATGCCATAGTACCAATCTTTTGCAACACCTTGTACGGACAATAATAATTTGGTGATAATTTATTATCTTTTTAGCTTGCTTGGGGGACATTTGTTTATATGGTTGTAGCCGTAGGAATACCCAATCACCTACATCAAAACTTCTTTCGCTACGATGTTGATCTGCCTGTTGTTTCATTCTATTCTGCGCCAACACGAGGTTATCCTTTAAGAGTTGGAAGACTTGTTGTTGATGCTCGATGTGATGTTCCACTGCTTGAACCTTAGAATTTTCTCTTAAATATGATGTGATGGATGGTGCCTGATATCCATAAAGTGCCATAAATGGGGTCATTTTTTTTATTGTATGGAAGGAAGTGTTATACCACCATTCATCCAGAGGCAACCATTTGACCCATTGTGTCTGTTTATCAGATACAAAGCAACGAAGATATCCTTCCAAACATTTGTTTACTATCTCAGTTTGCCCATCAGATTGAGGATGATAAGATGAGCTATAAGCAAACTAAGTACCAAGACAAGAAAATAATTCTGTCCAAAAATTTCCAGTGAAAATGGGATCTCTGTCACTTACAATAATCTTTGGGTTTCCATGTAGCTTTTGAATTGTTTCCATAAATGCAGTAGAAACTGTACTGGCTTTAAATGGATGTGATAATGCACAAAAGTGTGCATACTTGGTAAGTCTGTCAACTACCACCATGATGACACTCTTTCCCTCAGACTTGGGTAAACCTGTGATAAAATCCATTGAAACCTCCTCCCAACGTTGGCTTGGAATGGATAAAGGTTGTAATAGACCCGGGGTCTTAATTGTTTCAACTTTATTTTGTTGGCAAACCAAACATTCCGCCACAAACTTTTGAATATCTGATTTAAGGCCATCCCAAAAAAATTCCTTCTTAACCTTGTGGTAAGTTTTTAAAAATCCTGAGTGCCCTCCTAAGGGAGAAGTGTGCAATTCCATAAGAATCTTTTGTTGAGTGGGAATTCTTACAGAGGTATAAGCGATCTTTGTACCATAACGAATCATTTTGCCAGCTAAATGTATCAGATGTACTGGAATCTTGTTGTAACTTTCGAATAAGTGCCCACACTTCTTCATCATTCTTCCATTCCTCCCTTGCTTCGTTTATCCAATCTGGTTGGATAATAGAAATGGCACACAACAATGCTTCCACATCCTCATCCTTTCTTGAGAGTGCATCTGCCACCACATTTTGCTTCCCTTTTTTGTAGATGATTTCAAAGTCATAACCCAACATCTTTGTGACCCACTTTTGTTGCTCTTCAGAGGATAATCTTTGTTCTAAAAAGTATTTAAGGCTATCATGATCCGTTTTTACCTTGAAGTGTCTTCCCATTAGGTAGGGTCGCCATTTCTTAAGTGCATGTAGTATTGCCAACATTTCCTTCTCATAAATAGCTTTGTGTAAAAACTTTCCCTTGATTGGACGACTTTCAAAAGCAATGGGTCTTTCATCTTGCATTAAACAGCACCAATTCCATTTCCTGAAGCATCACATTCCACAATAAAGGTTTTTGTGAAGTCCGGTGTAGCTAAGACCGGTGCTTGGCACATTGCCTCTTTAAGATGTTCGAAGGCCTTTGTTGCTTCTGGAGTCCATGAAAATGCATCTTTCTTCAATAATGTTGTTAGAGGTGCTGCTATTCTCCCATAATTCTTAACAAACTTGCGATAATACCCTGTCAACCCAGAAATCCTCGCAGATGCTTTATGGATGTGGGGATTTTCCATTCCTTAATGGCTTTAATTTTGCTAGGGTCTACCTTAACTCCTTCATGAGATACAATATGACCCAGATATTCCACCTCTTGTACTCCAAAGAAACATTTGGATCTTTTTGCATATAATTGTTTCTCCTCCAATAGTTGTAGCACCCTGTCAACATGTTCAACATGATCCTTCCAAGACTTGTTGTAGATTAGTATATCATCAAAAAATACTAACACAAATTTTCTAAGGAAGGGTTTGAAAATGGAATTCATCAAACCTTGAAATGTAGAAGGTGCATTGGTAAGGCCAAAAGGCATGACCAAAAAATCATAATGACCCTCATGAGTTCTAAATTGTTTTCGGAATGTCTTCAGTCTTCATTCTGATTTGATGATATCCTGAACGAAGATCCAACTTGGTGAAGTAAATTGATCCATGCAATTCATCCAGTAATTCATCAATGACAGGAATGGGAAACTTATCTTTAATAGTGAGCTTGTTGAGCTCCCTATAATCCGGACACATGCGCCATGATCCATCCTTCTTGTGCACCAATACTACTGAGCAGAGAAAGAACTTTGACTAGGTTGAATTATACTAGCCTCTAGCATTTCTGCAACCATACGTTCAATTTCACTCTTTTGGGCATAGGGATATCTGTACGGCCTGATGTTTGGAGGAACACTTCCTGGAATCAGATGAATAGCATGATCATGATCACGAATAGGTGGGAGACCTTTGGAGTCTCAAATACCTTGTAATGATTGTCCAAGACTTTTTGGAGATCTGGAGAAATAGATGATTCCGATGTGGAAACATCTAGCGAACATAATTGTGCAATTACACCTCTTTGTTCCTTTTTTAGAAGCTTTGTCATACCGTTAGAGCTGATTATCTTTCCCGGTTTCCCTGCAACCGCAGAAAATTTCATGAAAAGTTCTTGAAAATTAAAAGCTATTGTACCCAAGGATTGTAGCCATTGGACTCCTAGTACAACATCAGCACCTCCCATTGAAATGGAAAGCATTGGGCTAGTCAATACATATTCTCCCATGGATAGCTTGATATTATGGCACTTTCCAGAGCAATTTATTGTTCCTCCATTTGCAACCATCACTTGACACTCTGGTGCTGGATATAGGAAGCAATTCAATTCTTTTGCTACTTACAATGAATAAAATTGTGGGTACTTCTGAATCAATCAACACTATTACCTTTTTCTTCTTGATTTGTCCTTCTATCTTGATGGTTTGAGGAGTGGTAATTCCAGCCAATGCATTACAAGATATGGTCGGATTCATTTCTTCTTTATCTAGGCTTTGTTCCTAGAGTATATCCTCTTCTTTTGACCTTTCTTGCTCCTTTTCTTCTTCCTCTTCACAATCTATGTAGAATAATTTCTTCTCAGCACACTTATGACCTTTAGTGTATTTGTTATCACAACTGTAACAAAGCCCTTTGCTCTTTTTTCTTCCAATTGTTGTGGTGTCAACCTTATAGGTTGTGAAGACTAGGGGCAACAACACTTCCATCTTTATAGTTGTGAGTGGTATGCTTCCTGGTTGCCATAATTTTGCTTTCCATTTTTCTTGCTAACCTGAATGCCTTCTCTAATGAATCAGGTTCCCAAAGGCAACATCATGTTGGATATTATCCTTTAAAGTCCCTATGAACACATCAATCCTATGCTCCTCTGGAATATTTTTACCCTTATGTTCAATTTTTGGAACTCCTCAATGTGCTCCATTATTGAACCCTTTTGTTTGAGACTTATCAATTGGCTAAAAAAAGTTGCTTTTTGTATCCTCATAATGTGCTATCAATTCTTCCGTAAAAATTGTCCCAAGTGATAATTTGTTTACGAGAGCAAAGCCATTGATACCATACAAACTGATTTGGTTCCAAATATAAAATTCAATACGTACCTTTTGTGTATTTTGCACATTATTGAGATCGAAAAATTGCTCCATCTGTAATATCCATGTTGCGAGATCCTTGCCATCAAACTTCCTCATATCGATTTTTGGAATATGGTGGGTCTTCGATCCAACATTAGAGTCTATGAAATCATGATTAACATTTCTTTTGTTCTCATCATGAGTTTCCTTTACTACCCTTTCACCATTAGTAAGTATTTCTTGTAGAAAATTTGTCAAATCTGTCTTCAAATCTGCCATGCGTCTTCAAATCTATCTTCAAATCGTCCATCTTAGCTTCCACGTCATTCATCTTAGCTTCTACATCTTTCTTTAAACCATCCATCTTAGATTCTGTTACTTTTTGTGCGAGTGACATTTGTTGCACTTGGTCTCATAATTTTGATATATCATGTTGCATTTCTTCCTCTTCTTCATAAGTCATGCTAGAGCTTTCAGGTTGCTTACTAGGTGTTTGCATTTTCTTTCCTCGGGGCATCAGTTACCGATAATAATGTTCTACTATGCCCTTTGAATTCTTTCAAAATAATTTTTCAAACCAAGCTTAAGCAAAACTTTAAAAAAATCTACACACCTTTTTTCACTTTGTAGGAGCTCGATATTGCCTCTGATGTATCTCTGTAATTTCGGATCATCCAGTTCTGAAATTGCGACCTGCAGTAGCCCTCTGTGTCCTCTTTCCAATGCCACTAGTCTGATCAAATTTAGATTCTCCAAGGCAGAGTTATGCACAATCTCCCAAGATGACCTGATTATATACCTTTTCAGAAGACGAACTTGTATGAAGTGCCACGTGTCACTGTTTCGACCTTAGGATCTGAAAAATATACACAGGAAACTACAGTCCGTCCTCTTTCTGTAAATTCTTATGAAATTTCAATCTGATGCTCAAAACAAAAGTTATGACTATTTTCCCCAGGTCACCTATTTGAATGTAATTCGGGAGTCTGCAAAAATGCCAACTCCCTCAGATCATATCCCCGCAAATATAGCGCGAAACAGTGTTGATAATATCGGTATTGGGAAAATATCGGCGAGGCTCCAGAAAATATCTTATCGGCAATATCGGAAAATATCGCCAAAATATCAGCAAATATCGGCAAGGCATAAAAAATGCATAATATATTCATTTTTTTAAGATTTTTAAACATATAAAGCAATAACAACATGAAATAAACACATTGGCACATAAATATGAAGAAAACACTGATATATGATGTCAAATAGAAATGATACATCAAAGGCGATACCAAATCCTGCTGATCCCTGATAATTGTCCATTCAAGGACTCAAATGTGGAGAACCAATACAAAATAACATCACACATATAAAAGTATTTCATCATCATGAGTTATATGTAGCACAACAAATAAAACTAGCAGCGATCTATCTGAAATCACTACCCTCTCCCCCTTTTATGGGAAAACATGATGGGTTGTTTTCCAGGCCTGCCCTTAGTAGTAGAAGCCCTGACCCTGCCTTTGCACCTAATGTCAAATAATGAGTGCTAGGTATGGGGCTATGCTCTCCTATATCTATAGCAGATGGTGTTGATGTGATGCTCCCGCAGTGTCCTCCTCCTCCTCCTGCTCCTTTGAGCGCTGCTGCTCCTTTGACTCCGAGTCCTCCTCTTGCTGCCCCTGCTCTAATGGATCATCTGCCACTGGCTCTAACCATGAAGGTGACTCCTCAAAGAGGGGCTTCTCAAACTCCACCCTCCACAGAGACAATACATCAATATTGTCTAAGCCAGGTCACATGACACGAGGACACGAGACACGGAGGACACGTAAATACGAGTATTCAATACGAAACGCAACGACCTGGAAACAAGACACGGGAGACACATTATATATATATATATATATATATATATATACCGAAATATAGTTTTTTATCCATATTAAATTGCAGGTTGCATCTTATCTAATCAAATTAAAATATAATTACTTCTCAAAGTTCATAGTTCACTTTAAACAAATAAATAGAATCAAAATTTACTATTTAGAAATTAGAATGTGATATGCTTGGTCTTGATTCTTGAATATTCAATGTTCATTGTTCATGTACAACTTACAAGCACATAAGAAAATATCTAAAGTCTAATCCTATTGATTTCCTCTGCCCCTCTTGCGAGAAAATGCCACAGCTTTCCCTTTTCCCTCTAGATGTAGATGTTGGTGCTGGTGGAGTTGGCAATGGAGTTTGCTATGCTCTAGAAGCTGAAGAACTAGAAGTAGGAGCTATAGGAGGTAGACCACGTCCTCTATTGGTGGCAGGGGTAGCTCGGCAGGTGGTGTCACATGGAAACATTACAATCTCCCAATCCTAAAATCCTAAAATCCTAAAAAACTGATAAGTCTGCTACATTTTGAATGAAATCTAAAATTCTACTTTCTCCATATGAAATCCAATGAGGCCGGAACCACTCTCAAACATCCTGAGTCATTTCATGGTAATGTTAAAATTTAAGTAAAACGATGAAAATGAAGATTAAGGAGAATGTCACTTTTACTTTAAGAATTTAACATTACCATGAATAGAATATCAATACTAGGGCCTAGAACGTTCAAACCCTCTTTGGCAGCAACCACATAGCTCTCCCTTCCTTCTCCAGCAATCAAAAATGAAAATGATATGAAAAAAACCAAAATCAAATTTTTATAGGCCATGCAGAAATTTCTTACAGTCACCGGGCGATATTTTCGATCGTCGCGCGATATTTTCCGAAATATCGGCGATCTTTCGGAAATCGCGTGATATTTTCAAAAGCCGAAAATATCGCAATATTTTGTCAGCGATATATCGGCTCGCCGAAAATATCGCGATATTTCCGAATATCGCCGATATCTCGGCGATATTATCAACACTGCCGCGAAAAGCTCTAAAATTTGGACCTACGGTTCATAATGATTTCAGCCTAAATGGGTTCTTTTTAGCGTCTGAAATGTCGCAGAAAAAAAGTTATAGTGCAAATGCCACGATGACCTGTTTGGAGCAGCGAAACCCTAGAATTCAAGGCTTTGATACCAAATGTTATGAAACCAACTCACAAAAAGATAGAAAATATAGATCAACGCCTTAGAAATAATCCTCTTCGAGGGGGCAACCTCCTTTACATTACACAAATGAATAATTCTTTGATGACTCAAATGACAGAACCTCCTTTCTATATATAGGAGTCTAAGAAGTCACAATAAAACCCAGCCGACCTAACAATAATAATATAAAGTCACAAAAATAACAATAGAGGGATTCTATGGGGCACAGTAATAACAATATGGGGACAATAGGGGCACAACAATATTAATAATGGATACAACTACAATAGTAATGGGGTAATCACTAGTATTATAGGGACCTAACAATGGGCTTCCCTCATCATAACTACCCTTGTACCATGACATGTGGCTTGGAGCCTTTCTGATCCCCACTCTGTCTCATTACTATATCATATGCCACCTACCCATTGATTGATGCAGCATCAACATGTCACCCCATTTAAAGGTTGAAACCACCTAATGGGGTCATTGGTTAGCCCCCTTATTAAGATTGGAGACACCTATATAGGCCAAATCCCACTATGGAAGGGCATGCCACCATGAATTTCCCACTTGATTCCATGATTTGTAAGCTCTTTTACTTGATTACTCTAATGATTTGTTGTATTGGAAGAAAATGGGGACACATTGGATCTTATGCAGGACTGCAGGTGGGTCTCCATTTTGGGGTTTGGCCTTCTTATACGGGGTCCAAGCCCTCCAGAGGGCCACATTGGCACTTGTAGGGTGAGTGTTGAGAGCCATGGGCCTCCACCATAGTAGAGAGTACTTCATGGATCCCCAGCACCATTCAATGATTGCTTATGTTCAACCTTTTGGTGAGGACGATGTCCAGCTAGTGCCACACACTTGGCAGGGGCCAAGGTTCAAATGAGGATGTGTCTCACTACAATAGACAAAGGGAGGGCTTATGTCATCATCCTAGCCCTTACAGATGGTTTACAGGCATTATTGGTCCACTTGGAGACCCATGAGGATGTCATTGTGCCCCCACACCCACTTGGGAGCACCACATGTGACTTGCTTGGAAAACAAGGGGCCAACCTCTTGTCCACTATATTTGGATCCTTTTCACTCAACTTGGCACATTTGGACTCCATTAGGCCTCTTCAATTGCACATCAACTCATCATATTCATTATTTTGCCCTCTTGAGAGGTTATTCTTTGTATTAATGAGCTATCTTGGTGGGCTTGTCACCAAGTCATGTCATTATTATGTATTATTTTATTATTTGGGGCTAAATTAGGTCAATTAGGCAAATCAAATCCCCTTTAGAGTTGTATAAATATGAGAGAGGATCATTCTAACCTCTCATCATCACTTGTTTGGGTTTATTAGTTCTTGTGAGAATTTCGCATTCCCTTTTGGAGGACAAGTTTGGTTTCATGGATGAATTTTGATGTTTGGATACTATTCTCTTGATCTTGGAGCTTCAAATTTGTCTTGATTTGATGATTGGATATACTCGTTGTACATGTAAGTGCTCTTTTCATGTCTATTCTTTAATTTTATCTTGTCACATGAATGTTGCTAGGATTTTCACTATCTAGGTCTGAAATTGCCTCTAATTTATGCGAAATTGTGGAATTTTGATCTATTATAGTGCTACATATGTTACATGTGTCATGTATAACGAATGAATGTCCTTAGGGGTTAAATTCCATTGAATGCACCTTGATAAGTCATCAATTCTTGCACATCGAAGTATAAAATCTTCTGGTAGTTGCTCTCATGCCCTAATTGCCATGCAAAGTTGCCTAGAAGTCTCCTTGATTGGGTATAGCCTCTCCAAATCACAAATTCACCTTGACTCCATCTCTCCCAAAGGTAACGCATTGATCCAACCACTGGTGGTCACTTAAAAGATTATTCTCTCGCCTTTTCCCTCTCCTTCTAGGCCTAGCCCTAATAGGTCATCTAGGGCATCAATCGAATTCCTTTCTAGCCATCCAAACACCTCGATTTTTGGTCCACTATTGCGTTGGGGTTACCTCTGGAGATCCTCAAAGTTTCAAGCAAATCCGAAGGTGGACTGCCGAGATATAGCAAGCCCTAGCCATAAGATCAATTCTTCCCTATGTTGATTTGGGTTAGTGTCCTCACTTGGATCATTACATTCAAATCTCAAAAGAAAACTTGTCCTTTGATCCTATTCTCTCCCTAATTAGGTCAAGCCCCTCCTTGATTGATCAACTCCATACCCTTGACCTAGTTTGGGTCCACTTGGCTTCTTTGTGGTCCCACAAATCTACAACTCAAATTCCACAAGGATTACCTAGAAGCCATTTCTTCATTAGGATCCTTAAGTCTAGGAAACCCATTGTCAAGGCATATCCCCTAAACCTAGACTCAAGTATCCTCTTAGCCCTTCCTAGAGAGCCCATCACCTTGCTTCTTAAGCAAGTAAGCCATATAATTGAGTCTCTCTTGTGAATAGGCCCTAGGAATCACCCTCCATCCACTCATTGATCTATTCATCCTTGTGATTCCTCTCATATCAGGACTCCTCCCATCGGTGAAAGTCTGTAAAGAGCAGGGAGCCTTAGCTGAGGTGACAATGGGCTATCGCTCCATTGTTGCCCCTTAACCTAGTAGTTTCTCTATAGGATCCCCTCCTAGGACCCCTACTAGTTTGAGTGGTAATAGGTCCACATATATTTGAATGCACTAGATCAAGAACACCCTTGGATTTGGTGTCACTCCTTGGAAAAGTTGCTTTCACAAACTTCCCCAACACACATCCCTTGCATACATCATCATGCTTTGTGCTCACCTCTAGAACACTTGTCACCATCTCATGAAGCAATCTGAGTGCTCCATGATGTATATGGCCCATCCTCCTATGCCATAGCTCCCCTTGATCTCTAGGATTACTACTACTAACTAGTGCCTTAGGAGTATCCATCTGCAACCTATACAACCGGTCGCTCCTAACTCCAATCACTATGGGTGATTTCCAATCCTTGTGCCTAATCAACACTTATACCCCTCTAAAGAGTACATTGTACCCTTTATCCTGAAGGATAGATATGGAAATCAGTCATACCCAAGCTTGGCACATGCAACACATCATGAATAGGAATCGGCTTGCCATTCTCCCTTTGAAACAAAACAGTCCCTCTTGCAATTGGATTGCACTTGGACTTGTTCCCCATATGAATCTGGAATCTGATGTCCTCCTCCTTATAGCTAGAGAAGTACTCTCTAACTCTTGTGTTCTCCAAATGCCCATCAATCTCCTCTTATAACCTCTCGTTGACAAATCAACGGCCACAATCTATTCTCAATCCATGGCTAAGATCATCTTGACCCCATCACATGAATTTTCTAAAAGTCACTAGAGGAAAATCGATTTGTCTCAATTAACCCTAATTAAGGCAATTTTCCTTGGAAATTTTTTCTAGATATTGGAGAAAATTAATTCACTTTGTTCCTAAGTCTAACATGTTCTCCTAACAAATGGGTGAGGAAACATACAATTGATGCAGGTGGCAGAGTCAAAGTGGCACATCACATTGGCTACAAGGTGGTTGTTAGGGGCTACTAGTTGTCGACTAGAAGAAGATGAATAAAAGAAATGTTCTCCTAGGGGTACGCACTTTTTGTGGCAAAAATCCCCAATTAAGTTGCCTGGTCATGGTTGTGGAACCACCTAACAATCACATCACAAAGTCTAGCAAGCAACAAATCATTAGGTACAATAGTCATTTTTGCATCTAAGCGACTAAGCTTGAGATTTAAGGGTTATTTGACACTTCAAACAAAACTCCCAAAGTTGGAGCTTTGACCTCATAATGGTGTTTCCTCCCTAAGTAGGAGTGGCTAAAGGACCACCCTATTAGGTGTTTCTATCCCCCAAGGGAAGTGACATTTCCTCAATCCACCCTTCAATCAATAGGTGTTATGTGAACAATTATGGCCATGGAGGGAAGAAAACTTCATGGCCAAGTGCCATGGTGAAAGGGTTCAACATGACAGGGATCCACATCCTTGTGTATAGAAATGAAGAGGGAGCAATCGTGGATGCATGAACTACCAACCTGGCCTTTGTTTTTCCACCCCTCTTGTGCACCTTTTTCTTGATCTTTTCTTTGTATTACTACCTGTAGATCAAAGGGTTATAGCTTACCTTGTATGATGTATAATAGTTGCATCACCCCTTAATGATGATGTAGCTCATTGCCCATCGGGGTTGGGGCATGCAAGGGTTCCTTCCATGATGTATGGGAGCAATATGGTGCTCATGAACTATGTGATGGCCATAAGGGGTGAGGTAATGCTCATGCTAGGATTTTTCCCACGTGCTAATGTGAATGTCCCGGCCATAATTTGCATTTTAATATCTTTACTTTTATTTTTCTTGTGGCCAATATATGCTTTTCCATTTTCTTTTAGTTACATCAGCCTCCTAGGGCCGAATTTTGGGCCCTACCCAGATATCAAGATGTATGGGTGCCAAATCCCAAGGAACCAATGGTCAATTGAACCTAAGGAATGAAGGTGGATTATGTGAAAACTTCATCTATCATAACAACTGAAATTATTTTTCTAATTGTTAATTTATTTAACAATTTAGCTGTGGTCTCCTACGCAAATATCAAATAATTCACACTCTGATTTTCACAAATAAACTGCGGAAGAAAAATAGCAATCGAAACTAAGAAAATACTAGCATACACAATAAAAATTACACCGTTATTTTTGGACAATTGTCCCTATAAAACCCAACTTGGGAAAACCGGTGCAGTAGATGAGGGTTTTATTACTATGCAACAGTGGATTTTGAGTACAATCTATGGATGCCCAACTAGCAATCCAAACAGCAAGAAAATTGGACAAAATTATTTAAGGGAATTTCCCTTCTTCCACAAGTAAACCTGGCACAACTTCCCTTCAGAAATTCGTACTTATGTACCCTCTACGCAGTGCTTGCGGAGACACTTGGACATCTAATCCTGGAACTACTTCTAATGAAGGCGTTCTGGTTGTCTCTGGTGAGGAAACCGATTCTTTGGCCTTCTTGAAGACTTTCCCGACCTCTGCAAGCTAAATCGATTTTTCCTCCAACGAAATCAAATTACTTTTATGAGACAATTGTGCAGTCCTTTGCGCTCCTGCACTGGGAATAACTCAGCCTCCTTGTTGTTGCCTCTCCGATCTGAAAAACTTTCTCTAGATCACTGCCTCTGCTTCCTCACTGAAGCTCGAACTCTCTGGCAACTGACTACTGCTACTTTGGAAAATCAAATTCTCCAAGTGACTCTGGTCTATTCTCCATCACCACATCGATCCCTTCTTATATCTTCCTGTTGGGACTCCAACGACCAAGATTAAATCTTAATCGATGGCTCAAATCATTTTTGGATCGATCTGTGTGAGTTTCTAGAGAATTCTCACCTTGACTTAATTAATTCTGATTAATTAACTAGTTTTCCTAAGTTTAGACTTAGGAAACATTAAAAAATAGGTTAATAATCTAATTAAGTCATCTTGTTAAAATTGGCAACTAGGGCCAAACTGCATGTGTGTCATCTTATTAATGGAAGATGATATTTTTCTTGGATCCCTCTCATTAAGAGGTGTAGGATTGATCTAAAGATCATCCGATTCTGATAAGTATTCATGGAGATATGAATTTATTTGTGTTATGGGACAATTCGTCAAGGTCAGCCAGCAACCAAATAAACCCCACTTGTGCTCAACATTTTAGTATCAATAAAAGGTCCGTCAAGTCATTTCAACACACTTGGGATCTCTTCCTCTCTACTTGTCTTTGGGTTTTAGTAGGAGGAGAGATCCTAAGGGATAACACTGCCCTTATCCAGAGGGCAGAAGTCTGAACTACCGGGAATAGTTGGAATTGCTAGAATTGCCGAAACTTCCGGAACTGTCAGGAACTGCCGTGAAAAGTCGGAATTGCAGGGAAAAGCCAAAACTGCCGGAACTGCCAGGAACTATCGGAACTACCGGCAAAAGTCGAAAGTGCCGGAATTGTCGGAACTGCCGGAAATAGCCAGAATTGCCGAACTGCCGAACTACTGGGAAAAGCCAGAATTGCCGGAACTGCCAGAACTACCGAGAACTGCCAGAACTGCCGGGAACTGCCGGAACTGCCGGAAATACCAGAACTGTCGGGAATAGCCGAATTGCCAGAATTGCCGGAACTGCCGGGAACAGTCGAAATTGCCGAAACTGCCGAAACAGCCAGAGCATCTGCCTCCGAAGGAGAGCAACATGCAGGGACAACTAACTAACATTGGGACAGTTGTATGGTACTTAGCAACAAATACACCAAGAATGCAATGTTACAGCTAGCATGCAAGGGACAGCTAGCATGCAACAGCAAGCATGCAAAGGAAACAACAAGCATGCTAGAGACAACAAGCAAGCAAGATGCAACTAGCACATAGGTCAGTATGGCAACATGGTGCAGCAATGGCACATAATGTAGTACAAATATGGGTACAGTCATGATTAATGAAGCATGATGAGATGCAGCATAGTGATGATGGGTGCAGCACGGTGAGGTGTAGCATGATGACGAAATGCAGCACAACGATAGGTGAAGGAGTCACCTTGGAGAATCAGTTGAAGCAACATGTCTTCAACTGATCTCATGTATCATCTTCTTAGAGATGATCTATGCTCTTATCTAGATAAGTCAAAGTGTTGACTTCTGTTGTAAACGTACTATCTCTCTCTCTCTGCTGAACTATTGAAGAACATATAAGAAGAATTGATCAAGGGTTTCCCCACATTAGGGTTTGTCCCTGGCTAGCGCCACATCTTGTGTCCTCTTGTCTTGGCTTGTCTTCTGCGATTTATGTTTATGTTCTATCTGCAGTTTACTTTAATGCTGATGTGATTGCTAATCTGGAAAAGATATTGAGCTAACTGTGAAAATTGAAATAAATTGCTCTAAGCATAGAACATACCTAAAATTAACACATCTCTAGGTGGAATGTCCAGAAACAATTTCCGGGTTTTGGAGATCTCATGCATTCTAGCCTCTCCACCAAATTTTGTGGCTAGAACAAATCCGATGCTACAGAATTAACACTCCCTCTTAGTGAGGACTATGTTCTCCCTAGTGCTACACATCCTGCCAGAACACCCTGTCTCTGTATCACCTCCTGTCACGTTGCTGATGTCAGGCCAAACTGCCCACCAACCACTGCACAACACGGACGTTGCATCTATGTCATTGCTGACACTGCCATGCTACTGACACTGCCATATTGCTGCCAACACTGCATCTGCACTGCAACTCCCTCTCATTTGTTGTTGTTGCAAATGTAAATGTTGCAGCTGACAAGCATCCAAAATATTGAATCAGCTGTGTTCAGTATAATGCATTTGTCTCTTGAGTCTTTGACTACTACTAGCGTATGCACTGTCATTGAAGAATCTGCATTGTTGCTGACTATGCTACTGAGCCACCTACTCTGTTGCCAACACTGCACTGTGCTCCTCAACATCTGACTGCCACTAGTCTGCTAACTGTCACTCTGGTACTAATTGCATCAACTGCTACTTATCCATCCTGCTGCTGAATGATCCATGAGGTGGACTCCTCAAGGACCCCGCCCAATCTCTGTAGCTCTCTAACATTACAACTCCAAGTCACCCCAACTCACACCTGGAGGTATGGTTGCCATCATTGCAAAGTCTTCCTCCAACCTGGAGGATAGCCTATCTATCTCAGCATGTGTTGCTTCCTGGTCCTGCTTCTCCTGCTTGTCCTTCTTTCTGAAAGGACACTGGGGACTATATTGGCCAAACTCACCACACCTGAAGCGGTTGACCTTAGATAGGTCCTTCTTCTTCTTCTCCCCCTGCCCCTGACTAGGACCCTTTGATCCGAGGGCCACATTCTCCTCCTCCTTCACACCCTTCGTTCCGTTGCTACTGTTGCCATTGAAGGAGCGCTTTAGGAGAGCTCAACTCAACTCCTCCTAGTGTAAGTCAACCCACATTTTGTCCCATCCTAGTAGTGTGACTCTTCCCAATATACTTCGGACAAAGACTTGCCAATCCTCTGAGACACTATTTGGTGCCAACTGTACTAACTCTGAAGGTTGAGGTGTTGCCCCAACAATTACAAGCTGGTCTTGGACCTCTTGAATCTTGGTGATGTAGGATCTATGCCTTCCCCTTTTTTCATCCTAATGCATCTCAATTTTTCTTCCAGGAACATCTCCCACTACTTGGAAGTAGCCTGGTATAGCGTGGAGAGAGCTTCCCACATCTCTTTGGTTGTCCCCTTATCTACCACATGTGAGACTATATGATCTCTGACTCCATCCAAGGTCAATCGCTTCGCCCTCACCATCTCCTTCTTGTATTCTTTCTATTGATCGACATCTTGGGGAACTGCCACCACATTATCTATGTAGGCCTTCAAGCCATATCCATCTAGAAGGAAGGACCTCCTAGCCTTCTAGATGACATAGTTGGAAGCTCCATCCAACCTATCCTGATCTCTAAGCCTTGTTGTGGCCATCTTTGATCAAATTGAAAACTCCTTCTTTCCCTCTACTTGGTTGTTGCTCTGTTACTCACACTCCCTCCTGGAATGTGTAGATCTGCTAGTTGCTACTGCCAATCTGCTTGGAAAAATCAAGCTTCTGAGATTCAAAGTTCCCTGAGAGAAATTTTCCCTCTCTGTGTGTGCTTTTCTCTTCCACCCAACGTTGGTTCTGCTACTGCAAAATTCTTTGTGTCTAACCAGAAATCTGCTTAGCGAAAATTTTGAGTTGTTGCTGCTCCCTCTGACTACTGGAATCACTATCTCGAGAACCTCAGCTTTTCTGCAACCCTACAACTGAAAATTGAATTTATGCCCCAACAATTTGGCCTGCCTGTCAAAGAACTGCGCAACCTCTGAGAATTTCGGCTTGCTGCTCCCTTCGAGCAACGAAATTCTTTCCTCCACTTCAGAGCTTCCTGGCTAATCACTCACGCTCTAATACCATGTGAAAATTCATTTATCATAGCGATTGGAAATTATTTTTCTAATTGTTAATTTATTTAACAATTGT